>CM017576.2:11105000-12412500 GCA_007844105.2 Rhamnella rubrinervis | reverse complement strand
CCATACACTGTAAAAACAAACTGAACTGTCCCATCTTTAGAGCACCCAAAGACAAACCTCCACTAAAAGAAACTGACAGAAGCTTAGTAAAGCTGTTCTCTTTTGTTGTGCAACCATCTCCACCTGCAATAAAAATTAAAAAAAGCAATTCCTAATTAGCTTTAAGAAATTATTAAAAAAAAAAAACAGAGAGAAAAAGTTAAGTAAGCAGAAGATCAAAACCCAGTTTCAGATTTATGAAATACCCTTTAAGTATATATGTTAGACCCTGTAGGACTTTGATCTTAAAAAGCAAAGCTAAAGTAGTACTATAAAGCTAGCTCTATTTGAATCTCTTACTATAGCTCCCAGAATCAAAATTAACTAAGACCCACTTCAAAGATTGTTGTGTACATATGTATAATTGTACATATGCATGTGAATCTTACATACCAGTAGTAGTCCCATCTGGGTCGGACTTTGGTCATGCGGTTTTCGCCATACGGGTAATCGGTTTCAGCTCTCTTGGTGTTTTGGAAAGCGCAGCAACCGATACAATAGATTCCAATGAGGAGGATGAGCATGACAATGTTGAGAACAGAGAGCTTGTGCCAGTTCCTTCTGATGTCTTCGAGAACACCAGCTTTGCATGAATCACACTCGTAGCAGAGCAGATTTGGAGCGTTGTTCCATCGGTAGCAGTCTGGGTCTTGTGCCACTGTTGCTGCTATGTTGTAGTTGCATGTTGTGGGTGGCTTGCAACACCCAGACTGCACACCCAAAAAAAAAATATTAAACATATTTTTTAAATTATATTAAATATATATAACTTTTAATTTTTGAAATATTTAAGAATTTGATCTTAACATGATATTATTAAACTATTATTATGGTTTTCCTAATTATTAGTCTCATCCCACTATGATAAAAGCTATGGTTGTGACACTCTAGCTTATATCTTTATTTATTAAAAAGGTTTAATAAAGTTTCAAGTTGGGAGTCAATAGCATTATCTTGGGTGATGAGGCTATGATAATGGCTAAATATAACTTATACGTCCCCAAAATATACATCTTTATATTATACACATGCCAATTATTGGTTTTATCATTACCTGTAGTGAATGATACTCACAAATTAATTGCAAAGGTCAGTGAATCGAAAAGAAATCCAAAATTCTCTAGTCTCTCTATTTAGCCAAGTGCAACATATACACATAGGTTTGCATTTGCATATCATATCAATATCAACCCCCCATACACTATTTTCAAACATATATAATGAAAATTTATTAGAACACACATATATATGGTTATTAATTTGTAACATATTTCATGATTGCATTAATATTGGCTGAAGATTTCAAGAACCCAAAAAATGTTTATATATTTGCTGAAGCTCGGTCCTTTAATCATCATAATGAAAACTTTTCCAAATTAAACACATACCAGAACTCAATCTAACTAGCCAACCCTCTTTTTTTCTTTTTCTTTTTTCCTTTAAACCTTTTCCAAAATGATAACTAATTTGAAACCCCATGATACAGTTTCTTCATGCATGAAATTATTAAATTAGGAAAAAAGAAAAAATCCAAAGATACAGAGTTGAAGAAGACAAAGAAGAAGAAGATAGAGTACTCACCTGTATGGGAGACATGTCCTTCTCTAAATAATCGAGTGGTGTCCACATAGCAAGCTTTGCGCAGGTCTTAGACCCTAATATACAACTCCTTATAGTACTCCAATACTGTGGATCTTTAATCCTATTTCTCAACCATGGTGAATAATCTTGAAGATGGTACTCTCTATAAACCCTACCAGCCACTTCCTCTCCACCACCTTGGCTTGTTACCACAAACCCAAAAATGGTCAGACCCAATAGGGTTGCAATGAGGAACAACATGACCACCAAGTAGACCCAAAGTGCCCAAGCCACATGGAAACAAGCACCAATGAAACCAGCCAGAGATACTATCAGAACCACAAAGCCAATTACTAGGAGTGGTGTTTGGAGGAAACTCTCACAGGTTGTGTTGCTCCTTGCCATCCATAGTCCTCCTCCTATTATGGGTATTGATGCTAATAGAGTGAAGAGGTTCAGGAACCCAATTACTGTGTTGCTGAATCTATACATAGCTATGTATCTCTCTGACTCTCTTTCTTTCTCTTCTCTCTGTGTCTTTGTGTTGTATATTGTGTAGTTTCTTTCTCTTTATTCTTGTTTAGTGTCTTCTTCTCAGCTTTCTTTTATCTTTTTAAATATTATGGGTGCAGGTACTATTACTTTCATGCTCAGAAATAAGCCATGCCAAGAATTCAAAATGTGTTTCTCCTTTTCTCTGTTTGCTTTCTCCTGTTTTATTAATTAATGTATTCATAAGCTTTTTTTTTTCTTTTTTTTTTACTTTTGAGTATGTGATAAGGACTAAATTATAGTTCTTTATCACTAAGGAACTTAATTTGTAAATATTGACTAAAACAACCTTGTTCGTATTATAAAATCGGAGTTAAAAGATCATCTATCTCATTATCCGTTTTCTTGCTATTTCTACAACATCAATCAAACGTATTGGAGCAGCTTAAAATCATGCACTTGTATCACAAGCAAACCTTACGTATGGAAGACTAGCATCAGCTTCATAATGCACAGAGCAAGGCAAGCAAAGAATAATACACACTATGGTAAATTAAATTCCAAAATGTGGGTTTTCTAGGGTTTTGCCTATGGGTGATGGACCCCACTTTTGGGCATCTTTTCTGGAAGCATGGTCAAGACCAAGATTAGGCTTATATCTTTGGAGGGGAATAGAATATATAACTTGCCCTCTTTCTCATCCCACCATAGTCTAGTTTAATGCCTTTGTTTGATTCCCTTTACTGCTCCACTACAATTTATTTTATAGTGCCAAAATTTCAACCAAAAAGTTTTTTTTTTTCCCAATATTAGTTTGCCTTTTGATGACTAAGAAAGTGGTAGAAAATAAATTAGCAAGCTGTAATATTATTGCTGTATTTAATTTTTGGCACAGCTAAGCTGAATTAGAAAAAGGAAAAATAAAAGGCAGTCAATAAAATTCTTTCATTTACTCGATTTCTGTGGCTAGGGTATGGGTTATTAAAGAAAGTGTTTTAATTATTTACTTTCAAAAATGCATGTTGTCCTTGCTCATTGAACCAATACTATTATTCTGTGGAAGAATTTGAAAGTGTAATTGAACAACAAAGGGAGAAAAAAAGAAACTTGTACGTAAAAAAACAAACAATATATTCGCCAAACTTTGTGTATCTGGAATAAATTATGTATTATGATTAGACTGCAATGGTACAAAATCAGCCATTTCATTGTCCCACTTGATCATGTTGTCACAACTTGTGTTAAAATTTTATACCCAGAATATATATATATATATATATATATATATATATATATATATATGTATAGATACATATATATGTATGTATAGATACATATATATGTATGTATATATAATGAGTGTTTTAAATGGAATTAGATTCACCCATTTAAAAGTTTAAACTATATAAAAATAAAATTCACACAAGCAATTGCACTGATCATAGCAAGTTAGATTCACAAAAAAAACAAAAATATCATAACAATATAGAATCTGCCCCATTTCACTGAATAAAAAACCTATGACAATTTCCCTATAAATATTCTACAACTATATATATATATAAACAATTTGAATTCAGTCTGAACTGACAATACTTTCTTCTCCAACTTTTACAATATCCAAAAAGCAAAGCTAGACTAAAATAATTATTTGAAATTGCTTGGGGTAAGAATCGAAAAAACACTCGAGAGGAATGCTTCTCTTATTATTTTTTCTTCTCAAGCCTCTGCATATGAACAATTGTAACAAATCCTATAATTCTGTGCTTATTCATCAATAAATATTCAATAAGATTTAAATGGTGATCATTTTGGCATGGGCTTGTTCTCCAAAAATGATCGGAAAAGAATAAACGCTTGGCGAGGGCGGTGGAGTGGAACCTCATGTCCTGCTCCAGTTACTGTAACAAATGTAAGCCCTTTGTACACTTGGCTCCAACCACCAACCTATCAAACAGAAGGTAAGGAAGGACTTGTTAGAAGATGCAAGTTTAGTTTCACTCAGAATTTTTTCAACTATGATTCATTAATAGAATGTTTTGATAGCCAAATATCACATGGTTCCATAGTTGATATGAAGATCACATACTCTCTGACATCAGTAGTGAAAAACCACAGATTTCACCAAGTTTGACATGCCATCCATATGAGAAAACGCCTTGAAACACATAACAAATTACATTTTCAAACCATAATATCTTCTAACAACCACAATAACCAGTTTGCATTTCCATCATTTCTGAATATTTTGAAAGCAAGCCGGCAAATAGAAAACGAAATTGATACTACATTTCAGTAGCAGATATCACGAAACGGTACTAGAAAAGAGTATTGACAGTTATTGACAGTAGAAGGTGGCATCGAAACGACAAAAGTGCAATCAAGCTTCTAGTTGGAAAGGATATCCCTTTATGAGAACTAACCTTGCGATTATCATACCAAGGGTACCAATTGGTAATAGTTGGTAGTTTCAGGGCATCTATGGAGTAGCGTGTTGCAGTCACTGGAACCACTGCATCAGTATCTCCACTGGAAAAAGAATCCTTATTAGCCATGTTTCAGAAAGAGCATACAAACTACACCCTACTATAATGGATGATATAAAACTTAGGAATCGCCTAACCAATCGTATATGAACCAAGACAGAAATATGTAGCTAACTATAATATTATAGAAAAATAACGTTAACTATCTAAACATATATTTGAATCAAGAAAGTCAGTTCGTAAAGTTTATCAGACATTTAAAATACTTCTATAAGCAAAATTATGTAGGCTGCATTGCCTAGCCAATTGAGTTTCTCTATCAAGCTTCTCACATTTTATAACAACCATCACCATGCTTCAATTTCCTAAGTTAAATTTGGTATATCTTACCAAACCTCAAGGTCAATACAGTTCCAATTCCATAAGCAATGAAGGCATCCAAACCAGAATCACCAAATTTTGCATGCAAAATATTTTTAACGCCTTACAATTTTAATTATATTCACTTCTTTTTTTTGGTAAAATTATATTCACTTCTTGGTGTTTGAGGATTGCACCACCTTTGAACTTTTTGATAATATCTTTTAAATGATTAAAAAAAAGCAATCAAACTTTTTCAACATTTTAATCACTCGTATTACACATCATTATTTCATATTCAACTCAACTCAGTTTTTCCAAAAACATACAATCGAGAGTTATCCTTTAATACATCCCTTAAGTAAATATCCTTCCTAATCACTTCTAGCCTTAACATTCTTGACCTCCCTCTGTCCACTTTAATTCTCCTACTTGAATCATTTTGCTCCTTGATACTGATGTTTTTGTATCTCTATGTAGTTAATGACTACATTCTACACTAATACTTTCTTTCTTGTCGCCACTCTTTTAACACATCATCATCTCCTTCACACTTATTTTAAAGATAGGGTTTTTTAAAAGCCCAATAGATCAATAAATTAACATTTAGCTCCTAAAAAGGGTCCTGAAACCAGAGTTATTTCTAAATTATGTTAAATAAAATGGTTGAACTCCAAAAGAATGGTTGACACAGATGGATTAGTAAACTGAAATGAAATAGTTTGTGGAAACTTTTTTCTATATTGCATCATAGAAATTACAAGAGTTATATACACTTGCAAGGGAAACATAAAAGGAAACTATTAAATCCTATAAGCTAATCTAGGAAAACAAGAAAATACAGCTAGGATATATACAAAATGAATAAATTCAATAGCAAATTAGAGGACAACTAGCTTTATTTCTCAACAGAAAACTAAATGATAGGTTAACCCCATTGCCAAAAAAGACAACGGCAAGCCTGCACCTTCTACTTTAATATTAACTTTCCAAATAACTGAGAAAATATTGCAGAATTGTAGAAAAATCAGAGAAGAGGGAGGGAGGAGAACATACCTGTATACCCATATTCTCATGCCAGCAGCAATGAGTTCTCGATAAATAGGAAGCATAGAAAGTGGAGAATCAGCCCAGTAGTTTCCAACAATATCACTGTAAAAGAAAGACTTCACTTAACAGTTTACTATAGAAGTTTGCAAAAACAATTATCTCAGGATCGAGCACCAAAATCCTACCTGCATGTCTTCCATGGATAAGAAATTCCAGTTACATTGGCATGGAGTGCCTTCTGAACTTCCGGGCGGTTGAAATAAGCTTCAGAATACCTCTCAGTGCAGGGGTCATATGCTCTGGACATCCATGGCTGAGTTTGAAAAGCGTGAGGTTAGGGAAACAATTTTTGCTTTATAAACTAAAGTTACCAAAAATAAGACTGATGATTCTTTAGAAATAAGTTTGGCTTGGACAAGTCTAAACCACTACAAGATGCATACCATGTCAAAAGTTGATGAAACACCAACTAAGGTGCTAGGTGTAGACTGAAAATTATTGGACAGTTTATGAAACAAGGAAAACAATATGTGACGTTTTAGAATAACTTGCAAGGGTTTAAATCTTCTAGTATTTGTCATACAATGAGATTTACAAAGAATCCCCAACGTCTGATCCACACAAAAAGTTTATGAGAACTTACATAGTGACCCCTTAAGTTGTGCCTCAGTGATGCAGTATCATTGCATGGCCGAGTGAAAATGCTGTAAGGATCAATGTTTCCCCGCTCCACCTCTGCAGCACGAAGGGCATTCATGCATTCCAATGATGGATGTTGAGAGGATCCAAAATCACAGGCTACCCTTAGCGTTCGATATGTGGAATCAGAAATCAAACCGTGGGTCCACCAATACTCAAAGGTCCCAACATAATCATGGTAATCATCAGTAACAGCATTTCCCACCTGACAGGAAGAAATAAAGCAAGAGAAAAAATGATTCAATTTCATAAATGATTAATTGCCATAAGTCTCAAAAATCGAAATAATATATTATTAGCTTTTATGAATGCTCATTCTGTATTTTTATCCTAGAATTCTAATCAATCCTACTTTCTTACCAAAAATCCCTTAAAATTAATAACTGGATTCTGAATTCCCTTGTTTCTTTGATGAACAATTTGAGACAATTGAGGAACATAATGACCTGAAAGAGTCAAGTCATTCACATCAATTACATAATAAAATGTTAAGATAAAGTAATTAAGAAACAAGACACTGCACAATTTTGTTAGATTGCATAATGACAGCTCATATGAAGGTAGAAGAGAAAAACAGACTAAAGTAGAGTAATCAAGAACCTGCATAACTTTCTCCAGCTATATAGAAATCTCTGTGCTTGTACTGAGGGAACCTTTCAAACCAATTGACAAGAAATATATACGCATCTTCAGCTACACGTGCACAAGACCCATACATCAAAAGCATCAACCAGTGTCAAGATAAACCAAATTACAAACAAAAAGCAATATTAGTCCATGAATCTTCCAGATCCAATGACTTGCAAATTGAGGCCACTTCAACTTTAAACAATGATATAAAAGATGTACCTGTCTTCTGGTCGCCGGCGGTGTACAAATCTGAAGTCGTATTGGTATATGAAAAACCAACACCAGCGGGAGATTCAAGGAACAGCAAATTTGCCACTGCCCAAATTTTGAAAACCAAAATGAATGAACTTTATACAAAAAGACACCACAGAAAATACAGAAATGACAATATTGAAGCTCATGAAAAGAATGTGGCTCATCCCGTCAGCCTACATACAATTGTTCCAAGCATAGGAATTTAAGTAAAGCGTCTTTCCATCTGGCTTGATATGAAAAGGTCCAATCTCTTCAGCTGCTCCATAAGCAACAGAAGAGCATCCGGGCCCACCATTGAGCCACAACAAGAGAGGTCTAGACTCGGGTCCCCGACTCGCTGGTGACTCAACCAACCAGTAAAACAATGACCTTCCTCCGCGCTCATTGACAGTCACATAACCCGAGTATTGATTAAAGCCAACGTTCTTTGGCTGTCCTGGCAACCCGGTGATCTTATCCTTCACTTGATCCTGATAAGAAGCAGAAGAACAAGTTCCCAAGAGAAGAGACAAAAGGCAAAGGAAAGAGAATAGAATGTGTTCCATGAATCAACTAGTGTACAGGATAAAAGGACAAGCGGTGCCCAGAAACACAAATGCCAAAGTATCTCTGGGTTTTCAAGGAATTTGGCTACAAAGCACTAAAGTCAAATCATAAGACTTGCAGAGAGAACCAATGCAAGTATAACAAATACCAGAAAACACCCAGTAGCACAAATCCCAAAACAGTGACAACTTTCAAAGGAATTTTGTCCGCAGAGCGCTAATACGTTAACAATGGACGAATGAAAACAACTAAATCAATTGAAACCCAGATCCCAATATTTGTCTGGGTTTCCAAAGAACAACCTAAAAATATCTAAAAGAAGAGAAGGGCGGGAGAGGAAGAGAGAATATGCGCCAACATTCAAAGACTTGACATTACATTCAGAGTTCCAATGATTATTGATTAGTTGTGATGAGGTGCGAACAGTGCGAAGCCATGCACTTATTTATATGTTATCTTCTGTTTACAAATCAAATCCCATAAATTATTTTCTCTTTATCCCGCGTTTGTTTCTATGAATCAATCCACCGAACAGGTAGGATGCGCACATGGGTTTAGCTCTAAATTTTCAAGCAAGCTTGCTCTGGCGCTCTTAACATTTAATAAAGACAGGAAAAACAAGACTACCCAGACAAAGAAAAAAGTTTAAGACCTTTAAATTGAATCTTAATTTGGAAACGTCGGTGAGAAAGAGTTTGGATATGAAAATCGCTAATTAGTCCAATCAGAATTCGGTAATAACACTGATGAATAATGGGAGGGAAATATATATTATAATAATAATTAATATAATAATTAGAACACAGTTCATAAGCAGCGGGAAAAATCCAAAGAAGAGTAGAGTTGGCTACTCTGTCTTGTACCTGTAGTATGGTCAAGGTGGTGGCCCATAGAAATTTAACTCCAGCTTCAGCGGAATCAATGGGTGCTTGCAGCTTGGTCCCATCTGGTACTCTGTCTTCCTTTTGTGTTTGTCTTTCTATTTTTGTCAAAATTCCATATTTTTTTTATACATGTATTTTTATTTTTTTTACAGTTAAATAAATATAGAAATGACAATATTTTATAAATATTTATTATTTATTACTGAGAAAAAAATAATAATTAACTTTATATTGGAATTTAATAAGATTTGTTGAATGTGAATAGCTTTTTTTTTTTTTCGGTGCATTTTTTTAGAGCAAGTTGAAGTATGGGGCGTATCCACTGGTGAGGTCTTTATTATGTAATCAAATTTGATATGTATTCTCTAATTATTTATGGAATATATTTACTCTAGATTCCTTTTTTTTTTGTTGGTATTTGTAATGCCTTTTTAAATACTTTCATTTTTTTCCCACTTTTATAATCTTAAACATATATATATCACTAATGGGTAATGACTCAATCCAATAGATAAGTATGTCATTAATTATTTTAGGTTTTTTTTTTTTGTTTGATAAAATGTAATTAAATTTTGATCCTACAGATTTGATTTAAAAATATGACATGAAAATATTATACCCAAGCTAGGCTGGCTAAAATGGTGGAAACTAAATTTTACACCTCAAAACTTATTTTTTCTTTTTTTATAAACGATAAAAGGGTCAATTATAGACTTTTTTTTTTTTTTTTTTTATAAAGAAGGGTCAATTATAGACTTGTTGTGCTAGTAAGTATAAACTTTAGTATTATTGCGCTTTTATTCAGGGTTTATTTATTTTTTAATTATCTAACCCACATTATTCATGAAATAAAGTTTGGAAAATTGTTGTTGTACCGGTATCATTACTGGTATTTCAATTAGTAAATTTAATATTTTAACAAAAAAAAATTAGTAAATTTAATATGACACTTTTTTTTCTCTTCCTCTTTTATAGAAATTAGGATGCATTAAACATGATTCATCAGCAGATTTCATTGTCAACCAGGCAAGAAATTATAAAACATGTTCTATATAGGTCATATTATCAAAATAATAATAATAATGTTCTATATAGGTCCTCATATTCACATTAAGAAGATAGGCCATCAACTTATTTATTATTAAATTACTATACCAACTTTTCTTTCTTTTTTTCTTTTTTGGATTTTCATACCATATATTTCTTTTTAATATTGAAGTTGGAGGATTCGCATTAACATATATTTGCCATAGAAATAATAGTGTTTTACCACTGAGTCCACTTGTTTATAATCTGCCCAACAATGATAAAGCTTTGGTACGGAACAAATAAGACACCAATCTATAGCATTAAATATTTAAGATTATATTCTATATTAAATTAAAACATGGTGGTCATAAATATGTAAAAAAAAAATTTCTTTTGTTCAGAATATAAACATTTCAACTGGCATGTGTGTGGTATTTGATTTTGTTTATTCACATTTGGCATTCACAGCTAATGATGCTCAATATATTTACCATATAATTTAAATTTAACTAGGGGTATATATATTATATATTTATTTATTGAGGTTGGTAATAAATTGGAATGATGATTGAATTCATTGACAAAATCAGAATCTTCTATTCTGAACCCACATATTACAAACATGTTTAATATAAAAATTATTCAGAAAAGAAAAATTCTTAAATGAAATGAATTATAAAATTATAAAACTGGAATAATAATAAAATTTTATTTTTTAATAAAATTTTAAACTAATAATTTATATATTAAAATATTTTTTATTCACAAATAAAAAATTTTCTCCCTTGAATAATCAAAAGTGGAGGGTATAATCGACAATAGATGTTTTATGACAAAGTAAGTCAAAGTTTGACTTTGATGATTGGTGGAGATGTGAGGTCCAAGTCATCCATAGAATGGAAGGTGGAGCAGGCCGCCTCCCCCAAGTCTGAGTAGTAATAAGTAGGAGAGTTGCGTACTGAAATGGAGGTTTTAGAAAGACGACAGAGAGAGCCAAACATGGCCCACCATGTTCTCTCTCAATAAAATGGCAGAGCCATGATAATGATTTGCCTCCGCTCTCTTCCAAACCTCTTTCTTCATGTCAGAGATATTTTTTTTTTATTTCTCTTTTAATTTTAAAATTATGATTTTTTTTTAATTGTCCCTTGAAAAAATTAAAAAAAACACATAAAATGTATATTTTGTTTTTACCTTTCAATTGAATAAGAAATTGATGCTCGTATAGTCTTACTTAAATGTTTGCTCTTGTATTTATCCAAATCTTTGTTTTTTTTCTAGGCAATAATGCCCAATACATCAAGTGTTATATATATATATATATATATAATTGCTCTTCTATATATAAAGTATATCCTGCAAGACAGATGATGCTTATTTTGAAATAGTAGCAAATGAAAATAAATGAAACATCAAGGCAGTAGGGGTTTTGCAACTAAAAATTAATGAAGAATGATTATAAATAAGAAATCCTAAATAAACTATTAAACTAAATAAGAACACAATATTGTTTGGAATATTATATATATATATATATATTTTTTTTTTTTGGTAAATTATCTATGTATATAGTGGGAGTGTATAAAAAATGTGTATTTAAAAGCACTGACTAAGACCAACACATCTTCCAAGCCCAAGCCCGCATCTTATGTTGACCAGGCTTATTTCTCAGTGGGCCTCATCGTGTCCAAATTCAATATAAAAATAGTAAAAAACAAAAAATAAACGATAATTTGGGCAATACGCAGTTTATTCCTAATTATTTTAAAAATACTCACTCATCTATATAATATTTGTAAAAATACTTTTCTATTCCCAAATTACCCTTTCTATTTTAATGGACGTTAACTCTTTCAGCTTTTGAACAACTTATACAACTTCTAACATTTTTGTATGCAACCCCATGAGTAAAAGAAAATACATAAACACATGAACTAAATTATTTTACATATGGGTGTATGCATATATCTATCTTCTTCGTACCGATAATGTGGATTTCAAATAAGGAAGTTTTAAAGTAATGATGTCTTGATGAAAGGTAGAAGAAGATAAGAGAATTACGAGTAAAGTTTAGATAGAAAAATAAGTGATGAAGGATAAAAACTGAACAAATATGGATGTTACTGATAAAAGTTTATATATTTTTTATAAATAATGATAATTTGAGAAGGAATGGGCAGTTTTACAAAAATTATAAGTGAATGGACTTTTTAATAAGAACTATAAATGAGCTGAGTATATGATCAAATTATTCTAAAATAAACAAAAGGTAGATATATAAAATAAAGCACCGTTTTTCTCTTTATAGTAAAATAGTTATGAGGATTATAACTGAAGCATTGAAAACATGTATTTTTATTATTATAATTTTGATAAATCATTAAAAATGTGTAGTTGGTTTTAGAGGGTGGTTTGAAAATGTGAACTAGATTTGACTTTCGACGTGATGAATAATTGTTAATTTCTTGTCCCTAAATTGTTATTCAATTTTCAACTTCTGCTTAAATTTTCTATCTCGTGTGTGTCTATTTACAAATCACACTGTTAAATTTTTTTACACATGTAAAGTAAAATAATTATTTCTTGTTACATATATTGATGTGTTATTAGAATAATAAAACATACAAGGAAACATACACTAAATTAGATGATCTAAATAATAATAATAATAATAATAATAATAATAAGAGGTTGTATCCTCTCAATTTCATGCATATGGACTTAGAAGGTAATTTAGTTTACTACTTTTTTTTATCTATTAGTTTTATAAAAATGAAAAGTCATATAATATTTTGTATGGTTTTATAATTGTAATTAGCACTTTTACAAAATAAATTAATCAGTAGTTGTGACAATTCTTTTGGAGTTTCAATATTTATTATTATTATTATTTTACAGTTCATCAAAATTTAATGAAAACAATGATTATGTTACATAGGGTAATATGGGAAATCATTAGGTTAATTTGAACATGAAAATATAATAATGTCATCCTTAATACCTTTTCTAGACCTAAAAAGCATATAATTTATTTCCTAATTTATTTTACATTTGGAAAGTTTCAAGTGTATATATATGTCAATAGAAGGTAAAAGAAATGTATATCCTCCATATATTTATTTTACATATGAATTATAACTTAAAAGTTAAAGATTATATTATCATCTAAAACCATTCTTAATCATCTAATTAATGTAATTTTCCTCGAGTTCAGCCATGTTTTGTAATTTTTTTTAAGGAAAAAACTTTAAATTAAGAAGTAAATTAAACCAACTTGACGGGCAGTTTTGTCTATCTATAGACCCCGTAAATTAAGCGAATTTGAGGTGTATTTTTTCTCTATACAAAATTCTTTATTTTTAAAAAATTTAAAATTATTTATTTTATGACAAAAATTAAGCCAGCTTGGGAAACATTTTTGTGGGGGAAAGCAAGCAAGTATTTTTAAATTTAGGGGTAATTTAACAAATGCATATTTGAAGATAGCAGGCGACATGTGAATATTTTTATATAATTAAACATAAAATATATTTATTATTATTATTATTATTATTATTTTGTGTGAGGCTTATCTCTTTTGTCACATATGGATGAGTAGTGCATGCTAGGACTTAAAGTTATTATTATTTATTTATTTACTTAATGTTTTCAATGGGGCCTTACATTTAATTTCTCAATAGTGGGTCCTAAGGAGACAATATTATAGTCATAAATTCATTTATAATTCAATTTGAGATATTTTTCATTAGTTAAACTCTTCCAACGCTCAATTTGACATAGTACTCATGTGTGTTTTAAAAAAATATTGTCAATTTAATTTTATTTTTTTAATTACAGCAATCACTTAAATTACCTTTTATTTTTTGTGTTTAAAATATGAAATTAATTTAACACCGTCTGTGAAAGATTCATGAAAAATTATAAAAAAAATTATTAAATTTAATTAAGATATATAACTCTCCTAAACTTAAAATAATACGTACCTCAAAAGAAAAAAAAAATTAAAATAGTTCTTCCTGAATTTGGATCAAATTACATCTTAAATATGAGATTTTAAAAAATTTGAATTTGGAATTTATCAAAACAATATAAATCTAATAGTTTTGGCTACATTAGAAAATGGTCAAAAGGTAAATACTCATAAACAAAGACCGAAATTTGTCATTTCGAGAAGTTGCGTGCTATAAAAATAAAAATAATAATATGAAATATGTTCTTAAATTGATAACCACGAAAGAGTTGAAAAAAAAAAAAAGAGGGAATAATTTACGGCATGTTGCCGACGGGCGCAGAAGATGCCGAACTAGATTCGCCACGTAAGCCCTAAATTCAGGGACTCACGCCCTGGCAGAGCGTGACGTGTCGTGAACAGACGGTTTGAAACTTCTCCAAGTGGCCTCTCTGAGAGCACGTGTCTGGTTAGGCAGTCCCAAGACGTGTGCAATTTTGTCGTCTTGTGCTTTGACTCCATCTCGGTGTGAGCTCAAACTCAATAACTACGGCTTCAGAATAAACTACGTACCAACTCCCAAGTCTCAAACGGCGGAGCATCTGATCGTCAGAGTTTGGTTTCCACACAGAACCTCGCTCATTCAACTTAATCACGGATATGTCCCTGAATTTATTTATTCATTTACTTATTTTGATAATGGAGGTATTTTTCATACTTTTGACTTTTGGAGCAAAGCATAAAACATTATTAGAAGAATGAAATTGTAAATGTTGGAAAAAATATATATATTGTTTCACATTATGTCATTTTTTTATTTAATTAAAACATTTGTTTCCAAAATTTTAGATATAAAAAAGGTGGTTTTCAAATTCATTAAATTAATTTGATATTATTGATGATGCAAGAATATAATAATAAGGAAAATTGTCTGATATTGATATGAAAAAAAACCAAAATATTATATTAACTACAAAGTAGCCAATTTTATATGAGTATGTTCAATTTTTGATATTCTTAAATGGATTTATTGCTTGATAAAATAGAGAACAGCTAAATTAATTAAGTTTTTGCATTCTAATTGGATCCAAAAGATTTGAACTGCATTCTAATTGGATCCAAAAGATTTGAACATATGGGGTTCAATAAACCATTTCATTTACAATAATATATTGACCCCTCTGTCTAATTTAAAATCTCAAATTGATACATTTACAAAGCTTATAATGCAATGGTAGTGAGAAGTTTGAAAATGAGAGGCAAAATTTGAAATGTATTATATATATATATATATATATATATATATATATATATATATATCCAAAAGTGTTGAATTTTTACAAATTGGGAAATGCGTAAATAGATTTTTTTTGGGTGAAAAATCTAGAGATTACAATAAGGTATACATTCTATGTCAAGCAATATCATGCTCTACAATTTATAAATTATGAAAAGTTTAATACATGATGTAGAAAATGAAAGAAATATTATTATTATTATTGCTATTCAACCAATTTTTTATTTTGTTTTTTTGATGTAGGCATTTAACCAAGTTATTTGTAGCTCTTAAATGTTCTTTAAGTTATTATCTTTTATTCCCAACATATATGTGTGTGTGTATATGTATATATATATATATATATATATATATATTATATCTTATATTTAATTTTAAGTTTTGGATTGAACATGAATAAAATTTATAAAACATACTAGGAAATTCAAGGTATAATATAAAGTTCAATGTATAATAACTAAAAAGGAAATATGCTAAGATGCTAAGGATCCTAATTTTTACTCTCTAAATTCTTCCTAATTCAATAGACAATTATTTGAATTAATACTAAAAACCTAGTTAGTGATGTGATAACTCTAGAAAAAAATGCCATGGTCGAGTTTAGTAGTTGGAAACTTAGCCGTGGTGGAGTTCAATTTTTAAATACTCAGCTATAGTCAAATTTGGTTAAAAAAAGCTTGGTTGAGTTTGATTTTTGAAAACCAAAAATTTAATAAACCTACAATTTAAAGTCTCAAGTATTTTTTTTAATAAAAATAAAATATCTATAATAATTAATAGAAAGCATTTTGAATACTGCTATTCATTATCATAAATTGTGATACACATATATATAATATTACATCTATACAACAAATATATCGTAATAATAATTATTTTATATTTTTAATCAATTAAAAATTACCATATTAACTGTAAAAATTCATGGTAAAAAACGTTATTGAAAGTATTTATAATTGCATTTGGAAGAGGAAGTCTTCAACTTGAAATCAACCACTCTTAAATTAAGGCATATTCTTTTCTTTCCCAATTTAAAAGCATTTCATTTTTGGCAAGACAACCAAATGCCATCTCAGAGTGACACCACACTAGTGTCATTCCCAACGATCACAAGGCTAAAAAGGTCATTTCGTGTGGTTGCGCCGACGTGGCGCGTACATAGCGAAGCGGAACAGGGCTATTTCCGGGACTTAAAACGAAAACTGCGAGCGGGGCCGAAGTGAAAAAGAAAAAGTTGATTGATGAGAAGAGAAATATAATTTAAAGTGCAAAAGATACGTAGAAAGGGAGAACTATAAATGAAAAAATAATTTAAATAAAAAATAAAAAATAAAACTCAATTTATTTTTTTATAAAAATATTGTTTTGCGGACATGAATGCACATTGAAATATAGCTTAAGAGGGGCGTTGAGATCCGGATACCAATCTCTCTCCTCTCTCTTTCTTTCTCTCTCAAGGCACTCTTTTGTCCCTTATCGGCTCACGTTTTTACTTTCTCGCCCTAGAGGCAAATTTCCCACCAGCCAAGAAAGAGAGAGAAAACGAAGGAAAATTTTGTTTTTATTTTTTGTTTCAGGAGAGGGAAAATCATAGAGAGAAAGGGAAGGCCTGCCAAAGGACGAAGGAGATAACGATTGCAAACCCTAGCAATCAGGATAATCTATGGCTCAGTGAGCTATCTATTTGGGTCGTCCTCGATCTGATTCTGAAGCCCTGGGGAAACAATAGCGGTTTGTGCTCTGGCTCGTGTCTCTTCTGGGCGTGCGGTTGTTCGTTTTGTCTTCTTTTTTATTTTCTTTTGGTAAACCCTAGATTCTGTGCGCCGCGCATGGCTGCCCCTTGCGGTTTTTGTCAGCATTTTTATGTTCTGTGCATTACCGTTCGTGGCTTCCCCTAGTTTCTGTATTTTGAAGGGGTGACTTGGGCTCGTCGGCTGACTGGGTGGAGGGTTTAGGGAGATCTAGGAGGTGGTTTTGGATTTTTAGTGTAGGGGCAAGGGGCCGTGGCTGCCCATGCGATTGTGCTGGTTTTCATGCCGCCTGAACCATTGCCTTGGGATCGGAAGGACCTATTCAGGGACAGGAAGCACGGCAGGTCGGAGTCCCTAGGGTCTGTGACCAGATGGAGGGACTCGTCGCATCATGGTTCCCACGAGCTCAATCGGTGGGGATCGACCGATTTACGCAGGCCACCAGGTATGTTTTTGACTGGCACTGGGATTTTGTGTTTCTGTGCTGGTCTTGAAATTTAGTGCTTTTTTGTTGTTTGCTATGTGTTGGGTTATTAATTTCTTTATCATCGTTCTTACATGCGTTTAAAGAACTCGATTTTGGTGCACTGAACTACTCTTTTTTTTTTTTCTGGTTCTGATGTTTAGCACAAGCTTTTCAGTTGTTTTGTTAAAACTTCTATTTCTGGGTTTCCATAATTTGTTTATTTTTGTCTAGATCTGATATTTTTCTTGCTTGGTTTCATTTAGTGGAGATCTGGGTCAAGTAATTCTTTACGAGAAGATCTTGATTTTTTGGAATATATTTCTTTTACTGGAAAGTTATCCTTTCCCTTTCTGGGTTTCATACTTTGCTTGTGTTGATATTTTGTGGTTTTCCCCTTTTTTTTGTTCAAATATTTTCTGAAGGTCATGGTAGGCAGGGTGGTTGGCACCTGTTTTCTGAGGAATCTGGTCATGGATATGCGCCTACTCGGTCAAGTGAAAAAATACTGGAAGACGAGAACTGCCGACCGTCTATTTCGCGTGGGGAGGGTAAATATGGCAGGAACAATAGGGAAAACAGAGGGTCTTATAACCAGCGGGATTGGAAGGGCCATTTGTGGGAAGCAGCCAGTGGGTCTCCAAACACATCGGGTAGGGTTCATGATGTGAACAATGAACAGAGGACTCGGGATGACTTGCCATCGTACTCATTTCATTCAAATTCAGACTTTGGTAACACATGGGATCAGCTTCAATTGAATCAGCAAGATAAGATTGGCAGTTCCAATGGGTTGGGCGCAGTCCAGAAATGTGAGAGAGAGAATTCTCTGGGCTTAAATGATTGGAAGCCTCTTAAGTGGACCCGTTCTGGTAGTTTGTCTTCACGGGGTTCAGGTTTCAGCCACTCAAGTAGCTCGAAGAGTGTTGGGGCTATAGTTTCAAATGAAGGAAAGGTAGAATCACAGACAAAAAATGCAACTCCAGTTCAGTCTCCCTCTGGCGATGCTACTGCCTGTGTGACATCTGCTGCACCATCTGAGGAAACAACTTCCAGGAAGAAGCCACGCCTTGGATGGGGTGAAGGATTGGCAAAGTATGAGAAAAAGAAAGTCGAGGTTCCTGATGTTAGCTTGAATAAATATGGGACTCCTTTTGCTTCTAGCAATGTGGAACATGTTCATTCTCTTAGTTCAAACTTGTCTGAAAAAAGCCCTAGGGTTATGGGGTTTTCAGAGTGTGCATCTCCTGCGACACCATCATCTGTTGCTTGCAGTTCCTCGCCAGGTATATTTCGAGTTTCTTATTGCCATATATGATTTATTATTTGGGATTGGAAATTTGTCATGGTATGATTTGATTACAATTCAAGAGTTTGCGTAACTGTAGTTTCATTTGGGTATTGCTTTGTTCCTTTCTTAATATATTAAGCCAATAATCGCTAGTTTTTGAAAACAATCCTGATTCTGTGCTTTTAAACCTAGAATTTGATGTTGAGTTTGCTAGCTTTAGACTCTTAGGTGATGTAATCCTTGGTTCCTCTAGCACATTTTACCTGCCTTAAGGAATTTTTCAATCTATTCCATTAAATCAATGGCCCAAGGTATGTCATGGCGCAAGGACTTGATTGGCATAGATAGGAAATGAGTTTGATTGGAACTTTGGCATAGATAGGAAATGAGTTTGATTGGAACTTGTTTGAATGAGAATCATTTTGTGCATAGTTACTGTAAGATGTTCGGCTCATAAAATTCTAACTCCATGCTCCCGTTTTTGGGTTTGTGAAAGAGCATATTGATGTGCTTTTCTTAATTATAATTTAAATATTCACTTTTTTTTTTTGTTTGTGGGTTGGGGGGTCAGTTGTCTTACTATACATCTACTATACATCACAACCTTCCTTTTGAGAGATACTAGCAAATTGTCCTTCAGATGATGCATTTCGGTTCCTTCCCTTTGTTTCTTAAATTTGTTGTGCTTTTCACTTGTATTTAAACTTTTGTAGTGAAAAGTGTTCAGATACCTATGCACTCGTTGTGTTAAATTTCTTGTGAGATTGCTGACTATTTTAGATGGAATATTTCTCCATTTTTGAGTGCCAGCTTTTTAGTACTATCTATTTATAGAAAAAGGGAGTTTTAAGTTTTCTTTATGATAACTGTATTGTATTGCATTGCCATATTTTTCCTAATGTATTCTTGCCTAATAACTTTACTGTGTTTAGCACATCGCTTTATCTAAAAGTATGAAGTGACACGCCTAGTATATCTTCATGTGGGAATTTCAGTTGAATTTGTTTTTGGTACTGCCAATTTTTTTCAGTTACCTTTTTCCAAATCTTGCTCATTGTGTTACTATTTCCATCTTATTATTTCTCTCCACTCGGCTGTCATTTGCAATTTATATATGTGTTCATTGTTGCAACAGGTATTGAGGATAAATCATTTGGCAAGGCAGCAAATATTGATAATGATATTAGTAATTTATGTGGTTCACCTGGTTTAGTGTCTCAGAATCATCATGAGGGATTCTCTTTTAATTTGGAGAAGTTGGATTATAATTTAGTAACTAATTTGGGCCCATCAATTATTGAATTGCTACAAGCTGATGATCCAAATGCAGTGGGCTCTAGTTATGTGAGGTCTACTGCAATGAATAAGTTGCTTATTTGGAAGGGTGAAATTTCGAAGACATTGGAGGTGACTGAATCTGAAATTGATTTACTTGAAAATGAACTTAAGTCGTTAAATTCTGAAACTGGAGGCAGTGGTCCGTGTCCGGCAACTTCCAGTTCTTTGCCTGTGGAGGAGAATGCAAAATCTAGTAGAGAACAGGATGTTGTCACCAATTCAATCCCTCGACCTGCTCCGCTACAAATAATTTCTTCTGGGAACAGAGACTTGGAGATACCTATCTGTAATGGTGAGCAGGAGGAAATATGTGCTAATGCTAAAGATGAGGATGTTGATAGTCCTGGAACTGTGACATCAAAGTTTGTTGAGCCTCTATGTTTGGTGAAGGCTGTTTCTTCCTCTGATATGTTGAATGATGGTGTAAGGGATACAAATTCAATTCAGTTGACTGATGGAAGAGCAAAATTCTTACTTCCTGGTTCTGAAGGGGAAAATATGGGTATAGATCATGGGGATGGTGGTTTGCACACGGAGGGTGAAAAATATGCACCTGTTTGGAGTGACTTATGTACTAATGGAGAAGAGATGTTACATGATGCAATTTTGGCTTCCAATAAAGAATCATTGAATAGGGCATATGAAGAATTCAATAAGTTATTGCCTAGACATGACTATGATATTTCTGGAGTTCGCAAATCATCTTCTTGGCAAAATGACTCGTTAATTAAAGAGAAATTTGCAATGAGGAAGCGGTTTTTGAAGTTTAAGGAGAGAGTTATTACCTTAAAGTTTAAAGCCTTTCAACACCTGTGGAAGGAGGACATGCGATTGCTATCTATAAGGAAATACCGAGCAAGATCTCAGAAAAAGTTTGAATTAAGCTTGCGGTCAATGCATAGTGGGTATCAGAAGCATCGGTCTTCTATTCGTTCACGTTTTTCTTCACCTGGTAAGAAACCTTATCTGCTATCCTTTCCTTTTCTTTTCTTCTTGAAATATTGTTCTGTTGCTGTTGTCTACCTTTGTAATTTGATCACTGTGCTCTAGTCTTATGAATACTGAGATCTATAGTTGTTGCCTCTGTTATCTTCTGGTCAGTAAGGATGTGGTTGAACTATTCCAATTATCCTTTAGGTGCTATCAATCAGTTTTTATGTTTGTATTAAAAAAATGAAATATAAAATATTAAGAAAATTGAGGCTCAAAATTCAAGAATATATAGTTGGAGGTTGTGCGACAAATTATGAGAGGAAAAGGAATTGAGAAAGGTGAAGGGCTATGTCTGCTTTTTTAGGCAGTATCATATGTTGAAGTTCAAATGCATTATGTGGATTACACCAGAAATATCACCCTGTAAATTTATATATTTGATAGTATTAATCTGACAGTTATGTCTCATGATGGAATATGTACAGTGCTTGGATTTGTTCCTCGGGAATGTGGAGTCTTTCAGTCACTAATCCATTTAACAAGTAGGTTAACACAGTTTTAAGTACTTTATCTCAGAAGTGAAGAAAAAAATACTATCATAGTACTAGTGACTTCTGTATTGGTATCCTTAATCCTGTGTTAGCCAATCTTCTATTTTGCCTTTTAAATGGGACAAGTTAAACGTAGTTGTTCACCAAACATGGAGAAGAGAATTATTCATATGTTGCCGCTCATAAGTATGCCTAACATGGAGTATGGCATGGGTGCCAGTTGCTTAGAGTGTTTTTTTTTTTTTTTTTTGTGGTCTAGTTGTGAATTTCCATATATTAAGGTATGGACACATTTTCAATGGAGTTCCTTTAACAAAACGTGAGTGTAACATATTTATCTATTCAATTATACTATAACATATTTATTTATTCAATTATACTTAAACTTTGATAGTTACTTTTGAACTTGCCTCCACTTGATCAATGATGGGTTGGGATAAGTGAGGTTTTTTGGTTTGGACATCTGTTAGTGGGAATGACTGTCATGGAAGTAATAATCTCTGTTGACTTTGAGGATAAATTTGGCTATGGTCCTAGAAAGCTGGAGTTTTAGATGGGCCTGAAAAATCGTTTATAGACAGAAAATTCAATGAGTTAGTTATGGGTAGGCGGAAATGCAGAATTGAGCACTGTGTACTTCTTCAATAATTTCCTATTGGGAGGGTGGCGGTGATGGGGTTGTTGGATGCTCTTTATAAGGTTATAACTAATTTGGGATTTTTTTTCCCTCAAGAGTTCTAACCCCAGCTATTTATATATTGTTATGCTAGTGTTCATATGTGAAGGGTCCTGATTTTCTACTAAGCTTATGGCAGATTATTTTCTTAGTTTTGCTACAGGTTTCAAAATCATTAATTTTGAGCATTTTTAAAAATAACTGTATCATGATGAGAAATTGTTTTGATTGTTGTATGTTTTGGATATATTTTACCGTTATAGTTGATACATTTTAAACATATTTCTGCATCATCTTCAACAAAGGCTGAAGATGCCTTTATGTTACTACATCATGGATGTCAGAGAAGCTCTTTTGCATTCACATATTACTATCTTTTTGAAATTTCCAGTCCATTTGAGTTAAAGTTTAGACGGCATATAGGTTTATTTATTTTTTTATGTTTAGTATATGAATAGCATTTTAGAAAAGTTCCTTTAGTTGAATATCCTCTTTAAGGTTCTCAGAAGCGAGTTTCTTTTTGGCTTTTATACAATTAAACCTTACTAGAGTTCTATTGGGTATGATTAGAATGGATTTGGGTTTTATACAATTAAATCTTACTAGAGTTCTATTGGGTATGATTAGAATGGAATGTGAAACATATAGTGATATTTGGTTTCAAATCTGTAGCCATAATTGGATGAGGTGAATATTTAAGATGCCAAAGATCTTGGGACAATATAGATAGATGCAAGATATGTTGGATAAGGTGATGATTGTGCACCTTATATTGCATATGTGAAACCTTAGTAGGTTGTCCATCCAGTTGTTAGAAATGCAAAGTTTGGGAATGTCGAAGTTTTAGTTGATGAGGGAATTGGTAGGCTATATTAGAGTTGGCAGTGGAGATCTAAACCTTATCTTCTGGTTTCTGTTAAGCATCAAGATGCATCTAATGCTTTGTAAGTAGGTGTTATTCTCTTGAGATACATGGTGGTTGATGCTATTTGGTGTTTGATAAGTCTTGGTGAAACTATTTTTCTTATTTCTTTCAATAGTGCTATGGATATGGAAGGTGATATATTAGGATTTTTCTGTTTGTCTTGTCTAGACATTTGGTTTACTCTCTGTTGGCCTGCTTTGTGATTATGCCTTCTTTATGTAATCTTTTTTCTCTTCTTTTTATCTGGGGACAGCGGTTTAGGGTCGTTTGTATGTATTTTTTTTTTGGTTGGAAGTAAATGGTTTAATGCTTATATATACTTCATTTTATTTTAATGTTTCTGGAAATACTATCATTTCTTTTTTCTTTTTGAGTTTAGAACACATCACTGATCATGTGAAAAGAAAATTAGTAGATGTTGATGTCAATGAGTATTTATTTATCTTTTCACATACCTTCTATTTTTTTTCTTTCTAATTTTGAACTTCTTAACGCTCCTTTGCAGCAGGAAATCTTAGTCTGGTCCCTACAATGGAGATTCTCAATTTTGCTAGCAAGTTGCTGCTGGATTCCCAAGTCAGGCTTTATAGAAACACCTTAAAGATGCCAGCTCTAATTCTGGACAAGAAGGAGAAGGTTGTATCAAGATTTATATCTAGCAATGGATTAGTTGAAGATCCCTGTGCTGTTGAGAAGGAAAGGGCTGTGATCAATCCCTGGACACAAGAAGAAAAAGAAATTTTTATGGATAAGCTTGCCACATTTGGGAAGGATTTCAGAAAAATTTCTTCTTTCCTCGATCACAAGACAACTGCGGACTGTGTGGAATTCTACTACAAGAATCACAAGTCTGATTGTTTTGAGAAAATATTGGATTTCAGGAAGCAAGTGAAGTCCATCTCTTCTAATACCTACTTAAAAACATCAGGGAAGAAATGGAATCGTGAGATGAATTCAGCTTCCCTTGATATTCTGGGTGCGGCTTCAGTGATGGCGGCTCATGCTGATGGTAGTGCAAGAAATCGGCGGAAGTTATCTGGAAGGTTGTTTTTGGGAGGATACAGTAAATCTAAAATATCATGGGGTGATAATGGCACTGTAGAACGGCCATGCAGTTTTGATATTATCGAAAATGAAAGAGAAACAGTTGCTGCCGATGTTTTGGCTGGCATATGTGGTTCCTTGTCGTCTGAGGCTATGAGTTCTTGTATCACAAGTTCTGTTGATCCTGGGGAGGTTTACCGGGAATGGAAGGGCCAGAAAGTTGAGCCTGTAATGGGACGACCTTTGACACCTGATGTTACACAGATTATTGACGAGGAGACCTGTTCTGATGAGAGTTGTGGGGAAATGGATCCTAATAGTGATTGGACAGACGAGGAGAAGGCAACCTTTATTAGGGCAGTGTCGTCCTATGGTAGGGATTTTGCAATGATCTCTCAATGTGTTCGGACAAGATCCAGGGATCAATGCAAGGTTTTTTTTAGTAAGGCCAGGAAGTGTCTTGGACTAGATTTGCTACATCCTGGGCCTGGAAATGAAAGAACATCTGTGGGTGATGACTCTAATGGAGGTGGGAGTGGTTCTGAAGGTGCATGTGTTTTGGAAACAGGTTCAGGTATTTGCAGTGTTAAGTTGGGCTCTAAAATGGATGAAGACCTAGCATTGTCTGTCATGAAAATAAACCATGATGAGTCTGATCCTGCAGAAGCCATGAACTTTCCAACTGCTCTGATGTCAGAGGAGAACAATGGGAGGGAACAAAAAGGTCATAAAGATGTTGGTTCTGAGGAAATACCTGCTTCTGATGCATGTCATACAGAGGATAGACCTAAGCTAGTTTCTGATAGTGACAGCAATGTCACGCATTGTGTTGATAAACAGTCAGAGCCACTATCTGTCAGGAAAAGTGAATCCGTCTTTGTTAATGCAGACACTGGAGATAACATGGCTGAAAAGGGAATTTCAGTTGCAGAATCTGTATCTATCTCTGAGGGGAATGATCCTCAAACACTTAATCCTGAAACAAGGGTTGGGATAAAACCTGCAGATGAGGTCTCTTCTGATGGATATGAAAATAATTTTGGTGGAAGGGATAAAAACAATGCAGATTTCCAAAGTGCCTCGCAGATCATGTCAAGTGATTCAAATTCATCTGGCAGTGCTTCCCATTCAGCTGCTGATAGAAGTAGTTCGTCAGGTTTTAGTCTGAGCTGTGACTATCAGCATCAAGTTTCTGCTGAGTTGAATTCCATGGAAAAAAAAGCTTGTGTCATCTCATTGCCACCGGAGACTTCTCTTGCCACTGCCAGCTGTGTGTCACTTGATTCTGCTGCTAATCAATGTGAGAAAACCCATAATGTTGATACGCAGCCTAATGTCTCTGTTAGTAGGGATGAGTGTCATGAGCACCTCACAGGTCTTCCGATATCAACAAATGTTGAATCCTCTCAGGTTCTCAGGGGCTATCCCTTGCAGATGCCAACCGAGAAGGAGTTGAATGGGGATATCAGTTGCAGAAATCTGTCTGAAGTGCAGAACATGTCGAAATTGAACAAGAGCATCAAAAGTCATTTTACAGCTCAAGATTACTATCTTCACAAGTGTAACAGTTCTATACCTCAGCATTCATTTGCTGATTTTCCGCTTATGTGTCAAAAGGAGCAAGGTATTGATCATCCAAAATCTCGTTCACACAGTTTATCAGATTCGGAGAAACCAAGCAGGAATGGTGATGTGAAGCTGTTTGGTCAGATACTTACCAATCCATCTTCTCTGCAGAAGGCCAATTCCAGTAGTCATGAGAACGAAGAAAAAGGGACCCATCATCATAAGTCAACTAACAAGTCATCTAACCTCAAATTCACTAGCCACCACAGTTCAGATGGAAACTCTGGCGTCCTGAAGTTTGATCGTAATAATTTTCTGGCCCTTGAGAATGTTCCAATGAGGAGTTATGGTTTTTGGGATGGAAACAGAATACAAACTGCTTATCCATCTTTGCCCGAGTCTGCAATCTTACTGGCCAAGTATCCTGCCGCTTTCAGCAACTATCCAACATCCTCTTCCAAAGTGGAGCAGCAGCAGCAGCCATTGCAGGCAGTTGTGAAGAGTAATGAACGGAATGTAAATGGTGTATCGGTTTTTCCAACTAGGGAAATTAGCAATGGCAATGGAGTGGTTGATTATCAGGTATATCGGAGCCGGGAAAATACAAAAGTGCAGCCTTTCACAGTAGATGTGAAGCAGCGGCAAGACATATTTTCTGAGATGCAAAGAAGGAAAGGGTTCGAGGCAATCTCAAGTTTACAGCAGCAAGGAAGGGGGATGGTTGGAGTGAATGTTGTAGGCAGGGGAGGGGTTATTGTTGGGGGACCATGCACAGGTGTTTCGGATCCTGTGGCGGCAATAAAAATGCACTATGCCAAAAGTGATCATCATCAATATGGAGGGCAGGCTACCAGCAGCATCATCAGAGAGGACGAATCCTGGAGAGGAGGTAAAGGTGGGGACATAGGCAGGTAGTAGATGTGCTCAAGAGGGCAATCGTTAAAGAGAAGGCCCTCAGCGGCAAATTTCTTTCATTGCCGCGCTTTGTATTATAGTTTTTTCTTTTTTGATATTTTGTTCAGTGACTTGGATAGGGTTATAGATGATGATGATGGTTCTCAAAAGTCCCTAGTCTCTTTCTTTTTTGGATAAGATAATGTAGGTGCTTGTAATATTCCTGCAACTTTTGTATTTGTTGTATTTTGATGGAAATACAGATTATCTGTGGAAGATGGGAAGTTTCCTGCACTAGCTGTCTTTATCCCTCTGCTTTAATGGAGCTGAGCTATGATGTCTTTTGATGCCAAAAAATAATAAAGTCCATGCTTGTCTTATCGTCTTATTTAGGTTTTGGAGGAGGATGGTTAAAAAGATCTCTTTCTATTTTGAAACATGTGTCAAATTTTGAATTAATAAATTTTAATATTGAAATACTCTTATACTAAAGCAAAAAATAAAAAGAAATTAAAAATACAAGTTTGATTGAGAATAACGAGATAAAATGGCAAATTGAAAGTGCACATTTAACCAAAAAAATAAAATAAAATCCGGCCTAGGCAATGGATAGAGGGAGGCTTTGTTCCGTAGCTGGACCTTAAGCTCACTGCTAATCCGTGCTGATTGCTTGTGCTGATTGGTTAGTCTGGAGGATAGATGGTAGAGGAGCGGTGACTTTAATCACCTGAAAAATTGCACAACATCCATAACTATAAATAAAGCATTAACCAATTAATTCATGAAAGAAAAAAAAAAAAACCCTAAAAAAAAGAAGAAAGAATGAAGTCCTCAAAGTCTCTTGATGATGTGTACTAATCAAAGCAGACAAATATTTCACAACGTCAAATACCTCAACTCCGTCATTATTGAAAACTTACAACTTTAGCACAGATAATACTCATAAATAACACTGGAAAAGCATTTCAGAACCAGACCTTAATAAACCCTAAAACTCAATCTCAAGAATACTTGTAGGTAAGTTTTAAACGTCTAACCTCACAACACTTTTTTAGTCTCACGTTGAGATGAGTAGGTACACCATTCACCCAACTAACTTTCAATAATAATTAGGTAGGAACTAAATCGTTAAAATTATTAATTTCCATGAAATAAAGATTTCCTAGGCCCCATGCAACCATGTCATCTTAATCATAGAGCATACTATTTGTTTTCTAGCATATCACATGACAGGATTACACTATGCACTTTATACTTAGAAGTAGGAACAGATACTTAATGTTCATTTTCTTTACGTACCTCACTGTTTGTTGGATGAGAGAGAACCACTTGATATGCGTGCAAGTTGTAGCCACAGTCTCCAGGAACAGGGTTTGCAGGCCGCAGAAACCCTCTACATGAGAAAAATAAAAGAAACCAAACTACTTGTGAGAAATTATCAGGAGAAAATTATATGGAGAAACGAAAAGGAAAGAAGAACCTGCTTTAGTAATAAATTTTAAGAACCCATACCCATCTAGTGCAAAATTATCTTCCACACTGTCAGATCCAAAGAACTTTGGTTGCCCACCAATAGCATAAAGAGGGTCACCTGTAAAATGGCGAGAACTGAACTGAGTCATAATTAGATGAAAAATACAACATTATGAAATATTACCAGCCATGAAATGACAGATCAAATTTTAAATATCCAGACATGATACCTTGAGTACTTCTCAGGGTATACAGAAAATAGAAAAAAAGAAGGGAATTTAGTAAATACAGGGTCATGAAATATTAAATAGCCAATAAACGACGAAGATCAAATTCTAAATATACAGATACGACACCCAGAGCACTTCTCACATCAATATGGTTGGAGCAGATGAATGAGTGGATGTCCTAGCAAAGCAAAAAGAAAAAGAAAAAAAGAAGCAGCGTGATTTGGTAAAGCACTTGTGATTGAGGGAAAATCTGTCCACGAGGTCATCCTCTGTTTTTAAAATAAGTACATCTGTGACATTATCAATGTGGAAATGATCTCTGGTCAAAGATAATATCTTGTTTTGAATGGATCCACTCTCACCTAAAAGATCTTGGTTCTAATAAGTCATAACTAGACGAATAACAGAAACAATAGAACAACACTAAACAATAGCCAAGACTCAGAATAAGTGACACAACCACGCTACAACCCTAGTTCGTTAGAAGAGAGGTGCACTTATAGAACCCTTGTAAAACCAAGAAAAAGATTCAGAGAGTATTGAGAAACAGGAAATAGCACTTCTGTGCCTATTTTTCTTCAGGGGGTAATATATTAAACATTCAATGATCAATTTGTTACCTCATCTGGGTTACTTTAAAGCTTGTTTATTGAGTTAAACAACTCTAAAGAATAAAGTAATATAAGTTAATTCCTAAGCCCATGTCTATAATAAGCCTTGATCCCCACCAGACATATTTTGTTTGCATTAAAAAATAAGGCATATTTCTTTCGCATAATATTGCTAAACCATGATTGTTGTATATGAATAATTTGGAAAACATGCAATGTCACCATGGTAACGAAACAAGAGCGTCACATGAGCTATATTGAGAGCCCATAAGGTTTCAGCTGAAATTTATGCAGCATATACGATATTAATTGTTAGGTCTGACAAAGAAAAGGAGATAAGAACATTGACAATTGACATGCTAACATAATTACTGTATATTCACATATTCTCAAACATCACGTAGTATCATCTTTATCAAAACACAAACAAGCAGACATATATATGTGCACACACATAAAGACGTTCCTCTCTCTAATAAATCGAAGATGTACCATAAGCAAGCAAGGAACTCTTTACAAAAAGATGTCAAATCCAAACTCAAGAAAAGACTACCACTGGAATAAAACTTCAACACTCAAAATATACCTAATAAAGGATGCCCAATGAAAGAAAGATGGATGCGAATTTGGTGTGGACGTCCTGATTGAATCTCAACCTAAACATATCAATATGCTAGAAAGTTATATCACCCAAAAGCGAAAAGAACATAAAGGAATTGCATGACTAAATTGCTAATAAGGTATTATGTTTCAATAGCATCTAAAAGACTTGCAAATTGTCAATTTACTTCCAATCCTCAAACTTAACTTGCTAGCAAGAGGACCCAACTATGTATATTAAACTAACAAAACAAACAAACTGCAAATTAACAGCCCAATAATTTGATGATTCTGGATTAAACAAAGCTCAAATAACATAAAGGAATTGCATGAATGAATTGCTAATTAGGTATTATGTTTCAATGGCATCTAAAAGTCAAGTTACTTTCAATCCTCAAACTTAACTTCAAGCAAGTGGACCCAACTATGTATATTAAACTAATAAAAGAACCAAACTGTCAATGAACAGCCCAGTCATTTCATGGTTCTGGATTAACAAAGCTCAAATATATCAAAACTCAACTATGCACATTTGTCAAAACTCAAGTCCACGAGTTGCGCTAAAATGAACTATATTGTTGTCAATCTATAAAATCTTTATAGTGAATATGGTTATATATAAAGCAGATTTAAGATCAAGGCATGCTTATGAATAATGAAGTTCGGTCTAGCATACCTGGACCAACGTGAGATTTTTATGTACGTCTCTCTCAAGAACTTCAACTTTACTAAGAGATGGTTTTCCTGCTTAGGTATATAAAAAAAAAAAGAAGAAAAAAAGAAAAAGGGAAAGTGGATAAACATTAAAAAATAAATAATTTGATGAAAACCAAGGTACTATCATGAGGCTGCAAGTTAGATATAAGCTGTAAACAGAACAGGCGATTAGAGTTTCCTACTATCCTTCAGAATTATACTTATGTTAGTAGAAGTTACACAGCTAAAATGTATTCATCATAAGACAAAGATATATAAATAAACCTGAGGAAGTAGCAACATACAACCCTTTAGCCACGCCAGGATACTGTACCATTCCAATAGCCTGCTTGATAATCACCTATCAATTATGAATTCTGCAAGTTATTTTACATGGATATGCAGTTGATATTTTTAAGAGCTAGAAAAAGCTTTAAATGGGAATACTGTTTCATTAAAGTGGAAGCAAAGTTCACATAATCACGACATGGAAAGGGAATTGAATAATTAATATTACTTTTTTGTTTTGAGAACAACTTTAAAATTATCAGCACATCCTAGTACTGAAAAAGTCTATACTTTTCTTTTGGCCTCCATAAAAAACGCCTATGTTAGATTCTTCGGTATGTGCTTAATTAAACATATAAGTTTTAGAAGCCTTTGGATAGTGAACATTCTTTCCCCCACTGAACGTGATAGTTACTAGAATTTCTTCACCACAGTTTTCAGTTGATTCCTTTAAATGCTTTATCTTAAAGTTGGGTATAAAAGCAAAGGATACAGCTAAAGCCAGACGGATCTATAAGCAAAGGATGCTGCTCTTTCCCCAAGTAAACAGCCTTATACATGGACAATTATAAAAGCTGAGAGTAAATTCTGAAAAGCAGATTTCGGTGAAAGATGAATGCCATACAGGATATTACCTTATCCTCACCAATTATACCAGTTACCAGTGCTCGATATATTTTAATAACTTTCCTCGTTGCACAGAGATCCACACTGGTTTTGCTGTATTTTGGGGATCATAGATTCCATTAGAAAACTAATTTGTAACTGAAGAGGATGGGCATCTATTATGATATCAGATAAAAAAGAAAAAAGAAAGCACAAAACTTATGCCCCCTAAGCACCCTCTTTGCATAGTTTCTCATATAGAGATGTACTTATTGCCCTGTTGTTTCATCTTTCATTATTTGACAACGCTCTTCTAGATTTTAGTAATTTGTTTTTCTTTTAATGTTCTTTAAATTAGGGTTATAACTAGCATTGGTTTAAACAAATAATCACTTCAAAAATTCCTGCACTTCTCACTGATCATTGCTTTCAAACTCAGGATGAAACATTATAATATCAACTCCAATGCAAAAATACCATAGAAATGTTTTCATCAAAATCTAGATATAACACATAGCTCCCCTGTCCTGGCGGAAGCAATTAGCGGGTAAGATGAGATAACACATGGGCCTAGTTAATATAGGGAAAACTAACCACTCCACCATACCCACTACCACCATTGAGCTCTCAGTACCCCACAGGAGAAAATAAAACATTGCAGCTATTTAATTTAAGGCTTCAGTTACTAGAGGCTTTGTTAATCAATTAAAGTTTCATCATGATTATTAACTACGAAAATCAGATAAAAACAATTTAAAATAGCTGAATTCCTCTAACCTGCTGCTTTCAATATGAGATGTCCCATTAGCAAAGTACGCTGCAAGGCGAGTTTTGGCTAACTTCGTCTTTGCACATAACAATATCCCTATCAAATCAAGACAGTCAGCACAAGGAGGGGAGGAAAAGTGGGGTGGGTGAGGGGGAGGGGGGGGGAGGGGGGGGTGTGGACTTTACTTTACAATTCCAGTCAGAAAATGAAAACAATCTGCTTTAGTTAAAGCATGAATCACAGTTACATTTTTCTTCTCCTCATTCCTTTGCACATCAATTATTCAAGATGTGAAAACATCTCTTGAATAGCAGGTTGCTTGATTTGCATTTTCAGAATTCAATTACTTCAAGAGTTCAAGTAGACATCCTGCCTAAGCACAATGACTGAAAACTAAATCTACAGCTTTTATTACGAACAAAATTCATGGGCTGACCTGACGTGCCCCTTCCCAGGCGATGAACAGGAACAGGATGGGGTCCTTGACATACTAGAGAAGATGTCTCCTTGGATGCCCACCATTGGAGCTGTGTTAAAACTGTTCGTTGCTGAAAAAGACCTCCAGGTAAAACTTGCAGTCCAGGTGGTTTATTTAGAGCAATCTGAATGCACAATTATAGTTTGAAGTCAAGCAGAAACAAGTAACAAAGAAACTTCGTAATGGATGTAAACAAATCTCATAAATTTTGATGCATATATATCCATATATCCTTTCATTTTTTGGGCGAAAAATCTCCACATATCCTTAATACTACATTTGATTGCTGATCATTGCTGAAGCTAAGAAATTCCAACCAAAGAACTTCAATTTTTTCAAACAGAAAAGAAAGAATAATTCATATTTTTCTTATATTTTCCCCAAAGGGAAGGATATAATATAATCATTATCCCAGCTGTCCTGTCAGAACAATCATGTAGCCTCACTAAGTTCAATTATACATTTTTGACAGCCAAAAAAGAAAAAAAAATAATACAGGAACACTTTTTCTTGCTTTTTCGCCTAAGGAAATTTGAACCATGGACCTCCTCAATCCACCCCACTCCATTTCTTTACCAAAAGAAGGTGTTTGAGTTCCAATAAAATACAAAATTTATCACGACTCACTTAGTAAAACTGGGACATATATTTGCATTAAACCGTAAACTAAATGATACAATCATACAAATAATAAACAAGAAGAAGCATTTTGTAAAACAACGCAAAAAAAATTACCAATTCAAGTTGTAAAACTTATCATGCAAGCTATGTAACACAATATCAAATCCACAGATATACACAACATAAAGCACACAGCAGATGCACAACATTGATGAGTGCAAGCAAATTATAGAACTGGAAAGGTAATTTACAAACTTGGCCAAACTATAAGTTTAAGAAGATTTACCATATCATCATCTTCATATAGAATCTCAACCAAGTAGGGTGCTTCGGGCTCATTCCATGGAAGTCTATGATATACCAGTTCTGAACCAACCCTAATCATCAATGACACACACAAAAAAAAAAAAAAAAAAAGTAAGAATCTTTTACAGACATAAGACCTAGAATGACATACGCAAAAGTAGTTTTCCATAAAAGAAAGAACCTTAGGATCGTATTAGGATCTGTAACAACCGTGCCATCCACTGTTATCTGCAAGACCAATAAAGGAAGCTGATAATTTATCCAATCGTGCAGTTTGGAGATGCAAAAAGCTTTCCAATTTTATGATTACCAAACCTGTCCGTTCTCAATTCGCTGCAACCAACTGCTAGACAATCAGTCAAATTTGACAAACTAAAAGAAAATGGTAGTATCCGAGCAGCCAAACAGAGGATATAATGCACAGAGAAAATGAAAGTCTTACCCTTTTGGTGGAGCAGAGTTGTTGTGCTTGCTAGAGTAGAACTGGATCAGTGTCAATCCTGTAAATTACACAAACCCTTGAATACGCCTCAAAAAATTTGAGAGAGAGCAGAAGAGTGATGCAAAAGCTAAGTAGAGAAATCAGAAATGGTAGGTACTGGAATCGGCAGCTCGAACGACGTCGTTGTAGAACAATCCGTCGTTGAGTTCAGGCCACGGCAATCCAAATGTCGGAGGCTGACGCGCCCGCGAAAGGTTCGACATTGTACGACCGAGCTAAGCCTAACTATGAGGCCGTTTAGAGCAACCCAAAAATAAATACATAAATAAATTTAAAAAAAAAAACGATCAAAAGGCCAGTTGCACTTAGGGTGTGCTACAGTGAAGAGAAAGTCGACCGTTCTGTTAAGCGGAAAAAAAATTGACGAGATCATATCAAAATTTTTTTTATTTATTAAAAAAAACTCAGTTTTATAATTAATAAAATTAAAATTTATTTATAAATTAATGTCTTCAGTGAGTTAAATATATTTATATTTATATTTACATTACAGGGAAGGCTAATTGCATATTAGCTGAATTCCAAAAATGCTGACAAATTATCATTATTTTAAATGTAAGGCAACGTATAGCGTTTCTAAGCTTGGCAAGATAGTTATCATTTATTATTATTATTATTATGGCTCCTGCTATTATCATCTGTGAACTTAAAAGTAATGGGTACTTCTACCAATTCACAAAGATTGGAATTGCTGCCAAACCCGACCCACTATTATCACCAAACTCGATCCATTAAAAGTCGTCCAGGTAGGCCCAATTTTGTGTGGAAGGTGGGAGTCAACAATCTAGAAGAAAATAAAAAATAGAGTTTAAAGTGCAATGACAATATGACACTCTGGATGGCGACGTTTAGCTGACCAACACCGAACAATGACATTGACAGTTCAACTTAAAGCGATGCAATCTAAGAAATTCGGAAAGATCATAGACTTGTTCAGGTTCAGACGGCTTCAGAGAGAAAAATCCATGGGGGTTGTGAGTGTGTCCAGCACACCATTCACAGCCTGGCTACGCTGACTTGTAACATTCAAAGTAAGGAAAAATTCTTGGCGAGCAAATCAGGGTTGGACAGTTCCATCCCAGAAAGTTAAAATAAAAAAAATTAAGATAATAACAATAAATATGAGAAGAAGGTTTCCATGTTCTTTTCATGCACAATTTTACAAACTTCAATAAATCGTTCTCGTTTTACATATCTCTTTTATTAGCCCAAGTCAGTGTTCTAAGGACATGGACAATAGGTACAGATGAAACCCACAACATGTAGGACGCAGAATTACTCTGCCAAACGGAAAGATACAACAGATCAATTCAAGAATAGAAATAATAAAAACAAATATCAGCAGAAAACATTGGTCGATGAAGGCGGCCCAGCCACTGTTAGGATAGCTGAATTCCAGTCCACAATATCATCACCACAATGACCAACTTTCGATTTAACTGCTACTAGTTGGCCAGGTCCACTGAAAGGCGTGGCTTCTGTAGATTGTTTTGCAGCGATGGCCTTCAGCCGGTACCGTTCCGCCCTAGAGCCAATAACCTGTCCCAAAACTGATGCTGCAATGGTAAATGCCATAGCTGCCTTAGGCATCAAAACAGACTTCCTAAGCATGCCTATGAACGGAACAGCTGCATGTACAGCAGCAAACCAGGATGGTGAGAATTTCTCAGTGTGCTCTCTCCATATCCCTAAAGGAACATTGGCCGCCATGCCTAATATGCCGATCGCAAGTACTTTTGCAGGCAGTGGTTGTGGCCGTAGGTTCTTTGCAAATGCAGTCCTTGCCAAAGCTGCTCGGGCTGCTACTATTACTGGCGGGCACCTGTATTTCATGCCTGCAGGGGGCTGAAAAACCTTTGCAACAAGCGGAAGAACATTACTAACTGCTCGGTATGACTTTGCTATTGGGCAATTCCCAGTTTGAAGCCACTCATTACTCATCGCCTCGTGATTTGAGTTTCCCTAATAAAAAAAGAAAAAGCAACTTTTCAATAATTACCATTTCATGTCGATCAGAAGCATATCATCTTATATAAAATGGGAAACTTTTCGTTTGAGGTACCAAGGATTACCTTTGAAGGCTCCTTCTTTGATGACTTGGACTTTCTTTTCTGATTCTTCCACTTTTCAGAGAACGAATCAAAGCTGAATGGCCCTCCAGCTCCAAAGGATGAAAGACTGATAGTAGCAGCCTTTGCAGCCAATGGATTAAACTGGGATGGCGCTGCTTCATGCTCAAGTTTCTCAGCAGGGACGTATGATCTTCCAGAAAGAGGGACTACTCCATCATGCCCATGAAAGAGCCTAAATGCCATATCAAAATTGGGGCCATCTTCAAAAATTGGACCTTTAGTTCCCCGTACCTAAGAATGAAACAAAAAAGATATTAGTGAATAACCCATTTCCAATTAAGTTTTAGCAAGGTTGTCTGCAGCAATAAAATCAAATGCCAGCTTGAGTTACACAAGTTGTATGTTTAAATTCAGACATGAGAAATTGTGGTTGAAGTAACTAAAGTGCTCATGTCCTGCAGAAAAAATTCATGCACCATTTATTGTTGGGACCCATTGAGTATGCAGTATGTTAAGGTATTGTATAAGGGAAAGAAAAACTAAAGTTTAGAGGATTATGTAAGACCAGGAAAAGGACATAAATACAGTAGCACAGACAACAATACTTGGAATTGCAAATGTGGAAAGGCACAACTTACTGGCATTGGGAACGCCAAAGATGAGGAGAAGGAAAAATTGGTGGGCTCATTGATGTTTCTCAGAAATGGGCATCTGAGTATATCCAGCTGTGAACTCACAGAATCATTTAGCTCTCTGAAAATGTTATCCATTCTTTAAGTGATGAAAGTTGCCTGCAATAAGAGAAAAAAGCATAAGCCAAAAGTGCTTACAGAATGCTAAATATGAGTTACAAGATGTTTTAAAATTCAATCAAAATCAAAACATGTTGAGAATGAGATGTTCACAATAATTTTGGAAAATGACCACATAAAGGTTTTCATCAAGAAAACTCAACACAGGGCCTCAGAAATAAAGTTCTAACTTCCAAAGTATGTGTTTGAAAAAGGTTGAGTTCAAGAATTGACTTCAAAGACAGCACACACCAAGTTTTCTTTCTTATATCCAGAAAATTATAAATCCCCAGTCAACCAAATGATAATATTTGGCAGTTGAGTTTTGTTTTAAACAAGTGTAACTCAATTAATACTTGATAGACAAACATAGATTTACATAAAAGATTGACATGGTTTCAAAGATATTGAGCAGTATAATTCTAGTAAACCAGCTCTAAATTGTGGTACCATGAAAAGCATTAAGAAAGATATAACTTGCTCCAAGAAAAGCTGGAAAGAACGGAATACATTACAAGCAAAGATATAGGCACCGGAAACAACCACAAATCTTGTCAGCTCACAAAAGAAAAAAGAAAAAATAAATCGTCAGATCATCAAACAGAATCTGAGCCATTGGAACGTCCAAAACGGTTGCTTTAGGCAACCAAACGAAAAACCCATGTCATAAGCTATCTCAGCCCTAACAGCGATTCAAATTCTAGTACAGCAACAAAATCCAGTTGGACTTTTGGAGGGATCAAAAGAAACGGTTGAAAAAAATTAACAAACATACAAAATTGTGAAGGAAGCATCAGTATCAAAACCCAATTAATAATCGATTAGCTCATAATTATAAGCTGGAGCAGTTAATATTGAAAATCTTCAACCAAAATTCTTAAACAAAAAATTAAGCACACATAATAGGAGGATCATTCAAATCAGTTAGCAAGCATGAGTTATAAAATAAATACAAATACTCAAACTTTTACAATCTGTAAGCAATATCACGAAGCAAAGAATATATAAAACAAAGAATTCACGAACAGAATACGATTCGGCCATGGAATTATCAATCTTAGGAAACAACGGAGAAGAAAAGGTAAAACAGGAAATGGAGGATTACGAATCGTACCTTGAGAGAGAATTTGAATGGCAGAGGCTGGAGCTAGAGCGATGCAATTGCAAGAAGATCAACGAGCAGAGAGAGAGAGAGAGAGAGAGAGAGAGGAGAGACAGCAATGTGTGTTAGGTGACAACGGAGAAGAAGATGCTCATTTTGTATACCCTTCCAAAATCTAGGAAACGGCACCGTGTTGAACACACGCTCTTTTGCAGTAGCTCTCCAATTTGGATTTGGAATTGGTATTTGATTTCGAGCGGTCAACGCTGTTTGCTTTACGTGTTTTTGTGCACGCAAAAGGCATTCAATTTTTTTTTAATAAAGATAAAAACGCCTTTTTTATTTTTTATTTTATGAAAATTGCATTTTGAAACATATTTTGCAATATATATATATATATATATTTATAATTTTTCTTCGTTTCTTCAACTTATTATACCATATCAGTATTTATATCAGTATTCCTATTCCTATCCCTATTCGTGGTTGAAGTTAAACATCCACCAATTAGAAATTACATAACAAATTAATAATCCTTTTGTTTCGTTTTGTTTTTTTTAAATAAATTTACACACTCACACACATAAACCAATGGTATTTATTTTTTTGTTAAAATTTATTATATTTTATTACGATGTATATTTCTCCATGTATAAATTTTTTAGCAATTTTCACATGTATTTTTATGATTGTTTATATCACTGCATAGGACAGATCAGAGTTGTTGAAGTGTTGGAAAAAATGTCTGGTAACATAATTAATTTACATTAAATATAAACACAAGCAGAAGAAAAAAAAAAAAAAAGAAAAAGGAAAAGGAAAAAGAAAAAGAAATGGTTCACCTACTAAATTAAAAGATACCGCAAAGATGGTTTAGTGCAGACATTTTTTGATGAAAGGTTTAGTGTAGACATTTTATTAGGCGCATTTGCTACTATTTTATGAATTGATTAGTTCCTAAACAGTTACATGAAGTGGTTGGACTTGGACCATTGATCTTTTATGTGGCTGATAAACAAGACTTCTATAGAAGTGTGAACGCGTACAGTGATTTTTCTACGCATTCATATTTCAAGATTCACATGCACCACTCTAATATCATCATCCCAAACATTCTGCAAACGTTTATTATTTTTTTTTTGTGCCCGATTGGAGACTGAAACTAACGTCAAAGGTCCTATAATGTAAATTATATTTAGATTATTAGTGACTTTCTGTACCATATTACCCACATAATAATTGCATATAATTCTTTTTCCTACCTCTTCTGAGAGACAGCTAGACCTTGCACATCCCCAAGTCAAAACTCAAACCGAACACATCATTTGTCTCCTTCCATGTACTCTTACCTGCCCCATCCCTCTCCAATTATAATTTGTTACTTCAATTTTTTCTCTTCCAATTGGATGATATTACAGTATGCAAGAAAAGCCACCTTGGCCGACCTGGGGTACAAACTGAAAGCAAGAAAAGCCACCTTGGATCCACTCCAAAGGTCTATCAATGCGTGTGTATATATTATATGAAGATAAATTAGGGCTGCTAAATATTACAGTATGCAACCCATAGGGCAAATTTCCAATCTGTATAAAGATAATGAACAATGCTCGAGGCATGTTGCCAAAGTTAAGTTGATAAAATATATATAATATATATACAAAAAGAGGATCCAAAGGGGCAAATTCCGACACACAATTAAAGAAATCCTAAATCTACGAATTGAGCCACAGATATGCGGAGGAAGCCATCATCTCTTTCTGATCATCATTTGTATTGAAAAATATATATCCCACTTACGATAAGGAACAAGGAATTAGGCCAATAGTCTAAATTGATATTCTAAGTACTAAAGTTATCAACCTGAAGTGGGTTCATAACTAAACATATAACATTAGCCTTATGACCAATTAGGAAGTTGGGTCCTCATTGGATCTCCTGTATTCTGGCTTTAGCTCGTATGTTCCCTGATTAGATCCCTTGTTGTTGTACACACACAGGTCTTTAAGTATGTCTTTCAGGAATTGCTGCAGATTGAAGTCAGAATCAAAACATAGTGGACAAATCACCCAAAAAAAAAAAAAAAAAAAGAAGGAAAAAGAAAAAATAAAGGCTTTTGCTAAATTGGTTTTGGTTCAGCCTGTGGAAATCTAGGTTATGACTTGGTTATCCTCAAAATCAACTACTAACCAGAACAGAGGGATGCAAAGTACATTGGAAATGGTACAAGTAACTTCAGATTTCCAAGTAAGAGTGAAAATTCAGCTGAGTGCAAATGTCCTGAAGTAAAATAGTAATAGAAAAAAAAGTTCAAACTTGTCTTGCGGGTCAAGTCCCTTTGGTTTTGTAAACAAGACCGGATATTAATATTATTGCAATAGCGGTTTGGAAAGCGAAAAAGCTCATGGTTTTCTTTTGTTGTACAATTTTTAATTATTACTCTAATAGTTTGCAGGCTTTGTTGTTCAGAAGTTTATTTTATGTGACAAGAAATTGATAGGAGAAAAATAGGCTTACTTGGGGTCATGTTGCTTGTCATATCAATGCCAAGCCAGAAAAGCAACAAAAAGATAAAAGATAAAAGACATCTGCATAACACAAGCATGATATTACTAAAGTAAACCTAGCCCTACGAGCACAATCTTGCGTCCTGAATAACATAGACTACAAGAAAATACTTACGAGGTCTATCGTTTTCTCCTTGGAACTGGGTCTACCATCTACCTAACTGCATCACTATTAAGCTAGCTAATGCCATATTACTCAGCCATTGATAGAGAAGTAACTCTACTTAACAATTTTGGTGGTTTATGATCTCATATGAGTTGCTAATAAACAAGTTGTAATGAGAGGAGCACATGCTATATAATAGAGGCAAACCATGTACAATTTGAATCAATTCAACTCGTGTCAACCAAGCCCTTATACACATACCTTCTTCACTACAATCAGATAGGTATATAATTAAAATTAAGATTTCATAGAAAGCAAGTGACTAAATGACATACTTCAGGTTGGTCAGTCTCTTGGATCAGTTGTTTCAAAGTCCAGTTTGGTTGTCTCTCAAAGAGCTTAAACATAATCTCTTCCATTTCTCCACGGTCTCTCCTTGTTCTTTTCATGTCTGAACTCTTGGTTGGTGTTTTCTTCTTATCCTATTTGAACACAGTATTAATCGTTGATACTGAAGGATAATAGCTACCAAATATAGTGTGACATGCTATACATTACCATAATATGTTAGTGCCCCCTGAAAGTGGAAGCAGCAGAAAACAATTTTATTCAAGAATACTACGCAAAAAAATAAGTTATAAATGAGTACACTGGGTGCAGAAACCGCAAAACCCATCATCCCCGGCATAGGCCTCATATGAGCCCCATTGTCATTGTCGATCACCTAAGAAGAGAATTGAAAAAGTGAAGTACAAATTATATCAGTGATTAGATTATTTTATAAAGTACTACAAATAGAAGTTTCAAAGTAATATAAGAAACCTGAATCTGTCTATTTCTAGTCATATATTTTTGAGTCCGTTCACGGCAAAGTTTCCTGTAGTTCTCTATGTTCTCATTATGCGGCTTCATGTCAAATTTTTCCAGTATTTTTCCCTCGACTGATATCTTTCCTTTAATCAAAAAGGAAATTCATCCATTCAGTTGAATTTTTCAAACATGAGTAGTGCAATAATTTAACACAACAAGACTAGTTATAAAATTAGGCTTAAATTACTACTGCTCCCACAAGCTTAGCTATTAGTTAGTGTCTGCAGATCAAGTCAACAAAAAGGTATCATATTTAACAAAAGATATTTACCTCATTATTCAATACTTGTTACATAACCCTCAAAAGAACAGAGAAAATGGCTACTAGATGTTGCATGCATTAAAATATATATATGTGTGTGTGTGTGTACATATGTATATATATGAATATGAATATATATATATATATATATATATATACATATGAAGGTGTGGGGTGTCTCTAACTGATACCAAGTGTTCCAATCAGATTGACTTGGCATGAAAATATGTTTTAGACTCTTTTATTATTGCAAGAGACGTATGGAAAAAAGCAAGATGTTTCATTTGCAAAGGTTAGGATGTAGCATCGAAATGCTTAACCAATTGATTTGCAGAAAAAAAGGAAAATATTGAGTTGGAAGAAGTTTAATTATCTGTCTTCCAGTGAAGTATAGCATAGAATGTAGAGCCAAAAAAAACCAAAAAAAAAAATTAAAAAAATTGAAGTATAGTATGTAATTATAGAATCCAAAATATTTGCAAGTTCCAGGTAAAAAGTTTAGATTTTTCCACTGGAAGTAGTAGCTTTTTAGTCAATGCAAAGTGAAAATTTACTAAATCTTGAAACAAGCATTTTATTCCTGTCAACAAGATTTTGTTAGTGAATTTAAAGAACCACTACCAGCTAATAACAGTATGGAAACAGTTGAAAGTTTTTTAAAAAAAATTGCGAAACAAAAAATTAATTGCATATTGTCAAAGAAGAAAGTTCACATATATAACTATTATAAGAGTATTACACATATAGTCATGCCTACAGCCCACTGTTTGTCGGCACATAGAGTCAACATAAGATGCATGTTTACCTTGTGGTGACTCAGAAAACACAGACATGGGAATGAAGTCTTTATGCATATCCATAGAGTAAAACTTGGGTACGTCGCCAGATTCAGTGCCAGCCAATTCCATGGTGAACTGAATGTCATTTAAACAAAGTAGAAAAGAAAAAAGGAACAAGAGATCATTATTCCCTTCATCTTGCTGAAGGAACAAGAGATAAATGTTATTTAATGCAAACAGTAAAATACATTCCTCAACCAAATAACTGACATGATAGAGAAACAAGGAATATTATTCTCTAGGAAATAATCATATAGGGGCACTAGGAAAGGGAAACATGCCATGGAATAGAAAAGTAAGATGCATCAAGAGTTTACAGAAATTCATCCTTTCTGATATCATCTGATTTGGCAGTTATGAGGACTTGCATTAAAGGTGTTCCCATCCAAGGACTAAAGCTGTGAGATATTATGTTTTTCCTCTGCTACCTCCTTCCAAAAAATGAACAGGAAAAAAGGAAGTTGACACACTAGAATACATGATTAAAATATTACCAAATTTGCATAAATTCACATGGGTGACTCATAAAGTTTGTTGATAACTCTGAACTGGGTAGCATTTTCAGGTGTTCACAAAATGTTCATCACCCAAAATCAATCAATAACTTTGTGTGGTGCACTCTTGGAAAATTCAATCATCTTATACTAAAATTGAAGCCGGTTTCAACCAAAGTATAGATTGTATCACTACCGAACTTGAGTTTCTTAGTGATCAACAACTAATTCCAGTTCAAATAAACAGTAAAGGGCGAAGGAATATAATGGTGCACAGTGAATATACATACAACAAACTAAAAAGAATTTTGGCTGCTGTAGACAACTCCATAGATTGTAACTTTCATGGAAGTTTCAATGTGTCAAGTGAATGACAGAATCAAGGCTACAAATTAGCGTCGTTAAGCAATATAAAGTGGTGAACATGATTTGTTCAGAAGAAAATCTATACCCTTTGGTGTGTGTGAGATATATTTCACAAAGGCACTCTTTGTTGATTATTTCCCTGATCAATTTTCTCTAAGCTATAAACTCATTTCCTGTTCTAGGTAAGACCAAAAAAAAAAAAAAAAACCACCGAGTCCATCTTTCTTATTCTTTTGATGCATCCTGCTACTGAAAACAAACAATTTAACGCAACTTTTTCACATTTCCCCTTCAAGAAGATTAATATGAAAGTCGTATGTAAGGCCATAAGTAAGGATTCTTCTAGTAACATGACCAGGAGTGTTGGTTTAAGGAATTTATTGTGTTAACCTCTGAGTCATCTGCAAATTTTTCTGTTACTTTTCTGATTGAGTTTTTTTTCTTCCCAAAACATGGAGGTAGAACAAGACATAGGCTCCACAGTGAAGCCCAAAACAGCAGAGATAAGCTTAAATGAGGCCATGAGTTGCCCCATCGTATAAGTTAGAACCAGTCTACAAGAATTCTAGGCTGCCGAGGATGTAGAATACTACAAAGTTTCTTTATAATCTGTGTCCATACCAGACTATGACAAAGACCAAAATATGAAATTCATTGAATTTCCAAAATCGAAAGAAGAAAAAGCTAAAAAGAAACAATTTTTTTTAAAGAAGGAAAAAAAAATGAAAAATGAAAAGAGTTTAATGAAATCTAGTAAAATGAAAAATCCAAACACTGGCTAATTAACGAAAAATTAATAATTAAGCCCAATAGCAAGTGTCTTGAGTGAAAAACCCTAAAAGGTAAAAACACGAAATGCATAAGAAAACAAAAGTCTCAACTGAACAGCCAATGCACGCAGGAAAAAGGCCAAAATTGGACCCTAAAACTACACCATTTGAATCTAAAGAAAGAGCGTCTAACCCAAAGCTACAACCAGCAAAAAACCATTCCCTCAAACCTACATACACGTAAAAAAAAAAAAAATAAATAAAAGCAAAAATGAAAAATAAAAGAGAGTACCTGAGGAGAAGAATCGTCATTGGAGAGAAGAGGGTCGACGGAGAGGACGACCTTAGCAACAGGGCGAGAAGGGTCAAAGGAGGAAGACCCAGAGGAGGCATGTGTCGGAGGATGCTGGAGAGAGCGGTAGACCAAAGGAGGGCATTTCATGAGCCACACTGATTTTTCGGATTTGATCGTCTCCAAAAACCCATTCGCCACGTTATTCGCGTTCACATTGTTCCCATTGCTTTGCAACTGCGGCTTCTCTTCCATTGACGCCACAGAGAGAGAGATAGAGCTATAGAGAGAGAAGAGCGCTTTGTCAGTGTGTTTGTTTCGAGGGAAAATGAGAGAGAAAAAGAAACGGTTTCAGAGTCTCTCTGCAGAAGACTTATAACCAACCCCACAGTCAGCTCGCCAGGTAGGGGCCACACCAACCAGTCCTCTTCCACGTTTCGCCACCTGGAATTTTCATTTTTCAAAATTACATTTTATATTTATTTCTTTTTATTATAATTTATTTAAGTTTCATTTTTCTTTTGGTGATAAAATTTATTTAAGTTTCATTGATACTAGCGCCATGTTTCTTTTTAATTTTTAATTTTTTTTTTTGTTAATTTTTCAATGTATTGTCTTTAATTTCCTGCAAAATTAATCAGATTTTTCGACTCTCCCATTGATATAAACTATTCTTCCCCCCATTCTTTTAATATTAGCTAAGCTGCTTTCGTTGTTTTCATTTTTTTTAATACTAATTCAAATTTATATATATATATATATATATATATATTTTATGGGCTGTGAATTAATGTGCCTGAGGGTGCTAGTAATCATTAACTTCAATTATTTTTTATATGAGAAAAATATATTATATATATATATATATATATATATATATAAGACATTTTAGTTTTTCAATTTTTTGTAATGTCCTTTTGAAGACATGAATTCTTAATCAAACTCAACTCAAGAATGGATTTTAAAAGCAAATAAAAATGGTTGTCTGTGAACTCTCTCTTTGAGACATTAAAAATTGATTTTAAGCAATATAATAAAAATGACCCCAACATAGTTTTCTTTTTGTAGAATATTTTTTTCCCCCCCTCTACTTTTAAATTAATATTATTATTAGTAATTAATTTTTATTAATATGTTTTCCTGACCACCATTTATATCCAATACTTAAACCCAATGATGGAGTTTTTCCCAATCTTTAATTAATCTCCCTATAATCAAAATGGACCTAGAAGAAACTCCTTTTATATTTAATAAAAATTAATCTCTATCATGATTTTGCCTTCAATTCCCAGCAAAGCATTCCTACCTACTACATTTATTTCAAAAGCTTAGCAATAACGATATGAAATTAAAACATACTGTTTCACTAATTGAACAGTGCCAATAGTATATGATAGCTTGGTCTATTGGTTGAATTATGTATATATTCCACCACCACCATCTGGGTTCGATCAGGTGTGAGGTACCTTAGACCAAGGCTCCCCACCAAAAAAAAAAAAAAACAAACAATGCCAATACCATTATCTTAAGTTTAAACAAGAAACAAAAATACTATTTAAACAAAAATATTGTTAATTTACTGTCACAACCTCATAGGACCATATAAATTGTCATAGGACTAGATTTTATTTTTTTAGTAGTAAATAATAGTAAAAATATCATATTTTTATTCAACAAATAAAATTCTCGAAAATATAGAACGACATGAAGAATACATATATAGTTACACTCAGAAAATACATTAGTCTCTTTTTGCCGTTTCTTAACAAAATATATCAATAATAAAAACATGGGGTGGCATTTGAAGTGGTAATTCCAAAATCATAATAACAATAATAGTAATTTTAAAAAACATACATTTGTTGAATCTGTTGGGTTAATTCACACTGGAACAGAATCCGCGTTGTTGCTTCCAGTGGAATTCTGTTTCCTCTCTGCCTGAAGTGATCTGCACAAAGATTCGAGTTTTTCTTTCTGGTTCTTCGTCTTCTCCAAGTACTGCTTCAGCTTTTCACGCTGCTCAGAGAAACAGAAATCAAACTTGCATATTGTTAAAACATAAAATCCATCTCTGCTAAGCAATGCATGAACAATTAACCAACAAGGTGTATCCAAAAAGCAAGGGAGCTAATGGAAGTATAATATCCATATCTGCTATGCAGGGAAGATACAATGATCATAAGTAAGCAGTTTAATTAATGTATGAGCTACAGCCATTTCACAGACTTGGTGATGTGTAAAATGGTGTACTTGAAAATAAAACTGGCCAGAAATGGAAAAACAAGAAAGGACGGTAACATATTACAAATGCATAAATCCATCACAGAGTGTAGGAAAAGAGGCGGGTCGCAAGGGGTGGGTAGGTTCCGGGTTTCAATCTATGCTGTTGAATGATTAATAATACAAAGCAACAAAACATAGAAATAAAAGTAACAATACCTCATCGGCAAGTTCTATAAGAGTAATATCTGATTTCTCAGTTTTGCTCTTCAAGAATGAATTTTCCTTCTTTAGTTTTTTGATAGATTTCGCCATCTACGTTTTACATATGTGAAAATCAGAAAGGTGACTCCTTTAACAGAACATGTCAAATGCATGTAACAGCTATAAAACTAAACAATCAAGAAAAGTGCATCTGATTAAATGTAACTTGAAGAAATAATTATACCTTTTCAATTTCTTGTTTAAATGTTTCAAACACTTCATTGCTTTTCACCAGTGCATCCTGGAAGAAAGAAACAGCAAGAAGAGCATTAAAGATCAGGTAAATTCATATATTGATACCAACAACAGACAACTTGAAGTACTAATGAGGTGCCCTGCCATGCACTTTGCATGAACTCTAGTTGCAGAAGGAAATGCCTGATATTGCTAGGTTGAGTATTTAACATGGATAGTCCTAGATCAAGAGGGAATTCTCTCCCTTTCAGTCTTATTTAGGGAGTCAAAACCTTTCAAACCCTTGCCAAAAGCACATTTTTGCAACAAAATAAGGAGGGACAAATTGGGATTCACCGCTAGCTAATTCAGCAGTTGTGGATTTGCTATTTACCAGTCAACTTTTTTATTCTGTGCTTGTACCAGTCAACTTGACAGTCACCATAACATGTTCAACAATTTTCTGTTAACAATATGGTTTCAGTTACAACCCTCACTAAACTCAAACCAGTAATCACATATCATAAATGTGCATGCGGACTTGATTATAGTATGGGTGAAAAATAAGCGTGCATAAATCTTTAACCTGGAATGTATACGCAGTATTTTCCAATAAATTTAAGACTGTGAAGTGTATTTTACATATGACTCATCCTAATATGGTTATACAACTACCATTCAATGAAAATGAACAGCCAGAACTCTACAACTAGTCAGAACTTCTATCCACACGAACAATTCTATTAAATGTCTCTTTATACTGTTAAAATAAAATTGGTAGAAAGCATTTTCTATAGTAACACAAATGTAGAAAGTGGACCTGGAATTGTTGGAATTTTTCTCCATCAGCTGTCAATTGTAACCGCAAATTCTTTTCAGTTGCTAGTAACTGTGAAACCTGTTCAGCATATAATTTCATCTGGGACTGTTCCTGCCCTAATTTCTCCTCATGTTGCTTTATCTTCAAATCAGCAATCTGAAGTTCCAGATCCTTCTGCTTTAACTGCACATCACATCCAAAAAACTATAAACCAAGTGCATAAAGAATATACTTAGAATCCTTGTAAGACTAACTTCTGCTGTATGTCTTAAGATCTAACCTTCTGTGCGTATTGTTGTTCTGAAAGAGCATACTGATCAACTAGCTGCTTCAGCTTAATTCTTAACCTATACAGAGAGAAATGTGTATGACTAGATTAAATTTCAAAACTAGAAAGATGCTAATACGAAAAGCAATAATATTAACTAGCATGTGTACATGATGGCTTTCATATTTACATTTTTTTGGCACTCATAATATTAGTTTCAAAATTAGGTGGGCACATGTGATACTGCTGAGGAAGTAGTTTGAAAACTTTTTAACTGTTAAATGACATTTTCCAAACTTGTCAGTATAGAATTTAATGTTTATTAGCTAGGATATCTCTTTGCAAAACAAACGAACATCAGGAGAGGGAATCTCATATATAGTATTAGATTATATTCCAAATGAATGATGATGAAAATTCTTTTTCATGATTATGAACATAAATAATGCAACAAAAGGCAGGACTTCATATTTTAGATCCCATGATATAAAGGAAATTCCAAGAACATAAATGGTTCAAAGGAACCAAAAAGGGAAGAATCAAGATAACTGATTATAAAGAAACTTAGTTTCCATCCTTCATCTTTTTTGCATATAGAAGATATTACATTCCATTCTGCTTCAGTTCTCATGCATGCATTGTAATTTGTCAGCCAACTACAGATGAAAAATTTCAAAATTCAACGCCAGCTTGAAAACTACATCCCATATTGTCTGGAACTGTTATAAAGAACAAGAATTCAAGAACATTAAATCTCAAGGGTTATGAAGAGTAACTTTAAAATTCCATTCTGTTTTGGTTATTTTACAAGTAGCATTGTGATGTTTGCCATTATCCTTAAATATTCAAGATTTATCAAGCACAAAGTTTATTAGGGAGAAAACAGAACAGTGTAAAAATTAACATTCTCACAACATGCTTGGTCTTACATCTCATTCTCCTTTAGCTGAGAGAGACATTCATCCTTTTGCTCTTCTAGCTTATTGCTCACATCCTGTGAACAAAGAAAGTATTAAAAAATAAAAGTAAAATGTAAACATAACATCAAAGCTGATGACTTCATATTAAGTAGAAGATAAAAATAACAAATGGCACTTAAGCAGAACTTTATGCAAAAAGCATAAAGAAATCACCATGGACACTTATTAGGAGTCTGACACCCAGGTTGCATTGTATATTCTTTCAACATAACAAGCCATCTCATATTCCTATATCCAGGCTTTTACAACCATATCAATTTTCCGAAGCTGTAAATAATGTAAGACTGAAGCTCCACGCATAACTCAATATGGATCAACCAGAGATGAATCTTCAAACATGTAATTCAACCAGACTACAAGTAATTGTCTATAGTGATGGGGAACAGGAAAGAAATATTAGAGATCAGGAAAGAAATATTATTTAGAATATTGTTAGAATTATAATTTAATTCGATTATGGTTTTAAAGAAGTTTCCTTGTTTCATCACGATTTTTATACAGTTGGTTGTTTTGTTATAAATAGGGCTCACTAAAACCCAAGTAGACAGACTTGTTTATTGAATAAAGCTATTGAATTCTCTCAAAACTCTCAAAACTCCTCCATCTGTCTAAATCTCTTCTCCTTTCTCTCTCTTTTTCACTCTTTTCCTCTGTCTTACATCATACAGACTCTTGGTCTAAGTGCATTTTTGAAGAATTTATCATAAGGGTCTACAAACTCAAAATAATCAGACTATCTACACAAGCCTATATTAGTAAAGCATGAATCCCAATTCAACACTGAAGGAAAGTTTTCTATGAAAATAAAAATTAAATTAAATTCAACACTAAAGCAATCAAAAGCATACTGTTCATGCGTTGATGCAAACAAAAGCTTAGCAGTTCAAAATATACAGAGATATTAGATAAAGTAGAAATTAGTATAATTTAGTTTCCACCTTTGCTTTCTCTCCCTACCTTCTATTTCTTTTGTTTCTCTCTATTTTTTTTTTTTTTTTTACTTAATCTAGTTTTTCTCTAATTTCTTTTTTCTAGCCTTGGTAAATAATTCTATTTTTTTCTTCAATTCCTCTTTCTTGTTTCTCTTCCCAATTTATCTTTATAATTTCTCTATCTACTTTCCCTCTCCATTATCCCCTATTACATCTCAATACATTTGATACAATATTGTATATCAAAATTGATTCAGCACTTAACTATGCATGGATTCCACGTTTCAACCAAACAAGAGAAGGAGTTATTACTTCATTCCCTTTCTAAGTTATAACATTCCATTTCTTCAAATAAACTAACCATTCACAATATATAAGTTCACGTGCCTTTCCTCCCACTATTTGTTGATGCATAACTCCATTTGCAATAACTCAGCTCATGACTGAGTTGAACACCAAAACTATGTTAACAGTGATGGTCTTCAGGTCATTACTATCAGTAGAAGGCTTGAGTTCAATTTTGTAGACAACTTGTGACCTTGACCTCAAAATTAGTAGCTTATTATGAAATTTCATAAAAAAATTCTAAACAAATTTTAGAATGAAGAAACCAGTTATTCCAAAATATGCACTGTCAATATTCACATGTTAGTGGAGTATCATGGTGAAGTTTAAATCATCCAGTTTCGACAAGTTGACATGTCATGAAGATTGAACCATATGGAAAAAAAAGGTGGTAAAATATAGCAAAACACCCTTATTATAGAAAATAACCACTGAAGAAGTTCCTAAAGCCATATTACAGTTTAGTATAACGTCACAACCATCTGAACTTCATAACTAAACATCTATACTGCCAATCATGTATTATCCGTTTCTAATAGACTTAATACACATCAAATGTCACACAATTCTTCTTCTTGGAACTAGACAAAAGATAAGCATGATATGTCCAAATTAAATCAAGACCATGTCCTCATTAGAATAACAAAATAAATAACACCTTTATTGCATCTTGAAACTTGGTTGATAGATCCAATCTCAAACTTTGCCCCTCTGTTGACACCCTTTTACATTCTTCCTGTTAGAATTATCAGCAAGCCATTATATGATGATTGAATACAGACCAATTTTACAGCTTATCATATCAAAATTGTAAGAGGAAAACAACAAAAGTAGACAGTATCACCAATGAATTTGTAATTACACATCACAGTTCATTAATGTGAATTTATTAAACATTAAAATGTTGAAGAGTCCACACGATGCTAACGTGGGACCAGATGTCAAGACAGAAGATTGAAGTTATCCATTTGATGCATCAACCTAACAAAATGGTGAAAGACCCACCAGTAGAATAGTTTATCACCCAAACATCCAAAACTTAAAACACCAGATCCATATCTACAACTTTATCAAAGTAAATAATTAAAAAAAATAAACTTCAGTTTAATTCAACACATAGCATGCATCAAGCTCAACACTTAGGTGGTAGGCAAAAGAGTGTAGAAATGGGCCCAAACCAGACAGCATGAATTTAAAGCCATTGCCTATAGAAGCATGATTGATTTCAAAGCACATAATTTAATATCAAATTTCAGCTTAAAAGTAGATAGACAAATAACATGAATAGATGGCTACCTGACAAAGGATGGCTGACAAACAGACAATCTCAATATAATTATTACCTATAGAAAACAATCTATGAGAATTGCATAATCTGCATTTTCCGTTTGATGGAGTGAAGACCATGAAAATCCAATAATAATAACTAGGGCAGATGCAAAGAGTTTGAGAATTTTTTTTTGTATTTCAAACAAATTTGTTTCAGCTCTAAATCAATACCCAATCCCACTTATCACGAATTGAGTACAGTTATATTAGCTAGGAAGCAGTATAGCAGATATAAGTGAAAAACAAGACACATATGGATTAAAGGGAATTTTTGACACCTAAAGACGTAAAGCATAATACTTTCTTGTTCTTGTTCTTTTTTTTTTCTTTTTTTTTCCCCCTTCTCTTTTCTGGGGAGGGATGAAGGATTTGATAGAATCTGGGACACAGAGTTTTGCATGAACAACCTCAACCCAAAACCATTGTCAATTAATCCCAATCATCCAAGACAATCACCATACATGGAAACAATTAACTTTACAATTTGTGGAAGAAGATGGAATTTGTAAGGATACCTACCATTAGCATTTTGTTTTGACGTTGTAACTCCCTACACAGTGACTCAAGCTTATCTCGAACAGCAATAGCTACAAAAATAAAGATAGTCATTTTAATTAAAGAGTAATCAATTTACTAATAATGTTGCTTGAATGTATGGATAGGTATAAAAGTTAGGATATTATTATATACACCTCTCAGCATATATTTCTCATCGTCATTAAAAACAAGAATTTATGCATCTTTGTTTCGATGACAAGATTTTTGCCCATTTATGTCTCTTAAGATCTCATTCAGTTTCAAAGACACAGGAATACAAATTGTCCAAAAACTTAAGAAGTGCTAACATGTACATCAAGCAAAGTCAATAACTAAGCCCGCATGACATGTTTCAGGTACAAATTATAGTAACTTAAAATGTATTAGTGTGCAGCTTGAAGGAGAAAAGAGAGCATTTAAATGTTTTAGATCTATTTGGTTTCCATTGTTAAGAACATATGGCAGATCTATGCGTGTATACCACACTTTCTGATATATATGAGAGTGAACACAATAACAAATGAAATACTTAATGATAGAATTGGTTTCTCAAATTATACTGATCTCGAAATTCATAATTTGCACCCTATCTTGCAACAACCACGTGCTAACTACCAAAACTACCCTGTATGTACAAAATTTAAGGAATATTAATAACAAGAAGTTTCAACCTGCATCTCCAGAGTGAACATCAGCATCTTATTTTGTAGGAGGTCAGGGTGCAAACATTACTATATTGCATAATGAATTCAACTACCTGAGTCCCTTTCAGCAAGAACATGTTGATACTTCAAAGTGAACTCAAGAAACTCCTTCTCTGATTTAAAGGTACGCTTCACACTCTTGCGTTTGGTTTCAGTTGTTTCCTGATGTAAAAAGATACCACTAATGAGTACGTAGTTGTGTATACATACATATAAAATAAGTAAAATGAAACTAGCTCAGTCAGCCAAAAGACCCATGTAATATGACTCAAATAAGGATATACCTTTGTAATCAAACACGAAAATTGGAAATTTGCATATCACAAGGATTCAATAACATGAAGAAGCATAAAAACTTAACAAAGGATAATGGATCTTTCTAATAGTATGAACAGTAAACTAAAATGTGGAGCGGAAGACACAAAATAATTATTTTCAATACTAAAAAGTTATAATAACATAACTAGTAACAAAGAACTAGAGTATCCTAAATATTCACACTGGAACTTAAGAATATTAGTTCATGACATGAAGGACAATAACACCCACACACACAAACTATTACACTCAACCAGACAGCTATTCTAAACTGCTTATGACACCTTCAATTGAAGTAGAAACTAATTTGCAAAATTTAATTTCTTGAAAATTGCATGGTCTACGTGTCAATTGACATCAAATTACCTAAAATTTAGTCTTAATTACAAAATATAGGAATCTGAATATGAATGCACCAACTAGCAAAACATCACATGGAAACTAATCTGATTATATATATTCAAGACCTAGGCCACAGAAGAAATCTTTTTATGCAGAAATTGAAAAAATTAAAATTAAATTACTTTAAAGGAATTCGTTGTATGCAAATATAAAGAAGTAATTTTTGTAAAAAATACAAAAAAAAAAAGTATAAGAGAAAAATTTAATACTATATAACTTTGCTCTATCATATGGGTCAATGATACAGAGATATGATATTACTGACAGGTTTTCTGTTTTTCGAAAAATCAACACTCTCCACCGAAGACGTTTCTTTTGCATTGGCTTTTGGTGTACCTGAACCTCCTTCAATGGCTGCAAAAATAACACATGAGGGCAAGAAACACATTGTCATAAATTCAAAATCAAAGGACGATAAAGAATTACATATATATTTCAGTTTTGTAGAACGAAAAGGGAAATTGCAGGAAAAAAAGACAATTACGTGGCTCTGAACTTTGACGTTTTGCTTCAAGTTGCTCCTTTACCTCACAGCATTCTGAAACCCCAGCCGATGTATTTGAAACAGAATCAGATGAATTGGGCATGCCTGATGTCTCTTCCGTCTCCTCCATACAGCCCTTTCTGGGAACTTCAACCAAATCAACTGAACAATCAAAATTATCTGTTTCAGATAATGGAACAGGAAAAGTTCTCAGTTTGTGGGTCTTCTCTGCCCTACCCTGGGTTTTTGGAAACTCATTTTCTGACAATTCATGTATGGATTCAGTAGAACTATCAATTTCTGGCATATTATCCTCCTTGTAATCATCCAGAGGCTTCTCTTGATCAATGGTTGGAGTTGGAGTAGCAAGAGGTTCCGCAGAGCTTTCAACAAACCCATCTGGCAAAGAATCAACTTCAGGAAGCTGATTTGCATCTGGATTCCCCATATTGTCTACAATTCAAAATTGATTATAATTATTAAAACAGGAAAGTTGCATCCATTCCATCAAGAACACTTACAATGGCATATTTATATTGGGTCACCTACTACCACTACCCTCAATGACGTTTCCACACTAAAAGGAATGCAATTAAAATTGATGAATAATTTGACTGTTCTAAATTGGCATTCCAATTTTCATAATGAATCTGGCACCAAAGTACCATTATATTTTAAAACATTCCCCAAGGCTACTAACTGTAGTTGTGTATCTAGATCTTCTTCAAGGAAAGAGAAAAAAGAGTTTACAGTAATGCCATATAAAAAAAAAAGCCATAGGAGGAGAACTGCACATTACCCTTCCTCAACAATGAGGGCCACTATCTCAGTCACTTCCCTAAGTCTGGAAGTACTTGACATATGTCCAAATCAATCAAACCACATATAATTCTAACATAAAAAACACATTCGTCAAGTTCTACAGTCCAATTTGGAAAGCAACACGAAGTGAAAAACGCAATGTTAAAAATTTATCAGCAGCAAATAATAAACCAGAATTAAGAACCTATCTTTATGGTTTTCATTAAAAAGGAGCTAACTTTGGAACCACAAAGAAGGCCGGAACCACAGCTCAGTATGAACCTACTTTATCGTTCCATCACCAAATCATAAAAAGCCCCAATAATGTAGAATTTTGGGTGTCCACCTCACATTCCAAGATAGCAGTATCAAATCTTAAATATACATCAGCCAGCTCAAACGCATTTTGCCTTCGGACATAACTTCGTGCAAAAGATTTTAAATAAAAAACTCAAGTACTACACTAGCCACCCACCGAGCTAATAAGTCAACATACGCTTTTCTTTCTTCACTGACCTATATTTACTTTTTAAATCATTTTTCAGGCATAATCTCAAACCTAAGAAATAATAATAAAAAAAACACCATGACCATTCATCTTGTTTTTCCATCCATTAATTATTTCGTGCATGAACAAGAATCATTTCCTTAAGATTACATTCAAACTTCAGAAGCCAAAATGCTAGTGGTTTATAGTGTTTCTAGCTGCAGTTCCCGGCTCTTATTAATTGAAACCATACTGATAAAAAACCAAAAGCCGGAAATCAAAATCCTAGTTTCCAGCTAAGCTCACTCGTATTTCTCACTACCCAAGTTTTTATTACATCAAACAAATGTTACCAAAACAACCCGTTCGGTTGCTAAATGCTGAGTAATTCAAAGAAAGTCCTTAAAATTTTTCAAGAAAGAGTTTCTCGACCAAACCCAAATCCAATAACGAAAATGCTACATCCGGATTAAATTTCCAGCACTTTCCCGGAAACCAAACGGCACAAAAAATTAATGCTTACCAAAAAAAAAGAAAGAAGGAAATTGCTTCCGAATTAAATAGCCATCAGCATCAAGAAGTTTTCAGATTAATCGTAAAAAATTTAAAAAACTGAAAAATTAAAAACGTTTAAAAGAATGTTAGAGAAGAATTACCAGGTACAACAACGAGGAATGTGATTATATTATCAGAGGGAAGGAAGAGAGAGAAAAATGATCTGCGTAAAGATTGTGGCCTGGTGGGTTCCGCCAAATCGATTCTGTGTTGCCGTTTTGGTGCTTCTGCTGTGTGTAGTGCAGCCTAAATCCACTTCCACTTTCAGAGATAGAGAAGAAGAAGAGCATTTGTACTTAATTAATAATTATATAATTAATTATAAAAAAGAAAAAAATAATAATATTAACAATAATTCAAGTAAACAATTTTTAGTATTAAAAGTAAATTTTTATTTTGTCCAAAAAACTACATTTTTTTATTTTGTCAAAAACATGTTGTTATTATTATTATCATTTGCAATAAAAAAAAAGAAAAAAAAAAGCAAACATGTTATTTTTGTTTTATTATTTCAACAAAAAAAAAATACGTGTTTTATTTTATTTTTATTTTAAGTCCGGGTCTACTGCTCGTGTTTCAGTTTGGAGCCCAAAATCCAAACTGAGCCAAGCTCTAGCCCTAAGTTGAGTCCATTTACATGACCCATGTCCAATCCCAAACCAAGCCCAACCCTCTAAGCCCAAAATATTAGTCACTTTCAGATCGGTTCAATTGAAATAAAAATGATAAATGAGGGGTTTATAGTGCAATTTCTCAAAATATGAGGGGTTCACTTGCTCCCAACTCATTGCTTGTTTTTCGCTTCGCACCCTAAAATATAAAATCCTCACATTTGCTCCTAACTTATGGTTTTTGTGTCCAATTTGAAATTTTGACATGTAAATTTAATAAATTAGAACTTCTCCTGATCTGAGACATGTATGTATCACCCGACCCTATCTACATATGTTTTATTTTACTATTTTGCATTTTATATGTCTAATTTTAAAAAATTAAAACGTAACATTTTTTTACTTTTTATTATAAATTATTTTATCCTCTGATAAATTAAAACTTAAATATTAAATTGAATTCTCATGTAAAAATTTAGAGAAAACTAAACAGGAAGGGGGTTATATGATCTGGAGAGCCAGTATTATCTTATATATTACATATATCAGCTGCAAACCGCCGAAAGATTCAGAGGTCAACATTGTTTTTGTTCTGATTCTGGAAAAACAAAAACCATACAACTCCTGAGCAAGCTAAATCAACACCCATAGAAAAAAGAAAAGAAAAAAAAAAACCAATGAAAAGCTTGTCAGGCTCAATACTGATTCCGAAAATTGCACCCTGAGAGTCATTGGCGAAAAAGCTCCACAATGAAATGCAAACAATATAACTACTCTCTTTCCCCAGCGCGGCATGATCAAGATGTCGGTTTTCTACTCTTTTTCTTGACAGTTTTGGCAATGGCATCACAAATCTCTCTGTTCCTTTTATTGTTGATGTTATTGTTGTTTTTGTTATTGTTACTGGGATTGTTTGTGTTATTGTTGTTGTTGACGTTGCCGCCCAAGCCTGCGGAAGTCTTGCCCTGAACTTCGAGGGCTTCCTTCACGAAAAACTTTAACCTCCATAGGGTAGATTCACTCTGCGAAAAGGAATAAAAGGCAATTACACAATATACAGGAATATGATGGAAGTAAATAATGGACAAGACTTAAAACAGTGGAATACAAAAGACAACCTGAGCATCAATGTCGAGGTCCACCTCTTCAGCAGCAGCTTGGAAGCCAGGATTATTTTGAGCAACAATCTCTAATGCCTTGCTGAGGTCTTCAGGGGACAACCAGGTGAGTGCTACACCGAGCTTTCTCTTCTCGTCGATTGACATTTTTCTGGAACCATTTTCTCGATATTAGGTCTTGTATTTGAGGAGGTTCAGAAATAGGGAATTTATTAGAAAATCAATAATGTAGACACATAAACATGCATATCCAGAGATGATGTACTCTCCTCTCTCCCCCGTTCTCTTCTAGGTGTATAGTTTGAAGTTATGTTCATAGCACATGTGTTGTAAGTAATAACAAACACAGACCCGTAGAAAGTGCCAACATAAATCAAATTCTTTAACAGTTAAATCACAAACAAAGCAGAGCCTTAGAAACAGGGGAAAAATGGATTTTTCCTCCCATATCCCAAACTAGCGAGTAGACTTATCCTTCCATCTCTGTCCAAAATGGATTTCACAGAGACGGGCAAAATTTTAGCCCCATTCCATCTCTGTCCAGAAACAATCTAGACACTCAAGCTCGGTCGGCTGAGATGGATAAGACTTGTATGTTGGCATGTGTCCACAACTCATTCATGATTTCCATGAAACTCACGAAATTAATCAATGATGTACATAAATTTGTTGGTCACTGGTTTTGGGGTTCTGCATATTTATGCATTCCTGTCTATTTGGTATTTGAAGTGCTTTTAACCAATAAAGACATAGCATCTCATTTATGTTCATGCTTTCTTTGGCGGAGAGAATTTATGTTTATACTCGACATGATAATAAAACCTGCTGTCATGAAGAACTCAAGGAAAACACATGCCCATGAGCAGAAATAAGTGCAGCATATACAGGTACAAACACCGTTAACAAGCAGATCCGTTGTGAACCTTGGCTTCTAACATGATATAACAAAACAAACCTGCACTTTTGAACAACCATTTCTCGTAGTTCCTCCAAATGCATATCAACCTCATACAGCTGAAAAGAGTACATATCTCAACATGGTTAAACAAAGTCCACCTCCACACTCTCATTAAAAGGTAAAGACTTCTTAAATTGAAGCAGGGTAAGGCCACAACACAAACATTTTCTACCATGCCTGAAATAGTGTAACGCTTCCTTGAAGTGACCATTATCTATTATAATAAAGGCTAAATAAAATAAAACTCTTAACACACCTCATTACTTATATCTCTAGCCATTTTGGCATGAGCAGCCTCCTGAGCAAGCTGCATGTTCAACTGTGCCTCTGCTTCCTCTGCTTTTCTTCGTTCTTCCTGCAAGTATAGTGCTATGGATGCTAAATGATGAAATCAAAATAAATGAATAAATAAACACATAAATAACATAAACCATGGCAGCGAACCCCGTTACAATAAACACTTAGCCCTTATAGACCATATCAGATCAGAATAGCAAATTACCTCTTCTGTAACTTTAGGCAGAAGTTGGAGCCATTTTTCCTCAAATTTTGCCAACAAAGTTTTGGCCATAATATGAACATTACTTCTGTCATCATTATATTTCATTGCATTTTTGAAAACCAACCTCACATCAGAACATATTTGTCGAACATCTTTATATCCAGTACCATCCTTAGCTTCCATTTGATTTTTAATTGTGCTGAAATCCATTGGCTTGTCAATAACCTATAACGTAACGTACAGCAGATTAATCAAGGGCCCATACAGAAAGAATTTAATAGAAAGGTGGTTACCAGAAGGCAGAAGTCAAACAACATACTAATCTAATAACAAAACCAAAGTACATGTGATCCCATCAACTAATATGAGTGTAATACTTTAGAAATTGGTCATCATGGCTCATATATCTACGGCATGCATGAACACATCAGTAAATGACTTGCATCAATTGATATTCAGCACTTGGAGATAGCTATGCACTTTACCTCATAGTAGTCATGTAAACCAAGACCTTCTACATCTACTGGCTGCATAAAGGGATATGCCCACTTGTGTTGTGTGATCTGACCACCAGAGCAGAGAGACATGCATAAGAAGATTAACTTATTGAACACTGACTTTTGTAACCTTAATGCATGCACTCCATGATATAGGTTCAATTTATGGGAAGTACCATAATACAATAAAGTTCTAACAAAATTGAAGGAGACCAATGTAACTATCACTATGCTTTCACATAGACAAAAGGTTATTGGATTACAGAGATAATTAAGACTGCAAAAGGTCACTCCTTTTGTGTAGCATGTTCAGACATATAATCCACCAATAGAAAACACGATAATAATTTTATCTCACTATCAATAGTTTATTTTACATGATACTCTGCTCTGCAAAAGGATACGTTAGGAATCTTAGGATCAAGTTCTTGTACCATAGGAAGCCACTCATTTATTCTAACCAAGAAAAAAAAAAAGAAGTCACTCGTTTATTGTTTCTATTTTCTGTATATGCTTTAAAGAAGCCAGTATACCAAATTGTAGTTTCATGATTACTGTTAGCTTTGAGTGAAAGCAATTCTTGAATTCTGAAACGAAAAAGAAAGAGAAAAAAAAATTTGTTGTTCAAGTTGATTTGTAAAGTTAAAGGACATTGTTGGCAGAACAATTATATATGTTGCTGATACGTTTGGTAATATACCACCATCACACACATATCAAATACAGGAAATGAGAATCTGTGATAAAATTAATAGTTTTATATAATTGAGATTTATGGACCATGGATGCAACTAATTAAGTGTTCATTATCTTTTGTACTTTATGAGGAAGAGAACTTTACTTTATGTGAATGGTATCTCAACAAAATACCGAAAAGGCTAAGAAACTGACTTAATTATTTGAGTTCTTATTGATTATATCTTAGTTTGACTTAGTACAATCACGTTTAGAAAATTAGCAGAAAGATTCAATTAAGTCTAATCATAAGTCACAAAGGAAGCCTAACAACAAGACATGTCTAAACAAAAAAAGCAATTCAGTGTAAGATCAAAAAGGGGACACACACAAAATCTACACAATGAGAGAGTAACATAATGATAATGAGCAATTACCTGACGCAATATTGTACCAAATTGACGCATAAGTTCTTGCATTCTCTTCACAGCAACTGCTTCCCTACGAGATGCATCTTGCTGTTGCTTCTTAATACTTGGGATATGTTTCTCCTTATCCTTATCCTTCACAATCATGCTGCTTTTAGATGCCTTAGGCTGCTTTTTACTTGTAGTTTGGTAGAATTGTTCTATCTCTGTCACTCTTTGCTCGAGCTGCAAGAGAAAAATAATACCCAAATGAGAAACTTACAAAATGTTGCAACCTTGACAAAGTTAAATGGTTAAATAACATAGAAAAACAGCTACCATCATATTCAACCGTGTAGAATATATTATACAATACCCTCAGTATCTCTTTGCAGAAACAACCATTAGATTTCAAAGCTAGACATTCTGTCCTTCATTCATTGCAAATTTACATCTTTAGTAAATTATATTTTTTAATGACCAGAGTTCTTCAATCTACGGATAATTTTCAATATAGCCATAGAAAAAGGAGGGGAACAAAAAAGGTTACAGCAAGAACTTGCATGAAGGGAAAAGGATAATTAACTTGTCAAAGTCAGCAGTATGTAAGTATACATTGAGCAGGTCTTATAAGATAAATATTTCACACCAACTCCTTTTTTGATACATTTGTAATTTCAATTTTGGACTCACAAAACGATTCCATTGCCATATCATAAATCCAAAGCTTAAAATATGGATCGCATAAAAATTGAAAACCAAAAAGAAGGTAGCAAAAAAAAAAAAATTCAAACAAACAAACAAATACATAGCGCAATAAATTTATAGTTCAATAGCATAACATTCTTACCTTATCAACCTTCAAGAAAATTTCATCAACACGGTGCCTAAATCCATCCACTTCTTCTACATTACTATAATTACTTACCACTCCAATATTTCCAATATCGAAAATGGGCGGATCCATCTAACACGAGGGCATTGAAAGAATAAGATATCAGGCTCATATCATAGGCAACAAGATCAAGTGTCTCGCACACTCATGAGAAAAATATAATATTTTTGCAAATATTAATAAAACCAAAGAAAACACTAAAAAAACCCTTTCACAAATTCTTATTAAAAAATATATAAATATATATGTGACTGACTGAGAGACAATAATTGCCTTCATTGATCCATCAGACAAGCTTTGCAGAACAAGAACAATAATTAAAAAATAAATAAAATTGTTAGCCAAACTAAAAGTCTTATTAACCAGTGCCTAATTCATACTTTACTCCGTATACCCGTGAATATACAATTCAGTGAAGCAATAAAGCAATCCTCTAGGTTTTTTGGTCATACAAATTCGGAAAGCTAATATATTTGCTGAATTCGTGCGCCAAAAACACACATACTGGTAATTTTCAACTTTCTCCGGTTTATAGAAAAATAGTAAACCATAATAGCCATACAAAATTCAAAATTTTAACCGAATACGAGGTGACCGAAGTATCAGTGGCATTAAACGTAAGAAACAATTAACTTGTTTTTCTTAAAGCTCCAAAATCAATTATAACAACCTAAATTTAGAAAAAAAAAATCGAATATTTATGATTTCTGGGAAAACTATGGAACACAAAAAGTCGCTTATCGTTTTCTGCAGCAGAGTAATCAATAGGAGGCTTTGGCATAACTAAAAATACATACACACAAGCAAGTTTGTGCGCAAAATACACTAAAGAATAAAAGACAGAGAGATAAGGAGATATGTATACCAGGTATAGCTGAAGGAATAATTGCAGCGAGGAAGAAGATGGTGGAGCAGAAACTGGGTATGGGCGTATGTGCAGTGACTCTGTCCAAAGCTCAAAGTTGCCAAACGATGTCGGCTTCTTTGTTTCCGCCCTCTGGTGGTTTTGGAACGACTTTAAACGACAGCGTTTTGTTCATCATATTCGAGCGAAACGTTTTGTCAGAAAACAGTATTTAAATAAACGAATAATAATAAGGATTAATTACATTTTAGCCTTGACTCAAAGTTTTGCACTTTACACTTTAAATTTAGGTTTGTTCGGTGATATGGTTATTTTTTTTTTAATTTTTTTTTAAATTATATATAATTTGATAAGTTTAGAGGTTGATTAGAATTTATTAAATAAAAAATATAAAAAAAATAAAAAATATAAATATTTTTATTTTTTATTTATATTTTTAATTAATTATTTAATAAATTTTAATTAGTATTTAAAATAATTAAATTATATATAATTTTTTTAAAAAAATTAATAATAATTATATTATTAAACTGCTCTTAAGAACTGTCGCATTGGACCAGAAACTATTGCTAACTTTGCCCAGAGGCTCTAGATTGAATCAGCGGTGACACTGAGGGTTCATTTTTAATGACATCTAAATTATATTAGGTGTGTGATAACAGTAACCCCCTGTGAAAAAGCTTTACCCAGATACCGTTAATTTCCGTCCAAACTGCCAACCACGTACACCCTCCTCTTCCTCCTAGACATGGAAACAGAAATAGAGGGGAGAGAGAGAGTGGCAGTTTAAATGGCCATCTCCATTCACAACATCTGATCTACAACACTCTCCAAAGTCAATCTCTTAATTTAATTTTTTTTTTCCAAACATTCAGTACATTCGACAGAAAAAAAAAAATCAATAACAAAATAATCAAAATGGGTGATCACAAATCACGAAAAAAGAAAAAAAAAAAAGAGAAATTACTATATGCTCAGCGAACACCACCGTTTTCCGCAATGAAAATATAAATTCAGAAAACCAAAAAAATGATAAAAGAAATATTAGGATTGCAGGTTAATTAGTAGGAGGGAAAAAGGTGTAGATTTTTTTTTTGTCTTGGGTTTTCTTCCTTCCATTGCTGCACTGGGGGGATGGACTAGCAGGCGAAATGAGCCCCAGTGGGTCTCTGTGGGTGCAGATGTACGCGGTGCCAAACTTGCCTTGCGGCCCTTACCCGAGCTTAGTGGTCTCTAAGAGAGAAAAGTTGCATTCCAATAATTTTTATTTTCCAAATAAAAAACTTCAATATAAAAGTAATTTCTCTAAAATTTAGGAGATAAAATTTATTTTCTATTCCATTTATATTTTGTAAGGGTTTAGAATAGTAAACTGTACTTTTAACAGTTTACTTTTTATATTTAATAATGTTGAATACATTTAGAATATTATTATAGGGGCAACATGAATACCAATTCCCACAAACAATATGACTATTTTATTGGTTTCTTTTTGCATCATATTACCCTAGGATGCTACTACTTTTGAAGTTCAGTATTTTGCCAAATGGATGATAGTTCAGAGACAAAATATAATTTAACCCTAACAATAAATTTGAAAAAATATTTTATAAAAAAATTATAAATTAAATATTTATATAAAACATATTCCGTTGCTATTTTTTAGGAAATTTTTTTAAAACAATATTAGATTCAATTCTAAAATTACTCAACAATTTTAAAAATGATAAAATGAATGTTAAAAATGATCATATGGATGTTTTAAGTATTTTTAAAAATATATTATAAAGTTTTAAGATAAATAATTGGAATAAATATTGATAAACATATGCTTTGTAAATAAAATAGATATTTGCATTAATCTTGTCGAATGCATTCTCAAATTCTTAAAAGATAAAAAAAACAAATTGTTATTTTCATTTTACAAACGATTTTGTGAAACATTATGGAACAGACCCCAAACTTTTAAAATTCCATAAAATGCAAGTAATGTGTTATATTCCAAAAAAAGAAAAAAAAAGTGAAGTGATATTGGTTTATAAATGAATTAAACATAAATTATATATAAATGAATCTTTAGAAAAGACAACATATTTTTTTTGGACAGAGGAACAAAATCTTTTATTCAAGAAAAATCAATAAAACATAACTTAGCCAAATCTGAGCCAATCTAATGATAAAGGATCACTCAATGTCTTTATAGCTATCCAATTTGCAATCTTATTAAGATGACAAGAGACAAGATTAAAAGAACATGAAATGAAACAATTCCAAACGTAAATATAAAAAATATCATACAATAGAGCTTTAATATTCCATCTAAGACTAAGCCGTGCAAATTATTAAACTATCACTAATCTTAAAAGTTTAAACGGTTAGAAAATAGGTGTAGATTGTTAAACTTCTATTAATTTCAAAAGCTTAAGCTATTAGAAAGTGAGTTTAATATATATATAAGCTTTGATAAAGATGAGACAATATTCCCCTCACTTGTAGGTCATTTATGGTCCTTATAGATGTTAATTCAAATTTGAACCTAGGTGTCTAGGATTTAGAGGTTTTTATACCATGTTAAACTACCACTAATCTCAAAAGTTTAAACTGCTAGGAAGTAAATTTTATATGTATCTTAAACTTTGATAGAGATAAAAGATAGAATATTATAAACACAGTCCATTTCAATAATAATGTCGTCGAAACCCATTCTTGTAGCTGTTTTTAGAGCACGAAGAATAGCCTATCCTCGATGGTTAAAGCATCATTTCCCAAAAAAAGAATATATTGCCTTTATCATTTGGTAAAAAATTTGGTGTGAGTCTCCTCTCCAACTGCTCTGTCTTTCTCCGTCATCTATCCATAAGTTGGGAGTCTATTTCTCCGCTTTCCAAGTCCACATGACGATAGTATAGTACAAAAAAACCAATGTATCTTTCTAATTTCGAACTCCTCACCCCTTGTTCAAAGCAAAATAATAATTTAGAAAAAAGAAAACTTACAAAATTATTTTTTCATTTTACTCTTTTATATTTACTAATATTAACTTATATAATTATACTAATTTAATTATGTGCAAAAAAAAATGTTACTTTAATTTTTTTTAATAATTACAACGAATTTTAACACTACAAAAAAAATTTGAATTAGTCACGAACCAAAAAAACGTACCTAATAATTAATCAGTTACAGATTTTTGTGCCTTAATACCATATAGCAACGAATTTTTTTCGTGGATCGTTTGTAACTAAAGGACTGTAATAGATTAGTAATAAGTCACGAAAATTGACATTTCGTGACTAAAGATAACATCTTTAGTTACGACACATGTTTCGTAACTATACAATACCTTTACTTATAAAAATTATCGTTACTAATTGATAATTTTTTCCGTGACTAAATAGTTATTTCGTAACTAATTAGGACCTTAAATGTTGATCAAATGGCCATTTAATTACGAAATCATTCTATTAGTTACCACCACTCTTTCGTTGTTATTTGATTAATTATTACGAAATCACAATTCGTAGCTACATATTAGTTACAATTTTATATTTGTGTAAATTATAGCTACGATTATGAATTTTATAACTAACTTCTTAGTTACGGTAATGTAATTTGTAACTCTCGTATCTTTAATAACGATTTTTTTTATCGTTGAAATATAAAAAGTTACAATTAATACATATATATATATATATATATGTGTCATTTGTTACAAACGCTTAATGTTGTCAGTGTTTGTATTATAGTTACAATAAATTTGTGTATGCTCAAATAATAGTTACACTTGTCTTTGTAATTATTCTCCCAAAAATTGAACAATATCCAATTTAATTCATTAAATTAATTTTTAATGAATTAATATTGGTATACCTGTCAACTACATATAGCATGACACTAGATACTATTAATTAATCACACAATGCATAATATATAGACCATACTTAAATTAATAGATCAAAGTATTGTCATCATCTACATTGTCTACTAACATCATGAATCATACAACAGTTAGCCTTAAGAAGCAAACATGCCTAATCAGCCTAATTGAGTATTCAATTCACAGTACAAAGGCCTAATATTAATTATAGCAGTAAATATCTCTAAAAATGCTACCTCATTAACAGGGGCTTCATTGTCTCGTATAATAGCATCATGACTATCAATCTCCTTTCCAAACTGTCTTCAAAAGATCTGCTGAGTTTCCAAAAACTGCACATATATTGAAACTGCCTGGGATGAAAAGGGGGCTTTGTTGGTAAAATCAAATTGAGGTGTTCCTCACAGAGTTTGATTGCTGCGATTTTTAGCTTCCCTAGGACCAAAAAATCAAAGGTAAACAGATGAACCTAGATTCAAATGCATTCACATCATGACAGAAATTAGTCTACCAACATGTGAAAGTTAAAGAGCCAACACAAACTTTTTCCATACTTTAGTGTAACAAGCAGCTATGGATAACCAACCTGATTATTTACAAAGTCAAAAGAGTCGCATCCTATAATTCTCATTTCATCTTATGGTGCTTGATCTAGCGAGCATGAATGATGCTTAATAAGATACCTGCAAACATAGGCATGTAAAAAAGCTTGTAAAGCATGTGATTCTGCTTTAACTTAAACTTGTGAGAATATGAAATAATGAAATTGTATTTGTGACCTTTTTCCAAGAAACGCATCATTACAAGCTTGTAAAATATTAGCTTACATTTTCTCCTTGCAATAAATCAACAACTTCCTGTAAATGCACATGACAATTTTTACAGAATGAATATTCTCACTTCTCAATTCCCTGTAACAAGAGAATTTGTTATCATCACAAGATTTCAATTTCTGTGAAAAGTGGATCAATATTGTTCTTTACATAATTACTAATAAAATGCTTGTTATTAAATTGGTTAGTAGATTGGTCAGATAAAATAAAAATTGCATGAAAGAATATATTTCCACCATATAAAGATATTTGGAATAACTTACAGACATTACCGAACAAATATTCTATTAAATAAATAGATATTTAGGAATGAAACATATAAAATAAATACAAAAGAGAAAAAAAACAGTAACTTTTAAAAAAGGTTTATGCAACAAGTGAACCATTTTAATTCAAATAAAAGTCATTTATATATTAGGCCTTTGTGTGATGCAATCACGTATTAGAAGAAACTACAAAATGTATATACCAAAATGCCAAATCATTACATTAGCTCATAAGCCATACATTCTGTTTTCAGCCAATACCATACCCACAAAGACACTTGCATCATGATCTATTGCACCTTCACTTGGAATAAAATATTGTCAAAATTACCTTTTCAAAGCTTAAGTGGTTAGGTTTATCGATCGACTTAGCCTCAACACTTTAAACAACTCAAACGCATACTTACTGTTTGAAGCCACTGGAATACTCACTAATAACAAAACTCACTAACTACATGAAATAAGAATCAAAGAGAGAGAGATATGGCATTTCAATAGTAGACCTTAAGATACCCATTTTTTTTTTTGATAAAAGAGGTGAACTTAAGATGCTCATCAGTTGGGTATAACAAAAGGGACTTTCAGGGTGGACATGCAATCAGTTTTTCCTAGTGGCAAGCCTACAATAACTGATTTTAGAACATAATATTACAGTCAAAAGGTGCTTTTCTGGACAGGATTTCATATGAAGACATTCATTTAACAAGCTTTAATATTTATTATGTAAAACTTCATATCTTAATAGATACACGTCCATAAAAAAGGTGATCTTTCATCTATTCATAGAGTACCACAAAAACAACCATCATGAGGATTGCATAAAATACTAGAATTACACATCTAATTTGCTAGGTTTCTACAAGCAAGGAACTATACTTCAAGGATTCCCGAAGGTTGTCGTTATGGAGATGCAAGCTAATATAATATTAATGGAGGCGATAAGGAATTCAAAAGACCACTGAAAATTTCTAATTAACTAAATAGATCTCAGTATTTGAGACTTCAAGATGTCCACATAGAAAATCTATTCAATCTAATGATAATTTGAACTCATTAATATCCCCATTGAAAAAATTCAAGGAACTAAAGTTCTTAGAGATTGGATACATTCAACTAACATATTAACCTAATTTACAAATTTATTGCTATACTTTTTAAGCAAAGTAAGCAAATTGTTAATTGTGACCAGAAGATAGTCACTGTAAAGAGTCCTTACATTACACGGATTCTTGCAAGAGTTGTCAACCCTCTATAGCTCTTTGTTCTAATTCCACTTCCCTTTCCATGAAAGCCTGCTTTTAGAACATGTGCATTCATTACAGTGGAAGCTAACAACTTGGAAGACAATTAAATTCATTGTAAAAACTATTTTTGGTACAAACCATTTTGCTAGCATTGTGTGCTGCATGCTCTTCCTCTGCTCTCCGTTCTGCAGAAGCTTGCTCCTCCCTTAGGGCCTGGTGAAGTATAACATCATATCTCAAATCTCATTATAAAAATGAAGTGCAAATAGACAAGCAGGGAAGAAACAAACACTAACCTGCATCATCCTCGTTTTTGTAAGTTCCCTACGTCTCATCATAGACTCCATGTTTGCCTGGTCAAAACTAATTATGCTGTTGCCAAACTTCCAAGTTTCAAATTCAAGTAAAAAACATCCCTACTTTCATCAAATAGCTCAAGGGAAAATGAAGAGCAGGGATTAGTGTTGAATAAAAGGTCATAGAGGTGAAATCATAAAACACCAAAGAAAACAAACAAAGATTCCAAACTAGTCTAGCCTATGTCGGAGAAAAAGGAGAGGAAGGATGGAAGGGGAACAAGAAGCAGCTCTGAACATTCTTGAAGCACTCTAGTAAGTACAGAACCAAATAATACAGAGAAGTTGCTAATTTATTTAGAACATAGGGCAATATACGGGAAGCTTAACGCCATGGCCATAAGATACATGTTTTCAGATAAAAGTAATATGACAAATGAGAGAGAAGGTAAGTGAAATGAACCTGCAATGAAGCCATATTTCCTTCAGATATAGCAGCCTCTTTCTTAAGTCCATCAGTGGCACTGACAAGGGCCTCAATTTCAGAATTCTTTATAGCCAAGGCCTCAGCCATATTGAACTCTATTCTCATCACGTCATTTTTGGATACTGACAAATCTTGTTGTAGCTGCTTTATTCGAGCTTCATATGATTTACTAAGCTCTCTCTATCAAAAAAACCAAAACAACAGGGACTATATCATGTGCATCTAAGATTATGCGTCACTTAATCCAAGCAACAGAAAATAGGGATGGGTCTTACTTCAGCAAAAAGAAGTTCCTCAACCTGTGCATTTTCAGATTTGTATTCTTGAAAGTCCAGCACAAACGTAACCATTAGATGCCAAAAAAAAATAAACAAAGCATCCAACACTAGGACGTTTAACGAAAAAGCTAGTTAACGGGGCAAGCCAATGTACAAGGAAAATAAATTTTTCTCTTTAGATTTAGCCTAAGAATGGTTGGATACGAGAGCAATTATTTACACTAATTGATCTTCATCACTTTGAGAAGCTAGCTGCCCATTTGTCTCGTATCCAAGGCTAACAGGAGTTAAAAGTAATGATGTGTTTCCAAGCATCTATTACAATACTTTTTCATTCTCAGGGAAAGCAACCGTATTGTGCCTTGAAGCACTTGGCAATGGCTGGAAACCATGATAACTTAACTTTTAAATTATCCACTATTAACAACAACAATACAAAATAAAAAGAACTCAATTTAGCTTGGTAAAGCTACATTATTATTCATAAAAACTACCAAAAAACTACAGGACAAAGTTTACTATAATATATAAAAAAAAATTATCAATCCAAAGGGTAACAGCTAGTAGAATAAAAAAATAAAATTTATTATTAAATCAAGAATCACATACCACTTGTATCAAGCAAAGACCAAGAAGAGAAAATTTTGGGTGTGCTGGCCGCTGGTTTGAAGCTCTGACTTTGACAGCCAACAACCACAAATAGGCACGATGATTGAGGAAGATAAAAAATCACGGCCATGGAGCAAGAACCACGGCTTGGTGGCGCAGGATCTGAGAACTTCAGGTCCAAAAATGTCGGATCTGTGTGTGAACGCACTGGATTCGTTCACATCGGATTCAGAGGCGTGGAAGGGGGGCGGCGTTGATGGCAGAACGATGTTATGGATAGGAGGCGGACTCCGATGGTCCAATCGTCCCTCAAATTGAATGGGTGCTCGAAGGGGCGTCTTGCGCCTTCGAGCATAGGAGCGAAATCGAAACCCGCTCCTCAGTATATTTTATCTCTTTTTTTCTAAACAAATTTGTTTGAACAAAAAGCAAACAAATTTGTTTCATCCAAAAATTTTATATTAAAAAAAAAAAACCTAAAAGTCTAAATCTAAGTATAAAAAATTGAAATTTAAAATGGGTTAGTGGTGGCCAGAGTGAGATTGAGGGAGATAGAGGAAGGGGCAGCGAGAGAGGAGTTGTCGTGAGAAGCTGATTCACTTAGGTGAGTTTGTATGTGAGATTCGTGCAGTAAGTTGCAGGCCTGGACGACGTCGTTTGCTAGTTTTTTTATTTAATTTTTTTCTTTTTTTTTGTACCTACAATTGATTGTTGTAACTGATTCGATCTATTTACGTCACGTAAGCAAAGTTTTTGGGAGGAAAGTTGGCGCCAAAAGATATATGACGTTTTAGCTACAAAATTTAGTAACAAATGTAGATTTATAACAAATTGTATTACACGTATCCCTATTAATTACGACTTTTTTTTTCGTGTCAAAAACATATGCTTTAGTTACGAAAAAGATGAATTGTAGCTGACATTTTCGTGACTAATTCAAAATTTTCTTGTAGTGTAAAGCATAAAATTGATAATTAAACTAATATATATATATATATATATATAGTGATTAGAATATAATCTGCATTGTAAATGACAAAAAATTATTAAGTTCATTAAAAATTTAATCTATGAAAACTTTAAGAAAACATTTAGAAAAAATAATGATAAGAAAATTTAGTAAATAACTCTCAACAAATTTTAAATTAATTTAAGAAATTTAACTATTTATAATTTAGATTTTTTTAAATGAATATTGTAATGTATATATATGATATTAGTTTCATTCTAGAATATGCTAATTTAATTCTCAAATTTAATATTCTAAAATATATATAATAACGGAATATGATTTTTTTTACGTAAATTAAGTACTACCTATTTGAAGTAACATATATAATATAATTAGATAGGTAAATATAGAATAAAAAAAATTAAAAGATTGTATTAATGATCAGGTATACAATCATTATATCAACCATAAGTATTACTAAAAATTAAGAAGGATATGATTTTTAAACATTTACTACTAACCAGCACCAAATGTGTTTATATAATAATATTTTATTTTTTAAAAAAGGTGAAGATTAGTCTACGACATCTCATTATAATTTGATATCCAAACGTTATTATTGAATAAGTGTGAATTAAAAAAGAGTCTTAATGTGGATCTCATCAGAATTTTATTAGTGGGCAAAATCTTCTTATTGCTCAAGTTTTGCAACTTTGTAGGAGTCTAGAGCAGCTGGCTCTGCCCCCTAACAGATCTCCCTCTACTTGGCGCTTCAAGTAAGGCTGCAGCTGGCTCAGCCCCCTAACAGATCTCTCTTTACCTGGCGCTTTAAGCAAGACTGTAGTTGGCTCAGCTCCCTAACAGATCCTCTACCTGACGCTTCAAGTAAGACTAAGTACACCTGAGCCAATAATAGAGTTTGCAAGACTTGAACCACAACTCTCACAAGCCAATGTGATGGAACGGTGAGCTTCATTTTCGTTAGGCCACACTCCCAGGTGTGAAAGAGTACTAAATTACGTATGTATTAAAGATGCTTGTTTATGTTCCCACGGGACATGTAGCAATGACCCTTGGTGTTTACCCTCCATTCTGATTGAAATATGCGATTGTCTGGATCACATTTTCTTATTTATTTTTCCATTTAGAATTTGGCATTTATAATAAACTAAAGTTGAATATGTATTAAATTTTAAATGGGATAGATAAGAAGACAGAAAATATAATAGATGATTGATCTAAATTCGTGATTGTTGGTCCCCTTATAACAATAACTATTGACACAGAAAAAAAAATAAAAAAGAAAAGGCCCCAATAATAAAGCTTGCTTAAGATCCCCACGCTTGGCGTGGCCTAGTACTAGCTGCAAAAAGTAGTGAATTATAAATTTTTGCTTATAAGTTGTGGTTTTTGTTTTTGAATCTAATTATGTTTGGTAGGAATGATGGAGCTGAGGAAAAAATAGACTGTTGAAGGGGAGGGGTTGGTGAAAGAATAAAATGAATTATGTTAATCCCTTTGTTTGATATAATAGGAAAGAATAAGAGTATAATAAATTAAAGTATAATTAAAAATTTATTAGTTAGTTACAAAAGCATTTCCTCCTTCAATCCATCTAATATTGAAGAAAGTGTTTTTAATGGATTTAGGTACATTTGTCATTCATCATCAAAACCCACCCTCTCCATCAATCAACCTTATCAAACAACTCTTATAGTTTAAATCCCTCTGCAACTTGCTTCCCCTTCTTCAATCCCTCCACAACTCTCCCCTATCAAACAAGGGCTAAAATAAGAAACTCAAGAGATAAGAACAGATTCACAGAGAGTTAAATCAAATTCATTAGCAGGCATGGCAAGCTCATCGGCGCCATATTTTGTTTGCCATCTTCTTCTCCTTCTCCTTATGGCGGTGCTGGGTGTCATAGACATTGTTGCATCACAGTCAATCATCAACCACCTACCAGGTATTAGAGGAAACCTCCCCTTCAAACTTGAAACTTGGTACTTTTACATATATATTTCTTCTTCCATTCTATTGCTCTATGAAAAAAATTAAATCTACGTATCTTTATATGTGTGCACGTATGAAAATAGATGTGTGGGTGTAGGAGAGTTGGATGAAGTTCAGCTATTCTATTACTTCGTTGAATCAGAAAGCAGTCCAGAAGATGAACTACTTTGCTGTGGCTTACCGGAGGCCCCGGTTGCTCTGCCTTTTCAGGTCTTGTGTATGATATAGGTATATTACCTCTTTCACACTTTAATTTGTTTGTTTTCAAACTAGATTAATTATTAATATTAAATTCCCTTCAAATAATTATAAGTAATTTTTTTTTTTTTTTCTTAGTGTAGAAGTTCAACTTTTTTCTTCACTTTTAATTTTTATTAGGTCCATTGATATTGGACAATGACAACTCTAATTGATATTCGACGATGAATAATTCAACAACTTTGAGATTGAATCCATATTGACAAACGTGGTGCTCGGCGAATTGGAAAAGATGTGTAATAGACACGTACAACGTGGACCACCTATTTATGACAAAGGCGGACCCGTCGAAATGGAAGGATGTAACATAGACACGTACAACGTGGACCCGTCGTCAAAGAAAAAACAAAAAAATATAAACAGCCCATGAGCTGGCGACAACGTGCGCGATGCGACGTTCATTATTAACCTGAATGAGGTCGGAGCGTCCTTAGCTCACAGCTTTGACAAAAACTCAAACTAAGGTATCTTTTGAATGGCGATAACCCACCGCACACTGGTGTGGTGTCAGGTGTGTAGCTTTGCTGTTGTGACCTTTTCTTCATCTGTGCAGGTCAGGAAACAGAGCAAGAGGTAGGTGAAGATTCGGTACTCAGAATGACAGACAGAGGGAGTTTTACCAACTTCATTCCCATACTCTGTTCGCCATCTTCTTCTTCTTCTTATATATTCTGCTGCTGTTGGGTGTCTTAGAGATTGTTTGCATTACAGTCAATTATCAATAACGGACCTACCAGGCTTTTCAAGATTAAAGTCACCAAACTCGGTATAGCTTCAAGTTAATAGTACTATATATATATATATATATATTTATATATATACGCGGGCAAATAGGTCAAATGTCGTGCGCCAAACGATCGAACCGTAGGTTGTTTAGTTTGCTTTTGAATGTTTTGTGGTGGGCTGGCTTAGTAGTCGCAAAAATAATATTAGTTACAAATTTTTCTTAGTTTGGGGTGGTTCATTTTCCTTTGGTTTTGAATATTACACATATGGTCCGTCATAAGCTTGGGTTTTGATTTTGCTAGCTCATCGTGACTAAGAGACAGAGACAGAGAGGATTTGATCAACTGGCAGGCATGGCAAGCTCATCGAGGCCGTATTCTGTTAGCCATTTTCATCTTGTTGTTGTTATGGTTTTGGGTACTGTGTTAGACAAGGTTGCATCAGAGTGTATCATCAACAACCTACCAGGCTTTCCAGGAAACCTACCCTTCAGACTTGAAACTGGGTATCTATATATTTTCTCTTGTGCCAATAATTAATTTATTGATTTATGACAATATTAAACTAATCCTTTTGTAAAAGTAGATATGTGGGTGTGGGAGAGTTGGACGAAATACAGCTATTCTATTACTTTATTGAATCAGAGAGAAGTCCAGAAGATGACCCACTTGTGTTGTGGCTTACTGGAGGCCCTGGTTGCTCTTCGTTTTCAGGTCTTGTATATGAAATAGGTAAATACCTTAATTTATTTTCAAACTATTTTTGATTATTGAAAACCAATATTAAAAGTTCCTTCAACAATTATTATTATATCTCTCAAGAACTTCAACTTTGTTTTAATTAATTAGGTCCATTGGCATTCGACATTAATGCCAACTACTCCAATTGGAGTAGTACAACAGTACCAACTTTGAAATTGAATCTGTACTCATGGACAAAGCTAGCCAACATAATATTTTTAGATTCACCGGTTGGAACAGGCTTCTCCTATGCAACTAATTGGCAAGCTTACAACACCTCCGATACCTTATCAATGGCTGCAAACTACCATTTTCTTAGAAAGGTGCGCAATTTAAGCAACTATATTTTGCTTTGGATAAAAAATCCGTAGCTAAAACTATTGGTAACAAAAAGTAATATTGCTATATATATATATATATGGGCAGTGGTTTATGGGTCATCCAAAGTTCCTCAAAAATCCACTTTATATTGCTGGTGATTCTTATTCCGGCATCCCTGTTCCTGTTCTTGTTCAGGATATAACTAACGGTACATGCGTAATTCATAATGATCCATGATTAATTTTATATTTATTTTTTCCTTTATATCTAATAATGAGTAGATACGGAAGAAGTATTCCAACGCTAATTTCGCAGATTACGTGTCAATTTAATAGCGGCTTTTCCATTTTATCTCATTTTAAAAGCACATTTACTTTTTAATCACCCATATTATATCACATTAAATCTTTATTAACGTTTGAGGTGTATTCAGTTTTGTTAAATTTTAAATATAAAATGATTATTAAAGAAATGAATTTACTGTTTTAGACTCTTGTATGATTGTAAAATTGAAGCATAATCTTAAACTGATAATTTTCATATTAATTTTTTTTAATCAAAATTGAAAAAATTGGCATTGTAGGCATAGCCTTAAATTGTCATTGTAGGCATAGCATTACTCGAGAGATATACACGAGCCTTATTAGTATTCTATGTTTTGTTAGGTAATGAAGCTGGAGTTGAGCCATCAATGAACCTTAAGGTGCATCACTAATACATAAGCTTTATAATTAATCTTATAGCTAAATAACATGCGCTAAACATATGCTACCTGATGCATTGGGTGTTAAACATATATTATATATGTGTGCAGTGTGCATCAATTCTATAGGTATTAATAATTGATTTATTAGAGTGGAATAATCAGGGGTATGTACTTGGAAATCCAGCTACAACACTACATGACGACTATAATGCAAGAGTTCCATTCAGCCACCGGATGGCACTCTTATCAGATCAACTTTATAAGGTAAAGAAATACATTCTTCAATCCTTTTTTTTTTTTTGTATTAATTGTTAGCAATTTGTTTAAGGATTTAATAGAGGAAATTATATTCTATGTCTGTTTTGAAGTCAGCTGAAACCAATTGTAAGGGCGAGTTTATCAATATAGATCCAGAGAATGTATTATGTGTAAACGATATGAAAGTCATCCATGAGGTCAGTTTGAAATAAATAATTCATAGTAATTAAGTATTGCTTAAATAATATTGTTGATTTACGAGTTGTTAATCATAGAGTCTACTCCTAATTTTGTAGTGCTTAAAATACATAATGAAATCACATGTATTGGAACCTTGGTGTGAACATCGATTTTCCCCTACGCCAACGGAATTAGATTGGTACCAAAGTAATGATTTATTTACAGAGGATCACTCCATTGATATTTTCTTGCTCTCACTCCCTAATCAACTTCAATGGTGCCGGGTAACTACTTAATTCTCTATCACTCTTAATTCTCCATTGTGAGCTGTTTGTGCGTGCATTTCATGCATATTCGATATTAAAAGTTGGCGGAGTTCTAATTTGGAATCATTACACAAGAGAACAACCACTCGAGGACTTGCATACTCGGTAAGGTAACTGTGTGCACTCTTGGTGTAGGAATATAACTTAATCCCCTCTTATATTTGGGCTAATGATCAAAATGTTCAGAACGCTCTTCACATTCACAAGGTATAAGTTATGAAATTCCATATAGATTTACTAGTCTATTACTAATTAATTCCTTATATATAATTAACGATAATTAATATATATATATATATATATATATGTGCAAGGAAGCATAGAGAAGTGGGTGAGATGCAATAATAGCTTATCATATATAAAAAATGTTCAGAGTTCTTTTGAGTATCATCAAAATCTCGTCCGCAAAAACTATCGTTCACTAATTTACAGGTAATAACTATATTGTTTAATATGCAAAATTCTTTTGAGTATCATGCACTTTTAACCCTTTGAGAAATTGCATGATATTGGTACTAAAGTGACATAGAAATAATAGTTCAAATAAAACCAAACTTGGGGTTCTTGTAACACAATACACTACAAAATTTTTTTTATTTAGACACTAACTTAAAATCGTACCTAAATATTAATGAGCAACACAAAACCGTATCAAATTTACATATAGTGATGAAAATATTTTGTAACTTCACTATTGCTAAAGGCCCGTGGTAGAATAGTCTTAAGTCACTAAATTCAATTTTCGTGACTGAATATGGTGTCTTTTGTTACGACACATATCTCGTAGCTAAGCTAAACATTTAGATATAAAAAATTTCGTAACTAATTGATAATTTTTTCATGTCTAAAAGCTCATTTCGTAACTAATTGGGTATGAAAATATTAGTATTTTAGATGATTTGTTACAAAAATATGCATTTAAATACAACCACTTTTTCGTTACTTTTTATTTAAGTGTTACGAAATTACACTTCGTACCTACATTTTAGTTACAATATATGTACAATTAGACTTTGTCACTCTTGATAGTAAGCTATGAATTACTTTTGTCATTTAAAAACTAAAAACTACAAAATACAAATATATGCAGAATAGTTACAAACTTATAATTTTGTTACCGATTAAATTATTATTACGAAAATTTTGTAGCTATATATTTATTTATTTTTATAACTTTTGTACCTACATAATATAGCTAAATATTACAATTCACATATTCTAAGCATCATCAGTATTAAACTTAAATGAAATTACTTTATTAATAATAAAAACATAATTTATTATATACAATGATAATATTACAATGGAAAAATACAGCAATAATATTCATAAACACTTATCCTAAAATAATCTAACTCCTATATATTTAAAAATACATTATAATGTCATGTCCCCTTCCCGAAATCCCAAGTTTACCTCAATAGTTAAAAACAACATACTAGTAACAATCTCTTAGTCTGCCAAACTTCTTCTGACCAGCCGTGTCCTAACCTTCCCACAGTTGGTGAAGAAGTCAAGAGGATGTACTTAAACACCGATCGTCGCTGAAATCCAACATTTTACAGCCCAACATTAAAAAATACATCTCAAACATTACTCTATCTCTCTCATATATGCACAATGTATAAAATGTAAAGTTTTAGTTCCTTATGTTTGTATTTCTTCTTAAATTCTCCAATGAGATGCCGCTTAACAAAGGTAGTCTTCCTCACACACAATTCAATAGCAATAGTCAATCAAAAGAACATACCACACATCCGTATTTTACAAAACCACAAAACAACAAATCAATCACACATCCGTCTTTTAATTCATGTACCTTTTAGCTCATGAACCAAAACGAGATATCAAACCTTTCAGGAAAGAAAGAAAAAAACTGTCTTCAGCTCTATTTGTTGTGGACCAGACATTGGTGTCAGTGTGATACCTAAGGTCCCTTAGTAATTTCTAGAACTCTACTAGTGGGGACTAAAAATCTGTCCTAAATATTCTTGTTCCCTTTCTATTCTATATTATATCAACTTATAGCCAACATGTCAAATCCACATTTACAATGTCATGGGAAAACACGAATATAAAAAAAAGAAAAAGAAAAAAAGAAACCAATTGTGAGATGTAACTATGTAATGATAGGACTACAGACATAAAAGCAAACAAGGAACACATATTTCACATGCAAAACTATTTCATGCCTTGAATCTACGCAATTCAAGAATAGCTAAAACTTTGAGTAATTAATAGAAAAGGTAAGATATATTACTTACAACGTGGAGCTCTCTTATCATCTACAATAAAATTATCATCTCCATTCCAAAACAAAATGCCCTCTGCCTTCACTGAAAACAGAGACCCATCTTCTGGTCTATCTTCCACGATTTGTTCCCTTGTTTTTACATTGATAAAGAACCTCTGTAAAGAATAGTGTAAATGGTGCCATCGCTTTACATGAAAGAATGAGGACCCGCAAGCATAAGAAAAAGAATACAAATAAAATTACACTAGTTAATGTCATAGAGGATATCTCATCAAAAGCTTAAGTGATGCAGTCCCAGCAGGAGAAACAAAGAGAAGAAAATTTTTACTCATGTTTCTTCCATCCTCAGCCAAGACAAGCCCATTGCAAATGAAATTCCTAAATGCAGGTTTCCCAAATAAGGTAGTAGACTACACCATGAGAGTGTAGAACCTGTAAAGTGAAGTAAAGAATAAATATCAACAACCACTATTGAGATTAAGTAATAATTAAAGAAGCAAATGAAAAAACCAACTTCTTAAGTGGTATATGATATTTCATAAACCAAGAAGAACCCTATAAACACTGTCCCATCTGCTACCTTTTCTTCATTGGGTCAACTCTTGCTAATTCTTGGATCTGAATGCAATTTCATTTGAATGCAAGCATCAAATGGGCACACTTATTAGTAGGAATCTTCTCACATCCCATTACCTATTAGAAAGAAATATCACATGCCAATTTATTTTGTTTTGACCTCCAATGAGTAGTAATACAAAACAGTAACACAAGAACTAGTTTAAATATATTCTTAACAACAAGCTTACACTAAAAATTACTCATATATCAAATCACTTATTAGTTTAAACTAGTTCTTGATCGTCCAAATAGATTAACTTAGAAGAATTTTTGTCAATAAACTTATAAACATATATACATATATTTATTAATTAAAGTGTGTGTCTATATATACATATATGTATATAATTTAACCTTTGCATGTAGGTTCAACTTAAATGCAAGGAATACTGCAGTAGACATGCCACAGAACTCAACGCCACTTCCAAACCAACAATTCATTTAGTTTGACACTACAAAATAAATAAACAAAACCCAGACCATGCTCAAAATCAACCAAAAAAAAAAAAAAAGAACACACACACAGACACAGCCACTTAAAATCATTAACCCCACATCGGTTATTTTTGTTAGTTCAATGAATTATAGAGATGAATGATGAAAAAATGAAAAGGTTTCCTACTTGTCCGTGCATTGTCCAATGCATTAACCCACATCGGACAAGCACATCAAATTGTGGTTCATTATTTTAATAAACTTTTAGCCCATATTTTGCTTACTTTTGTAAGTTGTTTAATTATTCCATACAGTCCAAAAGCCTTGTTCTACAAGGACCATTTTAGATGCAAATTAAGTTACACCATTTGAATATTAGTGATAGAAAGAGAAATATATAATTATTACTACAAATTGTGGATTAATGCAGACCAAACAATATTCTCTTAGATATTCCAAACACTGAACCAATTATATATATCCTTAATTAATTGTGATCATTTTCTAATCAATTACCACATCGAAGACACTTAATCAGTGGGCCTAGACTTGTAATAAAATAGGCAAACCCCCAAATCTACAGAGCACCCAAATACAAGACTTGCAATATGAAATTTAACAAATCAAACCGGCAAACCTCCAAATCTTCAATCTAAAGTAGTAAAGTCTAAACCTAACAAACCAAGAAAAAGAAATGAAATTTGATATGAAATTAAGTAAATCACATACCAACGCCCATAATGTAGAACAGAGACATCAGAGAAGAGAAAGGAAAGGGCTAGCGGCACCGGTTTGAGAAAAAGACACCGAATTCGAAAAAAAATAAGGAGATGGCGTGCTTAAGGAGATGGGAGTGGGAGAATGAATCTAATGCCTGCGATTTTCACGGCAAGGAAATTAAAACATGAATTAGAGATTCGGAGGAGATATTTGGATCCGAGCTAAAGACAGGGCATTAAGTTTTCTAGGGAAAAAAAAAAGGTTAGATTTTTCTTTCTCGGGAAAATTTGGATGATAGGCAAAGAAAAAAAATAGAAAGAGAGAGATAAAGGGAAGAGAGAACTTACAAGAGAGGAAAAGAAAACAAAGGAAATTGGAGACACTAAATCTGGGTGTAGAGGCACCGGATATAAGCAACAACCGGGGCTGGTGATGGTCGGCGGAGGCGTCCGGGGTTGGCCAGCAGAGGTCACCGACAGTGGCAATGGCCTTTGGTAGCGTGCAAAAGTGAGGCTGAAAGAAGGGACAAGGAGGAGTGGGTGACGGGAAGAGAGAAACACTACAAGAAATTTTTCAATTAGCCACAAACTTAAAAAACGTACCTGAAGATTAATCAATTACGATTTTTCGTGCCTTAATACTATATAGTAACAAATTTTTTTCGTGGATTGTTTGTAACTAAAGGACCGTAATAGATTAGTCTTAAGTCACAAAAATTATCATTTCGTGACTAAAGATAGTTCTTTAATTACGACACATGTTTCGTAACTATATAGTACCTTTACTTATAAAAATTATCGTTACTAATTAAATTTTTTTTTTGTTACTAAATAGTCATTTTGTAACTAATTGGGATCCAAAATATTAATCATGTGACCATTTAGTTACAAGATCAACCTATTAGTTACGACTATTCTTTCGTTATTATTTAATTAAGTGCTACGAATTCACAATTCGTAACTACACATTAGTTACAATTTTATATACGTGTGTAAATTATAGCTATGATTATGAAATTTGTAACTAACTTTTTAGTTATAATATGTGTGAGTCCAAGCCCTTTGTTTGCCTACATTTATTTTTAAGATAATAAGGAATTCATAAACTAGAAAGCCTGCCAAAAAGGGTTATTAAGCCCACCAAATATCACAGCAATCGAGTCTAGGATATAACTGAGGTTAAAAGTCACGACAGAAATTAGTCTACCAACATGTGAAAGTTACAAAGCCAACACAAACTTTTTCCACACTTTAGTGGACCCAGTATCATAATATAATCTCATCAAAACAAGTTTTCCAATATAAGCTATAAAAACTAGTAAACATTTTTTTTTTAAATACAAGGCTTCAAAAATAGCTTTCTACTCTGCATCCATTTCCTCCAAGGCTGCTTTAGCTGCTGCCTTAGCCTCCTCCAAAAGCTCCTCCTTAGCCTCCTCCAAAAGCTCCTCCGAAACCTAATGATGATACAACAACAGCAAAAACAATAATAAAAATAATAATAACTAGAATAAAACAAAAAAATACACTTTTAATGGTTTATTATAAAAGGGGGAGAATTGTGGAATTTCCCCATCTTCTAAATCTTCTTCTACACACATATCGACATCCCTAATAAAAACAAAGGTTTCTCAAGCTCTCCCTCTCTCATAAATGATAAAAAGATACCACGTCACGTGTTTAAGTACGAGTTGTCTCCTTAAGACAAGTCGTTGACCAACTATATGATATAAAAACAGCATTGGTTCGCAATAAAAAGTTTTAATACATTTAGATCTACATTATCCACCTACAGGAGGCCCCAAAACAGAGTCATAATATTGCAAGGGAAAATCACGTGATCGATTTAAGATTCTAGGGGTAATATATGAAGAAAACAGCATATAATCAATGTAAAATTTCCATAATTTTGAAATGCAAAAAAAAAAAAAAGATCATGACAAACCATTTCCAAGGCCATATATAACCAAGATGCCACAAAAGGTAAGACCAAGTATAGCAAAAGGCTCTAATGAATAGGTCCAGCGACAACCATTAGAAGGGTAGTAGCATCTACAACAAAGATAAGTATTAACCAATAACATAAACAACTCCAAACAAAATTTTAGTATTATAAATGATTATTTCAATAAGTATACAGACTTTTCTAAGAGGTTGACCAATTTCTCAAACCGTTCCTGCACCAAGCTACCAGGTTTTAATAAATACACTTGCAATTATATTAATATCATATTACATAAGGATTTATTACAAACAATCTACACGGTCACAAAGTCATCAACACTGCAGAATGTAGGCAACATCATATGAATCTTACAATTGACTTTGCAATGGCCTTTTCTCGGATCAATGTTTTATTTGAGAACAAGAACCTTGTGTTTCTAGAAATATCCACAGAAAAGGGGTATGATCCACTCCCATTTGTCACTAGAACCTGACGTTTCCAGAAAGAAAAAAAAAAGCACAAAATACATCATGGAAGTCTCAAAATTATCCAATAAACTTTTTTATTTTAGTCCTTGCTACCATTACAAGTGAGGGTTAGTACACAGTTACATAAGACCTCTGTGACAAACTTTAGCAGGCAATAAATCCATGCATTGGAATTGTTCATACACTCACCTCAAACATATTCAATTGTAAGAAGAAACAATCTAACAAATCCCGACCCCTCAAAGGACGAATTATGCCATGGATTCTCCAATAAAGATCTGCACATTGGTTTCATTAGGTAGGTTGCAATGACATGTAAATAGTGAGTTTTAGATTCCTTTCATCATCATTGCTCAAATAATAATTCTATCCAATTATGTCTTTGTAACCGTGAAATGGCAACTAATATTATATAATAAGTTAATTATGAGAAAAATAAAACATCCCACATGAGAATAAAAAAGGTCAAAATTAAGCATGTAATAAATTGCACAATTAATTATTTAAGAACATAAACAATAAGGATAAAGACATATGCTTAGAAACCAGAACCTCCAAAGACAATTAGGCTATTAGCACATGAATAGCAATATCATTACCCAATGATGTCTTTACGAAGTTGTAAATCATAATCATATCATTCACTTCCATCAATAAAGTTCTTAAGCTGGAAACAATTATGAAATTACCTAAACAGCATCTCTCTCAGCAAGATTCTTTTCTTAAAGCCTATACTCATGCATCTTCAATACAGAGTTGTCCACTGTACGACAGTTAGAGTCTTTAATACAGTCGAAAAAGAGTTGAGGGACCGAATTGATCATTCAGTTCCATTTTTGAGCCTCTAGCACTTGGTTCTTGGAATCTATTTGAATGGACGCCTGCTCCCTGGTTTTGATTAGCTGTTGAATCTGATTGTTTGCAATTTGCAAGCGGCTAACATTGTTTGTCAGGTCCTTCATTTGCTGCTGCTTTCTCTTCCTTGAGCGTCGAGAAGATTCACGGTTCAACTACATCCTCTTCTTCTTCCTCTCGTTGAACTCCACAGACCCATCAGATCCAGAGCTCGCCTGTCGTTACTTTGTTTGGATTTCAATGATTGAATTACAAAAATAACATATCAAAATTAGATGATGCAAGGATCAAAATCAGAAATCTAATACTATTAGTTTATGAGAAAATGTAAAACCAGTACAGAAACACAACTGAGAATGAGAGGATTAGACGAACTCGGCATGTGGACGCGAAAGTCATAAAACACTCAAATTCATTTATGACAATTTCAAGATCCCCAAATTTCTAAACCCCAGATCTGACAAGGAGTCAAACAAATTGTGAAATATATGAAACACAAATTGAAAGTCCTAAACAATCTATAAAATAATATTTGAAAACACTGAATTTCAGATCAGAAAAACAAAGCAAAGCCTAAGCAAGAAGAAAATGAAAACAAAGAACTCGAAAAGGATGAAGGAGGAGGCTATAGACTCTGAAATGAGGACCAGGCAAAATCATCCCTGAAAATGGGTGCTCCTGAAACAGAGTGTACCCAATTTGGATCTCACTCTGCAACCTCTAGACATTGTAGATATTGACCAAGAAGGAGGAATTGGTCTCGTGCAAGAACTAGAGAAAATGCTTTAGAAGCCACAAGCTCCGACTTGAACAAAACACTTAGGGAAAATTTAGGTAAAATGGAATGAAGAGGAACTAGGTTAATTTTGGGATTCCAATTGAAGGGAACGACGTCGTGTATTGGATTTTATTATTTTTTATTTATTTTTTAAAAATTGTAGTATCAATTCGTGACTAAACCAAATTTTTTATATAGTGACGTCATCATTTTTTAACATTTGTTACGAAATATAGTCATGATATTTATGTTGTAACTAATTATAACAATTTTTTCTGTTTAATTACGAAAAAAAAAATTATAACTAAATCTTATGCTTTAGTTACGAATTTTAAAATTGTAGCAAGGTTTTTTCGTGACTAAATCCAAAATTTCTTGTAGTGAAAGGAAAAGGAGAAGAAGAACGATTGAATGTTCTGGAACAATTAAATTTCAAAAATATTTGATCAAATTACAATTATGCCCTTATTTCAATTAGTAATAAATTTTTTTGTAGCATATGATAATAGCTATGCCACATCATTAAATTTTTTAAAAGGAAATTTGGCACAAAAAGTATTTGAATATTTTTGTTATAAATTTATTTCTGTAACTATGTAAAATTAAAAATATATTAAGTTTATATATATTAATTATAAAATTCTGCTACAATATATGGTGTAACTAATTTGAGGTCCAGTTACAAAATTAAATTTCATGGCTAAAAATATATGCTTTAGTTACGAATTTAAAAATTATAGCCATGATTTTCGTAGCTAAACGAAATTTTTTTCTATTGACAACATCATTTTTTAGCATTTGCTACGAAACATAGCTACGATGTTTATGTTGTAACTAATTGTAAATAGTTTTTATATTCAGTTACGAAAAAACAATTGTAACTAAACTATATATTTTAGTTACGAATTTTAAAATTGTAGCAAGCCTTTTCGTGACTAAATTCAAATTTTTTTGTAGTGATAATAACAATAATAATAAACTCCATATCTAGTTTCTCTATGTAGTCACTAACTGAGAAAATAAAATATTGACAATTTATGGTATAATTCCAATTTTCTTCTCAAACTCAGAGTTCTATATTATTCTTAAGCAGTGGTGATCATGACATGTTAATTCCCTATTTGGGTACACATGCATGGATTGAAGCTCTCAACTTGACTATTTCTATTGATTGGAAACCATGGTTCGTTGATGAACAAATTGCAGGGTTTGCTAGCTCCTCTCTCTTAAACTTTCAATTTATTATTTATTTTTTTAATCATTTTTTTCCATGTTTTATTTATTTAAGTAAATTTGTTTTTATCTATTTATTTATTTTTTAACTGTTGGCGTAGGTACACAATGGAGTACGCAGATACGAACTACCAATTAACATTTGCAACTGTGAAGGCAAGAGATCTGACCATTTAACTGTGCAAATATTTTTATTTACCAAAAAAAAAAAACTTTACAAATATTTTTAGCTGGACCAAAGCTAACTACGATGTCGTTTTATGTTTGTGTGCTAGGGAGCGGGTCACACAGCTCCAGAGTATAAGCCTAAGGAATGCCTTGCCATGATTGAAAGATGGTTTGCTAGCCATCCTCTTTAGTACGCCACATTATTTACAAGGATAAGAATCTCAAAAGCTTTTTAATTTTTTAAGTGAACTCTATAATGTTAATTATATTAATACTTTATATGTTAGCGTCCGATCTAAAATTTTATACAATTACATTTGTACTCCCATGTTCAATTACATTTCCACCTATATTAAGTTGTATTGTCTTTCTTTAGCGTTAATATAAGCTTAATTTAATCATATAGCCTTATTCATACGGTGATACATTTTCACCAAAAACAAAAATGCACATAAGAGTGTTTTTTTTTTTTTTTGTAGTTTCTAATTTTTAGGATTTATCTTTTTAATTTTTTTAGGTACTTTTAAGTAAATAAAACCTTGTTTTCTATTAATTAGGTTTATGAGGTATTTCCTCTATAAATATTATGCAAATACAAGACCTATATAGAACTGTATATTTTTTCTTTCTTTTGTCAATGTTATACTAGCATAATATTTTTTCTTCTTTTTTCAATGCTGCACTAGTATGTTATTTTGTTAGTAGTTTATTTTTTTTTGTTCAAATTTTTCAATAAAATATTTTTTTTTCTGTTCTTTTATATTTTTCCTTCTCTCATAATTTATCGTAATTCTTAAGGTTTATCTTTTTTCTTTTGCAATACTTTTTTTTTTCTCTTTTTTCAACATATATATATATATATATATATATATATTAATATTGGCTATTAGATTGGAATAATCAGGGGTATATGCAGCTACAACACTACTTGAAGACCATAACGCAATAATTCCATTCAGCCACCAAATCAACTCTAAAATATCACCTAGTATTGTTCAATCTTCTTACTATTGATATCTAATATATTTTTAAATATATGAAAATTATTTTAATATTAAAAATTTTATTCAGTTGAAATTTTTAAAAGTTAAAATGGTTTCTACACTTTAATTTTAAATTGACAAAAACTATATCAATTTTCATATTTTTTTTATTTTTATTTTTTTAATAAATATAAAATTATATTAAATGCCAAATAAAAATAAAAAATAAAAAAACTAAATTAAATTAAAAAATCTATATAGGTGGGCTCCATAACATCTGGGGGTTTATAGTATTTTCCATATATATATATATATATATATATATTTCTTATTCTAATTTACTGCTTCATGGAAAAAAAAAATTAAATCTTTGTATCTGAATGTGTGCGTATCAAAATAGATTTTTTTTATTTGTTTTATTAAATTTGTACAAAAATAGATATGTGTGGGTGTAGGAGAGTTGGAATAGATACAGCTATTCTATTACTTTATTGATTCTGAGACAAGTCCAGAAATTTTTTTGTTTTTCTTTTTTTTTGGTAACGACAAGTCCAGAAGATGACCCTATGAAATAGGTAATTATTACATCTTTCATCACCTTAATTTGTTTTCAAATTAGAATAATTATTAAGATTAAGTTCCCTCAACAATTATGAATTATGTATTACACTTGAAGATATGGTGCAACGGAAAAATAAATTAACTAAATAACTTTTATATTTACTGGAATGTTAAATAAAAGGGAAAACTATTAAAGATGTGAACTTACTATTTTAGACTTTACAAGATTATAAAATTTAAATATTTTAATAAATTTTTGGACTGATTATCCCTGTATTGAAACCCCTTTATTTAGAAAAAAAAAATTATGTATTGTTTCTTATTTCTTATTTTCTTACTGTAATACTTCAATATTATTTTCACTATAATTTTCAGGTCCATTGATATTCGATAATATTGACAACCGTAATTGGAGTACTACTTCACCTACTTTGAGATTGAATTCAAACACATGTATTAATTATATGTTATCAATAATTTAGTATTTATTTATTTATAGTTTGCCCTTAGACTTTGAGCAAAAGATACATACGAGGCCTATTATAATATGATTCTGGTGTTGGACTTAAAGCCGACAAAACGAACCTCGAGGTGCACGCATGACTAATGTATTAATTTAATCTTATAGCTATATAATATATATGTTAGCGTTATCCATGCGTATGGTGATCAATATACACGTATATGCACACATATTAATTTTGTATATATTAATATTGGTTGTTAATATCAATCTATATATATTTATATATATTGCTAGAGTGGAATAATCAGGAGAGCTACAACAATAGATGGTGCAAGAAATCCAATATTGAGCCACCGAATGACAATGATATCAGATCAACTCTATAAGATTAAGTAGTGTTGGTTACACAGATACAAATACACAGAGAATTAGATCAACTTCGTTACCAGGCATGGCAAACTCATCAGGGCCATATTTTGTTTGCCATCTTCTTCTTCTTCTTCTTCTTATGGCGGTGCTGGGTGTCATTGACATTGTTGCATCACAGTCAATCATCAACAACTTACCGGGCTTTCCAGGTAACCTACCCTTCAAACTCGAAACTGGGTACTTTTACATATATATTTCTTCTTCTAGTCTATTGCTCTATGGAAAAGTTAAATCTTTGTATCTGATTGTGTGTATAAAGAAAGATATGTGGGTGTAGGACAGCTGGACGAATTACAGCTATTCTATTACTTCGTTGAATCAGAAAGCAATCCAGAAGACGACGCACTTGTGTTGTGGCTTACTGGAGGCCCAGGTTGCTCTGCCTTTTCAGGTCTTGTATATGAAGTAGGTAATATTACCTCCTTCGTCGCCTTTATTTATTTTCAAACTAGATTAGTAATTAATATTAAATTCCCTTCACCAGTTATTATTTATGTATTATTTTTTACTTTTTATTTTCTTACAGTAAAACTTCAACACTTATTTTTTTTTTTCACTTTTAATTTTTATTAGTTCCATTGACATTTGACAATGACAACTCTAATTGGAATACTAATTCAACAACTTTGAGATTGAATCCCTATTCATGGACAAAGGTGGCCAACATAATATTTTTAGATTCACCAGTTGGGACTGGCTTCTCATATGCAACCAATTCGAAAGCTTACGACACCTCCGACACTTTATCAGTAGCAGCAACCTACCAGTTTCTTAGAAAGGTAATTTTAATTAAGCAACTATTTTTCTTAGAAATTAGATAGATTTGGGAGTAAATATTTCAATAATTGATCATTAAATTAAAATTGGGGAGCAAAAAAAAGCTTAAAGTAATACATATTTTGTTGGTATATGTATGGCAGTGGCTCATGGCTCATCCAAAGTTTCTCAAAAATCCACTTTACATTGCTGGTGATTCTTACTCGGGCATTATTGTCCCCGTTATTGTCCACGAGATAACTAATGGTAATGGCAGCCAAATGACCCCAATATCCATATATATATATATATATATATATATTAATTTTATTTATGATATGGTAATATTATTCAGTTTACAGTTATTTGTCAACAAATTAATTAAAGAATTAAGGTTGAATATGTTATTGATGAATTAACTACTGTTTGTTTATAGGTGATGAAGTTGCACTTGAGCCATCAATGAACCTCAAGGTGCATTAGTAATATATAAGCTTAATTGGTATAATGCCTTCGGTTTTATTTAAGCTTAATAATTGCTTTATTAATTAGAGTGGAATAAGCAAGGGTAGATACTCGGAAATCCATTTACAACACCAATGGACTTTAATTCAAGAATTTCATAAAGAAGAAGAAGAAGAGAAATGCTAAATTTAAAAACAAATTAAAATAATTTTCGATTCGGTGCTTTTGTCAAAGGAAAAAACATTTTCAAATGGATCCTATTTTTTTATTTGTGTTATTTAACAGAGGAAATTATGTGTATGTTGTTAAAGTCAGCTAAAACCAATTGCAAAGGCGATTTTATCAATATAGATCCAAAGAACGCATTATGTGCAAACGATATGAAAGTTATTGATGAGGTGAGTTTCAACTAATTAATTGATCATACAAATTACTGAAATATATGTATATATATATATATATATATATATTGTGAGTCATTTACTCTAAATTTGTTCCTGTAGTGCTTAAAGAAAATAGAGCCATCGAACGTATTGGAACCTTGGTGTCCTCGTGTACTTTCCCCGAACCCAATGGGATTAAAATGGTACCAAAATAGTGATATATATACTTATGGAGACCTCCATCGATATTTTCTTGTTGGCACTCCCTAATCAACTTCAGTGGTGCCGAGTAAGTACTTATATATATAATTAGTTCTCTCTCTTATCATGAGCTGCTTGTGTGCGCATTTTATGCATATGGGTGATCTTTTTAACAATGGGAGTTGGGGGGTTTGAACTGGGATTATTACATACAGATTCAGTACGATAACCATATGTAATGTATACGTACTCTTGGTGTAGGACTATACCTATACTTCCTCTTTAATTTGGGCTAATGATCAAGATGTTCAAAATGCTCTTCACGTTCGCGAGGTATAAACTACAAATGGGTTAATTAATTCCCTATAGATTAATTTAGTAGTCAATTAGTAATTAATTACTTGTATAATTTAATGACAATAAAAATGCAGGGAAGCATAGAGAAGTGGGTGTGGTGCAATAATAGCTTATCATATAGATATGATGCTCTAAGTTCTTTTGAGTATCATCAAAATCTCGTCCACAAAAACTATCGATCACTAATTTACAGGTAATATGTTGTTGTTTAATATGCAATATTTGATTATAATGCATTCCGCTCCCTTTGACAAAATTGCATATTGAGTTCTGTATTCTTGTCAAGCAGTGGTGATCATGATATGTTAGTTCCCTACTTGGGTACGCATGAATGGATTGAAGCTCTCAACTTGACCATTTCAATTGATTGGAAACCATGGCTCGTTGATGAACAAATTGCAGGGTTTGCTAAGCTTTTCTTTTTCTTTTTTCCTGACTATTTATCTAAATGAAGTTGGATTTTTTATTTTTGGCAATAGATACACAATGGAGTACAGAGATAAAAGCTACGAATTAACATTTGCAACTGTAAAGGCAAGGCATCTGACCCATTTAAGTTTAAGAATAACATTGATTTGGAGTGAAAGCAAACATTGATTATGATTTGCTTACTACGATGTCGTTTTTATATTTTGTGTGATGGGGAGGAGGTCACACTATTCTCTTTAATACGGAAATAAATTTAAAATACATACCATACGTTAGGCTCTTGGCGACCTCGATTACTTTGAAATTTCAATTTTGCTCCCCAAGTTCAATAATAATCCAGTCTCTCTCCTCAAAGTCAATTTAACAAGATAAAATAATTATATATTTTGCTTAATTATTGTGGTTGTTTGCTTTTGAATCTGATCATCATCGTTATTGGGTTTACGATTGGTATACATATGTAATTCATGATTAATTATTATCAATAATTTAGTATTTATTTCTTTCTAGTTTGTTCTTAGATTTTGAGCAAAAGATGGATATGGGCCATACTATACAGTGATTCTGGTGTTGGGCTTTAGTGCCGACACATCGAACCTCGAGGTGCATACATTACTAATATAATATATGTTAGCGATATCCTTGCGTATGGTGAAAAATATATATATTCACACATGCATATTAATTTTGTATATATTAATATTGGTTGTTAATATATATATATATAAAATATACATATATATATATATATATATTGCTCGAGTGGAATAATCAGGAGACAAACTAATATATTAAATTACAAATTAAATATCATAAAAGTGGAACTAATAAAAAGGAGTACATAATTTGGTTTAAAGACTTCTTTTTTTTTCCTGTGGGACAGATGGCAATGACCCTTGGTGTTTGAATTATTTTTTGCTTTTGGGTCTGGTCATCGTCAGGAACTGAGAGAGAGAGAGAGAGACTGACCAAACTTCATAATTATCACCAGGCATGGCAAGCTCTTCACTGCCAAATTTTGTTGGCCATCTTTTTCTTCTTCTTATGGCGGTGTTGGGTGTCATAGACATTGTTGCGTCACAGTCAATCATCAACAACCTACCAGGCTTTCCAGGAAACCTACCCTTCAAACTTGAAACTGGGTACTTTTACATATACATTTCTTAATCTAATCTTTTATTTTTTATTTTTTTTAATGAATTCTTCTTCTAATCTATTGCTCTATGGAAAAGTTAAATCTTTGTATCTGAATGTGTGTGTTTATATATATATTAAAAAAAAAAAAAGATATGTGGGTGTGGGAGAGCTGGACGAAATACAGCTATTCTATTACTTTGTTGAATCAGAAGGCAATCCAGAAGACGACCCGCTTGTGTTGTGGCTTAATGGAGGCCCAGGTTGCTCTGCCTTTTCTGGTCTTGTATATGAAATAGGTAATATTACCTCTTTCATCACCTTTATTTGTTTTCAAACTAGACTAATTATTGATATTGAATTTTCGCCCAAAAAGTATTATTTTTTACTTTTTCTTTTCTTACTGTAGAACTTCGACTTTTTTTCTTCTTTTTTTTTTTTTTCACTTTTAATTTTTTTTTAGGTCCATTGACATTTGACAATGACAACTCTAATTGGAATACTAATTCAACAACTTTGAGATTGAATCCCTATTCATGGACAAAGGTGGCCAACATAATATTTTTAGATTCACCAGTTGGGACTGGCTTCTCCTATGCAACCAAATCGAAAGCCTACAACACCACCGACACTTTATCAGTAGCAGCAACCTACCAGTTTCTTAGAAAGGTAATTTTAATTAAGCAACTACTTTTCTTAGAAATTAGATAAATTTGGGAGTAAATATTTCAATAATTGATCACTAAATTAAAATTGGGGGAAATAGAAAAAAAAAAACTCAAAGTAATACATATTTTATTGGTATGTATGACAGTGGCTTGTGGCTCATGCAAAGTTTCTCAAAAATCCACTTTACATTGCTGGTGATTCTTATTCAGGCATTATTATTCCTGTTATTGTCCAGGAGATAACTAATGGTAATAATACACAAATGACCCCAAAAAATATTATTCAGTTTCCAGTTATTTGTCAACGAATTGAAAAATTCAGGTTGAATATGTTATTGATGAATTAATTACTGTTTGTTTATAGATAATGAAGTTGGACTTGAGCCATCAATGAACCTCAAGGTGCATTAGTAATATATAAGCTTAATTAGTGTAATGCCTTGGGTTTTATATAAGCTTAATAATTGCTTTATTAATTAGAGTGGAATAATCAGGGGTATGCACTCGGAAATCCATTTACAACACCAATGGACGGTAATTCAAGAATTCGATTCAGTCACGGAATGGCACTCATATCAGATAAACTTTACAAGGTAAAACGGAAATACATTCTTCAATCTATTAGGGGCCATTTGATTATGTTTTTGTTCGGTTTTAATTTGCTTAGTTCAAAGGTTAATTGATATAAGTTAAAGTTGATTAATATTGATTAATATTCCATCTTATTCTATATGCATGTGGAGAAAAAAAAAGGAGAAACGCTAAATTTAAAAGCAATTTGAAATGGTTTTCGATTTGGTGCTTTTGTCAAAGAAAGAAAACATTGTCAAACGGACCCTTAATCAATATCTTTTTATTTGTGTTATTTAACAGAGGAAATTATTTGTCTATGTTTTTAAAGTCAGCTAAAACCAATTGCAAGGGCGATTTTGTCAATATAGATCCAAAGAATGCATTATGTGCAAAGGATATGAAAGTTATTGATGAGGTGAGTTTGAACTAATGACTTGATCATACAAATTACTTAAATAAAAATATATATACGTATATATATATTGTTGATTTGTGAGTCATTTATCATAGAGTTTACTCTTAATTTTTTTTTTGTAGTGCTTAAAGAAAATATATCCACCGCACATATTGGAACCTTTGTGTCCTCATCGATATTCACCTAACCCTATGGGATTAAAATGGTACCAAAGTAGTGATTTATTTACAGAGAACTCCATCGATATTTCCTTGTTGACACTCCCTAATCAACTTCAATGGTGCCGAGTAAGTACTTATAATTAAAACTCTCCCTCTTATCATGAGCTGCTTGTGTGTGCATTTCATGCATATAGGTGAGCTTTTACTAATAGAGGTTGGGGGGTTCGAACTCAGATAATTACATACATATTTGGTTGGATAACTATATGTATATGTACTCTTGGTGTAGGAGTATAACTATATCTCCTCTTTAATTTGGGCTAATGATCAAAATGTTCAGAACGCTCTTCATGTTACCAAGGTATAATTTTTGAAGTTATATACAGATCTTAATTAATTCCGTATAGATTAATTTACTAGTCAACTAATAATTAATTCCTTGTACAATTTAATGACAATAAAATGCAGGGAAGCGTAGAGAAGTGGGTGAGATGCAATTATAGCTTATCATATAGACAAGATGTTCAAAGTTCTTTTGAGTATCATCAAAGTCTCGTTCACAGAAGGTATCGATCACTAATTTACAGGTAATATGTTGTTTGTTTAATATGCAATATTAATTTGATTATCATGCATTTCGTTCCCTTTGAGAAATTGCATAATACGTAATAACAACAGCAATTGTAAAATACTATATATTTTAATTAGACAGCCTAGTTTCTTAACATATTACTAGGGAAAAAAAAATAAAAGATTGAAAATTTATCCAGTATCATATTTAATTGTTCTCATGCGTGGTATATAAATTGAGTTTTATATTATTTTCAAGCAGTGGTGACCATGATATGGTAATTCCCTACTTGGGTACACATGAATGGATTGAAGCTCTCAATTTGACCATCACTATTGATTGGAAACCGTGGTTCGTTGATGAGCAAATTGCAGGGTTTGCTAGCTTATCTCTCCTAATTTTTTTTTTCAATTTTTTTAATCATTTTTTGACTACTAATCTAAATGAAATTGGATTTATTTAATTAATTTTTTGGCAATAGATACACAATGCAGTACAGAGATAAAAGCTACGAATTAACATTTGCAACTGTAAAGGCAAGACTTCTGACTCATTCAAGTTTAAGAATAACACTTACTTGGACTGTAAGCAAACACTAATTATGATTTTGCTTACAACAATGTCGTTTTATGTTTTGTGTGATAGGGAGGAGGTCACACAGCACCAGAGTACAAGCCCAAGGAATGCCTTGCCATGTTTGAGAGATGGCTAGCTAACGATCCTCTTTAATGCGGAAAATAAATCTAAAAGTACCTGACCCTCTATGCTCACAAGTAGATGCGTAGACTCCACATTGTTTGAGTGAGAAGAACAGTGTATAAAAGGTCAATCCAATATTACGGGGAGTAATCCAAATTTATGGTAAATCTTTTAGTAGCTATTTATTTAGTGTGAAACTTTGTTCGTACACAATCTGAGGACAACGTCGTCGTACTATGCTTATGTATGGGGTGCTCTGGGGTATCCCTCTTTGTTTTTTAATCTTAATTTTTTATTTCAACATTTATTTTATAAATAAAAACATATCACATCAATTTAATTTTTTAAATATAAATAAAATCTTAACTTTTTAATCTTCATTTATGGATTGACATGACTAGGCATTTAAATAAAATGTTAAAATTGAGAGACAAGGAGAGACAAAAACAAGTCATCCTCAGTACGGAATTGTTTACGGTAGTGGTCCTCACTTAAGAGTGTGAATCCAAAAATTAATACGCAATCTAAACTCTATATATTTCAACATTCCCATAAAAATATATTACATCAATCTATATAAATGAAGATTAAAAAAATAAGATTTTATTTGGATTTAAAAAATTAAATTAAAAGATATATTGATGTGGCATGTTTTTATCTATTGGATGCTGAAATGAATAATTAAAATTGAAAGATAATGAGGGATAAAAAGAGAAAAAAAACAAGAAGAGGATCTCGCTCTCTAAATTGTAAGGTGATGCTTGATTATTGGAATTAAGCAGAGGCTATGTATATGGCCATTTCATGAAATATGATTATAGCACTATAATTGTTTATATATATATATATATACATAAAGTCCGGCTAAAAACCCCGACGTCACGGACGTTAAAAAATGCGTGTGCATTTATTTTTATGTGTTATAGATATAGAGCCCACTAACCATTTATGTTTCTCACCAACTAGGTCAGACCGCTCCCCACTTCCACTCTCTCTCCCCCACCCGAGGCTCTTGTCCATCCGAGTCTTCCATTCCTCCCTCTCTCCTCCAATTGGGGTCTTCAACAATGGACTTTGTTGAAAGAAACGAAAAGAGCAAGGACACAGATAAAGATAAAGAATGGAGGGAGAGAAATGGCGTCGCTTGATTTGCAGATATGCAACTGAAAGAAGAGTTGAGGCTGTAGTTGAATAGGAAGTTCTCGGCTATGGCTTTTCCTGCGAGCTTTCCTTGTTTAAGCATCAAATGGAGGTCCACCATTATTTTGCTCTTCGACAGTCCTTTCCTCACCGTGAAGAACACTATCCGTACAATGTTCCCCAGCTTCTTCACCACCACTGGTGGGCTCGGCTCCATTTTTATTTTTTTTTAAGTTTCTTAGAAAGAGAAGAGAAAGAAATATTGGTGGGGCCCATTTTTATTTTTTTTTAAGCTTCTTAAAAAAGAAAAAGAGAAAGGGCTTTGTTTTGAGAAAAGAGAGAAATATTGATGGGCCCATTTGTTTTAATAATTAAAAGGTAATAAATACTGACCCCGACATCGGGGTTTACAGTTGGATATTTATATATATATATATATATATATATATATATAAAGCATTATTATTGTGCATTTTCTGATGTCGTTTGGGTGATACTGAGTTCGGATCCCCTATACAAATAGTACGTATATACTGTATACACAATTCGGCTCTTATCAGGTCATCCTGACTTTCTTTAGGACAATGAAGCCTTTTTGTGTTTGTGGAAAAATAAAAACTGTATCAGCAATTAAAATTTAATTTGGTGATTCTGCTTTTTTCCTTTTTCTAAACTCTCTGATGTGTAAAGGAGTCGTCTTCTATTGTCCAGGCAAAAGAACAAAAAAAAAAAAAAATTGTTCAATCAATAATATTATTAACGTACATATTGATAAATCATATGTATTAAATTAGTAAAAATAGTATCATAAAAATGGATCGAATAAAAGAACCGAGTTTGATTTTTCATGTGTTTATAGAAACCACTAAAGGGCCTCCATAATGCATTATTGCCCTTGTCCTCAAGGACATCGTTGCCCTACTTGGCGTGGCATAATACTGACCGCGAAAATAAAAAAGATATCAAACCCTTGAATTATATATTTTGCTCATACATAAGTTATGGTTTTTGCATCTGAGTCTGTCTATGCTTGGGTTTACAAATTGCTAGCAGATTAGGAACTGTGAGAGACAGATGTAGAGAGAGAGATTCATCAAAAAAAAAAGATGTAGATAGAGAGAGTTTGATCAACTCAGGCCCACATTTTATATGCCATCTTCTTCTGCTGCTGCTATTGAAGACAGATAGAGAGAGAGAGAGAGAGAGAGAGAGAGTCTGACCAACTTCATTAATTAGTCACCAGGAATGGCAGGCTCAGGCCCACATTTTATATGCCATCTTCTTCTGCTGCTGCTGTTGGGTGCAGTAGAAATTGTTGCAGGACAGTGGATCATCAAGAACCTACCAGGCTTTCCAGGGCACCTACCCTTCAAACTTGAAACTGGGTACGTTTATATACATAAATTGTATTTTGTTTTTATGTATGTAGTTTAATTCATTTTCTGTGTTTATATATCAATTTTTTTTTTTTCTTTTTGGTGTGTGGGTGTATAAAGATATGTGGGCGTGGGAGATCAGGTGGACGAAATACAGCTATTCTATTACTTTATTGAATCTGAGTTGAGTCCTAAAGATGACCCTCTTGTGTTATGGCTTACTGGAGGTCCTGGCTGTTCTGGCTTTTCGGCTCTCGTTTATGAAATAGGTATACATGTATACACAGTAAATCTCTTTATATTAATACTCTATATAAAAACAACCTTTATATAATAATAAAAAATTATAATTTTAATTTTGGCCTATTATAAATAGTAATAAACTCTGTATTGTAATAAATTATAAATTTTTTAAATTTCATCTTAAAAAATTTACCTCTATATAATAATAATTATATGTATTATAAAAAATATATATTTTATCACATTAAAAGTTTAAGTTGAAATAAAAAATTTATCTAAAATTATTTGAGACAATGATTTATATTTGAATTTATAGGTATACAGTAACTCATCAATATGTATTTATTAAATTTATATGAAAAGAAAATATTAAAGAGAATGTAATTTAGATTTTTAATATGAATTGCATATTTCAACATTACATGGATACATGTACTATTTTTTTAGAACTATATCAATATTTTTTTATCAATATGTATATGCTTTGAAACTTGAAATGCTACATTAATTCAGTATTATATCTTTTATTTCTATGTAACTTGCACTATAAATAACTAAGTAAAAAAAAATTAATTACATCTCTATTGAGTTATAACTTCTTCATAGTAATAAAATTTATTTGGTCCAACAATATAACTATAGAGAGGTTCTACTGTATATTAATAAACTGACTTGTGAAAATTAAATATAATAATTTAGTTATTACTTGAATAGAGCTTTCTTTAAGTAAATTTTTAATTTTTTGTTAATTAATTAATTAGGTCCATTGATATTCGACTACGCCAACACCAATTGGAGTGGAGTGCCAACTTTGAGATTGAATCCCTATTCATGGACAAAGGTGGCCAACATAATATTTTTAGATTCACCAGTTGGGACTGGCTTCTCCTATGCAACCGATTCGAAAGCTTATAACACCTCCGACACTTTATCAGTTGCAGCAACCTACCAGTTTCTTAGAAAGGTAATTTCAATTAAGCGACTATTTTTCTTAGAAATTAGATAAATTTGGGAGTAAATATTTCAATGATTGATCATTAAACTAAGTAATACATATTTTATTTTTTTTGATAAAAAGTAATACATATTTTATTGGTATATGTATGGCAGTGGCTAATGGCTCATCCAAAGTTTCTCAAAAATCCACTTTACATTGCTGGTGATTCTTATTCAGGCATTGTTGTCCCCGTTATTGTCCAGGAGATAACTAATGGTAATGGTACCCAACTGACCCCAATATATATATATATATATATATATTAATTATTTATGATATCGTAATATTATTAAGTTTATAGTTATTTGTCAACAAATTAATTAAAGAATTAAGGTTGAATATGTTAGTGATGAATTAATTACTGTTTGTTTATAGGTAATGAAATTGGACTTGAGCCATCAATGAACCTCAAGGTGCATGATTTATATATAAGCTTAATTAGTATAATGCCTTGGTTGTTATTAAGCTTAATAATTGATTTATTAATTAGAGTGGAATAAGCAGGGGTATGTACTCGGAAATCCATTTGCATCACCACTTGACAGTAATGCAAAAATTAGATTCAGCCACCAAATGGCACTTATATCAGATAAACTGTACGAGGTGAAATAGAAATGCATTATTCAATCTATTAAGTCTCTTCTTCAATCTATTAGGGCCGTTTGTTAATGTTTTTACTTTGCAATTTTTTTTTCTAGTTTTTTTTTTTTTTCAATTCTATTATAATTTGTTTAGTTTTGAAGTTAATTGATATCAGAAAAGCAAAAATATTAAATTTTAAAATAATTTGAAATGGTTTTCGATTTGATACTTTTGTCAACAAACAAAAAAAATTATCAAACGGACCCTTAATAAGTTTCTTTTTATTCATGTAATTTAATTGAAAAAATTATTTGTCTATGTCTTTAAAGTCAGCTAAAATCAATTGCAAAGGCGATTTTGTCAATATTGATCCAGAGAATACATTATGTGCAAACGATATGAAAGTTATTGATGAGGTGAGTTTGAACTGATTAATTTGATCATACAAAATACTTAAATAGAGAAAATATTGTTGATTTATGAGTCATTTATCGTAGAGATTACTCTTACTTTTGTTTTTGTAGTGCTTAAATAAAATAGATCCAACGCAAATATTGGAACCTTGGTGCCCTCCTAGCCCATCGCAAGTAATGGGATTAAAATGGAACCAAAGTAGTGACTTATTTACAGAGAACTCCATTGATATTTTATTGTTCTCACTCCTTAATCAACCTCAATGGTGCCGGGTAAGTACTTAATCCGCCATCTTTTACATTGATTGTGAGCTTCTTGTGTGTGCATTTCATGCATAAACCAGTCAAAGCTAATAATTGATACTGGAGGTTGGAGGTTTCGAAATCGGGATCATTACATGGGAAAAATCACTTGGAGATATAAATATTCGATACAAGGATAATTATAAATGTACTCCTTATGTAGGCATATAACTATATGTCCTCTTTCATTTGGGCTAATGATCAAAATGTTCAGAACGCTCTTCACATTCACAAGGTATAATTTTTAAAGCTATATATGGATTAAATAATTCCCTATAGATTAATTTAGTAGTCAATTAGTAATTAATTACTTGTATAATGCAGGGAAGCATAGAGAAGTGGGTGAGATGCAATGCTAGCTTATCATATAGATATGATATTCGAAGTTCTTTTGATTATCATCGAAGTCTCGTCGACAAAAACTATCGATCACTAATTTACAGGTAAAATGTTGTTGTTTAATTTGCAATATTTGACATCAAAATAATAGTTCAAATAAAATCAAATTCAGGATTTTGATATTATAATAATAACATTAATAGTAAAATGCTATATTAGCTAACCTAGATTGACTCGTATTTATGTATTCTCATGCTTTGTTAAAAAAAAAAAAAATTGAGTTTTATATTCTTTTCAAGCAGTGGAGATCATGATATGGTGGTTCCCTACTTCAGTACTCATGAATGGATTGAAGCCCTCAACTTGACTACGACTATTGATTGGATACGGTGGTTCGTTGATGAACAAATTGCAGGGTTTGCTAGCTTATCTCTCCTAAATTTCAAAAAATAAAAAAATTCTTTTATCAATTTTCTTTTCCTTGTTTTGACTATTTCTCTAAATGAAATTGGAACTTTTTTTATTTTTTATTTTGGCAATAGATACACAATGCAGTACAGAGATAAAAGCTACGAATTAACATTTGCAACTGTAAAGGCAAGACGTGTGCCCATTCAAGTTTAAGAATAGCATTAGCTTGGAGCGAAAGCAAAACATTAATTATGATTTGCTTACTACGATGTCATTTTATGTTTTGTGTGATAGGGAGCAGGTCACACAGCACCAGAGTACAAGCCCAAGGAATGTTTTGGCATGATTGAGAGATGGCTAGCTAACCATCCTCTTTGATATGGAAAATAAATCTATAGTACTCCCTAGTACGCACTCTCTCTACTCGTAAGTAGATGCATGGACACCCGGCATTGCTTGAGTGAGAAGAACGTACGGTATTCCAAAAGTATTGGAAATTTGCTATAATAAAAAGGGAACATCATCTAAAAATTAATTAAAAGATAAATCATATTTGTTATTCTAATTTTATAATTCTATATGAGTCTGAAATAGCAAATTCATACCTTTAATAATTCTCATGTTGAAATCATATCATATTAAACGCTACCTTTTAAAAGGTTTGGCATAAATTCAAGAATCAATAATATTGTTTACAAAGCAGTTAGCTTGTTGATATGGTATGCATTAATGCAAATTACCATTACCGATCACATATCAATTAAAGAAAATGAGAATTCCTGAGCTAAACTTTTGACACAGTTTTATATAGGTGAGAGATTTACCAGCTGTGATGCAGCTATTGAACTCTTCATTCTCATTTGTGGTTTGAGAGGAAGAGAACTTGATTGAAAAGGCTAATTAAGAAAGGTTATACATACATATAAAATACATATATACACATGAAAGATTGTAGGCAGCGTCTTTCATTCCCTAAACCATGTTTTTATTTTTAAATTTCTAGATCTCAACAAATTTTAGAGAGTTTTTATGAATTTATTTAAGAACAAAAAAAAACTGATTAAAAATGCACATTATAAGGATAACCGATATGAAATTTTCAATTAATATATGTGTCGTGTGTGTGCGCAATTTTGACAAGAGTGTTGTCTAAATTTGTTTCCTTAACACGTTTGTTATAATAATTTATTTATTTATCTTTCTGTCGTCTAAGTTTTCCTTAATTTCTTTTTCTGGACAATTATTTTTACTTAAACTTTGATTGCCCTAGATATTATGCATTTTCTCTTTTTAATATGATTTGCTGAGCTTCAATTTTTTTTTTTTTTGAAATTTGAACAGATCAATCATCATTAAGTCCACTTTTAACTTAAGGTCAAACCCAAATTATTAAACCTAGTACCTAAGACTGTTAAAGGGTGGATCCTCATATCCAGATGCGGAAACCATAGTGAGGCCTAAAAATAGGACCTGATAACTTTCTATACACTCATCCACTATGCTAAATTTTAGAATGCCGTGGAAAAAGTAACTCCCACATCCCGTATATACTCCTCTCACTTACGTACTCGCCAGTATCTTAACTGACCCATGCTCCCACCTTTTTTAGTGGTTATGAGCGGTGGAATATGAAACGTGAGGTATAAAAAACACCTCACACCTCTATTATAAATACCTAAAAGACACCTAGTTCAGGTAAGTTACTCTCGAACCTTACAAAAACTCTACTATTTTATCCTTAGGAACCCAATTACTGACTTGATAGCATCTGAGTGTTTTTAGCCGATACCACACCGGTGCCCCAAAGTTCTGACTTTCTTTTCTATTTTCAGATTCTCAAAGTATTCAAACTACCCAAAATACCCTACCAAGTAAAAATAAGGCTACAACCTATTTTTTAGCAAAAACAATCCCTCTATGTGATCCACCAAACAATTCTTGTCTTTCTTTTTTCCTTTCGTCCGCTTATAATTTTATAATAAATTTAAATAATTATTGACTCTTAAAATAAAAGGTTTATTGGCTCATATAATTGTCCATTTTTTATGTATTTTTTTGAAATGTAATTATCCATGTTTATATTTTAGATTTTATTTTTAGAATTTTTAGGCACATCAATTAGTTAATATTTCCTTAGCTTATGTTAATTTTAAATCCTTAATACTATGAAATAATTTTTATTTTTTAACACGTAATGTTGGAATTATAATGTCCCATTTATCCGGACAGTAATCCAATGTTGGACTCTTCTACCCCCAAGCTTAAAAAGAAATGTTTGGAATTATATATAATTGTAACAATCTTAATTGTTTATGCATTAATTGATTAATTATTTATGAAAAACGCAAAAAAAGCTTAATTTCAAATTAATCCACCATAATTGAAAAAATCAATTACAGGAAAAATAAAATTACATTAAAAAAAGGAAGAAGCTAGTCCTCATAAATTAATCATATGTAAAATAAATATATGTTAAATACAAGAAAATTGAATAAATTGAAATGCAGTTGTGAGCCAAATGCCAAGTTCGATATACTCTCACACGTGTTGCATACAGCTAAACGAAGCCCTTGGTCAACGCGTTAAGAAGGTAGGACCTAAGCCGAAATGGTCTAAGCTCACACGTGTCGGCCACGGCCTCCACGTCACCATACCCGGAGGTCGGACTCCCCCGGTTTCGTCTCTTCCTAATCTCACTCATCTCCATCTCCGGCTGCAACTTCACCAACCCAATTAAAACCCTATGCCTCCGAAATTCGCCACCATTCCGGAATCCACATTTCATGGCCACCGGCGACGGCGTGGACGAGTTCAAGCGGTTAACGATGGCGGTCGGAGATTTCACAGACTTCGACCGGAAGCTTCGGGACCTCTTGAACGAGTCCCTCCTAATGAAATGGCCGTTTGCAGGGTGTGCATAGTAGTGGTATTGGCTAGTCTTAGGGTCGGCTTCAATGGCGGGTATGGTCTTGCCGCAGAAGACGATGGGTTCGGAGGAAGTGGGACAGGTGGCTTCATTGTTGACGAAGAACTCGAACAAGTCGAGGTCTGAGGGTGTGTTGCTGAGATCTTCAAAAGCTTCGAGATGATGTGATGTGTTGGTTGTGTCGATTGGAAGGTCACACAGAGAGAAAGTTCGTCGTTTGATTCGCGGTTGAAGTCTTGGAGACTGAAAACTGCGTCGTTTTCGTGGTCTTCTCCCATGAGTGTGTAAAAAGTAGTGGGTGCAGAGAGAACTAAGAAGATGAGAAATGTTTTGTGTTTGAAAATGGTAGATTATATATGCATGGAATAAGAGCCGGCCCTGAGCATGTGCGAGTGGTGCGACCGTATAGAGCCTCCTAAAATATAGGGACATTCAAATATATACTAGTTATATATATAAGTATATATTTATACCGTAAGAGTTTTATTTTTAAAAAAAAATATTTTTTTTCTAAATTAAAATATATAGAAAATTAAAGATAATAAACATTAAAAAAATTCAAAATGAAAAGGGTATTCTTTTAAATTTTATACAGAGCACCTTAAATCTCAAGACCGGCTCTGCATGGAATTATTGCGAAGAGGGATGGGTTGCTTCCTTGAGTAATACCTATGGCTTCCAGAAGACACAGCAAGAAACACAGAGAGAGTATGCGTAGGTGGCAAGGTATCTGGATGGAGTGGTGGGGGTATTTAGATTAAAAAAATATGAAAGAATGAGAAAGAAGGTTGGAATAGCAAATGCTATAGCATGACTTTGCTAGAAGAGTTGGCCATTTCTGAGTCTCCGATGACTTTGCTTGCATGCTGATGCAGACCAAATCATTAAATAAAATTGAAACTAGAAAAATTTAAAATATATATATATATATATATATATATGATTTTGTTGATCATCTTAAAATCTGGTATATAGTAGAATAAAGTAATATTAGGCTGTTATATGTCAATTAGTTCTTCTAGTTTAAAAATTGATCATAGTGATTTGCTAGTATAATTATGTTAAATATTAGTCAAAATTTTCTAAAAATGAAAGGAACAAAAATACATAGACTTGGAAGCCTACATTATATACAATCAAAACAAGTTATGCATAAAGTCTTTTAACACCATGTCAGTAACCAAAATAAACATCAAGATACGAAATCAGTTATATCTTAAGCATCACTAAGGAGCACCGTGATAAATTCCATTTTCTCAGCATCACTATCTAAGGATTTTAAGATTTCCACATTTGTGGGAACATTCATCAAGGCTTTTGATGCCTTAATTCGATCGCAGATGGGGACATCCAATCTCTTAAGCTCCTCGGCGATAAATTTTGGATAATTCTCATCTTTAGGTTTAAGGGACTCTGCTAGAACTAGCAACCTCTCATCATGCTTTTCCAACATTTTTATAAAAGCTCCAGCCACTTCACTCATACCAGCAATAAATCTGTCATAAGGCCTTGAAGACTGAGACTGGATTGTCCTTTGGGTGGTTGCTGTCTGTGCCACTGAAACTGGAGAAGCTGCTGCATCCATTGTATTGTCAATTATATTCATCTCATCAACATCGTTTTCTTCAACCACACGAAGAGGGGTTTGTCCTGGAGAAGCTGCTGCATCCATTGAATTGTCATTTATATTCATCTCATGAACATCGTTTTCTACATGAAAAGGGGTTTGTCCTGGAGAAGCTGCTGCATCCATTGCATTGTCATTTATATTCATCTCATCAACATCGTTTTCTTCAACCACATTAAGAGGGGTTTGTGCTTCTTTTTGAGAAGCACGGTCTTTTCCAAATATATTAGCAAGTCGTTCGTATAATGGAAAATACCTACCCCTCCAACCCCTTGCATCCTTGTTATTCTACAACCAAGAATTAACAATTGTAAGTGTATTAAGAACATCAAATATAGTTTCAATGTTAAAAAATAATAAAAATTAGTTTATGAACCTGTACATAAGATAGCCATGCTTCGTCACTGCCAACCTTCACACATTTGCTCACATCATTCCATTCAAAGCCTCTTTTATTTAGCATATCACAAATTATAACATATTGCTTCTTCCATTTTTTCAACTTTGATTCGATATGTGGTTGAGCTTTTAATCCGGAACCAGGACAAATCTTGGCTAATTTCTTTTCTATCAGCCTAAGGGTACCGGATTTGAATTGACCCGAGTCGCAACGTTGTCCAAGAGCAACTACATCGTCTAATACATTCAATAAGGCATCTTCTTCCTCCTTTGACCATATGCGTCTACTCCCTTTTCTACCTCCAATATCCATCCCTATACAACATATTTACTGAGTACATTATATTCTTTATAAGAAAGTGAAAGTGGATACTTTATATTAAAACCAATATTCAAATTATAGCATATTAATACAATGTTCAAATAAAAATTCGCAAATGAAAATAAAAAATAGAACTACACAACATATAAAAAATAAAAAAAGGAAAAACTAAAGTAATGTGTAACAAAACTAATTGTGCCATGATATAGCCAAGTTTCTAAGTTGAACCAAAAGCAATAGATGAATAATCAAAGGAAATAATGGCCTACTTCGTAAAGATCAATTAAGACAAACATGTTTGTATGTAGAAAGTGTAGTTTAAATGCACCCATACAACATTAGAGCCATATATAATATGATATAGTTAATTGATGCTCCTTGTAAATGAAATCGTAAAACCTATATAGGACCCACCCCAAGTACCAAACCAATAACTTAATATAATTATATATTACATTGACATTGTAATACTATGTATATTATGGTGTACAAGTCTAAAATATATTACTTTTATATGCAAATTTTGATAAATAAGTAGTTGATCTCATTTCTTACAAGAGATCATGTAAAAGAGCCCACCTCAAAACAAAAGGAGGCAGGACAGGAGCGGCTTAAAGCTCCTTACAATCATTAACTAACAGTTCAGAAATAAAAGGAGGGATCTCCCCTCTAACAGACGCATTCCAAAAATAAAATGAAGAGTGCCGAGCCACACCATCAGCAACTTTGTTTTTAGTTCTCCTTTCCCAAATCAATTTCCAAGAATGCTTCCTTAATCTAGATTTAATCAGAGTCATATGGTAAAACTCTTGACAATGCTAAACATGTTTTAAAAGTCGAACTCATCCAAATATTTTAACCTCTTTCATCAATTTGCTTTATTTCATTTTGCTCTGTTCCATTTTACAATACAAACAAGTAAAGCAAGAATTCCTAAAAAACTAGGACACGTTTTTCTCAATTTTCCCAATAAACATACATATATTTTTTCTTCTAATATTAGGGTTGGAATAAAAACCATTAGGATCTAAATCTAGTGTACTAGTTTCAAACTTGACCAAAGCATCTTTAAGGTGGAATGTCCAAAAATATAAATCCAATTCCAACAAAGTATAGTCATGCTATGGGATTATGCATAAAAATTCGCGAAATCAATTTTTCATGCATTATTAAACTAGGATTTTGTATATGTTGATAATATCAATTAAAAAAGCCTAACCAATTGATATTTATATTTATGAAGTTTAATTTTCCATCGAGTGCATTATTAGATTAGGATTTTCTATATATCAATCACAACAGCCTAATCAATTGATACTTTCATATATTTTTGAAGTTTAATTTTCAATTGAGCATCTTATCCACTCGCAGTATGCTAAAAGCATATGCTAATGTTAAAATTTAATAGTAGTTTGTGTTTTCGACACTTCAACAGACTATTATAGAAATACCATGTAAATGCTAAAAAATGACAATGTTATTTATTTTTATTTTTTAAAAAAACTATGAAAATAGAGTGGACTCATTTTCTAGAGTCAAAATAACTAATTAAATTTTACACTTTCATTTTCTAGCATTGATTATACAAGTACTATTGTTAAATTTTGATATTAACATCTTAAACATGTTTTGGAGAATAAATGTAAATATTAAAATGTGAGATTTTAAGAAAAAATAAGATGAAAGAAAGTTGACGAGGAGGTAAAAGAAAAGGAAAATATGACATTTCTTTTTGGTAAGAGACAAAGAAAATATGACATGATTGGAAAAAGGGGCTGCATTTTAATTCTTTGACAATCTTATATCAAACTCATCATAAAAAATAATAATAAAAAATACTCATCCCCAAAACCAACATCTTTTAATTTCTGACTAATTAAACGGCCATAAACAAAAAAAAAACCAATAAAAACAATAACAGCAAATCGGCACATGGGTTTCCTTGTTCACAGCAGTCATCGAAAATGTGCAATGTACATGAAAGTTTCTTATTAATTAGCCTAATTTCATTCTAATAAATGCTGGCCAAATGATATGATGATGGTATGGATCAGTGAATCACAAACAAATTACAAAATAGTGAATTAAACAATAACAAATAATCAACAATTATTGTTCACCAAGTCAATCAACCAGATCAAAACAGAAACATAGCAAATTAGTGAATCAGCAAAAAAAAAAAAAAAAAACCCGAAAATAGAAGAAGATGCTGGAAATCTACAACTGGCATGAAGAATGAAGCGTAATTAATAGTGAGAAAAAAGAGCGGAGACAGATCTACAAATTTTTTAGGTTTTTTTTTTTTTTTGATTCTCTGTAGATAGAAGTTTAAATGGGTGGTCGGAAAATCTTACCGTAGGAGTAGCAGTGGCCGGATCAGGAGCAGTGGTCGGAGGAGGAATGGCGGCCGGCGAGGGGCAGCGGTCTGGCGAAGGACGTAGAAGATGATCAGGGAAAGTCGGGAGTGACGCCTCTCCGTTGTCCCGAGTTTTTACTGTCCCGTGTTTTTTTTTGTCCAGTCCTGTACGGCCTTATCCCGTGTTCCAAACACGGCCCAACTTTTGGTTCAGGATTAATTCATGTAAAATGCGAATTGTCAATTTAAGCAAAATAAAAAAAAAATGTTAATATTTATCAGAAAGAAAATTGTATGTATTAAAACCCTTTTGGATCTTTTTTCAAAAGAAGAAATAGTTTGTAATATGCTTGGCAAAAAATTCAAAAAGCCATTTTTTTATTAAAAAAAATTTGAGAAGCATTTTAAAATAAAATATATTTTTTTAAATAGCATATAATGTTTTATTGTAATTTTTAAATTACTAAAAATATCTTATTTGATTTAAAAATACTTTTTTTATGGATAGTAACCAAACTTATTTTTTTGAAATATTACGTTTTGATTAAAAGCATTTCAAAAGAAATATATCCAAACGGATTCTAAATGAATTCTACTACAGATGAAATTAAATCATTATCAAAGGTAAAGATAATAATGAATTCAATTAGTAAGTTATAATATGATGGGGTATTATCTCTTTTATTAATTTTATTATTATCTTGAGATTATGAGCAGCTATATATAAAGACAAGTTATAAATTTTTTAAAGGTCACCCCAGTCAATCACATCAATAATTTAGTTAAACAATTTCGTAAAACTCTATATATTTTTCAAGTCACCACCCACTAACCACAGTAGTCAAATTCTGCACATTCTTCGTCATGCCATCTAGTCTAGCTTGAGCATTCTCTAAGCTTTCAATTAGATTAAATTATTTCAGCTTCTTCTTTAACTCTTTCCAATTTTATTGTAAGTTGAAATTTGATATTAATAAATTCTTACCTATTTTTCCAAGGCATTAAGATTCAATTACATTTCTTTTATTTTTTATATTTGCGCATGATCATTTGTTAGTCAAATTTATACGCGCTTTATGCTATTTATTATTTTCTTTCAATTAATATTTAATTTGAAAGCCGCACCCTGTATTCCGAAAATTACAAATTTTAATTAGCCAATATATGTTACTATTAGCACAATGGACTTGAGTTGAAATGAATTTCAATCATATGATATTTATATCAAATTTTTTCATTAAACCCAAACGTATTTATTAAATTATTGTCGTCCAACTCATTAACATATTTGTCATATATTTAGTTAGTTTTAAATTATGTGAGTATCATCGCTTGTTATAAAAAGAGACTTAAATTTAAAATATTAATTAGATAATATTATATATAAATGAAAAAGGATATATTACAATTTTTTTTAGTATATTTCACCACTTATAAAAGGAAAATTTTAAATTATAATTATTATATTTGATTAAAATTACAAAAATGCTTTTCTTAACAAGTTAATATCAACAGAATTTTTTATTTCTTTTTATTTTAAAACTCCATTTGAGAAAAATGAATCCTAAAAGGTAAGAATTTATAATTCTTATATATTTTTTGCACTTAAAGTTCACTTATCATTTAATCGATTTTAATAGTTTATTGCTATATCAATTAGGACACAGGTGGAAAATAAAGTAGACAGATTTGTTAGTATTTGCAGCACCGCCCATTCAAATTGTTTGAACCAATCCAACGTGGCAGAATATATATAGTCCAAAAAAAGAAAAATTTGAAAAATAATAATAATAAAAAAGAATGATTAATTTGTTACGCTAGTAAAAGTCTGACGCAGCAAGATCCAGATTCCAGGTGGACAACAATTTATATACAAAAAAAGTTGGAGCATAAAAGTCTACTCGCACGTGTAAGGACAACGTGGCATAAAATCTCACACGCGTGGCATGCAGCCAAAGCAGGCTCTGGCCAACGCGCCGACGATGGAAGACCTAAACCTCATGGGCCGAAGCAGACCCCCAAAGAGCCCTTTTCCTTCACCGGACACAAGAGGTTGACCGCCGTCGACGACCGGGAACTTCATTACCGGAGCCAGGCGATCCTGTCGTTTCCTTATATCACTAAGCTCCATCGTGGACGGAAACTTGGCCGGTCCAATCAAAACCTTATGTTTCCGAGAGCTACTCGACCCCTTCGCCGGAGGAAACCTGACCGACTTAGAACGAGTCGCGAAATGTGAAGCAGGGGCTCTTGACATTTTGAAAGACTCGGATCTCAAACAAAACGGGCCTCCGAGTCGAGGCGGCTTCTGGGTCGGAACAGCTGGCCGCAATACAATACTGTTATTATTATGATTAAGTGGCTTTCTGAGAGGTATGGATTTCCCACAGAACACGACGCCGTCTAAAGGTGGGAGTGTTCGGCAGTCGCTTTCTGTATCAGTGGAGAATTCAAACGCATCCTGGTCATCACCATCAGAAGAAGAAGAAGAAGAAGAGGAGGGCAAGTTTTCAGTTTCGTCGGTGAGAGGGAGATCGCATAGAGAAAGTGCGTCTTCTTCTGGTTCGTCATCAAAGTAGTTGTTGTTGATGGTGGTGTATTCCATTTCCATAGCCTTTGTCTGATAAAGCAAAGGGTTGAGAATCTGAATCTGAATATATATATATGTATGAATTTGTTGTAGTGAATATCATTTGCTGAGTGGGTGCTAGTATTTATATGGAGGAGATGAAGAAGATTATTGAGGAAGAGTGACAAGAAGACGTTGTGGGGGGGGTTGTTTGGCGAAGGCTTCTGGAAGTAGTGGTTGATAATTCATATTATTATTATTATTATTAATTAGAAAATGAGTGGATGGATGGTTTGACTTACTAGAAGCGCAGAACAGCTAGAACATGAGTAATTGATTTGATACGAAATACCCCAAAGAAAATGAAAATTTATTAATTAAAGAAATTAAACTACATTTGATGCCCATTACGGCATTACCCAGTCTCTCTACTTTCTAGAAGATGATGTTTAGAAAAATTTTAAAAAAAGAGAGGGGGCATTCCGAGAATTGAACTCGGGACCTCTCGCACCCTAAGCGAGAATCATACCACTAGACCAAATGCCCACTGTTCTATTTTGGGGTTTTACACATAATTATTTCAATTTCCCTGTGATACATTGTGCCTCCTAAGAAACCCTCTAAACCCTCCTTCCTCAGTTAGGCCCAGCAGCAGCAGCGACTAGGGAGTCTAGAGTGGGAAGTTGGAGCGGTGAAATGGCGAGAGCGGCTCTTCTTCAGTTGCTGCGATCACAGTCGAAGCGGCTTCAATCCACGTACCTTCTTTCAGGTTCTTACTTCTTCTCTATTTATAAACGAATACCTATTTACCTCTCTTTGCTCATGTTTTTGTACCTCTACCAGATCTTTCTCGTTTCCATTTTTTTTTTCCCATTATTGCCAATGGGTTTGTTTTACTTATCTTAAAGATACGAACTCTAAGGAAAAAAAATTGGAATTATTACCCAATTTCCCAATGAAATTGAAAGCGATATTTTATTATGGGATTTATTTATTTATTTATTTTTGCATTTTTAAGAATTGGGTTTTCGGTATGTGAGAATATAAGAGCAGGTTTGGAATTGTAGTGGGTTGACGATGCATGTTTCTCCTGCTTTTGTACCTGTGGGCCTTTATTTGCTTTCATTTTATGGTTAAATTCTGTAAACCATTTTTGTTGTGCAAGTATCTCAATGAAGTTGGAAGGTACATGATTAAGGAATTCAGAATTTTGTAATAGTAGGATGTATTCTTGCAGATTGATTGTTATTATTTTGGAGGTATATCAAAGTTTTTGTTTCACCAAAACAACTTGCTCGTTACATTGGAGTGATGGACGCCCATTGTTATAAAGATTATTTGTTTTGTATTGCAGTCATTCCTATGGATTCACATTGTATATTTTTTGGATTTGACGTTTGTTTCTGCGCTTGTTTCACATACTTTGTTGCTAAAATGCTTTGCAAGTTGGGTTTACAACGAGAGCAGTTTCTTACATTACTTTGTTTTTATATATCCAAGTATAGTTATCGAGGCAAAAGTAATGCTTTATTGTTTATATCAATGATAAGTTTGGTTTTAGGCGAGGGATTTCCACATTCCCAGGAGTGAGGCATCCCTTAAAATTCACATCATGTTAGTGAAACAAATTTCTGTTCAAATTTACTAATCCTAATCATTTTAGTATGCTCTGAACAATTTAAGATTGGCTTGACCCTATCTCTCTCCACTGTTGGAATGCTTGCACTTTAGTTTCTGGTTGAACAAGATATGCTACAATTTGAACTTAGTGAAAGTGGCATTTCTAAAACATATCAACTCTATGGTGTTTACTTATTTGTTTGACTTCTCCATTTTGATTCAACTGAAAATGGTAGCTGGAGAATTCCAACAATGAGAATCTAATTTGGAAAGCTTCTTTCCCCATCTTCTTATTTGTCATCAACATGTTTTCTTATTTTTATCCATCCTTGATTTGATTGTGAAGAAAGCTTTGGTACCCTTCCTATCTGTTGAACAATAAGTACTGCATATGCCATATTGCTTTTAATTTTTCAGTTTACACGACCTTATGGATTGTCAAAAGTTCTAGTTTTTTGTCCTTGGAAAGTTGAAAAAGAAAAAAGAAGACAAAAAACATAATATTGATGTCGTTTCTTGAATGAGGTCATTTTCAGTAACATTTCATGTCCAAGGTAAAGACACGAGACCTGTTAATTCTCCTCCGAAACCTTTTCCTTCTCCCCATTCCAACCTTGTGGCACATTGCACTTAAAATATTGGATGAAATGGACTATTTTATTAGTTTATGGCGCCTTCTCGACTGATTTAAATTATTATTCATTTACTTCCAGTAATTTTAACTTGTTTTTGCTTGTGCGTCAAAGTCCTCAAAATCCTACTTGTATCTTTCTAATTATTCCTGCAAACCTTTATTAATCTACTGTGTTGCTGGTCCTTTTTTTTTTCCTTCTCAGTTGCTCCTGTTCAAATGCATAGGCATTATTGTTGATTGTAATATTCTCCTGTACCAGGCTATCATTCTTGTAGGTCTGGAACGTGGGCACAGAGCCTCAATAGTCAACTCAGTTCCAGTTCTTACATCCATATCAACTCCACACAGAAAAGATGGGCTTCACATGCGACAGAAAAAGATGATGACAGCAGGATCAGCATTGGGCCACGTAAAGGGGGAGAAGTTGGGGAAGATGAGAAAGACTCTGGGATCGTTTACTATGGTCCAATCTCATCCACCATAAAGAAAGTTAAGCTTCTCTCACTTTCAACCTGCTGCCTCTCTGTATCTCTGGGCCCTGTCATAACGTTCATGACATCACCTGATATGAATGTGATCATTAAGGGTGCGGTAGCATCTTCAGTAATATTCTTAAGTGCGTCTACCACTGCGGCCCTTCACTGGTTTGTAAGTCCCTACATTCACAAGTTAAGATGGAAGCCTGGCTCAGACAATTTCGAGGTGGAGATGCTGTCATGGTTAGCGACACACATTCCTAGGACTATCAAGTTCGCTGATATCCGACCACCGGAGACCAACAGACCTTTCGTGACATTTAAGGCCAATGGGAGTTTCTACTTCGTTGACGCGGAGCACTGTCACAACAAGGCATTGCTCGCAAGGCTGACCCCTAAGAAAGCAAATCAAGAGTCGGCTTTTAAGAATTTGTGATGTTTTTATATTGAGGGTGCTCAAAGATTTTCTTATACTGGCTGAATTATGTTTTAAGCTGTCTATTGCAATGAGCGCTGGTATACGATGAGCCTTCGATTGCATTTTTGCCTTACTTGTAAGACATTTTGTTTTCCAGGCAACAAGAAATAATACCTGCGAGTGCTTGCCATTGATAATATCATGATCAACGAGGCTTTGCATGTTAATGGTGATTTAGTAGTGTGTGCAATTATTGAGTTCATCTTTTGAGTACATTTTAAGCATCGCCGCTTGTTGATGATATATACCTTACAGTTTATGAGGCCATCGTAGGTGATATTCATTGCCAATTTTTCTTTTTCAACATTTTCATCTAATTTCTCTAATATATACATATATATATATATATATATATATATATATATACTAACTACATTATTAGAATTTGTACACGTTGCTCATTTTCTCCAAGAAGTAGATCAATGATTTATTACAAATTATACATCACACCAGGTATTTATAAGCATTTCTTAAAATACCATTTGTAGATGTAATTTACAACTTAAAATATAAAAATATGTACCAAACTTTACAAACTTAAAAGAGTCATTAGTCCATGCTAGAAAGCCAAACCAGTAATTTATAAGTACCTAGCAAATTCAAAATTATTATTTTTCCAAAAACTAAAAACATTTTAGTATGAGAAGAAAAAGGCTCACCCGAATAAAAATCACTATCATTTTAAAACCCAATTTCCTCCCTGAACTAAAAATATCATAATGAAAAATGGAAAGGAAACCAGTAATACAGAAGAAAGCCATAGACGGAAATTGAAAATTGTAAATTTATAACAGCAAAACATTCAGACGCAGGGCAGCATAGGAACAAGCCTAAAACTCCAATGCTGTTAAAGTAAACACAACAAAAACAAACATAACAAAGACTCCACACTAAACAACATTTAAGACATCAACGACACGCAACACAAGACTCTACATAATAGTCCCGCCACCGTCGATCAAGCACCCAGTTCTGCGAACAGCCACGAGACGACGGAGGAAACTTGAAACTATACTCAACATAGCAAACATCTAAACTTAAACGAGAAATATAACGACTAGTAGTAGCAAGAACCCAGTTTTTATTGTAGAAACAACCACGACGACCATGATAGTAGGCTTGAGTTGCACAAACGCCAAACCGCACGATTCACTTCTTCTTGGCTGCAGCTTTGGTCACCTTGGCACCAGTTGGATCCTTCTTTTCCACAGCCTTGATAACTCCAACAGCCACGGTCTGTCGCATGTCACGGACAGCAAAACGACCAAGTGGGGGATACTCAGAGAAAGTCTCCACCACCATGGGTTTGGTGGGAATCATCTTAACAAATCCAGCATCACCATTCTTCAAAAACTTAGGCTCCTTCTCAAGCTCCTTGCCAGAACGCCTATCAATCTTGGTCGTGATCTCAGCAAACTTCACAGCAATGTGCGAGGTGTGGCAATCAAGGACAGGAGCATAACCATTTCCAATCTGGCCAGGATGGTTCATGATGATAACTTGAGAGGTGAAGTTGGCAGCCTCCTTGGCAGGATCATCCTTGGAGTTTGAAGCAACATACCCACGCTTCAGATCCTTGACAGCAACGTTCTTCACATTGAAGCCAACATTGTCACCTGGAAGAGCCTCTGGGAGTGCTTCGTGGTGCATCTCCACAGACTTGACTTCAGTGGTCAACCCAGTGGGGCCAAAAGTTACAACCATACCAGGCTTAATAATACCGGTCTCAACTCTTCCGACTGGGACAGTTCCAATGCCTCCAATCTTGTAGACATCCTGAAGTGGGAGTCGGAGGGGCTTGTCTGAGGGCCTCTTGGGCTCGTTGATCTGGTCAAGAGCATCAAGAAGTGTCGGACCCTTGTACCAGTCAAGGTTGGTGGATCTCTCAATCATGTTGTCACCCTCAAATCCAGAGATAGGGACAAATGGGATTTTGTCGGGGTTGTAACCAACCTTCTTCAAGTAGGAAGAAACTTCCTTCACAATTTCATCGTACCTAGCCTTTGAGTACTTAGGGGTGGTGGCATCCATCTGTTCAACAACCAAAAACAACACTCATCAACTCCACTTAACAAATAAACAAACTAAAGAACACCAAAAGCTTAAAGTACAAAATCATAATACAATGTTGAAAATGTACCTTGTTACAACAGCAAATCATTTGCTTGACACCAAGAGTGAAGGCAAGGAGTGCATGCTCACGGGTCTGTCCATCCTTAGAGATCCCAGCCTCAAATCCACCAGTGGTAGAGTCAATAATAAGGACAGCACAATCAGCCTGGGAAGTTCCAGTAATCATGTTCTTGATGAAATCACGATGTCCAGGAGCATCAATGACAGTGCAGTAGTACTTGGTGGTCTCAAACTTCCAGAGGGCAATGTCAATGGTAATACCACGCTCACGCTCAGCCTTAAGCTTGTCAAGCACCCAGGCATACTTGAAAGACCTCTTGTTCATTTCAGCAGCTTCCTTCTCAAACCTCTCAATAACACGCTTGTCAATACCTCCAAGCTTATAGATCAAATGACCAGTTGTGGTCGACTTTCCAGAGTCGACGTGGCCAATGACCACAATGTTGATGTGAGTCTTTTCCTTTCCCATTACGATATGTTTGTCCTGAAACTGTTGAAAAATTGATAGAAACAATAAATTAGAAAAATATATAACAATAGCAGAACACAAGAATCTCTTGGAAGAACATTGAGATTTTTTTTGCTTAATCACCACCATAACAAATAACATCCAAGAGTTCATCATATTCGTAGACACTTGTTTAATGCTTCCCCTAAAGAGAAGCTGGGAAAACAGAAATTTCACAAATCATTTATATTTAACAAAAGAGCCATGCTTCAAGGGAAAAAAACATTCAAGAGTCCATCAAATTCACAATCAGTGGGTTTGCTGCTGCTTTAAGAGAACCCAGACAAACAATAAATTCAGAGAATCAGCATTTAAATTTTGGTTATAAATAACAACTTATAACATACGAGAAGCTCAGATATACCACCACATCTTTTGCATATCAAGGCTTTAATCACAAATACCAAATCGATTTAAGAGGATAAGAAAAAAAAGAAAACTGGAAACACAGACAGCGACGCTCCGATCAGATCCTAGAAGACTACCAGTAAGAAGAAGACACTGATACTGAAAAAAAAAATTAGAGCGAAAACCCATAATTACTTGTTGAACCACAAGAACAAATCCAAAATCAACTAAAATAAAACACCACGCAATCAGTAAAACATAAAATCTAAAACAATTAACCATTAAAACAAATATCCAAAGATCGATAATCAGAAAATTTGACAGTCATGCAATCAGATCCATCTATACTATACAGGAAATCCAGAAACACTTTCGGAATATACAAATTAAGCAGAAAGAATCCTTATATAAGGAAAATCCAAAGAAACACAAACACAACATAAAGATTGAACTCCAACTCAATAGAAAATTAAAACAGAAGACAATCCCAAACACAGCAATCGAATGGATCTCCAAATCAAAAGGCAGCAGACCAATAGATCGTACAGAGAGAAGGAGGAGGATCGAACCTGAAGAACAATGCAAAGCTAAAACCCTAGCGGCGATAGAGAAAGAGTGACTGAGAGAGAGGCAAAGAAATGAAAGAGTGATAGGGTTTGGGGACTTTTATACTAGAGCTGCTTTCTCTTAATTACGTGTATATCCTTGGCGTCATTTGGAATTACGAAGGTGCCCTTCGTTTACTGTTTAGGCGGTGATTAATGTTCCAGTCTCGGTTTAATGCGCGTCGTGGTTTGCATTGCGGGTTTGACGGCTGAGCCGCTGAGGAGTGAATTACACGCGATTCTGAGGGACGTGGTTGGGGTGGGTTTCATGATCTGGGGTCTACGCTGTCGGTTTTGTGAGGATTCGATGGACTTTCCCAGAACGCCGTGGCAAGAAGGAAAACACACGTGGCAAGGTTAGTAGGACTCTGTGGGGCCATATAAAAACGATGTCGTATTTGTGGAAGTTAAAAACAAATCTTTTTGGTTTTTTGGCTTTGGAAATTTTGTATAATAAATCCTTGCATTTTAATTAATAATAATAATATTTGTTGTGTTATTGCTTTTTAAAAAAATTTATATTATTATAAATATATATATAATTTTATTTATGAGATTTAGATATAAATGTGATAGTGTTATTATGAATTTGTTTTCAATAGAATTTCTCATATCAATATATTTAGATAAAAAAAAAATCAAGCTTATTAGGATTTTTGGCTTTTATAAATTACCATTTATAGCAAGTTGAAGGTAGAGTAATTTTATTATTTTTGTAAAACCGTTTTGCTTTTGATTTTCTTTTATTATTATATAGCTGATTGGCTGCAAAGTTCTCGCCCTTCTTTTCGCATGCTTTTATAGAATAAATAAACATAGATGTACAGAGTAATTGGACATGTACCATTTTTGTTATTAAATTGTTATAATATTTTATTATTTAAGTCAAACTAATTAAATCGAATTTTTTATAATACTGTATTTATAAGTAAAATAATACGCAGAATACGTAAATTAATATACTATACTTATAAATATATATTTATATATATATTTATAAGTAAATCTAAACAAAACTTGTCAATTTGGTCAATAGGTATTGGAGATTAGTGATTTATACTAAGACAACAAATATATGTTTATTATCACGAATTTACACATAAAAACAGAATCATATTTGATGGAGGAATTCAGATGTTAAATTAAATGCATACCCTTGCAAACAAAAATAAATAAATAAATAAATAAATAAAACATGAGGGAGAGCCCATTATTAATCAAGGTATTATAATTAATAATATACAAGAAATTAGTGGTTCCCATGTCACAAATAACAAATTTTTGCCCAATAAAAATTCCTCAGTAGTCACCATCATTTTTTTTGACGAAACGGTAGTCACCTTTATTTGAATGGACAACAAGCTTTGGTTTCGGGCGGCTACTTTTATGTATTATTAATTATTGAAGGTGTGTCAACCCGTTTTTAGTATTTCTTCGCCTTATTGATTGGTTAGGTGCCTATCATATTCCTTTATGCTTTTCTTTTGTCGCAAGGAAATATAAAAAATATATTATTATTATTATTATTATATAAATGATAATTCTTATAAAAAAAATATATATGAAACAAATATATGATTATTTATTAAAGAAAAGCAAAGCTTTTAAATTTTAATATTTTAAACCATAAAACCCTAAGCATATAAAACTTAAATGAAATATATGATTAATAATTCAAAGCAAATTATATATGTAGCTTAAACTTAAAATCGCCTACCAATTCAGAGAGTATATATATATATATATACATATATATTTTTTTCTATATGTTTAACAAATTCTTCTATAACGTTGACATATACTAGATACTAAATTCGTCTCATACGAGAATCAATGGTGCACTTACTAACATTAGTAAGTAGTTGCATCTACTCTTTTGAATAGAGCTGCACCAGAACTACTTAATTGCATATAACCACCATAATAGAAGCAAATGAAGTAGAAAACTAAACAAATAAACTTATAAAGAAATTAATCCAGATATTAGCTTTAAGGATGTAAAAATTACCGAGGACCACGAAGCAAATCAGGTTGAAATTTAAATATCATGCTTGTCCACTACCAACATCCTCCAAACCTACACTACTACTCTCTGCACTTTTCTAGGGCTACAGATTTTCAACCTATAACGTCAACTGCTGCATTTTCCTACAATTTTTCATTCCCATTACTACACGTTGATGGAAAATAGGTGGTAACTTCTGCAATTTGACCAAAAACAAGACTATTATGAAGTCTATGGTTCAGAGCAGTTGATAAGAAATCTAGAATCTTACTTGTGGCAGCTGAATTTATCTACACAAGGGTATGTATGCAACTTTCAAATGCTTTGGGAAGCTTTAACTGCAGTATAATAGAGCAGTAGAAAGTTACGTTAAAACAATACCAGTTGACATTACAAGAAACTAATTTGTAAGCAAATTGGAGTTGGCACTCATGGGAAGCAACCGTTTACCTCCAATTAAGCAAGAGAAGTTAGGCCGGTGTGTGGTATGATTCACAAAACAAAGTTATACAAAGGATCTGCCAGTAACAAGCATAAACCAGTAAGAGAGATCATATATGGCATAGAACGAAGAAGAGCAGGACAATTTATTCTATGATGATTTTGGTGACGATGTTCAACATGATGGTATGTATAGAGGGAGATGAACAAGCCGATGGTGCTGGACTTTTCCAAAGCACGGAAAATGTGAAGAGTAATTATTCTCTTGCAGTCTTGAATCATTAGGGGCATCCTTCAGTGTACATAAAGACATTGAGGTTAGCTGCCAACTATTTCTCCTCTATATTATCTTGCTTATCCTCTTCGTCTTCTACCACCCCTGTTTCATCTTGGGGGGTATTCTTGTCCTGCACAATTTTCTCCACCATGTCCTCACCTCCTTATTATTCCCATCCACCATCTTATGCCATTATCCATATATCCTTTCTCCAGACCACACTCTTATGCAGGAGCATCCCTCTTGCCAAATTCATGCTCCATGTTGAAAGGTTCCAGAGCATCATTGACACTTCTGTCTTACCATCAGACAAGGTAGAGGCTACTACATTGTAAAACACTATTAGAGACTAAAATCAACAAGGAAACGACAAATTCAATCAAGAAGAAGTGTCATCACCTTTAAAACATCGAAGTTCATGACCAATTGCATCCACTTTTCTCATCACTCTATGCAATTCTAACCTTGCAGCATAATCTACCCTTTTTAAGCTGTAAACAGAGACAAAACTAGATAATTTCTAAAAAAAGATACAAAGGACAAAGTTAATTCACACCAATTGACCTTTGGGGCATGAGAAGTTTCCATCTTTTTGGACAAGTCATCAGCTGATAGTGTTGGAGATGCAAATGTAACAGTCAAATCAGTTGCTCCTTCATTAGGATTTCTGATGCACTCATCTCAATATCAATTACAATATCGTCAGCCATTGGCAAAGGGTTTGTAACAGCTGGCACCACATCTGTGATACCTTTTGTAATGTAATACTCCTTTTCTTGCTCAACATCTGTCGGAATGAGTTGAGTCAACACTCGCAACTGTTGAATGAACTACAAATAGATGAGTACATGAAGTTAACCGATAAAAACTTGCATACTGCAGAGTAAATCATACATTTTTTTGCCCACAAATTTCCTTTTGAAGAGCATCAAAGGCGGAGTTTCAGAAGCAGACAGAATCAATTTCCAGAGAAGCTTGTCATCAGCCTTGGATCCATATCTACTTGCAAGGCTGGTTATGGCTTTATAGGCCCATACTTGGAAGGAAAATGGAAAGACAACTAACTGTAAGTTTCCAAGAGGTTCTTATACTTGAAAACCTTGCCTAGACATCCAATTGTGCGCTCAAAGCACACCTTGCCCCATGAGAACTTGTTAAACTTGTCCAGCTGATCCCAAGCTGAAGATGATTGATATCAACCAAGTTTCACTTCTACTTTCCTAATAAAGCAACCTCCAAAAAAAAATACACCAAACCAAGCAATTCACAACATCAAGATCATTCTTGGTCCTGGTTTTCAAAACACATCCTCAAAATGAGACATAGATATGTGATTCTACTTTGTTCAAATACTTGTCCCTAAGTCTGTTCCTTTCAACTTCTTCAAGACATTTATATTGGGGTACTCAACAAAACTAAGCCCAGTTGGTAAGGTAAACTCATATGCAGAAAATCTCATAATCTTTTTCCTCCTATTAAAAACCACACCATCCTTGTTTGGGCACCAAACCATGCACTCTAATGAGTATGTGATGCACAATCTGATGGCCATAGAATTGAATTTCATGCAAGTCTAATGGATGACCAATGCAAGACTCCTTGAAGATCTCTAGCTGCTTTTTGTTGAGCTTCATCTTTTTGTTTTCCACACACCTCAAACCTCGCAGGGGAAAATTATTTTTGCTAATTTTGGTTTCTAATTTTGAAGTAACTTTTGGAGCCATACCTAAACTGCAACAAAATGATTAATAATAATAATAATAATAATAATAATAATAATAATAATAATAATCACAATTTCATACCTCCCAGACATTTTCACATTATGCATAATTCCTCCAAATCATATACATGCGTGTATGTATGTAAACAAGAGCAAAAATGCGACAAACAACCACTCACTACTTGTAAAAACACAACAGAAACATTCAAAAAAAAATTTCTAAATTTCAGAAAAAAAAAAAAAGAAGAAGAAAATTTCACCTTTTAAATACATGAGCAGTACTCTAATTCATCAAACACGAAATGTAATCTGATGAAATTGAAAAAGTTGAGCAGAGATCAAAGGATTCGTATATACCAGAGCGGAAGAAAAATGCACAATCCTTCAGTTCCCGTTCTTTGATGGTGTGATGGAAGCGATTAAATGGAGGTTCTTCACTCTCTGCTGTTGAGCTTCTTTCTCTACTGGTTCACTTCGAATTTTATTTTATATTTCACTAACTATTTTGTATATTTATTTTTGGTAAACAACTATTTTGTATAATTGTTATTTACCAAAAAAAAAAAAAAAACTATTTTGTATAATTGTTAATTTGTTATTGGCTTCATAGTATCCAAAGCCGTTTTGGTTAACGGGTATGGGTTTCGGCCTTTTGGGTTGTTTTATGGACTTTTTGTATCAAATTCTTCACTCTATGGGTTTTGGCCCTTTTGGAGTATTTCGTGGACTTCCTGTATCAAAATGGTCACTATTTTTCCTTTGATTACTGATAAATTATGGAAAAACAAAAGGAAATGAAATGAAAATTTGATTTTATTTCTCTGTGTATGTGTAAAATTATGGAAAAATTAGTCAACAATTTTGTAATATTCAACTGAAAATGAGAAAAGATAAATTGAATTGTCTAGTAAGAAAAAAGAAAAAAAAAGTCACATAAAATTGTAAACAAAATATGTCTTAAACTTAATTGCTAAAAATCAATAACAAAAGAATAGAATAAAAAGAAAAATCAAAAGTAAGAAAAACAAAAAGAATTTCAACTTAATTGTCAACTTTGTCAAAAGTAGCTTAATAAACGTGTTGACAAATATTGAATGGCTTCCCTTCCCATAAAATTTGAAAAGCAGACAAATCTGACATACGCATGCTGTTCTTTTTCTAGAAGTGAAAGATCTTTGTTGGCAGACTGAGGTCAGGGATGAGGAGGGATTGAGACCTGTAATAGTTGTTTCAGCCCACAAATCTAAATTATGTGTTGCTCTCTAGAGGATGGAGTAGGTTACACTAGAGAATCTTCTTTTTGCAAGTTTTGTAAAACAAAACAAACAAAAAAAGAGAAAAAATACTAGAGTTGCTTTTAGGTGTTTTTTGAAATTTCAATTATAGCTTTTTGAATTTTATTGTTTTCGTTTTTAAGATATGTAAGATCACCCTTTTTGTACATGGTATTTACCCAAATTTTGAAAGTTTTATATGTAAATTAAATGTAATGTAAATATGAAAAATGTCAACTACTGTTTAATTGATACTAGATATATCAAAATGGTATATTTACAGGATAATATATTGGGGAAATTTTTTATTTAACAAATATAAACTTGCAAAAATTATGAAAGTTTGACTGAAATTAACTTCTTATAATTAATAATTTTAATAACTATTTGTGTGTGTATAAGTACAAGAAACCTTGAATATATCCTGTTTCAAGTGGTTTGATCATGAGTGGGAAGTTCAAACCATGAAATATTATAGAGTAATATTAGACTTTATAAAAATTATTTATCAATTAACATGACAGTTTTTTTTTTTTTTTTGATAAATAGAAATGCATTAAGCACAAAAACAAAAGCCTAGAAGGCTACAGAACAACAACTCTCTCCACATTCACCCCCGGAGGAAAAGCTCTAAACAAAGGGGAGTAATATCCCTCTTTATATAAAAAAAAAAAAAAGCAGAAATACAATTCTTTAAGGAAAATTTAGCTAGAGCATCTGCTAGAACATTTAGTTTCCTACTAAACCATTGTAGCATCCAAGGGTTTGATCTAAAACTACTTCTAGCAGCCATTGCATCAAAATAAGAGCCCCATGCACAAGGCTCCACCGAACTATTAATAATATTGACAGAAACAAGCGAATCACTAAGCCAACTCACAGGACCTAGCTCCAAGTCTCTGACTATTGGAGTAGCCCACACAATTGCCTTTAACTCAGCTAAACTTGGATCCATTCTCTACATTCTTTCATAAGCCATATACACCAATTTACCGTCCCCATCTCTAACTGTCATAGCACAATAGGAACAGTCCACACCAGTTGTAATATCGGTAGTAACAATGGCACACTCACGGGGACCGGAGGACAAACTCCTTTCCCTATGACTTCCCGCTTGGTGGTCTCAAGAGAAGACGAAAACTCCTCCACGACATTCTCAAAATAGAAAATTGCTTTTTTAATGTCAATGCTCCCTTTGAAAATCAACTCATTCCTAAGGTGCTAGACAGAATACAATGCCAAAATTAGAACTAAAGAGGTTTGCTTAGCATCCCCCATGAAATTAACCTCACTCGGTTTTAAACAAAGATTGAATAGAGAACTCAAATCATTTGGATGGATCCCAAACATTATACTCTTGATAACAGCACATTGACAAAACAAATGCGAAAGGGGTTCCTTCACATCTCCATACAAAGCACAAGAGATATCAGATAAATTAAACATGCGAGCTAACCTTTCTCTTGTAGGAATACATCTGCCATAGCTCTCCACATAAAACTTTCAGTCTATCATGAATTTTTAGCTTCCATAGCGTTTTTCATAGATCGTTATTGCTCACCACATTATTAAAACCTTTATCCACCATGTAAGCATCTCTTACACTGAAAACTCCTGAGGAATTACCAGTCCAAAATATCCTATCCTGTCGATTGAAAGACATTCCTTCCATCTTCAACACTTCCTTAGCACTCTCCTCCTCCATAATATCTTTCACCAAGGCTTCATTCCACCAATCTGTGTCATGATCTAACAACTTCGAAACTGTAGATATATCATAAGTGCTTCCTTCTTTTCGCACAGGTTGCTTATTGACACAACCTGGAATCCAAGGATCTGACCACAACTTTATATCTTCGCCATTTCCAACTCTAAAACAGTTGCCTTTATGAATTACATCCTTAACATTTAGTATGCTTCTCCATATCCAAGAGTCCCCTCTCTTTTTCTGATAGTTAAAATAACTTCCTCCCCTCAAATACTTTGCTTTGAGTATTTCTATCCATAAACTTTCCTCACCACGAACAATCATCCATGCTAGCTTTGCTAGTAGAGCTGTATTGTAATCCCAGAATGACCGAAAACCAAGACCTCTCAAATCCTTTGGTTTATAAATCATTGTCCAGTTCTGCGAAGCCAAGTAATTTTGTTTCCTTGATTTAACATTCCACCAGAAGCGACGCACCATGTCATCCATATCAGAGCACACCTTCTTAGGAAATCTCGAATAAGACATTGAATATACTGGAATGGATTGGGCCACCGATTTGATGAGTGTTATCTTCCCTGCTTTGGATAGAAGTTTACTTTGCCATCCATCTAGTCTCAATTGAAGCTTGTCTTTAATCCTGTTGTAATCTCCAATCTTGCTCCTTCCCATGATGAGTTTGTTTCCGAGATACATTGTCTCCCTCTTCATTTTTTTGAACCCTAGGAGGGATTGAATACTCCTCTTTAGAAGACTTGTGCACTGGGGAGAAAAGAAAATGCTTGTCTTCTCCTTACTGATTTCTTGCCCTGACCAGTTGCAGATTTATTTAGGCATCTATTAATGGCTTCTTTCGGGAATTTGCTTGACAAGTGATCAATATGTTGTTCGCAAAGAGAAGGTGTGATACAGCCTTGGCTTCCCTACTAATCTTGACTCCTTTGAGAAAACCGTTATCTTCCTCCTTAGCCAGCAATCTCGATAGCACCTCAAGTCCCATTATGAACAAAAGAGGGGATATAGGGTCCCCTTGTCTCAAACCTGTTCTAGGTAACACTCTCCCACTTTTGCTGCCATTGATAAGGAGATTATATTCCATAGTACTCAAGCAGCTGAAAATCAATTCACGAAAACATTCAGAAAAACCAAAAGCCTCCATAACTTTAATCAAAAAACTCCAATCCATTTTATCGTAGGCCTTTTTAAGATCAATCTTGATCATTATCAATCCATTCTTCCTTTTATGTCTCTTTATCTTGTGCGATACCTCGTGAGCTATAATAGAATTTTCCGCAATCCACCTCCCACAAACAAAGGCCCCTTGGTTAGGGGAAATGATCTTTTGGAGAAGACTTCTAATCCTTCTTGAGATTATTTTCGACACTACTTTATAAGTGTAGTTACATAAGCTTATTGGCCGAAAATGATTGGCCTCCATAGCTTGCTTTCTTTTAGGGATTAGGCATATGAAAGTTTGATTCAAACCCCTACTGAAATCAAACTCCTTTGTAAAGTAATCCACTATATCCGTCTGTTCCGTCAGCCAGCGTTCCCCTTTCTTAATTGCTGTAATTTTATTCCTACGTCTTTTGATGATTGTACTTACATGAAAAAAATCAGAATTTCGATCTCCTTCCTTTAGCCACAACTCCCGCGACTTCTGCCTATTAATAACTTCTAGCCTCCTTCTTTGATTTTGAAGCTCCGATTTCAGACCTGCTTCCTTACTCAGATCTTCAAAATCTGAATTTTGTAGCTCCATAAGTTGAACTTCAAGGTTTTTAATTAAATCCTGAGCCATTCTAAAATGATTTTTGTTCCACTTTTTCAACTCCTTCGCCGTATTGGTCAGTTTTTTAACCGTCTTATGGGCTTCCATTCCTCCAATAATTTCTCAGTTCCATGCATTCCTAACAACTCCAACACAAGATTTGTCCATAGACCAGGCCTTAAGATACCTAAACGGTTTATTCCTTGTCTCCACTTTTTCTTTTGGAGACAGAATGACAGGGTTGTGATTAGATGACTCCGATATCATATTTGTCACCATAGCATTCGGAAACAAGTCTATCCATTCCTTGCTAGCACAGGCTCTATCCAATCTTTCTCGAATCCGGGACTTGCCGGCTTGATTATTACTCCAAGTGAATCTACTTCCATTGAAACCCAAGTCAATCGCAGTAGTCTTCTGAAGAAAAGTATTAAGATAACCTTTCTTACTCAGGGGTCTCCCACCACTCCTTTCACTGGCACTGATGACTTCATTAAGGTCTCCCATTATGCACCAAGGCATCGTCTCTAAATTGAATGTCGCAGACATCGCATTCCAGAAAGCATCCTTATCTTTAAAATGCGGAGGGTTGTAGCAAGCGAACAACTTCCAGCAATTATCCTTATCCTCACCATCCACAAGAACACATATAGTATTCTCATTATACCATTCACATTTCAGAGAGATTTCCTCATTCCACATCAGAACAATGCCTCCAGCCTTCCCTATAAGTTCAACAATGATATAATTATTAAAATTCAAGGACTTACACAAATTCCAAGTCTTCTCAGCTTTTGCTTTTGTTTCCATTAGAAAGATGCATTGAGGTTTTTGGGTACGGACTATCGCTTTGAGATGATTAATTGTAGAAGCGCGACCAATCCCCCTGCAGTTCCATGAGAAGAACTTTACGGAAGAGGGAGGGGCATGTTCGGGTCCGCCTCCTCGGCCCTCTGAAAACCCTATTGTTGTTGGTTTTCTGAACTTAAGTTATTCCTACTGGCACTTCTGTGTCTTTGTCTTGCTTCCTTCTTCCATTCCCTTCGTTGAATACTTGACTGGCCTTCTTCTTGCCTCTGAAGCTGATTCAATTGAGAGTTACTCCCTCTATAGCCATAGGTAGAGTCATCTCCCCTTTGCTCTCTTCTTCTTCTGGCTTTGGTTATGATGGGTGAGTTAGTAAACCTTCCTACAGTAAATGTCGGACCCTCACTGTCCTGACTAGCTTGGTTTCCTTCCTCAGAAGCTTGACTGAAATTTATTTCCGCAGAGGCCCTTGCCAGACCCTCACTGTCCTGACTAGCTTGGTTTCCTTCCTCAGAAACTTGACTGAAATTTATTTCCGCCGTGGCCCTCGCCACCTCTTTATCAAATAGCCCCGCTCTTATGGTACCTCCTTCAATGTAAGGGCCCGGTCTCTTACATTTTGTCAATTGAGGTGTGGACAGGGTTCTAACTCTTACTCCTAAAGCTGGGCTTTGTTTTCCGGGTTCAAAACCGGCCCATCTCAATAGCTCTTCCCCTAGATTTATGGAAACATCTTTGTTCACAACTATCAAGGCCCTTTCTAGACTATTATTTTCTGGGGCAGTTAATTTTGCTATTTGGGCTATCCACGAAGCGGCCCAATCACACGTTTGTGCTAAAGAGTCCTCCTCGGCCCTTTGCGGATAATCGCAGATTTGAAAGAGGTCCTCCTTGAAGTGGTTCTATCTCGGTCTTTTGAGAGTTCCAAACGATGGTTCGATTCTCCTTTTCTAATCAAATCTCCGGCATTTCCGAGGTAATCTCGGTTCTTGAGTCATATTTCATACGGCTAAATCCGCTCATTTCCGGATCCCTCCTTTCCTTTTTGGATAATAGGTTGTTTACTTTCGATGTATCTACCTCTCGATTTCCTATTCTTTCCTGGAATCCAATTTTTCCTATCCGATGAAATAACTTTTCTATAGATTTGAACTTGGGTTAAAATTTCCATTTTCTTTACAAAAATTGGAAATCTTTCTCATGGGTTTAATAAATTCCAATTGAAATTCATTAAATCCTTCTTCAAGGGAATTTTCAAAATTCTTTCGATGCTTCATCCTCCTTTTCCATTAACGAAAGGCTTTGGAAAGTGAACTGCAGCTGTGCTGTCTTGGACTATAACTGATCCATTAAAGAGAGAAAGAGCACCTAAAACTAGGAAAGTCTTCTCTTTGGATGGCATCTTTACTCAGATAGTGAGATAAAGTTCCATGGCTACGAGTTGATAGAGTTACTGATGACTATAGTAAGTGTTAATTAACATGACAGTTGATATAGTTATTGATTGACAATTTAATATATTATAATAAAAGATAAATGAGCTATAAATGAAATCCATTAACATTCAGGGCTTGTTTGATAATATGATTATTTTTTATTTTTCTGTTAAGTTATGTGTAATTTGATTTATTTAGAGGTTGTTTAAAGTTTATTGAATGTTATTTTCATTTTTACTTAATTAAGTAGCCTAACTAATATTTACCAAACTTAAACTAACATATAAACTAATTAAATTACACATAATTCAAAAAGAAAAAAATTAAAAATAAAAATAAAAACTAATTATATTATCAAACGAACCCTTATCGAATCAATTTCATTTAGTGGGTAAGCAATTTTAGTCATAAAATTTTTTAATAAACCTAACATTATTGAATAATATATACCACATTTCTATTGTGACATCAGGGCCAATATGAATTTAAGTCCGCTTCAAATTAATTTGGGGTTTATATGACCGTTAAAAAAGCTTCTTTAAATCCTTAATATTCTTTATTTTAGAGTAAATGATTAAAAAAACAACTCTTTTATATTATATATTTAAAATAAAGAGTAAAGTTTGACTTCCAAATGTAGAAACTACTCTTCTTCATAATAAATATACTTTTCAATTAATATTGCACAACTTTCAACTACTATTTGCATTTAATTTTGCACATTTCATATAATATTTATATTTTGCTTAATTATAAACTAAAAAATAAAATGAATAGATCATAATTATGCATTAAAAATAACAAAATAAAGATTATGATAAAGAGTCTATTGGATTTGTCTAATAAATTTACCTCTTTACTTCTAAAGATGCTCTTTATTTTTAAAAAAATGCTCTTTACTATATAGAATAGTGTTGGAGATGCTCTTAATCTTAGACGTTGTTCTAGGAATTTAAGATTTCCACTTGTCTTAATTTTTAATGTAATTCTGACAAAAATATCAATATGGTGAATGGAACTATTAAGCAAAAGAATTAATGAAATACTTTTTCCTATTTTTTTATGCCCAAAAAAGAAAAACTGATAAACATTTTGTTAATAGTAATACCATTGCAAATGGAAGTCCAGAATTCGAAGAAGACCATTTCATCCAGTAAATAAATAAATAAATAAATATATATATATATATATATAACCCAGTCCTACCAAAAAGAAAAATATATATATAACCCAGTAAACAAGCCAAAAGACTGTAAAAAACCAGTTGGATTTTAGACTTTGGTTTTAATTAATTACTTATGATTTGGTGCGTAAGGATTTCAATTGACTAGTTCATTTAAGGATTTCAATTGACTAGTTCATTTGAGTTGTTAATATTGTTTGATTTTTTTTACGTAATATTTACTAAACAAGGTCGCTACCAAACAAAAGAAGTAAAAAAACTTTTACTTTGGACTTTACCTATGTAGATGCTTTATGCTTTTATGCTTTATTTTAATATACGAGTTCGAAGGAGACATATTGCTAATTTTTAACCAATTAGTTTACTATATATTACCAAGTATCAATGTCCTTCAACTTCAACAAGAAGATAAAAAGAATATTTTCAACAAAATTAAATTTTAATCAATAATATGGTATACCTAATCTACCTAGCTATATAAATATTATAAATATCTTACCGTATAATTAAGAGGATCGAACCCATTCTTTACGTACCTTTCCATCTGTCTATTGTATAAAATATATAAGAAAATTATACATAATCTATAAAGTAACCAGTCAATATAAAGTTTTTGAAGAAATTTAATTGTTATATCATACCTAACTATATAATATAAAGATTGCATTACCTTTCCATGCAACTATATACCAATGAATATGAAGTATACAAAACGCTAGCAAGCACTACGCACTTTCTACACCTACTCTATGTACATTAGGAGACAGAGATACACGCACTATAGAAGCAATGTGATGATCAACTTGGAAAAGCCTAATTGCATAAGGGATTAGATATGGTTGAAGTTGGTTTATGTTAATTCCTTCCTACCCCAATCAATTTGGTTGCATAAAATCCCTAAAAAGATTTAATCACACATCCCTATTTAATTAATATTTTATTATCCAAGTAATAAATAGTTTCTTTATATAATACACAGCCACAAAATACCAAGTACTGTATAGAAAAATTACAAATTTAGATTGACCAATATGTGGACTTCTTTTTTTTCCCAATCACCTAATTGACCTTTTACCATATACCGTGTTGGAGGGGATGAAGAAGATGAAAATGAGACTGTTGAATTAACCTTTTTTTTAACAATAAATCTGACTAAACTATTGGAATTAGTTGCCCCATTCTAGATTCCATAATCTCCATTAACCAATCAAAGTAATGGTCTTTTTTTTTCAACTTTTCCTCCATGTTATCTTTTAGTCGTTGCAGTACTAATGGGGTTGCTGCTAGGACACACCCACATTTCACATGCCCTAACGAAGAATAAAAAAAGTCCCACGCGGAAATTTCCTTATGTCATCAACAAATGGGACCCAAATAACTAAGTCAGTGAGAAGTTCATAGGCTTGGTTTAGCCTCCTTGCTCTATGTTGAGTCTGACCCACATAGAAAAACCACGTGGCGAGAGACAAACAGTGTAGCCCCCCACAAACAAGTCAAAGAGGAACATCCAAAATAGAACAAAAAACTATTCACAAAATTATAAACACCCCTCTAGAAAATCCACCTATTTATTTAATAAAACAAAATTATACACTAAACAAAGAACACCCTTCTAGAAATTCCAACTATATATTTATGAGATTTTAGTTTTTGAGACCACTTTTCCTCATTTTTATTATTATTTTTTGCCTGCTCTTCCAGAAGAAATAATGATAATTTTTATTTTTCTTGCCAAATTTTTAAAGTTTCATTTCCGCTTCATCTAGAAGCCATCTCCATCTACCGCCCCAAGAATCTCTCTCTCTCTTTCCTTTTACCATTTTTATTAGACTCTCGCTGTCTTCAGCTCCTACTATATATATTTGGACTTCCGAGTAGTTTTCTCTCTAACAAAACAAGAAGATCTATACACCAACAAACTACGTCCTTTTGTTTTCCATTACTTGTCTAAATAAGCTACAAAAAAATGGTGACCAAAGAAGCTTTCCGAGTAGAGGAAAACACAAACTTGTCCCAAGATTTATACGCCGAAGAAGAAGAAGAAACACTCTCTCTTTGCGATCTTCCTATACACAGCGATTCGTCCAAGTGGGACGACGTCGAAAGCTCTTCGTTCGACAACAACGAGGATGGTTTCTTCGAGTTCTTCAGCGAGGACTTCACCGCCTCAACATATCCATCTTCAGGCAAGGACATCATCTTCTGTGGCAAACTCATCCCCTACAAAGAAGTACCTACTCCTCTCCTTCCTCATGATCATCAACATCAAAAAACTCAGAATAACCTCGACACCAACAAGAAGAAATTACCCACCAAGAAAGGGTTTCAGTTGTGGAAGTCATACTCGTTCCACAAGCTAGTAAGATCCTCCTCCTCCTCCAACTCCAAAGGTTCTAACATTGCCAAAAAGAGCAACTCCAAGCCACAACGACCTGTTAAAGCTAATTCCATGAATAACAACTTCGTTTACAACACAAGGAAGATGAGTAGTGATCATCATCGTAATCGTCATCTTTCAGTAGGGAAAGTGTCCGTACTGTCGTCTCCGGCGAAGTCATCGAAGTGGTATTTGTATATGTTTGGGATAGCAAGGTTGCCGACGGAGATGGAGCTGAGGGACATAAAGACGAGGCAGAGCCGGAGAAGCCCGTCGACGATGTTTGCTCCACCGGAGAAGATTAGCACTGAAATGGTTAAAGAGAAGGTAGTGAAGAGGAGATCAGGGAAGGGTTTCTGGGGTTTTCTGAGAGGTTTAAGTTGCAGAAGTACTACTTCTCAGCTTCCAAACGATGTCGTAAAAGGATCTTCCGGTTGTAATGTTCCAGAGCTATGTGAGAGTTAACTAGCCAGCAAGAAAAGCAAGCCATGATTGACTGCAATTTTGTTTGTTCTCATACATTTATTATGAGAGCCCTGTGGCTATACATGGCCGTAGATGGTGGTGAACCATGGTGGAAATTTTTTATATGGGTATCAAATTCCACGTGGGAGGAAATGAATATATATATGTATATATATATTACAATTATAACTATTTGTATTCGTATTTAAAAATTTGATTTTAATTACTAATTAAGCAATAAGTTTATGAGATTTGCTATATCCAATTGATCATCATCTTTTTCTTCCCAAATCTTACTAATATTCAAACGGCCTATTCTATTCTGATCACTGTTTTTTTCTGTCTTTTTATTTGTCCTAACAATTAGAACTTTACACAATTATTATTTAATACATAGAAAAAATAAATAAATAACAACTCTATGTTAAGTTTTAATTGATGGAACAAGTAAGAAGATAGAAAAGAAAAAATATTATTAAAACGGCTCAAATAAATCTGTCGTAATTAGTAAGTTGAATATTGTGACCGGGTCAACCGAATTCAGAAGTCGGAATAATGTGTTCAGAGCAAAAAAAAAAAAAGGAAGTCTCACGGTCTACTGGCTGCTGTTTGACGCTTTTAATTATTTCTGAATTATGTACTTTGATTATATCTTAGATTTTCTTTTATACACACTCAGATTTTTCAAGTTGTACCAATATTGTCGTTAAGTAATTTTTTTTTTTTTTTCAAAATTAGTTGCATATCATACTTTTAGTCACAATAATTTTTGTAGCTTGTATAGTTTTAGTTTAGGTCATAAAATTTATCATGGCCAAATTAAAAGGTTTTATTTATTTATTTTTTTGGCCAGGTTATAATATATGTTTAGTGTTTTTTTTTTTTTTTTACTACAAAAGAAAAGAAAAAAAGAAAAGGGCATTAGCGGAAATGTGTTGCATGCATGTTAGGCTAATTTCTCATCCTTTTTGCATAGTCTGCAACTCTGCACGCCATCAATATAGTAGGAATAAATAGATAGTATGGCGGAAAAAAAAACAAGACAAAAAATTAGAAAAATGAATCAAAACGTGAAGCCCATTAATTAGTTTAGTAATACATAATAATTAGTGGTTTCCATCCCAAAAAACAACTCTTTGTGCCTGTTAATAATTTTGTAGCCTTCATTTTCCTTTATCAATAAAAAAGCCTTTTAGTAAAAGTCATTAATCTAAAAAATTATTAGAAATTAGAGTTTATCACGCCTCTAACAGTCACACAGTCACACTTCATAAAAAATTAGTAGATTGGGTATATATATAAATAAGACTTGAACCTATAATTTTAAACTTATAAGGTGATAGAAATGATGGTTTCTTTTCGATGAATCATAACGCTCAGAGTTTAATTTTGTAGCCAACCTTGTTCAAATGGACAACTTGACATTTTTGGGTACTTATTCTATTACTGCATTACATGGAGCCAAAAACCGGTTGGTATTGTTCATTTTTACACAAGAAGTCTTTTTCCTTTCTGCTAAAATTTTTAGGTCTTTTTGGTATTCTTTTTACTATTATTTTTATGTGGCTAGCTGAGGTGTCTATTATTAAATAAATAATAATAATAGTAATAATAATAAAACACATTATATTGAAGCTCCTAACACTTGTTAAACACGTACCAAAAAAACAAAATTCCATATTAAAGTCTAATACATAACAGAGTCACTAACAATACGTTGAATTATTACAACCAGTAAAAACTCAATTAAAATTTTCATTTTAAAAGGAATTTTTTCTCTTTTTGAATTTATGGCTTATTCACTATGAAAAAAATATTTTTTTTTTCCTTATTGATGTCTAATTGATTATTCTTTAAAGAATTAGTTTAGCAGTATTAATAAAGTATGTTGCGTTAAGTGTAATTATTTAAATAAATGATCGACTATTTACAAAATAAAAAAACATTTAAATATGGCTAATGTGTCGAGTCGTATCTTATTAAATTAGTGAGACATATTAGAATAAATAAATAAATAAATACAAACGCAATAACATTTTCATGCTATCCATACTTTAACAGTAACAAGTATGAACATAATATCTTATTGTATTTTCTAATGAAAAAATGGAACTATCAAAGTAACAGACTGCAACAGATCACCAACCGATTTTCTGCCCAAAAAGAGAGAGAACTCGATTGATTTGCAAGTAGCTTCACTTCTTCACCAAGTGGTACCAAAATCCTTGGAGAACAATAACAAAAAATGGCAAAAGAGACAATAAAATTAAAAAATAATAATACAAAAGGTGAATTCATTGATACATAGGACAGCAAACGGTATCCAAAATTCTCTTCTTCTCTAGATCCTAGCTACCATTTCTAGTCAGACTGGCTATTATTTACTCTGTATGTCCACCATCAGATTCTGCATCTGCCATGTCAACTTCAACCTTTTCTCTTTTGTTAGCAATATATTCTACTCCTGAAAACTGCATGAGGGTCATAGAAATTGGAGAAGAAAGAGATTTCAGTAAATGGAATGTTCATAGAAAATTGCAAATCATACAAGGAAGTTGGCCTGAATCACCGCCACTTGATCTTCGATCTTAGGAAATGGATCTCAATAGTTTTCGAAAACTAGTTACTTTCCTACAAACAAATTCACAGCATCCATGCAGGGCAAAAATTCATAGAAGGTAAGCAGAATGTAATCCGGTGAACAACATGTAGACTCTCCACTACTTGGTTTCCTAAGCACTCACCAGATAGGCCAGCAAAGCCAAAATTGAGACACACAATGAAATTGGCTAAATCACTTAATATTTAATTTTCAGGTCAAAACCAGGTTCAAGTTAATATCTCTAAACAAGTAGCTGAGCAACACCAGTAAAAATCAAAACCAGTTGACTTTTTTGATTCTTAAGATAAGAGTTGTTCAACTTCAAAACAGATAAAAAAAACTTAATCCAAAAAAATCACCTGTCATCTAGTCTACAAACATTCCGACTACAGTTTGAAACAGAATGGTTCTGAGAGCCAAGTTAATCTTGCTTCAGTTTAATGTCTCAACAAGAAAAACTAAAGCCATAATCATGATAAAGCATCAAGTAGTACCGCATAAAGGCACAAGAGAAGTTGGAAAAAAAAGAAAAAAAAAAACGTCTATTTCACCTTTTTGTTCAACGCTATGTTTCTAGCAGCAGCCTTGTCCATGATGCTTTTGTAATATTGTGTAAATGGAGTATTTCCGCTGAACTTTTCAAGCTGTAAGTTTATCTTTAATCAGACTGAATTACATTTATCAAATTCTAAAACAGTACTTTTGGCAGAAAATATGCAAACCTGAAGAAATGATTCTACAGATTGCTGATCTTTTGGCGAAAAGGGCATCTCATCTCTTTTCTTCTGCACGAACTGAACGTTTTGCTCCACCTGCAGGCAAATAATAAAAGCTTTAACAAAAAATCTGTTCGTAAAATCAATGATGATGCACTTGAAAGAAAATTGCATAGTTCTATGGGTATCTACTTTTTGTCATCAGCCAAAGAAGGCAATGATCACAGTTATTTAGAAATGTTCATTAACTCGTAAAAGCTAATGACCCATCATCGATTAGTCATCTGATCTCCAGACCATCTCCAAATCAATCATTAGGATTAAGCTCTAGGAGCTTATATGATGGATGAGAATCAATACTTCCAATTCAAAACAGAGTACTTACCTCACACGTCTTGACAGTTAACCTATCCACTTGCCAAACTCTTTAGTTCAATTTATGGCCTAGATACAAATACCCAATTCCATCTTGCTATAACTCATTAGAAACAGAGACATTATTTGACAAATTGCAGGAGTGACATGCAAAATTTTGGCATTTACAGTCTGCCAAGATGGTTGGTCAAGCTGAGTTCAGAAACAATATGTTGTTAGCCTAGCCTTGGCTTTATTTGAGAGCCTGAAGGGATAGCTTCTGCCGAGCCTTGGCCTTAGGAAAATATCTCAATCTTAGGTTTTCGCCTAATTTTTTTTCCTTCTTTTTTCTTGAATATTGTATATATAGAGTATCTCAAGATATATCACTTGGGAAGAAGCAAGCAGATAAGCAGACTATATCTCTAGATTGAAAATAAATTCTTCAAAAAAAAAAAAAGGAATACTTTGTACCTGATCAATAAAACGCTTCACTGGACGCTTGAAACTCTCAATTGTAGTCGTCTCATGAAACTTCCTCATGTAGATGAGTGGAATAATTGCTAGATCAGGGAAAGATATATGGTGGCTCCACTGAGCGAAGTGCGTTGAAAGAAGCTCAATAGCAGAGAAAACACACAGCTCTTGAAAGTTACGAGATTTTAACCAGTGTTTAGGCAACTGTACCAAAAATACTGAATATCAATAAAACTCAACAGAAAAAAGAAAAAGAAAAAGAAAAATAGTAATCAATAAATGAGTAAAAGTAAACAAGAATAAGAAGAAGCTAGATAAAAACATTATCTGTCAGCCACCAACATCAAAGTATCAAATCAGCTAATGACGTCCTATTAGGAAACTAGCAATTACCAGTAAATTTACAAAAGCAAGTTTATTAATCCCTGACCTTTATGGAAGTCAAAAAGCTGAAGGCCTTTTCAGATTTCTCACCCTCCTTTCCAATTTTATGCTCCAATACATCCAAAACCAGTGACGCAACAGGAATAAAAACACCACTTGAACTGGAGAGATGATTCAACCATTGAATACATTTAATTCTTAAAGGTAAATATCTTGGCCCTGGAAACAAAAGAGCCACTCCATTTATAATCTGAATGATCATAAAAAGCAGTGGCTGAAGATCATAATCACGTATATTAGCTGATATAAACATAACCCAGATATCGATGCAACTAATGTATTGCCAACTGCATATGTTCTTGACTGCTTCCTGCATAAAGAAAATTAATCAGAAGATGAGGGAATCATAAATATTACGACAAAAAAGACATTAACTATGAATTTAATTATTCATGCAGACAAGACAAATCAAAATAATTCCATACCTTTTTTTTGGTTTGTAGACCCTGATGCAGTATCTTACCAAGTTGATGGATTGAAACCATTGCTTTGCTAGATGATTTTTGCACATCTACAGAGCATAGCTCAACAAAGGAGTTCCTCAAATATTCCGTGTGTTTCAGTTGAGCAGGCTCTACAATCTGGCAGTGACCGACAAAGGATTTATATATTTTCATGAAGCAGTTGTCAAACCAGTTGCAACTAAATCCAGATGCCAGGTCTCTGATGACGAGAAATGCATGGGATGATAAAGTGCCTCCACCTGTTACCCACAAATGAACTGCTGTCTGCATTGGTAATAGGAAAAGTAAAACATACTTCAGACAACTTTAGAATTGACATGCAATACAGAAACCGAAAGTTATTATTAGCACTACTAATATCTCCCAGGCATCAAGTAGACGCTATACTGATCATCATGAAGGTATTTGGGTCATCAAATTATGTAAACAACCTTTTCTACTAACTAATGAACGAAAATAGAAGTAGTATCAAAGTATCAAACAAAAACTTGATATTGACGCCCATGTAAATGTATACAGGTATCACTGATTTTTCAAAGCAGCAATAAACACACGTAAGATATAGAGTTTTTAGTATCTTAATATTTAGATGGAAGTACCTTGATGAGTCTGTGGAGTAATGAAGGAAAAGCAACAAAAAATGTCATAGAAGCTCTGACCCGGGTCAAGGAGAAGGTCAATATCTCAACATCAGTAGCCTGATTCAGGAGAAAAAGGGTACTCCTCAAGTATGACTTGATCAGTGGCTTGAGAGTATTCCATTTTGAGGAATTTTTTGCCTCCACAACTTTCTCCTTCCTGCTATTGGAGCTTGATAATCCAAGTAGCCCCCTAAATAGATTATCAGCCTCATTAAGCATAAAAATTAATACCCTGCAGAACGTTTCACTATCCTGAATTCTATGACATGCCTCGGCACTATGGCCATAACTCGGTTCAACTCCATAGTGGCATGCAGTCCGATACCCATTTAATAGACTAGTTAGTGCAGACACACTTTGTTGCTCGGTGACTAGCCGACACCAAGAATTAACAGCAGATATAGTCAAAAACTTGCACTCCTTATTAATTACAATGTTTCCATCCACTGACTGCATGCCATCATTACTCATCTCATCTTCATCTGCATACTGTTACACATCGGAACATACTAAAAGATCCATCAAATAGCAAAATCACGTGACTAATAAAATAAACAAACCATGTTACATGTATAGATCATGTTTACATTATGATTTAAACAATAAATCTGAACAGAAGGTCATGCCCATATAACTCTTTAGTAGGGCATGATCCTAAGTCCTAAATAGCAAGATACCCAGCCATACTCAGTTTAAGCTAACACTGGCTTAATATTTTTCTTGAGTTTTCATTCACATCTAAGTAAAAGAGTGTCATCTAGTGGCGTTAAACCATACACACCATATGCATATGCTTGCCAAATATCACTAGTGAAAATCTAGTGGCGCTAAACACTACACATCTGCTTGCCAAAATAACACTTGCAAATGGTTTCATAGGATACCAATTATCCTGATGGTAAAAAAAAAACCTTAAACATTGGTATCCTGATGGTAAAAAAAAAACCTTAAAACAAAAAAACTCACGACTTTGTTTCTGAGTTGTCCAAGCTCCTTATCATAACTTTCCAAAAGCTTAGAAAATCCTGGATCCTGAAATTTTCCAAATAAAAATTTCATTAAAAAAAAAAGATTTAAAAAATCTAAAGTAATAAGCAAATAAAGAACTTTAGCATGTTATATAACAAAAGAGAAAAAAGATAAGTCCTAGAACTTTTTAGAAGTTTATCTTGTCACCCACAAAGTATAAAAGAAAAAGTACACAGTCCTTTCTTGATACAAAAACAGAAACTACTTTCCTAAAACAAGAAAGTAAAGTTCCTTATTATATATATGAATCACATTCCCTTAAACAACCATATGCACCAATAGAATTCCTCATCTTTTATATGGATCACTGTCCACATTCAGAATCCTAGAAACATATACCCTCAAAAACCATAATAAGCTTTACCTTCTCCTTCAATCTGTTCAACTTTTTGGTTTTCTTTGCAAGTTCCACGTACATTTCTTTGTTCTGCACCGATAATGCAGTACCACAACAGTTGTCTGCATACAAATTCCAGCAAATTACATACAAGTGCAATAGAGAGAAAAGGAAAAGATATGATTATTGGTACATGAATGATTTTAAACCAGTAAACAGGAAAAAAGCCTACCTTCTAGGTAATTATCACTATCACTTTGAGCAACATTTAGACTTGAGTCCTGTTCAGCAGTTCAGTACATTGAAGAGTCAATCCAAAAAGCATTATGGAACAGGGCGAAAGGAAAGTATTAATATAATTCCAGAGACAAAATATAGCTAAAAACCTCTGAAAGATATCCATCACTGTCTGAATCATCTTCGACCATATCACTTTCATATTCAGTGAAGATTGAATCAAGAGAAGTGTTTTCTAGTTGATCAACTTTGGTTTCTCTGAGAAAGAAATTATGAGGTTGACAAACATTGCATAATATCCAGTAAAAGTCTCAAAAGATACAGAACAGGAAGTACAAGAAGAATTAAAGTATAATCTTGCATAACAATATTAATGGAATGTATAATTGATGGACTAATGCCACCTTCCTACCTCACATTAGATAATTCAGTTGTGTCTTCTGTTGGGTCTTCATTGACATCTTTCTTATCTTCTACAATGAGTTAAAACCATAATGTCAAAGAACTTAAATCAATGGAAAGTAAATTCTAATGAAAGTGGAAAAGGAAAAATTAAACTGGATTATACTCAATACAAACTTAAATAACTGCAAGTGCAAAAAATTCTAAACTTAATCTTAGATAACTAAAACTTTAATGGTACTGATAAATAGGTTACTCATGAAGGGCTTGAAAGGAATAATAAATTGGAATATGAGTTATTCCAACCACAAATTTGTTTTCCTACTCCCCCAGCGAATACCAGACTTCAGTGAATAAATAAACACACAAAAAAATTGCAAATATCTTTCAAGCCACAAAATGGCATATGATAACAAAATATTTGTGAAGCATACAGGAAATATATTATACCAAAGAATAGAGCCACAGGATTACTCTACTTTGTCAGAATGCTATTACTCATAAGCTCAAAATTTGAAATCATTCATTTCCATTTCAACCAACCCAAAGCCAAAAGTTCAAAAATTTACAGAAAATATTACCCGGATCACCCAAAACAAACCACATTAAGGCAAAAAAAAAAAAAAAAAAAATTATCCATCAAACTTTCAATAAATTATACCCATAAAGACTCTAACTTCCTACCCCCACACCAAAAAAAGTAAATAAACAAATAAATAAAAGAACAGAAGGTTTACTCTTAGAAGCTTTCTTTTTGAACATAGAATTCATCTTGCGGTTTCTTTTATACACAGACTGAAGATTCTTCTTTGCGAACTTCCTCGCCTTCTTCCCCAGTTTCCCCATCTTTTTCCCACCCAAAATCTCTGCACAAAAACAGCGCCAAAATTAAATATCAAATGCAAACCTCAACCGGTGCTCAAAACCCAAGGAAAGCACATCCACATACACACACGTACAGTATATAACAAGGTTCTTACAAAAGGAAGCTTGCTTCTTGCTGTGGTTCTGTTAAGGCGCTGAGCTGTGCACAGGGCCGGCTCAAGGAAGACTACTAAGGCCTGTGCCTAGGGCCTCACAGTAGGGGTCCGAGAAAAAATTTCTAACATATATTATAATATATTATTTAAATATTAATTAATTTATAATTAATTATTAATGCAATAATTATCTTTAATTAATTTTCATTATAAATAGTTCTCTGAATAACATTCACGTAGTGTGAATCAACTGCTGGCCGAAGGGTAATAACGTAATCTTCTATAACAACTTCACAATCATATGTATTGAGTAGCCGTGGTTCGAAGAAAACAAGAAAACCCAATGTTCTGAATACTCAGCCATGGCTGCTAATACAGTTCGTGAAGATCAAAGGAAGCGCACTTTGGAGGCATTACAACGAAGGTTTGCAGTTGCCGAAGCTGAGCTCGTACAACAGAACAAAAAATCTAATAGATTAATCGACGAAGAAGATGGAACAAAAGCTGGTCCTGCAAATTCCTCTTCCGTTTCTTCTGCAGCAAATTTAGCTGCTGTCTCCGTCAAAACCCAACCAAGAAAAGGTCTGTTTCTGTAATCCAAGCTCTTCGTTACCAGTTTCAGAATTTTCATGTGTGGTTAACCATTGGTTATTTTATAGAAAAAAAAATATATTTTTCATATTTGCTATTTAAAAAATTTGAATTTGATGGAGAAAAAATGATTCTTTAATAAGATTACAGTATATTTTGTAGTGCATGGACTCTTTTCTGCAGTTGCTTGATTACTACTACTGTTTTGGTGCTTTGTAGGGAATTTTTCTTTTTCCGGACATGCTATTTCACAAGGTACTGCTCTAGTTTTGTGTATATACGTTTTGGGCTAACCTAATAAAATGAAAAAGAGACTTTTTCTATATTGCCGTATATATATCTCTGTAATATTGTGTATTCTTATTATTGTTAATGGGTTCCATGTAGATGCTGATAACGATGGTCCTGCATATTCGAAGCTCGCTAACCATGTACATGAGAATCTGCTGACAACCAATGTCCAAGTACTTATCTCCGCTTATAAATTGAGACTGTCAAATTTTGTTTACATTAAAGTGTTTGAACATTATGAATCCTTAGCTACTCAGTTTGACGGGTGCCTTTCACAACGCAGATTTCTGGCAGAAAAGAAAGCAAAGTGGATAAGATTTTACACGAGCTTCTCCAAAATGGTGATTCAGCTCAAAAGTACTTGCAAGGATCCAGAAGCAAGAAAATTGACAATTGGATCCTTTTGGATAATTATGTACAAGGACGTGGTGTATCTACTGGTTCTCGTATCAGGGCTTTGCGGATGCATTCGAAGCGCTCTAAAAAGCATATGTCCATGAAACAACACAAAAGAAATGGAGTATTTGATTTGCCTCCAGAGCACCATAAGTGAGTTCGATACTACACTGCTGCAAGTGCCACTGCCAATATATTTTCTATTTGTGATCTTTGCTACTGGACTATGCTTACATCTTTGTTTATTGTTGAAATTGCTCCCTTTAAGATGTATATCTTTTGTTTTCCCTTTGGTTGTCACATCAACACACAAGGATATTTTCCTCATATAAAACTAGTTAACGCTTGAGTGGAAACAATGTGATTTTATCTCTGGACCAAGAGTACTTGATCAAACAATTTCTGTCTGAAGATTTGGAATGGACTGGCTTGCTGAACTTTTGATAATGACTTGGATATCAAGTAACTGGTCAGACCACACAGCAATATTTCGAGGACTGAAAGTACCCAAGACAGCTGAAATTGGCTGTTTCTGTACTATTTAGTAACATGGTCTGTGAAGGGTTTTCGAGGTTCAAACTTGGAGGCTGTGGATGGACTTTTGTGTTTCAAAATTCATGTTTTTTTATTTTATTTTCCCTCTCTCTCTCTCTCTCTCTACATTTGCCAACTTCAGTTTTGCTTGTAGTTTCTCAGAAAATTGGAGAGGGAAATTAGGAAAACAATGACAGATTTATCTTAAATTTTGGTAGTTTGAGAGATATTTACACTGTGACTGATGATATTTTCTTTTCTACAGTTCTTTTGGATTGTATTTTCTTCTCTAATACCAATTAATCTCTATATGAATTACAGATTTGAAAAGTTTAGGCCAATGCATGAGATGTGGAAAGGCTATATGAGTCAACTTCTTAAAAATGCTGGGTGAGATACTTTTCTTTGCTGATATTGCAATGGTACAGTTTTTCTATACATGATCATGTAACTTCCTTTTGAGTAGTGCCAATGATTTTGTCATATGCTTAATGTTGGTAACAATTTTCATTCTCTAACCATACTTCTATTAAACCTTGCAGGAAAAATCAGTTAGCTCAATGTCTCCTTGATGCAGATCTACATGGTGCAACTATTTTAGGTTATACCATTTCCTATGTAGTTATTATATTAACAATGTCCATGGAAATTCTGTAGCTAGTTGTTGTGGGGAAGCTTATTTTTATGCATAGTTGTCCTGTGGAAACATGGTACTATCCGTTGCTGGATTGTGTTGCCTGTAATTGTATTTAGAACTCTCTCTAAACCATAAAAAGGAGAGAAGAATATGTGCATGATAATTGAAATCAGTTAAACTATATGTTCCATGTGTTTACATTCAAAAGTATTAAGAAGTATCCTGTGAAAGCATATAACACTCAATGATTTGTTTAGCTCTTTAAATGGTTTCATTTTGTGAACTGATTAAATTTAATGCTATATATAATTCCTCATGTTTCGTAAGGATTTCCTGAGGCATTTAAGTCTATATGGTGAGATTATTTAGAAATGTTGTTTTTAATCTCAAGAACAGCTTCAATTACCATCTTTATGCCTGGCTTTTTGGAATGTTTACCTGTAGGTTGAATTGTATAGGTTAGTACATGCACAGTATGCAGTCATGTGCGGTGTTCAACAGGGTCAATCATATTTTTTTTTCAAAAGACACACCAGAAAAGTAGAGGACAAAAAAATAAAAAAAGTAGCAAATGTAGTTGCAAAGATTGCTTTTATCTCTCTCTCTCTCTCTCTCACTTTCCCTATACTTTCTGTGTTTCTGTTGACAGTTGCTGAGTGTAAAATAACTTCTTTCACTGGAGTGAGTGGCATTATGATTCGTGAAACAGCAGAAACACTTGGGATTATTACACAAGTTAATAAGTTTCGAGGTAATTTTTTTGCTACCTGGTTCAAACATGGAACAGCTTATAACATTAATAATTCTTGGTGCATTTGTTGAAATCTCTTTAACAAGATTACAGCCCATTAGTAAATATTATGGGTTAGTTTGTTCATGTATGTTTTTCTTTTCTCTGTTTCCATTTGAAATATCTTTAATTGTAGCCTGTTAGCCCCTTCTTAGTGCTGCTTAAAAAGAGTTATTTTCAAAGAGAAATGATCTTCTCATGCATTTAAGGTGTCTGCAAGCATTTAAAAAGAGCTTGTTAAGAAGCCCAAATTTTAAGCTTTTCTCAGAAGGTGGTAAATCATCTTTTATATTGAGACTTGTTTAAACCCAACTTGAGCACTTTTGTAGTTGACAGCCAAACATCAAATGCTCTCTTAGTGGTAGTATTTCTTATGAAAGTTCTACTTCTAACATCTCCTTGAAGTAGGCTATTGGTTGTTTAGCTATTTCTAATGCATGTACCTGCTATGCTTCATTTGACTTGGTAATGGTGCTTGTTCCAGATGTACATTGACATTGTTTTACCTTGAAATATTTCATTTTTAACGAAACTGAAGGCTGTGTAGAACTATAAATGAGTTCATGTGTTTGTAGAGCTCATGTATAATTTGAGTGATGCTAAAAGTTTAAAATATATCTATAAGCTTAAATATGAGATGGGAATCAGAAATTTTGTTAGTTTGTCAACAGTTACTACATATGCAATAGGGGTCAAGTTGCAATTTTTTATGGCAATTCCCATACATTTTTGTTATATATTACATGTGCATATTACATATACATTAGGTCTAAAGTTGCATGCTATGGTGCCTGGCACTTTCATGCCCAATAGGCAGTGAGCTTACAGGTCATTTCTCGAGTCTTTTACCCTTGACATGTCACTGTAAAAACAAGAAACCATTTCATTTTCTATAGAGCAAGGGGGAAGCTTACAGAGCTTTCTCTCCTAGTTAGAAGAGAGACAGGGCTTGAAACAGCCTTTTCCTTTTACAGTTCACATGGGTTGCTGAATCTTTTTTATTCATTTCTCATGCTGTGAAATTTTCTTTTTTTAAAATAGAATGTTGATGGTTAATATTTTCTTTTTGGGAGTAATTTGCAGTTGTTCCGAAAAAGGGTTCTGTCTTTATATTCCAGGCTGATTGCTGGAAGATTACACTACAGGGAGACAAACTCACTTCAAGAAATTTGGGCTTGTGATCTTCACAGTGGTCATTACGTCTCAGGTAAACCTTTTTTTTTTTTTTTGGGGTTCATGCCTCAGGTTAACTTGCTCAGGTCATCTTGTATGGCTTCTAGAATTAGAGATATACCACATATATGAACATTATAGTACATGTTTCTTACGGTTTCATTATTTTGGTTATTACATATAATTCTTCATAGCAGACCTGAACATTTATTAGTATAAATATCATGTTAACTTGTCATTTAATTCTGTAAAATTTGAAGAAATGTTTCATCCTCTATGTTACGAGGAAATAACTAAGAGATTTGCAACTGAAATGCAGAGCTTTTTCTTCTTGATGTTGAGTAATCAAAGCTGAGGCGGTCCTTGGCAGCCCCTGAAGCACACCAAGCTAATTGTCAAAGTGCTGGATGTGCTCAAATTGGAAATTCACTGCTGCCCTCTGGATTTCTTGCTTATTTCTTCTAAATTCCTCTGATGGCAGCAGTGTTGTGGCAACTTTCTTTACGGCGGTCCAATGTATAAAAGAATTCCTCATGTGAAGCCTGTAAATTAGCCTTGATAGCTGTTGAATCCAAATTGGTTTTACTCTCAAATGTAGGTGAGAACTGAATTTAAATAGACCTCCATTTAATATTTTGCTATTAACCAAAACTTGTAGAAGCAAACCTTATGGAAATACCATTTGATAAGAATTGGTCTCAACTGCCAAAGTCAGTTTGGTTTGATTTCAAGCAAATCAAAATTGTTCAACAGCCATTATTCCTGCAAACTGCAATACAATTTGTAACTGAGAGTACCTTTATAAATTCATACGCATCGAAAAAATCACCTTCTAGCTCACAAATACACAATAACAACAAAAACTCACCCCAAAAATCTTTAAAAAAACATAAATCTTCAAAACCTATATTCAGTTTTAAGGATTTAAAACTATTAATAACATTAATTAAACAACAATTCATTTTCAAGAATGAGAAATTACAATATTAGCAATTTAAAAACACTATACATGTTTATCAAACGATAAAAATAAAATAAAACTTGAATGAGTAAATAAAGATATTTCACTTGTATTTGTTTTATTCTTTTTGCTTATCGTATGAAATTTCATCTGTATAAATTATAAGATTTTTTTTTTGTTTGTTTTTGGCATAATGTTATGAATAGTTTTTTTTTTTCTTTTTTTGTTTGTTTTTGGCATAATGTTATGAATAATTTATAGATTTTCTTTTGGTTGTTATATCATAATCATTGATTGAATTCTCATACCTTATAAATAACAGAGATATTATAAAATCTTTAAATAACAAATTTCAAAATTATCTCTAATTTATTAAATGCAATTATTTTATTAATTTATATTGAAATAAGTTTAAAATTTTTTTAAAAATTTATTCACAATATTTGTCAATGGCTCATTTCAATTTCACTCAGGATTACTAAAAATATAGTTGGCATTAGAGTCTTTACTATCTATACAACCTTATTTTTTATTTATACCTGGATGTAATGCAACGAAAAGAAATTGATAGGACTCTTGTACCTCATTCCAGAAGTTAAATTTCAACTCTTACCATTTAATATCTCAAATATATTTAGTCTTACGATATTAAATAGAGGGGTTTAATTCTCGAACTAATCGCAGTGAAACCCTCTTCGTTTTTTTTTTTTCGTTCATAAAAAAAACCTTGCTTTTTATTTATTTAAGTGCATTAAGCTTGGGCCGATAGATTTTGGGTTTCTCTGTGTTTAAGCTCACTCCTTCCCACAAATAATATCTGTAAGCCCACTAACCCTCCAATTTCTGGTATTGCTGGAAAGATTTCTTCTTTTCGAAGAATATAAGAGATTGATGCAGTTGGATCCTATGCCCCTGATTTTGTACCTTTCTTCACCATCCAAAACTAGTATTTAGTATACACTTTTTTATATTTTGGAGAAGTCAGAGTGGGACGCAAGTTAGGGAGGTAGAGCTACACCCTGTAAATTAATTGTACTATAGTTTCCATAAGAATTATAATAATAGAAAGCTTCCCTTCTATGCAAGCCCCTCTATATGCATGAATAAAAATGTTAGTACTTGAAATGTTAAATGCCCCTTTTAGCTTTGAAGTAAGGAACATTAAGATCCAATCTTTAATAACTTTGAAGTAAGGAATATTAAGATCCAATCTTATTTTCATTATAATTCAATGAAATTTATGAACTTTTGAGTTTTGAGGTGAGATACATCTTAACACTTAGACAACAAACATTGAAAATATTAATCACCCATGATTACAAATCATTCATAGTTTTTAATTGGGTTTTATCAATAAATGTAAAACTGCTGAGCGTTGCAATTTTGCCAGCAACATAACCAATTAAATCCTACCAAATAAAATAGATGTCACTATCCCATTCTTTTCCAATTTCCATATATTAAATAGCAAAATTATCACTTGCCTTCTGTATCAAAAATCCAATTGGGATTGGAAATTTTTGAGCCAATGGGTATGTTTCTAGGGTTCCAAAAAAATAACCCAAAAGAAGAAATATAGGATCAGTACGTAGTCTGTATATGCCCACAAAGTTTTGTCGTTGCTTTGTGTACAATGTTTTGGCAGTTTGTAAAGGAATTATACTTTGGAATTTTCTTGCATCTTTTGAGAATGTCACTGTTAGTTTGAAACTACAAAGAAAGTACCAATCAGAATCTCCACAGTATAGAGCCAACACACAAACCTCTAACAGTACACAGTTGAGTTATTTGGGTGGTATATGTACTAATAAATTAATGCAAAATGTACTCCAAAAGATGTGTTTGGCAGGTAAGGCTTCTGATGCACCGGTACTGCTGCTAACAAGGGGGGTCATGATGGGCCATGCCCAGTCATTTTCAAATTTCTTATCCACCAAACATGCTCATAAACACGAAGGACCACAAGTTTGTAAATTAGGCAATGTTTGGCAGGTCGATTAATTGAGAAATAGTAATCATGGTTTAATTGATTCCTAAACTCACATATTTGGATTTTATATTTTATTATATGATATTCTTATATGCTCATTAAAAAGGATTGCAATATATATATATATATATATATATATTGATATGTACATCAAAGACAGAGACACAGCCCAAGCGTTTTGTAAACAAGGTCCTCACCATCATCATAATGTTATGGGCATTTTAGCAGTTGCTGATTGCTGAGAATTGACGCTGCTTATGGGTAACATTCAAGACACTAATTTCAGTAAGTTCCAAATACATTTATTAATAAATCCATTGACTTGTAAGTTTCAAATAATGACGTAAACCAATGAATTTTGGTGCATTAATTCAATTTATCAAACCCATGGGTAAGGTTAAGAAGTTAATTATATCATTAGTTACTACAAGTAAGTACTCAATGTGCATGTCTTCTATTTTACTATAATTATTTTATTAGAAACTAGAAAATAATATGTAATATTAAAAGTAATGCACTCATCTTTTATTATTATTTGGTAAAATTTTTTAACAAAGGGAGACGTTATTTTTTAATGTTTATGATATATAGTTTAGAAATAAAAACGTCTTAATTTGCTCTCTTTTTTTAAAATTATATTTGAAGTAATTTTTCTAAATTGAAAACCAAAACCAAACATAACGGTTACCAATTTGACATTACATAATAATTAAGAGCACGAATTACACTTCTTTTTATGGGGTGGTTAAGTTTTAATCATTAAAATCACATGAGAAATTAAAAATATCATTTTGAGTTTTGATGTTGCTTAGGACTCGTGCATTGAATGATTGATCAAAGGAAAGAAAAAAGAAAGAAAAAAGAAAAAAAAGGAGGGGATAATATATCCACGATAATGAACTGTGGGGCTTCCCGCAGAGTAGAATTTCCTGGGCTATCATTTTAGCTTCACGAGCAAATAAAGGCAAAAGGCACGTGACGTCATAAATACCACCACCTAAGACACGCTTCTCCTTTAAACTCTCGTCTGACGTGGCATTATAAAGATCTTAGCTGTTGCGTCTCAACGAGGGATGGAATCCTCACGAGCTTTCATGGAGCTTGGAAAACACTGACCCAAGGCATGTGAGGAGGTGGAGTACACGCAAGAGTTTTGTGGATATTTGTAGGTACAGAATCTTCCTCTTCTTCTGTAGACTTATCTTGTGGATCAGAAATTCAGAAAAATAAAAGAACATTATTATTATGTTATGGAAAAATATTTTCTTAACGAAAAAAAAGAAAAAGAAAATAGAAAAAGAAAAAGAGAGCAATATTCATATAATTAATATCACGAAAAAAAAATCTATTTAATAAAGTCAGCTTTAAGGATTTGAATTAAAAATTATATTATTTATTGTCTTTTAAGCAAGGCTTTCAGTAATTGGGTTTTAAATAATAAAGGAAACAAAACAGTGATCCTGTGTGGTACTGTCTATTATAGGAAATTGACCATCCTTTATATTTAAGTTCACCTTTTGTTTTGTTTTATTATTTATTAGAAAAGAGCTGACATGTTTGTATTACAGAGAGAATGTTGATTTTTTATGCTAATTTCATTTTATTTATTGGGCGAAGTAATAATCATGACTAAATGATTCACATTATTTTTTTAAATAAAAAAAATTGTATATGTAATAATGTTTTACAAGGAAACTTTAAGTTGTCATAAATTAAGAGACCATAAAACCATATTTTAAGTTTGAGTTACTCATATAGTCATATTGCAAGCTATGATATGAAATTATTAATCTAAAACTTACAATTGTGTTTCATAAAAAAAAACTTATATATTTATATTAACAACTAATTTTAAATATAAAATGCATGTAGTATTAGTGCTCTTATAATATATATTACAAAAAGAAGAAAAAAGAACCAATATAAAAATGGAAAGATAATTTTTTTAATCACTTAAAATTTTAGCAAATTCACAATATTGAGCGAGCAAAAATATTAATCAAGTCCTTAACGTTTTTACAACCTAATTATTATTTAAAGCCATTTTGTTTTTGGGATGCTATCAGAACTATCTAATCTTAACCGCTACAGCAAAGTTTGTACGGAGGACGTTTTTTGTTAAAACATATCTGTTTACGTGGCACGGTTTTTGTGGGTGGATCAAAAATACTAGTGGTGTGCTATGTAACAGCAGAACAATGATCCATAAATTTAACTGCTGCTTCGGGGCAGGCTTTTTGGACAAGTAAAAGAAAAAAAAAAAAAACGGAAAGACAGAGACAGCAAACGTCGTTTTTTTGTTTTGGTTATTTATTTTTGGTGGCAGTTTCTTGTTTTTTGTTGCCCATTTTTTGCTAAAATAGAAATCCCAATTTCAATTTTTTTTTCCCTCAATCCTTGCTGTTAAAATTGTTCTGTTTTTCCATTCGTTGAAGATTTCTTCACCAAGATCTGGTCCCCCTCTTTCTCTCTCTTTCTGTCTGTTTCTATCTTCCCTTTGTTCACAGGGCTCGCGTGCCCATCAACTTCTTTCAATTTTTTTTTGTTGTTGTTATCTCCCTCGGGGAGAGAGAGAGTTTCTAAGCTCCAACAGAGATCTAGGATTTTTGTGTTGAGGTATTGGAATGGTCCCTTTTGTTTTGGTTCATTGTTTTATGGTACATTTGCTCTGTTTTGCTACTAGTTTATGTAGGTTCGTCCTTTGTCGGGTTTTCGTGCATAAACTGTGTTTGTATTAAAGTTTGAATGGTTTTCTGGGAAGATCCTGTAATTTTCCTATCTGGGTGTTGCACCATTTATTGGTTGGATTAATGAATACATGGAAACCTTGTATCTCTATTTGTTGGAGTAATGGTTTCCATGTATTTTCCATTTTCTTCTATTATTTCTAATGGATATCTTATTAAATTGTGTTTGTTCGTTGTATTTATTGTAGATCAATATTCAAAACATATATTTTCTCTACAAGTTTTCACTTTTTTGTTCCTTTCTTTTATGTAAAGGTTTTAGTATCTTGCCCTTGTTTTCTTGTTCAACTGGTTTACCAGCTTTCCTAATTTATATTCCTTGATGACATTTGGTTCTTTTGAATGTTACATGATATAAAATTCTGTTAATTTGTTCGTATTTGAGTCTGATATTTCATTGTCTGATTTTGTTATATGAAGATGAGTGACTAAGAAATGGGGAAGAAAGGGAGTTGGTTTTCTGCAGTGAAGAAAGCTCTTAGTCCCCAATCCAAGGAGAAGAACGATCAGGTTTGAATTGTTATTTATTATGTTGCTTGCTGTCATTATATTAGTTTCCTGTCGCATATATGTCCAAATCTCTAATTTAAAATGTTATTAATATTAGAAAATCCGTAAGTCAAAGAAAAAATGGTTTGGGGCGGAAAAGAATGAGGATGTGGTTTCTCCAACCGAACAAGATGCATTGGTTGCTCCCACCACCCCTCCGGTAGAAGATGTGAAACCAACCGAGGCTGACAATGCACAGAGCAAGCATGCTTACTCTGTAGCACTTGCCACTGCGGTGGCGGCTGAGGCGGCTGTCGCTGCTGCTCAGGCTGCAGCTGAGGTTGTTCGTCTAACTACGGTTCCTTATTATTACTCCGGGAAAACAAAGGAGGAGATAGCAGCCATCAAAATCCAGACGGCTTTCCGTGGATACCTGGTACGCTTGTTGCCTTTATTCACCTGAATTATAGCAAATCTATTACTTGCAATTTTTTAGCTGTAAGATGCTTATTTTGAGTTTGAAGTCTCTTTGTATATGATCTTAGGACAATTGGACCATTAGTTTTAATTACTATGCAATTAGTCCAATTAAATTAGCCATAATGCTTGATCACTGTCAGTGTTTGTAACATGGCCCCCAGCATTCTACAGCATTACAAGTTTTTCAATAATGAACTGAATTTAAGTTGCTGATTCAAGGTGAACAAAATTCAATGTTACATTTAATAGAAAAGGGTTTGATATAATTGATTTTACCAATTTTGAAAAGGTTTGAAATTTCTCGCATCAAGTGCATGCATTTATGTGTCAATTTTTGTGACTACCCCTTCCATAATGTTATGTAGTATTGACAGCGGCAGAAAAGGCGTTTGGTTTAATTTTGGAAAGCGGTAAATGATGATCAAACATCATTATTTAAAATATCCCATTAGTGGTAAATGAGCTGTATGCATTAAAAGGATCTCTGTTGTTTGCAATTTCAGGCAAGGAGAGCGTTGCGAGCTTTGAGAGGGTTGGTGAGGTTGAAGTCATTGATACAGGGCCAGTCTGTTAAAAGGCAAGCTTCTACTACATTAAGATGCATGCAGACTCTTGCCCGTGTTCAATCTCAGATTCTTGCGAGGAGAATAAGAATGTCGGAGGAGAATCAGGCGCTTCAGAGGCAGCTCCAACAGAAAAGAGAGAAAGAGCTCGAGAAGATGAGAGCTAATGTAAGTCTCCCTAGTAATTAGTATATGATGTTTGTGTGTGTAAAATTAGGTTGCTTGTTTATGCATTTTGTGTTCATTTTTCCAATTCCGGTTTACTTGCTTGTATTTTCCATTTTTCCTCTGGTTTTACTTTCCTTGTACATCCACAATACACGAGCACCATTTTCTGTGTTAAAAATATTACATTTTTTGAAACTCATATTTTTCTCGGGTTTTGAATTTTTTTTTTCCTGAAACTTGTGTTATAAACACAAATTCACTAAAATTATAATGACACAAATTTTTAGAAAGTACCCATCCTTTCACCTAGAAATAAGTGAGGTAAGATTTTTTCTGTTCTAATTCATTTTATAGAGAAAGATTTAAGGCCAAAATTTCCCAATTATTTCTCTGGAAATTTGAAAGAAGAACGTTTTTCAAGTTTAAACTCATTCTTGATAAAGGTACTGGATAGCGTTTTGGTTCTTTGTTTTCTTTTTTTATCAATATGACATTCGATTTATTGTTTGTCTTATGTACTCTTTCATTTTATGACGAGTGTTTTTTCCGTATGTGTCATTTCTATGATTTCTGTTATTGTTATCAAGACAGAGAGCCACTTTCTCTTTCCTGGAGTATTTCAATGTGCTCTTTATATGGTTGATATATTAAGCACTTTTGCAACAGACGGAGGAAGACTGGAATGATAGCACACAATCTAAGGAACAGATTGAAGCAAGACTTCTGAGCAAACAAGAGGCTGCATTGAGAAGAGAAAGGGCATTGGCTTATGCATTTTCTCACCAGGTACCATACTCTTCATTTTTTTAAACCTATAATTAAATAACTTAGACAGCCTATTGTTGGAAACTAAAACTTTTGTACGTGACTTTGTGTTTAAAATGTGACCATGATCGAGGTAAACATATTCTTATGTGTATCTTATGACTCTTATCTATCTACCCCTTGGTTTGTTCTCTGTTATTTCGTTAAGATTATGTCTGAAGCACTTAAATTATTTTAGGAACAAGTTAAATAACTTTTCCACTTATGCCCAAGGCAGAAGTCTGTCTTAGTTAAGTTTATAACCTCTATAAGATGCAAGTTGTTGTGGTCTAATTATTTAATCTCTCTTTCTATCAGTTGTTTTTTTCTTCTTTGTTTATCTTCTACTGAGCATTACTCTGGAAGTTGGAATTGATGCCTGTTGTTATACTAATTATAAGGTATTGATTTGGACTTTACCTATATGATAATTTCTTACAGCAAGTGGGGAAGAATTCATCAAAATCTGCAAATCCTACATTCATGGATCCTAACAGCCCTCACTGGGGTTGGAGTTGGTTAGAACGATGGATGGCAGCCCGGCCATGGGAGAGCAGAAGCACAGTAGATAACAATGACCGCTCTTCCATGAAGAGTGCAGCAAGTCATGCCGTGTCTGTTGGAGAAATTACCAAGGCTTACTATTGCCGTGATGACAACCATGATAATAAGCCTTCCACCCCTGCTAAAAAACCAAGCCGCCATTCCCCTTCAACTCCACTTTCCAAGGCACAATCATCATCGTCATTCAGTGGGAGAACCCCAAAGGTTAATGGCTGGACTGGAGATGACGACTCGAGGAGCACGTTCAGCGTCCAGTCAGAGCGCTATCGGAGGCATAGCATTGCAGGGTCTTCAGTGAGAGATGACGAGAGCCTAGCAAGCTCACCTGCTATTCCAAGTTACATGACGCCAACCAAGTCAGCAAAGGCTAAGTCTCGGTTGCCAAGCCCACTAGGGGCAGAGAAGAATGGAACACCAGAGAAGGGATCAGTGAGTTCTGCCAAAAAGAGGTTGTCATTCTTTGGTACCCCGATTGGATCGAGGAGACATTCCGGTCCTCCTAAGGTTGACATTAGTTCTATTAAGGACAAAGCAGTGCTTACAGAGGAGAAAGTTGTCAATTGAGGACTTGAAAAGAAAGAAGCAAGAACTTAGATAGGTGTTCAAGGAGAAGAATGAATAATAGATGGGTTAGGGAGCTTTAATCTTCATTGTGATTTTCCTCAGAAACTCCTCTTGTTAAGAGTTGAGAGGAGGAAAAGAGAATAAACACGGTTTATCCTTTCGATTGTACTTGTTGCGGTCATCATTAACATCAACATCTTTGTCTTCTTCTTCTCGTTTACTTCTCGTTTACAGCTATTTGTTATTTATAATTTGTTGTAGGATTGGTTTGGGGGTGTTGTTAGTCCAATGTTAACAGTTAATAATTTCTATTGGTTTTAGCCCTGTGGTGGTTGCTTCCCTTCTCATTATTCTTCCTTTCTTTGTTATCAAAGCTCATCTGGGTCCGTGAGAGTGCCAAAGAAAATCATTTCGCGCTGTGTTAGTGACAGTTTTTAAGGTTATTTGATTTGGTTCTTGCAGGTAAAAGAGAAATATATTAGAATTCATATATTGCCTTTTATTTTTTCTTTATTTTTTTTTATTTCTTTAGGCAAATTGGGATAAACAAAGAAATCTCTGAACTATTTCCACTTAATATGCTGTACATAGAGTAATAACAGAAGCAACCTTTTATCATTATGATTATTAGTATTATGTATAATGAATTGAAAAAATACTAGAAGTAGTGGGTATATAAATCGAAAAAATTTCCCGCGCTTATAAAAATAAGTTGTGCATTTCATTTGGCTGTGAGTTGCTTTCCTTCTCATTGCCCTGTTTCACTTATTTTGATGACTAAATCTGAATCATCCGCCAACATAATTTTACTCTGCATCTTATCAATTGGTTCATAAAAAGATACATTTAACATAATGTTCATGACACAAAAACAGACTATGTTTCACAAAGTGAGTAAATTAAAGACATATTACCAAAAAAAAGAGTAAATTAAAGACATATAGCACACTTGGATCAACAAGTATGGACCTTCAGCTTCCCCTTTACATCCACAAACTTATTTTTGTCATTTGAATTCAGACTTACCTCTTCAGTGTCATCATCTTCCAATTGTGTCGGTGAGCATTTTGAATTTGATGTCTCTCCAACATCCCCTACAGGCTTCTCTTCAGGACAAAGAGAAGGCTTTGGAGGCATTTGCAGAGATTCAATTTCTCCTTCAAGCATCTGTATGACTTTATTCATTGAAGGTCTTTCACTTGGTTTCATCTGTATACACCATAATGCTACTATTATCATCTTCTTTCTTAGTTTTGATTCCTCCTCTGTCATTGCATCTTCCATTTGTAAGTCATCTCCTTCAATGATTTTGTCATAAACCCAAGAAGGGAAGTATATTTGACTTGTATGATCCGCAACTGCATTCAAATTTTTTCTTCTACTTGCCATTTCCATCAATAACATTCCAAAACTATACACATCAGCCTTGTGAGAAACTCCTCCAATATTTTTGTAGAACAACTCTGGAGCCATGTATCCGATGGTTCCTCTTGCTGCAGTCAAAGAGACAATGCTATTGTCTAATGGACACAGTTTTGCAAGTCCAAAATCAGAAATCTTTGGAAGAAAATTCTCATCTAGAAGAATGTTGTGCGGCTTAATATCAAAATGTAGAATTTGCATGTTGCATCCTCGGTGAAGATATTCGATCCCAGAAGCCACTCCAATTGAAATTTCACACATTTTCTTGCAATCTAAGGAGTTAGCTGGAGAAAAAATGTATTTATCAAGAGAACCATTGAGCATGAAATCATACACAAGAGCACGCTTCGATCTCCCCACAAAGAAACCAACTAGTTTCACCACGTTGACATGATGAATCCTTCCAATGGTAGCAACTTCGTTGATGAATTCTTGCCCATTAGCCTTGGATTTATCCAACATCTTGATTGCTACATAGTGACCGCTACGAAGCTTTCCTTTATAGACGCAACCATAGCCCCCTTCGCCTAACTTTTTCTTGAAACCATTGGTCATCTTTTTAATTTCTGAGTAAGAGTATCTTATAGGCATTAAGTTATTGTTAGTTTGTAAAAATTCTTCTATAATGTTATACATTGACATATGCCGCTTACGCCATTTGTAGACCAACAATACAACCAAGCATAGGGTGCCCAATATGAATCTCCCTAACAAGCATAGCAATGCTGGAAAGTTTATTATCAGAAGAAGAAGGGAATTAGGTCAGGATATATGTAAAACTATCAACCTTAGTTCATAACACTTGAAGAGACATTGAATTTAAGCTTTAGTACTTATAAATTGTAAAATTATAAACAAATTAACTGTAAAGTTGAGTAATTTACCAATTAATACGAGGATTGCAGAGACCCCAACTGCAAAATAGATAAACAAATGACAAGATAAGGTATTTTACGCAAAAAATATATATAGAACCGCTTTAAACTATCAAATAGCTAGTTGCTTGAGCAAAATAATAATAATAATAATAATAATAATAATAATAATAATAATAATAATAATAATAATAACAACAACAGATAGCTATTTGCGATTAGTCCCCTTAATGGTAAATAAGAAATAGTGTATGAAAACTGCTACAAACCTAAGGTAAAAAATTAATGAATTAGATTTATTTACCAAATACTATTTACCAACTTACAAGGTCGTATGTTGCTAATTGACAAATTAATAAAATCTATATACCACATGATGTGAATTCAATGCACGTAATTAAAAAAAAAAAAAAAACACTACCCACGGGCTTGTTTGATAACACAACTGTTTTTTGTTTTTGTTTTTAGTTTTTTCCTCTTGAATTATATGTAATTTGGTTGATTTAGAGGTTAGTTAGAGTTTGTTAAATGTTAGTTGACTAAAATGTGAAGGAAAATGTAAAACAAAACAGAAAATGAAAACACTTTGAAGGTGTTTTCATTTTCTGTTTTTGTTTTTACATTTTTACTTAATAAAGTAGTCTAACTAACTTTTAACAAACTTCAACTAACCTATAAACTAACCAAATTACACATAATTTAAGAGGAAAAAACTAAAAACAAAAACAAAAAACAGTTGTGTTATCAAACACAACCTAGTGTCTTAATTTTGATGACTGCATTATCATCGTTCAAACAGTATTTCACATCAAGGATTCACCGATAAAATTGTGTTTAGAGGATAGCTAATTAATATTGCAGGATGCAGAGCGGATCCTCACATTTAAGAGTTGTGAGAAAACACCCGAGCCAAACACCTACACCATCCAATCACAAACAAAAACACATGTTAATCCCACAATCATCCACTAGAAAAATATTAATAAGAGAAGAAGAAAAAAGAAATAGATAATCACCAGAAAATATTCCACAATTTTGGATCTTGTTATGTTCATCGAGAGAGCAATAGAAAGACCATGAAAGCTCAAAACCATATGCAAGTTGATTGTGGATTTCTGAGTAGGAGACATTACTAGTACTGCTTCCTCTTTGTTGCCACGATGTCATAGCCATAAGCTCTATACGGCAAGAGTCCTTCAACTCCGATACGTCAGTGCTACCTATCTTAACATAAGAATAGTATTGCCCTTTGGATGTGATATTCGTACCGACATTAGTACTAGTATTAATTTTATAGCATGGACTCGTGGGTATATAAAGAGGATCAGACTCCACTGAGTTTTCACACTTGAAGAAACTTATGGGCTCCGATAGTAAGATCTCTGTGAAATTATACTGGCTATTTAGTCCACTAATCTTGGTTGAGTATTGTGCATTATACTGATGATGGTCAGTACTGAAATTATAATTGGTGAGAGAGTGACGGGGGAGAGACGAGCAATTACCCTTCACAACATTGGAATCCACCAGTCGAATTGTGTAGTTATTATAGTTGATTGATTGGACGTAGTATTTCCCAGAATACAAGTATAATACAGTATTAGTATGGTTGTTCTCGCAGGAAAGGTTGTACCTTAGATCCCCGCAGTTTTCTGGATCGGTTCGGAGTCGGAAAGGATGGCTAATCTTAGGGATATTGCCACAGGAAGAAGGTGGACAATCATCAGTACTGTTTGCATAGCTTATGAAGGCAACGAAAGCCATGAATATTGGTGCTGAAGTAGAGGGTCTTCCAGTCTCCATTACTATTATGGGTTTGCCTCTCAACCACAAAAATCTGTAAAGCCAACGTTATCGACTGCTTAAATATATATATATATATATTGAAAAAATCTTCCATGTCTAACTAACAGATGCATAATTTTCATTATTAATAAATTTCATCTTGAATAGTTAAATTAAATGAAAAGTCATGGGCTATATCTTTAGAATAAAAAAAAAAAAAAAATTCTTTCTTGATGTATATAGATTTTGAGTATTTGTATAATAAAGAGAAACTAACAATTATCTGGACGGTTGAGTTTTTATTTTTTTTAAACATTTTTATTTTGGGGTTGGGGGATTCAAATTCTTATCTTTGTCAAGGAGGAAACAATAGCCTCTTAACGCTGTAATGCTCTTGTAAAGAAAATAATGATTTTCTACTACTGGATTGCTCCTATAGGATATTAGACGGTTGACTTAAATCAATATTATGAAAAGTAGCTTCCCTTAAACTTGGCCAGACCAAATCAAATGCTTCCAATAGGCAATAACCCTACCTAGAAATTGAAATATATGGAAAAAAGCGCACCGCTATTATCATTTATCAATTATATGGAAAAGAAGCCTCGATCTAGAGGTATCATGCGGTGTATTTAGACACAGTTTGCGTTTCCAATGTTTTGTGTAAACTAACTTCTACTTTTGTAATTATTATCATTATTTTTTGATATATATTTTTGGACATATAGCAATTAGGTGCCAATTACACTGTCCATCGTACTAAAAAAGGACAAAAAATGATAGTTTTACCAAGAAATTGCTATTTCATGCAGAAGTGTAGACGTCCGAAAAAATATACAACAAAATATGTACTTGTTTCTTTTTAGAAAAGAAAAATAATTCAAAGTTCAATACAAAAAAATGAAATGACCTTTTATAATAGGCAACTAAACGAAAGAAATGTTCATAAAAAAAAAAAAAAAAACTAAACGAAAGAAATGTTCTTTCACAAAAATAAAAATAAAAATATAACTATAAAATATTATGAGAAGTCTAGATCTAATTAGTAAACGGAAGACTGTTGACCGCCACCAATTGGACATGACATGACTCATACTTTCAGGGTATTGGCTTATGATTTTTCTACATTTTTTTTTTTTGATAACTAGAAAATGCATTCAACAGCAAACGAAGAATACACAAAAACCTCCAAAACAAGAGCTATGATTTTTCTACATATATATGTTTGGAAGGAACGAGAAAGTGGGAAGATGGATAAAATTGATCATGTGTTTGGTACGTGTTAGAGATGGATCCCAAAATATCTCTCTAATTGTGGAAATGATGAAAGTAATTTATGAAGTATGAGAATAATTTAATTTATGACCTCTATAAACACAAATATCTATGATTTCAAAGGTCGTAAAATAAACCCATGTTGAAAAGTTAATTATATATATAGGTAGAAAATCCTAATCCAATATTTGGACATGACGTCCGACTAGTACCCAGAGAGGAAATCAATATCAAGCGGGCTAATTTTACCAATTACTACTCTAATTTAGTATTTGGTTGATTAAGGTTCGCAAACTAAGGCTAATAATTTTTTAGATATCGATAAATTAACCAAATGATGAGTTTGAATACGAAGTTTGAAAGTAATTAAGAATCTTAGATCCTGTTGTTTATATATTCATGAGATTTGGTATGTATACCCAAGCCAATAATGCTATGACAACTAGCTCTGTTTACCAATTGATGCGTCGGATTATAATTAGCTTATATTTAGGATTTAGTTATCCCTATTAGATTATATTATTTTGTCAACTAATAATACATTATCACATCATTACTTGGTAAATAAAAGTGGTGGCTCCAGCAGTAATCTTACCGAAACAACACAAACGTAAAAGCAACGATACACGCGTGGATTGTAGAAAACTAAGTAGGAAAAAACTAGACTGATCCCAATTATTTTCCCCCTAAGAAAGGTTTTTGCATGGTAATTAAAGTCTCGTTCATAATTCAACAGAAAGTGGAAAAAAGCGTGTCAGCTAAGACATTTTGATTCAATTGAAAATGACTCACACTCAAGATTTTTCTCATCGGCTACTGGAATCTCCATTTCGATAGCTCTAAGACTTTAGATTTTTCTTGGCAAAGTTTTGTTTTATTATTCGACTTTGTGTACTAAATGTTAAAAACAAAGTAGGTAAGAACAATTTGATAAACGACATAACACTTAACATTGCATGGTGTTCAGGGAGATCGTACCATGAAACAAGCATAGCCACAAGTAGAAAACAACATACAGAACGGCTAGTAGACGACTTGATTTTACTAATTGCAACTCTAATTTACTATTTGGTTGATTAAGGTTTCACACAGACCAAGCGAATAATTTCTAGATATAGAGTTTGAATACTAAGTTTGAAAATAATTAAGAATCTAGATCTTGTTGTTTATATATTGGTCAAATATGATATTTTATAAAAATTGGGATAAGCGGCACAGAGAGATCAGAACCATTTCCACTAAATATGTTGAACAGGCATTACATAGCAAGTTATGCATTTCATTTAGCTGTGAGTAACTTTCCTTCCCATTGCTCTGTATCAGTATTTTTGTTGACTAAATCTGAATCATCCTCCAACATAATTTTACTCTGAATCTATAAATTGGTTCATAAAAGGGAAAAGACTAGACATAATTTCAATGACACCAAAACTGAAGTTAAATTTTCATGACACCAAAACTGACGTTAGGTATTACACAGCGAGTAAAAAGACATACAGCACATTCGTAGCAACAAATATGGACCTTCAGCTTCCCCTTTATAACCACACAAACTTATTATTGTCATTTGAATTCAGAATCAGATCTTATCTCTTCGATGTCATCATCTTCCGATGGTATCGTTGAGCATTTTGAATTTGATGTCTCTCCAACATCCTCTATAGGCTTCTCTTCAGGACAAAGAAAAGGCTTTGGAGGCATTTGTAGACGTTCAATATATATCTCCTCATAGCCGGTTTTGGGGTAAGGCCACCAAGGAGGTGGCCCAAGGGCCCCCCCACATGATAAAGGCCCAATTTTTTATTATTATATATATATAGTAGAGATATATAAATATATAATTATATTATATATTATAATAATAAATATATCTTTAAAATATCAAAATAAAAATGAAATATTTTGAAAAGATAAATATTTAATACTAATTAAACTGTTTTTGGAAAAGATAAATATTATTTTAAGATAATATTTTTTTTCTAAATTTTTAGATCATATTAATTTTTTAACGTTATTTTTTTTTTCAATCTTTTTCTCCACTTTTCTGTCCATCTTCTTCGTCACTTTTCTCTCAATTTTCTTTAGTTATTCTTTTTCTCATATTTTTTTACTTTTCGAAACATTGACTTCAATTCAAGTTTTAAAATTTATTATTACTCTCTGCATCTCTCTCAATTCTTGCTCTACAGGGCTTGATTATTATAATAAAAAAATCAGATCCTATTGTTCTATAGCTTTTATATTTTCTTTACATATATTTTAATATTTAATATTTATTTGTTATTTTTTATTTTAAATATCATATAAAATTTATAAAATATTATATATAATTAAGGCATTAATTTTTTTTATTGCCTAAGGCCTCTTTTAGTGTGGAACCAGCCCTGTATCTCCTTCAAGCATCTGTATGACTTTATTCATTGAAGGTCTATCACTTGGTTTCATCTGTATACACCACAATGCTACTATTATCATCTTCTTTCTTATTTTTGATTCCTCCTCTGTCATTGCATCTTCCATTTGCAAGTCATTTCCTTCAATGATTTGGTCATAAACCCAAGACGGGGAAGTATATTTGACTTTGTATGCTCCGCAACTGCATTCAAATTTTTTCTTCTACTTGCCATTTCCATCAATAACATTCCAAAACCATACACATCAGCCTTGTAAGAAACTCCTCTAATATTTTTGTAGAACAACTCTGGAGCCATGTATCCCTTGGTTCCTCTTGCTGCAGTCAAAGACACAATGCTATTATCCGATGGACACAATCTAGCAAGTCCAAAATCAGAAATCTTTGGAACAAAATTCTCATCCAAAAGAATGTTGTGCGGCTTAATATCAAAATGCAGAATTTGCATGTTGCAGCCTTGATGTAGATATTCAATACCACGAGCCACTCCAAGTGAAATTTCATACAATTTCTTGTAATCCAAGGAGTTGTTTCCTTCTTGAAAGTATATGTATTTATCAAGAGAGCCATTAAACATAAAATCATGTACAAGAGCTGGCTTCGAGCCCTCAACACAAAAACCTACTAGTTGCACCACGTTGACATGGTGAATCCTTCCAATAGTAGCAACTTCATTGATGAAATCTTGACCATTTGCCTTAGTTTTCTCCAACATCTTGATTTCTACAAGACGTCCGCTGCGGAGCTTTCCTTTATAGACAGAACCATAACCTCCTTCACCTAATTTGTCCTTGAAACCCTTGGTCATCTTTCTAATGTTGGAGTATGAGTACCTTATAGGCATAAGAGGCGTAATCTCATTGGTCAGCATCACCACTGGTTGACGAGGAATATAGCACACGAGCCGAGCCCCAGAGTTTGGAGAATGAGAAGCAAGAAGCTTCGAGTAATTTTTACCAAAAGAAACAAAGAAGCTACAAGTAATTCTGAATGAAACATCGAATCCTCGCTCCGCAGCCGAAATTTTTACGGAAATGGTGAGCTAAATGCCCTAATTCTGTTGTTATTTCGGAAATGGTATCTTAGATTGCATAAAGTTTGATTTTTGTGTTTGATTTCACTTCATCTGCCACTTACTCTGGAACTAATTCAGTGGACTCCACTAGATTTTGAGTTCCATGTATGTAGTGGAATCTCATGGTAAATTTGAGTAGGTTGAACCAAACACAGCCTTTCGTAGTCTGGTTTCCCAGTTTGTCCATGGAAACTCTGTTTATTTTTTATTCTTTTTTGGTTTATGAATTGGATTAGCCCCATCTGATTTCTTCTAATGGCCTAATATGTATGTAGTACATACTACAATATTTGTCTTTGTCTTAATGAGAATAGAGAATCTGATGCATTTGGTTGTAGAGCTTCTTTTAAGTTCCCAAAGAAGGAAATAAAGTGAGTAGAGGAGTGGTCTACCCAAACGTTCTCACACTTGTAAACAGAGTGCATGTAGAGTACTGGTGGAAGGCTGAATTTGTACTGAGAAGAGAAAGGAAATACTAGCACATTTTTGGCTTTCGACAACGTCTAAAAAGCATCATCGAAATACATAAACGACGCTTTTTTATGTGTCATATTATCTACCATCATCATATATTAACCAATGTAATGAAGGTTTTTAAATATTGAGATAGCTTATATACAACAACACTTTTTATAAGCAGTGACGTTAAATATCACATAATTTTGAAACCAAAACCGTTGTTAAAAGCATTATAATGACGACGCTTATAATTTGGCCTTTCATGACGCTTTTGTTATGTTGTTATAAATATATCACATGCCATACTATGACAACACTTTTTTTAAACGTCATCTTTTAATATACTTACATTATATTTTAAATTTAATTTTATATTAATGAAATAAATTTATAATATCTATTAATATTAATAAATTTATAATATTTATTAATTCAATATGTCATGTAGAACCTCTTCATTCAAAATCCTGACAAGTTTCTTCCCTACCAATATCCATACAAGTTACACTGAAACAAAACACATTTTAAGTTTCCGCAAATCAATTCTACATGCTACATCAAATATTTTATAAAAAAATTTGAATGAACCAGAGCAGTAGCCATCAAAATGAATAACATCTGATCTCATGAAAGTAATTAAACCCCTATCTTGTTTAAATAGTCAGCTGCCTCAGGCAGAGGATCTCTGACATGCAGAAAATAGTTGCCAACTGATGAAAGCCATCACCAGAGAGGTGAAGAATTCGAAGCCTACCACCTTAGGAAAGTGCCAACCAAGGCCCCGCCTCAGATGACTGCAGAAACAATGATTTAGCTAGCAGAAAAGACAACTAGAAAAACTAGTTTAGTATTAGAATCATACATCTAGGTGCCCATTACATCCTTAAACTCAATCTACGTGGTTGTAAACATTCCATTTTCAAAAAGATATCATATTGGCAATAGAGATGAAAAATGACCAGATATGCTCATTGCAAGTTGCAGAAAAGTAGGCAAATAAAGGTTCAAGAAGTGTCTTGAAGCAGAGACATTGTAAGTTTACATGTATCAATAGAGAGGCTAAGTACACCAAATATAACAAACTTGTTGAATACAAATTAAGCAATTGTAAGATAAAGACAATACAGTATTAGTTGTCTCAATATACTATTCCAGAAATTACTATGCTGTGTCCTATGTAAAGTACAATCCAAACAAGAAGGAACAGCTGTATACCAGATTAGCATTAGCTTCGAGGCCTTGTAAAATGTAATCCCAAGTGAATTCTAGTCCCCTAGCACCCACCCAAAGAGGTGCCAATCTATGCAGAACAGAATCAGCAAAGGTCCATCCTGCCAACAGGGTTAGAGCCTAGGTTAGAAATACAGCAAATCTCAAAGACTGCTAAAAAAAATAAAAACAAAAAGCTACTGCTTTCTATCATCAAGTTCCACTCACCAAGTCCCACTGCTTGAAATTCATGATTTTGAGATATGTTCCTGTGAGTCAACTGGGTCAAGGCAAAGCAAAGGCCCGCAACGTCTATAAAACCAATTAGGGCTTTTAACAATTCCTGAAATAATAAGACAGCAACAAATTATGGGTGAAAACTAGTCAACAATTGTATGTCAATTCCATGCCCACTACCTCACCCCTCCACATCCCCCACCCCCTTACGGCTCAACTGGCACACCACTATCTTAAAAACAAAAAGGATTGATAGCATACTTTTTTAAATAGATACTTATAACAAGTTATATTGTTTCCTCATTAAACTAGTTGGTCACAATTCATGCACCACATGTTACATCTCTTTATAATAAGATGAAGTACCATTGCTCCATTTTACACCAATTTATAGAAGACATAAAAGGCCATCAACCCTCACAAGGTTAAGTGAGGAGTAAAAACCACCAACCCTCCACAACATTTACCTATTCAATGATTGTTTGAGCTCCTTAATCTTCTGCTAAGTCATCCCCCCCTTGAGAAATCAAAAACCTCTTCACTTAGAAGCTGAAGAAAACAGATTCAAGAAATTACTGGCGGCAATAGAAAACCAAATGAAACAAACTTAATGTCAAAATTTTAAATAGAAGGTCGCACCTTCAATATAGCCATACAATGCTCACAAATTGTTTCACTAGTTTTAGCAGCTGAAACAAGATCAGGAATAAAGCTTTGCCATCTTGCAGGCCAATCATGCTTCAAAATCTGCATGGCAGAGTATAAAAATTCATGGCCAAGAAAGCAAGTAATTTAACATTTAAATTTAGCAGAGATTTTAGATGCACACAAACTTTCTGAAGACAGCTCCAAAGTAATACAGGTGAAATCAACAAAACTCAAAATATACAATTCAGCTGGCATGTTGAACATAAAAATTACACCATCAACACCCAGAAAAGGACATTCTGCATTCTCATAAATCATGCTAGAAGAATATGAATTGGACTGTAAACAACATAACTAATGAGGTAGCAACAAGGTCATACCTGAACCAATATGATATTAAGTTTGTTGACATATAGCCTTTCCACCCGAAAAGAAGCCTCATTACTTGAAAGCTACATAACAGCAACCAAAGGTAAGAAGAATGCATATAATAAAAGCATGACCACTAACAAAGGTGAGATAGTCAAACTTTTCCTCCTAAAACATTTAGAATCGTACCTGTACAATTACATCAGAAATGTAATTTTTCATTCCACCTCGCTGTTCAACAGGCAATGCATTCCATCTATACTTGATAACACCTTCTAGAACCTGTACATAGAATCAAAAAGCACCAATGCAACTAATCATGACCATCAATCAACACACTGATTGGACGCATCAATTCAGAAGACCTATGAACTTACCTCCAGTAGAAGGCATAGAATCTCAACTTCAATTTTTGACAAATTCTGACTGGACGTACCCTGCTCCCAGTAATATTGACAGCATCTCCTCAGAAGTTGATCTAACAATGACTCTATGTCTTTAACACATACAACGACATTGCCCATCCTTTGAGCAAAGATAGAATCATTAGCTGCCAGCAACAACAACTCCATTTAAACTCTCACAATAAATTCTTTCTATAGGATACTAATGAGGAAAAAATTGACTTGAAAACATACAGGTTACAAAAATCATATCCCAACACCCAATACTGCTATTACTTTATCACATCATAACCCAACATCGTCATCTTTGCAATATATGTTTAAAATAATTAGGCATACAAAATACAATAGCATGAATACGAACAAAAGCAAAATGAATAAAACTGATCATAAATCGTTAGTTGGATAAGTTGCATATTATGCACACTTGTATAACTAACTTATAATCTTAAAAAATAATATCGAATATTAAGCCCATTTTCGCATTAAGTTATATAATAGAGTATGACAGTACTATAGCTTTAAAATAAAAGATAAAAAATAAAATTGCTGCATCCCCATATGATTATAAGAAATTATCTAAAGGGAAAACTAAATAATAATTAAAGCAAATTAAGCAGAATAGATATTAGACACATACCATTTCTCAAGGACTAGTCCACAACCGTGAGCTCTTCTTATCTCAGCTTTGGTGCGATCAAAATGGTGACGGAAATTAAAACAGAGTTTCAAAGTACCATCATTGAACCAGTCGTTCTGCATCTTGTTCAAAAATATTACACGTTTAAGGTTGTCCTCAAACACTATGAGCCTGTACAGCTTTTCTTGGGGTGAAGTGTATGACTTGTCATACAATTTGCAGCATATCTCAAACAATTGGGAGCTCGGCAACTTCAACTTACCAACCTGAGCATCCTTCATCAAATTATTCAAATCCTCTTGGGATGATGATGCCAAAACATTTTGCAGCATTACCTTTCCAACCAATGTTCTTAAATTTTTTAGATACCAAATCGAATATATTCTACTAGATGTACTACACTCAGAAATACATAAATAAATAAATAACAAGGAGCATATATATGATGGCGATAAGCTTACTTACCACATCTGTGTAACCAGGGGGCGAGCGGTTGGGAACAATGAAAGTCACACACGGCTTAGCAACGAATGCCGAAGAAAATTTAATGAATCCAGGAAGAAGGGGAGTGCGAGAGGAACCAAAAGCCAGTTTTGAAGAACGCATGTATAGAGATCGCAACAGAGTCGCCATTGATGAAACTAAATTTCGGTGAGGAGTTTAGGGTTTCACAAATTTGGGGATTTTTGTAACCTGTACACCACCGACAATAAATTCAAAATAACCAAACAAACAAAAAGTAAAAAAAAAAATAATGATGTCAGTGCAGTAAATATACCTTTCATGATTGTGGGACCTCTCAGCCAAAGCTCACCTGTCCGATTCACCGGCAAAGCCCCACCACTCTTCGAGTCCACAATCTTCGCCTCCATGCTCGGCGACAATAGCCCTGCCGTTCCGTACTTACAACTCTTTTCCAGCAAGTCTGTCGACGCTCCCACACTCGTTGATTCTGTTAAGCCATACCTTTGAAGGATCTTTACCATTGGATACTTATCCAAAAATCCCTCGTTCACCCCCTTACTAAGCGGAGCTGCACCAGACAAAATAGAGTGTAGTGAACTTAGATCATACTTGGCATTTATCTGGTCCGCGTTGTTCATGAGCGCTATCAATATTGGGGAATGAAAGAAATGAGTGATTGTTGTCGAGAAAAATGATAGATTTTTTATGTAGTTCCAGGGCATACCTTCGTCGTCACGATCATCGTCCTTCTTCACCAAAGGCTGAGCCATGATAGAGAAATATGAATCTCTGAGATATCAAGGAACTGTACGTACAGACCTATAATACTCTCTCTGTTTATTAGCCCTAACTTTGGATCGAGAGGGAAACTCTTATTAGCCCAAAATTTGGATATAGAGGGAAAGGGAAACTACCGAGAAGGATCTGGGTATTTAGAGATTTGGGGATTTTGTTAAGGAGAAGAGGAAGATTGATTTGGGGATGAGAGGGAGATTGTATCGTATAGCGTGTTTTTTCATAGCGTCGTTCAAGCCCAAATATGTAGTGGTGAAAGCAAAGCTTCGTGTGGTTATTTTTTAGATGGATGGAGTTTGATGCATCTCTGATTTGATTACCCAATTAATTCATTTACATGGCTCTCTCTGTTTTGTTTCTGTCATCTCAGAAATGAGGTAAGGACAAATTTCTCCTTTTGTTTGCTTCTTGTTCTTTTAGATCATGTTCTACTTCTAGCCAAGTTTTTTTTGTCCTTGGGATAAATTAATTGGAAAATTTCATAACTATTTCTACTTATTATAAAGCATCCATTACATAGAAATTCCAATTGTTCGATGAAACAAACATAGCCACGAGCAGCAAAACAACATGCACAACAACTAGTAGAGGACTTGAATTCTTCATCAAGTGTAACTGCAAGTATGAAAGTAATTTATGACCTCTATAAACACAAAGATCTATGATTTCCAACGGCGTAAAAGGAAAATAATTAATATAATTTTCATGACGCCAAAACTAATGTTATGTATTACACACGCGATGAGTAAACATGAAATATATTAAACTTGTATCAGCAAATATGGACCTTCAGCTTACCCTTTACATCCACAAACTTATTATTGTCATTTGAACTCAGAATCAGACTTATCTCTTCATTCTCCTCATCTTCCGATGGTATCGTTGAGCATTTTGAATTTGATGTCTCTCCAACATCCTCTACAGACTTCTGTTCAGGACAAAGAAAAGGCTTTGGAGGCATTTGTAGAGATTCAATTTCTCCTTCAAGCGTCTGTACGACTTTATTCATTGAAGGTCTGTCACTTGGTTTCATCTGTATACACCACAATGCTACTATTATCATCTTCTTTCTTATTTTTGATTCCTCCTCTGTGATTGCATCTTCCATTTGTAAGTCGTTTCCTTCATTAAGTTGGTCATAAACCCAAGAAGGAATGTATATTTGACTTGTATGCTCCGCAATTGCATTCAAATTTTTTCTTCTGCTTGCCATTTCCATCAATAACATTCCAAAACTATACACATCAGCCTTGTAAGAAACTCCTCTAATATTTCTGTAAAACAGCTCTGGAGCCATGTATCCCATGGTTCCTCTTGCTGCAGTCAAAGACACAATGCCTTTTTCCAATGGACACAATCTTGCAAGACCAAAATCAGAAACCTTTGGAACAAAATTCTTATCCAAAAGAATGTTGTGCGGCTTAATATCAAAATGCAGAATTTGCATGTTGCAGCCTCGATGTAGATATTCAATACCACTAGCCACTCCAAGTGAAATTTCATACAATTTCTTGTAATCTAAGGAGTTGTTTCCTTCTTGAAAATATACGTATTTATCAAGAGAGCCATTAAACATAAAATCATATACAAGAGCTCGCTTCGATCCCTCAACACAAAAACCTACCGGTTCCACCACATTGACATGGTGAATCCTTCCAATAGTAGCAACTTCATTGATGAATTCTTGACCATTTGCCTTAGTTTTCTCCAACATCTTGATTGCTACAAGACGTCCGCTACGAAGCTTTCCTTTATAGACAGAACCGTAACCTCCTTCACCTAACTTGTCCACCCTTGGTCATCTTCCTAATGTTGGAGTATGAGTACCTTATAGGCATAAGGTGGTTGTTACTTTGTAAAAATTCTTCGATAACATCATATGTTGATAGATGCCGCCTTCACCATTTATAGACGAGAAATGCAATCACACATGGAGTCCCCAATACTGCTTTGGCCACCAGCCATAAAGGCACTGTGAAAAATATGGTTTACTCATAATTAAGTGTTTAAGGTCCGTATAACATTAGTTTGTGCAGATCATTAAAACATGGCATTAATGACATATATATTTGGGATTGCAATAAATCTTATCAAATTAAATAATTAATAATTTTTGTCCATTAAATGCATATCTTGTATTTATATTAAAGGAAAAACTACATGAGGGTAGTATATCAGTAAGGGTTTACCAATTTGTACCACCACTTTTAAGGAAGCTACAAGAAACAAAAGAACCAAAAATTAGAGAGACGATAAATAATATACGGAAAAACTTATATTCAGAACATTAATTATATACGTAGAAAGCGATGCAACTTTTTTTTGGACAAAAGAGAGCGAAGCAGATTGCATACTGAGAATACTTGCTTTTAAATATAATTAATAAAAAAAAAATTGTGAAACTAAAATTTGGCAGTTTTGTGGAAACAGTTTCCATGCATGATAAAAATTTAAATAGTTTGTAATTAAAAGGACGTCTACACAATATTCCTCACCTTCAAAGTTACTGAGAATCTGCTTTAATTTACCTACATCATCCATCCAATTAGAAACAAAATTAATTTTAGCTCGCAATAGATATCTTGGACAAATTTTTAAAAAGTAATATACCATAACTAACACAAAAGAAAAGTCTTTCAACTCTTTCATATATTCTTACCGCAGGAATAGGAAGCTGGTATTAGTCTCCAAAAATCACAACCATAAAATTCATTATCTAATTATCAAGCGGGGTAGTTAATTATCTAATTAGAAATAGAAATGTTAGCTAAGGCCATTATCTAATTAATTAGAAGAACATAATATATATATGGGTCATAAAAATGTTTCTTCATATTTCTTTCATACTTACCACAGGGAGGATCGGTTAGTCCCCATAAATCACAAGTATATGAAAAGAACTGGACCGTGTTATTGGAGTCATTAACACAGCATGCGCCATCACCGTGTTTAGCAAAACTCTGCAACCATGAAAGCTCGTTTGACATTTCATTGTGGATGTCTACGTATGAAATATTACTTTTCCTGCCAATTTCCTGCCACGATGTCATAACCATCATCTCTATACGGCAGGAATCCTTCAACTCCGAAGCAGCTGTTCTCCCATTTATAATATAAGAATATTGCCCTTCGGGACGACCATACAAATCCCAGCTTGACCAAAAAGTTTTACTTCTAATACATGGAGTAGTAGGTATATAAAGAGGAGAATTCACTGGATTTTCACAATTCAAGAAAGTTTTAACGTCTGAAACCTCTGAAATCAAAATATTTTCCCCATCTTCATCACTGTTTCTATATATGTAGTTGAATATAAAGCATCACTACAAGAAATTTTTGAATCAGTCACGAAAATACTACTTACGGATCACTTTTTTTGTAACTAAAGCATATAATTTTGACACGAAAAAAAATTTCATAACTGATTGAGATATGTGTACTGCAATTAGTTATAAATAGGCCTTTGTTACTAAACGATATACAAAAACACCGTAATTCACTTTTGGCGGTAACTTTCCCTCCAGAATAATGTTTACGTGGCATCAAAAATCCTTATCAGTTACAAGAACCAACTGTAACTTTACACATGACAAAAAAAATTTGGTTCACATTATCATTAAGCGACGCCATTTAGGGCCAATAACCTAATCTGAATGGCCTTCACATGTATTTTTTTTTTGGTAATTGTTCATGAGTAATTCCGGTTTCTACTTGTCGATCCTCTTGATTTCCGGTGTAGTTCGCGAACTCATCCATCGATTGGAAGCTTGGATTCTCTTCAAGAAAGCCTGCAAGTTTTCTCTTCCTCTTCATATTCCAACCTAATTCGCAAAGTCATCCGTCGATTGCAAGCCTGATCCGATGGTGCCAAACCGTGATTCTTTATTGTCCTCTGTTGTCGTGGCCATTTGTGAATAAGGGATTTTTCATCTTAAATTTTAGTTTTTTATACTTAAATTTTTAGGATTTGGTTTTCTAAAAATTTTGGGGGTTTTGATCTTAAATTTGTTTGGGAATAGAGACTGTAAAGACCAACTTACTCGTCTTTGCTCATTGTTCTTCACGTCTCTTGTGAAAAGTATCGTTCTGTGCCTCTGTCATCCCTCTCTATCACAGTCAGTTAAATAAGCATGCAAAAATGAAAGGTACCTATATATATATATAGGTCTGTGTGTGTACGTATATGTTTTAGATTGTATCTAATGGTTTTGATAAATGTTCATGTCGTTTTGTAATTCTTTTTAAAATATGGCCAGTGATAATTTGAGGAAATGATACGGCGGGAGAGTGGGAGAAGGTTGTGGAATTTGGGGGGAATTGGAGCCCTAATTTTGGTGGCTTTGAGTGGCGGGTGTGGTTGGAGATATGTTAAGGGACAGGGGAAGCATGTCGTGGCTCAGCAAAAAGCTGGTTTTTGTGGTACTTTAGTTCTTGGACGGAAAGAAATTCACTGAGACTGTTCATAAGTGAGCAACTCCCATTCTCTCCCACTCTCTATTTGTTTTTATAATTCATATCTTCGGTTCATTCGCTTTGCATGGTTGCTGAAAAAATTGGGAAAGGAATCTTAAAGGAAATTGTTGTTGTGTATGTGAAATGCTGTTCTGGCCAGTTGTGTGGTGGATAAATCACCAGTACGTGCCACTTCAATTCAGTGTCCATTTTCCTCCGCTTAATTGCATTTGACTGGTGTAATCTTTATGTCCTTTTGCTCTATTACTAGTATTTCTACTACACGTGTAGTAGTTTGCTAAATGATTTGGGAAAAAAAGTTGTCCTTGAGAATATTGTGAATCACAACAATCATATCATTTTAGGAGCTGTAAATGCTAAATAGCTACACAAAAAATCAATAATATAGGTTTTGATTTTAAGTTCTGTGATTGTTTTATATGGATCTAAATATAATGTATTCAAGATAGCGATGGTATAACAACAAAGGGGTTCCTTTTATAATTCAAAGTAATTGGTTTTATATGTGAATTTTGTATTGCTAAGAAAATTCCAAAAATTCATATCTGGAAGAGATAATGCTTTTGTGGGTCATGCTTGCCGTTTTTGTTTGTGTGATGTTTATAATAATTTAATTTATTTTGCTGAGTGCTTACAATTATTAATTACATTGTAAGTAGTGTTTGGACTCGAGGGAAATAGTAAGAATTATAAACTTCGAAACAAACCAGCCAAGTAATATCCAATATTTGCATTCCCGTAGATTGTTAATAAAAAATTAACTATAGAAAAAGTAAATGAATTTAATTTAAATCTCCCAGTGCCGAATCTTTTGTCTATTATATATATAGTTTCAGTATCATAAACTTGATAATGTTGATTTGTCATAATAACATTAATAATTGCATGAAATTCTTGTGTCCTGTTGCAATAATATAAGTATGGGTTGCTCTGTTCCCAAATAGAGATGTCTATGTCCAGGCATTAATCTTAGGGTAACGTATGTAGGGTTTGCTGGGGTCACTCTAGCCTTTCCTTCCTGTCTCTCTATTTGGATTTTTCTCATTCACTAATTGCCCTCCCCTATCTATATACATTTCACATGATGATTAATTTTAATTAATTATTTAAATGCAGAGAATAATTGATGTGTTCTACCTTAATTTTTATTCCTTTCTTTGCCTTTTTTTCCAAATTTTTTTTATTGTGTTTTGTTCAAGACCTTGCATGCATGCACGCACCTTGGAAAAACAAATATTATTCTAAAAATTCTATACCTAAAAGTTAGTGTTAATTCCTCCCTGTGGTTCTGCACAGTCATAGGGAAAAGTATATGTATACTTATTGACTTGATACTTGGTATTGAAATAGAAGGTTTTCAGCTCTAGGCAGTGGCCACTGATTTTCGAGTATGGGGTATCTGTTCGTACTCAATCGCCTAAGGTGGAAATGATAGATTCATTGTATAAGAAAGTCTCTGATACTGAGGATGATGGTATAATGAAGTGAGATATAAAATCTTAAAGGTGTTTGATTGAACAAGGAACAAGTTGTTCTTCTCTCTCTTAGTTTTTGTTAGGGAGTGGTTAATTTTTTTCGCATACAAGCATTATATGTGGTATTTTTCCAACTGCCTGCATGATGGTGTTATCTTCGATTTCAGAGAGCTTCTGCTAGATTTTTGTACTAGCTCTGGGAAGCGGAAAACCTAATCAGATTGTCATATTCAGTTATATATCCAATCTAAGATCTGAAATTTAAGTAGGTAACTGGACTTTGAAGCTTGTATAGTTTAGAGAACTATAAATATAAACACATTGACCCAAACAGTGAGTGAGGATTTCAAGTGTGAAAACTGAGGTGAGAATCACCAAATCTATTGTCTTAATGTTTTGTCCTGATGTACAGGTAAGCTGAAATATTTATATGCTGTGTTACTACTAATTAATCTGTGTGCGTGAATTGATTTTGACATTTTTATTTTTATTTCGTTATTTCATTTTTTTGTGGCTTTAACAACTTCATGTTGCCAATTATTTACTTTGCTTGTATATTTGGGGATAATGGGAGTATATTTTGCACAATGCTTTTTGAACTTTTGACTTGTATCTTCACTTGATCCTTTACCAACTTAATTTCCTGTTGTTGATTGATTATGTATTCTGAATTTTAGGGGAGCCAGTGAGTCTCAGTTCAACCAAGTTTTGAACATGGAACTGGATCAAGTTAGTGAGGTTTTGAGAGCTGAACATTGCCCTCTAGACTTAGTCACCCAAATTAACATCTTGTGTATTTTCCAGGCCTGCAAGTTTCTTGATGAGAATTGGTCACGCAAATTTGCGGTGATTATTGCTCAGAAAAATCACCATACAAAATTCTTCCCGTCTAGCTCTCTTGATAACCTTCCACCTGGTAGGCTTCTCTATGTTCATTGAGGGAATTCTATTTGTTAAACATGACCCATACTTCATGCAATTTTTGTTTCTTCAGGTACCATCATAGACAATAAAATTTGTCATCCACGTAACAATGACTTCTATCTCTATGCACATGCTGGAATGATTGTATGTATCTTCTTTTTTTCTGTTCTTTTCCATATATGTGCAGTTGTAAAACAATGTTTTGATCTTTCTTTCTTTGCATTTCTCTGATAGTTTTTATCTTATCTAAACTATATATCTGTATATTTATTTTTTTTTTTGGTAAATATATATCTGTATATTTGTTACTCTCATGTATTGGTACTCTTTTTAATCTCTATTCTAGTAAGTTTCCTTGTTTCTTTAGACTTTTGATTATGCTTTCGAATTTTCATTCTAAATCATATTGATCTAGCATCCTCCACAACTGAACACCCCTCTATACTGCCCTGTCCCACAACATGATTCTTTCCCTTCTCTCAAACGTTAAAAATTCGTAACAAACAAATTGCCCTTTTAATTTCAACAATTATTCCGCAACTTTATTACATTTATAATGAAGGTTCTTTAATTAATTATATTGGTAAAAATGTCTAAAACCCATGTCCTAATTTTGCCCTGTTGAAGTTTTGTGTTCAATATCTATAGGAAAACTTGAAAACTAACCAAATGTAAGATACAACTAGAACTAGATTTCTTAGAATTTAACCAGAGACTTAAATATACAAAGGGCTGGTTAGTTTGACTTGGGCCCATTGAACCATTTTTGTTTGGATTTGGAATAAAGTTTAGAGCATCTTCAAAAGGCTCTTTATACATTTCAAATTTTTTATTTTAAAGAGTCATCACATAAAATAAGAGTCTAACATACTCTTTATTCTTTAAAAATAAATTAAAGAGTCAGTTCTACATTTGGAAAGTCAAATTTCACTCTCTACTCATATTGTAATTAATACATTACAAATTTCAATGCACTATATTAATTGATTTTATTTAAAAAAATTATTACTATAATTTTTATTGATATCTCATTGGTTCTTAAAAAAATAATTTTTCTTCTCATTAATATTTATAATTGAAAAGCATAATAAAGAAAACAAATATAAAGAGTCTATTGGACTTAAATAAAATTTTTCACTCTTTATATATAAATATTGATAAAAATGCTTTTTATTATATAAAAGATACTCTTTAAAATAAAGAGTACTGTTGGAGATGCTTTTATGTGGCTTTAACTCAGAGAAGTCCAGCTGGACTCTCTTTTTCCTTGAAAATTCTGACATGCTATGGCCCAGGCACAGTAAAAACAAGGTAGTGATTAGAGGCCCATGTGTTAGAATCGTTAGATGATGATGTGCAAAAGAGCCAAGAGTGTAGTACTTACCATATTTGTGTGGATGTTTCATTCTTTTTCCTAGATTTCTGTTCAAGTCGTAGAGTGAGTATTTGAAACCCTTCAGCTGAGTTTGTAGCATTATTAGAAGCTTTGAAAGAGCTTTGTTGTGTAATTTTGCCAATGATGTAACTTCTTCTAAGCAGCTAACATTGTTTTTTGGTTTGATAATTCTGCCAGGTGAACACCCGTCTGGCGAGTTGATGAACCCAAATTTTCTGCCTCCCCTTGTATGTATTTCCTATCAAAAATGAAAACCATTAATAGTCACCGAACATAGCTTTAAATTAAGCTACTACATTAGTGAAGGTCTATGAAAAAAAATAATGCTTACTTTGATAGCACTTGTCAAGTTCCCAATCACCATCCCAATGTATTGTGATTTGTTTTAGTAGTTCAGCATAGTGGAATTGGTCAAGAAAAGGCTTAATTAATCATTGCTCCCAATGCTAAACAAGTAGACAACTCTTGACAATCTTGCTTCAGCTTCAACATTACCTAACTTGTTCCTCAACCAAGTCTCTACCTTCTTATAGTACTTTAGCTATGTACCAAGATCAATCACCTGAAAATAGGGGTCCAAAAAAAAAAACAGAAGCATTGTAATAAGCTAGATAGGAAGATTGGTTTGAATGAATAAACCTGACACTTTGAGATAAATGTGTATTTACTTTGAATTTCTAATGTAATGACATTGTGGAACTTGTTTGACTTTGGATCTAAGGTACTTATTTTCTAATTGTTTACATTTTTTTACCATTAACTAGTACTTTTAGAATACCCCAAGGCTTAAGCAAGTGGCCAAGTTGAAAGCACGTCAAGATGGAATGGAAGCATCCTTATATGAGAGACTGCGAGCTGACATTAGACATCATTATGGGAAACAAGGGTGGAGTACTAGCAGCTCACTGCCTTCTTTTATGCATGACAAAAACAACAATCGTGAGTGACTTATAAACTTTAATATAATGGGATAGATCTATCCTTGATAATTATTATGATTCATTCAATTCCAAAATGTAGTTGAAGTGACACTATATATGTCTAATATACAGATGATTGATGGGAGGATATAAGGAAGGCGCATATGGAAATATTTTTGGAAGTTATTTTGGTCTATGGATATACAACATATTTTGGTAAGATGCTTGGAAACTATTGTGTATCCACTTAGGATTAGGTATAATATATGTTATATGGAAACTCTAATTATGCACTGGTCTTTCCTTAAACTTTACATTTGAGTGATAGTTGAAGAAAAGACCATGCAGACTTGATTCTCTTCGATAATGTTTGAAATTGTGTTAAACACCAATTAGGATTTAATGCTGCTCAAGTATATTGAGCTAATTGTTATATGATATTTTTAGTTCTAGCAAACAGGTGTAGATGATGACAATTGCTCATGGATTTATTCTAAGTATGCATTTAATGTCGTATGGTGCTTCAATTAGCAGACTGTTCTTTATTGATTATAATATTTTATGCATTTAATCGAAGTATAGTCTACATATTATGCATTGTCTAATTGTCTTGTGTTCACAAATAACCCAACATTAATTCATTAAAAATTAATTTAATAAAATTAAATTGGATATAATATAATTTTTGGAATAATAATTACAAAGATAAGTGTAATTATTATTAAGCAATCATATTTTTTTTTGTAACTATAATACAAACACTGACAAGATTAAGCGTTTGTAACAAATGACATATATATGGTAATTGTGACTTTTCATATTTCATTGACCAAAAAAATGTTATTAAATATATGAGAGTCACAAACAACTAATAAGTTAGTTATGAAATTATAATCGTAGTTATAATTTACACATGAATATAAATTCATAACTAATATATAGTTACGAATTGTAATTTTGTAACAATCAACGATCCACAAAAAAAATTCATTACTATATGGTATTGAGACATGAAAAACCGTAACTGATTAATTATTAGGTACTTTTTTTGAGTTCGTGACTAATTCAAATTTTTCTTGTAGTGCATCATCATATTTGAATTTATAGGAAGGGAAAGAGTAGTGAGGGAGAGACGAACAATTGCCCTTGAGAAAATTGGGATCCACCATTCGGACGGTGTAGTTATTGTAATTGATTGACTTGACATAGTATTTTATAGAAAACAAGTATAAAACGGTAGTAGTAAGGTTGTTCTCACATGAAAGAGTGTAACGTCGGTCCCCGCAGTGTGGTAGATCGGTTCAGAGTCGGAAAGGATGGCTTATATTTTGAATATCACCGCAGGAAGAAGGAGAACAATGGGCATGAAGACCTTTTGCATCGCTAATAGTTTGATGGAATAAGGTGAAAATAAGGGCTGCTATGGATGTTGAGGACAAGGGTCTTTTGCTTTGCATTATATTGGGAGAAGAAATATTTTCCTTTGGCTAATCTTCTTCGTCACATTAAAATACAAGTATCCACATATGAACTGTATATATAAGCTCTTTTTTTTTTTCTACTGTTCTTTATGCATATTAAAGATGCTTGTATTCAACATTTTCCGCCATATTTATTAATTAATATGTCTCCACTTATCACTTATTCTCATAGATGATATAATTAAATTTTTTTATTATATCATGTGTTTGGCGCTATGATTTGACCGTGCGTCCTAGTCCTACACGTTTCTCTCTCTCTCTCTCTCTCTCTCTCGGTCTTCCGAGTGTTTGATTTTTTTCTTCTTTATAATAATAGGTCTAAGTGCACAGTCTTGATGAAAATTTTTCCATTTGAAATATTTTTTCTATTGTTGCTGATTTGGTTAGCTTTCGTATTGACCCACCTATTTAGGCTTGCTGCTCTGAAATGCAGGAAGATTCTTTTGTATCGTATTGGATTGCACGCCAAGGTAGTAGGGTCTTATTTTCCCAGGTTAATGCGACATTTTATTGTCCAAATGATGTACTAGTTTCTCATTATGAATGCTTTTGACCCCCCCAAAAAAATTAACAGAATTAATTAATATAATTAACACAAGTTAACAAAGAGTTTACTGAAAAAACAAACGAATAAAAAAAATATGGAAGACTCGGTAGACCGAAAAAATTAAAAATGACGTGAAGGAGGAGGACTATAATATCAATAATTGAGTCAGTACAGAGTATCATTAATTTTAAAACCATATAAGATTACAAATGAATGGCTCAAGACGCAAAATAAACCCAGGTTGAAAAGTTGATTTTTAAGGATCCAATTTATAATGTAGGTACTCAGATTACCTTATCAGTTTTATACGTACGTACGTGTTGAGCCATTCATTTGTAATCCTTTATGTTTCTAAAATTAATGGTACTGACTACCGACTCAACTAATTATTGTTATCATAGTCCTCCACGTTATCTTTTAATTTTTTGGGTCTACCAAGTCTTGTTTTTTTTTTTAGAAATTCTTTGTTATTTAATTTTTTTTTGTTAATATGTGATCATTAATTAAATATTATATATAAAAAAATTATTTGAAACATGAAGTACAATGTACCATATCAGTCAACTAATTATACTTAGTAAAATAAACTTTTCAATTTTATCATGATACATAAAACGTGTGGGTTCTACAAAATGAATAATGCACGTGTCGGAAAACTTCCTCTGTTCATGGGTTTGAGCGAAATCAAAGTGGTGGAAATAGAAAACTTCCTCTGTTCTACCATGTGTGTATAAACAACATATACGAACTTAACAACTTCTTTAAAAAAAAAAGAAGATAGGTTAATGTGAGAAAAAGGAATTTAAGTTGCACAAAACCCTAGAATTACTTAAGAGAAGCGAGAAAAATCAAGATTGATATTTGTTAGAGAAAAGGAAGCAAAGACAAGAAACCAAAAATTCATCGATGACAAAAAAAAATAAAAATAAAAAGGGGACCCAAGTAAAAAAGAAAATAGAACATGAAAAATCATAAAACAAGGAAAAAATAAAAAGGAATGGGGAAAAGAAGCTTAGTGAAAAAAAAAAAACGAACATAAAAAAATCATAAAACATAAAAATTAAAAAAAGGAAAGAGGAAAAACTAAAAAGTAATAAAGAATAAAAAGATGTAAACGGACGACAAGTAACAGAAAAAATAACGTTATTTATTGAGTTTAGGATTATAAGGTGTCAATATTTAAGTGGGGAGACAGACAGACAATTTGGATAGAAGATCTGCATATCATTAACATAGAAAGTTGAAGAAGATGTTTCATCAACTATATGAGTGCCCAATCATTATTACGGCTGTGTTTCAGGCATGTTATGGACGAATCTACCTAAATCATTCCCCAACACAACGTTCACTACAAAAACAGGTCACTAACTACGACGAATGTCGTGGCTAAAATTGTAAAATTACACTACTAAAAGCATTTCCGTACATGTTGTTGCCGAGGACTCCTGGGCTAATAAACTTTTTTGCCACAGCATCGTACATTTTTTTTTCCGGAGTAGAAATGTTTTAACCACAAGTAGGCACTACTACAAAAATGGAATTCGGAGATGGGCATTGCCCGTCACTACAGCATTTTGGCGATGGTCAATGTACCGTTACCTTGTAAGGTGTTGCCAATGAGAGAACTGTTTTGGCGACAGGTACGTAATCGTCGCTAAAACTTTAGAGATTGGACGACAGCCCTCACATGACCGTCACCATAAACAATAAAATATTAATATTATAATTATTATTATAAGATTTTTATTATAATATATTTTTTACGATGGCTTTATGTGACCATCATCAAAAATATTATTTTGATTAAAAAAATACTATTTATTATATTAAATTAAATATAATAAAATAGTATTTTATTATATTTTTTAACAAATGCACCATAATTTTCAGGGTGGGAAACAATCCTCAGCAGCACGACGTGGAACAGACAAACCTCCATGAATGCTAGTATCAGAAGCAGTAAGGGTCTAATTGCAACTTCACAAAATAGTAAAGTCATCGTTTTATTGAAACTCAACCTTCCAACTATTCTGTCGACGAGGGTACAACACTTGGCGCAGACTTTTTGCTCTTTGGCACAACCTATCACGCACACATACTTCAGAGAAACACAGGGCATAACTACAACTAGAACTACAATCCACCAAAACAAGGTCAAATTGAGATGACTTGGAACCTACTTGTTATAAGAACTAATGCATAAAATGACACCTTCTTACTTCGAATGCATTCACCATATCTATCATAATTCATAAAAGAGAAAAAGATGGCAAGAACAAAAATAAAAAACATAGATTTCCTCTATAAGTTATCAAGCAATCACTTTTACAGCATTTTCTTCACAATTGTTTTGGCGTAAAGGAAAAAGCTTTCAACTTACAGACCAATAAAGTTAAAAAATTTACATGTTCAATATTACAGCAAAATAATACTTTAATTTAACCTCAATCACTATCAATAATAAAAGTTAAAAATTTTAATATATTTATTTCTCATTAGCTTTTCAAAGTTTTTCCAGTACACAGCAAAACAATCTGTGCAAATACAAATCACAAAATATCATTTCCTCTAAGTCCAAGTGCAGGAAAACCCACAAACTTGAAATCGACTAGATGCTAAGGAAATTTGAATAAGAAAAAAAAAACAAAAGTTTGAATTTTCCAAGATTTTGCCGGGGAAAAAAGAAGGAATAGCTAAATGAACTTGAAAAAACTGAATGAGGGGATGCGTTTAGGTCGCACCTGGAGAATCGACGCCTGAAGAGATCGGCTGAGGCAGGAATGAGTGAAAACCCTAAAGCTTTGTTGGCAGATGAGGAGGAACCAGAGGAAGCAGAGGATGAAGCTTTGTCGTCCTCAGAAAACACACACGCTGGTCTCCGCTTCGCCAAAATTCAAAAGCCCCCCACAAAAGTTTTCAGATCTGGTCTGGAGAAGAAGAGGAAAGAAGCGAAAAGCCACTTCGCTAAAATTCAAAAGGCCCCCACAAAAGTTTTCAGATCTGGTCTGGAAAAGCCGCTTCGCCAATATTCAAAAGTCCACCGCAAAAAATTTTAACTACTTAGTTTGTTGGCCACGTGTCCACTAATGGACAGATTTAGCGACAGTCACAATACGTGTCCGTCGCTACAAGTTGTAATATAATAATATGAAAAATTTAAAATTAGACGTTGGGCGATGGTTACACACCAACCGTCGCCAAATATGTGATAATTAAAATTTATTTAATAATTAAATTTATTTTCTAAATTAAAAATATATTAAATATTATTTAACAACAAACTTTATTTTTAAATTAAAATTTTTAATTTTCATTGAAGTTTTAAAACTTCACTTTTGGCGACGGTTTTACACACACCCGTCTCCAAATATGTATTTTTTATTAAAATTTATTTAATAATAGTATAAAAATTTTATTTCTATAAAAAATAATACGTTTGGCGACGGTTGCATTTACGAGCATCGTCAAAATTATGTTATTATTTTATTATTTTCTCCACTAATACACATTTAGTGACGGTTATTTTTAAAACCGTCGCCAAATATGTGTTATTATTTTATTATTTTCTCCAATAATACACATTTAGCGACGGTTATTTAGAAAACCGCTAAAGGGCATAATTTCTCAGCCAATATTTAGCAACGGTCTATCTGATTGTCGCCAAATAGGTTTAGCAATGGTTTTGAACGTGACCATCGCTATATGGGCGTCGCCGAATACACTTTTTGTAGGAGTGAGGATTGCCGCTAAAACTTTGTTGTATCTAAAAGTATTGATTTGAACCACATAAGTGTGTGGGGAATAGTCATTCTTCTTTGCTTCTAGCAATTGATTTATACAAAAACATGATAAACATTTGTCTTAAGAAACGTTCACAAGGACTTAATAGAACTAATTGATTTAATTGATTTGATTGATTTGATTTTGGGATCTTAAGCATACCCTTTACAACAAATAAGCTATCGTTGTACACCGTGTTGCTAATAGCTTAATTTGTATTCATAATCATACTTAACTCTTCAGAGTCACCATCTTCTATTGGTATTGATGTGCATTGTGGATTTGATTTTTCCCCAACAAGCTTCTCTTCAGGACATAGAAAAGGCTTTGGAGGAATTTGCAGAGATTCAACTTCTCTTTCAAGCATCTCTTTGACTTTGTTCATTGAAGGTCGATCACATGGTTACAACTGTATCCACCATAATGCTACTATTATCATCTTTTTTCTTTGGATTCCTCCCCTGTTTTGTATCTTCCATTTTCAAGTCCTCTTCTTCGTTGATTTGGTCATGTACCCATGAAGGAAAGGAAATTTGAATTGCATGCTCTGCAAGTGCATTCAAATTCTTCCTTCTACTTGCCAATTCCATCAATAACATTCCAAAACTATACACATCAGCTTTATAAGAAATTCCACCAACATTTTTGTAGAACAACTCCGGAGCTATGCATCCCATGGTTCCTCTTGTTGCAGTCAAAGACACAATGCTATTGTCAAGTGGGCATAATCTTGCAAGTCCAAAGTCGGAGACCTATGGAATAAAATTCTCATCCAAAAGAACGTTGTGGGGGCTTCATATCAAAGTGAAGAATTCGCATGTTGCATCCTCGATGAAGATATTCAATACCACTGGCCACTCCATATGAAATTTCGCACATTTTCTTGCAATCTAAGGGGTTAAATCTTTCTCGAGAAAAAATGTATTTGTCAAGAGAGCCATTGGGCATAAAATCATACACAAGAGCACGCTTTGATCCCTCCACATAAAAACCAACTAGTTGCACCGCGTTGACATGATGAATCCTTCCAATTGTAGCAACTTCATTGATGAAATCTTCTCCATTAGCCTTAGATATACCCAGCACTTTGATTGCCACAAGACGACCACTACGAAGCTTTCCTTTATACACACAACCATATCCTCCTTCACCTAGCTTTTGTTTAAAAACCCCAGTCATCTTTCTAATGTCGGAGTACGAGTACCTTATAGGCATGAGGTTCTTGTTCGTTTGTAAGAATTCTTCATTATTGTGATACAATGATAAATGCCGCTTTCGCCATTTGTAGATCAACAGTGCAATTACACATGGAATCCCAAGTACGAGTCTTCCTCCCAAGAACAATAATGCAGGAACATTTCCAGAGGTGTTGAATTTGGTCAATATAAATCCTTCAACTTAATAATTGACAACAATGAATAAAATTTTTCCAAAATGGAGCAATGATTAACGTCAAGACTTGACGTTTACTATGCCTTTCAGTCTCAAATTTTGTTAAAATATATGAATAGTCACAGCATTAATATTCAACTTTTAAAATATAATATGTTCTATACAATTTATGGGTTTGTATAGAATCAAATTATTAAAATACTCATGTTAAACAAATTAAAGAAAAAAAAATGGAACTGTAAATTATTGATTCACCAATACAGGAGTCCCAGCCGAAGGTAGTCTGCAAGAGAGAAAGAAACCTAGTAACAGAGGTGATATTTTTGTTACTTCCTTAAAAGAAACATATATTGCTCCCGGAAAACAATTATTTTAAAAAATAATTTTAAGCAATTAATATATTAAGCAGTTCCTTAAAAATTATTTCGACCTAACAGAGTTAATTAGTATATATATATAGAGAGAGAGAGGAATATCCTTACATCCAATAGCGTTAATAATAACTTTTACAAAAAAAAAATAGCGCTAATAATAACCATACCCCAAAATAGAAAGAAAAATGTTAGATCACACCATTAATCATCATCAGCATCACTAATTAGAGGGGGAAAAAAATAGTAAATCAGTTTTGGTCAGCTAGTACATAAGATAGAGCATATGTTAAGTTAGCAACATCATGCAAGTGAACAAAATCCTATATGAGATAAAAAAAAAAAAAGTTTCTATTTGTATTTCTATATACGTATGCTTACCACGGGCGGCGTCTATTAGTCCCCAGTAATCATCACAACTTGAACAACGGACTCTACAACGGACTCTATCTGTAACACCCCCACATTGGGGTTCCCCGGTTAGGTCTAACGCCCTCCACTGATCTCCCCTGGTTCCTTTCCAACCGATATTGTCCCCAATTTAGCCACCGTACAACCAACGGTATGAGATTTTTATCAGACTTTCTAGGAGGTCACCCAACGGTATGGGGTTTTTGTCAGACTTCGCAGGAGGTCATCCATCCTAGGATTACTCCTACTGGAGCACGCTTAACTTTAGAATTCCTGCGAACCCCTTAGCCAAACGTTCTGAAAAGGCCTCAGTTATTATTAAGGAACTATCTTTCCTATTAAACCTTTTCTCCACCACCCAGACGATATGGGACTGGACATCAGCCTCTCGCACCCGCCCACTCAGGTCGTCACACTATCGGAGTCATCGACATAGCATTTGTGAATGCTAGCAGGTTTACATCTTTTGGCAAAACATTGCAACCATGAAAGCTCCAAACCGTATGCAAGTTCATTGTGAATTGCTTTGTAGGAAACGTTCCTGTTTTCCACTGTGCCCGACAAATGCATCATAGTCATCAGCTCTATACGGTAAGTTCTTTCAACTCCGACACACTTGTGCTACCAATCTTAGCATAAGAATACCCATTGGGACTAGACAGATCCGAGCTTGACGAGAAGCTACTCATTGTAGTATTAATGCACGAAGTAGTGGTCATACAATCTGAAGAATTCACTGGGATTTCACAGTTTAAGAATATTACTGGCTGTGAGATTGGAAGTGAGACGATTTGCTTATTTCTTCCAATTTTCCTCAGTATGTCCGTTGAATATGGATCCCGGTAACTGATGTTATAAGAGGTGAGAGGGTAACGAGGGAGAGAGGATCAATTACCCATTTCTACATTGGAATCCACCACTCGGATTGTGTAGTTATTGTAATTGATTGACTGAACGTAGTATTTTCCTGAATACAAGTGTAACACAATAGCAACGTTCTTGCAGGAAAGTTCGTACCTTCGACTCCCGTAGCCTGGAGGATCGGTTCGTAGTCGAAAAGGGTAGATAATTTTAGGGATATTGCCGCCGGAAGAAGGCGGACAATAATGGCGATGATTAAGATCCTGTGCATGGTTAGTCTGAAAAAATAGGACCGAGAAAGGGCATGGTATATATGAACATGAATATTAAAGGTGCTGACAACAAGGGTCTTTGATCACTTCCCATTAGGTCATGATCTTTGTCCTGTTCAAATTAAAAAGCAAAAACACACATATTTATATACTTGATTTGGCCACATGCATAGATTGATTTGAAATTAATTAGGATTATTAAATAATCTACATTTAAGCAAAGAAAAGTCTTGGTATAAGTAAGCGGAAATTAGCTAGCAGTCAATACAACTGTATGAAATAATTTTCCAAGTTGAACTTTCCTTTCTAATTCATTGGAAAGTGAGAAATCCCGACCAAGAAAAACTTTGTTTTATGGAAAATAACGTGTTAGAAACACCAAAATTTGAACCTTATGTTTTCCTTTTCTTACTAACATTTAAAAATGAGATCTTTATAAGAATTGTTTTATAAATATAAAATATATCATTATACATAATTATTAAGTAAAAACATCACTATATATATTTTTGTTTAAAATGTTACCAATTTCAATAATTCTTATTATTTTTATTCCATTTATTATGGGCTAATCTCATATATATCTCCTATAGTTTAGACCCAAATACAAATAGACCAATAAAAAAATTAATAAAAATTATAAAATAAAAAATTTATTAATTTCAGTTGTTTACATAACCTTGATAATTCAATAGCCTATCAAACACAAAAAAAAAAAAAATGCTTTATGATAAGGAGTAATATCATATAATCCTTGATGTTTTTATTTTTAGTTAATTTATATGTTTGAAAATTTATCTTAGACCCCTATTATTAGTTTTTCACTAAGTAAAGAGTTGAAGGAGAAATAGATATTTTTAATTAAAATAAAATTAAATAAATATTTTTTAAATAAAATTTTTCTCTCCTCTTTCTCTTCCCCTTCCCTCTTCCTCACGATTGACCTGTGGCAATTATTTTTAATTTTAATTTTTATGAATTTAAATTTTTTTTTTAAATTTTTCTCATTTTCTTTTATTTCTCTCTCTCTCTCCCCTGCAATCATCCCCGACGCCTTCTATTCCCCACGACCAACACCGAGCAGCAGCTTTCAATCTGTGAGTTAAGAGAGAAGATTTTGTCAAACTCCAAATTGTAAAACTTTGTTCAGGCCAAAAACTTAGAAACCATTACTTTGTCTCAGCCCGCACCACAAAGAGAAAGCGAACTACCTACAAAAACACGATCTCGGAGACACAAACCCTAAAAATCAGGGCTTTCCGGTGAACAACACTGTACGAATCCATGGGAACTCCTGAGACGTCTCGCGAACCCTGCCCCACTCGTATTCTCAACGACATAGGCGGTGCCTTTGGCATGGGAGCCATCGGCACCTTAGCCTTCCCCTTTCTTAAGGGCGTCTACAACTGCCCAATAGGAGCTCGGTTTCGGCGGCACCCAAGCCGTGAGGATGAATAAATGAAGAAAAGACACCATGAATCACATAAACGTAAGGTATTTGAAAAAGAAAAGCTTGATTTCACTTGCTTTTCCACAGGTCCATCTGAAAAGTGAGCTGATTCTGTATGATTTTCTTCCTCAATGGATATGATTTTCTTCATGTGTTTTTTTTTTTTTTTGTTGTATTTACTTGGTTATTTGTAATCTTCTATTTTTGTTGAATAATTTTGTTTTTCTTGAAGAACGAGGAGTAGGAGAAGGGGTGGATTACAACAATAAAGGCAAGTTATAGCGAAGAACGAGGAGTGAGAGAAAGGGTAGTTATGGTGACCTTACTTCTTGTGCAAGAGCTAAGGTCAGTCCGTCGTTTCTAAGTAGCTCTTGTTGAACTGTTATAGCATCAAATGCTCTTGGGTAGCTCAGCACGCCTTGTTGACTGTGTGTTGGGTCTCTCAAGTGAGTTGGGCTCTTTCAGATTTCAGTTGAGCCTTCGATTGCGCTTAAATTTAAAAGGTTATTTGATGTCATATCACCCCTTACATCTAATTGAATTTTTTTTAACCGATTTTACTTATATTTATTATTTTGTTTAGTTTTTTAATAAAAAATCAAATATAACTTTAGGTATTTTTCTCTTTATTTTCTTCGTTCTTTTTGCCGTCTTTTCGTCGTCGTCTTCTGCTGCATCTTCTTCTTCTGTAATTTTTTTTTTTTTTGTTATTCTTCTTTTTTTATATCATTTTCTTTTATTTTTCCTTATTCTTCGTATTCTTCTTGTTTTGGATTTTTTTTTGTTTTTTTCCTAGGTCTTTTTTTTTTCACATCTATAACAAATTAATTCGTTATTAACTAATTTTAATAAAACTTTGATGGATGTTGAATAATCCATAAAATTTAAAATTTTGTAACAAAGTTAAAAAAATAAATTCCTCACTGACAAAGTACAACAAAATACTTCGTCGGCTTTAACGACGGTTAAATATTTGCCCGTTGTTAAAAAAAGTATTTCGTCGTACTTCGTCAGTGATGATTTTTTTTTATATTATTACAAATTTTAATTTTTATGAAATTTTTAATATCTATTAAATTTTATCATAATAATCTTTAAAGAGTCCATGAAAATTAAAGAGTCCATAAAAATTAAAATTTATAATAATGTAAGAAAAAAGTGGGCTTTTAACGACGGACAAATATTTAGTCATTATTAAAGCCCACTTCGTCACCGACGAAGTACTTCATCAGTGATGAAATAAAAAAAAAATCAGAAAAAAACACCCCGAAGAAGAAAAAATATTACAGAATAAAAGATCTTCCAGGAGAAGATTACGACAAAAGAGATGACAAATAAACCATACAAAAGAAGCTGAAGAAAAATAAGTTGCAAAAGAAATCCAAAGAGAAGACGGCGATGAAAAAAAAGGGCTAAAAAAATAATTCATCATGTAAAAGGTATTATTGTAATTTTAGGACAAAATAATTATTCTAAAATAAATTGGCCAAAAAAATTGAAATGTCAATAGGCCTGGATATGGCCTCAAAAAACCCAAATTTAACTTGTATTTGAGCTGAAACTCTACACATAACAAAGGTTTCACACAATCTAAGCGAATAAACTAAGATGAGTTTGAATGCCAAGTGTGAAAATAATTAAGAATCTAAGAACCTATATCCTTCATCAAATATGATATTTTTTAAAAATGGGATAAACTACACGGAAATGCAGAACAATTTCCACTAAATATGTTGCACTGGCATTACATTATTACCAAAAACAAAAGTTGTGTATTTCATTTAGCTGTGAATAGCTTTCTTTCTCATTGCTTTGTTTCAGTTACTTTGTTGACTAAATCTGAATGCATCCACCAACATAATTTTACTCTGAATCTATCAATTGGTTCATAAAGGGAATAATATTTAACATAATTTTCATGACACCAAAACTGACTCTATGTATTACACAGCGTGTAAAAAGACATACAGCACATTCGTATCAACAAATAAGGACTTTCAGCTTCCCCTTTACATCCACAAATTTATTATTGTCGTTTGAATTCAGAATCAGACTTATCTCTTCGTTGTCATCATCTTCCGATGGTATTGATGAGCATTTTGAATTTGATGTCTCTCCAACATCCTCTACAGATTTCTGTTCAGGGCAAAGAAAAGGCTTTGGAGGCATTTGTAGAGATTCAATTTCTCCTTCAAGCATCCGTAGGACTTTATTCATTGAAGGTCTGTCACTTGGTTTCATCTGTATACACCACAATGCTACTATTATCATCTTCTTTCTTATTTTTGATTCCTCCTCTGTGATTGCATCTTCCATTTGTAAGTCGTTTCCTTCATTAAGTTGGTCATAAACCCAAGAAGGGAAGTATATTTGACTTGTATGCTCCACAACTGCATTCAAATTTTTTCTTCTGCTTGCCATTTCCATCAATAACATTCCAAAACTGTACACATCAGCCTTGTAAGAAACTCCTCCAATATTTCTGTAAAACAACTCTGGAGCCATGTATCCCATGGTTCCTCTTGCGGCAGTCAAAGACACAATGCTTTTATCCAACGGACACAATCTTGCAAGACCAAAATCAGAAACCTTTGGAACAAAATTCTCATCCAAAAGAATGTTGTGCGGCTTAATATCAAAATGCAGAATTTGCATGTTGCAGCCTCGATGTAGATATTCAATACCCTGGGCCACTCCAAGTGAAATTTCGTACAATTTCTTGTAATCTAAGGAGTTATTTCCTTCTTGAGAATATATGTATTTATCAAGAGAGCCATTAGACATGAAATCATATACAAGAGCACGCTTTGATCTCTCGACACAAAAACCTACCAGTTGCACCACATTGACATGGTGAATCCTACCAATAGTAGAAACTTCGTTGATGAAATCTTGACCATTTGCCTTAGTTTTCTCCAACATCTTGATTGCTACAAGACGTCCGCTACGAAGCTTTCCTTTATAGACAGAGCCGTAACCTCCTTCACCTAACTTATCCTTGAAACCCTTTGTCATCTTTTTAATGTTGGAGTATGAGTACCTTATAGGCATAAGGTTACTGTTACTTTGTAAAAATTCTTCAATAACATCGTATCCTGATAGATGCCGCTTTCGCCATTTGTAGATGAAAAATCCAATCACACATGGAGTGCCCAATATTGTTTTTGCTACCAACCACAGTGGCACTGCCATATAGATATATACAAATTAATCTAGTAACATCATATAGTTTTGGGTTTGAATAACTAAATCAATTTAGTCTACTAACTACACGATTGTATTTTTTCTGCATCCAAACAATCAATTTGTATGTAGTGAAATTGTTACATTACTCATAAAATATAACGTAGAGAATTTATTTCAAAACAAACTATTTTCATGGATAATAGTCTCTTTTAATTTTCCTAGCTAGTACCATGTCCTTACGGAACAACCTTACTGTTTGGGCAATGATCTTAAGTTCCAATCCCACAGTTCCAAGATCAATTTAAAAAATAAAATAAAATAAAATAAAAAAAAAGAAAGAAAAGAAAAGAAAATTCTACCATTACTGCCTTAGTTTCCCCTAGTACCATTACTTCGTTCATTTAATTTATCGGAAACTGTAATTTAAGTTTTTTTACCAAAAATAAAAAGTGAGAAAGTAAGGATTTACCACCATAGATGAAAACGATCTCCAAGGAAACTGCAAGAACCAAAAGAATAAATTAAAGAGATGCTAAAAATATATCACGTATAATAGCCAATTAGTTATGTTGAAAACCGAGCAACTCGCACACCGAAGAATCAGATTATGATTTTTAATGATGCAATGACGATTAAAATTTGGATTTTAATAATAAAAAATTGGAAAATTAAATATTAATATTGGCTGTTTTGTGGAAACTGTTTGCATGCATATAAAATATTTAAGATAATAGGTTGTCCGAAGGAAATTGATCCTTACTTTGAAGATAGTCGAGAATGTCAATATACATACCTGCATACAATCACAAATAAAAATGTCAGCTCACAAAATTATCTTACAGTTTTTTTTCTTCTTTTTTTCTTTTTTTTCCAAACAATAAAATCTTAAATCGAGGGAAGCAGGTATAGGAAGCAGGTAATAGTTTCCAATAATCACAACTTTGCTTACCATTGAGAGGAATACAATTTAGTGAGTTGCTGGAGTCATTGAAATAGCAATCGCTAGAGCGGGGATACCATAAAAGCTCAAACCCATATGCAAGTTGATTGTGGATGTCTACGTAGGAAATGTTGCTGTTTTCTATAATTCCCTGCCGCCTAGATGACGTCATAAACATCATCTCTATACGGCAAAAGTCCTTCAACTCCGACACATTTGTGTTACCAACATGAACATAAGAATATCGTTCTTTGGATTCGGAATGAGTAGTAGTGTTAATGCATGGAGTAGTGGGTATATAAAGAGGAGACTTCACTGGATTTTCACAACTCAAGAAAGTTATAGCTTCTGAAAGTGAGTATTCCTCATAATAATAATAAGGTACACCAGACCATTGACGTTTTAGAGGTTTTATGTAAACTGTGCTTGAATATCCCGGATACCAATCAGCACTGATGTTGTAATTGGACAAAGAATAAAGAGGAATGGATGAGCAATCACCCTCTACAACATTGGGGTCCACCAATCGGATTGTTTGGTTGATGTAATTGATTGCCTGGACGTAGTATTTCCCTGCATACAAGTATAATACAGTACGAGTATTGTTGTTTTCACAAGAAAGATTGTACCTTAGGTCGCCGCAATGGTCGGGATCGGTTTGGAGTCGGAAAGGATTGCTAATATTACGAATATTGCCGCAGGAAGAAGGTGGACAAGGATGAGTATGGTCTGCATAGCAGCTGGTTTGATAGAATATTACAATACATGCAAGGAAGGCTATGATGAATCTTGATGAAGAAGACAAGGTTCTCCCAGTTTCCATGGCTATTACTCTGGCTTTGCCTCTCAACCACACAACTCTATTTCCACTTATCAAGTCTATAATTGAAGATAATTGAAGCCAATGTTAATTGAAGTCTACTTCTAAGTAAACGGAAGCTTGTTGACCGTCACATTCCCATCCCCATATGAAAGGTTTTAAAAAGTCTCGTTCGCACTTCAATGTCTGCCGGGGAGTTTTTTTTTTTTTTTGGTTAAGCTAGTTAGGTGTATTTTCTTGCATTTTCCTTTTTTTAATTTATTTATCAATAACTATTATTTAAAGATTAATAAATATATAAAAATATAAAATTAAATCATTATATAAGATTTAATATGGACATTATCGAAATCTATATGGGTTTATATCAACCTAACATTAATTTATGCAACGAGAGATTATGGTACATATAATATTAATAATCCGAGATCACAGTTTCTTTTCTTCATATTGCTTTTATCTTTATTTTCCAATACAAATATTTCGGCAGGAAGGACACTGATCATTACAGCTACGCTTAGCTTGGCAACTGATTTGAAAGATCACTATAGACACAAGCAGGGCTTTGATTGTTAATGGTGCCGATGATAAATTAAAGTCTTCTTGAATTTTCATTACTATTGTTTAGGCTCAACCACACAGTACACCTTCATACATATTCCACATATATATGCGAACTCTATAAAGCCGTCGTTATTGACTTTTAGTGTGTGTTGAATGTCACCATATCCATATATATGGAATATTTTTCCATGCCTTACTAACTATAATTACTACAGTATCATTTTCATAAATAATTTATTAGTTGGAATAAAGTAAAAAAGAATTGAATAACTATTTGTATTTACAATTAAAAATTATTTATATATTTTTCATATATATAAATATTTGGCAGTGCTATAAAATGTGATATCAAGCATGTTAAAGAACGTGTGTTGTTCGGCAATTTAATCAAGGCTACATTCCATCTGTTTTAATTATTAAAATGGTTCATTTAAACAATTTAAACAGCTCTATAAATTTTTTAACAGCACGTGTTTCTTAACATGTGCGATGTCGTATTTTATAACAGCTATGATATATTTAGCACAGTATGTGAATATATTTTTTAATAAAACATAAAAAATAAATACATTACGCATTCAAAGAAAGAGAGAAACTAGTAAATAAATATTCAATTAATACTGAAGAATTTATATATATATATATATATATATATGAAAGTAAAAAAACAAGGGTCCATTATATACTGAAAATTTTTTTATCCCTTTTTTTAATTATTATTATTATTTTTTACTACCAATTACCATCAATACAAGAAACTCGGCTTTGATTGAAGTACTTGGTGAAGACAAGGGTGTTCTTCTGGTTTTCATTTGCAGAGAGATTAAGAGGGCTTTTCTTTTCTCTGCTTCTTCTTCCATTTTTTTTTTCTTTTCTTATTATTTTTTTTTTTGTGGTGCTGATCAGAGCTTTTAATTTGCCACGCACCGCACAATACGTTATTATAATCCACATATGTGTGTGATTACCAAATTAAGACTTGGAGTCAATGCACATTCTCAAATTGTTTACGTAATTTATGATTTTTTTTTCTTTGTCATGATTACAAATTTCAAATAAAGACTTGGTGCCAGTGCGAATTCCCAAGTTGTCTATGCTATACATTTCTTAGGGCTTTCTGGTGTGCCACATCGCATTCGGCAGGGCTTTATTTTCCAATACAAATATTTCGGCAGGAAGAACACTGATCATTACAGCTACGCTTAGTTTGGCAACTGATTTGAAAGATCACAATAGACACAAGCAGGGCTTTGATTGTTAATGGTGCCGATGATAAATTAATGTCTTCTTGAATTTTCATTACTATTGTTTAGGCTTGACCACACAGTACACCTTCATACATATTCCACATATATATGTGAACTCTATAAAGCCGTCGTTATTGACTTTTAGTGTGTGTTGAATGTCACCATATCCATATATATGGAATATTTTTCCATGCCTTACTAACTACATTTACTACAGTATCATTTTCATAAATAATTTATTAGTTGGAATAAAGTAAAAAAGAATTGAATAACTATTTGTAAGTTACAATTAAAAATTATTTATATATTTTTCATATATATAAATATTTGGCAGTGCTATAAAATGTGATATCAAGCATGTTAAAGAACGTGTGTTGTTCGGCAATTTAACCAAGGGGTATATTCTATTTGTTTTAATTATTAAAATGGTTCATTTAAATAATTTAAACAGCTCTATAAATTTTATAATAGCACGTGTTTCTTAACATGCGTGATATCGTATTTTATAACAGCTATGATATATTTAGCACAGTATGTGAATATATTTTTTTTAATAAAACATAAAAAATAAATGCATACGCATTCAAAGAAAGAGAGAAACTAGTAAATAAATATTCAATTAATACTGAAGAATTTATATATATATATATATATATAAGTAAAAAAAACAAGGGTCCATTATATACTGAAATTTTTTTTATCCCTTTTTTTAATTATTATTATTATTTTTTACTATCAATTACCATCAATACAAGAAACTCGGCTTTGATTGAAGTACTTGGTGAAGACAAGGGTGTTCTTCTGGTTTTCATTTGCAGAGAGATTAAGAGGGCTTTTCTTTTCTCTGCTTCTTCTTCCATTTTTTTTTCTTTTCTTATTATTTATTTTTTGTGGTGCTGATCAGAGCTTTTAATTTGCCACGCACCGCACAATACGTTGTTATAATCCACATATGTGTGTGATTACCAAATTAAGACTTGGAGTCAATGCACATTCTCAAATTGTTTACGTAATTTATGATTTTTTTTTCTTTGTCATGATTACAAATTTCAAATAAAGACTTGGTGCCAGTGCGAATTCCAAGTTGTCTATCCTATACATTTTTTAGGGCTTTCTGGTGTGCCACATCGCATTCTAGATTATCCAGATGCTTATGCAATATAGAACGCCATTAGTAGTGTTGGCTCTTATATATACGTAGCTGATTCGTCCTTGTATAATTTCCCAAAGAATAAATTAATTCGAAACAAAAAGGAAAAATAAGTGTCAAAGTTACATGGGGTAGCCCAATGACTATGGGCCATTAATAAACGTGGGCCGTAGCCCACACAAAACTGTGGCCATGGGCTAAGATTGAAAATGGTGCTAGCTCAGAAGCTGACGACGCGTAATCTCATTGGTCAGTATCACCGCTGGTTGACGAGGAATATAGCACACAAGCCGAGCCCCCAGGTCTGGATAATGAGAAGCAAGAAGCTTCGAGTAATTTCTACCAAAAAAAAAAAAAGAAAGAAAAAAGAAGCTACGAGTAATTCTTAATGAAACATCGAATCCTCGCTTCGGAGCCGAAATTATGACGGAAATGGTGAGCTAAATCCCCTAATTTTGTTGTTATTCCGACTAATTTTGTTGTTATTTCGGAAATGGTATCTTAGATTGTATAAAGTTTTGATTTTTGTGTTTGATTTCACTTTATCTGCCACTGACTCTGGGACTAATTCAGTGGACTCAACTAGATTTTGAGTTCTATGTGGTGGAATCTGATGGTAAATTTGAGTATTCTGGTTTCCCAGTTTTTCCATGGAAACTCTGTTCTTTTTTTTTTTTTTTTTTTTCTTTTTTGGTTTATGAATTGAACGGTGTTGATTATAAAACTAGCCCCATCTGATCTCTATATGTATGTAGTACATACTACAATGTTTGTCTTAATGAGATTAGAGAATCTGATGCATTTGGTTGTAGAGCCTCTTTTTCAAGTTCCCAAAGAAGGAAATAAAGCGAGTGGAAGTGGTCTAACCAAACATTCTCACACTTGTAAACAGAGTGTAGAGTGGCAAATTGCTTGATGTTTCAGTAGTTTTCTATTTCTGATATTGTTTTATCCAATCTGGATTTTACATGTGATAATTGAAAGCTGTGTTATAATAGGTGATTAAGAATACAACAAATATGCTGACCTCAAAGCTTTTGGTGATGAATTGAAGGCTGGTGGAAGGCTGAATTTGTACTGACAAATTCGTTTGGTTTCTGAAAGGAAAGCAAAGCTTCGTTTGGTTTCTGAAAGCAAGGCTGAATTTTTACTAAATGGATGGAGTTTGAGGTATGTCTGATTTGATTACCCAATTAATTCATTTACAAGGCCCTCTCTGTTTTGTTTCTGTTTGAGCTCATGAAAGGCTCACTCTGTTTTGTTTCTGTCATCTCAGAAATGAAACAATTTTTAGACATGTTCTACTTCTAGCCAAGTTTTTTTTGTCCTTGGGATAAACTAGACTAGAAAATTTCATAACTATCTCCACTTATTATAAAGTATCCATTACATAGAAATTTCAATCGTTCGATGAAACAAACATATCCACAAGCAGAAAACAATATGCACAACAACTAGTAGAGGACTTGAATTCCTCATCAAGTGTAACTGCAAGTATGAAAGTAATTTATGACCTCTATAAACACAAAGATCTATGATTTCCATCGGCGTAAAAGGAAAACAATTAATATAATTTTCAGGACACCAAAACTAATGTTATGTATTACACACACGATGAGTAAAAATGAAATATATTAAACTTGTATCAGCAAATATGGACCTTCAGCTTATGCTTTTACATCCACAAACTTATTATTGTCACTTGAATTCAGAATCACACTTATCTCTTCATTGTCATCATCTGCCGATGGTATATCATTGAGCATTTTGAATTTGATGTCTCTCCAACATCCTCTACAGACTTCTGTTCAGGACAAAGAAAAGGCTTTGGAGGCATTTGTAGAGATTCAATTTCTCCTTCAAGCGTCTGTGTGACTTTATTCATTGAAGGTCTTTCACTTGGTTTCATCTGTATACACCATAATGCTACTATTATCATCTTCTTTCTTATTTTTGATTCGTCCTCTGTCATTGCATCTTCCATTTGTAAGTCATTTCCTTCAATGATTTGGTCATAAAGCAAGAAGGGAAGTATATTTGACTTGTATGCTCCGCCACTGCATTCAAATTTTTTCTTCTGCTTGCCATTTCCATCAATAACATTCCGAAACTATACACATCAGCCTTGTAAGAAACTCCTCCAATATTTCTGTAAAACAGCTCTGGAGCAATGTATCCCATGGTTCCTCTTGCTGCAGTCAAAGACACAATGCTTTTATCCAATGGACACAATCTTGCAATACCAAAATTAGAAACCTTTGGAACAAAATTCTCATCCAAAAGAACGTTGTGCGGCTTAATATCGAAATGCAGAATTTGCATGTTGCATCCTCGATGTAGATATTCAATACCACGAGCCACTCCAAGTGAAATTTCATATAATTTCTTGTAATCTAAGGAGTTGTTTCCTTCTTGGAAATATACGTATTTATCCAGAGAGCCATTAAACATAAAATCATATACTAGAGCTCGCTTCGATCCCTCAACACAAAAACCTACCAGTTGCACCACATTGACATGGTGAATCCTTCCAATAGTAGCAACTTCATTGATGAAATCTTGACCATTTGCCTTAGTTTTCTCCAAAATCTTGATTGCTACTAGACGTCCGCTACGAAGGTTTCCTTTATAGACAGAACCGTAACCTCCTTCACCTAACTTGTCCTTGAAACCCTGGGTCATCTTTCTAATGTTAGAGTATGAGTACCTTATAGGCATAAGATTATTGTTACTTCGTAAAAATTCTTCGATAACATCATCTGTTGATAGATGCCGCCATCATCTGTTGATAGATGCCGCCTTCGCCATTTATAGATGAGAAATGCAATCACACATGGAGTCCCCAATACTGTTTTGGCTACCAGCCATAAAAGCACTGTAAAAATATGCATTACTCATAGTTAAGTGTTTAAGGGGTCTGTATAACATTAGTTTGTGCAGATCATTAAAATCTTAAAAGAAAACTCACATTAGACAAATTATCAACGGAGCTGTAAATCAATTATGGATTTACCTATAGCTGATATGTCAAGTCCGATTATGAGGCAAACTGCAAGAGAGAAAAAGACAATAATAAGTAAAATTTATGAACTAAAATTTCATTCTGCTAAGTAATGTTGTTTCCTTTACGCTTTTTTTTTTTGGAAGAAGAAGAAAATTGCAATTAAGCTATGCTAGATGTTTAAATTCTCTAGCATAAATGTAGTATAAAATGGGTAGCTGTCACATAAGATCATAGAATTCTCACAAATAAGTATCCAAAGAAGTAGAATTTTCCAACTTTCAATGAAGAAACAGTGCAACACTTTGTTAAATATTAAAGCAATACACTTCCATAAATTGTTATTTTAACGTAGAGAAGATACGTACCTTTAGGAGGATCGTCAAGTGGCCATAATTTTGCTATGGTGCAAAAAAGGAATGAAAAAAGAAAGAAAGAAAGATCAGGGTAAATTACAAATCATGGGGTATTAGTGCAAAACAAAAATACATAGAATTTAGTCTATTGATGTTGTTTCTTAGGCCATATTTGTTGTGTAGAACTCGACATGATTATTATGAATATAGGATTGAATTGGTCTGATCTGTATTAGATATATTGTATAATCTATATTTAGTGCAGTTTCCGAACTAAATAATTGACTAGTTATATTATATTAAATTATAACATATAAATTATATTGTATATAATATTATATATATATATATATATATCGTGTTTGTGTGACTGAGCGAGCAAGAGAGCTATAGAGAGCGGGAGAGCATAGTCCGTAGTCTGATCGAGACTAATTAAGAATTTTCCGACTTTCAATGAAGAAACAGTGCAACTCTTTGTTAAATATTAAAGCAATAAACTATTCACCAAAAAAAAAATTAAAGCAATAGACTAAACAGTTTTAGATTAAGTGTTTGTAGATTCCATAAATTGTTAGTTTAACAAGACGTCGAAAAGATACGTACCTTTAATACCTTCAAGAGCAGGGTAAAATACCCTTCCATAAACTGCTTTGGTGCAAAAAAAGAAGAAAAAAGGAAAGAAAGAAGAAACATCAGGGTAAATTACTAATCATGGGGTATTCATGAAAAAAAAAAAGAAAAGAAATTAATCTACTGATGTTGTTTTCTTAGGCCATGTTTTGTTGCGCAAAACTCAACATGATTATTATTAATATCAAATTGAATTGGTTTGATCTGCATTGGATAAATATTGTATTGTTGGTGCAGTCCAAACTAAATAATTGACTAATTATAATATATATATATAATATAATATAATATTAAATTATAATATATAAATTATATTATATATTGTCTCTGTGAGACAGAGCGAGCAAGGGAGCTGCAGAGGATGAGAGAGCATAGCCCATAGTCGGATCGAGATCTATGAATTTGAGAGAACAAGAGAGCATAGCGCATAGTCAGATCGGGATTTATGATCGGGATTTATGAATTTGAGCGGATCAAAATAGTACAATCAATCTCGTACTGAATAATAAAATGGACAATTTTAGTATTAGTTCGATCAATCTCGAACTAAATAAAAGAAATGGACAATTTTAACCTAATCCGATGTACTGCATCAAATGCTGGACAAAAACTAAATATAATACAGTAATGTCCAGTCCATTAACTGCATGTCTCGTATTTATATTAAAGGAAGCTGCATGAGGGTACTCTGTCAGCAAGGGTTTACCAATATATGCCAACTTCTTCGAGGAATCTACAAGAAACAAAAGAACCAAAAATTAGAGAGACAACTGCATAAGCACATCATAGCAAATTGATTATATATGTAGAAAGCGATGCAACTTTTTTTTTGGACATAAGAGAGCGAAGCAGATTGCATACTGAGAATACTTGGCTTTAAATACAATAAAATAAAAAATTGTGAAAACTAAAATTTGGCAGTTTTGAGGAAACTGTTTCCATGCATGATAAAATAGTTAGTAATTGAAAGGATGTCTACACAATATTCCTCACCTTCAAAGTTACTGAGAATCTGCTTGAATTTACCTACATCATCCATCCAATTAGAAACAAAATTAATTTTAGCTCGCAATATGATATCTTGGACAAATTTTTAAAAAATAATATACCATAACTAACACAAAAGAAAAGTCTTCCAACTCTTTCATATTCTTACCGCAGGAATAGGAAGCAGGTATTAGTCTCAAAAAATCGCAAGCATAAAATTCATTATCTAATTATCAAGTGGGGTAGTTAATTGTCTAATTAGAAATAGAAATGTTAGCTTACACCATTATCTAATTAGAAGAAAAGAATATATATATATATATATATATATGGGTCATAAAAATGTTTCTTCATATTTCTTTCATACTTACCACAGGGAGGATCTTTCAGTCCCCATGAATCACAAGTAAGTGGGAAACACTGGACCATGCTATTGGAGTCAATAACATAGCATGTGTCATAACCTGTTTTAGCATAACTTTGCAACCATGAAAGCTCAAATCCGTTTGACATTTCATTGTGGATGTCTCCGTATGAATTATTACTGTTCCTGCCTATTTCCTTCCACGATCTCATAACCATCAGCTCTAAAAGGCAGGAATCCTTCAACTCCGAAGCAGTTGTGCTGCCAATTATAACATAAGAATATTGCCCTTCGGGACGACCATACACATCCCAGCTTGACCAAAAAGTTTTACTACTAATACATGGAGTAGTAGGTATATAAAGAGGAGAATTCACTGGATTTTCACAATTCAAGAAAGTTATAACCTCTGAAATCTCAGAAAGCCTAACAGTTTTCCAATCTTCATCACTGCCTCTATATATGTTGGTTGAATATGAACGATCATAATATCGGATATTATAGGAGGGGAAAGAGTAACGAGGGAGAGACGAGCAATTACCCTTGAGAAAATTGGGATCCACCAGTCGGATGGTGTAGTTATTGTAATTGATTGACTTGACATAGTATTTTATAGAAAACAAGTATAAAACGGTAGTAGTAAGGTTGTTCTCACAAGAAAGAGTGTAACGTCGGTCCCCGCAGTGTGGTGGATCGGTTGGGAGTCGGAAAGGATGGCTTATATTTTGAATATCACCGCAGGAAGAAGGAGAACAATGGGCATGAAGAGCTTTTGCATCGCTAATTGTTTGATGGAATAAGGTTAAAATAAGGGCTGCTATGAATGTTGAGGACAAGGGTCTTTTGCGTTGCATTATGCTGGCAGAAGAAATTTTTTCTTTTGGCTGATCTTCTTCGTCACAATAAAATACAAGTATCGACATATGAACTGTATACATAAGCTTTTTTTTTTTTTTTTAACTGTACTCTATGCATATTAAAGATGCTTATATTCAACATTTTCCGCCATATTTATTAATTAATATGTCTCCACTTATCACTGATTCTCATAGATGATAAAATTAATTTTTTAATTATATCATGTGTTTGGGGCTATGACTTGATTGTACGTCCTAGTCCTACACGTTTCCTTCTCTTTCTTTTCTCTCTCTTGGTCTTCCAAGTCTTTGATGTTTTTTCTTCTTTATAATAATACGTCTAAGCGCACGGCTTGATGAAATTTTTTCCATTATTACATATTTGTTTTTAGTATCGCTGATTTGGTTAGCTTTTGTATTGACCCTCCTATTTAGGCTTTTTTCTTTATTGTTGTTGTACAATTATTCATAAAGAGGTGGAAATTTTGTCCAAGAAAGTAGAAACGTGATTATGAGTCGCACATGGAACGTCGTTATAACTAGCATATGGCAATGAGGAAGTTGTTGTGCCTTATTACCAAAAAAAAAAAAAAACTTTTCCTCTTCTTCTTTTCTTCGTCATAATTGATTTCACACCAATCCAATTCGAACGGGCTGAGTTGGTTCGGACTAAGCTTATTGAACAAAACTCTGGTACTCCCAGAGTACAAGAGTACCAATTTCTACCCTATCAGAATGATATCACTTCAATATATATATTAATATATGATATTATTTTGATGGGGCAGGAGTTGATACTATCGGGGTTCGACAATCTATGATAAGCTTATTAATCGGTTTAAACGGAATAAATGTTTGAAAAAGAATAGAATAATAGTAGGGTCGGTGCGCCGGTAGCCCAAAAGCCGAACCGATCTAACCTGTGTCAAGCTATTATGATATCAATAATTGAGTCAGTATAGAGTCATTATTTTTAGAAACATATAGGATAACAAATGAATGGCTCAAGACGTAAAATAAACCCAAGTTGAAAAGTTGATTATACAGGTAGAAAATCCTAGTCCAATATTTGGAAATGACTTTTGAATGGTACCAAGAGAAGAAATCAAGATCATGCGGGCTAATTTTACTAATTGCAATTCTAATCTATTATTTGGTTGATAAGGTTTCACACAAAACTAAGGCGAATAATTTTAGATTGAAATAGATAAATTAATTAAACGACGAGTTTAAATACTAAGTTTGAAAGTAATTAAGAATCTTAGATCCTGTTGTTTATATATTCGTGAGATTTGGCATGTGCACCCGAGCCAGTAATACTGTGACAATCACTTTTGTTTACCAAATAATGTGTTTGTTTATAAGTAGCTTATATTTAGTATTTAGTTATTCAATCAGCTTATATTATTTTGTTAGTCAATAGTACATTATCACATTGTTAATTGTAATTGGTACCGTTGTCCTCCACGATTTCTTTAGTTTTTTTTCTTATTTATCCTAAATTTTAATTGTCCACCGAGCCTTACATGTTTTTTCTTTTCTTTATAATAATAAGTATAAAGTGCACAGTCTTCATGAAATTTTCTCCTTTTTACAATATGACGTATAAACTATGGTGACCATCACTATCCGATCGATATATACATATATATATATATATATATATAAAGATTTTTAACGATCCAATTACAAACGCAGGTACTCAGATTACCTTACTAGTTTTATACGTACGCGTTGAGCCATTCATTTGTTATCCTTTGTGTTTCTAAAATTAATAGTACTCACTACCGACTCAATTATTGTTCTCATAGTCCTCCACGTTATCTTTTAATTTTTTTGGTCTACCAAGTCTTCCGTGTTTTTTATAATTAATTAATTAATTTTTTAATTTGTAATATTTTTTTTTGTTAATTTGTGGTAATTAATTAAATATTATATATAAAAATTCTTTGAAACATGAACTACAATGTACCAAAATAAATAGTGCATGTGTCAGAGTTAGTGATAAGCTAACCTATTCCTAATAGGTTTTTTGGTTTATCCAAATTCTAATAGGATTTAATCTTTCTTCAAATCTGTATATACATTCACATCTAGAGAGATACATATATAAATATAGAGGGAGTTGAGAGTTGTGATATAGGTTATTAGTATTCGTAGTGAATCCACAATATCTTCTTGTTATCTAGCATTCTAGGGAAAGGGTTTCTTCTTGTTATCTAGCATTCTAGGGAAAGAGTTTAAGGGGATCTTTTTCTGGGTTGTATAATCTTAGTCATTATACTATGAGAAAAACAGTTGAGTGTGTAATCAAACATTAATAATACTGCAACAGTTCAATTGGAGTTAAAAAGGACGTGGGCACAGTTTTTGCCAAACATCTATAAATTTTGTGTGTGCTTTGTGTTTGATATTTTATCTTAATTTTTATTCTCAATTCTCAACAGCATGTGTCTGAAAATAAGAGATTTGTTGCATTACAAAACAGTTAGAAACTAAGAATTTTCCAAATGAAGGCAAGGGCTCTATCAGTGTGATTCATGGATTTGAGCAAAATCAAAGTCGTGGAAGAAAGAAAGAGCTTTAAGGATTAAATAAAACAAAGAAAGCAAGAGTTTTTAAGGATTAAATAAAACAAGTAGCAAAAAAAAAAAGAGAAATGAAATTAAAAGATGCTTGACTGATATAACCTTCCCTTCGTGACTACAACTGTTTAATCGTTTCACACAAGTCCAAAGAACACACCACACCCATATAACAAAACTACACATGAGAATACATTTTTTTTTTTTTAAGAATTTAATAAAATAAAATAAAAACAACAAGAAAAAGGAAAAATGCAAAAACAAATCAAGAAAACAAGTAACACACCTCTAAAAGACGACATCATGTCTCTCTTGAATTTCTTCCAAAGTATTTAGTATTTGGAATTACATTACACACATCAAGCCTTGCTTCCCCTTATACTTCCTAACTGTATGACCCAATTCTTAGGCTACAATAGAGTTTTTTACAATCCATCTGTCATTGATAAAGGCACATTGATTAGGAGCAACCATCCCTTCCAAGTGCTTGCAGAGTCTATTGGTTAGGATCCTTGAGAAAATCTTGTACGTGACATTATAAAGACTTAATGATTTGAATTGATTAAAGTCTGAAGCTCCGTTAGATTCGGGAATTAAAACTAATATTGTCCTGTTCATCGAGGCAGGCATTCTGTCATTAAGAAAACACTCTTGGACAAAGCTCGTCCCTTGATTTTGTAGAATATGCCAGTAATTTCAGTAGAAGCAGCCAAAAAACCCATCAAAACTTGGGCTCCTTAAAGGATGTATCTCCCAAATAGTATCCCGGATTCCCTCCTTTGAAGGAATAGCAAGCAGCACCTCTTTATCCGCTCGTGTAATACAAAAAGTGATTAAATCTTGAAGGTCACTTGGTAGATGAGGAGTATTCGAAGAGTAAAGCTTCCTGAATTGTAGTAGGAAATAGTCCCCTATACATTTTTGATCTGTTATCCAGAATTTATCAAACTTAATTGTTTCAATTTTATTTCTCTTCCTTCAAATTACTGTAGAAGCATGGAAGAATTTTGTATTTCTATCCCCCTAGCTAGCTACAATTCCCTAAATTTTTGCTTGTGAATGGATTCTTGTTTAGCCCTTAAGCTACAAAGTTCTTCAATAATTTTGTGTTGACTGGTTCCTGAATCTTCCCGATAACTCTCTTTTCTTGTTTGAAGCTGTCTCAATTTTAATGGTTGAATGAACCAATCCGAAGTGATTTTTGTTCCAAACCTTTAAGGCCTTCAAAGTATATACCAGCTTAGTGCGTATCTTGTGATATTTTGCACCATTCTCAGCATTCTTCATCCAAGCTTCTTGAACCACACGGTTACTATTGTCATAGCTTCTTCTAATAATAATACGTAACCAAATTTGATAGGAGGAATTAAAGTTATAAGGGGACGAAGAATAGAGATGATGGAGGAGCGCAATCAGTCTTAATTTATAATATTGAAATCCACCAGTCGGATACGTAGTATAATTCCTTGAATACAAGTATAATATGGTATTGCGGTTCTCAACTTTTTTCCACACATTACATAAGTTAGTATATACGTTTTATACGTTATATGCTCTTGATTTTCTTAATGTATTCTCTCATTTATCTTTCAGTTTTAAATTACATTTTAATTAAAAAGCATTCATATTTTACAGTTACGAATATTAAATTAAATATATTTGAATGAGGCATTATTTCGTTAAAGGTTTGTTTTTATAAAGATCTATAGTAAGGCCTCATTTTCATTGGTTTCCTAATTTTTGGATATCTAAACTAATCAGAGGCAACAAAAAATATTTTATTTTATTTTTTGCCTTTTCCAAATCGGCATGCAGGCTTCTTTTTGTGTGGCTTTCTAACAAATAATAAATTTAAAAATTGTAATTAGATGCTTTTTAATTTTGGAAAATAAAAAATTAAAACATTTTACTAATTTTTTTAAAACAGTCCTTATATAATTTCCGAAATAATAAATTAATTCGAAAGAAAAGGGAAAAACAAATGTCAAGGTTATTCGGGCTAGCCCAATGGCTTTGGGCCATTTTGATAAGAAAAAAACTACAATAAACTTGGGCTATAGTCCACACCAAAACATGGCCATGGGCCAAGATTTAAAAGGCTAGGTCACAATCACACGAGTTGAGCCTCCGAGACTGGAGAATCAGAAGCAAGAAGCTACGAGTAATTTCTACCCAAAAAAAAAAAAAAGAAAAAAGGAAAAAGAAGCATCTAATCCTCTGTCCGCAGCCGAAATTCTGACGGAAATGGTGAGCCAAATCCCCTAATTTTGTTGTTATTTTGACTAATTTTGTTGTTATTTCGGAAATGGTATCTTAGATTGCATAAAGTTTTGATTTTTGTGTTTGATTTCACTTTATCTGCCACTTACTCTGGAACTAATTCAGTGGACTCCATCAGGTTTTGAGTTCCATGTAGTGGAATCTGATTGTAAATTTGAGTAGATTGAACCAAACACAGCCTTTAGTAGTCTGGTTTCCCAGTTTTTCCATGGAAACTCTGTTCATTTTTGTTTTTGTTTTGGTTTATGGATTGGACGATATTGATTATAAAACTAGCCTTGTCTGATTTCTTCTAATGATGGAATATGTATGTTGTAAATACTACGATGTATGTCTTAATGAGATTAGAGAATCTGATGCATTTGGTTGTAGAGCCTGTTTTAAGTGCCCAAAGAAGGAAATAAAGTGAGTAGAGGAGTGGTCTACCCAAACGTTCTCACGCTTGTAAACAGAGTGTAGAGTGGCAAATTGGCTGATGTTTCAGTAGTTTTCTATTTCTGATATTGTTTTATCCAATCTGGATTTTACATGTAATAATTGAAAGCTGTGTTATAATAGGTGATCAAACATACAACAAAAATGCTGACCTCAAAGCTTTTGGTGATGAGCTGAAGACTGGTGGAAGGCTGAATTTGTACTGAGAATAGAAAGGAAGGCAAAGCTTCGTGTGGCTATTTTTACTAAATGGATGGAGTTTGAGGTATGTCTGATTTAAATAACCAATTAATTCATTTACATGACTCTCTGTTTGGTTTCTGTTTGAGTTCATGGAAGTCAAAGAATTTAGATAGATCGAAATTATATCTTGTTAGTTTATTATAAATAGAGTCATCGTCTGATGTTAAGCGACTTTGTGTAGCAAATGTCAAAAACAAGATAGTGGAAATAACATTAAACATTGCATGGTCTTCGAGGAGATCGATAGATGAAACAAACATAGCCACAAGCAGCAAAAAACATGCACAACAACTAGTTTGATGGGGACTTGAATTCCTCATCAAATGTAACTGCAAGTATGAAAGTAATTTATGGCCTCTATAAACACAAAGATCTATGCTTTCGAAGGAAAAAAATTAATATAATTTTCATGACACCAAAACTAATGTTATGTATTACACGATGAGTAAAAAAGAAATATATTACATCTGTATCAGTTAATATGGACCTTCAGCTTCCCCTTTACATTCACAAACTTATTAATGTCATTTGAATTCAGAATCAGATCTTTTCTCTTCAATGTCATCATCGTCCCATGGTATCATTGAGCTTTTTCAATTTGATTTCTCATCAACGTCCTCTACAGGCTTCTCTTCAGCACAAAGAAGAGGCTTTGGAGGCATCTGTAGACGTTCAATTTCTCCTTCAAGCATCTGTATGGCTTTATTCATTGAAGGTCTATCACTTGGTTTCATTTACACCACAATGCTACTATTATCATCTTCTTTCTTATTTTTTATTCCTCCTCTGTCATTGCATCTTCCAGTTGTAAGTCATTTCCTTCAATAATTTGGTCGTAAAGTATATTTGGCTTGTATGATCCGCAACTGCATTCATATTTTTTCTTCTACGTGCCATTTCCATCAATAACATTCCAAAACTATACACATCAGCCTTGTAAGAAACTCCTCCAATATTTCTGTAAAACAACTGTGGAGCCATGTATCCCATGGTTCCTCTTGCTGCAGTCAAAGACAATGCTTTTATCCAACGGACACAATGTTGCAAGACCAAAATCAAAAACCTTTGGAACAAAATTCTCATCCAAAAGAATGTTGTGTGGCTTGATGTTGCAGCCTCGATGTAGATATTCAATACCACGAGACACTCCAAGTGAAATTTTGTACAACTTCTTGTAATCTAAGGAGTTATTTCCTTCTTGACAATATATGCATTTATCAAGAGAGGCATTAGACATGAAATCATACACAAGAGCATGCTTGATTGCTACAAGACGTCCACTACGAAGCTTTCCTTTATAGACAGAACCGTAACCTCCTTCGCCTAACTTATCCTTGAAGCCCTTGGTCATCTTTCTAATGTTTGAGTATGAATACCTTATAGGGATAAGGTTATTGTTACTTTGTACAAATTCTTTGATAACATCATATGTTGATAGATGCCGCCTTTGCCATTTGTAGATGAAAAATGCAATCACACATGGAGCGCCCAATATTGTTTTTGCTTCCAGTCACCGTGGCACTAAATGATGTACTGCCATGTAGATATATACATACAAATTAATCCAGTGACATCATATAGTTTTGGGTTTGAATAACAAAATCAATTTAGTCTACTAACTACACGGTTGTATTTTTTCCTGCATCCATACAATCAATTTGTGTATGGTGAAAATATTACATTACTCATAATAGATCGCACAGAGAATTTATTCTAAAACATATTATTTTGATGGATAATAGTCTCTTTCAATTTTTCAAGTACCATGTCTTTGCAGAGCAACCTTACTGTTTCCTGGGCAATGATCAATGTAAATTCTAATCCCACAGCTCCAAGATCAATGGTAAAAAAAAAAAAATTCTACTTTTTTTTTTTTTTCAACATTAAAATCAAATATAAAAATAATCAATAATCAAATTAAAATCTTCTCCTTTAACATCATCTTACCACAGGTATAGGAAGCAGGTAATAGATTCAATAATCGCACCTTTCACTGAAATTAGCACAATTTAGTGAGTTGCTGGAGTCATCGAAATAGCAACAGGTAAAGTGGAGATCCCATAAAAGTTCAAACCCATACGCAAGTTGATTGTGGATGTCTATGTAGGAAATGTTGTTTTCTGTAATTCCCTGCGGCCTAGATGACGTCATAGACATCATCTCTATACGACAAAAGTCCTTCAACGCCGACACATTTGTGCTACCAACATGTACATAAGAATATCGTTCTTTGGACTTCACTGGATTTTCACATTTCAAGTCATAGCTTCTGAAAGTGAGTAGTATTTCTCATAAACTTTGCTTGAAAATCGACATTTCAAGTAAGTTATAGGTTCTATGTAAACTTTGCTTGAATATCTCAGAAACCAATAAGTGAAGTTATAATGGGACAAAGAATGAAGAGGGATGGAGGAGCAATCACCCTTTACAACATTGGAATCCAGCAATCGGATTGTTTGGTTGCTCTAATTGATTACCTGGACGTAGTATTTCCCTGCATAAGTACAATACAGTTCGAGTATTGTTGTTTTCACTACAAAGATTGTAGCTTAGGTCGCCGCAATGGAGTCGGAAAGGGTAACTAATATTAGGGATATTGCCGCAGGAAGAAGGTGGACAAGGATAAGTATGGTTTGCATTGCAGCTGGTTTGATAGAATATTAAAATACATGCAAGGAAGGCTATGATGAATATTGGGGAAGAAGACAAGGTTCTCCCAGTTTCCATGACTATTACTCTGGCTTTGCCTCTCAACCACACAATTCTACTTCCTTATGTTTCCACAATTTGATGAAAACAGAAAGATAATGAATCGGTCAATTTCATGCGGGCCAATGAAAAATAAAAGCAAAAGCTAATGAATGTTGAAAACAGAAAACTACACAATTTGATGTTAACAATAGAAAAAATAAAAATAAGATGAAAAACCAAACTCACTCCATCTAGTAACCAAAAATCAAAATATTACCAAACAGGTTAGTGGAGAGCAGTTTTATGAGTCCTTTGGGATAACTAAATGGCTATTATTAAAGATAAATCTAATAGTTACCTACGTTTTGTCGTTTAACTAGAATAACAAAGAGAAGATTTGAAAATTTTGTTTACAATGAAGAAAAACCAGTAGTTGTAGTCTGTCAAACAAAATGAAAGACTTATACTAACTAGAAAGAGTCTAAACTTACACTTTTACTTCCTCAACTAGAAAGAGTGGATCATTAATTCGCATTTAGAACCAACTCTATCTCTTAAGAGTCATCATAATCTGATATTAGTGTTGGCAATGATGGTTGAAATATTTGATTTCTCCCCAACATCCTGTGTAGTCTTCTCTTGAGGACATAGGAAAGGCTTTGGAGGCATTTCTAGGCTTTCAATTTCTCCTTCAAGCATCTTTTTCACTTTGTTCATCGAAGGGCGGTCACTTGGCTTTAACTGTATACACCATAATGCTACTATTATCATCTTCTTTCTTATTCTTGATTCTTCCCCTGTTGCATGTTCCATTTCTATGTCCTTCCCTTTATTGATTTGGTCATAAGCCCATGAAGGGAAATAAATTTGACTTGTATGCTCTGCAGCTGCATTCAAGTTCTTCCTTTTGCATGCCATTTCCATCAACAGCATCCCAAAACTATACACATCAGCTTTATAAGAAACACGACCAATATTTTTGTAAAACAACTCCGGAGCCATGTATCCCATGGTTCCTCTCGCCGCAGACAGAGAATCAATGCTATTGTCTAATGGACACATTCTTGCAAGACCGAAATCAGAAACCTTTGGAACAAAATTCAAATCCAAAAGAATGTTGTGGGGCTTAATATCAAAATGCAGAATTTGCATGTTGCATCCTTGATGAAGATATTCGACACCACAAGCCACTCCAAGAGAAATTTCTAACATTTTTTTGCAATCTAAGGAGTTAATTCCTTGTTGAGAAAAGATGTATTTATCAAGAGAACCATTGGGCATGAAATCATATATAAGAGCACCCTTTGAACCCTTTACGCTAAACCCAACTAGTTTCACTACATTAACATGGTGAATTCTTCCAATAGTAGCAACTTCGTTGATGAATTCTTGTCCATTGGCTTTAGATTTATCTAGCATCTTCACCGCTACAAGACGACCACTAGAAAGCTTTCCTTTATACACACAACCATAACCTCCTTCACCTAACTTGTCCTTAAAACCTCTTGTTATCTTTCTAAGATCCTTGTACGAGTACCTCTTAGGCATAAAATCGTGGTTAGCTTTTATGAATTCTTCAATGTGATGATTATAGATGTGCCGCCTTTGCCATTTATCCACCAAAATTGTAATAGTCGGAATACCAAGTATGGTTCTCGGTACAAATAACACACCTGTTGCATTAACAGCAGCATGACGAAATTTCATAAATCATGATGAATATGTAAGATAAAACACTTCGCTACGCAGAAAGTTTGATCAACAAAGCAATTAATTTCATTTGTCAAGAGACTTACCCATGAACACACCCACCATCCCTAAACAATCTGCATGAGGATAATGGAACCCATTAATTTTATCAGATATATTTAGAATATTTTAGAAAAAGATGCGTAAAATTAATGCATGTATAAACCAACAAAATTACCATTAACATTTTATTATTTTATAGAGCAAGAGCAACCCTGATCACCGTCTCTGGATTTAAAAAGGGTTTGGCCATTTTACATCAAAACAAGTGGGAAAACTCTGACAGTTTAATAATGGCATTCAAAAAAACAATTTACATATAAAAAAAATTGTGAAACTACAAAAAGCTGTGTTTTGGTAAAAATTTCAATGCAATAAAAAAACATTGGTGATAATTTAAAATTGAGTATATTTTACTTTTGATTCCGAAAAAAGAACCAACAAAATACTATGAAACAAGTTTGAGATATGTATATATTAATGTATGTTTTAGGGAGCAATTTGCAAATTTATACAGAGGGCATTGGTTCCCAAAACCCTTAAAAAAATGAAAGCTAAACTTTGTAGTGCTGCAGTAGTAATGCACATGAGGTAAATTGTATACACAGGAGAAGATTCTCACATGCAAGGGATCTGAAAATGACATAGTACTTATACGTAGGACCTACATCCAAATTAAACAAAACAAAATGTGAGCTCTCGTACCATTGTGAACGTTAAGGGATCGACAAATATTACCGAAATCAGCCACATTGACCCAAGAGTATAGAGCTTCAAAAATAGTTGAAGGCTAATTATTTGAACATGATCCAAGAGTATAGATGTATTTTTAAAATTAAGAGCATAAATTTTTTATAAACAAAAATCTTATTCCTACTTTTGCATCATCATATTTAACTTATCCTTACCACAATGTTTTTTGCCTTTGCAATTTGGCAACCATGAAAGCATAAATCCATGTACAAGCTTATTGTGGATGTCTTCGTAGGTGATGTTCATGTTTTCGTTTTCCCACTCTGATGTTGTAAGACTCATAACCATGAGCTCTATACGGCAGAAGTTGCTAAATTCTGAGGCAACTGAGCTACCAAGCATGACATAAGAATAATCTCCTTTGCCTTTGGAACTAATTATACAAGGAGTAGCGTCTATATAAAGAGGAGAATCCACTGGATTTTCACAGCTCAAGAAAATCAGAGGCAATAGAACCCAATAGCTACCTCTTAATAACTCCATTGAATATGGATCCAAACCACTGAAGTTATATTTGGCCAAAGAGTGACGAGGAATGGAGGAGCAATTATCCTCGTCGACATTGGAATCCATCACTCTGATTGTGTGATTATTGTAATTGATTGCTTGGACATTGTATTTTCCCGAATACAAGTATAATACAGTAAGGTTGTTCTCACAAGAAAGGTTGTACCTTTTGTCCCCACAGTGTTCTGGATCGGTTTCGAGCCGAAAAGGAGAGTGTATGTTGAGGATGTTGCCGCAGGAAGAAGAACAGTACTTGGTGGTGTGATCCTGATTGTCGATATTCCTTGCATGGACACTAGGCTTGAGTAGTACAATACAAACTGAAAAGGCTATGAATGGTGCCCACAATTGCAGTGCTGAAATTTTCATTTGCTGGTGTGAGCTTTGTCACAACTAACAAGTGAGAACAAGCATATCTATGAAGTCTATGAGTCATTGACGAATGAAGAAGTGTTGACTGTCACCATCTATACTGGACATTTTCCATGATAAATACCCTGCAGGCCTTCCCTGTAGTTTCCTAGAAAATGATAAAGTTCAAATTTTTCCACGGCTTAGTGAATACTCTGTTTCTGTTAAATTTTAATTCATGAGACTAATTAATTCTTAAAAATCAGCTTATAAGGTGATGATTGTCCAGTACTTATATGCAATATATTTTTATTGTACCCTAGTAATATGGTACTGTTCCAAAAGGTCAAGCATGCATAGAAAGACAATTATATAGTATATTTTGTAACTTATGTTTTGAAATAAAATATAATATTGATACTGATGCATAGGTTGCTCTGTTTTGCTTTAGCTTGAAAAGTGAGTATCTTCTTTGACTTGTTTTACAAGAAAAATGAGTGAAACAGCAGAGGACATGCATTAATATTCTTTAACTGAATATATAACTGGAAACATGAAAGTAAACGATCTCTCTAAGTTTAATTATAAATATGACTTTGAAGGTCATCAACCGCTCTTTCAAGCATCTCTTTGATTTTATTCATTGAAGGTCGATCACTTGGCATCATTCGGCTTCATTGTCATCTTCTTTCATATTTTTTATTCCTCCTCGGATTCATCTCCCATTTCTAAGTCTTTTCCATTGTTGAATCGGTCATAAACCCAAGATGGGAAATAAATTTGGCTTGTATGCTCTGCAACTGCATTCAAATTCTTCCTTCTACTTGTCATTTCCATCAACAACATTCCAAAGTATACACATCAGCCTTGTAAGAAACGCCAATATTTCTGAAAAACTACTCTGGAGTTATATATGCACCCCACAATACGCTATTATAATCCACATTTGTGTGGTTAGCAAATTAAGATTTGGTGTCGATACAAATTGCCAAATTATTTACGTAATTCATGATTTTTTTTTTTTTTGTCACGATTACAAATTTCAAGTTAGGGCTTGGGATTCAATGCAAATTCCCAAATTATTTACGTAATTCATGAATTTTTTATTAATTTTTTTTTTCAAATAGTTTTTTCAACAGTCATATAATTTCAGAAAGAATAAATTAATTCGGAAGATAAAGAAAAAACAAATGTCAAAGTTATTTGGCCCAATGGCTGTGGGCCATTATGATGTATAAACATTTTCTCCATTTTACATATGACGTATAAACTATGGTGATCGTCACTATCCGATCGATATAGTGACGTATAAACTATGGTGACCGTCACTCTTACTCACTAGCCAAGTAAGTAAGAGTCTTCCATGTTTTTTTTTTCTTTATAATAAAGTGCACAGTCTTCACGAAATTTTCTCCATTTTATATATGACGCATAAACTATGGTGATCTACATATATATAAAGATTTGTAACGATCCAATTTATAAATGTAGGTACTCAGATTACCTAACTAGTTTTATAGGTACGTGTTGAACCATTCATTTGTTATCCTTTATGTTCTAAAATTAATGGTCCTCACTACTGACTCAATTTTTGCTATCAAATACTCCACATGTATAAACAACATATACGAGCTTAACAACTTATATATATATATATATATATACATACGGTAATTTTATAGTGGGCGATGTCCACCCACGTTATGGTGGGTGACAAACCCACCAATTCCCCTTTCTTTTCTTTTCTTTTTTAACTTTTTTTTTTTTTTTGCATATTTTTATAAAATAGATAAATATAAAAAAAATATAAAAATAGAAAAAAAAGCATAAAGAATATAAAAAGTATAAAAAATAAAAAAAACATATAAAAAATAAAAAACAGTATAAAAATAGTATAACAAAATAGAAAAAAAAACATATAAAAGATAAAAAAAAAAATATGCAAAAAAAAGGGAAATTGGTGGGTTTGTCGCCCACCATAACGTGGGCGACGTCGCCTACCATAGAATTCTTGTATATATATATATATATCTAAGCATGCATGGCATTATACTATTATATCAGTTAACTAGTAGAATATTACAAGTTTTATAGCCATTGAAGGAACATTATTTTCCACAGCCAATTTTTATTTTATTTTTTAAAAAGAAAAGAAGGATAGCTTAGTGTGAGAAAAAGAAATTTAAGTTGCAGAAAAGTGAGAAAAATCAAGATTGTTATTTGTTAGTGATAAAGAAGCGAAGACAGGATACCAAAAATTCATCGATGACAAAAAAAAGGGGGGGAACCAAGCGTGAAAAGGAAAATAGAACATGAAAAAAAAAATCATAAAACACAAAAAGGAAAAAAAAAAAAACACGAACATAAACAGAAATCATAAAACATAAAAAGGAAAGAGGAAAAAATAAAAAGTAATAAAGAAGACGTGTAAAAAGATGTAAACGGAAGAAAAGTAACCTTATTTATTGAGTTTAAGATTATGAGGTGTTAATATTTAAGTCGGGAGACAAAGAAGGAGACATACAATTTGGATAGAAGGTCTACATATCATTAACATAGAAATATATTCATGAGATTTGATATGTACATTCCCAAGCCAATAATGCTATGTCAACCACCTCTGTTTACCAATTGATATGTGGGTTTATGATTACTTTATATTTAAAGTTTAGTTATTCTTATTAGTTTATATTATTTTGTCAGTGATATTATTTGATAAATAAATAGGTAAATAAAAATGGTGGCTTCAGCAGCACTCATACTGGAACAACATAAACGTAAAAGCAACGATACACGCGTGGATTGTACAAAATTAAGTAGGAAAAAACTAGACTCAGCCAATATTTTTCCCCCATATGAAATGTTTTTGCAAGGTAATTAAAGTCGCGTTCATAAATGAACAGAAAGTGGAAAAAAGCGTGTCAGCTAAGACATTTTGATTCTATTGGAAATGACTAAAACTTAAGATTTTGGGCAGTGATGATTATTATTACTGTTCTTTGCATAGCTTGAACCTAACATTTATTTATGCAAGGAGAGATTAGTACATATAATATTAATAATCTGATACTTCAGCTACGCTTTGCTTGGCAACTATTTGAAAGATCACAACACACACAAACAGGGCTTTGATTGTTAATGATGCCGATGGACTATAATTTTTTATTATTATATAAAAGTTATTTTTATATAAAATATTACTGTAAAAATGTTTTACTGTATTAATAATCCGATATCATAGTTTCGTTTCTTCTTATTGCTTCTATATTTATTTTCCAGTATAAATATTTCGACAGGAAGGACAATGATCATTAGAGCTACGTTTTGCTTGGGAACTGATTTGAAAGATCACAGTACACACAAGCAGGGCCTTCCAGAATTTTCATTACTATTGTTTGGGCTCAACCACACGGTACACCTCCATACACATTCCATATATATGTGAACTCTATAAAGCTATCGTTATTGACTTTCAATGTGTGTTGACTTTCACCATATCCATATGTGTGGAAGATTTTTCAATGCCTTACCAACTATAGTTACTTCAATATCATTTTCATAATTAATTTATTAGTTGGAATAAAGTAAAAAAATAATTGGATAACTATTTGTAAGTTACAATTAAAAATTTGAAATATTGTATATATATTTGGTACAGTATGTGAATATATATAATTTTTAATTAAACATAAAAAAATAAATGCATTACGCATTCAAAGAAAGAGAGAAACTAGTAAATAAATATTCAATTAATACTGAAATATATATATATATATATATATATATATATGAAAGTAGAAAAACAAGGGTCTATTATATACCGAAGAATTTTTTATACATTTTTTTTATGGAATATTAATATTACCATCAAAACAAGAAACTCGGCTTTGATTGAAGTAGTTGGTGAAGACAAAGTGTTCTTCTGGTTTTTATTTGCAGAGAGATTAAGAGGGCTTTTCTTTTCTCTGCTTCTTCTTCCATTTTTATTTTTGTTTTCTTATTATTTATTTTTTGTGGTGCTGCTTAGAGCTTTTAATTTGTCACGCACCCCACAATACGTTATTGTAATCCACATGCGTGTGGTTACCAATTTAAGACTTGGAGTCAATGGACATTCTCAAATTGTTTATGTAATTTATGATTTTTTTTTTCACGATTACATATTTCAAATTAAGATTTGTAGCCGGTGCAAATTTCTAAGTTGTCTATTTTATATATTTCTTAGGGTTTTCGGGTGTACCACATCGCATTTTAGATTATTCAGATTTTTTTTTATGAATAAAAAAGAGTCAATGTGGATCTTATTAGTTCATAATTTTATTAGTGGATAGACCCTTTTTTTTGTCACGATTACATATTTCAAATTAAGACTTGTAGCAGGTGCAAATTCTCAAGTTGTCTATTCTATATATTTGTTAGGGCTTTCGGGTGTACCACATCGCATTCCAGATTATTCAGATTTTTTTTTTATGAATAAAATAGGGTATCGATGTGGATCTCATTAGTCCATAATTTTGTTAATGGATAGAGTTTTCTTGCTGCTCCAGCTTTACAATCCTGTAAGATTTTAGAGTAGTTGACTCAACCCCCTAATAGATTCTCCTCTACTTGGCATTTCAACTAAGACTGAGTATACTTGTAATAATGGGGCTTGTCAAAACTCGAACCATAACTCTCATAAATGAGTGTGATGGAACGATCGAATTTTTTTCCGCTAGGCCACGCCCCTAGGTGCTCCAGATTATCCAGATGCGTATGCATAATGGAACGCCAAAATAGTGTCTTATACATACGTAGCTTATTGGTTGTTTCTTTCTGATTGTAATAATCACTTTAATCTGTGGAAATTATAAAGGGATTTTGTAAAGCAGTGGAAATAACAAAATGATTTTTATGAGTAATTTTTTATTATTGGAAAACTAAAAAATTAATTTTATTAAAAAATATTTTTTTTAACAGTCCTTATATAATTTCGCAAAGAACAGAATAATTCGGAAAAAAAAAAAAGGAAAAACAAATGTCAAAGTTATACGGGGTAGCCCAATGACTATGGGCCATTAATAAACATGGGCCGCAGTCCACACAAAAGTATGGCCATGGCTAAGATTGAAAAAGGTGCTACCTCAGAAGCTGACGAGGCGTAACCTCATTGGTCAGCACACCAGCCGATCCCCCGAGTCTGGAGAATGAGACGCAAGAAGCTTCGAGTAATTTCTACCAAAAAAAAAAGAAAAAAGAAGCTACGAGGAATTCTGAATGAAACATCGAATCCTCGCTCCGCAGCCGAAATTCTGACCGAAATGGTGAGTTAAATCCCCGAACTTTGTTGTTATTTCGACTTAATTTTGTTGTTATTTCGGAAATGCTATCTCAGATTGCATAAAGTTTGATTTTTGTGTTTGATTTTAAGTTCCATGTACTAGTGGAATCTTATGGTAAATTTGAGTAGGTTGAACCAAACACAGCCTTTAGCAGTCTGGTTTCCCAGTTTTTCCATGGAAACTCTGTTTTTTTTCTTTTTCTTTTTTCTTTTTTGGTTTATGAATTGGACGATATTGATTATAAAACTGGCCCCATCTGATTTCTTCTAATGACGAATATGTCTTAATGAGAATAGAGAATCTGATGCATTTGGTTGTAGAGCCTCTTTTAAGTTCCCAAAGAAGGAAATAAAGTGAGTAGAGGAGCGGTCTACCCAAACGTTCTCACACTTGTAAACAGAGGGTAGAGTGGCACATTGCCTGATGTTTCAGTAGTTTTGTATTTCTGATATTGTTTTATTCAATCTGGATTTTACATGTAATAATTGAAAGCTGTGTTATAATAGGATATTCAAAATACAACAAAAATGCTGACTTTTGGTGGAAGGATGAATTTGTACTGAGAAAAGAAAGCAAAGCAAAGCTTCATTTTGTTTCCGAAAGCAGGGCTGAATTTTTACTAAATGGATGGAGTTTGAGGTATGTCTGATTTACAAGGCTCTCTCTTTTTGGTTTCTGTTTGAGTTCAGGGAAGGCAATGAATTTAGATGCCTCGAAATTATATCTTGAATTTGACAATGCCATCTCAGATATGAAAGAATTTTTAGATCATGTTCTACTTCTAGCCAAGTCCTTTTTCACTTTGGGATAAACTCGATAGGGAAATTTCATAACTATTTCCATTTATTATAACGTAACCATTACATAGAAAATAGTTAATGTTAATTAGTTGTGAGTTGCTTTTGTTATTACTATCCATATCATTTTCATGACTACATTATTGCTATGAATTGAAAGTCAAAAACAAAGTAGTCGACATAACATTTAACATTGCATAGTCAAAAACACAAAGATCTATGATTTTCATGACACCAAAACTAATGTTATGTATTACACGATGAGTAAAAAAGAAATATATTAAACTTGTATCAGCAAATATGGACCTTCAGCTATTATTGTCATTTGAATTCGGAAACAGACTCATCTCTTCATTGTCATCATCTTCCGATGGTACCGTTGAGCATTTTGAATTTGATGTCTCTCCAACATCCTCCACAGACTTCTGTTCAGGACAAAGAAAAGGCTTTGGAGGCATTTGTAGAGATTCAATTTCTCTTTCAAGCATCTGTATGACTTTATTCATTGAAGGTCTTTCACTTGGTTTCATCTGTATACACCATAATGCAACTATTATCATCTTCTTTCTTAACTTTGACTCCTCCTCTGTCATTGCATCTTTCATTTCTAAGTCGTTTCCTTCACTAAGTTGGTCATAAACCCAAGAAGGGAAGTATATTTGACTTGTATGCTCCGCAACTGCATTCAAATTTTTTCTTCTGCTTGCCATTTCCATCAATAACATTCCAAAACTATACACATCAGCCTTGTAAGAAACTCCTCCTATATTTCTGTAAAACAACTCTGGAGCCATGTATCCCATGGTTCCTCTTGCTGCAGTCAAAGACACAATGCTTTTATCCAATGGACACAATCTTGCAAGACCAAAATCAGAAACCTTTGGAACAAAACTCTCATCCAAAAGAATGTTGTGCGGCTTAATATCAAAATGCAGAATTTGCATGTTGCAGCCTCGATGTAGATATTCAATACCCCGAGCCACTCCAAGTGAAATTTCATACAATTTCTTGTAATCTAAGGAGTTGTTTCCTTCTTGAAAATAGACGTATTTATCAAGAGAGCCATTAAACATAAAATCATATACAAGAGCTCGCTTTGATCCCTCAACACAAAAACCTACCAGTTCCACCACATTGACATGGTGAATCCTTCCAATAGTAGCAACTTCATTGATGAAATCTTGACCATCTGCCTTAGTTTTCTCCAACATCTTGATTGCTACAAGTCGTCCGCTACGAAGCTTTCCTTTATAGACAGAACCGTAGCCTCCTTCACCTAACTTGTCCTTGAAACCCTTGGTCATCTTTCTAATGTTGGAGTATGAGTACCTTATAGGCATAAGATTATTGTTACTTTGTAAAAATTCTTCAATAAGATCATATGTTGATAGATGCCGCCTTCGCCATTTATAGACGAGAAATGCAATCACACATGGAGTCCCCAATACTATTTTGGCCACCAGCCATAAAGGCACTGTAAAAATATGCATTACTCGTAATTAAGTGTTTAAGTTCCGTATAACATTAGTTTGTGCAGATCATTAAAACATGGCATTAATGACATATATACTTTGGATTGCAATAAATCTTATCAAATTCAATAATTAATAATTTTTGTCCATTAAATGCATATCTTGTATTTATATTAAAGGAAACTACATGAGGGTAGTCTATCAGTAAGGGTTTACCAATTTGTACCACCACGGTTAAGGAAGCTACAAGAAACAAAAGAACCAAAAATTAGAGAGATGATAAATAATAAACTGAAAACTTATATTCAGAACATTAATTATATACGCAGAAAGCGATGCAACTTTTTTTTGGACAAAAGAGAGCGAAGCAGATTGCATACTGAGAATACTTGCTTTTAAATATATATAAAAAATAAAATAAAATAAAATTTGTGAAAACTAAAATTTGGCAGTTTTGTGGAAACTGTTTCCATGCATGATAAAATAGTTAGTAATTAAAAGGATGTCTACACAATATTCCTCACCTTCAATGATACTGAGACTCTGCTTGAATTTACCTACATCATCCATCCAATTAGAAACAAAATTAATTTTAGCTCGAAATATGATATCTTGGACAAATTTTTAAAAAATAATATACCATAACTAACACAAAAGAAGACTCTTTCATTTTCTTACCGCAGGAATAGGAAGCAGGTATTAGTCTCCAAAAATCACAACCATAAAATTAATTTTCTAATTATCAAGTGGGGTACTTAATTATCTAATTAGAAATAGAAATGTTAGCTAACACCATTATCTAATTTGAAGAAAATAATATATATATACATAAAAATGTTTCTTCATATTTCTTTCATACTTACCACACGGAGGATATGTTAGTCCCCATGGACCACAAGCAGTATAATAAAGTGATGAACAATGGACCGTGTTATTGGAGTCATCAACATAGCATCCGCCTTTACCTTTTTTAGCATAACTTCGCAATCATGAAAGCTCAAATCCGTTTGACATTGCATTGTGGATGTCTACGTATGAAATATTAGTGTTCCTGCCAATTTCCTGCCACGATGTCATAACCATCAGCTCTATACGGCAGGAATCCTTCAACTCCGAAGCAGCTATGCTACCGTTTATAACATAAGAATATTCCCCTTCGGGACGACCATACAAATCCCAGCTTGACCAAAAAGTTTTACTACTAATACATGGAGTAGTAGGTATATAAAGAGGAGAATTCACTGGATTTTCACAATTCAAGAAAGTTATAACCTCTGAAAGCGGAACAGATTCCAAATATTCACCATTGCCTCTAGTTATGTAGGTTGAATATACAACATACCCATAAAAATTATAGGAGGCCAAAGAGTAACGAGGGAGAGAGGAGCAATTACCCTTGAGAAAATTGGGATCCACCACTCGGATGGTGTAGTTATTGTAATTGATTGACTTGACATAGTATTTTATAGAAAACAAGTATAAAACGGTAGTAGTAAGGTTGTTCTCACAAGAAAGAGTATAACGTCGGTCCCCGCAGTGTCGTGGATCTGTTTGGAGTCGGAAAGGATGGCTTATATTTTGAATATCACCGCAGGAAGAAGGAGAACAATGGGCATGAAGAGCTTTTGCATGGCTAATTGTTTGATGGAATAAGGTGAAAATAAGGGCTGCTATGGATGTTGAGGACAAGGGTCTTTTGCTTTGCATTATGTTGGGAGAAGAAATTTTTCTTTTGGCTGATCTTCTTCGTCACATTAAAATACAAGTATCCACATATGAACTGTGTATATAAGCTGCTGTTTTTTTTTTTTTTTATAATAAAAAAGGGTTGGTTCATAATTCTATTAGGAGATATGACTTTATTGATGCTTCAATTTTGCATAGAAGCCTTTAATATAATAATAATACTAATAATAATAATAGTAATAATAATAATTAAACAGAAAGTGGGAAAAAGCGTGTCAGCTCAATTGAAAAAAACTCAAACATAAGATTTTGGACAGTGATGATTATTAGTACTGTTCTTTGCATAGCTTGAACTGGTTTCATAGAATACAATACAGATAAGGAAGGCTTTGTGGTTTCCATTACTAGTATTATTTCTTTGCCTCAACTACACAACTATACTACTTAAGTAATATACGCACCAACCAAGACTATGGAGTCAACGTTATATTGACTAGACTTGTAGTGGTTACATGTCTATAAATCATTTTTTAATGCCTACCTAACATGTCATTTTCATAATTAAATTCTATTGGAGCTCAATAAATTTATTAAATAATTGAAACCCATCAGCTGTATAATATTAATAATCCGATATCACAGTTTCTTTTTTTCATATTGCTTTTATCTTTATTTTCCAATACAAATATTTCGGCAGGAAGGACACTGATCATTACAGCTACGCTTTGCTTCGCAACTGATTTGAAAGATCACAATACACACAAGCAGGATTTTGATTGTTAATGGTGCCGATGATAAATTAATGTCTTCTAGAATTTTCATTACTGTTGTTTAGGCTCAACCACACAGTACACCTTCATACACAATCCACGTATATATGAACCCTAGAAAGCCATCGTTATTGACTCTAGTGTATGTTGACTATCACCAAATCCATATATATGAAAGATTTTTCCATTCCTTATCAACTATAGTTACTACAATATCATTTTCATAATTAATTTATTAGTTGTAATAAAGTAAAAATAATTGAATGAATAACTATTTGTAAGTTACAATAAAAGATTAAAAATGTTGTATATATATATATATATATGATTTGGTACAGTATGTGAATATAGTTTATAATTAAATTAACATAAAAAATAAATGCATTGCGTATTCAAAGAAAGAGAGAAACTAGTAAATAAATATTCAATTAATACTGAAGAATTTAAATATATATATATATATATATGTATATATGAAAGTGGAAAAACAAGGGTCCATTATTTACCGAAGAATTTGTTATCCCTTTTTTGTTTTTACTATCAATTGCATTTGTCCAGAATAATTTAGTGATATGTGTAAATGAATTGAAAATTTCATGTAGAAGCATTACAAGACCCAATTTTGTGACAAAAAGCACTTATTGTGGCAAGATTTAAAATTTTGTCCCTTAAAAACTTGTGTAACTAAAACCAAATTTTAATAACAAACATTTAAGTTTTGTGGTTGGTTCGCTTTTCTGTGGGGGATATATCACAAATTGCCAAAAAGGATATACGAGATGGATATAGGAGCGCAATCAGCCTTTAATTTACAATATTGGAATATAAGTAATACATTATTGTGGTTCTCAACTATTTTCCACAGGTTACATATATATTGACCTGTAAAGTATGATGACCGTCACTTTCCGATCCCCACATAATAAAAAGACGTTTAAGAATCCAATTAATGTACGTAACTACTCGCATTCCCTACAATTTCTAAGTTGATGTGATTTCTTCTCCAATGAATTTTGTATTTCAAAACAAATATCACATCATATTATAAAACGTATGGAATCTAAGGAACTATATATATACTGACTCTGTATGTAATTAATAAATCAAGGATTGTGTCTGATTATTTTCCACACATCAGCCTTAAAAATTTGACCAACTAATGCTTCTTGAATGAATATTATATATTTAAGAATAAAATATCACATCATATTTGTTAGGTCTGTAAATTAATTAAGGAATTATAGTCAAACAAAACAAATTGAAGTGTGTGGACGTTTAACTATCTATACATTAATTATGAATTCACTTGATAATCCGTGTTGGCCATTCATTTCTCACCCCTTTCTTTGTCTTTTTGAATTTTCTTGGTCTACGTCGTCATAAATTTTCTTTTCTTTTTTCTTTTAACGCGTTGGGCCATTCATTTCTCACCCCTTTCTTTGTCCTTTTGAATTTTCTTGGTCTACGTCGTCATAAATTTTCTTTTAACGCTCCTTATCACTATTTTTTATTTTTTTTAATTTGCGTAGATTGACTAATTTGTCCTTTCATGCTTTGTGAATATTTCTTAGATTTTGGATATGTGGAGAGGTTACCAGGTCACCATTGCTATTGTATGCCGCTGAAGTTTGAAACATCATTTTATTTTGTCTTCTCAGCAGTTTGAACTATAAAACAAAACAGAATGCAAAACAATTTCTTGACACAAATTCAGAGATTGTGATTATTTAGCCCTAGTGAGTATATCATATTTGTCTTCACATATTTAGTTCATGTTGCTTCCATTGTTGACCAATTCTTAAGCATATTTGTGTTAAATTACCACTGATTCAAAAAATTTAAACTGTTAGGAAGTAGATTTAATATGTATATACATTCCTCTGCACTTGTAGGACCAATACATTCCCCCGCACTTGTAGGCCATTTTTGGTGATCCCAACAGTTTAAGCTGTTAGCAAGTAGATTTAATATGTATACACATTCCTCCGTATTTGTAGGACCAATACATTCCCCAGCACTTGTAGGCCATTTTTGGTCGTTACAAGTGTTAATTTAGTTTAATGGGTGGTAAGACCAATACATAAACCCACACTTGTAGGCCATTTTTTGTGATCAACAGTTTAAGCTGTTAGCAAGTATGTTTAATATGTATATACATTCCTCCGTATTTGTAGGACCAATACATTTCCCAGCACTTGGAGGCCATTTTTGTTCGTTACAAGTGTTAATTTATTTTAATGGGTGGTAATGTGACGGCAATAAAATTTGAACCTAGGTGTCTAAAATTTGAAGCTCTGATACTATATTAAATTACCACTGATCCTAGAAGCTTAAACTATTAAGAAGTAGATTTAATATGTATATTATGCTTTAGAAGAGAGGGAGAGATAGAATATTGTCAATAATTTGGCCAACTCTAAAGGCGCAAATACACTATATATTGGACTAAAAGGAACCAACAAAGAAAGTTTTTTTTTTTTTGTCCAACTTAACAACCAGGACAGTTGCTTCCAAGAAAATGCAAGTTTTTGTAACTTGCATTTTCGTAAATTAAAAAGAAGATAAAGCCTATATATTGGCATATCAAAGAAATTAAGCTAGCGGGGCTGAGACATTAATATTTGATTATTTGGCTTGTTTCTTTTGCTTTTTTATTATAGTATTGATTTTAATTATATGGGTCCAAATTACAATTCAAATTTGTTGCGCTTTTGCCACAAGAGGACTAATTTGAGAGTAACAATGCTTCAACTAGCACAATGGGATTAGTTGTGTCCAACAAAAACACAACGGGCATAATCAGTTAGCAAACAAATCGTTTTGATTCAGTACATAATCATTTGGCTGGAGGTAAAGACTGAGTTTTTTTATTTTTATTTTTTAAAATAAAAAAAAATTGAATCATGTAAATTAATGAGTTTAGTTTCAGTGTGTAGATGGTGCAGAGTGAATTATAAGAAATTTATACTGGCTTCACATGAACCCTTTCAAGTTTTTCTTTATGCTAAGAGAGGCTATCTAGTGATTATGTTTCATTTTATTATTTGTAGGCCCAATCTATCATTCTGATTGTAATACGTGGTATTATTATTGTTATTTAATAATTTTTTCGTATAATATTTATTTTGCATCTAGAAAAATTTGTGAATTGAAGTGGTCTTTTCATTTATTGTTAGTGTTTTACTACTAGTAAGACACGTAAACACACAGAATTCAACTTTGAAACTACAATATCCTATCAACTTAATTTGCATTTAGAATCAAACTTATATCTCTTCAGAGTCATCATTTTCTGATGGCACTTTTGATGAGCATTTTGAATTTGATTTCTTCCCAACATCCTCTGCAGGCTTCTCTTGCGGACATAGAAATGGCTTCGGAGGCTTTTGTCGGCTTTCAACTTCTCCTTCCAGCATCTCTTTGACTGTTTTCATTGAAGGTCGATCACATGGTTTCATCTGTATACACCATAACGCTGCTATTATCATTTTCTTCCTTATTTTTTATTCCTTCTCGTTCGTTGCATCTTCCATTTGTAAGTCATTTTTATCGATGATTTGGTCTTAATTAAATCCATGAAGGGAAGTAAATTTGACTTGTATGCTCTGCAACTGCATTTAAGTTCTTCCTTCTACTTGCCATTTGCATCAACAACATTCCAGAACTGTACATATCAGCCTTGTAAGAAAGTCGACCAACATTTTTGTAGAACAAATCTGGGGCCATGTATCCCATGGTTGCTCTTGCAGCAGTTGGAGACAAGAGGCTATCGTCTAAAGGGAATAATCTTGTAAGTCTGAAATCAGAAACCTTTGGGATAAAGTTATTGTAACGATCTCATTTTATTTTCAAAACTGTCGGTTTTAATTGCGGTTTTATTTTTTTCACCGAAACAAGCAGTTTTAGAGCTCCTTGAGCATCCTATGAGGGCCGAGACTATCCTGTGAGGAGTCGAGAGACTTTTTCTATCTATTTTGCCCTTGATACATGTTTGACCAAGTTTGACTTTTACTATTCATGCACTATTCACTATTATATTAATATATTTAATAATATCTTTTATTTTTATTTTATTATAATATTATTTGAATGTGTTACTAATTGGGTTTTAATTACTCATGACCGACTCTTCATTCTTCTTTCACAATTGCAATAATTTAATATTATATATATATAAATATCCTTACTTTAACTTTATATTATTACTATTAAAATTCCAAGCAAGAATACACCAAATTAACCAACTAAAACTCATGGATTTGCAATAAAATAAAAATGGATGTAGTTGCCTACCTTGATTCAAGCTTGAAAGCAAGCAACCCTAACCTTTGAAAAGCACCCAAGCTTTGCCAAAATCCCCTCTAAATGGCTGGCCACTTCTCTCTTGAATTTGCTTTAAATTTTACAATTTTCACTTTTTTTTCTCTCAAGCTCTCTTTATCTCTCTCTTAACTTGTAATTGGAAAGCAAATGAGTTGGTGAAAAAGCAAGACAAAAGTGAAAAGAAAGAAGAAGGGTGTCAGCTATAAAGAATACAATTGCCAATTGCCAACCTTTTTTTCTTTTTTAGTAATATTTTCAAGTTAAATAAAAGATATTTATATATATAATATTTAAATAATTGAAATTGTAAAGCAAAAGTGGGAGAGTCGGCCATGAGGTATTCAATTCCCAATTGCCAACTTATTTATCAATTAAATAATTATATAATAAAATAAAGTAAAAGATATTATTAAATATATTAATATAATAGTGAATAGTGAAAGTTAACCATGATTAAATTGGGATCAAGGGCAAAATGGGTAGAAAAAGTCCCTCGACTCCTCATAGGGTAGTCTCGATCCTCACAAAATTCTCGGAGAACTCCAAAACTGTTTGTTTCAGTAAAAAAAGGCAAAACCGCGATCTAACTGAAAACGCATCCGGAAATCGAAAGTTTTCAAAAAAAATAAAATGAGGTTATTACATATCTAACAAATAAAAAAAATTAAAAGAACAACATTTAAAACATTTTATTTGTTATCTTTGGTGCCCCAACACCACACCGTTGGTGGGGCACCAACGGTTGAATTTTTTTTCTCTTACAATTAAGCCCCACCACCACACTGTTGGTGCCCCATCAAAAGTTGAATTTTTTTTATTTCTCTTACAACTAAGCCTTACCAATCGTTGGTGCCCCACCAATTTAATAAAATAAAATTTTGTTCAGCTTTTTTATTTTGAATTAAAAAACCCATGCAGTTTCATTTCAAGCCCACTCATATTTTCTTTATACATTTCCTCATGGCCTTTTCTTTTTCATTTATTTTTTAACTTAAAATAGTGTGTTAAGTATTGTTCTCTTTATCTCATTTGATTATTTATCTTTGTATATTGTATAGATAATTATTTATAAAATCTCTTCTTAATATTTAGAACTATGATATATATATATATAACCCATTTCATATTAACATCCAAAGGAACAAAAATTTTCCACAGTAACTCAATCAATTGAAAACTTAACAAATATTTCAGGAAAATAGAAAATTTTTCTACGAGATACATTGATAATGTTGTGGTGTGGCTGCTAATGCCCATCTCTTGCATGGAAAGACACTCAAGAGTTGATGCCTCACCATCACACCATTGGTGGGGCACCCACAATTTAATTTTCTTTTCTTTTTCTTCAATTATTGCTTTATGAAATTATTTTTTTTACTTTATAATTAGTGTTTTATGCTGCTCATTTAATGAATTTTTCTTTGTGATTTAATTGGTGGTTTAATATTTTTTATATTTATTATGTAATTAGTTCTTTATAATTTAACAGTAAGATGAAAGAATTTTTTTTAATTAAAAGTTGTAAATTGCTATTTAATTGAATAGTAAAAGTTTAATAATATTTTCATATTAATGTTAAATTTGATTACATTTTAACATTTTTATTTTGATTGGGAGAGCGTACTTATTTGATTATTTTTTATTGGTCGTTGTTTTATATAGTTTTGTAGATTTTGATTATTTCTATTATATAAATTTGTTAATAAAAAATTAAAAATTTTGTTTTAATGAAAAAAATCAATGTTGTTCATTTAAATATATGAAACTTTAAAATGTAAATGTTATATCATATGTTGGTGCCCCACCAATAGAATGTTGGTAGGGCACCAATACTACTCCATTATTACTCCTAAACACTTGGTGCCCTACCACTAGAGTGTTGGTGGGGCACCAACACTATTTTTAAATTGTCGTTGGTGCCCCTACCACTAGAGTATTGGTGGGGCACCAACATTACTCCTAAACTGTTGGTGCCCAACCATTAGTCCCTTGGTGGGGCATCAACAATTTCATCTTCATTTCTGGTGCCCCACCTTTAGACAGTTGTTGGGGCACCAACACTGCTCCTAAACTGTTGGTGCCCCACCACTAGATTGTTGCTGGGGTTCCAACAGTTTAGTGGTATTAATTGTAGATCAAATTGGAGAATATGACATTTAAGATGTTAGTGTTTTCGTATTATAGACAGAATTGAAATTTTGATTTCAAAAGTATATATATATATATATATATATATATATATATATAAAATAAAAATTTTGATTTCACATTTAAAAAGAAAACCGAAATTCCTATTTGTAATATAAAAATTTCAATATCACATTTAAAAAAGGAATCAGAATTCTTCCTTGTAAAATAAAAGTTTCAATTCCACATTTAAATAAGGCAATCGAAATTTCTATTTACATATAGTATCCAAATTGAAATTCAGATTCCCTTATATTGTTTTTTTTTTGTTGTATGAGTTTTGAGCTTTAAATTGAATATTTATTAATATATTGATTACAAATGTTAGTTTTATTTTATGCAGGAAAAATGAATGTTGATGATGTCGTTAACATTGTTATTTTTTATTATGCAAATTAGGTTAAAAAAGAATGAACTTTGGGAATTCCAAAACTATCTCAATACAATTATTGACATCAATAAATTTACGTTCTATTTGGTTTATATTTCAAAATATAAGGAAAATATGAATTTAAGCAAATTATTTATTATCATGTCTTATACGAATCAAAATTTCAATTATAATAATCAAAATTTCAATTTCATATATTTGCCATAATTGGAATTTTTATTTTGAAATAGATAAAATACATGAGTTTTAATAAAATACATGAATTTTAACAAACCGTTGGTGCCCCACCACTTGACCGTTGGTGGGGCACCAATAATTTTATTTTTATTTTTTTTTCTCTTGCATTAAAGCCCCCCACCACCACCTTCAACCGTTGGTGCCCCACCAGCATACTGTCAGTGGGGCACCCAATGTTTAACTTCTTTTTTTCACCAATCATTGTTTTATAGAATTAAATTTTTTTTTTTTACTTTTCAATTAGTGCTTTTTGCTGCTATATCATTAGTATCTTCTATAATTAGTGCATTAATTTTTCTCTTCCAATAAATGTCGACGAGTTTGAAGATCTGCAAATTTTACTCTTTTATTATTATTATTATTATGTTTTCTGCATGTAATATGGTTAAAGATGCGGTAGCAAAACTGTCTCTTTTTAGTAGGCATGAGTTTGTGTTTGATGAATTCTCTATAGCTTCTCTTTGTATTCTGGATGTTATTTTGGCTGAGCAGGCTGCTACTGTGTAAACTCCTTTTAAGGGTTTCTTGTTTTGGTGCTAATGCATTTTCCTTTTTTATTGAAAAGATATTTAAAATAATTTTTTTTTACTAAAAAAGCGCTTTATGATTTATCTGCTAAATATATTGCAAATTTTTTTATCTTTTTAAAGTCCTTTTTCCTGTAAAATAAAAAAATTCGGACAAGATACAAGACTAAGCTTGTCAATGGCTTATGGTGTGGCGATTAAAGATTAAGCTGGTCAATTGGCGTACGGTTTGGATGATCAATGCTATGTTTGGTAGGAAGGATGGAGTGTTGAAGGGGGAAGGGTTGATGAAAGGATGAAGTGGATTAATATTAATACTTTATGTTATTTGTTATGATGGAAGGAAGGATAACATAATGGATTAAAATATAATTAAAAATTTATTAATTAGTTATAAAAGCTCTCCCTCCTCAAATCCTTCCAATATTGGAGAGAGTGTTTTTAATGAATTTGGATGGATTTGCCATCCATCACCAAATCCACTCCCTTCAACAATCTCTCTTACCAAACAATCACCACACCTCAAATCCCTCCACCACTTTCTTCCCATTCTTCAATCCCTCCACTAATATCTCCTACCAAATAAGGGCTAAAGGCTGATATTAATGGTACTGACTTTTGTGTATTAATTTCAGCTTTCACCATCCATATACGTACATTTTAAATTTAAAATTAAGTGTACTAAAATATTTCATGAACTTATATGCACATCTTACAAAGAAAATGTACATCATAAACATAAATGTGTCCAATATAAGTTTACGATTCAACTACAAAAGATTAATCTAATATGAGAAATAATTGAAGCCATCTTATAAATTTTTTAGCATCGTTATTTAAAACTAATGTTGGATTTTGTTCCCACATACTCCAACACTTCGTGCAAAGAATGGTTAGTTTCTAGTTTTTTTCCTCTTCAATTATGTATAATTTGGTTAGTTTAAAGGTTGATTAAAGTTTGTTAAATGTTAGTTAGACTAAAAATGTGAAAGAAAATAAAAAATAAAAATAGAAAATGAAAACACGCTCAAAGTGTTTTTATTTTCTGTTTTTGCTTTTATATTTTTACTTACATAAGTAGTCTAACTAACATTTAATAAACTCTAACCAATAACAAAAAATAACTATGTTATCAAACGGGCCCTTAGTCAAAGAAATAAAATTGCAGTAACAGAGAATTATCAAATAACAAAACAGAAACCAGCAGAAAATTATATCTCTGATAATTAATGGTTTAAAACATATAATTAAGATTCTTTAAATTTGTTTTTCCTACTAGATTTTATGCTCCACATGGTTATGCATGTGGCTGTCGCTTCTTTTTTTTTTTTTTTTTTCCACTTCCTTTGCAATGTGAAACACAGTTCATAATCAAATAGAAGGGATCATTGTCATTTACATGCATACCACAGGTCGTTTCCCTACCAACTAAAAAGAAAAACTTTATATGTATAGATAAAATTATATTAACATCCTTTTTTGTACATAAAAATTTACATATAAAATTATATATGTAGAAAAATTTATATATACAGATAAAATTATTATGATTGGTCCGTATATGGACAACCTTATTTCCTCGGACAATGATACCGGCGATGCGAGTCCTCCCACCACTTGTATCAAAAACTAAAATAACACATTATGATTGGGATTTGTTGGCACTCTAATTATATATGTAAGAAGTTTACATTAAGCGAAAATGATTAATTAGATACAAATTTCCATATAACAGAATAGGTTTACTCGGCGATTAAAAATCTTCTAATTTTCATTTGAAATCAAACTGATTTCATCGGGATCATCATCGATATTTCGACGATGAGTACGTTGAATTTGATTCCTCCACGGCTTCTCTTGTGGAAATAAAATGGTTTTGAGGCATTTGTAGGCAACCAACTTCTCCTTCCAGCATTTCTATAACTCTGTTCATGGAAGGTCGATCGCATGGCTTCATCTGTATACACCACAATGCTACCATCATGATCTTCTTTCTTATTGTTAATTCCTCCTCTGTTTCATTTTCCATTTCCTCCTCTTTTCCTTTGTTGGGGAAATCGGGTAATTTCCACTCAAGTTCGATCACAATGAATAGTACAGGTATCGTAAATAGATGCAGTATCGTGAATAGTGTCGAATCTGAAATCTTGTATGTATGAGCGGTAACCCGACAATAATTGAATCTGAACACGAAAAGAACACGGTATTTACGAGGTTCGGTATAAATTATACCTACGTCCTCGGTGCTAACTACTCCACTAATTTCAAAGGGATTACAAATCGGTATTTTGATAATATACCCATGGCGGAGAAAATACAAATGAGAGAAAAATAACTCACAATAGTATTTTTCTCTCTAATTTTCTCACTACAAAAGGTTTACGAGAATGATAAACAAATTGAAGAGAGGCTTTTTAGGAGAGCCCTCCCTCTTCTTCTTCTCAGCGGTGGAAACCGCGTCTCTTCTTCGGCGCCGACCCACCTTCCTCCTTTGTCCATGGGCTGCCTACCTTTTAGTCAAGGTGCGGCACCCACCAACAAATCTCCACCTTGGCGCTTTTGACAAAATGAATCTCGCGATTGCCTCCAAATGCGCATGTTGGCGCCAATTCAAATTTGCGGGATATTGATCAAGTCGAACAATGTTTAAACTTGATCGTTGTCACCACCTTAGTCGGCATATGCGGGGTTATCCTCTGCCTTAATTTTCGAGTAGAATTTCACCTTCTTGAAGATCTCCGCCTGAAATGATAACGAGCGTCGATGTGCCGTCCTTCCATGATAGACTTGGTTCTTTGCTAAATGAATAGCTTCATCTGTCACATACACCTGGAATGTGCTTTTGACCAACACCCAAATCTTCAAGTAACCGCTGAAGCCAAATTGCTTCCTTTCTGACCTCATCCGCCATATACTCGCCTCAGTAGTGGACAAAGCTACCGATTGTATGAAGTAGACTTCCAACTCACGGTGCTTTGCTAATGTAAACACATAAGGTTGTAGATCGACGCTTATCGAATCACGCATAGTCAGAATCACAATATCCAACTATACTCTGACCAATAGTATCATCCCGCTCGAACATCAATCCGACATCTACAGTCTTAATTAAATACCGCAGAATCCATTTCACGGCTTCCCAATGTCCTTTCGGGATCATGCATATACCGCTACGATTCCGCTTGTGAAATGTCGGTCTCGTGCACACCATTGCATACATCAAGCTACCATCTGCATTTGCATATGGAACATTTTCCATATACTTTCGCTCCACATCATTCTTAGGAGATAGCGAGGCGAGCTTCAAATGAGGAGGAAGTGAGTACTTACAGTTTTGTCTTGCCATCCATACCAAAGCGTTGCGATACCTTCTTCAAATATTGTCTTTGTGACAATGCAACCTTACCTCCTTTACTCTACTTATCTCCATACAGAATCTTCTTAGCTTCTCCCAAATCTTTCATCTCAAACTTGATTCAGCCCCTTGTATTAATCTCTGTCAAACTCTTGATGCAATCAACATATCATCAACATACAAGAGTAGATAAATGAAAGAACCAGCTTCTTAAAATACACATGGTCATGCTTGCTTCGTGTATTTCTTTGTCAACATAAACCGATCAAATCGCTTGTACCATTGCCTGGGGATTGTTTTAATCCATACTGATTTTTCGGTTAAACCCAATCTTCTTTTAACCTTTAATCCATCCAGGTGAGTCATATAGATTTCCTCTTCCAAGTTACCGTGTAGAAGCGGTTTTCACATCAATTGAACTAGTTCCAAATCAAAGCGCTACCAAAGCCAACAAAATTCTAATGGAGGAATGTTTAACAACCGAGAAAATACCTCATTATAGTCAATGCCTTCCTTTTGGCGTAGCCCAGCCAATCTTGCTTTGTAGCGAACCTTATTCTTGTCGGAAATCCTTCTTTCTTTGCAAATACCACTTGCATCCAATTGCCTTTTACCTTTTTTGGTAGCCAACCACGTCTTATTCTTTGAGTATTGCATTTCTTCATCCATAGCTTTCTTTATCGACTTACGGACCTCGATTGTTGATAAGTAGAAGGAACACCATCATCTACAATTGGTAATGCATAGGCCGTATTTTTGAGATGGGTAGGTAGGTCACCATACCTTGGCCGGCGGTATGTCAACATTCATGCGCCTATCATAATTGATCTCTTCTTTGTGGAGGTTCTTGGGTTGATACCTCCTCTTCATGAACTCTCCTATTGTTGGAGAACTCTGTCTTCATCTGCTAGGGCGGTGGTAGTCTTTTCAAACTCCACTGTTTCAACTTGCTCCCTTTGTTGAGCTCCATTTGTCTCTTGTCACATTCTTTAACATAGCATACTCATCAAATGTAACATCTACTATTAAAGATTATTTTTCTATCATCGACTCCGAGGCGATATCCCTTTACGAAGTAATACCCATGAAAAGTGCTTTCTTTCGGTCTAACTTAGACTCTCTTACATGATAATATACTGATAGAACCAAATACATGTAAAGAATCATAATCTTTAGAGTTTTTGGACCATACCTCCATAGGTGTTTTACCTTCAATTCCAGATGGTAATCGATTAACAAGATGACACGATACGCCAAAGCCTCGCCAAAATTATGCATGACCCGGATTGGACAACATACAGGACCTTCTCCACTAGAGTCCGATTCATGCGTTCTACCCCATTCTGGCGTGGTGTATTTACGTGAAGTGTCTCACAATACCTTCATCACGCAGACTTTCATAAGCGGGTCATTTGTGTACTCGGTCCGTTATGCGATCGATTCGCTTGATTTTTACGCGGTTGTGTTTGATCATCTTTTTCCTGTAGAAAAATTCCCAAAACTTCGTCTTCGTCTTCATAAAATACACCCAAACTCTCGCGGAGAAGTCATCAACAAAAGTAACAAAATAACGCTTACCACCCATTGATGGAGTCGTTTGGTCCCCATATCGGAATGAGCGTAGTCAAAATGCCTTCGTATTGTGGATTGCCGTGCCAAATTCAACTCTTGTTTTCTTCCCATAACACAATGCTCACAAAAATCCAACTTCGGTTTTGCACCTTTTAACAAACCTTGCTTTACTAAGTATGCGCAAAGCTTTTTCACGGATGTCCGCATATGCCATAACTTTGTAGATTCTCCAAGATTATTCCTGAAGCTGCTGCTGCTGATCCAATAATTGTACTTCCTTGATAATAGTACAAATTATTCCGTCATACCTTTCATTGCCAAGAGAGCACCACTTGTAACTTCGAACTCCATCCGTATTGATATAGTGAAGCCGCTTTGATTCCAAGGCTAAAGAGATGAGATTCTTCTTCATATTCGGTACATACCGAGCGTCATCAAAACTCTAGTTGATCCATCATGATTTTTAGCGCGTTGAACCAATCCATGTATTTTACACGAACTATCATCGCCCGTATAAACAACTCCACCAAGCTCCTCGAATTTGTGAACCTCTTGATGGGACACATATGGAATGTACATCCGAATCCATAAGCCATTCGTGCGAATGGAGTGTCGAACATGAACCAACCGGTCAAGATCATCATCATTACGCCTGCTACATGCATCGGCGGTTTTTCTCTTTTCGCAATTTGGACAATCTTTCTTCCAATGACCTTTCTCCAAAGGCACATTCATCTTTACGGTCTTCCTCTTGACTTGGATCTTCCCGTCTTCCTCTTTGAGTCTTGTTGGCGACCCTTGCTGCTAAAGCTTCGGCTACAAACTGCTTTCCTTTTTATCCTTCTTTCTAGTTTCATAACTATATAAAGCGGTACCTGACATCTAAAGACACATTATCTTGGCCATGTAATAATGTGGTAATTAAATGATCAAATTCATCAGGAAGTGAAAACAACATCAAAGCTAAATCCTCATCTTTGAAAGTTTCATCTAAATTTTGCAAATCTGCTACCAATTGATTGAAAGCGATAATGTGGTTGTTTATAGTGGTACCGAATGATATTCAAAGCGGAACAACTTCTTTTCAAATAAGCCGATTCGATTGCTTCTTCATAAACTTGTTCTCCAAAGCGCCAGAGTTTGCTTGCGAGTCCTTCATGAATGTGTTACGCTCTCTCGATAGACATGAGCGAATTGTACCACATGCTAAGCGGTTGATGTTTTCCATTCATTTTCATCAACTCCATCGCTTCTTTTCTTGATGGCAATGTCAGACCTTGCTGAAAGAAGCGTCTAGAACCTCGCCTTGCCACATGCGAAATGACCGGTACCATGAACTTCTCCACCTCGAACCTTGCATTCATAGTTGTCCTTGTCATGATGGTTGAAGGAACTACCGACTTGCGGAGGAGGAGGATGCTTCTTCTTTGGCGGGTACTTCGTCATATTGCACAAAGCGTATTCAATAGTAAAGCGAATGCCTAGGGCGAACCTTCGCTCGATACCACTTGTTGGGGAAATCGGGTAATTTCCACTCAAGTTCGATCACATGAATAATGCAGTATCGTAAATGATGGTATCGTGAATAGTGTCGAATCTGAAATCGTATGTATGAGCGGTAACCCCGACAATAATTGAATCTGAACACACAAGAAAGAACGGTATTTATGAGGTTGGTATAAATTATACCTACGTCCTCGACGCTAACTACTCCACTAATTTCAAAAGGGGATTACAAATGGGTATTTTGATAATATACCCATGGCGGAGAAAATACAAATGAGAGAAAAATAACTCACACAATAGTATTTTTCTCTCTCAATTCTCTCACTACAAAGGTTTCGAGAATGATAAACAAATTGAAGAGAGGGGCTATTTATGGGAGAGCCCTCCTCTTCTTCTTCTCTGCGGTGGAAACCGCGTCTCTTCTTTCAGCAGAAGCTGCCACCAACCCTTCTTCCTCCTTTGTCACATGGGCTGCTGCACCTACCTTTTAGTCAAAAGGTGCGGCACCCACCAACATCCTTTAATGATCTTACCGTAAACGTATGTAGGGAAGTAAATTTCACTGCTGTGCTCAGTAGCCGCATTCGAATTCTTCCTTTTACTCGCCATTTCCATCAACAACATTCCAAAGCTATACACATCAGCTTTATGAGAAACTCTTCCAATGTTTTTATAAAACAACTCCGGAGCTATGTATCCCAAGGTTCCTCTTGCCGCAGTCAAAGAGACAATGCTATTGCCTAATAGATATAACCTTGCAAGCCTGAAATCAGAAACTTTTGGAATGAAATTCTCGTCCAAGAGAATGTGAATGTTGTGCGGCTTAATATCGAAATGAAGAATTTGCATGCTGCACCCTCGATGAAGATATTCAATGCCGCGAGCCACTCCAAGTGAAATCTCAAACATTTTCTTACAATCTATAATGTTTTTTCCTTCTTGAGAGAAAATGTACTTATCAAGTGATCCATTAGGCATGAAATGCATTACGAGAGCACGCTTTGTTTCCTCGATACAAAAGCCAACAAGTCGCACCACATTAACGTGGTGAATGCTTCCAATTGTAGCAACATCATTCATAAAATCTTCTCCATCACCTTTAGATTCACCCAATAATTTGATCGCTACAAGATGACCGCTACGAAGCTTTCCTTTATACACTTTACCAAAACCACCTTCACCTAACATGTCCTTGAAGCCATTGGTCATCTTTTTAATGTCTGAATAAGAGTATCTTATATGCATGAGGGTGTTATTAGCTTGTAAGAATTCTTCAATGGCAATATACATTGATAAATGCCTCTTTCGCCATTTATAGATCAAGAATGCAATCACCAATGGAGTCCCCAATAAGCGTTTTGCTATAAGCAACAGTGGTGCTAGAATATTTGCCAAAATGAATAGAAAATGGTCAGCACCAAACTATTTATCGACCTTAGTTCATAACACTCTATATACATAAATAGTATATATGGTAAATGTTAAAAATTCAAATTTTGCAAATCATAATTTATAATGTCAAATTTACCCAATCAACTATTTTTAATTCATATAACATAAATTCGAAGTTCAGAAATAAAAATCTTTGTACGACGAAGGAGCTTGCCCAATATGTTATTTCTTACTGTTAGTGTCTTTTTTGGAGTAAATGCTAACACACCCTCACTCTGTTTCTACTAGTATTGCAGCTGTATCATATGTGTGACTTTTATTTTTGAAAATTACATATTACCCCTTATATTTTTATTTTTGTTGATTTGTTACCCATTTTGTATAGGGTAATGATTTCAACATTTGAAATTTTCACAAATTTCAGGGGGGGAAAAAGGAAGTTGAAATTTAAAGGTGTACTTTTGTAATTTTAGAAAATACAAAGGAATATGTACAAAATACATAAAAACATTTATTATGATTTTTCCTTTTTCTTGCCGTCTTACTTCGCAATTAAGAACATCATTTTTTGCTTGAATTTGATAAAAATGATTATTCAGAGCATAATTATAAAGACATGGCATGCATCAATATTTTTCTCTTCTAAATTGATTTTCTGACATTAGTCACTGTTTACGACATATATATATAAAAATCATTTTCATTTGTACTATATATGTAGTTTGTTTTTGCAGGACAAATTAAAGAAGTGTAAAGTTGAGAATTTACCAACGCAGAGAACCATATACGCGCTTGCTACAAAAACACAAAAAACAAAATTTTTCTTATAAGCTAATTAAATGAAACTTTTTCTTTTTCTCCTTAATTATCAAAAAAACTTATAAGTATAATAAACAAATCAATTTGTAGAATTTCAAGGATAAACAATTAGATATTGTTTACATGATCAGGTTCCCTCACCTTGAATAAGATTGAAAATCTTAAGGATTTTGTAAAGTAGTTTTGTAAAAGTAGTGGAAATAACAAAAGGATTTATTTTACAAATTTCTAATTTAAAGTGGGTAGGGTTTTGATTCGAATTGACGACAATAAATGTAAAAGCGGAAGGGCATACCACTATACTAACTAAACTCGTAGGTTTGAATGCGTACCATTAGACCAGCCAAACTCATAGGTGGGAGGGCATACCTGGACCAACCAAACTCGTTTATATAATTCATGATTATAAAGATAGATGTGTCATGGAATGAATATTGTTACGTTGACATGCATATATGCATACGTTTTGTTTTTGCTGCGAAATTGGCATCGCCAAGACATTTTTCTCTTTTTTTTTTCCGAAATCACCTTGCAGGCTCCTTTTTGTGCGGGCTTTCTAACAAATAACAAATTTAAAAATTTTAATGAGTGATTTTTTAATATTGGAAAACAAAAAAAAATTAATTTTATTAAAAAATATATATATATTTTTAACAGTCCTTTATAATTTCCCAAAGAATAAATTAATTCGAAAGAAAAGGAAAAAGAAATGTCAAAGTTAATGGGGTAGCCCAATGACTTTGATTAAAATAAGAAAAAAGCTCCAATAAACATGGACCGTAGTCCACACCAAAATATAGCACACCTAAATAGCTCAGAAGCTGACGAGGCGTAATCTCATTGGTCACCATCACCACTGGTTCACGAGGAATAGAGCACAAGAGCCGAGCCCCCGAGTCTGGAAAATGAGAAGCAAGAAGCTTCGAGTAATTTCTACCAAAAAAAAAAGAAAAAGAAAAAGAAGCAACGAGTATTCCTGAATGAAACATCGAATCCTCGTTCCGCAGCCGAAATTCTGACCGAAATGGTGAGTTAAATCCCCTAACTTTGTTGTTATTTCGACTAATTTTGTTGTTATTTCGGAAATGGTATCACATACTTTGCCACTTTATTAGATTGCATAAAGTTTTGATTTTTGTGTTTGATTTCACTTTATCTGCCACTTACTCTGGAACAAATTCAGTGCTTCTCTCTGTTTTGTTTTTGATTTAGAGCACAAGGCTCTCTCTGTTTTGTTTCTGTCAACTCTGAAATGAAACAATTTTTGGATCATGTTCTACTTCTAGCCAAGTTTTTTTTTGTCCTCGAGATAAACTAGACTGGAAAATTTCATAACTATTTCCACTTATTGTAAAGTATCCATTACATAGAAATTTCAATCGTTCGATGAAACAAACATAGCCACAAGCAGCAAACAACATGCACAACAACTAGTAGAGGACTTGAATTCCTCATCAAATGTAACTGCAGGTATGAAAGTAATTTATGACCTCTATAAACACAAAGATCTATGATTTTCATGACACCCAAAATAATGTTATGTATTACACGATGAGTAAAAAAGAAATATATTAAACTTGTATCAGCAAATGTGGACCTTCAGCTTACACTTTACATCCACAAACTTATTATTGTCATTTGAATTCAGAATCAGACTTATCTCTTCATTATCATCGTCTTCCGATAGTATCGTTGAGCATTTTGAATTTGATGTCTCTCCGACATCCTCTACACACTTTTGTTCAGGACAAAGAAAAGGCTTGGGAGGCATTTGTAGAGATTCAATTTCTCCTTCAAGCATCTGTATGACTTTATTCATTGAAGGTCTTTCACTTGGTTTCATCTGTATACACCATAATGCTACTATTATCATCTTCTTTCTTAACTTTGACTCCTCCTCTGTCATTGCATCTTCCATTTGTAAGTCATTTCCTTCAATGATTTGGTCATAAACCCAAGGAGGGAAGTATATTTGACTTGTATAATCCGCAACTTCATTCGTAATTTTTCTTCTACGTGCCATTTCCATCAATAACATTCCAAAACTATACACATAAGCCTTGTAAGAAACTCCTCCAACATTTCTGTAAAACAACTCTGGAGCCATGTATTCCATGGTTCCTCTTGCTGCAGTCAAAGACAATGCTTTTATCCAACGGACACAATGTTGCAAGACCAAAATCAAAAACCTTTGGAACAAAATTCTCATCCTAAAGAATGTTCTGTGGCTTGATGTGAAAATGCAGAATTTGCATGTTGCAGCCTCGATGTAGATATTCAATACTACGAGATACTCCAAGTGAAATTTTGTACTTCTTGTAATCTTAGGAGTTATTTCCTTCTTGACAATATATGCATTTATCAAGAGAGCCATTAGAACATGAAATCATACACAAAAGCACCCTTTGATCTCTCGACTACCAATTGCACCACATTGACATGGTGAAATCTTCCAATAGTAGCAACTTCGTTGATGAAATCTTGACCATGTGCCTTAAATTTCTCCAACATCTTGAGTGCCTTAGTTTTTTTTTTTTTTTTTTTTTTTAAAATTCTTCTCCTCTAACATCATCTTACCACAGGTATAGGAAGCAGGTAATAGATTCAATAATGGCACCTTTCACTGAAATTAGCACAATTTAGTTAGTTGCTGGAGTCATCGAAATAGCAACAGGTAAAGTGGAGATCCCATAAAAGTTCAAACCCATACGCAAGTTGATTGTGGATGTCTATGTAGGAAATGTTGTTTTCTGTAATTCCCTGCGGCCTAGATGACGTCATAGACATCATCTCTATACGACAAAAGTCCTTCAACTCCGACACATTTGTGCTACCAACATGAACATAAGAATATCGTTCTTTGGATTCGGACCAAATGGAGCTTGACGAATAAGTTGTAATGTTAATACATGGAGTAGTGGGTATAGAAAGAGAAGACTTCACTGGATTTTCACATTTCAAGTTATAGCTTCTGAAAGTGTTTCTCATAATTATAAGATCCACCAGAAAATCGACATTTCAAGTAAGTTATAGGTTCTATGTAAACTTTGCTTGAATATCTCAGAAACCAATAAGTGAAGTTATAATGGGACAAAGAATGAAGAGAGATGGAGGAGCAATCACCCTTTACAACAACCGGATTGTTTGGCTGCTGTAATTGATTACCTGGACGTAGTATTTCCCTGCATAAGTATAATACAGTTCGAGTATTGTTGTTTTCACAAGAAAGATTGCACCTAAGAAAGATTGCACCTTAGGTCGCCGTAATGGTCAGGATCTGTTTGGAGTCGGAAAGGGTAACTAATATTAGGGATATTGCCGCAGGAAGAAGGTGGACAAGGATGAGTATGGTTTGCGTAGCGGCTGGTTTGATAGAATATTACAATACATGCAAGGTATAAATTTTATCCCTTAATCTTTTGGTACTGAAACCAATTTTTAGTAACAAATATTTAAGTTTCTCAAACAAAAAAAATCATAGTTTATAAATGCATTGATCAATTGAATAACCTGTCAACTAAAGCTAATTGATTGTAAAATGATACTAAACATTTAAACCAAAAAATATGTTTCTCATCACAAAATTCAACATGTCAAAGCTACAATTCCTATTTTATTTAGAAACTTTTTATTGAAAAAAAAGAAAGAAAGAAATAGTGATTGTGTAGAGTTGTTCAATAGATATATCCCACCAATTACATAAATATTGTTCATAGACTAAAAGAATTTGAATGCTGAGCCGTATGAGGTCGGAAACTCTCACGTACGGTTCTAAGGGAAGGAATTTACTCGCCTATTCCGACCGGGGAGAACAGGCCATTCGACAAGGAGATTCTGAAATTGCGGAGGCTTGGTTCGATCAAGCTGCCGAGTATTGGAAACAAGCTATAGCGCTTACTCCTGGTAATTATATTGAAGCGCAAAATTGGTTGAAGATCACAAAACGTTTCGAATAAGAACACTATTTTTGTTCTATATAATTATATTCTATATAATTATTATTTTTATAATTTATTTTTTTTTCTTATTATTTATATTTATTTTAAGTTTAGAATTTTTTATATTTTTTTATTTGTTATAATTAATTGTTTGTTGTCTCTATCAGTCAAATAAAACCGATCATTTCTCTGGGAAGAAGCAATCAAAAAATTTCATTATATCCTTTCTAAGATCGTTCTATTGCGTCTGTTATTTCGTAGGGATAAATGGGAACGACAGAACCCGTGAATACATAAGATTCTATTGAAAACGAATCTTAATGATTCATTGGGTAGGATGGCGAAACGAACCAGAGCAACCAATTCATTTATTCTGAAAGGCTATGTCATCAACTAATCCTACAAATGAATATTGAAAGAGTAACTATCCGCCCGTGAAAATCTTTCTTTTATTGGATTTCTAAATTTTAGTCAATCCAATATGATAATAAAAGGCAAAAATAAGGATTTGTTATAACCTTATACCAAAATTACTTTATCTATACCATTAACTCTAATTAACTCTAAATAAAAATTATTTCTAAATTGAATACATGTTCAGGTCAATTGGCGTATGGTTTGGGTGATTAAAGGTTAATATATAATAAATATAAGGTTTTTTTGGGCATCATAAAGATGAGAATATATATATATATATAGCTGTTCTCCTACCTATGTAGCTAATATATCATAAGTCGAAGTCGAATTGGTCAATTTCATGCAGGCCAATGAAAAATAAAAACAAAAGATGATGAATGTTTTTGGCATATATTAGAGACCTACTATGGAGATGATTGGCTTTTAGAATAGATCAGAACTAAAAATTTTAGTGCTATTTAAACTTAATAACCACATGGGTGTCTCAAATAGCAGTTCACTTTCAATTCGGGTGTCTGATCCAGATCAATAGCAATTCACTCTCAATTTTCAATTCGGGTGTCTAATCCAACTCAACCACCAAGGCACAAATGGGGTTAGTGAGATTGGAACCCACAACCTTAAGGTATGGGCATCTCCTTCCTACCACTTGAGCCACTCCTTAATGGTAAAGATAATGAATGTTGAAAACAGGAAACTACACAATTTGATGTTAATAATAGAAAAAATAAAAATAAGATGAAAAACCAAACAAACTCCATCTAAACTTACTAACCTTTAAACCAAGAAAACTACACACAGCTAGTAACCAAAAATCAAAATATTACCGAACAGGTTAGTGGAAAGCAGTCTTATGAGTCCTTTAGTATAACTAAATGGCTATTATTAAAGATAAATCTAATAGTTACCTATGTTTTGTCCTTTGACTAGAATACCAAAGAGAGGATTTGAAAATTTTGTTTACAATGAAGAAAATACAGTCCTCGTAGTCTATCAAACAAAATGAAAGACTTATACTAATTTATTGGGGTTCGTAGATGAATCTAAACTTACACTTTTACTTCCTCAACTTGAAAGAGTGTGGATCATTAATTCGCATTTAGAACCAACTCGATCTCTGAAAAGTCATCATATTCTGATATTAGTGTTGGCAATGATGTTGAAATATTTGATTTCTCCCCAACATCCTGTGTAGTCTTCTCTTGAGGACATAGGAAAGGCTTTGGAGGCATTTCTAGGCTTTCAATTTCTCCTTCAAGCATCTTTTTCACTTTGTTCATCGAAGGGCGGTCACTTGGCTTTAACTGTATACACCATAATGCTACTATTATCATCTTCTTTCTTAATCTTGATTCTTCCCCTGTTGCATTTTCCATTTCTATGTCTTTCCCTTTATTGATTTGGTCATAAGCCCATGAAGGGAAATAAATTTGACTTGTATGCTCTGCAGCTGCATTCAAGTTCTTCCTTTTGCATGCCATTTCCATCAACAGCATCCCAAAACTATACACGTCAGCTTTATAAGAAACACGACCAATATTTTTGTAAAACAACTCCGGAGCCATGTATCCCATGGTTCCTCTCGCCGCAGACAGAGAATCAATGCTATTGTCTAATGGACACATTCTTGCAAGACCGAAATCAGAAACCTTTGGAACAAAATTCAAATCCAAAAGAATGTTGTGGGGCTTAATATCAAAATGCAGAATTTGCATGTTGCATCCTTGATGAAGATATTCGATACCACAAGCCACTCCGAGAGAAATTTCTAACATTTTTTTGCAATCTAAGGAGTAATTAATTCCTTGTTGAGAAAAGATGTATTTATCAAGAGAACCATTGGGCATGAAATCATATATAAGAGCACCCTTGGAACCCTTTACGCTAAACCCAACTAGTTTCACTACATTAACATGGTGAATTCTTCCAATAGTAGCAACTTCGTTGATGAATTCTTGTCCATTGGCTTTAGATTTATCTAGCATCTTCACCGCTACAAGACGGCCACTAGAAAGCTTTCCTTTATACACACAACCATAACCTCCTTCACCTAACTTGTCCTTAAAACCTCTTGTTATCTTTCTAAGATCCTTGTAGGAGTACCCCTTAGGCATAAAATCGTGGTTAGCTTTTATGAATTCTTCAATGTGATGATTATAGATGTGCCGCCTTTGCCATTTATCCACCAAAATTGTAATAGTCGGAATCCCAAGTACGGTTCTCGGTACAAATAACACACCTGTTGCATTAACAGCAGCATGACGAAATTTCATAAATCATGATGAATATGTAAGATAAAACACTTCGCTACGCAGAAAGTTTGATCAACAAAGCAATTAATTTCATTTGTCAAGAGACTTACCCATGAACACACCCACCATCCCTAAACAATCTGCATGAGGATAATGGAACCCCATTAATTTTATCAGATATATTTATAATATTTTAGAAAAAGATGCGTAAAATTAATGCATGTATAAACCAACAAAATTACCATTAACATTTTATTATTTTATAGAGCAAGAGCAACCCTGATCACCGTCTCTGGATTTAAAAAGGGTTTGGCCATTTTACATCAAAACAAGTGGGAAAACTCTGACAGTTTAATAATGACATTCAAAAAAACAATTTACACAAAAAAAATATTGTGAAACTACAAAAAGCTGTGTTTTGGTAAAAATTTCAATGAAATAAAACAACATTGGTGATAATTTAAAATTGACTATATTTTACTTTTGATTCCAAAAAAAGAACCAACAAAATACTATGAAACAAGTTTGAGATATGTATATATTAATGTATGTTTTAGGGAGCAATTTGCAAATTTATACAGAGGGCACTGGTTCCAAAAACCCTTAAAATAATGAAAGCTAAACTTTGTAGTGCTACAGTAGTAATGCACATGAGGTAAATAGTATACACAGGAGAAGATTCTCACATGCAAGGGATCTGAAAATGACATGGTACTTATACGTAGGACCTACATCCAAATAAAACAAAACAAAACAAAATGTGAGCTCTCGTACCATTATGAACGTTAAGGGATCGACAAATATTACAAAAATCAGCCACATTGACCCAAGAGTATAGAGCTTCAAAAATAGTTGAAGGCTAATTATTTGAACATGATCCAAGAGTATAGAGGTATATACTAATAAAATCGTCGGTAAAATTAAAATTAAGAGCATACATTTTTTTATAAACAAAAATCTTATTCCTACTTTTGCATCATCATATTTAACTTATCCTTACCACAATGTTTTTTGCCTTTGCAATTTGGCAACCATGAAAGCATAAATCCATGTACAAGCTTATTGTGGATGTCCACATAGGTGATGTTCATGTTTTCCTTTTCCCACTCTGATGTTGTAAGACTCATAACCATGAGCTCTATACGGCAGAAGTTGCTAAATTCTGAGGCAACTGAGCTACCAAGCATGACATAAGAATAATCTCCTTTGCCTTCGGAACTAATTATACAAGGAGTAGCGTCTATATAAAGAGGAGAATCCACTGGATTTTCACAGCTCAAGAAAATCAGAGGCAATAGAACCCAATAGCTACCTCTTAATAACTCCATTGAATATGGATCCATACCACTGAAGTTATATTTGGCCAAAGAGTGACGAGGAATGGAGGAGCATTTATCCTCGTCGACATTGGAATCCATCACTCTGATTGTGTGATTATTGTAATTGATTGCTTGGACATTGTATTTTCCCGAATACAAGTATAATACAGTAAGGTTGTTCTCACAAGAAAGGTTGTACCTTTTGTCCCCACAGTGTTCTGGATCGGTTTCGAGCCGAAAAGGAGAGTGTATGTTGAGGATGTTGCCGCAGGAAGAAGAACAGTACTTGGTGGTGTGATCCTGATTGTCAATATTCCTTGCATGGACACTAGGCTTGAGTAGTACAATACAAACTGAAATGGCTATGAATGGTGCCCACAATTGCAGTGTTGAAATTTTCATTTGGTGGTGTGAGCTTTGTCACAACTAATAAGTGAGAACAAGCATATCTATGAAGTCTATGAGTCATTGACGAATGAAGAAGTGTTGACTGTCACCATCTATACTGGACATTTTTCCATGATAAATGTTGGTTAATGTCAACAATTGGTGGGCACCGAATTTGGTGGCCACAATTCTTGACTTATATAATATTTTATATATATATATTATATATATAGCTTACGTTAGGGAATTGGAAAGGAGGGGGCTGAAGCTCACTGTAAATACCCCCTCCACCTTCAAGTTTTAGGAATCTCATTTTCAGTGAGAAAATATTATATTTGAGCGATTTGAGAGAATTCTTTCATTTCTTTGAGAGGGTTTAAAAAAGAGGAAATTTATTTCTCCTTTTGTAGTTGTCTCTATAGTTTTGAGAGAGAGTTATTTCTCATTTATTCAAGAGAGAGTGTCATTGTTCTCTTTTGTATTTAAGAGAGAAAGTGTTGTAATCTCCATTCCCTATAGTGAAGTTCTTCCAAATTTATCTGTGGTTTTTTACCCTAATTTATTTAGGGATTTTCCACGTAAAATATTTGTGTCCATTTTATTTCAGTTTTCTCATTTCAACTTTAGTTGTTAATCTGCTTTATCCCATTTATTTCCTAACAATAAATACCCTGCAGGCCTTCCCTGTAGTTTCCTAGAAAATGATAAAAGTTCAAAATTTTTCCACGGCTTATTGAAATACTCTGTTTCTGTTAAATTTTAATCCATGAGACTAATTAATTCTTAAAAATCAGCTTATAAGGTGATGATTGTCCAGTACTTATATGCGATATATTTTTATTGTACCCTAGTAATATGGTACTGTTCCAAAAGGTCAAGCATGCATAGAAAGACAATTATATAATATATTTTGTAACTTATGTTTTGAAATAAAATATAAGATTGATACTTATGCATAGGTTGCTCTGTTTTGCTTTAGCTTGAAAAGTGAGTATCTTCTTTGACTTGTTTTACAAGAAAAATGAGTGAAACGGCAGAGGACATGCATTAATATTCTTTAACTGAATATATAACTGGAAACATGAAAGTAAACGATCTCTCTGAGTTTAATTATAACTATGACTTTGAAGGTCATCAACCGCTCTTTCAAGCCTCTCTTTGATTTTATTCATTGAAGGTCGATCACTTGGCTTCATTTGGCTTCATTGTCATCTTCTTTCATATTTTGTATTCCTCCTCGGATTCATCTCCCATTTCTAAGTCTTTTCCATTGTTGAAGCGGTCATAAACCCGAGATGGGAAATAAATTTGACTTGTATGCTCTGCAACTGCAACTGCATTCAAATTCTTCCTTCTACTTGCCTTTTCCGTCAACAACATTCTAAAGTATACACATCAGCCTTGTAAGAAACTCCAATATTTCTGAAAAACTACTCTGGAGTTATATATGCACCCCACAATACGCTAATATAATCCACATTTGTGTGGTTAGCAAATTAAGACTTGGTGTCGATACAAATTGCCAAATTATTTACGTAATTCATGATTTTTTTTTTTTTGTCACGATTACAAATTTCAAGTTAGGGCTTGGGATTCAATGAAAATTCCCAAATTATTTACGTAATTCATGAATTTTTTATTAATTTTTTTTTTCAAATAGTTTTTTCAACAGTCATATAATTTCAGGAAGAATAAATTAATTCGAAAGATAAAGAAAAAACAAATGTCAAAGTTATTTGGCCCAATGGCTGTGGGCCATTATGATAAAGAAAAGGAAAAGAAAAAATGCTCCAATAAACATGGGCCGTAGTCCACACCAAAATATAGCCATGAGCTAAGATTTAAAAGTGCTCAGAAGCTGACGAGGCGTAATCTCATTGGTCAGAATCACACGAGTCGAGCCCCCAGTCTGGAGAATTCATTTTTTTTTTTTTTTTTCTGGTGAATACCAGTCTGGAGAATTCTGATTGAAACGTTGGACTTGTATGCTCCGCAGCCGAAATTCTGACGGAAATGGTGAGCGAAATCCCTTAATTTTGTTGTTATTTCGACTAATTTTGTTGTTATTTCGACTAATTTTGTTGATGGGTTTCACAAATATGTAATTTCATTTTTTGATAAATATGGGGTTTTTTTATTTTTAGTTTCCTCGTGAAATATGCTTATTACATAAAGGCGTCTTAGATTGCATAAAGTTTCGATTTTTGCGTTTGATTTCACAAATTCAGTGGTATCTGCCAGGGAAATTTTACTTTGGTTCCATTTATTATAACGTAACCATTACACAGAAAATAGTCAATGTTAATTTGTTGTGACTTGCTTTTGTTATTACTATCCATATCATTTTCAGGACTACATTGTTGCTATGAATTGAAAAGTCAAAAACAAAGTAGTGGACATAACATTTAACATTGCATGGTCTTCAAGGAGATCGTTCGATGAAACAAATATAGCCACGAGCAGCAAACAACATGCACAGCAACTAGTAGAGGACTTGAATTCTTCATCAAATGTAACTGCAGGTATGAAAGTAATTTATGACCTCTATACACATAAAGATCTATGATATCCAAGGGCGTGAAAGGAAAAAAAAATTAATATAATTTTCATTACACTAAAACTAATGTTATGTAATACACAATGAGTAAAAAAGAAATATACTATTTTTGTATCAGCAAATATGGACCTTCAGCTTCCCCTTTACATCCACAAACTTATTATTGTCATTTGAATTCAGAATCAGACTTGTCTCTTCGTTGTCATCATCTGCCGATGGTATCGTTGGGCATTTTGAATTTGATGTCTCTCCAACATCCTCTACAGACTTCTGTTGAGGACAAAGAAAAGGCTTTGGAGGCATTTGTAGAGATCCAATTTCTCCTTCAAGCATCTGTATGACTTTATTCATTGAAGGTCTTTCACTTGGTTTCATCTGTATACACCATAATGCTACTATTATCATCTTTTTTCTTATTTTTGATTCCTCCTCTGTCATTGCGTCTTCCATTTGTAAGTCATCTCCGTCAATGATTTTGTCATAAACCCAAGAAGGGAAGTATATTTGACTTGTATGCTCCGCAACTGCATTCAAATTTTTTCTTCTGCTTGCCATTTCCATCAATAACATTCCAAAACTATACACATCAGCCTTGTAAGAAACTCCTCCAATATTTCTGTAAAACAACTCTGGAGCCATGTATCCCATGGTTCCTCTTGCTGCAGTCAAAGACACAATGCTTTTATCCAATGGGCATAATCTTGCAAGACCAAAATCAGACACCTTTGGAACAAAATTCTCATCCAAAAGAATGTTGTGTGGCTTGATGTCAAAATGCAGAATTTGCATGTTGCAGCCTCGATGTAGATATTCAATACCACGAGCCACTCCAAGTGAAATTTCATACAATTTCTTGTAATCCAAGGAGTTGTTTCCTTCTTGACAATATATGCATTTATCAAGAGAACCATTAGACATGAAATCATATACAAGAGCACGCTTTGATCTCTCGACACAAAAACCTAGCAGTTGCACCACATTGACATGGTGAATCCTTCCAATAGTAGAAACTTCGTTGATGAAATCTTGACCGTTTGCCTTAGTTTTCTCCAACTTCTTGATTGCTACATGACGCCCGCTACGAAGCTTTCCTTTATAGACAGAACCGTAACCTCCTTCACCTAACTTGTCCTTGAAACCCTTGGTCATCTTTCTAATGTTGTAGTACGAGTACCTTATAGGCATGAGATTATTGTTACTTTGTAAAAATTCTTCGATAACATCGTATGTTGATAGATGCCGCCTTCGCCATTTATAGATTAAAAATGCTATCACACATGGAGTGCCAACTATTGCTTTTGCTTCCAGCCACCGTGGCACTAAATGATGGACTGCCATATAGATATATACTTGCAAATTAATCTAGTGACATCATATTGTTTTTGGTTTCAATAACTAAATCAATTTAGTCTACGAACTATACGCTTGTTTTTTTTTTCCTGCAGCCATACAATCGATTTGTATATAGTGAAATTGGTACAATACTCATAACAGAACATACATAAAGAATTTATTCTAAAACATATTATTTTGATGGATAATAGTCTCTTTCAATTTTCCAGGTATCATGCCCTTGCGGAACAACCTTACTGTTTCCTTGGGCAATGGACCAATATTTATAAAAAGAAAGAAAAAAAATTCTACTTTTTTCCCAAGTACGATTACTTCGTTCATTTTTCAGAAATTGTTATTTAAATTTTTGTACCAAAGAAATAAAAAAAGAAAAAAAGTGGGAAAGTAAGGATTTACCAACAAAACCGAAAGCCGTCTCCAAGGAAGCTGCAAGAACCAAAAGAATAAATTAAAGAGATGTTAAAAATATCCTTCAAAAACAAGGGCGTATATAATAGCAACTTAGTTATGTAGAAAACTGAGCAACTCTTACACCAAAGAATCAGATTTTGATTTTTAATGATGCAATGACAATTAAAACTTGGATTTTAATAACAAAAAATTGTGGAAATTAAATGTAATATTAATATTTGGGAGTTTGGTTGAAACTATTTGCTTGCATATAAGATATTTAAGATAAGATTAGGTTGTCCAAAGGAAGTTGATCCTTACTCTTAAGAAATTCGAGAATTTTAGAAAATATACCTGCATACAATCACAATAAATATGTCAGCTCACAAACTTATGTTAAAGCATTTTTTCTTTTTCTTTTTTACTTTCAAAAAATAAAATCTTAAATCTAGGGAAAAAAATAATAATCAATTATCAAACTAAAATCTTCTTCTTTCACATAATCTTACTGCTGGTATAGGAAGCAGCTGGTAATGGTTCCCACTCATCATGACTAGATTCATAGAGATGAATACAATTTAGTGAGTTGCTGGAGTCACTGACATGGCAACGGGTGAAGTTGAGATACCAAAAAAGCTCAAACCCATATGCAAGTTGATTGTGGATGTCTATGTAGGAAATGTTGTTGTTTTCTATAATTCCCTGCGGCCTAGATGACGTCAGAAACATCATCTCTATACGGCAAAAGTCCTTCAACTCCGACGCACTTGTGCTACCAACATGAACATAAGAATATCGTTCTTTGGATTCGGAATGAGTAGTAGTGTTAATGCATGGAGTAGTGGGTATATAAAGAGGAGATTTCACTGGATTTTCACAACTCAAGAAAGTTATAGCCTCTGAAAGTGTGTATTCCTTTGCAAAATAAGATCCTCCTTTCTCGTAAAGATAAAATCGTCCTTTCTCGTAAAAATAATATCTTCTTTTCTTGTCAAAATAAATTTCACTTTTCTCATCAAAAGGTAATCCACTGGGCAATATGTAAATTTCGCTTCTATATCCCCGATACGAATCAGAGAAGTTATAAGGGGACAAAGTATAAAGAGGAATGGATGAGCAATCACCCTCTACAACATTGGAATCCACCAATCGGATTGTTTGGTTGATGTAATTGATTGCCTGGACGTAGTATTTCCCTGCATACAAGTATAAAACAGTACGAGTATTGTTGTTTTCACAAGAAAGATTGTAGCTTAGGTCGCTGCAATGGTCGGGATCCGTTTGGAGTCGGAAAGGGTAGCTGATATTACGGATATTGCCGCAGGAAGAAGGTGGACAAGGATGAGTATGGTCTGCATAGCTGGTTTGATAGAATATTACAAAACATGCAAGGAAGGCTATGATGAATAATGATGAAGAAGACAAGGTTGTCCCAGTTTCCATGACTATTACTCTGGCTTTGCCTCTCAACCACACAACTCTACTTCCTTATATTTCAAGTCTATAATTGAAGCCAATGTGTTAACTAGAGTCTACTTCAAAGTAAACGGAAGCAGCTTAGAAAGGACTCCCGAAATGACCCGAAATTGGGACAACCAATTAAAGAAAAGTCTTTATATTATTATATAGATTCAGCGAGGCCCATCAATTAAAGAATAAGGACAGTGGCTTTCCAAGAAAATGCAAAGTTTATTTAATTGTCAATTAAAGATAAGATTAGGTAGGCAGTGAATATACATATATATTTGTATATAATATTTGTATCAGCGTACCTAGAACATTTCATTTAATTTAGCTGAATAGGGTTCCAAGTTCACACATATTCTCTTTTAAATGCGCTTTCAATAAAGCACATCTAAAGAGCCCTTAATCAGTAGTAAATTTTATATAAAGTATTTTAATCTAAAAGTACTCTTTCAATAATACAATTGATGTTTGGCTACTATCCATAACAAAAAAAATAAAAATAAAATAAGAAGAAGAAAAAAAAAAGTACTTTCAAAATAAGCTATATTTAGTATTTTAAAAATTGTATTAAAACATTAAATGATGTTTAAAAAAAACACCAATTAGGTGAAAAACACTTAAAAAATGATTTTTAATTATGAAAACGCTTTATGATTTTTCTGCTAAATATATTGAAATATTTTTTTTCCTTTTTAAAGTGCTTTATCCTTTAAAAAAAAAAAAAATCCAAACAGGGTACAAGACTTAGCTGGTCAATTGGCGTATGGTTTGGGTGAATAAAGATTAAAAATAAGTGTGCTTAAGTATTTGAATTTGCATGCTCGTCTTACAAAATATATATTAGGTTAGACCACTATAGGAAGTAATCAAGCCATCTTAAAAAGGTGAGGTCCCCCTAGCACAATGTAGGATCTACACCTAAAACCACTTTGATACCTTACTTTCTAAGGTAAGTTTAGGACTCCATTATATAAATAATAATAATAATAATCCAATATAAGAAGTAATTCAAACCACCCTATAAATTCTTTAGACCTTTATATAAAATCAGTATGGAACTTTATTTGCACACATATTCCAACAAATCATGCCAAGAACTTATATATGTGTGTGATAGAATGAAAGAAAGTATTTAGTCAAGGAAACAAAATTGCAGTAAGAGAATTATTGAATAACAAAACAGAAACCAGCAGAAAATTATACCTTTCATAGTTAATGGTTTAAAACTTATCATTAAGATTCTTTAAAAACAATTTTTCCTACTAGATTTTATGCTCCGCATGGTTATGCATGTGGTTGTCGCTTTTTTTTCCACTTCCTTGCAATGTGAGACACGGTAATCAAATAGAAGGGATCATTGTCATTTACATGAATACTACAGGTCGTTTCCCTACCAACTAATATATATATATATATATATTTATATAATTACTGTATAAAATTGATAAAATTATATTAACATCCTTTTCCATATAACACTAAACAAACTAACAAGAATTGGTTTACTCAACGACCAAATATCTTCTAATTTTCGTTTGAAATCAAACTGATTTCATCAGATTCATCATCTGATATTGCTGACGATGAGTACGTTGAATTTGATTCCTCCACAGGCTTCTCTTGTGGAAATAAAAATGGCCTTTGAGGCATTTGTAGGCAACCAACTTCTCCTTCCAGCATTGCTATAACTCTGTTCATGGAAGGTCGATCACTTGGCTTCATTTGTATACACCACAATGCTACCATCATCATCTTCTTTCTTATTCTTGATTCCTCCTCTGTTTCATCTTCCATTTCCACCTCTTTTCCTTTAATGATCTTACCGTAAACGTATGTAGGGAAGTAAATTTCACTGCTGTGCTCCGCAGCCGCGTTCGAATTCTTCCTTCTACTTGCCATTTCCATCAACAACATTCCAAAGCTATACACATCAGCTTTATGAGAGACTCTTCCAATGTTTTTATAAAACAACTCCGGAGCTATGTATCCCAAGGTTCCTCTTGCCGCAGTCAAAGACACAATGCTATTGTCTAATGGATATAACCTTGCAAGCCCGAAATCGGAAACTTTTGGAATGAAATTCTCGTCCAAGAGAATGTTGTGCGGCTTAATATCGAAATGAAGAATTTGCATGTTGCACCCTCGATGAAGATATTCAATGCCGCGAGCCACTCCTAAAGAAATTTCACACATTTTCTTACAATCTAAAATGTTTTTTCCTTCTTGAGAGAAAATGTACTTGTCAAGTGATCCATTAGGCATGAAATCGTATACGAGAGCACGCTTTGTTCCCTCGATACAAAAGCCAACAAGTTGCACCACATTAACGTGGTGAATCCTTCCAATTGTGGCAACTTCATTCATAAAATCTTGTCCATCACCTTTAGATTCACCCAACAATTTGACCGCTACAAGATGACCGCTACGAAGCTTTCCTTTATAGACTTTACCAAAACCTCCTTCGCCTAACTTGTCCTTGAAGCCCTTGGTCATCTTTTTAATGTCTGAATTAGAGTATCTTATATGCATGAGGTTGTTATTAGCTTGTAAGAATTCTTCAATGGCAATATACATTGATAAATGCCTCCTTCGCCATTTATAGATCAAGAATGCGATCACCAATGGAGTCCCCAATAAGTGTTTTGCTATTAGCCACACTGGTACTATAATACTCGCTAAAATTAATGAATAGAAAATGGTCAGTACGAAACTATATATCAACCACAGTTCACAACATTCTATACAAAAATATGAAGAGCATATATATAATAAAATTTAAGCACAAATTCAAATTATGTAAAATCGTAACTTATAATGTCAATAATTTTAGCTTATGCATAAAAATTATATAATGTGTGTCGAGATTTGGTGATTATATAGTGACAAATGTTTTTTGGGTCTGAACTTTTTTTTAAAATATTATAAACAGTCTTAGTCCATCAATTGCGTACATCTCTTGAATTCAAATTGAAGACTCTAGACAAAAGCTAATAATTATTCAAAGCAAAATTATAAAGACATGCATGCATCAATATTTTCCCCCTCTACATTTATTTCCTGAAATTAGTCATATTTTCATTTTCGTTTATACTCTCTATATAAATATTTCCTAAAAAGTTGAGGATGTTTACCACTGTAGAAGGTTAAGAAGATTCCTGCAAAATAAAGAAAAGTTTATTATAAGAAAATTAATACTGCACAAATCAATTAAAAAAAAAGAAAGATGAAAAAGGTGAAAATTTTGCATAAATCTCATAATACAAGTGCTATTTTAAAATTTTATTGTTTCTTGACTCCCTTTTTTTTTTTTTTTTTCTTTATTCTTTGTGAGAATTGAATAAAATAAACAAAGAAATTTGTAGAATTTCGATGATATATAAAATAATTAGGACAGGATGTTGTGCTGTCTTCTCACCTTCAATGTAATTGACAATTTTAAACAAAATACCTACATATATGATCCAAATTAGATACAGATTCGTCAGCTCACAGTCAATAATCATATATACATATTTGCATAAATTAGACGATTAAACTTCTTCTATTTTATTACATACCGCATTGGTCAAATGAAATCAGTCCAGAAAAATCCGCGGAAGGTGCACAGTAGACCTTATTGATGGAGTCGATGACATAACAAGTATCAGCAGCATATTTATAACATGCCTCAGCGAAACTTGGCACCCAAGAAAGCTCAAAGCCGTATGCTAGTTCATTCTGGATTACTTGAGGGAAGGAAATGTTCTTCTTTTCCATTCTCCCGAACGATGTCATAACAATCAGCTCTATACGGCAAGAGTCCTCCAACTCCGACACATTTGTACTTCCAATCTTAACATATGAATATTGCCCTAATTTGGATTGCATATTTATACCAATACTAGTACTACCACTGCTATTAATGCATGTGCTAGTAGTACTACTGTTAGTGGGTATATAAAGAGCAGACTTCACTGGGATTTCACACTTCAAGAATATTACAGGCTCTGATAGGCTCTCTTTCTGAAATTTATCATCTCTAGTACTTAGTTTATGGCTAATATAGGTTGAATATAAATGATTTGCATCATATGTGAAGTCATCGGAGGTCAAAGAGGAACGCGGGAGAGACGAACAATCACCCTTACGAACAATATTGGAATCCACCACTCGTATGGTGTAGTTATTGTAATTGATTGCCTGGACGTAGTATGTTGCTGAACACAAATTTAATACAGTGAGATTGTTATGGCAAGAAAGGGTGTACCTTTTGTCGCCGCAGTGTTGTGGATCTGTTTGTAGTCGAAAAGGGTGGCTTATATTTGTGACATGACCGCAGGAAGAAGGGGGGCAGTCGAGACGATTATGCTTTGCAATCGCATAGCTGGTTTGATGGAATATTAATATTACCTTCAAAACTAGAAACTCAGCTTTGATTGAAGTAGTTGGTGAAGACAAAGGTGTTCTTCTGGTTTTCATTTGCAGAGAGACTAAGAAGGCTTTTCTTTTTTTTTTGGGTGCTGATCAGAGCTTTTAATTTGCCACGCACTTACGTTTCTATATCCACATTTGTTTTTTAGTTAACAAATTAAGACTTGGAGTCAATGCAAATTCCCAATTGTCTACGTAATTCATGATTAGAAAGATACGTTTGGCATGTGTTTTGTTTTTCCTGCCAAATTCGCAAATGCGAAGACTTTTTTCCCTTTTTTTTTTTTTCTCCATTTTTCTTCTTTTGCTTTTTCCAAGTAATCATGCATGACTCTAGAGATTAGGACTTTACTTTTTGTGCGGGCTTTCTAGCCATACACCTATTTAATACAATTTATATTAAAATATAATTAATATGTTAAGTTTTTATTAATCATAATAACTGTATACGTCAGCTCTTAATTAATAAAAATTTAATATATTATTTATATCTTCGACATAAATTGTGTCAAAAAATATTATTCTTTTAGTAAATAATAAATTTAAAAATTTTAATTAGTAATTTTAAATTTTGACAAACAAAATTTAAAACATTTTATTAAAAACACATTTAAGGAACCATACGCAAGAGCATCTCGAATAGTTATATTTGTTTTTTGGTGAAATCCAATAGTTATATCTGTTGAAGTATATGTGGCATAAAGTTTGAAGAATTTGTTGCTTATGTGGCAAATATGTTATTTAATGGACACTACATTCAAATATTAACTCTTCAATTTATTATTTTAAAATGGTATAAAATATGTTTTTTTCTTTTATTACCACATCAGCTTAACAAACCCTTGCACAGAACTATTGAAGTGGTTTTTTAAAAATTCTGTCTATTTATTTGATTTAATATATTTTTTTTAATAATAGAGAGAGTCATTGTAGATATTCTAAGTTAGTAGCGCAGCAGTTCTTATATAATCTCCAAAAAGAAATAAATACATAAATTCGAAAGAAAAAAGAAAAAATATATATAAAATAATTAAAGAGGTACATATATTTTTTCAATTTAAATTATACATGTGAACATTTTTATGAACTTTCCTTTACATTACTAGTATCAATTTTCCTTTACATTACTAGTATTATTCTTTGCCTCAACTAAACTACTTAAATAATATACGCACTTACCAAGTTTATGGAGTCAACTTTATACTGATTATACTTGTAGTGGGTCCATGTATATAAATCAACTTTTCATGCCTACCTAAACATGTCACTTTCATAATTAAATTATATTGGAGCTCAATAAATTTATTAAATAATTGATACCCATCAGCTATACATCATTATAATTAAAACTTTTTTTTTGTATAATTGGATTATAGTTTTAGACATCTAAACAGGTAGAACTATCATAGAAGGAGAAAAGCCAATAATTATAGTAATATTCAGACAGTTGATGACTTAATACGTACTGTAGAATAAATAAAGTTTGAAACAATTAATTAATTAAATCTTGTTTATAATTTTCATATATGAATTTTATTTTTTTTTGTGTGTAAAAAATTGACTGAATTTATAGTAAAAAAAGAGGAAAATGAGAAAGACTTCAATAATCTTATAATTTTGTTCTCATTTGTATGTTGAGAATTCATTAAAATAAAAAATTTATTTGATGAGAATTGAAAGAAAGAAAGGTAATCCATTCTCACTGACCTCTAAACATCAATGCAAATTGATTGGCTCAATGCCATTAGATTAGTGAACCAGGAGATCAATGATGCTTCAAAGAAAATGCATGTTACCTGTAACTTGTGCATTTTCTTATTATTAAATTAGGGATTAAAAAAAATAAAAAATAAAAAATAAAAAAACCAGAATTTTCTTGAAAGAAAGAAAGATTAAGCCTGTCGACCTTCATCAGCAGGATGACTATGTGGTGACTCCGACTTCAGTGTACCTAGAACGTTTCATATAAGAATAATTAAACAGGTTAATTGGCGTATGGTTTGGGATTAGATATTTATATTAATGGTAATGACTTTAGCGTACCTATAACTTGCACATTTTCTTATCATTTATTTGAAAATAATAATTAAAAAAAAGCCTAGAATTTTCTTAAAAGAGAGAAAGAAACATTAATAGCATTTCCAATGGCTTTGTCTTTTTTAATGGCTTTGTCTATTGGAGTGTATATATAGTGTAGAATTTAGAAGATCTTACTATTTACGTGACAAATATTTATTTAATAGACAATACATTTAAATATTAACTCTTCAACGGTTATGTTTAGAATGGTATTAACTGTAATTTAAATTTTAAAATTATATCTAAGTTTTTTCAACAACAAATTATAAAATAATCAAAATGCTGAGTTAGAGAGAGAACTTTCAAATATAAGTAGTCTACTTTATAGCCTCTATTTTTTTATTATCACATCAGATAAACAGACCCCTTACACAAAACTATTGAAGATGCTTTGCGCCTGCCAGCCTTCATAAGTTGATTAGGTAGGTAGTGAATATACATATATATTTGCATATAATATTTGTATCAGCGTACCTAGAACATTTCATTTAATTTAGCTGAATAGGTTTCCAAGTTCACACATCTTCTTTCAAATGCACTTTAAATAAAGCACATCTAAAGATCCCTTAATCAGTAGTAAATTTTATATAAAGTATTTTAATCGTACTATTTCAATAATACAATCGATGTTTGGCTACTATCCATAAAAAAAATTACTTTTAAAATAAGGTATATTTAGTATTTTAAATTTTTTATTAAAACATTAAATGATGTTTAAAACAAAAACACCAATTAGGTGAAAAACAAATTATTTTTAATTAAGAAAACCCTTTATGATTTTTCTGCTAAATATATTGCAAATTCTTTTTTTTCTTTTCTTTTTAAAGTGCTTTAATCTTAAAAAAAAAAAAAAAAATCTAAACAGGGTACAAGACTTAATTAGCTGGTCAATTGGCGTATGGTTTGGGTGAATAAAGATTAAGCTGGTCAATTGGCGTATGGTTTGGGTGAATAAAGATTAAGCTGGTCAATTGGTGATTAAAGATTGATATTAAAGGTTGATGGTACTGACTTTTTATGTTTAACTTTCAGTTTTCACCATCCATATATGTACATTTTAAAATTAAGTGTGTTAAAGTATTTGAATTTATATGCTCGTCGTACAAAAATATATATTAGGTTAGCCCAATATAGGAAGTAATCAAGCCATCTTAAAAGGGTGAGGTCCCCCTAGCACAATGTAGGATCTACACCTAAAACCACTTTGATACCTTACTTTCTAAGGTAAGTTTAGGATTCCATTATAAAAAAAATTAATCCAATATATAAAATCAGTATGGGACTTCATTGACACACATATTCCAACACATCATGCCAAAAACTTATGTGTGATAGAATGAAAGAAAGTATCAATTAGTCAAGGAAATAAAATTGCAGCCAGAGAATTTGTAACACCCCCTTATCCAAACATAGATTCCTAAGTAAGATGTGATTACCATATATATATATTTTCTTTTAAATTTAATTTGCTGAAAACGTTTTTGGACATAACCACAATAAAATCAGAGAATTTCCTTTACTCTTTGAGACCGTTTTTCAAACCACACTAAACAGTATTATTTTAAAATAAAACAAAGTTTACACACCCACACCGCAAAGGAAAATATAGTATTTAAAAATACATAATATCATCGCCCAAAATATAACAAACCAAATGCGGAAGAACGATTGTACTATCTTTCTCCTCGCACCCGCCAAGCCCTACTTGTTTGGCTTTGGACTTACACACACGGATGAAATAAGTGGAAAACACTCAGTAGGCAACTATATACAAATGCAAATGCCATGTCATGTAGTGTATATCTATACACATAAAATCATTATTTTTTTCCCTTTTTTATTTTTCAGTCGAAAACCCACTCTCATTCCGCATTTCGTGCATAAAATACCACACCTCTGTGGTATGCGGATGAACCACCGTTCCGGGTGACCTACCGCTATGTGTGGTCAGTGATTCATAGAGAAACAGGGTTTGAACCATGCACCTCATCGTGCAACCAATTTTTGAAAACACAAACCCATAGGGAAAAAATTTTCATTTCACATAAAACAATAAACCACCAAAATTGCTTTATGCAAATGAATGCTTATGCCACAATGTACAAGTAAAACCAAGCAACACAGTAAAATACATAATTACCAACCGTCCTATTCCAACAGCCGTAATTATCGAAATGCTCGCTCATCAACTACAAATTCGCTCAACCATACTGATGTAATTACCGATATGTCATTGGCCATGTCGGAAATTACCAAGATACCCCTCAAGTAAATAAAAAATTACCAAAATACCCCTCAATAGGCATATGGTTAATTACCATTCTACCCTCGGTAAAATAACAGAATTAATAAATTCTATCAACATACGCATTTACAACACAAGTATAAACGCATATATAAATAAATACGTATATGAAAATATACACACATAAATACACATTCATGTACACATATCCATATACATAAACACATATATACACACCCATATATGTATACACATTTTATATATACATATATATGCCCACAAATATAATTTGCATATACACATAATCACATATATACATACACATAAATACATATATAAAAATACACACATATATATACATACTCGCATACACCTATATATACACAAACACGTATATACACACCCATATATGTATATACATATTTCATACATATATACATGCACACGAATACGACCTATACATATACATGATTATACATATATACACCCCCATGTATAAATATACCCACACATATATATATACTTAATACATAAATAATTATTTTTATACATAAACCTTTACAAAACATACATATGTATATTTTCTAAATACGTACATAAATTATATGTATTTTATAAAATATATCTATATTTATAATTATACAAACACATGTATAACTAATTGTATTTGAAAAAAAAAATATATATATATATATATATATATTAGTAATTGAAAATATATATATTAATAAACAAATAATAATTTAATTTATATATATTAAAATAACTTGGAAATTAAGAAAAGACCATAATACCCCTTCAATTTCAAATATTCTCAACTTTACCCCTATTATAGAAAATGACGAAAATACCCTCAATAATTTTAAAAATTACATTTATATCCCTACATATCAAATGACCAAAATGCCCTCGACCTTTTTATAAAATTCCATTTATGTCCTTTACAAGCAAATGACAAAATTGCCCTCAAACATTTTCAAAATCCCATTTAAGTCCCTTGCATGTAAATTGACCTAAATACCCTTGAACTTTTTAAAAATTCCTAAAATACCCTTTGTATGTAAAATGACCAAACTACCCCTTCAAGTAAAATTTTTACAAAATTTCCCCACCATGGCCGTGCCTTTCTTCCCCTTTAAATCCATCACTTTCCACCCATTTCAATCAAATTAACCATGCCCACAAACAATTTCATTAATCAATTTCATGAATTTATGCATTAATCCAACAAATCCAAGTATTTAACACCAATTTCATCATACCCTAGGTTAAACAATTTTGGGATTTAATCAACCAACTAATACACATAGAATTCAAATCCAAACCACCATCAATTCAATAATTTCAAGCCTAAACACATCAAATTAACCAACAAATATACATATATTTGCAATAAAATAAAAAAGGGGTATAGTTGCCTACCTTGATTAAAGCTTGGAAGCAAGCAAACCCCACCTTTGAAAAGCCCTCAAACCAAGCCAAAATCCCCCTCTTGATGGCTGGCCACTTCCTCTTGAAATTGGTTTGTGTTTTTGCAATTTTTACTTTTTTTTCCTTTCTAACTTTTGTCTCTCTCTAACTAGTGAAAACCAATAAATGCATTGGTGAAAAAGAAACAAAACAAAGTGAAAAAGGAGAAGATGGTGTCGGCAATCAAGACTCCAATTGCCAATTGCAATTTGGCAACCTTTTTCTTTTTCTTTTTTTTAAATAAAATAAATACAATAAAGTAAAGATATATATATATATATATTATTTAAATAAATAAATTGTAAAGTAATGCGGAGTGTCGGTCAAGAAGCTTTAAATTCCCAATTGCCAACTATTTTGTCAATTAAATAATTATATAATAAAATAAAATTAAAGATATTATTAAAGATATTAATATTTTAATGAATAGTGAAAGTCAACCATGGTCAAATCGGGACCGAGGGCAAAATGGGTAGAAAAAGTCCCTCGTCTCCTCACAGGGTAGTCTCGGTCCTCAGAAAATTCCCGGAGAACTCCGAAACTGTTTGTTTCGGTGAAAAAGGTAAAACCGATTTAACCGAAAACGCATCCGGAAACCGACAGTTTTGAAAATAAATAAGGTTATTACAGAATTATTGACTAACAAAACAAAAACCAACAAAAATTATACCTTTCATAATTAATGGATTAAAACATATAACTAAGATTCTTTAAAAAAAAAATTTCCTACTAGATTTTATGCTCCACATGGCTATGCATGTGGTTGTCGCTTTTTTTTCCACTTCCTTTGCAATGTGAGACACCGTAATCAAATAGAAGGGATCATTGTCATTTACATGAATACTACAGTTCGTTTCCCTACCAACTAATATATATATATATATATATATAATTACCCTATAAAATTGATAAAATTATATTAACTATTAGGGATAGTGCCCTAAAAGCATATTTATTATATTTTTTGTTGCTGAATAATAAATAAAATAGAAATTGATTTTCATATTCTTTTTGCTAATATTATTTGTAATACTTTATAAATATCATGAAAATTTCTTGATTATTAATGTGACCTTAAACTTAATATATAAGAGTTATATATGTGAGGATTAAGTTTAAGGATAATAATTTAAATTAGTCCGTAATTAATAATTAAAGTTTTGGAATCTTTAATTTTGCAAAATTACTAGTACGGTCCATCACCATTGAGAATGGAGCGGTTTGATTGATTTGTTAATGTAGTGACATTTAATGGAGGTACTTTATATAATAAGGTTATATAGATTTGGACGGATAAATATTAATTCTCTTATAATATCCGTTAAGTATAGAGAATATATATTTGTCATTATGATGATCATATATAGAGCGATCTTAATCCGAGTATTTAATGACTCTACTGTGGCGTTGTGTTTTTAATTTACTCGAAAAGGTTTATTACTAATGATAAACTATACTCTTGTATTTTGGAAACATGATGAAGTGAATATGGGAATGATAGATAGATATGGAATCCATTCCTTGAATAGAAGTTAGATAATAGTTCTCTTAGTGACAAGTCTTGAACAATAGGCTTCAATTCATGATATGATTATGAATTTATTGTTCATTATAGAATTGTTGGTACTTGAGGATAAAGATGTAATTAGAGGTTAGCGGTTTGTAATCCTAGCTCAATTATGAACTAATTATGGAGGATTGATCTATATGTAGTGATTATATCGATGGACTATTCAATATTTATTTTGGGTAAATTAATCTATATTTTCAAGAGTTCCGATTTTTAGTGGAGTATCTTGGAATTAATAAATTAGATATATTAATTAAAGAGTTTAATTAATTATCAAATTTATTAGAGCTTGAAATTATAGGTCCATAGGTCCCTTGTCATCTCTATAAATATGTGTATTGAACTTATGGAATGTGAATAATTAATTTAAAATTATTGAATTTTAAATTTATTATTATTATTTTTTGTAATACAGGAAAAAATGTTTTTTCTGTATTATATATTTTTTATGTCATTACAAATGTTGTAAATTAGTTAATTGTGAATTAATTGAATAATTAAATAATATGATTATTTAATTATATTTAATATATATGTGTATATTATATATAGATATAATATATATATATATATATATACATGTTGATGTTGTTAACGTGATTTGTATAGATGTATACCAATTGATTTAGATATATATATATATATATATAATTAATTATTAGATAATTAATTAGAATTTAAAAATAGAGTTATTTTTGGTTTTGAAAACCTAATAACTTTAGGTATTTAAAAGGACGTTCTGTGAGACAGAAACCCGAAAAAAGTTTGACATAAAAATTTTATACGCTCTATCTCATGTGCTGAGAAAACAGAGTGTATTCAGAAAAATAATAATATTCCATAATATTCCTAGAGAGGCCCTGCTCAATGTAGGAGATTGGGAAGATCGTGGTATCGAAGCTGGGGGTAGATCGTGGTGTTCGTCTTAATCGCTTCTTAGGTAATTCTTATTTTAACTATTAAAGATTAAATCTATATGCATCTATAATAGATCTGGCTATAAAAGTGTTTTATAAAAATTTTTGAAATTTATTTTATGATTTTATTCCGCTAATTTGATAATTATAACCAACAAATTGGTATCAGAGCCAGGTTTTCGATCTATATAGATTTAGTGATTATGTTTTGTGAAAGCATAATTTATTCTGTTGTATGGATTGAGTAGGCACATATGCATATGATGTATGTTATTTTATTTTTTCATGTGATGAATCGTTTATTGAAATTTGATCGTTATTTTGGTTGGTTCCCTTGGATTTATTATTATTTTTAGATTAGAAATTATTAGTATATTTCTGTAAAATATAGGATTTTATTTGTAATTTATTGTAAACGATGAAGATCAAGTCGGAGATCATTTGTTCAACACAATCTGAAAGCTGTTAAGCAGACCTTGACGCAGGCCTCATACGCACACCACTCAAAAATCACGCATGGGTTTTGTTGAGAACACAGCCCATTTGCATGATTCTTTTTCAGCAACCCATGATCTGCAAGCAGCCCATTTATTGCAACACGTTGCTGGCTGCTGCAATACATGGCACGGCTTTTATGAAAAGTTTAAGATATATTGGTATATAAATATATTTTTGGGCTTGGATGTTTGCCTGATAGTCAGGCAAGAGCAAGACGTGTGTGAGCGCAAATTGAATTAGCTCCCATGTGATGATGTCATGAAAAGATATGCCCATGATGATGACATGAAGATTACAATTGACTGAGACCCACATGATGAAGCAATGAAGATGTTCTCTACAACCCACGTGATGGTGTCATGAAGAAGACCTTTTGTAATTTATTTATTTGTTTATTTATTTATCTTTTATTTTTATTTTTTATTTTTTTTAAGGAGGGTTTGTAAATTATTTAAATATTCAAGGGGACCCGGTCAAATTTCAATTGTGTTTTACTTTGTGATTGTTAAATTATAATTACTTGTCAAGCATATAACATGTCATTTAGTTTAAGCAGTGCCTACTCATAATAATATAATATGACATGCATACATATATATAATTGTCATTTATATATATATATATATATATATTTTTTTTTTCTAATGTTATATTAGAAAAGAATATTAAAATAGTTTTGAAATAATTTAATTGGATTAAATTCAAAGGATAATTTGTGGATAAAATTTTAAGAGTTAAAATTAATATTCCACCATCCTTATTGATTATTTTTAAAGAGTTTAAAAATAGGTTGTCATATATAATTATTCTTAATCGATTAATAAAATTAGATTTTATTAATATAACTTATCTTATTAATTAAATTGTTTAATTAATTAAGATTAGTAAAATATGATAAAATAATGAGTGGGAGAAGGTTATATGACAATATGACCTACAGTCTCTACCACTAGTACAACACCGTTCAATTTAAATGACGCTTCGAGACGCTTTGATTCGTCCTCCCTACGGAAGGTATTCATTTAGATTGTAACAAGGTTGACTTCTAAAAGATAGGAAACCTAGATGGATTTCAATTTTTGACCTTCCCTACGGAGGCAATTATTGGATTAAATCTATGAAATCCGAAGTGGTGGGTTACACTTATGAAGATATATTTAATAAGTTAATTGTATCTTGACTAAATAATGAACGTAATTAATAAGTGTGAAAATATGAGATATTTTGTTTAACAGTTATTAATTGAGAAAGTCTCTATTTAAAGTAAGTATTGTGACCTACCCTACGGAGGCACGTTACTTGGAACTTGAATAATCTTGATATTGTAATTTTGCATCATGCATCATGTTTTTACTTTACTAAATTTTGTTATGATATTTATGCGATATTTTTATTTATTTATTTCAGCAAAATGACCAATCCTATCATCGCTATACTTGCAACTGAAAAATTAAACGATAATTTTGTCAGTGGAAAAGTAATATGAATATCGTCTTACTCGTGACAACTATAAATTTGTCCTCACGGAGAATTGTCCTCCAGTACCTGCTGCCAATGCAACTCGAATTGTTCGAGAAGCATATGATCGCTGGATCGAAGCCAACAATAAGGCTCGATGCTATCTGCTAGCTGGCATGTCTGACGTGCTAAGAACTAAACATGAGAATATGGGACCGCATGAGATGATGGAGTCTTTACGCAGATGTTTGGGTGACCTTTCGATCAACAGCGTCATGAGGCTATAAAGGCTGTAATGAATGCTAAGATGAGAAGTGGTACTTCAGTTCGAGAGCATGTGATTAAAATGGTTAATTACATCAACGACGCTGAAACTAATGGGACAGTTATCGATGAAGCCACTCAGGTGGGAATGATTTTGGAAACCCTTTCCCATGATTTTCTTCAGTTTAAAAGCAACTATTTTATGAATAAGTTGCAATATAATATGACTCAATTATTGAATGAGCTTCAAAATTTTGAATCTTTATTGAAAGAGAAAAAGCTTGAAGCAAATGTTGCTGAAGCAAATATTTTGAAGGGTCAATCCTCTCGTAAGAATTACAAGAGGAAAAACAAAACTGGTGGAAAAGGCAAGTCGGCAGGCGGAGGCAAGTTCAAAAAGAATAAGAACAACAACACTAAAGACAACACCAAGAAACCAAAAGGAAAATGTTTCCATTACGGTATAGATGGGCCTTTGAAGAAACGTAAAAGTATCTCGAGGAGCTCAAGCAAAGAAAGGTAAATTTGATTTACTTGTTTTAGAAGCTTGTCTAGTTGAAGATGATTTGTCACCTGGATAGTTGATTCGAGGCGACTAACCATGTTTGTTCTTCATTGGATGCTTAGTTCTTTTGAAGAGCTTGCCCGGAGAGTTCTGATGAGGATGGGTAATGATTCAGTAGTGTCGGCTAAAGCAGTGGGAGAAGTTAGACTTCAGTTTAGGAATAATAAATTTCTTGTTTTGAACAATGTTTATTTTATTCCAAGATTTCGTAGAAATTTGATTTCTGTTTCTGTTTTATTTGAACAATTGTTTCAAGTTAATTTTAATGGTAATTCAGTTATTATTTCCAAAAATGGTTTGGATATTTGTACTGGATATTTGGATTTTGGTCTTTATATGATAAAACCAAAACCTGATTCACTGCTTAACACTGAAATGTTTAAAATTGAACAACCGAAAAATAAAAAGTAAAAGATTTCTCAGGACAATGAAACATACCTCTGGCATCTTAGACTAGGTCATATTAACTTAAACAGGATAGAAAGACTAGTTAAGGATGGTCCTTTAAGAGAACTAAATGTTGGTGCTCTACCGGTTTGTGAATCTTGTCTGGAAGGTAAAATGACTAAAAGATCTTTTAAAGTAAAAGGTCAAAGGGCCAAACAACCACTTGAGCTAATACATTCAGATGTTTGCGGTCCTATGAACGTACAAGCAAGAGGTGGTTATGAATATTTTGTCACATTTATTGACGATTATTCAAGGTATGGTTATGTATACCTAATGCAAAGGAAATCTGAGACTTTTGGAAAGTTCAAAGAATTTCTTGCTGAAGTTGAAAAACAATTAGGTAAAGTGGTGAAAACTCTTCGATCAGATCGAGGAGGTGAATATCTTGATAATGAGTTCAAGGATTTTCTAGTTGAGCATGGTATTTTGTCCCAGCTCACAGCACCTGGCACACCACAACAAAATGGTGTTGCAGGACGGAGAAATCGAACGCTACTAGACATGATGAGATCAATGTTTAGTTATTCTTCATTACCTACTTCTTTTTGGGGATATGCACTTCAAACTGCAATGTATATATTAAATATAGTTCCATCTAAGTTTGTTTCTAAAACACCCTTAGAGTTGTGGAACGAGCGTAAACCTAGTTTGCGTCATATTCGTATATGGGGGTGTCCAGCATATGTATTGAAAGGAAAGACTGGAAAATTGGAACCACGTTCGGAACTATGCCTATTTGTAGGTTATCCGAAGGGAACAAGAGGAGGTTTATTTTATAGTCCTCAAGAAAAGAAGGTGTTTGTATCAACAAATGCTACTTTTCTTGAAAATGATTACATAACGGATTATAAACCTCGAAGTAAAGTTGTTATAGAGGAGTTACTTTCTGATGAGATCAGACTACATCCGACAACCATTGTCGAAAGACAAAATGAGGAGACCACATCTGTTATACAGGATGCATTACCTTCTCGTCGTAGTGGGAGGGTTATTAGACCACCTGTTCGCTACAGAGAATATGGAATGACACTGGTTGCTATTACAGAAAATGATCCATTGACATATAAAAATGCAATGGAAGATCCTGACAAAGAAAGATGGCTAGAGGCTATGAACCTTGAAATGGAGTCTATGTACTCTAATTCAGTCTGGAAATTAGTAGATCTACCTAATGAGGTTAGACCTATAGGGTGCAAATGGATCTACAAAAGGAAGAGAGGAGTGGATGGGAAAGTAGAGACTTTCAAAGCTAGGCTAGTGGCAAAGGGTTACACCCAAAAGGAAGGAGTCGATTATGAAGAAACTTTTTCGCCTGTAGCCATGCTTAAATCCATTCGGATACTCTTGTCCATTGCAGCATGTCTTGATTATGAGATATATCAAATGGACGTTAAGACAGCCTTTTTGAATGGTTATCTTGAAGAGAGCATCTATATGATGCAACCAGAAGGTTTTATAGTTAAAGGACAAGAGCAAAAAGTTTGCAAGCTAAATAGGTCCATATACGGATTAAAGCAAGCCTCTAGGTCATGGAATATAAGGTTTGATGAAGTCATTAAATCTTATGGTTTTGATAAAAATGTTGATGAACCTTGTGTATATAAATACACCAAGGATAAGAAGGTGGTCTTCTTAGTTCTTTATGTTGATGATATTCTACTTATGGGAATAATGTAGAATTATTGTCAAATGTAAAGAAATGGCTAGCTAACTAATTCCAAATGAAGATTTGGGAGGGCAAGTTATGTTCTTGGGATCTGATTATTGAGATTGTAGAGCAGTTGTTAGCGTTATCTCGAGGATCGTATATTGATAAGGTATTAATAAGATTTGCGATGCAAAACTCAAGAAAGGTAATTTACCTTCACGTCATGGAGTCGAGTCTTTCAAAGAGCGGTGTCAAAAACACCTCAGAGGAAGAAAATATGAATTACGCATACGTCGTGATTAAAAGCCTTATGTATGCTATGTGTGTACAAGGCCGACATTTGCTATGCGGTGGGTATAGTTAGTCGTTTTCAATCAAACCCAGGATATGATCATTGGGTTGCTGTTAAACATATTCTCAAGTATCTTAAGAGAACGAGAAACTATATGCTTGTATACTTAAGTAAGGATTTGATCCCTACTGGGTACACAGATTCTGATTTTCAATCAGATAAAGATACACGCAAGTCCACTTTTGGATTTGTATTCACTCTTGGTGGTGGAGCCATAGTTTGGCGAAGTACAAAGCAAGTATGTACTGCTGATTCTACTATGGAAGCCGAATATGTAGCCGCTTGTAAAGCTGCTAAAGAAGGTGTTTGGCTTCGTAAGTTCCTAATGGATTTGGAAGTAGTTCCAAATATGGATAAACCACTTACGCTGTTTTGTGACAATGTGGGTGAATTCAAAGAGCGAAGTCAGAGAGAGAAAGCATATAGAGCGCAAGTATCATGTGATTAGAGATCGTGCATAGAGGCGATGTTTCAGTTTTAAAAATTGCTTCAGAAAACAACCTTGCTGACCCATTTATCAAGACGTTGCCTGTAAAAAGTTTTGAGGGTCATCTAGAAGGTTTAGGATTGAGAAATATGTCCTATTTGCTTTAGGGCAAGTGGGAGATTGTTAGGGATAGTGCCCTAAAAGCATATTCATTATATTTTTTGTTGCTGAATAATAAATAAAATAGAAATTGATTTTCATATTCTTTTTGCTAGTATTATTTGTAATACTTTATAAATATCATGAAAATTCCTTGATTATTAATGTGACCTTAAACTTAATATATAAGAGTTATATATGTGAGGATTAAGTTTAAGGATAATAATTTAAATTAGTCCGTAATTAATAATTAAAGTTTTGAAAATCTTTAATTTTGCAAAATTACTAGTACGGTCCATCACCATTGAGAATGGAACGGTTTGATCCGGACTGTTAATGTAGTAACATTTAATGGAGGTACTTTATATAATAAGGTTATATAGGACTGGACCAGATAAATATTAATTCTCTTATAATATCCGTTAAGTATAGAGAATATATATTTGTCATTATGATGATCATATATAGAACGATCTTAATCCTGAGTATTTAATAGACTCCTATTTGTGACGTTGTGTTTTTTAATTTACTCAAAAAGGTTTATTACTAATGATAAACTATACTCTTGTATTTTGGAAACATGATGAAGTGAATAGCTGGGAATGATAGATACAGATATGGAATCCATTCCTTCTGAATAGAAGTTAGATAGTTCTCTTAAGTGACAATTCAGGTCTTGAACAATAGAGCGCTCAATTCATGATATGATTATGAATTTATTATTCATTATAGAATTGTTGGTACTTGAGGATAAAGATGTAATTAGAGAGGTTAACGGTTTGTAATCCAAATTTAATTATGAACTAATTATGGAGGATTGATCTATATGTAGTGATTATATCAGTGGACTATTCAATATTTATTTTGGGTAAATTAATCTATATTTTCAAGAGTGCAGCTCCAATTTTTAGTGGAGTAATACTGGAATTAATAAATTAGATATATTAATTAAAGAGTTTAATTAATTATCAAATTTATTAGAGCTTGAAATTATAGGTCCATAGGTCCTCTTGTCATCTCTGTAAATACGTGTATTGAACTTATGGAATGTGAATAATTAATTTAAAATTATTGAATTTTAAATTTATTATTATTATTTTTTGTAATACAGAAAAAAGTATTTTTTCTGTATTATATATTTTTTATGTCATTACAAATGTTGTAAATTAGTTAATTATGAATTAATTGAATAATTAAATAATATGATTATTTAATTATATTTAATATATATGTGTATATTATATATAGATATAATATATATATATATATATATATACATGTTGATGTTGTTAACGTGATTTGTATAGATGTATACCAATTGATTTAGATATATATATATATATATATAGATATATATATATAATTAATTATTAGATAATTAATTAGAATTTAAAAATAGAGTTATTTTTTGTTTTGGAAACCTAATAACTTTAGGTATTTAAAAGGACGTTCTGTGAGACAGAAACCCGAAGAAAGTTTGAGATAAAAATTTTATACGCTCTATCTCATGTGCTGAGAAAACAGAGTGTATTCAGAAAAATAATAATATTCCATAATATTCCTAAAGACGCCCACTCGTCTGTTCAATCGGTAGGAGATTAGACAAGGAAGATCGTGGTACCAAGAAGTTTGAGGGGTAGATCGTGGTGTTCGTCTTAATCGCTTCTTAGGTAATTCTTATTTTAACTATTAAAGATTAAATCTATATGCATCTATAATAGATCTGGCTATAAAAGTGTTTTATAAAAAATTTTCAAATTTATTTTATGGTTTTATTCCGCTGATTTGATCATTAAAACCAACATTAACATCCTTTTCCATATAACACTAAACAAACAAACAAGAATTGGTTTACTCAACGACCAAATATCTTCTAATTTTCGTTTGAAATCAAACTGATTTCATCAGATTCATCATCTGATATTGTTGACGATGAGTACGATGAATTTGATTCCTCCAAGCTTCTCTGGGAAAAAATGGCCTTTGAGGCATTTGTAGGCAACCAACTTCTCCTTCCAGCATTTCTATAACTCTGTTCATGGAAGGTAGATCGCTCGACTTCATCTGTATACACCACAATGCTACCATCATCATCTTCTTTCTTATTGTTGATCCCTCCTCTGTTTCATCTTCCATTTCCACCTCTTTTCCTTTAATGATCTTACCGTAAACATATGTAGGGAAATAAATTTCATTCTTTGTGCTCCGCAGCGTTCAATTCTTCCTTCTACGCCATTTCCATCAACAACATTCCAAAGCTATACACATCGCTTTATGAGAAACTCTTCCAATGTTTTTATAAAACAACTCCGAGCTATGTATCCCAAGGTTCCTCTTTGCGCGATCAAAGACACAATGCTATTGTCTAATGGATATAACCTTGCAAGCCTGAAATCGGAAACTTTTGGAATGAAATTCTCGTCCAAGAGAATGTTGTGCGGCTTAATATCGAAATGAAGAATTTACATGTTGCACCCTCAATGAAGATATTCAATGCCGCGAGCCACTTCAAATGAAATTTCACACATTTTCTTACAATCTAAAATGTTTTTTCCTTCTTGAGAGAAAATGTACTTATCAAGTGATCCATTAGGCATGAAATCGTATACAAGAGGACGCTTTGTTCCATCGACACAAAAGCCAACAAGTCGCACCACATTAATGTGGTGAATCCTTCCAATTGTGGCAACTTCATTCATAAAATCTTGTTCGTCACCTTTAGATTCACCCAATAATTTAATCGCTGCAAGATGACCGCTACGAAGCTTTCCTTTATACACTTTACCAAAACCTCCTTCAGCTAACATGTCCTTGAAGCACTATAAGAAATTTTTGAATCAGTCACGAAAATGCTATTTACAAATCATTTTTTTATAACTAAAGCATATGATTTTGATACAAAAAAAATATCGTAACTGATAGGGATATAGGTACAACAATTAATTATAAATAGGCCTTTGTTATTAAACTTTATAAGAAAACACCACAATTCACTTTTTTCCCACCATAATGATGCTTAGGTGGCATCAAGAATCCTTATCAGTTACAAGAACCAATTGTAACTTTACACATAATAAAAAAAATTCCGTTCACGTTATAATTAAGCGACGTCGTTTAGGGCCAATAACCTAATCTGAATATGAATGGCCTTCACATGTATTGTTCATCAGTAATTTTGGTTTCTACTTGTTGATCCTCTTGATTTCCGGTGTGTACTTCACGAACTCATCCGTCGATTGGAAGCTTGGATTCTCTTCGAGAAAGCTTGCAAGTTTTCTCTTCCTCTTCATATTCCAACCTACTTCGCGAAGTCATCCGTCGATTGCAAGCTTGGATTTGCTTTGACAAAGCCTGCAACTTTTCAGTTTCTCAACATTTTCGAGATTTGATTTGGCCACGAACTCTTCCTCCATTAAGTAATTTATCTTCAGTGTCAGTTTTATATACTTAGATTTTTAGGGTTTGTTTTTTAGAAAAATTTTGGATTTTTGTTCAAATAAATTTCTTTGGTTTTTGTTCAAACAAATTTGGGATTGTGGCTTATTTAGTAAATAATTGATGGGCTTGGTTTCAAGGGATCATGGATTCTAGGCACTTTCTGATCCGAAGGCGCCAAACCGTGATTCTTCATCGTCCTCTATTGTTGGTGGCCATTTGTGAATGGGTAAGGGGTAAATTTCAGTTTTTTTACTTAAATTTTTAGGATTTGCTTTTTAGAAAATTTTGAGGGTTTTGATCTTAAATTTGTTTAGGGGGGCTATCATCTTAAATATGTTTTTTATACATTTTTTCCAACTTGAATTTCGTCAATTCCTTTTCTTTCTTTCTTTTTTTTTTACTTATGGGTCTTAGAGAAGAAACTAACTGACAGAATTATGTGTACTTTTTCTTTAATGAAGGGGTAGATATGGAGACAGAGGAGAGAAATCAAAGAGCTTGTAAAGCTTTAGTACCAGAATTTTTCTTGCGATTGGGAAACAAAAGAGACTTCGGATGTGTGAGAGTCAAAGGTAAAATATGTTTTCTTCTTGAGAATAATCTCTTGCATACTATTTTCTCCCGCACTTTTTTTTCAAAATCGAATTCGTTTGTTAGCAACCACCGGTGAAGCTTTTAATTTGGTTAGTTTCTTGCTTATGTTTGGGTGTTTTCCTTTTATCTAATAATTTAGTAAGAATAATGGTGAGCAAGTAGATTATAACTGGGAGAAAAAGCCAATATAATTACATAATGGGATATATGATGTCATTTTATACACTGATTAGTGACTGACCTTACCCTAGTTACAACTAATATTTCTCCCCTGAAAGTATTTAATATTTTTGTGTTGATCTCTGTCTTGACCTGTTCATCCTTGTATAGGTTGCTTGCTTCTAGCGTATTTAACTTTCCTACGGAGAAAGGATCATGAGCTGCTGCAGTTGCTGTGAAGAAGGTGATATCCATAAAGCTGCTAATAATGGACCACTCATGCCACATAATTCGGCAGGTACTTTTTCCTTTGGTATTTTTTCTGTTGGAATGACAATCCTTTCTTTCATAGCCAAATTGGTAAGATTATTATTTCTTAACCTCAAAAAAAAAATCTTTAAGCTGTATGTATGTAGGATAATGTCTTGGATGTATATGTGTTGGCTTGATATACACAATTGTGTTATTTCCTAACAGTTTTAACCTTTTGAGCTTAATAATAAAATGACAGTAGAAGTCAACTGTTCTTATTTTGTGATAACCCTTTTTGTGATACTTTTGTTCTGCATGTGTATTTTAGTTTCATTAATTGGGTGGTATTCTGGTACTTTCTTTTTCTTCATATGTATGACCTTATATACATAGTTAATATACAGATTCTTTGGATTTTGGGTTGAAATGGGTTAGAGCAACTTGTATGCCTTTTGTTGGCCTATTTTGTGCACTTGATTTGTGTTGTGTCGTGTGCTCCATGGACAATTGGTTTCTAACATGTGTTCAACTTTGCTATTGACTACAAAAACTTAAAAGCTTTCTCCCTCTGTAATTTACCTCATCTCTACTTTCAACCTATTTTTGTACTTTGTACTGTGTGCTTTACTTCCTAAATTCTATTTTTTATGAAAAGTATGGACCCGCATTTTATAGATTAGAATGTTGCTTCTGCCTTTCCCTTGTTTTAGGATTCTGATTTTTCTATTAGAAATTAACTTGACATTGATCATATAGGCAATAGTGGAGGTTATTATATATGCCAAGTAAGCTGCACCAAAGGAGACCAAGACTATAACTATCCAACCAATTGCTGTCTCTGTGAAGGATATTACACATAATTTTGGCACAAAGGCCTTGATTGGCGGGGGCTCATATGGAAGAGTGTACTATGGTGTTCTCAAAAGTGGACTTGCTGCAGCTATCAAGAAATTAGATTCCAGTAAACAACCAGAGCAAGAATTTTTAGCACAGGTTAGGCCATTATGTTTGATACTCATCCTATGGAACATTTATACTTAAGTTTATCTAATGGCACCACAACTCTGCAGATCTCCATGGTATCGAGGCTGAAACATGAAAATGTTGTTGAGCTTGTTGGTTATTGGGTTGAAACATGAAAATGTAGTTGAGCAAATTTGCATTGCATATGCCAATAAATCTACATTAGATATCATATATTCTCTGCATCTCTTTCCACTTTTCTATGTCTTTGTTTTTCCCTCTCTAATATATATATATATATATATATATATATGTTCCTACTAACTCCACATCACTCTCTTTCACTTTTCTTAATTACTTAACCCACCTCCATTATTTATATTAATATTCTTCTTCTTAATCTCATTAATCTAATTTTCTTCCTCTTCGTCTTCGTTTTAGTATACGTATAGATATATAGTTGTGCCTGTAATATAATATTCACTCTTTCTTTATTTGTCATGTAGTTCATGAATATATATATATATATATATATATTAAGTATTATACTAAATTGGAGAGTTAATGGTTCTAAATGATGAAAGTTGACCTAGCCACTCTTCAAAAGTCATCTTATGTACTTGATCAGTGGATCAACTCAACTATACATAGAGTCTTGTTTACTTTGTCCTCTAAGAGATGAATTATTATCAACTTTACACGGTTAGCATTCTTTTTGTTTTGTTTTGTTTCTTTATTCAATTGTTTTTGTTGTAGTTATGAAATTGACCGCGACACTTAGGTCATGTGACAATCAGGTCTCTATTTCTTTTGTAAGCAATGTCACCCCTAAGCTATGAGATAGTGTGAAATAGGTCATTCTGTTAGGATTCTTGTTAGAGTTTAATAAAATTGGTTGCATGTAAAACATGTAGGCAGTTTAAGTTCTTCAAAAACAAAAAGAGATACAAAATAATTTCTTGTCCTCATGCATTTTCTTTTGTTAACAGTTTATTCCATAAAAAAAATATTAATTCAAGAATACATCGACCATTTAGACTGTCTACCTAACTATTAGGTGATCAATTTTTTTCAGTTCTTAAATTATTAATTGAAAGAATTTTACATAAAAAAAGAAAAGAAAAAGAGGATGTGAGAATTACTATCCTTAAAGGATGCCAAAACTTAATTTTATCCCATAGTAGTACCACATCAATCCCCTAAACTAAATAGTTAGACTTGATTTTATCTCATATGCATCTGTATTGACCTGCTAAATGATTCTATCTCCAGATTGTAATATAGTTACTCAATACTAACTAGTAGCCTTACAAATAACTTCATAGGTGGTGCCGTATCTTTTGAAGTTTCTTGACAACTTGACAAATATTTATGTGAGGTTCAACTGCAAGAGACTAAAAGGTCGTAGTGGAGAAGAAGATTGTAGGGCTGCACTCTCTACACTTTTTAATGTATGACTTGGTAACTTCTACTATATGTTAAAAGATTTTCTTCTTTTTTTTTTCTTTTTGTTTTTGGGTTGAATATTATTGATCTGCAGTATGGTCTTTCATTATAAACATAACAAATTGATTATGAGAAGGGACTTTTGGACTGCATTTGGTTTGACAAAAGTACATTGCTTTGTGAACGTGCCTACCATTTACACTCAGTGATCAGTAAGGAAAAAAAGAAGTTAAATCTAGGAAATAATATGCTACTCAAAATAAAGTGATATAAAAAAAAACTTTATACCATTACCTGTGTTTTTAAGAAGCCTACTATGACTTTATGTTTGTAAAGTTGTGGAAAGGATGTGGTTGAACTTATGAATCTTCTTTTTAAAGTATTGATAAATGTTTATAAGAGTCTTTGTCAATATTCAAGTATGCTATTAAAAACCTTGCAATTTATTTATGTACTATCATGGACTATATTAACAACTTCTTTGGTCACTGAAAAAAATCACAGAATTTCATTATGAACATGCTTCTTTTATTAAATTCTTTTCTTGTGATGAAAGGGAAGAAATAATGCTTGTAAAGTATCAGTCTCCTTTAAATTAAGATTTATTTCAATGTATTTTTTTTTTCATTTGTTTATGTTAAAGTTATACAACTATTATGTCTGACCAATAACCTACTGTGTTTTTTTTTTTTTGCTTGTAAAGTATCGACACTCTCAATTTTGGAACTTTTACATAATATTCTATCATCTATCATATCTATACAGTATGGATGTAACTGTTCATTATTTTGAGTTATAACTCTTCGAAAATGGATATGTTATGGAGCTTTATTGTTATCTTCTCTATTTCTCCTACTGGTACTGCATCACTTAAGCTTTTGATGAGATATCCTCTATGACATTAGCTAGTGCAATTTTTTTTGTATTCTTTATCTTATGCTTGCAAGTCTTCATTTTGTCATGTAAAGTGATGGCACCATTTACATAATGTATATTTGTTATGAAACAATGACATATCTACTGTGTTTTTTTAGATGAAAGATGGTGTAGAGCTTGATAGAATTCAACTTTGGTTTAAAACACACTTCAAGAAAAAATAGACAAATGGAGTGATGCTAAATCAGAAGAGATATATGTAAGTATAATTGCAGCTATTAAAGCTGAAATAAGTACTTCAATTTACTTTGTTATTTAACCAGTTTCGTGACTGTAAATGTATTTTACAGAAGCAGATGTTAGAAATAAAGGAGAAAGCTGATACCCAAGGTCCTCCAATGACAATTGATGAGATAGTTGATGTTGTTCTTCCTCCAAGGTCAGGTTATGCTCACGGGCATGGTCCAAGCCCAAAACCACCAGCAAAAGCTCAGAGAATTGTTGAGGAACAACTGAAGGTTGCTAAAGAAAGGGCCAAGACAGCAAAAAAAAAATAAATGAAGAATTGGTTAAGCAAGTGGCTGAGTTGAAAGCACATTAAGATAGGATGGAAGCATCCATATATGAGAAGCTGCAAGCAGATGAGACAACATTATGAGGGACAAGGGTGGAGTATTAGCAGCTCCCTACCTTCTTTTATCAATGACATAGAAAGTAATCATGAGTGAGTAATAAAAATTTTTGTTTTTAATATTTTTTCTTAATGAAAATGCCATTGTCTTTATTTTCTCCATGTGAACTGACACTAGAAAAGTAACGCCATTCAGCAAGTGTGATTTTGCATATGCATGTGAACTGGCAGCACAATGTATTTGAACTGACACTATGCTTCTCTATTTTACAGATGATTGAATCATTGATAGGAGGATGAACTTGAGAAAGCAAATGTAGAAGTGAAAGAAGTTATTTTGGGACCTGGATATATTAATTTTGGTAAGAAAATTAGGAAGTAAAATGTATCCTATTATGTCAGATATAGTATTAGGAATATGCTGTTTTGGAAAAAAACATTTGCAATGGTCTTTCCTGCAACTTCACTTTGGAGTTGTAGTTGACGAAAAGACCATGTAGTCTTGAAAAGCATGGATACTATTTTGATGTTTGTTAAAGACTAATTAAGCATGTTTGCTGCTCAAGTATATATTATGTTAAGTGTTAATTGTATGATCCATGATGTAGATGCCAATGTAGATGCTGACAATATTGTCATCTAGTAATCTAAATATGGTATATGTATTATGCAATGTGTGATTAAGTTAGAATTTGAATTGTCATGTTATATGTATTTGACAGGTATACAAACAATAATTTGTTTTTAATTTATTAAATGAAGTAAATTGGATATTGTACAATTTTTGGAAGAGTAATTACAAAGACAATTGTAAGCATTATTGAATTGATATAATGCTTTTTTGTAAATATAATAGAAACACTTTCAAAATTTTAGCGTTTGTAACAAAACATTTATAAGCTGATCGTAACCTTAAAAAAAACAATGAAAAAAAATGTAATTAAAGCTAATTTATTTACAAATTATATTTTCATAGCTAAATAGTTAGTCACAGATTTCATAATCGTAGCTATCTTTTACGCACGGATATCAAATTGTAACTGATTCATAGCGATGAATTTTGATTTTGTACCAATTAAGCAAATTAATAGTATAATTTCGTTACAAAATGGACAAATCATCAACATATCGGTCCTTATTTACTTACGAAATGACTCAGAAATGACTATTGAGTCACGAAAAAAATACTATTTAGTAATGATATTAATCATAAGTAAATGTGCATATTTACTTACAACACATGTATCGTGACTAAACATACTATATTTAGTCACGAAATTCAATTTTAGTGACTTAAGACTAATTTATTATGGTCCTTTACTTACAAACGATCCACACAAAAAAATCGTCGCTATATGGGATTAAAGAACGATATTCCGTAGCTATTTAATTTTCAGGTATGTTTTTCAAGTTTGTGACTAATTGAAAAATTTCTTGTAGAGAAGCCATTGGTCATCTTTTTAATGTCTGAATAAGAGGATCTTATATGCATGAGGTTGTTATTAGCTTGTAAGAATTCTTCAATGGCAATATACATTGATAAATGCCTCTTTCGCCATTTATAGATCAAGAATGCAATCACCAATGGAGTCCCCAAAAAGTGTTTTGCTGTTAGCAACAGGGGTGCTAGAATATTTACCAAAATGAATAGAAAATGGTCAGTACCAAACTATATATCAACTTTAGTTCATAAATAGTACATATGATAAATGTTAAAAATTCAAATTTTGCAAATTATAATTTACAATGTCAAATTCACCCAATCGACTATTTTTAATTCATATAACATAAATTTGAAGTTCAAAAATAAAAATCTTTGTACATCCAAGGAGCTTGCCCACTATGTTATTTCTTACTTTTAGTGTCTTTTTTAGAGTAAATGCTAACACACCCCCACTCTGTTTCTACTAGTATTGCAGCTATATCATATATGTAACTTTCATTTTTGAAAATTACAGATTATCCCTTATATTTTTATTTTTGGTTAACTGTTAATGATTACAACATTTGAAATTTTCACATATTTCAGGGAAAAAAGAAGAAGCTGAGATTTAAAGGTGTGTTTTTGTAATTTTAGAAAACACAAAGGAATAAGTGTTAAATACATAAAAACATTTATTATGATTTCTCCTTTTTCATGCCGTCTTACATGGCAATTAAGAACATCATTTTAGTATTCTTTTTTAATTTTATGACGAAAATAATGTTTCAACACATCAATGCTTGAATCATTGACTCTACATAAAAATGATTATCCAGAACATAATTATAAAGACATGGCATGCATGAATATTTTCCCCTTCTAAATTGATTTTCTGATATTTGTCACTGTTTACGACATATATATACATCATTTTCATTTGTACTCTATATGTAGTTTGTTTTTCCAGGAAATATTCTGGACAAATTAAAGAAGTATAAAGTTGAGAATTTACCACTGACGTAGACAACCGTATACGCGCTTGCTACAAAACACAAAAAACAAAAAAACAAAATTATTCTTATAAGCTAATTAACACTGCACAAATCATATATTCTAGATGAAATAACAATTAGATATATAGAAAGTGATATTGCACTTGTCATCCTCAATATACATATAGTTCATCTCCTTTAGATTTTTAAAGTTAGTTCTCTCATCTTAACTTTAAAGTTTTTTACTCGCGCTGAAAACATTATGAGGCCTAGATCGGACTGAGATGATAAAACTATTAAGACTTTTCATTAAACTCTTTGATTCATATCACACGGGCCAGGTAAATGAAACTTCTTTTTTCCTCCTTAATTCTCAAAAATTAAGTATAATAAACAAATCAATTTGTAGAATTTCAAGGATAAATAGTTAGAACAATTAGATATTGTTTAGATGATCAGGTTCCCTCACCTTGAATAAGATTGAAAATCTTAAGGAAAATACCTATATATATCATCCAACAGAAACAAAATTGTCAGATTGAATGCAGCCTCATACCAATTATATTAGAGAAAAATAATACATATCTACATAAATTAGACAGTTTGTAAAATTCTTTCTATATTTATTACTTACCGCATTGGCCAAATGAAATCAGTCCATATAAATCCGTAGAAGGTGCACAGTAGACCTTATTGCTGGAGTCGATGACATAACAAGTGTCAGCAGCATATTTATGACATGCCTTAGAGTAACTTGGAACCCAAGAAAGCTCAAAGCCGTATGCGAGTTCATTCTGGATTACTTGAGAGAAGGAAATGTTGTTCTTTTCCTTTCTCCTGAACGATGTCATAACCATCAACTCCATACAGCAAGAGTCCTCCAACTCCGACACATTTGTCCTTCCAACCTTAACATACGAGTATTGCCCTAATTTGGATTGCATATTCATACCAATACTAGTACCATCACTGCTATTAATGCATGTACTAGTAATACTGCTGTTAGTGGGTATATAAAGAGCAGACTTCACGGGGATTTCACACTTCAAGAATATTACAGGCTCTGATACGCTCTCTTTCTGAAATTTATCATCGCTAGTACTTAGTTTATGGCTAATATAGGTTGAATACAAATGATTCGCATCATATGTGAAGTTATCGGAGGCCAAAGAGTAACGTGGGACAGACGAACAATCACCCTTATGAACAATATTGGAATCCACCACTCGTATGGTGTAGTTATTGTAATTGATTTCCTGGATGTAGTATGTTGCTGAACACAAATTTAATACAGTGAGATTGTCATGGCAAGAAAGGGTATACCTTTTGTCGCCGCAGTGTTGTGGATCTGTTTGTAGTCGAAAAGGGTGGCTTATATTTGTGACATTACCGCAGGAAGAAGCGGGACAGTAGCGACGATTATGCTTTGCATTCGCATAGCTGGTTTGATGGAATATTAATATTACCATCAAAACTAGAAACTAGGCTTTGATTGAAGTACCTGGTGAAGACAAGGGTGTTCTTCTGGTTTTCATTGGCGGAGAGATTAAGAGGGATTTTCTTTTCTCTGCTTCTTTATTTTTTTAATTTTTTTCTTATTATTATTATAATTTTTTTTTTTTGTGGTGCTAATCAGAGCTTTTAATTTGCCACGCACCCCACAATACTTTATTATAATCCACATTTGTATGGTTACCAAATTAGGACTCGGAGTCAATGCAAATTCCCAAATTGTTTACGTAATTTATGATTTTTTTTTTGTCATGATTACAAATTTCAAATTAAGACTTGAAGCCCGTGCAAATTCACATGTTGTCCACGTAATTAATCTGACCCTCTATCCTATACATTTTTTAGGACATTCGGGTTTGCCACATCGCATTGCAGATTATCCAGATGCTTATGCAGGATGGAATGTTATTGTCAGTGTTGGCTCTTATACATTCGTAGCTGGGATTCGTTGTTTCTTCCTGGCAGTAACAATCACTTCAAGCAGTGGAAATAAAGAAAGAATTTTGTAAAACAGTGGAAATAATAAAAGTATTTATTTTATAAATTTTTAATTTAGAAGGGATAGGGTTTTGATTTGAATTCATGACGGCAAAAATAAAGGTGTAAGAGCATCTTCAAATGACTCTTTATACATCTTAAATTTTTTATTTTAAAGAGTTATCATATAAAATAAGAGTCCAACAGACTCTTTATTTTTTAAAAATAAAATAAAAAGTCAGTTTGACTCTCCACATTTGGAGAGCCAAATCTCACTCTCTACTCATATTGTAATTAATACATTACAAGTTTCAATGCACTACACTAATTGATTTTTTTAAAAAAATTTATTATTATAATTTTTATTGATATCTTATTGGTTCTTGAAAAAATAATTTTTCTTCTCATTAATAATTATGCTTGAAAACCAAAATAAAAAAAAAATATAAAGAGTTTATTGGACTTAAATAAAATTTTTCACTCTTTATACATCAATATTGATAAAAATGCTCTTTATTATATAAAAGATATTTTTTAAAATAAAGAGTACTGTTGGAGATGCTCTAAGGGCGTATCACTAAGCCAGCTAAACTCGTATGTGTGAGCGCATACCACTGGACTAGCCAAACTCGTAGGTGCAAGGACGTATCATCAGATGAACCAAACTCGTTTATATAATTCATGGTTATAAAGATACATGTCATGGAATGAATATTGTTACGTTGACATGCATATATGCATATGTTTTGTTTTTGCTGCCAAATTCGCATCGCGGAGAATTTTTTCTTTTTCTTTTTTTCTTTTTTTTTCGAAATCAACTTGCAGGCTCCTTTTTGTGTGGGCTTTCTAAAAACAATAAATTTAAAAATTTTAGTTAGTGATTTTTTAATATTGGAAATCAAAAAAAAAAATTAATTTATTAATTTTTTTTTTTAACAGTCCTTATAAAATTTCCCAAAGAATAAATTAATTCGAAAGAAAGAAAAAGGAAAAATAAATGCCAAAGTTATATGGGGTAGCAGTAGCACAATGACAATGGGCTATTAATATAAGAAAAAAGCTCCAATAAATGTGGGCCGTAGTCCACACCAAAATATGGCCATGGGCTCTGAGGCTGACGAGGCGTACTTTCATTGGTTAGCATCACCACTGGTTGACGAGCCCGAGTTTGGAGAATGAGAAGCAAGAAGCTTCGAGTAATTTCCACCAAAAGAAAAAAAAAAAAAAAAAGGCTACGAGTAATTCTCAATGAAACATCGAGTCCTCGCTCCGCAGCCGAAATTCTGACGGAAATGGTGAGCTAAACCCCCTAATTTTGTTGTTATTTTGACTAATTTTGTTGTTATTTCGGAAATGGTATCTCAGATTGCATGAAGTTTTGATTTTTGTGTTTGATTTCACTTTATCTGCCACTTACTCTTGAACTAATTCAGTGGACTCCACTAGATTTTGAGTTCCATGTAGTGGAATCTGATTGCAAATTTGAGTAGGTTGAACCAAACACAGCCTTTAGTAGTTTGGTTTCCCAGTTTTTCCATGGAAACTCTGTTTTTTGCCCCATTTGATTTCTTCTAATGGCCTAATATGTATGTCTTAATGAGAATAGAGAATCTGATGCATTTGGTTGTAGAGCCTCTTTTAAGTTCCCAAAGCAGGAAATAAAGTGAGTAGAAGAGCGGTCTACCAAAACGTTCTCACACTTGTAAACAGAGTGTAGAGTGGAAAATTGCCTGATGTTTCAGTAGTTTTCTATTTCTGATATTGTTTTATCCAATATGGATTTTACATGTAATAATTGAAAACTATGTTATAATGGGTGATTCAAAATACAACAAAAATGCTGACATCAAGCTTTTGGTGATGATTTGAAGACTGGTGGAAGGTTGAATTTAAACTGAGAAAAGAATGGAAAGCAAAGCTTCGTTTTTGTTTCTCTAAGCGAGGCTGAATTTTTACTAAATGGATGGAGTTTGAGGTATGTCTGATTTGATTACCCAATTAATTCATTTACAAGGCTCTCTCTGTTTTGTTTCTGTTTGAGTTCATGGAAGGCTCTCTCTGTTTTGTTTCTGTCATCTCAGAAATGAAACAATTTTTAGATCATGTTCTACTTCTAGCCAAGTTTTTTTTGTCCTTGGGATAAACTAGACTGGAAAATTTCATAACTATTTCCACTTATTATAAAGTCTCCGTTACATAGAAATTTCAATCGTTCGATGAAACAAACATAGTCACAAGCAGAAAACAATATGCACAACAACTAGAGGACTTGAATTCCTCATCAAGTGTAACTGCAAGTATGAAAGTAATTTATGACCTCTATAAACACAAAGATCTATGATTTTCAAGGGCGTAAAAGGAAAATAATTAATATAATTTTCATGACACCAAAAGTAATGTTATGTATTACACGATGAGTAAAAAAGAAATATGGACCTTCAGCTTACCCTTTACATCCACAAACTTATTATTGTTATTTGAATTCAGAAACAGACATGTCTCTTCATTGTCATCATCTTCCGATGGTATCGTTGAGCATTTTGAATTTGATGCCTCTCCAACATCCTCTACAGATTTCTGTTCAGGACAAAGAAAAGGCTTTGGAGGCATTTGAAGAGATTCAATTTCTCCTTCAAGCATCTGTATGACTTTATTCATTGAAGGTCTTTTACTTGGTTTCATCTGTATACACCATAATGCTACTATTATCATCTTCTTTCTTATTTTCGGTTCCTCCTCTGTCATTGCATCTTCCATTTGTAAGTCATTTCCTTCAATAATTTTGTCATAAACCCAAGAAGGGAAGTATATTTGACTTGTATGCTCCGCAACTGCATTCAAATTTTTTCTTCCGCTTGCCATTTCCATCAATAACATTCCAAAACTATACACATCAGCCTTGTAAGAAACTCCTCCAATATTTCTGTAAAACAACTCTGGAGCCATGTATCCCATGGTTCCTCTTGCTGCAGTCAAAGATACAATGCTTTTTTCCAATGGACACAATCTTGCAAGACCGAAATCAGAAACCTTTGGAACAAAATTCTCATCCAAAAGAATGTTGTGCGGCTTAATATCAAAATGCAGAATTTGCATGTTGCAGCCTCGATGTAGATATTCAACACCACGAGCCACTCCAAGTGAAATTTCATACAATTTCTTGTAATCTAAGGAGTTGTTTTCTTCTTGGAAATATATGTATTTATCAAGAGAGCCATTAAACATAAAATCATATACAAGAGCTCGCTTTGATCCCTCGACACAAAAACCTACCAGATGCACCACATTGACATGATGAATCCTTCCAATTGTAGCAACTTCATTGATGAAATCTTCTCCATTAGCCTTTGATTTACCCAGCACTTTGATTGCTACAAGGCGACCACTACGAAGCTTTCCTTTATACACACAACCAAATCCTCCTTCACCTAACTTTTGTTTGAAAACCCTAGTCATCTTTCTAATGTCGGAGTACGAGTACCTTATAGGCATGAGGTTCTTGTTGGTTTGTAAAAATTCTTCAATATTGTGATACATTGATAAATGCCGCTTTCGCCATTTATAGATCAACAGTGAAATTACACATGGAATCCCAAGTACGAGTCTTCCTCCTAAGAACATTGCTGCAGAAAAATTTCCAGAGGTGTTGAATTTTGATCATTACAAATCCTTCAACTTTATAATTGACAACAATGAATAAAATTTCTCCAAAATGGAGAAATAATTAACGTCAAGATTTGACGTTTAATATGCTCTCAAAATTTGTTAAAATATATGAATAGTCACTGCATTAATATTCAACTTTTAAAATATAATCTATTCTATACAATTTATGGGTTTGTATAGAATCAAATTATTGAAATACTCATTCACCAAAAAAAAAATTATTGAAATACTCATGTTAAAAAAATTAAAGAAAAAAAAAATGAAAGTGTAAATTATTGATGTACCAATACGTTGGAGTCCCAGCGGAAGGTAGTCTGCAAGAGAGAAAGAAACCTACTAAGAGAGGTGATATTTTTGCTACTTCCTTAAAAGAAACATATATTACTCCTGGAAAACAATTATTTTAAAAAATAATTATAAGCAATTAATATATTACGTAGTTCCTTAGAAATTATTTATACGTAACAGAGTTAATTAGTATATATATAGAGAGAGAGAGAGGAATATCCTTACATTCAATAGCGTTAATAATGATCATACTCCAAATTCCTATATCATCAAAATAGAAAGAAAAATGTTAGATCACACCATTAATCATCATCAGCATCACTAATTAGAGGGGGAAAAAAAATATTAGATCAGTTTTGGTCAGCTAGTGCATAAGATAGAGCATATGTTTAGGTTAGCAACATCATGCAAGTGATCAAAATCCTATATTAGATAATAATAAATAAATAAATAAAAAGTTTCTATGTATATTTCTATATAGGTATGCTTACCACAGGCGGCGTCTATTAGTCCCCAGTAATCGTCACAACTTGAACAACGGACTCTATCGGAGTCATCGGTATAGCATTTGTGAATGCTACCAGGTTTACCTTTTTTAGCAAAACATTGCAGCCATGAAAGCTCGAACCCATTTGCAAGTTCATTGTGAATTGCTTTGTAGGAAACGTTCCTGTTTTCCAACGTGCCCCGCAACCGCATCATAGTCATCAGCTCTATACGGCAAGAGTCTTTCAACTCCGACGCACTTTTGCTACCAATCTTAGCGTAAGAATACCCATTGGGACTAGACAAATCGGAGCTTGACGAGAAGCCACTCATTGTAGTATTAATGCACGGAGTGGTGGGTATACAATCTGAAGAATTAACTGGGATTTCACACTTGAAGAATATTACAGGCTGTGAGATTGGAAGTGAGACGATTTGCTTATTTCTTCCAATTTTCCTCAGTATGTCCGTTGAATATGGATCCCGGTAACTGATGTTATAAGAGGTGAGAGGGTAACGAGGGAGAGAGGAGCAATTACCCTTTTCTACATTGGAATCCACCACTCGGATTGTGTAGTTATTGTAATTGATCGACTGAACGTAGTATTTTCCTGAATACAAGTGTAACACAGTAGTAACGTTGTTCTCGCAGGAAAGTTCGTACCTTCGACTCCCGCAGCCTGGAGGATCGGTTCGTAGTCGAAAAGGGTAGATAATTTTAGGGATATTGCCGCAGGAAGAAGGCGGACAATAATGGCGATGATTAAGATCCTGTGCACGGTTAGTCTGAAAAAATAGGACCAAAACAAGGCATGGTATGAACATGAATATTAAGCGTGCTGATAACAAGGGTCTTTGATCACTTCCCATTTGGTTATGATCTTTGTGCTGTTCAAATTAAAAGCCAAAAAGACGCATATTTATATACTTGATTTGGCCACATGCACAGATTGGTTTGAAAATAATTAGGATTATTAAATAATCTATATTTAAGCAATAGTACTAAATGATTTTGTGAAGTATAAGATAATTAAAGTCTAATTATGAGTGTTCTCAAAAAAAGAAAAGAAAAGTCTTGGTAAAAGAAAAAGAAAAAAAGAAAAGAAAAGTATTGGTATGAGTCAGCGGAAGTTACCAAAAAACAAAGGTAATTAAGTCGAAGTTAGCTAGCAGTCAATGCAACTGTATGAAATAATTTTACAAGATGAACTTTCCTTTCTAATTCATTGGAAAGTGAGAAATGCCGACCAAGAAAAACTTTGTTTTAGGGAAAATAACGTGTTAGAAACACCAAAATTTGAACTTTCTATTTTCGTCTTCTTACTAACATTTAAAAATCAGATCTTTATAAGAATTGTTTTATAAATATTAAATATATCATTATACATAATTATTAAGTAAAAACATCACTATATTTTTTTTTGTTTAAAATGTTACTAATTTCAATAATTTAGTAAATATATTTTTTTTGTGGAAATAAATTAGTTTATATATGGATTTTTTTACTAATTTTTTCTATATTACTAAACCATTATTCTTATTATTTTATTGCATTTATTATGGGTTAATCTCATATATATATCTCCTATAGTTTAGACCCAAATACAAATAGACCAATAAAAAAAATTAATAAAAATTATAAAATAAAAATTTTATTAATTTCAGTTGTTTACATAACCTTGATAAGTCAGCCGTTTATCAAACAGAAAAAAAAAAAATCTTTATGATAAGGAATAATATTATATAACCCCTTGATGTTTTAATTTTTAGTCAATTTATATGTTTGAAAATTTATTTCAGACCCCTGTCATTAGTTTTCACCAAGTAAAGAGTCGAAGGAGAAATAGATATTTTTAATTAAAAAAATTAAATAAATATTTTTTAAAATATCCTCTTTCTCTTTCTCTTCTCCTTCCCACTTCCTCATGATTGACCTGTGGCAATTATTTTTAATTTTTATGAATTCAATTTTTTTTTATGAATTCAATTTTTTTTGTAATCTTTTTACATTTTCTTTTATTTCTCTTTCTCTCCCCCGCAATCATCCCCGACGCCTTCTATTCCCCACGACCAACGCCGAACAGCAGCTTTTAATCTGTGAGTTAAGAGAGATGATTTTCTCAAACTCCAAATTGTAAAACTTAGAAACCATTACTTCGTCTCACCCCGCACCACAAAGAGAAAGCGAACAACCTACAAAAACACGATCTTGGGGCCACAAGCCCTAAAAAATCAGGGCTTTCCGGACACTGTACGAATCCATGGGAACTCCTGAGACGTCTCGCGAAGCCTGCCCCACTCGTATTCTCGACGACATTGGCGGTGCCTTTGACATGGGAGCCATCGGCGGCTTAGCCTTCCCCCTTCTTAAGAGCGTCTACAACTGCCCAATAGGAGCTTGGCTTCGGTGGCACCCAAGCGGTGAGGATGAATAAATGAAGAAAAGACACCATGAATCACATAAACATAAGGTATTTGAAAAAGAAAAGCTTGATTTCACTTGCTTTTCCACTTGTCCATCTGAAAAGTGAGCTGATTCTGTATGATTTTCTTCCTTAATGGGTATGATTTTCTTCATGGGTTTTTTTTTTTTTTGTATTTATTAGTAATCTTTTCTATTTTTTGAATAATTTTGCTTTTCTTGAAGAACGAGGAGTAGGAGAAGGGATGGATTACAACGATAAAGGCAAGTTGTAGAGAAGGAGAAGTGAGAGAGAGGGTGGTTATGGCTAGCCTTGGAGTGTCCAGTGTCAGGAGGAGTGCATTATTATTTTTCCTTCACTCATCGGCAGCTCAAAGTAAGTGCGAGACCAAGAGATCTAGAGAAGAGAACTAAGGAAAATGGGAGAGTCCAAGGGTAGTGAATCCAACCAATAAGCGGGTAATCCCTCTTATACCCTCATAAGTCTCCTTGTACGCATGATCGGACATGTACATATAGTCGACATATGGCAGGGCATTATCGATGGCATCATGTCACCTATCCCTTAGTTTAGGGTTTTCTTCAAATCAGATAAAGGTTAGTGACAGACGACTGAGCCCCGTTATAGATGAGATTGCTGGCTGTGGACTAGTTGGGGGAGGCCAGACGGACGTGTGAAAATAATTAAGAATCTAGATCCTAGATCCTGTTTTTTATATATTCGTCAAATATGATATTTATAAATAAAAAAAAAAGGGATAAACTACACGGAAATTTCAGAGCAATTTCCACTAAATATGTTGCACAGGCATTACATAGCAAGTTGTTCATTCATTTGTTACCAAAAACAATAAGTTGTGCATTTCATTTAGCTGTGAGTAGCTTTCCTTCTCATTGCTCTGTTTCAGTTATTTGTTGACTAATAAATATGAATCATCTACCAACATAATTTTCCTCGGAATCTATCAATTGGTTCATAAAAGGAAATAAAAGGACATACAGCACATTCATATCAACAAGTATGGACTTTCAGCTTCCCCTTTGCATCCACAAATTTATTGTTGTCATTTGAATTCAGAATGAGACTTATCTCTTTGTTGTCATCATCTTCCGATGGTATCGATGAGCATTTTGAATTTGATGTCTCTCCAACATCCTCTACAGACTTCTGTTCAGGACAAAGAAAAGGCATTGGAGGCATTTGTAGATATTCAATTTCTCCTTCAAGCATCTGTATGATATTATTCATTGAAGGTCTGTCACTTGGTTTCATCTGTATGACATTATCATCTTCTCTCTTAACTTTGACTCCTCTGTCATTGCATCTTCCATTTCTAAGTCGTTTCCTTCATTAAGTTGGTCATAAACCCAAGAAGGGAAGTATATTTGACTTGTATGCTCCGCAACTGCATTCAAATTTTGTCTTCTATTTGCCATTTCCATCAATAACATTCCAAAACTATACACATCAGCCTTGTAAGAAACTCCTCCGATATTTCTGTAAAACAGCTCTGGAGCCATGAATCCCATGGTTCCTCTTGCTGCAGTCAAAGACACAATGCTTTTTTATCCAATGGACATAATCTTGCAAGACCAAAATCAGAAACCTTTGGAAAAAAAATTCTCATCCAAAAGAATGTTGTGTGGCTTGATGTCAAAATGCAGAATTTGCATGTTGCAGCCCCGATGTAGATATTCAATACCATGAGCCACTCCAAGTGTAATTTTGTGCAATTTTCCTTCTTGAGAATATATGTATTTATGAAGGGAGCCATTAGACATGAAATCATATACAAGAGCACGCTTTGATCTCTCGACACAAAAACCTACCAGTTGCACCACATTGACATGGCGAATCCTTCCAATAGTAGCAACTTCGTTGATGAAATCTTGACCATTTTCCTTTGTTTACTCCAACATCTTGATTGCTACAAGACGTCCGCTACGAAGCTTTCCTTTATAGACAGAACAATAAACCCCTTCACCTAACTTGTCCTTGAAACCCTTGGTCATCTTTCTAATGTTTGAGTACCTTATAGGCATTAGGTTACTGTTACTTTGTACAAATTCTTCAATAACATCGTATGCTGATAGATGCCGCTTTCGCCATTTGTAGATGAAAAATGCAATCACACATGGAGTGCCCAACGTTGTTTTTGCTGCCAGCCACAGTGGCACTGAAAAAAGTACTGCCATATAGATATATACAAATTAATCTAGTGACATCATATAGTTTTGGGTTTCAATAACTAAATCAATTTACTCTACTAACTACACGCTTGTATTTTTTCCTGCATCTATACAATCAATTTGTATGCAGTGAAATTGTTACATTACTCATAAAAGAACACACAGAGAATTTATTTTAAAACATACTATTTTGATGGATTAAAATCTCTTTTAATTTTCCAAGTATCATGTCCTTGCAGAACAACCTTACTGTTTCCTTAGGCAATGATCTTAAGTTCCATTTTCACAATTCCAATAGAATCTTAAAATGATAATTTTCATACTGACCCTTTTTTTATTATTAAAAAAAAATCTCACTACTCTAAGATCAATTAAAAAAATAATTCTACCTTTTTCCCAATTACCATTACTTCATTCATTTTTCTGAAATTATAATTTAAGTTTCTGTACCAAAAAAAAAGAAAAGAAAAAGTAGATAAAAAGTGAGAAAGTAAGGATTTATCACCATAGGAGTAAACCATCTCCAAGGAATCTGCAAGAACGAAAAGAATAAATTAAAGATATTTTAAAAATATGATGCAAAACAGTATTCTATATAAATCACGTATAATAGCAAATTAGTTATGCAGAAAGCCGAGCAACTCGCACACCAAAGAATCAGATTTTGATTTTTAATGATGCAATGACAATTAAAACTTGGATTTTCATAACAAAAATTGTGAAAATTAAATGTAATATTAATTTTGTGGAAATATAAATTATTTAGGATAATAGGTTGTCCAATGGAAATTGATCCTTACATTCAAGATATCTGAGAATGTTAGAATATATATCTGCATACAATCACAAATAAAAATGTCAGTTAACAAAACTACCTTAAAGCTTCTTTTTTTTTTCCTCTAAAAAATAAAATCTTAAATCGAGGGAAAAAATAATTTTCAATAATCAAACTAAAATCTTCTCCTTTTCATAATCTTACCGCAGGTATAGGAAGCAGGAAATAGTTCCCATTCATCACAACTTTGTTTACCAGATTCATTGAGAAGAATACAATTTAGTGAGTTGCTGGAGTCATTGAAATAGCATTCGCTAAAGTCGAGATCCCATAAAAGCTCAAACCCCATATGCAAGTTGATTGTGGATGTCTACGTAGGAAATGTTGCTGTTTTCTCTAGTTCCCTGCGGCCTAGATGACGTCATAAACATCATCTCTATACGGCAAAAGTCCTTCAACTCCGACACATTTGTGCTACCAACATGAACATAAGAATATCGTTCTTTGGATTCGGAATGAGTAGTAGTGTTAATGCATGGAGTAGTGGGTATATAAAGAGGAGACTTCACTGGATTTTCACAACTCAAGAGAGTTATAGCTTCTGAAAGTGAGTAGTATTTCTCATAATTATAAGATCCACGGGAAAATCGACGTTTTAGAGGTTCTATGTAAACTTTGCTTGAATATCTCAGAAACCAATAAGTGAAGTTATAATGGGACAAAGAATGAAGAGGGATGGAGGAGCAATCACCCTTTACAACATTGGAATCCACCAATCGGATTGTTTGATTGATGTAATTGATTGCCTGGACGTAGTATTTCCCTGCATACAAGTATAATACAGTACGAGTATTGTTGTTTTCACAAGAAAGATTGTAGCTTAGGTCGCCGCAATGGTCGGGATCGGTTTGGAGTCGGAAAGGGTAGCTGATATTACGGATAATGCCGCAGGAAGAAGGTGGACAAGGATGAGTATGATTTGCATAGCAGCTGGTTTGATAGAATATTACAATACATGCAAGGAAGGCTGTGATGTATATTGATGAAGAAGACAAGGTTGTCCCAGTTTCCATGACTATTACTCAGGCTTTGCCTCTCAACCACACAACTCTATTTCCACTTATCAAGTCTATAATTGAAGATAATTGAAGACAATGTTAATTGAAGTCTAGTTCTAAGTAAACGGAAGCTTGTTGACCGTCAAATTCACATCCCCATATGAAAGGTTTTAAAAAGTCTCGTTCATACTTCAATGTCTGCCGAGGAGCTTTTTTTTTTTTTGGTTAAGCTAGTTAGGTGAATTTTCTTGCATTTTCCTTTTTTTTTTTTAATCAATAACTATTATTTAAAGATTTATAAATATATAAAAATATAAAATTAAATCATAATATAATATTTAATATGGACATTATCGAAACCTATATGGGTTTATATCAACCTAACATTTATTTATGCAAGGAGAGATTAGTACATATAATATTAATAATCTGATACTTCAGCTACGCTTTGCTTGGCAACTATTTGAAAGGTCACAACACACACAAACAGGGCTTTGATTGTTAATGATGCCGATGAACCATAATTTTTTATTATCATATAGAAGTTATTTTTATATAAAATATTACTGTAAAAATATTTTTCTGTATTAATAATCCGATATCACAGTTTCGTTTCTTCTTATTGCTTTTATATTTATTTTCCAGTATAAATATTTCGACAGGAAGGACAATGATCATTACAGCTACGTTTTGCTTGGGAACTGATTTGAAAGATCACAGTACACACAAGCAGGGCCTTCCAGAATTTTCATTACTATTGTTTGGGCTCAACCACACGGTACACCTCCATACACATTCCATATATATGTGAATTCTATAAAGCTATCGTTATTGACTTTTAGTGTGTGTTGACTGTTACCATATCCATGTATATGGAAGATTTTTCAATGCCTTACCAACTATAGTTACTTCAATATCATTTTCATAATTAATTTATTAGTTGGAATAAAGTAAAAAAATAATTGGATAACTATTTGTAAGTTACAATTAAAAATTTGAAATATTGTATATATATTTGGTACATATGTGAATATATATAATTTTTAATTAAACATAAAAAATTAAATGCATTACGCATTCAAAGAAAGAGAGAAACTAATAAATAAATATTCAATTAATACTGAAGAATATATATATATATATATATATATATATGAAAGTAGAAAAACAAGGGTCTATTATATACCGAAGAATTTTTTATACATTTTTTTTTATGGAATATTAATATTACCATCAAAACAAGAAACTCAGCTTTGATTGAAGTAGTTGGTGAAGACAAAGTGTTCTTCTCGTTTTTATTTGCAGAGAGATTAAGAGGGCTTTTCTTTTCTCTGCTTCTTCTTCCATTTTTTATTTTTGTTTTCTTATTATTTATTTTTTGTGGTGCTGATTAGAGCTTTTAATTTGCCACGAACCCCACAATACGTTGTTATAATTCACATGCGTGTGGTTACCAATTTAAGACTTGGAGTCAATGCACATTCTCAAATTGTTTATGTAATTTATCATTTTTTTTTTGTCACGATTACATATTTCAAATTAAGACTTGTAGCCGGTGCAAATTCCCAAGTTGTCTATTCTATATATTTTTTAGGGCTTTCGGGTGTACCACATCGCATTTTAGATTATCCAAATTTTTTTTTTATGAATAAAAAATAGTCTCGATGTGGATCTCATTAGTTCAGAATTTTATTAATGGATAGAGTCTTTTTTTATCATGATTAGATATTTCAAATTAAGACTTGTAGCAATTGCAAGTTCCCAAGTTGTCTATTCTATATATTTCTTAGGGCTTTCGGGTGTACCACATCGCATTCCAGATTATTCAGATTTTTTTTTATGAATAAGAGAGGGTATCGATGTGGATCTCATTAGTCCAGAATTTTATTAATGGATAGAGTTTTTTTACTGCTCCAGCTTTACAATCCTATAAGGCCTTATTTGGTACATTGTATTGTACTGGATTGTATACTATATAGTCCTAGTATGGTGTTTGGTGGAGTAATTCATATTGGATCAGAATTATCCAAAATTCCTTTTAATACGATATTCATCGTATTATTCTGACCCACTCAAGTATGCAGGTTAGAACAATACGATGTTCTTTTAATATTTAGTTTGAATGTTATATGTTAAATTTTACTATAACAATTTAAATTATTGATATAAATGACTATTAAAATTTAAATATCTTTTATTTATAAATATTATGTAATTTTTTAAAATAAAATATTAATATTTTATTTTAAAGGAAAATATTAAAATTAAGTTTTTTTATCTAATATAATACAAATTTTAAATGATATTATAATACTATATATGTTAAATAATAAAAGAAATAGTCTAGTATGATGTGCATTAAATACAGTATAACTATTTAAATTTTTAGTCTGGAATTGCACCAAATACAGTACAATACTAATTTGTTCAGTTCAGTTCAGACCAGACCATTTCAGTCCGGATATTAATTAATAATATAGTACAGTCCTGCACATCAAACGTGGCCTAAGAGTCTAAAGGAGCTTACTCAACCCCTAATAGATTCCCCTCCACTTGGCACTTCAAGTAAAGCTGAGTACACCTGAGGTAATAACGGAGCTTGTCAAAATTTAAACCATAACTCTCATAAACGAGTGTGATGGAACGATCAGTTTTTTTTTGCTAGGCCACACCCCTAGGTGCTCCAGATTATCCAGATGCTTATGCATAATAGAATGCCATTAAGAGTGTCTTATACATACGTAGCTTATTCGTTATTTCTTTCTGATTGTAATAATCACTTCAATCTGTGGAAATTATAAAAAGATTTTGTACAGCAATGGAAATAACAAAATGATTTTTATGAGTAATTTTTTAATATTGGAAAACTTAAAAATTAATTTTATTAAAAAATATTTTTTTTAACAGTCCTTATATAATTTCGCAAAGAACAAATTAATTCGGAAAAAAAAAAAAAAGGAAAAACAAATGTCAAAGTTATACGGGGTAGCCCAATGACTATGGGCCATTAATAAACATGGGCCGCAGTCCACACAAAAATATGGCCATGGCTAAGATTGAAAAAGGTGCTACCTCGGAAGCTGACGAGGCGTAACCTCATTGGTCAGCACACCAGCCGAGCCCCCGAGTCTGGAGAATGAGAAGCAAGAAGCTTCGAGTAATTTCTACCAAAAAAAGAAAAGAAAAAAGAAGCTACGAGTAATTCTGAATGAAACATCGAATCCTCGCTCCGCAGCCGAAATTCTGACCGAAATGGTGAGTTAAATCCCCTAACTTTGTTGTTATTTCGACTTAATTTTGTTGTTATTTGGGAAATGCTATCTCAGATTGCATAAAGTTTGATTTTTGTGTTTGATTTTAAGTTCCATGTACTAGTGGAATCTTATGGTAAATTTGAGTAGGTTCAACCAAACACAGCCTTTAGCAGTCTGGTTTCCCAGTTTTTCCATGGAAACTCTGTTTTTTTTTTCTTTTTTTCTTTTTTCTTTTTTGGTTTATGAATTGGACGATATTGATTATAAAACTAGCCCCATCTGATTTCTTCCAATGACGAATATGTCTTAATGAGAATAGAGAATCTGATGCATTTGGTTGTAGAGCCTCTTTTAAGTTCCCAAAGAAGGAAATAAAGTGAGTAGAGGAGCGGTCTACCCAAACGATCTCACACTTGTAAACAGAGTGTAGAGTGGCACATTGCCTGATGTTTCAGTAGTTTTGTATTTCTGATATTGTTTTATCCAATCTGGATTTTACATGTAATAATTGAAAGCTGTGTTATCATAGGATATTCAAAATACAACAAAAATGCTGACCTCAAAGCTTTTGGTGGAAGGATGAATTTGTACTGATAAATGGATGGAGTTTGAGGTATGTCTGATTTACAAGGCTCTCTCTTTTTGGTTTCTGTTTGAGTTCAGGGAAGGCAATGAATTTAGATGCCTCGAAATTATATCTTGAATTTGACAATGCCATCTCAGATATGAAAGAATTTTTAGATCATGTTCTACTTCTAGCCAAGTCCTTTTTCACTTTGGGATAAACTAGATAGGGAAATTTCATAACTATTTCCATTTATTATAACGTAACCATTACATAGAAAATAGTTAATGTTAATTAGTTGTGAGTTGCTTTTGTTATTACTATCCATATCATTTTCATGACTACATTATTGCTATGAATTGAAAGTCAAAAACAAAGTAGTCGACATAACATTTAACATTGCATAGTCTTCAAGGAGATCGTTGGATGAAACAAACATAGCCACAAGCAGGAAACAACATGCACAACAACTAGTAGAGGACTTGAATTCCTCATCAAATGTAACTGAAGGTATGAAAGTAATTTATGACCTTTATAAACACAAAGATCTATGATTTTCATGACACCAAAACTAATGTTATGTATTACACGATGAGTAAAAAAGAAATATATTAAACTTGTATCAGCAAATATGGACCTTCAGCTTACCCTTTACATCCGCAAACTTATTATTGTTATTTGAATTCAGAAACAGACTCATCTCTTCATTGTCATCATCTTCCGATGGTACCGTTGAGCATTTTGAATTTGATGTCTCTCCAACATCCTCTACAGACTCCTGTTCAGGACAAAGAAAAGGCTTTGGAGGCATTTGTAGAGATTCAATTTCTCTTTCAAGCATCTGTATGACTTTATTCATTGAAGGTCTTTCACTTGGTTTCATCTGTATACACCATAATGCAACTATTATCATCTTCTTTCTTAACTTTGACTCCTCCTCTGTCATTGCATCTTTCATTTCTAAGTCGTTTCCTTCATTAAGTTGGTCATAAACCCAAGAAGGGAAGTATATTTGACTTGTATGCTCCGCAACTGCATTCAAATTTTTTTTTCTGCTTGCCATTTCCATCAATAACATTCCAAAACTATACACATCAGCCTTGTAAGGAACTCCTCCTATATTTCTGTAAAACAACTCTGGAGCCATGTATCCCATGGTTCCTCTTGCTACAGTCAAAGACACAATGCTTTTATCCAATGGACACAATCTTGCAAGACCAAAATCAGAAACCTTTGGAACAAAATTCTCATCCAAAAGAATGTTGTGCGGCTTAATATCAAAATGCAGAATTTGCATGTTGCAGCCTCGATGTAGATATTCAATACCATGAGCCACTCCAAGTGAAATTTCATACAATTTCTTGTAATCCAAGGAGTTGTTTCCTTCTTGAAAATAGACGTATTTATCAAGAGAGCCATTAAACATAAAATCATATACAAGAGCTCGCTTTGATCCCTCAACACAAAAACCTACCAGTTCCACCACATTGACATGGTGAATCCTTCCAATAGTAGCAACTTCATTGATGAAATCTTGACCATCTGCCTTAGTTTTCTCCAACATCTTGATTGCTACAAGTCGTCCGCTATGAAGCTTTCCTTTATAGACAGAACCGTAACCTCCTTCACCTAACTTGTCCTTGAAACCCTTGGTCATCTTTCTAATGTTGGAGTATGAGTACCTTATAGGCATAAGATTATTGTTACTTTGTAAAAATTCTTCGATCAGATCATATGTTGATAGATGCCGCCTTCGCCATTTATAGACGAGAAATGCAATCACACATGGAGTCCCCAATACTGTTTTGGCCACCAGCCATAAAGGCACTGTAAAAATATGCGTTACTCATAATTAAGTGTTTAAGGTCCGTATAACTTTGGTTTGTGCAGATCATTAAAACATGGCATTAATGACATATATGTCTTGGATTGCAATAAATCTTATCAAATTAAATAATTAATAATTTTTGTCCATTGAATGCATATCTTGTATTTATATTAAAGGAAAAACTACATGAGGGTAGTCTATTAGCAAGGGTTTACCAATTTGTACCACCACGTCTAAGGAAGCTACAAGAAACAAAAGAACCAAAAATTAGAGAGATGATAAATAATATACTGAAAAACTTATATTCAGAACATTAATTTTATACGTAGAAAGCGATGCAACTTTTTTTTGGACAAAAGAGAGCGAAGCAGATTGCATACTTAGAATACTTGCTTTTAAATATATATAAAATATAAAATAAAATAAACTAAAATTTGGCAGTTTTGTGGAGACTGTTTCCATGCATGATAAAATAGTTAGTAATTGGAAGAATGTCTGCACAATATTCCTCACCTTCAAAGATATTGAGAATCTGCTTTAATTTACCTACATCATCCATCCAATTAGAAACGAAATTAATATAAGCTCGCAATATGATATCTTGGACAAATTTTTAAAAAATAATATACCATAACAAACACAAAAGAAAAGTCTTTCAACTCTTACATATTCTTACCGTAGGAATAGGAAGCAGGTATTCGTCTCCAAAAATCACAAGCATAAAATTCATTATCTAATTATCAAGTGGGGTACTTAATTATCTAATTAGAAATAGAAATGTTAGGTTGCGTTTAATAACGCAATTGCTTTTTATTTTTGTTTTTTCCTCGTTATGTGTAATTTGGTTAGTTTAGAGGTTGGTTGAAATTTATTAAATATTAGTTAGACTTCTTAATTAAGTAAAAATGTAAAAATAGAAAATGAAAAAACTTATTTTCATTTTCTATTTTTATTTTTATATTTTTCTTTATATTTTTAGTCTAGCTAAAATTTAACAAACTCTAGCTTTTTTGTAGTAATAAAACTATTCCAATTAGAATACTCGTGAAGAAAAAGCCGTAATAAATGCAAAGAAGAGGCATCTTTCACCCAATAGCGAAGGATTTGAACCAAGATTTCCAGATGAATGGGGTAGGGTATTAGTACATCTGATACATAATTTAAACGTGGGAATTTGTCCTCTAAAAAAGGAAATATTGAATGAATTGATTGTAAATTATAATATTTTACAATTTCTGTCCCCGAAGGTGGTAATCGTAAGGAAAATGGAATTTCCACAATGACTGCAAATCCCTCTGAGATCATTTGAGAATAAAAATTCTTGTTGTAATCAAAATTTTAACCTCTAAATTAACCAAATTACACATAACTCAAGCGGAAAAAATTAAAAACAAAAATAAAAAATAATTGTATTATCAAACAAGCTTGCTAACACCATTATCTAATTAGAAGAAAAGAATATATATATATATATATGGGTCATAAAAATGTTTCTTCATATTTCTTTCATACTTACCACAGGGAGGATCGGTTAGTCCCCATAAATCACAAGTATCTGAGAAACACTGGACCCTGTTATCGTAGTCATTAACATAGCATCTGCTATCACCTCTTTTAGCATAACTTTGCAACCTTGAAAGCTCAAATCCGTTTGACATTTCATTGTGGATGTCTACGTATGAAATATTACTTTTTTTCCTGACAATTTCCTGCGACGATGTCATAACCATCAGCTCTATACGGCAGGAATCCTTCAACTCCGAAGCAGCTGTGCTACCGTTTATGACATAAGAATATTGCGCTTCGGGACGACCATACAAATCCCAGCTTGACCAAAAAGTTTTACTACTAATACATGGAGTAGTAGGTATATAAAGAGGAGAATTCACTGGATTTTCACATTTCAAGAAAGTTATAACCTCTGAAAGCCAAACAGTTTTCCAATCTTTATCGCTTCTTATATATGTGTCGGTTAAATATACACCATCATAATATTGGAACTTAGAGAAGGGGATAGAGTTACGAGGGAGAGACGAGCAATTACCCTTGAGAAAATTGGGATCCACCACTCGGATGGTGTAGTTGTTGTAATTGATTGACACTACAAAAAAAATGGGCTCCACCGACCAAATCTTCAACGACCAACCTAAAATGGTCGCTCAAAGTAACTATCACCGACCAAATATTGGTCACTAAAATGTTTAGTCGGCTAATGTTGGAATCTTTTATGGAAAAGCTATTGCAACCAAAACTTGGTCGCTCATGCCAATCATCAGTGACCAATTGTTATTTGGTCGGTATAAATTTTTGCGGGAAAAAATATTACGCGGGAGATTCTATTAGCAACCAAGTTTTGGTCGTTGTTTCTCTGCTTCAGAGGCCAATAATTATTTGGTCGGTAAAGATTTTGGCGGGGAAAAAAATTACCTGGGAGAATCTACTAGCAACAATCGTTGGTGGCTGGATTTCTGTTTCAGCGACTAATAATAATTTGGTCGCTAACTACAAAAGTAAATGAGCTACAACAACTAACATTTTAGCGACTAAGGAGAATTGGTTGCTATAGTTGTCTATCATCGACCAATATATGGTCTGTGAAAGTGTTGATTATTTGCTTGTGAAAAATTATTTTTAAGTTCTTATTCCGACCATATGGTGGTCGTTGTTTCTAAATATTAGCGACCATACATCAATTGGTCGATAATACCAATGGCTGGAAAATATGAGCAACAAAAAATTGGTCGCTGTGTTTATACTTCAACGTCCAACCATTAGTTGAATTTGATTTGATTTTTTTTATTATTTTAAAAATAAATGATAAATGAAATTATGAGGTTTTTTTTTGTTTTGTATATATTATATATATATATTGCAAATTATGAACTTTCTCAGTAGCTTCATATAATAAAATTTGATTATTAAAAATAGTGTTTAGAAAAGTAAGTAATGGGGTCCACATAACTGATAGAAATTAAGTTAAAAGCTTGGACGACCATATACACAATCCAATACATTAAATCTAATTTTAATTTTTTTTTCCACAGTAAAATTTGTTGAAATGTCAAAAACAATGTCTCATAAATTAATCAAAATAATGAAACAGGCCTGCGTGTATAATTTGCAAGATTTCAATTTCAATTCCTTTCCCTAGAAGGGACACTACGCCCAGCGGCGACACTCCGCCCCCCAATATCAATCACTACGCCGAGGGAAGAGAAGGTCCTTGCTTACCATGGCCCTCGCATCTACGAAGCCAAGGCACTTTTCCTTCCCTCGCATCTAATTTTTTTTTCTTTTTTTGTCTATGTTTCGTAATTGTGAGGTTTTCTGTGATTTACGTTGTGTTTCTAGTAGAGTAGTTGTTGATTTGGGAATAAGAGTTGTAAGCTATTTAGGGACACTTGCTTAAGTGTTTTGTGCTTTTGCGTTAGGTTTTGTGCACAGAATTCTTGAATTTTGAAGCCCTCTCTGTTTGGTTGCCTAGAAAACACAAGGCCGTATCACTTCTGGTTTCCTTTCAAAGCCCTGCTGTTTCTACATCACTTTCGCTTTTGGCTGCGTGCGTCTGTGTCTTCCTCCTAAATCTCTAGTGACATTTTTTTTTTATTAATTTTTGTTTTAAAAATTTACTCTTCTCTATATTATTATTTTTTATGTAAAAAAATGTGGGAATTTTGTTTTTTACACAATTCTTCTCATATATACACTTTTTGTTTTTTGAAAAAAAAAAAAAACTTTATTTCTTTGGCTCCCCAAATAAACAATTTTGGCTTCGCCCATTCTGCTCCAAACTACAATTTTTCTCAAAGTGTTTGATTGTTTTATGGGCTTTGTAAGCTGTGGCTGGCCAAGCTCACAGTTCCTTCACTTGTTCTTCTTTTTGTCGTGAAGCTCTTGATGGCCCTCCACTTATACATTCTTGAAGAGTAGTTGTTACTAGTAAGCCCAGTTTGTGATTATGTAGTTTTGTTATGTGTTTGTGTTGGATTTTTCCTTTTTGATGTTGGGAAGTGATGAATTTCAGGTTTAGGCATGGCGACTCCACTGGGTTGTGGGGTGGACACTATTAGGAAGCGACTAATTCAAGGGGATTGTGGGATTAGAGCCTTATCCCCTGAAGATCTCAGGATGAATAGCTTTGATAGAAAAACCCAGTTGCACGCATATGAACAGCTGACGTCAAAAGTTACTGCAGTTGTGCCCTGCCGAACCAACCCAGGTGACTTCAATGAGGATTTGTGGCTTAATTCCAAGGTAATTGTGACGGCTCATGAAATTGCATGGCTGAAATTCTTGATTGATGATTTGTGATTGCATTTTTTATTTTTTGGTTTGGTTGAAGTTGCACAACATAAGTAAATAATGTTTGTATGCAAACCAAAGGCTGTCATCAGAAACTTTATTTTTCCCTTGTTCTTTTTAACTAGTTTTACCAAATGCTTATTTTTAGCATAATATATTCAAACATAAAGCATTATTTATAATGATAATCTATTTCTTAGGAACACAGATCAATTGCAGGGTTTATTGGGTATGCATTATGTGCTGCTGATGAAGCCCTAAAGGATGCAAAGTGGCTACCCACTGATCGGGAAGAGAGGAAGAGAACGGTAAGTGTTTTATATGTAAATAACGCATACATGTGTATTTATATGCAAATAATCCATGGATTTTATTTATCTATTTTTCTTGGTTAAATTCTATGGTAATCTATCCTTTTTAACTTGAAGAATGCAGGGAGTCTCAATTGGTGGGGGAACTGGAAGCAGCAGTGACATACTGGATGCAGCACAAATGATTTGTGAGAAGGTCTTGTTAATTATTACCTAATAGTATCGAAACAACTTAAAGATTATTATTTTTTTAAATCACTTTTCCAGTAGCCACTAGCACAATCTTGGAAATGACCTTATCACTCTGGAAGCATTTAAATTCCAATGCATTAATTCTGTTTTATACTTCTTATTTTAATTCTGGCGCATTTTTCGGCTTAATCCGTTTTTCATCCCAAGGATATTAATCAATATGGCTTTTGGTCAAGTGAGCATGAAATGTGGATTCTAGGTATGTAACCCCCTTCCGGGACTGCAATATATGCTGACTCAATGGGATATATGCTTAGCATTTAAGGAAAGGGCTAGACATGTGACTTACCAAATGAAGCACTATCATATTTGTGACATGTGGTTCAGATGATACTGTTATTGATGTGGAAATTGGGACCTTTTCTGCTGCACTTTTTGATGACTATGGTGGCTTGGTAAGAGTTTATTTCCCAAGATCTTCATATAAATTCATGAGAAAATTGTTGGAACTACCTGTTGCTTTTGCAAATTTGTCTTAGGTTAGGAACTCAAGACAGTAAGCAATAAGTTTGATATTAACTGAACTTTTGGTAGAAAATCTCTAGTTCAAGGGTTTTCTCACTGCAAACTTAGCAACTTTCTCTGATATTGCAAACTTAGCAATTCAAGGGTTCAAGAATTACTACTGTTCCTACTTCCTACCATGTTTCTAATATGAATGCTTGTTGTAAGTATATCCCTGTATATATTTTATTTAGGTTTAATTCGTCAGTAATAGCATAAGGCTTAGGTTTTTTCTCTTTTTGTTTCAACTTTTTTCTCATTTTACATTTTCCTTGAAGAACTAGGTTTGTAAAGGTTACTAAGCTTGTATCTTTGTTGAATAAGCAGATGCATTTGATGGCCTTGGTTCTCCACTTCTGCAGAGGCGGCAGCTATATGCTATTCCAATGTCAAAGTCGAGATTGCTTATGATCTGTTGTATGGCTAAGGTTCTTATAATTGAATATGAAAATGGAAATATTGTTCGTGAAACGATGAAGGACAATGATGTTCTTGTTCAATATAAGGTTGGAATTTTGTTTTGGCATTATCTGAATCCATTCTATACAGCTGAAAATTCGTGTGTAACATCTTGTACAACGAGAGTTACAATTCACTATCAGGAGAAACTGCATTTTTCTGAGTATTGGCATATGGTCTCCTTACGCTAGTTACTATTATGCTTGCTCATAAAACAAACGTCATTTGTATACTTTATTAAATGAAGGATTGCTATTTTAAAAGTTATGTTGAGATCATAAATTGTAGTACGTACATATATCTGATTGTTAATTATTATGAGATGACTCTGCCATTAGTAAGTGTAATATTATGAATAAATTTTTTTATTATTAATAATAATTTTAGTAAATGTAATATTAATAAATATTAAAATTTATTTCCAAAATATAAAATTATCAAGGTCAAAAGTTTTTACCACATTTGGGATATATATAACGAATCAATAATATACAAATAGATAGATACTTAATTGATAATTTTAATAATATCGATCATTACACTTAAATATGTGGACCTAATAAAATAAGTCTCATATTTATATATATGATTTATTAAAAGGTTGATTAAAATTAAACTTCCAGCAAAATTTGTTGATTAGTTAGTGACTACTTTGTTATGAATTTAAAATAATAAATTAATATATAGAAATCATAATTTAATTATAAAATATTATGATATTTTCTTCAATTTTAAACAATTATGTTGGTTGACATTAGATATGTCAAATTTTAACATAAAAATTTGAGAGAGTAATTTGATATTGTGTTAAACTTTAATAAGGTAAATTGCTTTAAAAAATGTAGAGTACGAGATGTATTATAGAATTGTGTCTCAGAGATAGTTTTTTTTTTTTTTTTAAATGTCACATAGATAGTTGTTTATGCATATATGCAAATAAAATGAATGTCATATAGATTATATATATATATATATATATATGACATAGAATTATATGTATTATATATATGATATAGAATTGTATGTAATACATATATATGCAAATAGGAATGTCACAATGTGACATAGAATTTTGACACAATGTGACAAAATTATGTCACAATGTGGCAAAGAATTGTGTCACAATATGATATATAATTGTGCCACATAAATATTTATACATATATATATATGTGACAAAGTATTATAATATTTTATTACATATACTAATATAAGCACAAATATATATTTATTGGTGTCCAATTAATTATGATCTACACATGCATGTGACAAAGAATTGTCACAATATGACATAGAATTGTGTCACATAAATATTTATATATATATATATATGTGACAAAGTATTATAATATGTTATTACATATGTAAATATAAGCACAAATATATATTTATTGGTACCCAATTAATTATGATCTACATATGCATATATCAATTAGATTGGTTTTACATTATGTACATACATTAAAATAATATATGCAAATGTAGTATACAAATATATATTAATTAATTTGTATATATATTTTTATAATATAAACTTATTTCACCGACCAATAATAGTTGGTGATGTTTTTCAGATTTATCAGAAAAAGCGGGAAGCGTTCCCGCTGATATTTTTGTAGGTATCACCGACCAATGTTTGGTCTGTGATAAAGTTGAAATCGTTGGTAACATTAAATGTGTGTTTCACTCTAGTGATGTGTCATCCCAGACTTGCTTTCCCTCTACCCTCTGCCTTCTTCCCTCTTCTCTTTACTTTCTACTGTTCTTGCAACCCTCTTCCCTCTGCCCTTTGCTGTTCTTACCACACTCTGCCCTCTGCCATTCTTTCTTGCCACCCTCTGCCATTCCTTGGAGTAGGTTTTGTTCCCTTTTGCCTCTTCATGATTACACCCACTAGACATTAAACGTGCCTCTGTCTTATAGAACGGTGATATCGACCTCTTCCATTTCAAAGACGTGAGTCTTCCTCTTATTTTTTATTTTTTTATCTTTTAATTATTACATTGGAAAATTAGAAATATTTGACAGAAAACTTGCTGCCGATCTATTTTCACTGAGTTTTGCTTTAAGGGTTATATTACTTTACCAATGTGGTGGGGTAGGGTGACACTTTTTTTTTTTTTTTGGTAGTAGTGGGGTAGGGTGACTTACAAGCGAATGATTGGTAACCTTATCATTCTCATCCTCAATTTTCATGCATTATCTTCTTCAACATCTGAAGCAAAAAAGCATTCCAAGTGTCAATGGGTCCAGGCAAGCACCATTAATGAACACAGTCACTGGTGCAGTGGGCGGTCATAGATTGGCCCATTTGGTTCAATTTCAATGGCTTTAACCAAATAAGGTGACCAAAATGATGCTAGTGTGAAGTTGTAGCTCACATAAAGCCAGCGTTTGAACTTTGGATTTGCTGAGCTGGAAACATCTTTGGGGTAGACCACTTGATGATATTAATGCATATTTTTTTTGCAAGAATTGGAAATAAATTTTACAAGAAAGGAACAAAATACTTGTTTGCTTCATTGTAATCTATGTACCCAACATATTATACAAACATAAAGATTTTTATTTTGTACTCTTTTACACATGGGCCTTGCTGGCCCAGAAACATGCTTAGCTGCAAAGAGAAATATCGGGCAATGGGTAATCTTTGTCCTTACCAAGGGTTTTGTATACAAAACGGATATATAATTAAAGAGTATACTACCACTCACAATGGCTAACAGGCACAACAATGATTGCATTTGGTTTCTTCCCAAAGAGTCTTCAACAAAAGCTATTGATTATAAAACATTGGAGTTAATCATTATTTTTATTTTTTAATTATTATAACTTTAGAGTAAATCATTATTATTTTTAATTATTATGTGTGCGTGTTTTTTATTTTTACTTTTTAATTTTTGTTTTTTTAGGCTAAATCATTTTTTGTTAATCTTTGATTCCTCAGTTAGGGTTATTGAAGTTGAAGCACTGTTGGAGCTTTAAAAGTTATGTTTTCTATAGTTTCTCTTTTTTATTTATTTGTTTTAATTATTTTCAATTTCTAGTAAAAGTTTAATTATATATGAGAATTTATTTTCTTTCTTTTGGATGTGGATCACTAGGTTTTTGTCTCTTATATATATATATATATATATTCTTTTATATATATATATATATATGTTTTCTATTGTATACATATATACATATATATATATATATATATATATATATATATGGTCTTGAACTCTCTCTTTCTGACTGGCTGTGAGAAGATATAATGATATTATATTGAATTTATGTAATGATACAATGATATTATGTACAAATTTTATGTAATTCCAGTTACTAAAATATCTCTCTTCACCTATTGAATTTTTATTATTAGGTTTTAAAGGCACAATCTGCTAGAGCATTAAAAGGCTATTTAGATGTTTTGTACCTTGATTGCATTCAGAAAAATTACCTGCTGAAGGTTTCATCTTGGTACATTTTTTTTGTGAAGGTAATGTGACTAGTCCTTAATATATATATTTCTTCTATACTTTAAGAACTTTGTCATTGCTGATTGGCAGGGAAGAATAACAAAAGATAAAAAAATATGTTCAGAAGTTACTCAAGGATAAAAAAACATGACATTTGGATCTCTATAATATGAATAAAACCTTGTGGTGTCATGTTATAGACTTGAGTATCTCAAGCTCAAGGATAGAATATGAGTTGGTGATAAAATCTTGTGATTGATGAGATGTTAGAAACTTGTGTTTCTGGTTAACAATGAGAATACTTATTACAAACCATGTTAACCACAACTACTTGCTTAATAGATTGTTGTCATTATTTCATGCTAATGTAAATATAGAGAGAGTTTCACTCCTATATACAAGGGTACACATATTCTACACACTAATAACTTGATAAATTTTAAACTAACAGTAAAAAAAGATATTATATAGATTATATAATTAATGCATTTACATGTTATATATTTAACTATATACAATAGAGTCACTTTTAATTCTACACTTTCATGTGCATATGTCTACGTAGAAGATAGCATTTATATATATGTATATATATATATATATATATGCATATTGGAGTTTAGAAAGTTTAAAGTAGAAGCACGAGTAATTTTTAAAATACATTTTGTTTTGGTATAAAAAAACACAATAAACTAATATATATATACGAAACAATTTTAAACAATATTATTCATTTAGAGATCCATATGTCATGTCAAATTGATTTAGTTTTTAAAGTGATTAATTAATATTTACTATAGAATAGCCTATTTCTTCACTATTCTTTTGACTTTCAAAAGAGAAAGAGAAAACATATGGGCAAAATATGAGGTAAATCCAATAGTATTTCTGTCTTTTTGAATTTTAACGTGGATTTTATGCATTAGCAAATATTTGGCTTGCTGGACATAAGTTACTAATAATTTACTAATAATTTGTAATAGATGCCACCAAAAAGAGAATCAAGGCAAGTGCCATCCATAGGCCTTTCAACTTCTGCTGCTACTCCAAATTCCAATGGAACTCCATCTCCCCGTGTGCAAGGGCAGCAATCTACTCAATCACCTTTGCCTCTTTCTACACCTTCTACAGCTCAATCAAGTGTACATATGACTGGTAGTGATAGTATAGATCGTACTGATGTTACAAATACTAATGAGCAAACTACCATAAATGGTATGTATTTAATAATTTTGATTAGTTTGCAGACTAAGTCTTATTATCCATTAATATAAACTTTTTTATAAATATCTTTCAGGTCCTCCTACTAAAAAAAGACGTGAGATTAGTCGTGGATTGGCATCACAAAAACTCAAAGATGCAAATAAGAAAAAACTAATTGTACAAGCCAGAGAGGGAGAGGTGCGCACATATGGTCAAACATCTGCTATGTTTGCAAATGAGATTGGCATCATCATGCGAAACATGGTTTCACAGCGTTTGATAGGTTGGGGTGATGCAAAAGACGATGACAGAAAGATAGCCTACAATTGTCTTCTTGTAAGTAAATTAACTATCAAATATGTGTTCATATTATGCTTAATGTTATAATAACTTAGAATCTTTTATTTTTTATACTATGTGCAGGATAAATTTGATGTTGATTTAAATGATCCTCAATGGTATGAAATTGTTGAGAGATATTGCCGTGAAAGATATAAAGAACATAGAAGTGCATGCCATAAAAAGTACAAAGAACTAAAACTTGAGGGAAAGGATCCACTACAACATCGTCCAAAAACAGTAAAAGTACAAGAGGATTGGGAGTGGATGTGTTCACATTTTGAAAGCGAGAAGTTTTTGGTATTTTAAATTAGTACATTACAGTATTTCAACATTAACCAAATAAATAATGCATGTTGTCTAACTTATTACTTTATCATATTTTTATCTTCTTTAGAAGAGGTCTGCAGCAGGGCAACGCAATCGAGCCAAAATTCCATATAATCATCATGGCGGGACTAGATCATTCATTGCAACTAGGGAAGCATTCGTAAGTAATGAAACTTATTCAATCAAACTTTGTAAGCTTAATTTTTCTTATATATTACATGCAATAATAATAAATTATAGCATTTGATGTGAATTTTGGATTCTAGCTTTATTGAGTGCTCTTGAATCATAAGGGAAGAGTTATGGTCTAGTAAATTATTTTCCAATTCTGTGTGTATATGCTAGATTTATTTATGATTCTAAAGTTACATTATAAATAAACTCTACTCCTTCTGGTTTCACTAAAGTTGAAGATAAAGTTCTTGTTTACATTACTAGCTGATACATTTTACATGGATGAACATTAGATGATAAATGAACGAAAATTGGGTTGACCATCATAAACAGTAATTCAACATACCTCATCATCTAGGAAAACTTTCTTTCTTTCTTCTTCCCAACTTTTCGTCCTTGCTATTAGCAAATCAACCAAAGCTGCATTTTAAACCATATGATTTGAATTTCTAGAATTAGACTTTAATTCATTGGCTCTGAGGTAAGAGTGTTTAAGGCTATTTACTTTAGACTATGATTTTTTGTTTTATTTTCTTTCCATCAACATTTCCTCATTGGGGAGAATATTTCAAACTCATCCAGCAAATTCTAAACTTATTTTTATTGCATATAACAGTACGATTCTGCATCATATATAGAGTCTTTAGTTGTGCATCAATGATTAGTGATATATAGGATTTTGACTAGATTTTGCTTCGGGAACTTTATATAATTTTACCTGGGATTTTGTTAACTGTTACTCTAGCATGTTCGGCCCGTCTCAAGTTGTTGTGAGCACCCCTACTGACTGAGTATCAATTCTCATCTTGAAAGCATTTTTTGATTACGGTACACAAATGTAGATTTTCACATATAATACGATTATACAGATGAATGACTATAAAGATTAGAGCCAACTATTATTGTAGATCAATTTGCAACACAAACCTTGCTATATTCTCCTCAAGCTCATTCTATTTCTTTAGGAAGAGCTCCTTCATCTTGCTTACTTTCAACTGATCCAGTCTCTCGACTTCAGCCTCAACCTTGAAACAAACTTTAATGTTATTCTATATATGGCTCTGATAGTATTAAGGAGTCGTGAATATTATTTACCTTCATGGTTATATTTTGGGAAAGAATTCTTGGATCTGATACTTCTGCTGATGAGACTGATAACAAAACTGTAACAGGGGAAAATAGCCGACAATCTTCGAATGGCGTGTCCATCAGATTCTACAAGTTTGTCAATGCTTTACCGAGATGGTGAAGCTATAACACATATCCAGAAATATATAATGCTAATACTTTATTTTACTGGTAAAGTAGTACATTTGAAAGAATAAAACTTTTTTTTCCTTTAACCAAAGTAATTGAAGCACATTAAAAAATCATTGAACTTGTGTTTGTTTTCTTATAATGTTTTAGGCTCAAAATCTTTTTAAAGTTGCATGCTTCTTCTATGCATATAACTGGTTATCACTGAGACACTGTACTGTTACAGATGTTTAGAGGTGCCCCTTTATATGATGACTCTTTTAAAACCATAAATAATGTAATTATCACCTTTTCAAACCTCTTTTGTTTTTCTTCCTCCAGGGATTCCACTGTGATGTTAAGTTTGGCCAAAATACCGTTGCTTATTTTTTTAGATATCCCACAGTTCATTTAAGCTTGGGTGAACACTGGTGATGATTGTGGAGTAATCCATTCCCAATATTGCAGATAGGTGGTGGACTACATCTATATAGTTTTCCACTATCTCAAGCCTTTCATTCTTCAAGTAAGCAATTTGAAAGTACAAAGAATTAGAAGCCATTGCTTTAAGGAATACTTTATTTCGTGTCCATGAATACTTTATTTGCTAAACCACAATTATAGTACCTTCTCATTATGGAGCCTCTGCAACTTGTTCTAAAACTCCTCAAGTTTCTTTAGTGAAAGATCATTCTCGTTTACTATGATATTAGTTAATGAGTCTTTGCATTCTGTTTGACCTGCAATTTCTACCTGAAAATGACAATTTAGGTAATATTTTTGTAGAAGTTGTTAAAGTTAAAGTGTCTATTTGAACTTAGCCCAAAAATCTGATTGATTAATGGATGATAATCTTTAATCTCTATTTCCTTGGATAATTAATATTAAATTCTACTACCTATTTATTAGAAGGATTTTTCATATTCTACACCTAAACTAATTGATATTTGCTAGATGGCTTTGCCTTGCTGATATAGCTTATTGCATTTTCTAATTTATGTGATTATATTTTTGTGAGTACAGTGGTTACTTATGCTGGTTATTTTTAACATTTATGTGATACAGCTTCTACAAATGATTGATAATTAATCTATGTTTTGTGTGATCCATTTATTATTGCATATTTCTTGTAGTCTACACAAGAAGAACCAATTGGTTACATTGAATTATTTAGGAGGATGCATTCCACAACAAAAGGATGGGATAATCCATTGGCTGAGTCACGATATGTAAGACATTGAACTTGCAACAATAATAAAATTTATAATAAATATTATTTGTTTTAATAATATATTGCTATTGTCTAACAGAAACAAATGGTGGAGATGCAACAAGCACAACCACATCTTGAGGATGATGCATCTTCCATGGATGAAGCATCAATATGTTCTGAAGTTCTTGGTAGGATTGCTGGGACCATTTCTAGTGTTGGACCTGCTCCACGCAAGTCATATAGGAACACATATACGGCTCCATCTTCTCGGTTTATGCAAGAGTTAGAGACTCTTACATAGCGAGTGAATGAGAAGGATAATGCTATTATTGAGCTCACACAGCGCCTCGAAGAACAAGCTTTACTTATCCAAAGCCTTGTGACACGAATGAATACCAGTCAACATCCTTCTATAGATCCAACCAATAATCCACCTCCACCACCCCCATCAAATGGTGCTACAATCATATGATTAATATGAAAAGTTCTTTTTTTTTTATGAGAAATATCTCTGACTTACTCTTTGTTTAGTCTAGACATGTTGCTGTTAATATTTATGGTACATTTCTAACCAAAATTTCTTTTGTTAGTATGACACTTCATATTGGTGTATATGGCACATGTGCTTATAAATGGAATATCTGAAGCTATGTATTGACTATTATTAATTATAAAATGTAATGAAAATTATCCTTTTGGTGATACTGTCGTATTGATTTTATATAATTTTATGTATTTTGTGTATTTTTAATTATATTTATTAATTAAAATGAGAAACTTCCACCAACCAAAGTATGGTCGCTGAAAGTATAAATCAAATAACTAAAATCTTCAAAGTGGTCGTTGATATACACCTTCACAGACCACAAATTGGTTGCTAAAGGGTGACCTGCACAAATAAGGCCCTTCTTCCACGACCAAATTTTGGTCCCTAAAATATGTTATCAGCAACCAATAATTGGTTGGTGAAAGATAATTCCTATAGGTATCAACGACTATATGTTGGTCCCTAAAGGAGTATTTTTAGCAACCAACCCTTGGTTGCTGGAGGGTATTATCTTTCACCAACCAATTCGTGGTTGCTGAAAATATACCTTCAGCGACCAAAATTATTTTTATCAAAAATTAATATTAATTATTTTAGATAGCATATAGTGACCAAATATTGGTCTGAAAAATGTTGATTTTCGATGGAGAAACTTATCCATTCACCGACTAATTAATGGTCGCTGAATGTGATCGTTTTAGCGACCAAAGAAATATTGGTCGCTATAGACATTCACCGACAGTGAATTTGCGACGAACTTGCGACCACATAAAATTGGTCGCTAAAACGTTTTAGCGACCAAAAATATAGATTTACAGACCAGTTTAGGTGGTCGGTGGAGCCCATTTTTTTTGTAGTGTGACTTGACAGAGTATTTTATAGAAAACAAGCATAAAACGGTAGTAGTAAGGTTGTTCTCACAAGAAAGAGTGTACCGTAGGTCCCCGCAGTGTGGTGGATCGGTTTCGAGTCGGAAAGGAGGGCTTATATTTTGAATATCACCGCAGGAAGAAGGAGAACAATGGGCATGAAGAGCTTTTGCACGGCTAATTGTTTGATGGAATAAGGTGAAAATAAGGGCTGCTATGGATGTTGAGGACAAGGGTCTTTTGCTTTGCATTATGTTGGGAGAAGAAATTTTTTCTTTTGGCTGATCTTCTTCGTCACATTAAAATACAAGTATCCACATATGAACTGTGTATATAAGCTGCTGTTTTTTTTTTTTTTTTTTATAATAAAAAAGGGTTGGCTTAGAATTCAGTTAGGAAATATGACCTTATTACTGTTTCAATTTTACAACTCTGTAGAAGTCTTTAATATAATAATAATAATAATAATAGTAATAATAATAATTAAACAGAGAGTGGGAAAAAGCGTGTCAGCTAAGACATTTTGATTCAATTGAAAATGACTCAAACATAAGATTTTGGGCACTGATGATTATTAGTACTGTTCTTTGCATAGCTTGAACTGGTTTCATAGAATACAATACAGATAAGGAAGGCTTTGTGGTTTCCATTACTAGTATTATTTCTTTGCCTCAACTACACAACTATACTACTTAAATAATATACGCACCTACCAAGACTATGGAGTCAACGTTATATTGACTAGACTTGTAGTGGTTACATGTCTATAAATCATTTTTTAATGCCTACCTAACATGTCATTTTCATAATTAAATTCTATTGGAGCTCAATAAATTTATTAAATAATTGAAACCCATCAGCTGTATAATATTAATAATCCGATATCACAGTTTCTTTTTTTCATATTGCTTTCCAATACAAATATTTCGGCAGGAAGGACACTGATTACAGCTACGCTTTGCTTCGCAACTGATTTGAAAGATCACAATACACACAAGCAGGGCTTTGATTGTTAATGGTGCCGATGATAAATTAATGTCTTCTAGAATTTTCATTACTATTGTTTAGGCTCAACCACACAGTACACCTTCATACACAATCCACGTATATATGAACCCTAGAAATCCATCGTTATTGACTTTAGTGTATGTTAGACTGTCACCAAATCCATATTTATGAAAGATTTTTCCATGCCTTATCAACTATAGTTACTACAATATCATTTTCATAATTAATTTATTAGTTGTAATAAAGTAAAAATAATTGAATGAATAACTATTTGTAAGTTACAATAAAAGATTAAAAATGTTGTATATATATTTTTCATATATATATATATATATATGATTTGGTACATTATGTGAATATAGTTTTTAATTAAATTAACATAAAAAATAAATGCATTGCGTATTCAAAGAAAGAGAGAAACTAGTAAATAAATATTCAATTAATACTGAAGAATTTAAATATATATATATATATATGTATATATGAAAGTGGAAAAACAAGGGTCCATTATTTACCGAAGAATTTGTTATCCCTTTTTTGTTTTTACTATCAATTGCATTTGTCCAGAATAATCTAGTGATATGTGTAAATGAATTGAAAATTTCATGTAGAAGCATTACAAGACCCAATTTTGTGACAAAAAGCACTTATTGTGGCAAGATTTCAAATTTTGTCCATTAAAAACTTTTGTAACTAAAACGAAATTTTAATAACAAACATTTAAGTTTTGTGGTTGGTTCGCTTTTCTGTGGGGGGCATATCACAAATTGCCAAAAAGGATATAAGAGATGGGTATAGGAGCGCAATCAACCTTTAATTTACAATATTGGAATATAAGTAATACATTATTGTGGTTCTCAACTATTTGCCACAGGTTACATATATATTGATCTATAAAGTATGACGATCGTCACTTTCCGATAGCCACAAAGTAAAAAGACGTTTACCAATCCAATTAATGTACGTAACTACTCACATTCCCTACAATTTCTAAGTTGATGTGATTTCTTCTCCAATGAATTTTGTATTTCAAAACAAATATCACATCATATTATAAAACGTATGGAATCTAAGGAACTATATATATACTGACTCTGTATGTAATTAATAAATCAAGGATTGTCTCTGATTATTTTCCACACATCAACCTTAAAAATTTGACCAACTAATGCTTCTTGAATGAATATTATATATTTAAGAATGAAATATCACATCACATTTGTTAGGTCTGTAAATTAATTAAGGAATTATAATCAAACAAAACAAATTGAAGTGTATGGACGTTTAACTATCTATATATTAATTATGAATTCACTATGAATTCACTTGATAATCCGTGTTGGGCCATTCATTTCTCACCCCTTTCTTTGTCTTTTTGAATTTTCTTGGTCTACGTCGTCATAAATTTTCTTTTCTTTTTTCTTTTAACGCGTTGGGCCATTCATTTCTCACCCCTTTCTTTGTCTTTTTGAATTTTCTTGGTCTACGTCGTCATAAATTTTCTTTTAACGCTCCTTATCACTATTTTTTAATTTTTTTTTAATTTGCGTAGATTGACTAATTTGTCCTTTCATGCTTTGTGAATATTTCTTAGATTTTGGATATGTAGAGAGGTTACCAGGTCACCATTGCTATTGTATGCCGCTGAAGTTTGAAACATCATTTTATTTTGTCTTCTCAGCAGTTTGAACTATAAAACAAAACAGAATGCAAAACAATTTCTTGACACAAATTCAGAGATTGTGATTATTTAGCCCTAGTGAGTATACCATATTTGTCTTCACATATTTAGTTCATGTTGCTTCCATTGTTGACTAATTTTTAACCATATTTATGTTAAATTACCACTGATTCAAAAAATTTAAGCTATTAGAAAGTAGATTTAATATATATATATATATATATATACATTCCTCCGCACTTGTAGGACCAATACATTCCCCTGCACTTGTAGGCCATTTTTGGTGATCCCAACAGTTTAAGCTGTTAGCAAGTAGATTTAATATGTATACACATTTCTCCGTATTTGGAGGACCAATACATTCCCTGGCACTTGTAGGCCATTTTTGGTCGTTATAAGTGTTAATTTATTTTAATGGATGGTAATGTGACGGCAATAAAACTTGAATTTAAGTATCTAGAATTTGAAGCTCTGATACCATATTAAATTACCACTGATCCCAGAAGCTTAAGCTATTAAGAAGTAGATTTAATATGTATATTATGCTTTAGAAGAGAGGGAGAGATAGAATATTGTCAACAATTTGGCTCTAAAGGCACAAATACACTATATATTGGACTAAAAGGAACCAACAAAGAAAGTTTTTTTTTTTTTTTTGTCCTACTTAACAACCAGGACAGTTGCTTCCAAGAAAATGCAAGTTTATGTAACTTGCATTTTCTTAAATTAAAAAGAAGATAAAGCATATATATTGGCATATCAAAGAAATTAAGCTAGCGTGGCTGAGACATTAATATTTGATTATTTGGCTTGTTTCTTTTGCTTTTTTATTATAGTATTGATTTTAATTATTTGGGTCCAAATTACAATTCAAATTTGTTGCGCTTTTGCCACAAGAGGACTAATTTGAGAGTAACAATGCTTCAACTAGCACAATGGGATTAGTTGTGTCCAACAAAAACACAACGGGCATAATCAGTTAGCAAACAAATCGTTTTGATTCAGTACATAATCATTTGGCCGGAGGTAAAGACTGAGTTTTTTTTTTTTTTTTTTTTAAAATAAAAAAATTGAATCATGTAAATTAATGAGTTTAGTTTCAATGTGTAGATGGTGCAGAGTGAATTATAAGAAATTTATACTGGCTTCACATGAACCCTTTCAAGTTTTTCTTTATGCTAAGATCATGAGAGGCTATCTAGTGATTATGTTTCATTTTAATATTTGTATGCCCAATCTATCATTCTGATTGTAATACGTGGTATTATTATTATTATTTAATAATTTTTTTGTATAATATTTATTTTGCATCTAGAAAGATTTGTGAATTGAAGTGGTCTTTTAATTTATTATTAGTGTTATACTACTAGTAAGACACGTAAACACACAGAATTCAACTTTGAAACTACAATATCCTATCAACTTAATTTGCATTTAGAATCAAACTTATATCTCTTCAGAGTCATCATTTTCTGATGGTACTTTTGATGAGCATTTTGAATTTGATTTCTTCCCAACATCCTCTGCAGGCTTCTCTTGCGGACATAGAAATGGCTTCGGAGGCTTTTGTCGGCTTTCAACTTCTCCTTCCAGCATCTCTTTGACTTTTTTCATTGAAGGTCGATCACTTGGTTTCATCTGTATACACCATAACGCTGCTATTATCATTTTCTTCCTTATTTTTTATTCCTTCTCGTTCTTGCATCTTCCATTTGTAAGTCATTTTTATCGATGATTTGGTCTTAATTAAATCCATGAAGGGAAGTAAATTTGACTTGTGTGCTCTGCAACTGCATTTAAGTTCTTCCTTCTACTTGCCATTTGCATCAACAACATTCCAGAACTGTACATATCAGCCTTGTAAGAAAGTCGACCAACATTTTTGTAGAACAAATCTGGGGCCATGTATCCCATGGTTGCTCTTGCAGCAGTTAGAAACAAGAGGCTATCGTCTAAAGGGAATAATCTTGTAAGTCCGAAATCAGAAACCTTTGGGATAAAATTATTGTAACGACCTCATTTTATTTTCGAAACTGTCGGTTTTAATCGCGATTTTATCTTTTTCACCGAAACAAGCAGTTTTAGAGCTCCTTGAGCAAGACTACTCTGTGAGGAGTCGAGAGACTTTTTCTACCCATTTTGCCCTTGATCCAGTTTGACCAAGTTTGACTTTTACTATTCATACACTATTCACTATTATATTAATATATTTAATAATATCTTTTATTTTTATTTTATTATAATATTATTAAAATGTGTTACTAAATGGGTTTTAATTACTCATGGCCGACTCTTCATTCTTCTTTCACAATTGCAATAATTTAATATTATATATATAAATATCCTTACTTTAACTTTATATTATTACTATTAAAATTCCAAGCAAGAATACACCAAATTAACCAACTAAAACTCATGGATTTGCAATAAAATAAAAATGGATGTAGTTGCCTACCTTGATTCAAGCTTGAAAGCAAGCAACCCTAACCTTTGAAAAGCACCCAAGCTTTGCCAAAATCCCCTCTTGATGGCTGGCCACTTCTCTCTTGAATTTGCTTTAAAATTTTGCAATTTTCACTTTTTTGTCTCCCAAGCTCTCTCTATCTCTCTCTTAACTTGTAATTGGAAAGCAAATGAGTTGGTGAAAAAGCAAGACAAAAGTGAAAAGAAAGAAGAAGGGTGTCGGCTATAAAGAATACAATTGCCAATTGCCAACTTTTTTTTCTTTTTTAGTAATATTTTCAAGTTAAAGTAAAAGATATTTACATATATAATATTTAAATAATTGAAATTGTAAAGCAAAAGTGGGAGAGTCGGCCATGAGGTATTCAATTCCCAATTGCCAACTTATTTATCAATTAAATAATTATATAATAAAATAAAATAAAAGATATTATTAAATATATTAATATAATAGTGAATAGTGAAAGTCAACCATGATCAAACCGGAATCAAGGGCAAAATGGATAGAAAAAGTCCATCGACTCCTCACAGGGTAGTCTCGATCCTCACAAAATTCTCGGAGAACTCCAAAACTGTTTATTTCGGTAAAAAAAGGCAAAATCGCGATCTAACTGAAAACGCATTCGGAAATCGAAAGTTTCAAGAAAAAAATAAAATGAGGTTATTACATATCTAACAAATAAAAAAAATTAAAAGAACAACATTTAAAACATTTTATTTGTTATCTTTGGTGCCCCACCACCACACCGTTGGTGGGGCATGGTGGGGCACCAACAGTTGAATTTTTTTTCTCTTACAATTAAGCCCCACCACCACACCGTTGGTGCCCCATCAAAAGTTGAATTTTTTTTTTATTTCTCTTGCAACTAAGCCGTACCAACTGTTGGTGCCCCACCAATTTAATAAAATAAAATTTTGTTCAGTTTTTATATTTTGAATTAAAAAACCCATGCAGTCTTCATTTCAAGCCCACTCATATTTTCTTTATACATTTCCTCATGGCCTTTTCTTTTTCATTTATTTTTTAACGTAAAATAGTGTGTTAAGTATTGTTCTCTTTATCTCATTTGATTATTTACCTTTGTATATTGTATAGATAATTATTTATAAAATCTCTTCTTAATATTTAGAACTATGATATATATATATAACCCATTTCATATTAACATCCAGAGGAACAAAAATTTCCCACAGTAACTCAATCAATTGAAAACTTAACAAATATTTCAGGAAAATATAAAATTTTTCTACGAGATACATTGATAATGTTGTGGTGTGGCTGCTAATGCCCATCTCTTGCATGGAAAGACACTCAAGAGTTGATGCCTCACCATCACACCATTGGTGGGGCACCCACAATTTAATTTCCTTTTCTTCAATTATTGCTTTATGAAATTAATTTTTTTTTACTTTATAATTAGTGTTTTATATTGCTCATTTAATGAATTTTTCTTTGTGATTTAATTGGTAGTTTAATATTTTTTATATTTATTATGTAATTAGTTCTTTATAATTTAACAGTAAGATGAAAGAATTTTTTTTAATTAAGAGTTGTAAATTGCTCTTTAATTGAATAGTAAAAGTTTAATAATATTTTCATATCAATGTTAAATTTGATTACATTTTAACATTTTTATTTTGATTGGGAGAGCATACTTATTTGATTATTTTTATTAGTCATTGTTTTATATAGTTTTGTAGATTTTGATTATTTCTATTATATAAATTTGTTAATAAAAAATTAAAAATTTTGTTTTAATGAAAAAATTCAATGTTGTTCATTTAAATATATGAAACTTTAAAATGTAAATGTTATATCATATGTTGGTGCCCCACCAATAGAATGTTGGTAGGGCACCAATACTACTCCACTATTACTCCTAAACACTTGGTGCCCCACCACTAGAGTGTCTCTTAAACTGTTGGTGCCCCACCATTAGTCCCTTGATGGGGTATCAACAGTTTCATTTTCATTTTTGGTGCTCGTTAGACTGTTGTTGGGGCACCAACACTACTCCTAAACCGTTGGTGCTCCACCACTAGATTGTTGCTGGGGTTCCAATAATTCAGTGGTATTAATTGTAGATCAAATTGGAGAATATGACATTTAAGATGTTAGTGTTTTCGTATTATAGGCAGAATTGAAATTTTGATTTCAAAAGTATATATATATATATATATAATAAAAATTTTGACTTCACATTTAAAAAGAAAACCGAAATTCCTATTTGTAATATAAAAATTTCAATATCACATTTAAAAAAGGAATCAGAATTCTTCCTTGTAAAATAAAAATTTCAATTCCACATTTAAATAAGGCAATCGAAAATTCTATTTACATATAGTATCCAAATTGAAATTCAGATTCCCTTATATTGTTTTATTTTTTTTGTTGTATGAGTTTTGAGCTTTAAATTGAATATTTATTAATATATTGATTACAAATGTTAGTTTTATTTTATGCAGGAAAAATGAATGTTGATGATGTTGTTAACATTGTTATTTTTTATTATGCAAATTAGGTTAAAAAAGAATGAACTTTGGGAATTCCAAAACTATCTCAATACAATTATTGACATCAATAAATTTACGTTCTATTTGGTTTATATTTCAAAATATAAGGAAAATACGAGTTTAAGCAAATTACTTATTATCATGTCTTATACGAATAAAAATTTCAATTATAATAATCAAAATTTCAATTTCATATATTTGCCATAATTGGAATTTTTATTTTGAAATAGATGAAATACATGAGTTTTAATAAAATACATGAATTTTAACAAACCATTGGTGCCCCACCACTAGACCGTTGGTAGGGCACCAACAATTTTATTTTTATTTTTTTTTCTCCCGCAGTAAAGCCCCCCACCACCATCTTCAACCGTTGGTGCCCCACCACCATACTGTCAGTGGGGCACCCAATGTTTAACTTTTTTTTTTCACCAATCATTGTTTTATGGAATTAATTTTTTTTTTTACTTTCCAATTAGTGCTTTTTGCTGCTATATCATTAGTATCTTCTATAATTAGTGCTTTAATTTTTCTCTTCCAATAAATGTCAACGAGTTTGAAGATCTGCAAATTTTACTCTTTTATTATTATTATTATTATTGTTATTATGTTTTCTGCATGTAATATGGTTGCAGATGCGGTAGCAAAACTGTCTCTTTCTAGTAGGCGTGAGTTTGTGTTTGATGAATTCTCTATAGCTTCTATTCCTCCTTGTATTCTGGATGTTATTTTGGCTGAGCAGGTTGCTGCTGTGTAAACTCCTTTTAAGGGTTTCTTGTTTTGGTGCTAATGCATTTTCCTTTTTTATTGAAAAGATATTTAAAATAATTTTTTTTACTAAAAAAACGCTTTATGATTTATCTGCTAAATATATAGCAAATTTTTTTTCTTTTTAAAGTCCTTTTTCCTATAAAAGAAAAAAAATTCCGACAGGGTACAAGACTAAGCTTGTCAATGGCTTATGGTGTGGCGATTAAAGATTAAGCTGGTCAATTGGCGTATGGTTTGGATGATCAATGCTATGTTTGGTAGGAAGGATGGAGTGTTGAAGGGGGAAGGGTTGATGAAAGGATGAAGGGGATTAATATTAATACTTTATGTTATTTGTTATGATGGAAGGAAGGATAACATAATGGATTAAAATATAATTAAAAATTTATTAATTAGTTATAAAAGCTCTCCCTCCTCAAATCCTTCCAATATTGGAGGGAGTGTTTTTAATGAATTTGGATGGATTTGCCATACATCACCAAATCCACTCCTTTCAACAATCTCTCTTACCAAACAACCACCACACCTCAAATCCCTCCACCACTTCCTTCCCATTCCTCAATCCCTCCACTAATATCTCCTATCAAACAAGGGCTAAAGGTTGATATTAATGGTACTGACTTTTGTATATTAATTTCAGCTTTCACCATCCATATACGTACATTTTAAATTTAAAATTAAGTGTACTAAAATATTTCATGAACTTATATGCACATCTTACAAAGAAAATGTACATCATAAACATAAATGTGTCCAACATAAGTTTAGGATTCAACTACAAAAGATTAATCTAATATGAGAAATAATTGAAGCCATCTTATAAATTTTTTAGCATCGTTATTTAAAATTAATGTTGGATTTTGTTCCCACATACTCCAACACATCGTACAAAGAATGGTTAGTTTTAAGTTTTTTTCTTCTTGAATTATGTATAATTTAGTTAGTTTAAAGATTGGCTAAAATTTGTTAAATGTTGTTAGACTAAAAATGTGAAGGAAAATAAAAAATAAAAATAGAAAATGAAAACACGCTCAAAGTGTTTTTATTTTCTATTTTTGCTTTTACATTTTTACTTACTTAAGTAGTCTAACTAACATTTAATAAACTATAACCAATAATAAAAAATAACTATGTTATCAAACGGGCCCTTAGTCAAAGAAATAAAATTGCAGTAACAGAGAATTATCAAATAACAAAACAGAAACCAGCAGAAAATTATATCTCTGATAATTAATGGTTTAAAATATATAATTAAGATTCTTTAAATTTGTTTTTCCTACTAGATTTTATGCTCCACATGGTTATGCATGTGGCTGTCGCTTCTTTTCTTTTTTTTTTTTCCACTTCCTTTGCAATGTGAAACACAGTTCATAATCAAATAGAAGGGATCATTGTCATTTACATGCATACCACAGGTCGTTTCCCTACCAACTAAAAAGAAAAAATTTATATGTATAGATAAAATTATATTAACATCCTTTTTTGTACATAAAAATTTACATATAAAAATTATATATGTAGAAAAAATTTATATATACAGATAAAATTATTATGATTGGTCCTGTATATGGACAACCTTATTTCCTCGGACAATGATACCGACAGTACGAATCCTCCCACCACTTGTATCAAAAACTAAAATAACACATTATGATTGGGATTTGTTGGCACTCTAATTATATATATAAGAAGTTTACATTAAGCGAAAATGATTAATTAGATACAAATTTCCATATAACAGAATAGGTTTACTCGGCGATTAAATATCTTCTAATTTTCATTTGAAATCAAACTGATTTCATCAGGATCATCATCTGATATTTCTGACGATGAGTACGTTGAATTTGATTCCTCCACAGGCTTCTCTTGTGGAAATAAAAATGGTTTTTGAGGCATTTGTAGGCAACCAACTTCTCCTTCCAGCATTTCTATAACTCTGTTCATGGAAGGTCGATCGCTTGGCTTCATCTGTATACACCACAATGCTACCATCATCATCTTCTTTCTTATTGTTGATTCCTCCTCTGTTTCATTTTCCATTTCCACCTCTTTTCCTTTAATGATCTTACCGTAAACGTATGTAGGGAAGTAAATTTCACTGCTGTGCTGCGTAGCCGCATTCGAATCTTCCTTTTACTCGCCATTTCCATCAACAACATTCCAAAGCCATACACATCAGCTTTATGAGAAACTCTTCCAATGTTTTTATAAAACAACTCCGAAGCTATGTATCCCAAGGTTCCTCTGGCCGCAGTCAAAGACACAATGCTATTGCCTAATGGATATAACCTTGCAAGCCCGAAATCGGAAACTTTTGGAATGAAATTCTCGTCCAAGAGAATGTTGTGCGGCTTAATATCGAAATGAAGAATTTGCATGCTGCACCCTCGATGAAGATATTCAATGCCGCGAGCCACTCCAAGTGAAATCTCAAACATTTTCTTACAATCTAAAATGTTTTTTCCTTCTTGAGAGAAAATGTACTTATCAAGTGATCCATTAGGCATGAAATCGTACACGAGAGCACGCTTTGTTTCCTCGATACAAAAGCCAACAAGTCGCACCACATTAACGTGGTGAATGCTTCCAATTGTAGCAACTTCATTCATAAAATCTTCTCCATAACCTTTAGATTCACCCAATAATTTGATCGCTACAAGATGACCGCTACGAAGCTTTCCTTTATACACTTTACCAAAACCTCCTTCACCTAACATGCCCTTGAAGCCATTGGTCATCTTTTTAATGTCTGAATAAGAGTATCTTATATGCATGAGGTTGTTATTAGCTTGTAAGAATTCTTCAATGGCAATATACATTGATAAATGCCTCTTTCGCCATTTATAGATCAAGAATGCAATCACCAATGGAGTCCCCAATAAGCGTTTTGCTATAAGCAACAGTGGTGCTAGAATATTTACCAAAATGAATAGAAAATGGTCAGCACCAAACTATTTATCGACCTTAGTTCATAACACTCTATATACATAAATAGTATATATGATAAATGTTAAAAATTCAAATTTTGCAAATCATAATTTATAATGTCAAATTTACCCAATCAACTATTTTTAATTCATATAACATAAATTCGAAGTTCAGAAATAAAAATCTTTGTACGACGAAGGAGCTTGCCCAATATGTTATTTCTTACTGTTAGTGTCTTTTTTGGAGTAAATGCTAACACACCCTCACTCTGTTTCTACTAGTATTGCAGCTGTATCATACGTGTGACTTTTATTTTTGAAAATTACAGATTACCCCTTATATTTTTATTTTTGTTGATATGTTACCCATTTTGTCACAAATTTTCACAAATTTTCAACATTTGAAATTTTCAACATTTGAACATTTGAAATTTTCACAAATTTTCACAAATTTCAGGGGGGAAAAAAGGAAGTTGAAATTTAAAGGTTGTAATTTTAGAAAATACAAAGGAATACGTACAAAATACATAAAGACATTTATTATGATTTTTCCTTTTTCTTGCCGTCTTACTTCGCAATTAAGAACATCATTTTTTTTATGACGAAAATAATGTTTCAAAAGATCAATGCTTGAATTTGATAAAAATGATTATTCAGAGCATAATTATAAAGACATGGCATGCATCAATATTTTTCTCTTCTAAATTGATTTTCTGGTATTAGTCACTGTTTACGACATATATATATAAAAATCATTTTCATTTGTACTATATATGTAGTTTGTTTTTGCAGGACAAATTAAAGAAGTGTAAAGTTGAGAATTTACCAACGCAGAGAACCATATACGCGCTTGCTACAAAACACAAAAAACAAAATTATTCTTATAAGCTAATTAAATGAAACCTTTTCTTTTTCTCCTTAATTATCAAAAAAACTTATAAGTATAAAAAACAAATCAATTTGTAGAATTTCAAGGATAAACAATTAGATATTGTTTACATGATCAGGTTCCCTCACCTTGAATAAGATTGACAATCTTAAGGAAAATACCTACATATATCATCCAATAGAAACAAAATTGTCAGCTTGAATGCAGCCTCATACCAATTATCTTAGAGAAAAATAATACATATTCATTTATAAAATTCTTTCTATATTTATTACTTACCGCATTGGCCAAATGAAATCAGTCCATATAAATCCGTAGAAGGTGCACAGTAGACCTTATTGTTGGAGTCGATGACATAACAAGTATCAGCAGCATATTTGTGACATGCCTTAGCGTAACTTGGCACCCAAGAAAGCTCAAAGCCGTATGCCAGTTCATTCTGGTTTACTTGAGAGAAGGAAATGCTGTTCTTTTCCTTTCTCCTGAACGATGTCATAACCATCAGCTCTATACGGCAAAAGTCCTCCAACTCCGACACATTTGTCCTTCCAACCCTAACATACGAATACTGCCCTAATTTGGATTGCATATTCATACCAATACTAGTACCATCACTGCTATTAATGCATGTACTGCTAATACTACTGTTAGTGGGTATATAAAGAGCAGACTTCAGAGGGATTTCACAGTTCAAGAATATTACAGGCTCTGATAGGCTCTCTTTCTGAAATTTATCATCTCTAGTACTTAGTTTATGTCTAATATAGGTTGAATATAAATGATTCGCATCATATGTGAAGTTATCGGAGGTCAAAGAGTAACGTGGGAGAGACGAACAATCACCCTTATGAACAATATTGGAATCCACCACTCGTATGGTGTAGTTATTGTAATTGATTGTCTGGACGTAGTATGTTGCTGAACACAAATTTAACACAGTGAGATTGTTATGGCAAGAAAGGGTGTACCTATTGTCGCCGCAGTGTTGTGGATCTGTTTGTAGTCGAAAAGGGTGGCTTATATTTGTGACATTACCGCAGGAAGAAGCCGGACAGTAGCGACGATTATGCTTTGCATTCGCATAGCTGGTTTGATGGAATATTAATATTACCATCAAAACAAGAAACTCGGCTTTGATTGAAGTACTTGGTGATGACGAGGGTGTTCTTTTGGTTTTCATTTGCAGAGAGATTAAGAGGGCTTTTCTTTTCTCTGCTTCTTCTTCCATTTTTTTCTTTTCTTATTATTTATTTTTTGTGGTGCTGATAAGAGCTTTTAATTTTCCACGCAACCCACAATACGTTATTATAATCCACATGTGTGTGGTTACCAAATTAAGACTTGAGTCAATGCAAATTCTCAAATTGTTTACGTAATTTATGATTTTTTTTTTTTGATCACTATTACAGATTTCAAATTAAGATTTGGAGCCGGTGCAGATTCCCAAGTTGTCTACATAATTAATCTAACCCTCTGTACTATACATTTTTTAGGGCTTTCGGGTATGCCACATAACATTCCAGATTGTAAAGTAGTGGAAATAACAAAGGGATTTTGTAAAGTAGTGGGAATAACAAAAGGATTTATTTTACAAATTTCTAATTTAAAGTGGGTAGGGTTTTGATTCGAATTCACGACAACAAATGTAAAAGCGCAAGGGCATACCACTATACTAACTAAACTCGTAGGTTTGAATGCGTACCATTAGACCAGCCAAACTCATAGGTGGGAGGGCATACCTGGACCAACCAAACTCGTTTATATAATTCATAATTATAAAGATAGATGTGTCATGGAATGATGAATATTGTTACGTTTTTTTTTTTGGTGAATAATGAATATTGTTACGTTGACATGCATATATGCATACGTTTTGTTTTTGCTGCGAAATTGGCATCGCCAAGACTTTTTTTTTTTCCGAAATCACCTGGCAGGCTCCTTTTTGTGTGGGCTTTCTAACAAATAACAAATTTAGAAATTTTAATGAGTGATTTTTTAATATTGGAAAACAAAAAAAAAATTAATTTTATTAAAAAATATATATATATTTTTAACAGTCCTTTATAATTTTTCAAAGAATAAATTAATTCGAAAGAAAAGGAAAAAGAAATGTCAAAGTTAGTGGGGTAGCCCAATGACATTGGGCCATTAATATAAGAAAAAAGCTCCAATAAACGTGGACCGTAGTCCACACCAAAATACAGCGCACCTAAATAGCTCAGAAGCTGACGAGGCGTAATCTCATTGGTCACCATCACCACTGGTTCACGAGGAATAGAGCACAAGAGCCGAGCCCCCGAGTCTGGAGAATGAGAAGCAAGAAGCTTCGAGTAATTTCTACCAAAAACTTTTACCAAAAAAAAAAAAAAATTTCTACCAAAAACAAAAAAAGAAAGAAAAAGAAGCAACAAGTAATCCTGAATGAAACATCGAATCCTCGCTCCGCAGCCGAAATTCTGACCGAAATGGTGAGTTAAATCCCCTAACTTTGTTGTTATTTCGACTAATTTTGTTGTTATTTCGGAAATGGTATCACATACTCTGCCACTTTATTAGATTGCATAAAGTTTTGATTTTTGTGTTTGATTTCACTTTATCTGCCACTTACTCTGGAACTAATTCAGTGCACTCCACTAGATTTTGAGTTCCATGTGGTGGAATCTGATGGTAAATTTGAGTAGGTTAGCAGTCTGGTTTCCCGGTTTTTCCATGGAAACTCTGCTTTTTTTTTTCAATAGTTCTCACACTCACACTTGTAAACAGAGTGTAGAGTGGCAAATTGGCTGATGTTTCAGTAGTTTTGTATTTCTGATATTGTTTTATCCAATCTGGATTTTACATGTAATAATTGAAAGCTGTGTTATCATAGGTGATTAAAAATACAAGAAAAATGCTGACCCCAAAGCTTTTGGTGATGAACTGAAGACTGCTGGAAGGCTGAATTTGTACTGAGAAAAGAAAGGAAAGCAAAGCTTCGTTTTGTTTCTGAAAGCAAGGCTGATTTTTTACTAAATGGATGGAGTTTGAGGTATGTCTGATTTGATTACCCAATTAATTCATTTACAAGGCTCTCTCTGTTTTGTTTCTGTTTGAGTTCATGGAAGGCTCTCTCTGTTTTGTTTCTGACAACTCAGAAATGAAACAATTTTTGGATTATGTTCTACTTCTAGCCAAGTTTTTTTTTGTCCTCGAGATAAACTAGACTGGAAAATTTCATAACTATTTCCACTTATTATAAAGTATCCATTACATAGAAATTTCAATCGTTCGATGAAACAAACATAGCCACAAGCAACAAACAACATGCACAACAACTAGTAGAGGACTTGAATTCCTCATCAAATGTAACTGCAGGTATGAAAGTCATTTATGACCTCTATCAACACAAAGATCTATGATTTTCATGACACCCAAAATAATGTCATGTATTACACGATGAGTAAAAAAGAAATATATTAAACTTGTATCAGCAAATATGGACCTTCAGCTTACCCTTTACATCCACAAACTTATTATTGTCATTTGAATTCAGAATCAGACTTATCTCTTCATTGTCATCGTCTTGCGATAGTATCGTTGAGCATTTTGAATTTGATGTGTCTCCAACATCCTCTGCACACTTTTGTTCAGGACAAAGAAAAGGCTTTGGAGGCATTTGTAGAGATTCAATTTCTCCTTCAAGCATCTGTATGACTTTATTCATTGAAGGTCTTTCACTTGTTTTCATCTGTATACACCATAATGCTACTATTATCATCTTCTTTCTTAACTTTGACTCCTCCTCTGTCATTGCATCTTCCATTTGTAAGTCATTTCCTTCAATGATTTGGTCATAAACCCAAGAAGGGAAGTATATTTGACTTGTATGATCCGCAACTGCATTCGTAATTTTTCTTCTACGTGCCATTTCCATCAATAACATTCCAAAACTATACACATAAGCCTTGTAAGAAACTCCTCCAATATTTCTGTAAAACAACTCTGGAGCCATATATCCCATGGTTCCTCTTGCTGCAGTCAAAGACAATGCTTTTATCCAATGGAAACAATGTTGCAAGACCAAAATCAAAAACCTTTGGAACAAAATTCTCATCCTAAAGAATGTTGTGTGGCTTGATGTGAAAATGCAGAATTTGCATGTTGCAGCCTTGATGTGGATATTCAATACTACGAGACACTCCAAGTGAAATTTTGTACTTCTTGTAATCTTAGGAGTTATTTCCTTCTTGACAATATATGCATTTATCAAGAGAGCCATTAGAACCTGATGGTGAAACCTTCCAATAGTAGCAACTTCTTTTTGATCTCTCGACACAAAAACCGACCAGTTGCACCACATTGACATGGTGAAACCTTCCAATAGTAGCAACTTCGTTGATGAAATCTTGACCATGTGCCTTAAATTTCTCCAATATCTTGAGTGCCTTAGCTTTTTTTTGTTTTTTTTTTAAATCTTCTCCTTTAACATCATCTTACCACAGGTATAGGAAGCAGGTAATAGATTCAATAATCGCACCTTTGACTGAAATTAGCACAATTTAGTGAGTTGCTGGAGTCATCGAAATAGCAATAGGTAAAGTGGAGATCCCATAAAAGTTCAAACCCATACGCAAGTTGATTGTGGATGTCTGTAGGAAATGTTGTTGTTTTCTGTAATTCCCTGCGGTCTAGATGACGTCATAGACATCATCTCTATACGACAAAAGTCCAACTCCGACACATTTGTGTTACCAACATGAACATAAGAATATCGTTCTTTGGATTCGGACCAAATGGAGCTTGACGAATAAGTTGTAATGTTAAGACATGGAGTAGTGGGTATAGAAAGAGAAGACTTCACTGGATTTTCACATTTCAAGTTATAGCTTCTGAAAGTGTTTCTCATAATTATAAGATCCACCGGAAAATCGACATTTCAAGTAAGTTATAGGTTCTATGTAAACTTTGCTTGAATATCTCAGAAACCAATAAGTGAAGTTATAATGGGACAAAGAATGAAGAGAGATGGAGGAGTAATCACCCTTTACGACAATCGGATTATTTGGTTGCTGTAATTGATTACCTGGACGTAGTATTTCCCTGTATAAGTATAATACAGTTCGAGTATTGTTGTTTTCACAAGAAAGATTGCACCTTAATGGTCAGGATCTGTTTGGAGTCGGAAAGGGTAACTAATATTAGGGATATTGCCGCAGGAAGAAGGTGGACAAGGGTGAGTATGGTTTGCATAGCGGCTGGTTTGATAGAATATTACAATACATGCAAGGAAGGCTACGATGAATATTGGTGAAGAAGACAAGGTTCTCCCAGTTTCCATGATTATTACTCTGGCTTTGCCTCTCAACCACACAACTCTACTTCCTTATGTTTCCACTTATCAACTCTATAATTAAGGATGATTGAAGCCAATGTCTTAGCTGAAGTCTAGTTCTAAGTAAACGGAAGCAGCTTGTTGACCGTCGCATTCCCATCCCCATATGAAAGGTTTTGAAAAGTCTCCTTCATATATATATATATATATATATATATTTTTAAAAATAAGCGTGTCTGCCTGGGAGTTTTGATTCAGGTGGAGATGACTCAATACGCACAAGTAGGGCTTTACTTGGCAACTGATTTGCAAGATCACAATACACACAACCAAGGCTTTGATTGGTAATGGTGCCGATGATAAATTAATGTGTTCTAGAATTTTCATTACTATGGTTTGGTGTGTGTTGACTGTCACCATGTCCATATATATGAAAGATGCCTTGCCATCAAGGAATTAACTCCTTGTTGGAAATAATATCATTTTCATAATTAATTTATTAGTTGGAATAAAGTAAAAAATAATTGAATAACTATTTGTAAGTTGCAATTAAAAATTAAAAATATTGTATATACATTTTTCATATATATATATATATGATTTGGTATATGTGAATATAGTTTTTAATTAAACATGAAAAATAAATGCATTACGTATTCAAAGAATGAGAGAAACTAGTAAATAAATATTCAATTAATACTGAAGAAATTTTTTTTTTTAGAAAAAAAAAAAACATTATGGAAGTAGAAAAACAAGGGTCCATTATATACCGAAGAATTTTTTAGCCTTTTTTTCTTTTACCATCAATTGCATTTGTCCATAATCATCTAGTGATGTGTAAATGAATTGAAAATTTCCATGTAGAAGCATTACAAGATCCAATTTTGTGACAAATAGCACCTATTGCGGCGAGATATAAATTTTATCCCTTAAAATCTTTTGGTATTGAAACCAATTTTTAGTAACAAATATTTAAGTTTCTCAAATAAAAAAATCATAGTTTATAAATGCATTGATCAATTGAATAACCTGTCAACTAAAAGCTAATTGATAGTAAACGTTTAAACCAAAAAATATGTTTCTCATCACAAAATTCAACTTGTCAAAGCAACAATTCCTATTTTATTTAGAAACTTTTTATTGAAAAAAAAAGAAAGAAAGAAAGAAATAGTGATTGTGTAGAGTTGTTCAATAGATATATTCCACCAATTACATAAATATTGTTCATAGACTAAGCAGGTCAATTGGCGTATGGTTTGGGTGATTAAAGGTTCATATATAATAAATATAAGGTTTTTTTAGGCATCATAAAGATGAGAAAATATATATATATATATATATATATATATAGCTGTTCTCCTACCTACGTAGCTAATATATCATGAGTTGAAGTCGAATCGGTCAATTTCATACAGGCCAATGAAAAATAAGAATAAAAGATAATAAGTGTTTTTTGTGTGTATTGGAGATCTATTGTGGAGATGATTGGCCTTTGGAATAGATTTAGAACTGAAAATTTTAGTGCTATTTGAACTTGATAACCACATGGGAGTTTCAAATAGCGGTTCATTTTCAACTTGGATTTCTGATCCAGCTTAACCACTAAGGCACAAATGGAGCTGGTGAAATTGGAACCCACAACCTTAAAGTGTGACCATCTCCTTCCTACCACTTGAGCTACTCCTTAGTGGTAAAGATAATGAATGTTGAAAACAGAAAACTACACAATTTGATGTTAATAATAGAAAAAATAAAAATAAGATGAAAAACCAAACAAACTCCATCTAAACTAACCTTTAAACGAAGAAAACTGCACACAGCTAGTAACCAAAAATGAAAATATTACCGAACAGGTTAGTGGAAAACAGTCTTATGAGTCCTTTAGTATAACTAAATGGCTATTATTAAAGATAAATCTAATAGTTACCTATGTTTTGTCCTTTGACTAGAATACCAAAGAGAGGATTTGAAAATTTTGTTTACAATGAAGAAAATACAGTCCTCGTAGTCTATCAAACAAAATGAAAGACTTATACTAATTTATTGGGGTTCGTAGATGAATCTAAACTTACACTTTTACTTCCTCAACTTGAAAGAGTGTGGATCATTAATTCGCATTTAGAACCAACTCGATCTCTGAAAAGTCATCATATTCTGATATTAGTGTTGGCAATGATGTTGAAATATTTGATTTCTCCCCAACATCCTGTGTAGTCTTCTCTTGAGGACATAGGAAAGGCTTTGGAGGCATTTCTAGGCTTTCAATTTCTCCTTCAAGCATCTTTTCACTTTGTTCATCGAAGGGCGGTCACTTGGCTTTAACTGTATCCACCATAATGCTACTATTATCATCTTCTTTCTTATTCTTGATTCTTCCCCAGTTGCATTTTCCATTTCTATGTCCTTCCCTTTATTGATTTGGTCATAAGCCCATGAAGGGAAATAAATTTGACTTGTATGCTCTGCAGCTGCATTCAAGTTCTTCCTTTTGCATGCCATTTCCATCAACAGCATCCCAAAACTATACACATCAGCTTTATAAGAAACACGACCAATATTTTTGTAAAACAACTCCGGAGCCATGTATCCCATGGTTCCTCTGGCCTGAACAGAGAATCAATGCTATTGTCTAATGGACACATTCTTGCAAGACCGAAATCAGAAACCTTTGGAACAAAATCGAAATCCAAAAGAATGTTGTGGGGCTTAATATCAAAATGCAGAATTTGCATGTTGCATCTTTGATGAAGATATTCGATACCACAAGCCACTCCAAGAGAAATTTCTAACATTTTTTTGCAATCTAAGGAGTTAATTCCTTGTTGAGAAAAGATGTATCTATCAAGAGAACCATTGGGCATGAAATCATATATAAGAGCACCTTTTGAACCCTTTACGCTAAACCCAACTAGTTTCACTACATTAACATGGTGAATTCTTCCAATAGTAGCAACTTCGTTGATGAATTCTTGTCCATTGGCTTTAGATTTATCTAGCATCTTCACCGCTACAAGACGGCCACTAGAAAGCTTTCCTTTATACACACAACCATAACCTCCTTCACCTAACTTGTCCTTAAAACCTCTTGTTATCTTTCTAAGATCCTTGTACGAGTACCTCTTAGGCATAAAATCGTGGTTAGCTTTTATGAATTCTTCAATGTGATGATTATAGATGCGCCGCCTTTGCCATTTATCCACCAAAATTGTAATAGTCGGAATCCCAAGTATGGTTCTCGGTACAAATAACACACCTGTTGCATTAACAGCAGCATGACGAAATTTCATAAATCATGATGAATATGTAAGATAAAACACTTCGCTACGCAGAAAGTTTGATCAACAAAGCAATTAATTTCATTTGTCAAGAGACTTACCCATGAACACGCCCACCATCCCTAAACAATCTGCACGAGGATAATGGAACCCCATTAATTTTATCAGATATATTTAGAATATTTTAGAAAAAGATGCGTAAAATTAATGCACGTATAAACCAACAAAATTACCATTAACATTTTATTATTTTATAGAGCAAGAGCAACCCTGATCACCGTCTCTGGATTTAAAAAGGGTTTGGCCATTTTACATCAAAACTAGTGGGAAAACTCTGACAGTTTAATAATGACATTCAAAAAAACAATTTACATATAAAAAAAATTGTGAAAGTACAAAAAGCTGTGTTTTGGTAAAAATTTCAATGAAATAAAAAAACATTGGTGATAATTTAAAATTGACTATATTTTACTTTTGATTCCGAAAAAAGAACCAACAAAATACTATGAAACAAGTTTGAGATATGTACATATTAATGTATGTTTTAGGGAGCAATTTGCAAATTTATACAGAGGGCATTGGTTCCCAAAACCCTTAAAAAAAATGAAAGCTAAACTTGTAGTGCTGCAGTAGTAATGCACATGAGGTAAATTGTATACACAGGAGAAGATTCTCACATGCAAGGGATCTGAAAATGACATAGTACTTATACGTAGGACCTACATCCAAATTAAACAAAACAAAATGTGAGCTCTCGTACCATTGTGAACGTTAAGGGATCGACAAATATTACAGAAATCAGCCACATTGACCCAAGAGTATAGAGCTTCAAAAATAGTTGAAGGCTAATTATTTGAACATGATCCAAGAGTATAGATGTATTTTTAAAATTAAGAGCATAAATTTTTTATAAACAAAAATCTTATTCCTACTTTTGCATCATCATATTTAACTTATCCTTACCACAATGTTTTTTGCCTTTGCAATTTGGCAACCATGAAAGCATAAATCCATGTACAAGCTTATTGTGGATGTCTTCGTAGGTAATGTTCATGTTTTCGTTTTCCCACTCTGATGTTGTAAGACTCATAACCATGAGCTCTATACGTCAGAAGTTGCTAAATTCTCAGGCAGCTGAGCTACCAAGCATGACATAAGAATAATCTCCTTTGCCTTTGGAACTATTTATACAAGGAGTAGCGTGTATATAAAGAGGAGAATCCACTGGATTTTCACAGCTCAAGAAAATCAGAGGCAATAGAACCCAATAGCTACCTCTTAATAACTCCATTGAATATGGATCCATACCACTGAAGTTATATTTGGCCAAAGAGTGACGAGGAATGGAGGAGCAATTATCCTCGTCGACATTGGAATCCATCACTCTGATTGTGTGATTATTGTAATTGATTGCTTGGACATTGTATTTTCCCGAGTACAAGTATAATACAGTAAGATTGTTCTCACAAGAAAGCTTGTACCTTTTGTCCCCGCAGTGATCTGGATCGGTTTCCAGCCGAAAAGGAGAGTGTATGTTGAGGATGTTGCCGCGGGAAGAAGAACAGTACTTGGTGATGCGATCCTGATTGTCGATATTCGTTGCATGGACACTAGGCTTGAGTAGTATAATACAAACTGAAAAGGCTATGAATGGTGCCCACAATTGCAGTGTTGAAATTTTCATTTGGTGGTGTGAGCTTTGTCACAACTAACAAGTGTGAACAAGCATATGAAGAGAACAAGCATATCTATGAAGTCTATGAGTTATTGACATATGAAGAAGTGTTGACTGTAACCATCTGAACTAGACATTTTTCCATGATAAATACCCTGCAGGCTTTCCCTGTAGTCTCCTAGAAAATGATGAGTTCATATTTTTCCACGGCGTAGTGAATACTTTGTTTCTGTTAAATTTTAATCCATGAGACTAATTAATTCTTAAAAACCGGCTTATAAGATGATGATTGTCCAATACTTATACACAATATATTTTTATTGTACCCTAGTAATACGGTACTGTTCCAATAGGTCAAGCACGCATAGAAAGACAATTATATAATATATTTTGTAACTTATGTTTTGAAATAAAATATAAGATTGATACTTATGCATAGGTTGCTCTGTTTTGCTTTAGCTTGAAGAGCATCTTCGACTTGTTTTACAAGAAAAATTAGTGAAACAGCAGAGGACATGCCTTAATATTCTTTAACTGAATATATAACTTGAAACATGAAAGTAAACGATCTCTCCAAGTTTAATTATAACTATGATTTTGAAGGTCATTAACCCCAAATTAATAAAGTTAATTAAAAACAAGATTAATAAAATCTGAGCTGAAAGCTGTTGGTGATTAATACTATTGAAGGTGATGAGCCATTTGGACGATATTCCATCCAAGCTGAGCGTTTTATCAAGTCAATCCACATCAGCAACAGTTGAAGCTTCACAAACAACAGAAAGTGTGTCTATTCTTCAAGCACTTTGTAGACAAATCTGAATCATCCCCCAACATAGTTTTGCTCTTAATTTATTTGGGAATTGATTCAAAAAAGGAAAAGATTCAACACAATTTGATGATATCAAAACTGTGATTTTGTTTAGAAAATGAACAAATCAAACAGAGGAACAGTTGTCTTAATATATATGAAAGGAAGTTTAATTGCACTAATTTGTTATAGTTGAAGAAATAATTCAGTTTCCTTTTAAATTCTTGAACTTACTAGAATCAAGTTAGATCTGTCAATCTGCATTTAGAATCAAACTGATCTCTTTAGAGTCATCATTCGTTGATATTGATGAGTAAGATGAAACTAATTTATCCCCTTCATATGAGGGTGTTGACGTGATGCTGAATTCGACATCATTCTCTTCCAGCCATTTAAATGGCTTTGGAGGCATTTCTAAGCATTCAACCTCTCTTTCAAGCGTCTCTTTGATTTTATTCATTGAAGGTCGATCACTTGGCTTCATTGTCATCTTCTTTCAAATTTTTTATTCCTCCTCGGATTCATCTCCCATTTCTAAGTCTTTTCCATTGTTGAATCGGTCATAAACCCAAGATGGGAAATAAATTTGACTTGTATGCTCTGCAACTACAACTACAACTGCATTCAAATTCTTCCTTCTACTTGCCATTTCCATCAACAACATCCCAAAACTATACACATCAGCCTCGTAAGAAACCCCAATATTTCTGAAAAACTACTTTGGAGCTATATATGCACCCCAAAATACGTTATTATAATCCACATTTGTGTGGTTAGCAAATTAAGACTTGGTATCGATGCAAATTACCAAATTATTTACGTAATTCATGAATTTTTCTTTTGTCACGATTACAAATTTCAAATTAGGACTTGGGATTGAAATCAAATTCCCAAATTGTTTACGTAATTCATGACTTTTTTTTTTAAATACAAATTTCCATTTTTTTTTTTTTTTGCAAATAGTTTTTTCAACAGTCATATAATTTCCGGAAGAATAAATTAATTCGAAAGAAAAAGAAAAAACAAATGTCAAAGTTCTTAGGCCCAATGACTATGGGCCATTAAGATAAGAAAAAAAATGCTCCAATAAACGTGGGCCGCAGTGAGCTAAGATTTAAAAGTGCTAGCTCAGAAGATGACGAGGCGTAATCTCATTGGTCAGCATCACACGAGTCGAGCCTCCGAGTCTGGAGAATTCTGAATGAAACATCGAATCCTCGCTCCGCGGCCGAAATTCTGACGGAAATGGTGAGCTGAATCCCCTATTTTTGTTGTTATTTCGGAAATGTTAGATTCCATAAAGTTTTGATTTTTGTGGTTGATTTCACTTACTCAGGAACTAATTCAGTGGACTCCACTAGATTTTGAGTTCCATTTAGTGGAATCTGATGGTAAATTTGAGTAGGTTGAACCAAACATAGCCTTTAGCAGTCTGGTTTCCCAATTTTTCCATGGAAACTCTGTTGGTTTTTTTTTTTTTTTTTTTTGCTTTTTTGGTTTATGAATTGGACGATACTGATTATAAAACTAGCCCCATCTGATTTCTTCTAATGGCGGAATATGTATGTAGTACATACTACAATGTTTAGTCTTAATGAGAATAGAGAATCTGATGCATTTGGTTGTAGAGCCTGTGTTAAGTTCCCAAAGAAGGAAATAAAGTGAGTAGAGGAGTGGTCTGCCCAAACGTTCTCACGCTTGTAAACAGAGTGTAGAGTGGCAAATTGCCTGATGTTTCAATAGTTTTTTATATCTGGATTTTACATGTAATAATTGAAAGCTGTGTTATAATAGGTGATTAAAAATACAAGAAAAATGCTGACCTCTAAGCTTTGGGGATGAATTGAAGACTGGTGGAATGCTGAATTTGTACTGAGAAAAGAAAGGAAAGCAAATCTTCGTTTTGTTTCTGAAAGCAAGGCTGAATTTTTACTAAATGGATGGATTTTGAGGTATGTCTGATTTTATTACCAAATTAATTCATTGACAAGGCTCTCTCTGTTTTGCTTCTGTTTGAGTTCATGGAAGGCTCTCTCTGTTTTGTTCGAAATGAAACAATTTTTAGATCATGTTCTACTTCTAGCCAAGTTTTTTTTGTCCTTGGGATAAACTAAACTCGAAAATTTCATAACTATTTCCACTTATTATAAACAACACGCCACAAGCAGCACACAACACGCACAACAACTAGTAGAGGACTTGAATTCCTCATCAAGTGCAACTGCAAGTATGAAAGTAATTTATGACCTCTATAAACACAGAGATCTATGATTTCCAACGGCGTAAAAGGAAAACAATTAATATAATTTTCATGACACTAAAACTAATGTTATGTATTACACACACGATGAGTAAAAATGAAATATATTAAACTTGTATCAGCAAATATGGACCTTCAGCTTACCCTTTACATCCACAAACTTATTATTGTCACTTGAATTCAGAATCAGACTTATCTCTTCATTGTCATCATCTTCCAATGGTATCGTTGAGCATTTTGAATTTGATGTCTTTCCAACATCCTCTACAGACTTCTGTTCAGGACAAAGAAAAGGCTTTGGAGGCATTTGTAGAGATTCAATTTCTCCTTCAAGCATCTGTATGACTTTATTCATTGAAGGTCTGTCACTTGGTTTCATCTGTATACACCACAATGCTACTATTATCATCTTCTTTCTTATTTTTGATTTCTCCTCTGTGATTGCATCTTCCATTTGTAAGTCATTTCCTTCAATGATTTGGTCATAAACCCAAGAAGGGAAGTATATTTGACTTGTATGCTCCGCAACTGCATTCAAATTTTTTCTTCTGCTTGCCATTTCCATCAATAACATTCCAAAACTATACACATCAGCCTTGTAAGAAACTCCTCCAATATTTCTGTAAAACAACTCTGGAGCCATGTATCCCATGGTTCCTCTTGCTGCAGTCAAAGACACAATGCTTTTATCCAATGGACACAATCATGCAAGACCAAAATCAGAAACTTTTGGAACAAAATTATCATCCAAAAGAATGTTGTGCGGCTTAATATCAAAATGCAGAATTTGCATGTTGCAGCCTTGATGTAGATATTCAATACCACGAGCCACTCCAAGTGAAATTTCATACAATTTCTTGTAATCTAAGGAGTTGTTTCCTTCTTGAAAATATACGTATTTATCAAGAGAGCCATTAAACATAAAATCATATACAAGAGCTCGCTTCGATCCCTCAACACAAAAACCTACCAGTTGCACCACATTGACATGGTGAATCCTTCCAATAGTAGCAACTTCATTGATGAAATCTTGACCATCTGCCTTAGTTTTCTCCAACATCTTGATTGCTACAAGTCGTCCGCTACGAAGCTTTCCTTTATAGACAGAACCGTAGCCTCCTTCACCTAACTTGTCCTTGAAACCCTGGGCCATCTTTCTAATGTTGGAGTATGAGTACCTTATAGGCATAAGATTATTGTTACTTTGTAAAAATTCTTCGATAACATCATATGTTGATAGATGCCGCCTTCGCCATTTATAGATGAGAAATGCAATCACACATGGAGTCCCCAATAGTGTTTTGGTCACCAGCCATAAAAGCACTGTAAAAATATGCATTACTCATAATTAAGTGTTTAAGGTCCGTATAACATTAGTTTGTGCAGATCATTAAAATCTTAAAAGAAAACTCACATTGGACAAATTATTAACAAAGCTGTAAATCAATTAAGGATTTACCTAATAATTCGAGTCCGACGAAGAAGTCAACTGCAGGAGAGAAAATAATAAGTAGATTCATTCAGCTAAGTAATGTTTCCTTTTTTTTTTGGAAGAAGAAGAAAATTGTAACTAAGCTAAGCTAAAGCTTTACATTCTCTAACATATATGTACAGTGTAAAATGGGTAGCTGTCACATAAGATCATAGAATTCTCACAAATAAGTATACAAAGAATTAGAATTTTCCAATTTTCAATGAAGAAAAAGTGCAACACTTTGTTAAATATTAAAGCAATACACTAAACAGTTTTTTCTAGCTTCCATAGATTGTTAGTTTAAAAAGACGTCGAGAAGACACGCACCTTCAAGAGCACCGGAAAAAACTTTCCTTCGAGAAATTGCTATGGTGAAAAAAAAAAGAAAAAAAAAAGACAGAAAGAAAGAAAGATCAGGGTAAATTACAAATCATCGAGTATTCGTGCAAAAAAATAAAAATTAATCTATTGATATTGTTTTCTTAAGCCATGTTTGTTGCGCAGAACTGAATATTATTATTATTAATAACGGATTGAATTAGTCTGATTTATATTGGATAAATATTATACCGTTTATATTTGATGCAGTTCTAAACTAAATAGTTGACTAATAGTAATTTATACCTAATATAATATATTATATTAAATTATAATATATATATATATATATGTATGTATTGTGTTTGTATGTGACAGGGTGAGTAAGAGAGTTATAGAGAGCAAGAGAGCATAATCCATAGTCCAATCGAGACCTGTGACTTTGAACGGGTTAGAATAGCACACTTAATCTTGTACTGAATAAAAAAATAAATAATTTTGACATAGTCCGATCAATCTCATACTAAATGAAAAAAATAGACAATTTTGATCTAATCCGATGTACTACACCAAATGCTAGACAAGAACTAAATATAATACAGCAATGTCCGGCATACCGAACATGGCATTAGTGACATATATACTTTGGATTGCAATAAATCTTATCAAATTAAATAAGTAATAATTATTGTCCATTAACTGCATGTCTCGTATTTATATTAAAGGAAACTGCATGAGAGTAGTCTTCGGTAAGGTTTACCAATATATGCCAACTGGTCCAAGGAATCTGCAAGAAACAAAAGAAAAATAAAATTAGAGAGATGATAAATAATATATTGAAAAGCTTATATTCGGAACACAACTGCAGAGGCACATCATAGCAAATTAATTATATATGTAGAAAGCGATGCTACATTTTTCTGGACAAAAGAGAGCGAACCAGATTGCATACTGAGAATACTTGCTTTTAACTAAATAATAATAATAATAATAATAATAATAATAATAATAATAATAATTATTATTATTATTATTATTATTATTATTTTTTTTTGAATCCTAAAATTTGGCAGTTTTGTGGAAACTGTATCCATGCATGATAAAATAGTTAGTACTTAAAAGGATGTCTACACAATATTCCTCACCTTCAAAGTTACTGAGAATCTGCTTTAATTTACCTACATCATCCATCCAATTAGAAACCAAATTAATTTTAGCTCGCAATATAATATCTTGGACAAATTTTTAAAAAATAATATACCACAACAAACACAAAAGAAAATTCTTTCAACTCTTTCATTTTCTTACCACACGGAGGAATATATATATATATATATATATGGGTCATAAAAATGTTTCTTCATATTTCTTTCATACTTACCACACGGAGGATGTGTTAGTTTCCATAGATCACAAGGTGAACACTGGACCGCGTTATTGAAGTCATTAACATAGCAGTAGTCATCAACATTTTCAGCATAACTTTGGAACCATGAAAGCTCAAATCCGTTTGACATTTCATTGTGGATGTCTACGTATGAAATATTACTTTTTTTCCTGACAATTTCCTGCGACGATGTCATAACCATCAGCTCTATACGGCAGGAATCCTTCAACTCCGAAGCAGCTGTGCTACCGTTTATGACATAAGAATATTGCGCTTCGGGACGACCATACAAATCCCAGCTTGAAGTTTTACTACTAATACATGGAGTAGTAGGTATATAAAGAGGAGAATTCACTGGATTTTCGCAACTCAAGAAAGTTATAACCTCTGAAAGCCTAACAGGACTATTCCTATGTTCATTGCCTCTACGTATGTAGGTTGTATATGCAGCATCATAATAACGACGGAAGTTATAGACGGGGAAAGAGTAAAGAGGGAGAGACGAGCAATTATCCTTGAGAAAATTGGGATCCACCACTCGGATGGTGTAGTTATTGTAATTGATTGACTTGACATAGAATTTTATAGAAAACAAGTATAAAACGGTAGTAGTAAGGTTGTTCTCACAAGAAAGATTGTAACGTAGGTCCCCGCAGTGTGGTGGATCGGTTAGGAGTCGGAAAGGATGGCTTATATTTTGAACATTACCGCAGGAAGAGGGAGAACAATGGGCATGAAGAGCTTTTGCATCGCTAATAGGTTGATGGAATAAGGTGAAAATAAGGGCTGCTAAGGATGTTGAGGACAAGGGTCTTCTGCTTTGCATTATGTTGGGAGACGAAATTTTTTCTTTTGGCTGATCTTCGTCACGTTAAAATACAAGTATCCACATATGAACTGTATATATAAGCTTTTTTTTTTTTTAACTGTTCTTTATGCATATTAAAGATGCCTAAATTAAACATTTTCCGCCATATTTATTAATAAATATATCTCCACAGATCACTTATTCTCATAGATGATATAATTAATTTTTTAATTATATCACATGTTTGGGGCTATGAGTTGATCCTACGTCCTAGTCCTACACGTTTCTTTCTTTTTTTTTCTCTCTCTCTTGGTCTTCCAAGTCTTTGATGTTTTTTCTTTTTTATAATAATAGGTCTAAGTGCAGAGTCTTGATGAAATTTTTTCCATATTACATATTTTTTCTAGTGTTGCTGATTTGATTAGCTTTTGTATTGACCCTCCTATGTAGGCTTGCTGCTCTGAAATGCAGGAAGATTCTTTTATATCGGATTGGATTGTACTAGTTTCTGATTATGATTTATGAATGCTCTTGTCCCCAAAAAAATTAACAGAATTAATTAATATAATTAACACAGAATTAATTAATTAAAACACAAGTTAACAAAGAGTATTGAAAAAACAAACCAATAAAAAAACATGGAAGACCAAAAAAATTAAAAATGACATGGAGGACTAGGGTTGGGCAATATAATCGGCAAACTCCAAAAAATGGCCCGAATCGACCCATTCGGTTCGGTGCACGGGTTTTTGATACCCAGCCGCACCGAATATTAAATAAAAAAATATTTACAAATATTTTTAACTTAGGGTTTGTCTCAAATATTTTCAGATGTTTCTTGATTTTTCCTCAGTTCCTTTTTTGATTGTCTCTCCAGCCCCCTCTATGTATCTACCCTCTCTCATTTCTTTCACGTAATGACGTGTAGGTTTATGATTAGCTTATATTTAGGGTTTAGTCCAACAACACATCACCACATCCTTAAGAACTGCCAGGTGACGAAGCTATTAGCTTAGATACAGATCTTCTACCGTGTGTGTAGGAACAACATATACGAACTTGGCAACTTATATATATATATATATATATGTATGTATATCCCTAATTATGCATGGCATTATAGTATTATATTAGTTAATTAGTAGAATATTACAAGTTTTGTAGCCATTGAAGGGATATTACTTTCCACAGCCAAATGTTTTTTTTAAAAACATTTGGTAGCAAAAAAAACTAATATAAAAAAATCATAAAACATAAAAATGAAAAAAAGGAAAGAGGAAAAAATAAAGAGTAATAAAGAATATGAAATGTTTTTGCAAGGTAATTAAAGTCTCGTTCATAATTGAAAAAAGCGTGTCAGCTAAGACATTTTGATTCAATTGAAAATGACTGAAACCTAAGATTTTGGGCATGCAGTGATGATTATTATTACTGTTCTTTGCATAGCTTGAACTGGTTTCATAGAATACAATACAGATAAGGAAGGCTTTGTGGTTTCCATTACTAGTATTATTTCTTTGCCTCAACTACACGACTAAAATAATATACGCACTTACCAAGTGTATGGGGTCAACGTTATATTGACTAGACTTGTAGTGGTTCCATGTCTATAAATCAACTTTCATGCTTACCTACCATGTCATTTTCATAATTAAATTCTATTGGAGCTCAATAAATTTATCAAATAATTGAAACCCACGAGCTGTATAATATTAATAATCAGATATCACAGTTTCTTTTTTTCATATTGCCTTTATCTTTATTTTCCAATACAAATATTTGGGCAGGAAGGACACTGATCATTACAGCCACGCTTTGCTTGGCAACTGATTTTGGAAAGATCACAATACACACAAGCGGGGCTTTGATTGTTAATGGTGCCGATGATAAATTAATGTCTTCTAGAATTTTCATTACTATTGTTTAGGCTCAACCACACCGTACACCTTCATACACATTCCGCATATATGTGAACTCTATAAAGCCATCATTATTGACTTTTAGTGTGTACTGTTCACTGTCGCCGTATCCATATATATGAAAGATTTTTCCATGCCTTCCTAACTATAGTTACTGCAATATCATTTTCATAATTAATTTATTAATTGGAATAAAGTAAAAATTAATTGAATAACTATTTGTAAGTTTCAATTAATAATTTAAAATATTGTATATATATATTTTTCATATAAATATGATTTGGTACAGTATGTGAATATAGTTTTTAACTACATATAAAAAATAAATGCATTACGTATTCAAAGAAAGAGAGAAACTAGTAAATAAATATTCAATTAATACTGAAGAATTTAAATATATATATATATATATATATGAAAGTAGAAAAACAAGGGTCCATTATATACCCAAAAATTTGTTATCCCTTTTTTGTTTTTACTATCAATTGCATTTGTCCAGAATAATCTAGTGATATGTGTAAATGAATTGAAAATTTCACGTAGAAGCATTACAAGATCCAATTTTGTGACAAAAAGCACTTTAAAATTTTCTCCCTTAAAAACCTTTGGAACTAAAACCAAATTTTAATAACAAACATTTAAGTTTTGTGGCTGGTTCGCTTTTCTGTTGGGGTTGTAGTGACAACCTGACTATAAAATATTTTCTGGCTATATCACAAATTACCAAAAGGATATAAGAACATTGCTGTCTGGATTCGGACAAACCAGAGGTTGACGAAAAAGTAATAGTAACCAAGAATGCCATAGCTTCTTCTAATAATAATAAGTAACCAAATTAACTTGATAGGAGGAAGTAAAGTTATGAGGGGACGAAGAATAGAGATGGATGGAGGAGCGCAATCAGCCTTAATTTAAATATTGGAATCCACCATGCAGTCGGATACGTAGTATAATTCCCTGAATAGAAGTATAATACATTATTGTAGGTCTCAACTATTTTCCACAGGTTACATATATGTTGACCTGTAAAGTATGATGACCGTCACTTTCCGATCCCCACATAATAAAAAGACGTTTAAGAATCCAATTAATGTACGTAACTACTCACATTCCCTACAATTTCTAAGTTGATGTGATTTCTTCTCCAATGAATTTTGTATTTCAAAATAAATATCAACATCACATTATAAAACGTATGGAATCTAAGGAACTATATATATACTGACTCTGTATGTAATTAATAAATCAAGGATTCTGTCTGATTATTTTCCACACATCAATCTTACAAATTTTATCAACTAATGCTTCTTGAATGAATATTATATATTTAAGAATAAAATATCACATCATATTTGTTAGGTCTCTAAATAAATTAAGGAATTATAATCAAACAAAACAAACTGAAGTGTATGGACGTTTAACTATCTATATATCAATTATGAATTCACTTGATAATCCGTGTTGGGCCATTCATTTCTCACCCCTTTCTGTATCTTTGAATTTTCTTGGTCTACGTCATCAAAATATTTCTTTTCTTTTCTTTTTTTTTAACGCTCTTTATTGTTATTATTTTTATTTTATTTTTTTTTGTTAATTTGCGTAGATGGAGTACTAATTTGTCCTATCATTGCTTTGTGTAAACACATCATCGTTTTAGCGGTGAATATTTCTTAGATTTTGGATATGTAGAGAGGTAATTTTACCAGGCCACCATTGCTATTGTATGCCGCTGAAGTTTGAACATCATTTTATTTTGTGTGTATATCTGTCAGCAGTTTGAATTATAAAACAAAACAGAATGCAAAACAATTTCTTGACACAAATTCAGAGATTGTGATTATTTAGTCCCAGTGAGTATACCATATTTGTCTTCACATATTCAGTTCATGTTGCTTCCACTGTTGGCCAATTCTTAAGCACATTTGGCCAACTCTAAAAGCACAAATACGCTATATATTGGACTAAAAGGAACTAAGAAAGAAAGTTCCTTTTTTTGGTCCAACTTAACAACCAGGAATGTTGCTTCCTGGTTGTAACCTGCATTTTCTTCAATTAAGATGAAGATAAAGCCTATATATTGGCATAACAAAGAAACCTAGCATTGCTGAGACATTAATATTTGATTATTTGGCTTGTTTCTTTTGCTTTTTTATTATAGTATTGATTTTAATTATATGGGTCCAAATTAGAATTCAAATTTGTTGCGCTTTTGCCACAAGAGGATTAATTTGAGAGTAACAATGCTTCAACTAGCACAATGGGATTAGCTGTTGTTTATGCTAGATTTTACTCCACCATAAACCATTGTGCACTCCACTTTTAATTTGCAAAATGAGGGATGAGCATGAAGCTTTGGGGCACCGGTGTGATACCTGTCAAAGAACTTCTAACGCTTGAATCAGTCCTGATCTCAAGGAATAGAGAATCAGCTTTGGACTTTTAAAAGCAATGCAGTTTTTAGAGTGCGTACCTTTGCTTTGAAGAATAAGTGAGGTACTTATAGGTTAGGTTTTGCCTTCCTGACTAAGATAGAGTAGGAAACCCTAGCCGTCTTAATTTAGGGCAAATCTCTAAAGTTTGCTCATCCATATTAGGAAATTAGAATATAGGAAAGATTCTAGTATTAGCTGCTAGATGAACTTTCCTACTTAAAACTTTTCTTAACTCTTATCACATTTAAGTTATGAAAGACCGTTCCGAACTAGGTTGTCGCTCGGCTTTCTTTATGTCCGAGCCAAGCCTTCCCAAGCTAAACATTGATGTCCCTTCCAGAGGATTCCCTATTCGTTCGAGCGGACCCATCATTTGAACCCCATTCCAGTTGGTTTAGTTCCAACAGGTCAATCCAATGGGTCTGACCGTTTGTTCATCGTGGGCCTGGGAGGCCCAGTCCGGTGGAAATTTTATCCGGTATGGATTGAACATGCATAGATTGGCGACATATGGCAGGATAGTATAGATGGAATCATGTCACCTATCCCTTAGCTTTGGTAAAATTATTTAAAAGATTAGTAAGAGGCTGGCTGAGCCCCATCTAACATGATAGGTGAAATTGCTGGCCGTGGACTAGTTTGGGGAGGCCACATGGAGGATAGCAGATCGCCTCAGTCGTGAAAAGTGGCTTTATCAAAATTAGAGACCATAAAAATAGGCAGGTTAACAGATTCAATGGGACATTTTTCCTTTTCATGCAACATGACTTCTTGTGCAAGAGGTAAGGTCAGTCAGTCGCTTCTAAGTAGCTCTTGTTGAACTTTTATAGCATCAGATGCTCTTGGGTAGCTCAGCACGCCTTGTTGACTGTGTGTTGGGTCTCTCAAGTGAGTTGGGCTCTTTTAGATTTCAATTGAGCCTTAAATTCGGCTTAAATTTTGACTTGTGTTTGAGCTGAAAATCTACACATAACAAAGGTTTCACACAATCTAAGAGAATAATTTCTAGAAATAGATAAACTAAGATGAGTTTGAATACTAAGTGTGAAAATAATTAAGAATGTAGATCCTATATCCTGTTGTTTATATATTCATCAAATATGATATTTATAAAAAAAAAAATTGGGATAAACTACAAGGAAATTCAGAACAATTCCCAATAAATATGTTGCACAGGCATTACGTTATTACCAAAAACAAAAGTTGTGCATTTCATTTAGCTGTGAGTAGCTTTCCTTCTCATTGCTCTGTTTCAGTTACTTTGTCGACTAAATCTGAATGCATCGACCAACATAAATTTACTCTGGATATATCAATTGGTTCATAAAAGGGAAAATCTTTAACATAATTTTCATGACACCAAATCTAACGTTATGTATTACACAGCGAGTAGAACTACATACAGCACATTCGTATCAACAAATATGGACTTTCAGCTTTCCCTTTACATCCTCAAATTTATTATTGTTATTTGAATTCAGAATCAGACTTATCTCTTTGTTGTCATCATCTTCCGATGGTATCGATGAGCATTTTGAATTTGATGTGTCTCCAACAGCCTCTACAGATTTCTGTTCAGGACAAAGAAAAGGCTTTGGAGGCATTTGTAGAGATTCAATTTCTCCTTCAAGCATCTGTATGACTTTATTCATTGAAGGTCTTTCACTTGGTTTCATCAGTATACACCACAATGCTATTATTACCATCTTCTTTCTTATTTTTGATTCCTCCTCTATCATTGCATCTTCCATTTGTAAGTCGTTTCCTTCATTAAGTTGGTCATAAACCCAAGAAGGGAAGTATATTTGACTTGTATGCTCCGCAACCGCATTCAAATTTTTTCTTCTGCTTGCCATTTCCATCAATAACATCCCGAAACTATACACATCAGCCTTGTAAGAAACTCCTCCAATATTTCTATAAAACAACTTTGGAGCCATGTATCCCATGGTTCCTCTTGCTGCAGTCAAAGACACAATGCTTTTATCCAATGGACAAAATTTTGCAAGACCAAAATCAGAAACCTTTGGAACAAAATTCTCATCCAAAAGAATGTTGTGGGGCTTGATGTCAAAATGCAAAATTTGCATGTTGCAACCTCGATGTAGATATTCAATACCACAAGCCACTCCAAGAGAAATTTCGTACAATTTCTTGTAATCTAAGGAGTTATTTCCTTCTTGGGAATATATGTATTTATCAAGAGAGCCATTAGACATGAAATCATATACAAGAGCACGCTTTGATCTCTCGACACAAAAACCTACTAGTTGCACCACATTAACTTGGTGAATCATTCCAATAGTAGCAACTTCATTGATGAAATCTTGACCATTTGCCTTAGTTTTCTCCAACATCTTGATTGCTACAAGACGTCCGCTACGAAGCTTTCCTTTATAGACAGAACCATAACCTCCTTCACCTAATTTGTCCTTGAAACCCTGGGTCATTTTTCTAATGTTGGAGTATGAGTACCTTATAGGCATAAGGTTATTGTTACTTTGTAAAAATTCTTCAATAACATCGTATGTTGATAGATGCCGCTTTCGCCATTTGTAGATGAAAAATGCAATCACACATGGAGTGCCCAATATTGTTTTTGGTACCAGCCACGGTGCCACTGCCATATAGATATATACAAATTAATCTAGTGAAGTGGCATCATATAGTTTTGGGTTTCAATAACTAATTAAATCAGTTTAGTCTACTAACTACACGCTTGTATTTCTTCCGGCATCCATAAAAAACAACTTGTATATAGTGGAATTGTTACATTACTCATAATATATAGAACATACATAGAGAATTTATTTTAAAACATACTATTTTGATGGATAATAGTCCTTACGGAACAACCTTACTATTTCCCTGGGCAATGATCCTAAGTTTCAATCCCACAGCTCCAAGATCAATTTTGAAAAAAAAAGAAAAAAGAAATGAAAATTCTACTTTTTTCCCAAGTACCATTACTTCGTTCATTTAATTTATCTGAAACTGTAATTTAAGTTTTTGTACCAAAAATAAAAAGTGAGAAAATAAGGATTTACCACCATAGATGAAAACGGTCTCCAAGGAAACTGCAAGAACCAAAAGAATAAATTAAAGAGATGCTAAAAATATATCACGTATAATAGCTAGCCAATTAGTTATGTTGAAAACCGTGCAATTCGGACACCGTACCGAAGAATCAGATTTTGATTTTTAATGATGCAATGACGATTAAAATTTGGATTTTAATAACAAAAAATTGGAAAATTAATATTAATATTTGGCTGTTTTGTGAAACTGTTTGCATGCATATAAAATATTTAATATGATAAGTTGTCCAAAGGAAATTGATCCTTACTTTCAAGATAGTCGAGAATGTTAGAAAATATACCTGCATAGCTCTTTTTCTTTTCTTTTTTTTTTCCAAACAATAAAATCTTAAATCGAGGGGAAAAACAATATTGAATAATCAAACTAAAATCTTCTTCTTTCACATAATCATCACAACTTTGTTTACCATTTAGATGAATACAATTTAGTGAGTTGCTGGAGTCATTGAAATAGCAATCGCTAAAGTCGAGATCCCATAAAATCTCAAACCCATATGCAAGTTGATTGTGGATGTCTACGTAGGAAATGTTGCTGTTTTCTATAATTCCCTGCGGCCTAGATGACGTCATAAACATCATCTCTATAAGGCAAAAGTCCTTCAACTCCGACACATTTGTGTTACCAACATGAACATAAGAATATCGTTCTTTAGATTCGGACCAACTGGAGCTTGAGGAATAAGTAGTGGTGTTAATGCATGGAGTAGTGGGTATATAAAGAGGAGACTTCACTGGATTTTCACATTTCAAGAAAGTTATAACCTCTGAAAGTTTGTAGTCATCGAAATCATAATAAGATTTAACATCATTTTATTATAAGGGGACATCGGATACCGATAAGTGAAGTTATAAGGGGACAAAGAATAAAGAGGGATGGAGGAGCAATCATCCTTTACAACATTGGAATCCACCAATCGGATTGTTTGGTTGATGTAATTGATTGCCTGGACGTAGTATTTCCCTGCATCCAAGTATAATACAGTACGAGTGTTGTTGTTTTCACAAGAAAGACTGTACCTTAGGTCGCCGCAATGGTCGGGATCGGTTTGGAGTTGGAAAGGGTAGCTGATATTATGGATATTGCCGCAGGAAGAAGGTGGACAAGGATGAGTATGGTCTGCATAGCAGCTGGTTTGATAGAATATTACAAGACATGCAAGGAAGGCTATGATATGAATATTGATGAAGAAGACAAGGTTGTCACTGTTTCCATGATTATTACTCTGGCTTTGCCTCTCAACCACACAACTCTACTTCCTTATATTTCCACTTAATTATCAAGTCTATAATTGAAGATAATTGAAGCCAATGTTAATTGAAGTCTAGTTCTAAGTAAACGGAAGCTTGTATATTTATTTTCCAGTACAAATATTTCGACTGGAAGGACAATGATCATTACAGCTACGCTTTGCTTGGGAACTGATTTGAAAGATCACAATACACACAAGCAGGGCCTTCTAGAATTTTCATTACTATTGTTTAGGTTCAACCACACAGTACACCTTCATACACATTCCACACATATGTGAACTCCAAAAAGCCATCGTTATTGACTTTTAGTGTGTGTTGACTGTCAGCATATCCACATATATAGAAGATTTTTCCATGCCTTACTAACTATAGTTACTACAGTATCATTTTCATAATTAATTTGTTAGTTGGAATAAAGTAAAAAAATAATTGAATAATTATTTGTAAGTTACGATTAAAATTTTGAAATATTGTATATATATATTTTATATATATATATATATTGGGTGCAGTATGTGAATATATATAGTTTGTAATTAAACACAAAAAATAAATGCATTACGCATTCAAAGAAAGAGAGAAACTAGTAAATAAATATTCAATTAATACTGAAGAATATATATATATATATATATATATATGAAAGTAGAAAAACAAGGATCAATTATATACCGAAGAATTTTTTATCCTTTTTTTTTTTTTTTTTTCTTTTTAACTATCAATTGCATTTTCCAGAATCATCTAGTGATATGTGTATATGAATTGAAAATTTCATGTAGAAGCATTACAAGATCCATTACAGTAGGAAGAAGCGGGGCAGTGGCGACGATTATGCTTTGCATTCGCATTGCTGGTTTGATGGAATATTAATATTACCATCAATACAAGAAACTCGGCTTTGATTGAAGTAGTTGGTGAAGACAAGGGTGTTCTTCTGGTTTTCATTTGCAGAGAGATTAAGAGGGCTTTTCTTTTCTCTGCTTCTTCTTCCATTTTTTTTTTCTTTTCTTATTATTTATTTTTTGTGGTGCAGATCAAAGCTTTTAATTTGCCACGCAGCCCACAACACGTTATTATAATCCACATGCGTGTGGTCACCAATTTAAGACTTGGAGTCAATGCACTCGGGTGTGCGAGACACCGCATTTCAGATTATATGCTTATGCAGAATGGAACGCCGTTAACAGTACTGGCTCTTATATACACGTAGCTAATTCGTTGTTTCTTTCTAATTATAACATTCACTTCAATCTTTGAAAATTATAAAAGGAATTTCTAATATAGTGGAAATAACAAAATGATTTATTTAAAAAATTTGTAGTTTCGAAGGGATGGGGTTTTGATTCGAATTCAGACAATAAAAGTAGAGGTGTATGGGCGTACTATTAGTGCTTTTTTTTTTCGAAATCACCTTGCAGGCTCCTTTTTGTGTGGACTTTCTAACAAATAAAAAAATTTAAAAATTTTAATGAGTAATTTTTTAATATTGGAAAAATAAAAAATTAATTTTATTAAAAAATATATTCTTTTAACAGTCCTTATATAATTTCCCAAAGAACAAATTAATTCGGAAAAAAAAAAAGGAAAAACAATGTCAAAGTTATACGGGCCAAGATTGAAAAATATGGCCATGGGCCAAGATTGAAAAAGGTACTACCTCAGAAGCTGACGAGGCGTAATCTCATTGGTCAGCATCACCACTGGTTGACGAGGAATATAGCACACGAGCCGAGCCCCCGAGTCTGGAGAATGAGAAGCAAGAAGCTTTGAGTAATTTCTACCAAAAAGAAAAGAAAAAAGAAGCTACGAGTAATTCTGAATGAAACATCGAATCTTCGCTCCGCAGCCGAAATTCTGAGGAAATGGTGAGCTAAATCCCCTAACTTTGTTGTTATTTCGACTAATTTTGTTGTTATTTCGGAAATGCTATCTCGGATTGCATAAAGTTTGATTTTCGTGTTTGATTTTGAGTTCCATGTACGAGTGGAATCTTATGGTAAACTTGAGTATAGGTTGAACCAAACACAGCCTTTAGCAGTCTGGTTTCCCAGTTTTTCCATGGAAACTCTCTTTTTTTTTTCTTTTTCCTTTTTTGGTTTATGAATTGGACGATATTGATTATAAAACTAGCCCTATCTGATTTCTTCTAATGACGAATATGTCTTAATGAGAATAGAGAATCTGATGCATTTGTTTGTAGAGCCTCTTTTAAGTTCCCAAAGAAGGAAATAAAGTGAGTAGAGGAGTGGTCTACCCAAACGTTCACACTTATAAACAGAGTGTAGAGTGGCAAATTACCTGATGTTTCAGTAGTTTTCTGTTTCTGATATTGTTTTATCCAATCTGGATTTTACATGTAATAATTGAAAGCTGTGTTATAATAGGATATTCAAAATACAACAAAAATGCTGACCTCAAAGCTTTTGGTGGAAGGATGAATTTGTACTGAGAAGAGAAAGCAAAGCAAAGCTTCAATTTGTTTCTGAAAGCAGGGCTGAATTTTTACTAAATGGATGGAGTTTGAGGTATGTCTGGTTTTGATTACCCAATTAATTCAATTACAAGGCTCTCTCTTTTTGTTCATGGAAGGCAATGAATTTAGATGCCTCAAAATTATATCTTGAATTTGACAATGCCATCTCAGATATGAAAGAATGTTTAGATCATGTTCTACTTCTAGCCAAGTCCTTTTCACTTTGGGATAAACTAGACAGGGAAATTTCATAACTATTTCCATTTATTATAACGTAACCATTACATAGAAAATAGTTAATGTTAATTAGTTGTGAGTTGCTTTTGTTATTACTATCCATATCATTTTCATGACTACATTATTGCTATGAATTGAAAAGTCAAACACAAAGTAATCGACATAACATTTAACATTGCATAGTCTTCAAGGAGATCGTTGGATGAAACAAACATAGCCACAAGCAGGAAACAACATGCACAACAACTAGTAGAGGATTTGAATTCCTCATCAAATGTAACTGCAGGTATGAAAGTAATTTATGACCTTTATAAACACAAGGATCTATGATTTTCATGACACCAAAACTAATGTTATGTATTACACGATGAGTAAAAAAGAAATATATTAAAGTTGTATCAGCAAATATGGACCTACAGCTTACCCTTTACATCCGCAAACTTATTATTGTCATTTGAATTCAGAAACAGACTCATCTCTTCATTGTCATCATCTTCCGATGGTATCGTTGAGCATTTTGAATTTGATGTCTCTCCAACATCCTCTACAGACTTCTGTTCAGGACAAAGAAAAGGCTTTGGAGGCATTTGTAGAGATTCAATTTCTCTTTCAAGCATCCGTATGACTTTATTCATTGAAGGTCTTTCACTTGGTTTCATCTGTATACACCATAATGCTACTATTATCATCTTCTTTCTTAACTTTGACTCCTCTGTCATTGCATCTTTCATTTCTAAGTCGTTTCCTTCATTAAGTTGGTCATAAACCCAAGAAGGGAAGTATATTTGACTTGTATGCTCCGCAACTGCATTCAAATTTTTTCTTCTGCTTGCCATTTCCATCAATAACATTCCAAAACTATACACATCAGCCTTGTAAGAAACTCCTATATTTCTGTAAAACAACTCTGGAGCCATGTATCCCATGGTTCCTCTTGCTGCAGTCAAAGACACAATGCTTTTATCCAATGGACACAATCTTGCAAGACCAAAATCAGAAACCTTTGGAACAAAATTCTCATCCAAAAGAATGTTGTGCGGCTTAATATCAAAATGCAGAATTTGCATGTTGCAGCCTCGATGTAGATATTCAATACCCCGAGCCACTCCAAGTGAAATTTCATACAATTTCTTGTAATCTAAGGAGTTGTTTCCTTCTTGAAAATAGACGTATTTATCAAGAGAGCCATTAAACATAAAATCATATACAAGAGCTCGCTTTGATCCCTCAACACAAAAACCGACCAGTTCCACCACATTGACATGGTGAATCCTTCCAATAGTAGCAACTTCATTGATGAAATCTTGACCATCTGCCTTAGTTTTCTCCAACATCTTGATTGCTACAAGTCGTCCGCTACGAAGCTTTCCTTTATAGACAGAACCGTAGCCTCCTTCACCTAACTTGTCCTTGAAACCCTGGGCCATCTTTCTAATGTTGGAGTATGAGTACCTTATAGGCATAAGATTATTGTTACTTTGTAAAAATTCTTCGATAACATCATATGTTGATAGATGCCGCCTTCGCCATTTATAGACGAGAAATGCAATCACACATGGAGTCCCCAATACTGTTTTGGCCACCAGTCATAAAGGCACTGTAAAAATATGCATTACTCGTAATTAAGTGTTCAAGTTCCGTATAACATTAGTTTGTGCAGATCATTAAAACATGGCATTAATGACATATATACTTTGGATTGCAATAAATCTTATCAAATTCAATAATTAATAATTTTTGTCCATTAAATGCATATCTTGTATTTATATTAAAGGAAACTACATGAGGGTAGTCTATCAGTAAGGGTTTACCAATTTGTACCACCACGGTTAAAGGAAGCTACAAGAAACAAAAGAACCAAAAATTAGAGAGATGATAAATAATAAACTGAAAACTTATATTCAGAACATTAATTATATACGCAGAAAGCGATGCAACTTTTTTTTGGACAAAAGAGAGCGAAGCAGATTGCATACTGAGAATACTTGCTTTTAAATATATATAAAAAATAAAATAAAATAAAATTTGTGAAAACTAAAATTTGGCAGTTTTGTGGAAACTGTTTCCATGCATGATAAAATTGTTAGTAATTAAAAGGATGTCTACACAATATTCCTCACCTTCAAAGTTACCGAGAATCTGCTTGAATTTACCTACATCATCCATCCAATTAGAAACAAAATTAATTTTAGCTCGAAATATGATATCTTTGACAAATTTTTAAAAAATAATATACCATAACTAACACAAAAGAAGACTCTTTTATATTCTTACCGCAGGAATAGGAAGCAGGTATTAGTCTCCAAAAATCACAACCATAAAATTAATTTTCTAATTATCAAGTGGGGTACTTAATTATCTAATTAGAAATAGAAATGTTACCTAACACCATTATCTAATTTGAAGAAAATAATATATATATACATAAAAATGTTTCTTCATATTTCTTTCATACTTACCACACGGAGGATGTGTTAGTCTCCATGGATCACAAGCAGTATAATAAAGTGATGAACAATGGACCGTGTTATTGGAGTCATCAACATAGCATCCGCCTTCACCGTGTTTAGCATAACTTTGCAACCATGAAAGCTCAAATCCGTTTGACATTGCATTGTGGATGTCTACGTATGAAATATTAGTGTTCCTGCCAATTTCCTGCCACGATGTCATACCATCAGCTCTATACGGCAGGAATCCTTCAACTCCGAAGCAGCTATGCTACCATTTATAACATAAGAATATTCCCCTTCGGGACGACCATACAAATCCCAGCTTGACCAAAAAGTTTTACTACTAATACATGGAGTAGTAGGTATATAAAGAGGAGAATTCACTGGATTTTCACAATTCAGGAAAGTTATAACCTCTGAAAGCCTAACGTCATCGCTTGGAATTCTACGTGTGTAGGTTGAATATGCAGCATCATAATAGAAGGGGAAAGAGTAACGAGGGAGAGACGAGCAATTACCCGTGAGAAAATTGGAATCCACCACTCGGATGGTGTAGTTATTGTAATTGATTGACTTGACATAGAATTTTATAGAAAACAAGTATAAAACGGTAGTAGTAAGGTTGTTCTCACAAGAAAGAGTGTAACGTCGGTCCCCGCAGTGTGGTGGATCGGTTGGGAGTCGGAAAGGATGGCTTATATTTTGAATATCACCGCAGGAAGAAGGAGAACAATGGGCATGAAGAGCTTTTGCATGGCTAATTGTTTGATGGAATAAGGTGAAAATAAGGGCTGCTATGGATGTTGAGGACAAGGGTCTTTTGCTTTGCATTATGTTGGGAGAAGAAATTTTTTCTTTTGGCTGATCTTCTTCGTCACATTAAAATACAAGTATCGACATATGAACTGTATACATAAGCCTTTTTCTTTTTTTCGGTCTTCCAAGTCTTTGATGTTTTTTCTTCTTTATAATAATAGGTGTAAGTGCAGAGTCTTGGTGAAATTTTTTCCATATTACATATTTTTTCTAGTGTTGCCGATTTGATTAGCTTTTGCAGGAAGATTCTTTTGTATCGGATTGGATTGAACGCCAAGGTAGTAGGGTCTTATTTCCCGGGTAAATGGGACATTTTATTATTCAAAATGATGTACTAGTTTCTCATTATGAATGCTTTTGACCCCAAACAAATTAACAGAATTAATTAATATAATTAACACAGAATTAATTAATTAATTAACACAAGTTAACAAAGAGTTTATTGAAAAAACAAACCAATAAAACAAATGGAAGATCAAAAATATTAAAAATGACGTGGAGGATTAGGGTTGGGCAACATAATCGATCGGCAACTCAAAAAAATGGCCCGAATCGACCCATTCGGTGCGGGTTGAGTTGGATTTTTTCAGGGTGTCGGTTATATTCAATGTGTTTTGAGAAAATATATGAAGGATCGGTTCGGTGCACGGGTTTTTGATACCCACCCGCACCGAATATTAAATAAAAAAAAATTTACAAATATTTTGAACTCAAGGTTTGTATCTCTTTTCAGATGTTTCTTGATTCTTCCTCAGTTCATTGTTTGATTGTCTCTCCGGCCCCCATGTATGTCTCTACCCTCTCTCGTTTCTTTCACGTAACGCCGCTGCTCCTCTCCTCGCCGCAAGCAAGAGCGCGTGTTTTTGCTTGATCGCAGCCATCGACGACGCCTCCTATGCATTCTCCCTGTTCTTATCTGTCTTCTCAGCATCTTGAACTCCATTGATCACCTTGCTGCTCAGCTGGTTTTCACTGATCTTCAAGGTGACTATTTTCTTTCTCAAGTCTCATCTTTTTTTCTTTTCTCTCTCTTTTTTGGTTTTAATTTTTATTCCTTAAATTTTATTGGTTGGAAATGCAAATTACCAACATTCACATGTCGTAGCAAAGCTTTTTCTTTATTGTTGTGGTACAATTATTCATAAAGAGGTGGAAATTTTGTCCAAGAAAGTAGAAACGTCATTATAAGTAGCACATGGCAATCAGCTAGTTGTTGTGCAATTGACTTTTCTTTTTCTTTTCTGTGTCATAATTGATTTCACCAACTCGATCAACGTAATCCGAATTTGAACGGGATGGATTGGTTGGGTTTAGACTTAGTGATCGATTTAAACGGATTGAACTTTAAAAAAAGAATACTAATCGGGTTGGTGCTCTGGTAGCCGAAAAGCTGGACCGATCTAACCTATGCCAACCCATATCAATAATTGAGTCAGTGCAGAGTATCATTAATTTTAGAAACATATAGGATAACTAAGACGAATAATTTTTTAGATACAGATAAATTAACCAAATGATGAGTTTGAATACTAAGTTTGAAAGTAACTAAGAATCTAAGCCAATATCGCTATGACAGCCATCTATGTTTACAATTGATATGTCGGTTTATAATTATTTTATATTTAAGGTTAATTTATCTCTATTAATTTATATTATTTTATCAATTAATAATGCATTAATTGTCACATCATTATTTGATAAATAAATTGATAAATAAAAATGGTAGCTCCGGCAGTACTCGTACTGAAAAAACACAAACTTAAAAGCAACGATACACGCGTGGATTGTGGAAAATTAAGTAGGAAAAAACTAGACTCGGCCAATTTTTCCCCCCATATGAAATGTTTTTGCAAGGTAATTAAAGTCTCGTTCATAAATGAACAGAAAGTGGAAAAAAGCGTGTCCGCTAAGAGATTTTGATTCAATTGAAAATGAATCAAACTTAAGATTTTGGGCAGTGATGATTATTATTACTGTTCTTCGCATAGCTTGAACTGGTTTCATAGAATATAATACAGATAAGGAAGGCTTTGTGGTTTCCATTACTAGTATTATTTCTTTGCCTCAGCTACACAACTATACGATACTACTTAAATAATATACGCACCTGCCACTTGTAGTGACTCCATGTATATAAATCATTTTTTCATGCCTACCTAAAATTTATAAATAATTGAAACCCATCAGATGTATATCATTATTCATTATAGTGTAAACTTTTTTGGTATAATTAGACTATAGGTTTAGACATCTAATGAGATATAACTATAATAGAAGAAGAAAAGCTAATAATTATAGTAATATTCAGACAGTTGATGACTTAGTACGTACTGAAGAATGAATAAAGTTTGAAGCAATTAATTAATTAAAATTTGTTTATAATTTTCATATATAATTTTTTTTTCTTTTTTTTGTATATAAAAATTTGACTGAATTTATAGTTAAAAAAGAGGAAAATATTGATCAAACCAAGAAAATGAGAAAGAGCTCAATAATCTTGTGATTTTGTTATTATTTGTATGTTGAGAATTCATTAAAATAAAAATTTATGTGATGAGACCATAAAATTTAAAGAAAGAAAGGTAGTCCATTCTCATTGACCTCTAAACATCAATGCAAATTGATTGGCTCAATGCCATTAGATTAGTGAACCAGGAGATCAATGATGCTTCAAAGAAAATGCATGTTACCTGTAACTTGTGCATTTTCTTATTATTAAATTAGGGATTAAAAAAAATAAAAAATAAAAAAACCAGAATTTTCTTGAAAGAAAGAAAGATTAAGCCTGTCGACCTTCATCAGCAGGATGACTAGGTGGTGACTCCGACTTCAGCGTACCTAGAACGTTTCATATAAGAATAATTAAACAGGTTAATTGGCGTATGGTTTGGGATTAGATATTTATATTAATGGTAATGACTTTAGCGTACCTATAACTTGCACATTTTCTTATCATTTATTTGAAAATAATAATTAAAAAAAAGCCTAGAATTTTCTTAAAAGAGAGAAAGAAACATTAAAAGCATTTCCAATGGCTTTGTCTTTTTCAATGGCTTTGTCTATTGGAGTATATATAGTGTAGAATTTAGAAGATCTTACTATTTACGTGACAAATATTTATTTAATAGACAATACATTTAAATATTAACTCTTCAACGGTTATATTTAGAATGGTATTAACTGTAATTTAATTTTTAAAATTATATCTAAGTTTTTTCAACAACAAATTATAAAATAATCAAAATGCTGAGTTAGAGAGAGAACTTTCAAATATAAGTAGTCTACTTTATAGCCTCTGTTTTTTTATTATCACATCAGATAAATAGACCCCTTACACAAAACTATTGAAGATGATTTTTAAAAGTTCTATCTATTTATCAGATGTGTTATAATTTTTCTAATAATAAATAGTCATTGGAGATGCTTTACGCCTGCCAGCCTTCATAAGTTGATTAGGTAGGTAGTGAATATACATATATATTTGCATATAATATTTGTATCAGCGTACCTAGAACATTTCATTTAATTTAGCTGAATAGGGTTCCAAGTTCACACATCTTCTGTCAAATGCACTTTAAATAAAGCACATCTAAAGATCCCTTAATCAGTAGTAAATTTTATATAAAGTATTTTAATCGTACTATTTCAATAATACAATCGATGTTTGGCTACTATCCATAAAAAAAAGTACTTTTAAAATAAGGTATATTTAGTATTTTAAATTTTTTATTAAAACATTAAATGATGTTTAAAAAAAAAACACCAATTAGGTGAAAAACAAATTATTTTTTCATTAAGAAAGCCCTTTATGATTTTTCTGCTAAATATATTCCAAATTCTTTTTTTTCTTTTCTTTTTAAAGTGCTTTATCCTTAAAAAAAAAAAAAATCTAAACAGGGTACAAGACTTAATTAGCTGGTCAATTGGCGTATGGTTTGGGTGAATAAAGATTAAGCTAGTCAATTGGCGTATGGTTTGGGTGAATAAAGATTAAGCTGGTCAATTGGTGATTAAAGATTGATATTAAAGGTTGATGGTACTGACTTTTTATGTTTAACTTTCAGTTTTCACCATCCATATATGTACATTTTAAAATTAAGTGTGTTAAAGTATTTGAATTTATATGCTCGTCGTACAAAAATATATATTAGGTTAGCCCAATATAGGAAGTAATCAAGCCATCTTAAAAGGGTGAGGTCCCCCTAGCACAATGTAGGATCTACACCTAAAACCACTTTGATACCTTACTTTCTAAGGTAAGTTTAGGATTCCATTATTAAAAAAATTAATCCAATATATAAAATCAGTATGGGACTTCATTGACACATATTCCAACACATCATGCCAAAAACTTATATTTGTGTGATAGAATGAAAGAAAGTATTAATTTAGTCAAGGAAATAAAATTGCAGTTAGAGAATTTGTAACACCCCCCTTACCCAAGCTTAGGTTCCAGAGTAAGGTGTGATTACCATATATATATATTTTTCTTTTAAATTTGATTTGCTGAAAATATTTTTGGACATAACCACAATAAAATCAGAGAATTTCCTTTACTCTTTGAGACCGTTTTCCAAACCACACTAAATAGTATTATTTTAAAATAAAACAAAGTTTATACACCCACACCGCAAAGGAAAATGTAGTATTTAAAAATATCATTGCCCAAAATATAACAAACCAAATGTAGAAGAACAGTGTACTATGTTGCGCCCTCCAGTCCGCACCCCGCCAAGTCCTACTGTTCGGCTTTGGACTTACCTGTTACACAGGACAGACAACTGTGAGTGGAAAACACTCAGTAGGCAACTATATACAAACGCAAATGCCATGTCATGTAGTGTATCTCTATACACATAAAATTATTATTTTTTTCCCTCTTTTATTTTTCAGTCGAAAATCCACTCTCATTCCGCGTTTCATGTACAAAACACCACACCTCTGTGGTATGTGGATGAACCATCGTTTCGGGCGATCCACCGCTATGTGTGGTCAGTGATTTATAGAGTGACTAAAAACAGAGTTTGAACCATACACCTCATCATGCAACCAATTTTTGAAAACACAAACCCACAGGGAAAAATCTTTCATTTCACATAAAACAATAAACCACCAAAATTGTTTTATGCAAATGAATACTTATGCCACAATGTGCAAGTAAAACCAAGCAACACAGTAAAACACATAATTACCAACCGTCCTATTCCAACAACCGCAATTATCGAAATGCCCCTGCTCCATCAACGACTACAAGTCGCTCAACCATATTGATATAATTATCGATATGCCATTGGCCATGTCGAAAATTACCAAAATACCCCTCAAGTAAATAAAAAATTACCAAAATACTCCTCAATAGGTATATAGTTAATTACCATTCTACCCTCGGTAAAATAACAGAATTAATAAATTCTATCAACATACGCATTTACAACACAAGTATAAACGCATATATAAATAAATACGTATATGGAAATATACACACATAAATACACATTCATGTACACATATCCATATATATAAACACATATATACACACCTATATATGTATACACATTTTATATATACATATATATGCCCACAAATATAATTTACATATATATATAATCACATATATACATACACATAAATACATATATAAAAATACACACATATATATACATACTCACATACACCTATATATACACAAACATGTATATACACACCCATACATGTATACATGTATTTCATACACATATACATGCACACGAATACGACCTATACATATACATGATTATACATATACACACCCTCATGTATAAATATACCCACACACATATATATACTTAATACATAAATAATTATTTTTGTACATAAACCTTTACAAAATATACATATGTATATTTTCTAAATACGTACATAAATTATATGTATTTTATAAAATATATCTATATTTATAATTATACAAACATATGTATAATTAATTGTATTTGAGAAAATATATATATATATATATTAGTAATTGAAAATATATATATTAATAAACAAATAATAATTTAATTTATATATATTAAAATAACTTGGAAATTAGGAAAAGAACATAATACCCCTCCAATTTCAAATATTCTCAACTTTACCCCTATTATAGAAAATGACAAAAATACCCTCAACAATTTTAAAAATTACAGTTATATCTAAAATGCCTTTGACCTTTTTATAAAATTCCATTTATGTCCTTTACATGCAAATGACAAAATTGCCTTCAAACATTTTCAAAAATCCCATTTAAGTCCCTTGCATGTAAATTCATCTAAATACCCTTGAACTTTTTAAAAATTCCTAAAATACTCTTTGTATATAAAATGACCAAACTACCCCTTCAAGTAAAATTTTTACAAAATTTCCCCACCATGGCCGTGCCTTTCTTCCCCTTTAAATCCATCACTTTCCACCCATTTCAATCAAATTAACTATGCCCACAAACAATTTCATTAATCAATTTCATGAATTTATGCATTAATCCAACAAATCCAAGTATTTAACACCAATTTCATCATACCCTAGGTTAAACAATTTTGGGATTTAATCAACCAACCAATACACATAGAATTCAAATCCAAACCACCATCAATTCAATAATTTCAAGCCTAAACACATCAAATTAACCAACAAATATACATATATTTGCAATAAAATAAAAAGGGGTATAGTTGCCTACCTTGATTAAAGCTTGGAAGCAAGCAAACCCCACCTTTGAAAAGCCCTCAAACCAAGCCAAAATCCCCCTCTTGAAGGCCGGCCACTTCCTCTTGAAATTGGTTTGTGTTTTTGCAATTTTCACTTTTTTTCCCTATCTAACTTTTGTCTCTCTCTAACTAGCGAAAACCAATAAATGCATTGGTGAAAAAGAAACAAAACAAAGTGAAAAAGGAGAAGATGGTGTCGGCAATCAAGACTCCAATTGCCAATTGCAATTTGCCAACCTTTTTCTTCTTTTTTTTAAATAAAATAAATACAATAAAGTAAAGATATATATATATATATTATTTAAATAAATGAATTGTAAAGTAATGTGGAGTGTCGGTCAAGAAGCTTTAAATTCCCAATTGCCAAATATTTTGTCAATTAAATAATTATATAATAAAATAAAATTAAAGATATTATTAAAGATATTAATATTTTAATGAATAGTGAAAGTCAACCATGGTCAAATCGGGACTAAGGGCAAAATGGGTAGAAAAAGTCCCTCGTCTCCTCACAGGGTAGTCTTGGTCCTCAGAAAATTCCCGGAGATCTCTGAAACTACTTGTTTCGGTGAAAAATATAAAACCGCGATTTAACCGAAAACGGGTTCGGAAACCGACAGTTTTGAAAATAAATGAGGTTATTACAGAATTATTGACTAACAAAACAGAAACCAGCAAAAATTATACCTTTCATAATTAATGGATTAAAACATATAACTAAGATTCTTTAAATTTTTTTTTTCCTACTAGATTTTATGCTCCACATGGCTATGCATGTGGTTGTCGCTTTTTTTTTCCACTTCCTTTGCAATGTGAGACACCGTAATCAAATCAAAGGGATCATTGTCATTTACATGAATACTACAGGTCGTTTCCCTACCAACTAATATATATATATATATATATATATATATATATAATTACTCTATAAAATTGATAAAATTATATTAACATCCTTTTCCATATAACACTAAACAAACAAACAAGAATTGGTTTACTCAACGACCAAACAAGAATTGATATGTATATGGCAATTGTAACTTTTCATATTTCATTGACAAAAAAAATCGTTATTAAATATATGAGAGTTACAAATTATATTACTACAACTAATAAGTTAGTTATGAAATTATAATTGTGGCTATAATTTACACACAGATAAATTCGTAACTAATATGTAGTTACGAATTGTAATTTTGTAACAATTAATCAAATAATAACGAAAGATTGGTGGTAAGTAATAGAATGATTTTGTAATTAAATGGCCACTTGATAATCATTTGGGGTCCTAATTAGTTACGAAATGACTATTCAGTCACGGAAAAAATTATCAATTAGTAACGATAATTTTCTTAAGTAAAGGTATTGTATAGTTACGAAACATGTGTCGTAAGTAAAGATACTATCTTTAGTCACGAAATGACAATTTTCGTAACTTATTACTAATCTATTACGGTCATTTAGTTACAAATGATCCACGAAAAAAATTCGTTACTATACGGTATTAAGGCATAAAAAATCGTAACTGATTAATTATCAGGTACGTTTTTTGAGTTCGTGACTAATTCAATTTTTTTTTGTAGTGATCTGATATTGCTGACGATGAGTACGTTGAATTTGATTCCTCCACAGGCTTCTCTTGTGGAAATAAAAATGGCCTTTGAGGCATTTGTAGGCAACCAACTTCTCCTTCCAGCATTTCTATAACTCTGTTCATGGAAGGTAGATCGCTCGACTTCATCTGTATACACCACAATGCTACCATCATCATCTTCTTTCTTATTGTTGATTACTCCTCTGTTTCATCTTCCATTTCCACCTCTTTTCCTTTAATGATCTTCCTGTAAACGTATGTAGGGAAATAAATTTCATCTTGTGCTCATGCAGCGTTAATTCTTCCTTCTACTCGCCATTTCCATCAACAACAATCCAAAGCTATACACATCAGCTTTATGAGAAACTCTTCCAATGTTTTTATAAAACAACTCCGTAGCTATATATCCCAAGGTTCCTCTTGCCGCAGTCAAAGACACAATGCTATTGTCTAATGGATATAACCTTGCAAGCCCGAAATCGGAAACTTTTGGAATGAAATTCTCGTCCAAGAGAATGTTGTGCGGCTTAATATCGAAATGAAGAATTTGCATGTTGCACCCCACGATGAAGACATTCAATGCCGCGAGCCACTCCAAGTGAAATTTCACACATTTTCTTACAATCTAAAATGTTTTTTCCTTCTTGAGAGAAAATGTACTTATCAAGTGATCCATTAGGCATGAAATCGTATACAAGAGGACGCTTTGTTCCATCGATACAAAAGCCAACAAGTCGCACCACATTAATGTGGTGAATCCTTCCAATTGTGGCAACTTCATTCATAAAATCTTGTCCGTCACCTTTAGATTCACCCAATAATTTGATCGCTACAAGATGACCGCTACGAAGCTTTCCTTTATACACTTTACCAAAACCTCCTTCAGCTAACATGTCCTTGAAGCACTATAGGAAATTTTTGAATCAGTCACAAAAATGCTATTTACAAATCATTTTTTTATAACTAAAGCATATGATTTTGATACAAAAAAAAAATATCATAACTGATAGGGATATAGGTACAGCAATTAATTATACTTGTTGATCCTCTTGATTTCCGGTGTGGACTTCGCGAACTCATCCGTCGATTGGAAGCTTGGATTCTCTTCGAGAAAGCTTGCAAGTTTTCTCTTCCTCTTCATATTCCAACCTACTTCGCGAAGTCATCCGCCGATTGCAAGCTTGGATTTACTTTGACAAAGCCTACAACTTTTCAGTTTCTCAGCATTTTCGAGATTTGATTTGGCCACGAACTCTTCCTCCATTAAGTATTTTATCTTCAGTGTCAGTTTTTTATACTTAGATTTTTAGGGTTTGTTTTTTAGAAAATTTTGGGATTTTTGTTCAAATAAATTTCTTTGGTTTTTGTTCAAACAAATTTGGGATTGTGGCTTATTTAGTAAATAATTGATAGGCTTGGTTTCAAGGGATCATGGATTCTAGGCACTTTCTGATCCGAAGGCGCCAAACCATGATTCTTCATCGTCCTCTATTGTTGGTGGCCATTTATGAATGGGTAAGGGGTTCTTCATTTTAAATTTCAGTTTTTTTACTTAAATTTTTAGGATTTGTTTTTTAGAAAATTTTGAGGGTTTTGATCTTAAATTTGTTTAGGGGGCCTATCATCTTAAATATGTTTTTTATACATTTTTTCCAACTTGAATTTCGTCAATTCCTTTTCTTTCTTTTTTTTTTTTTTTTTTTTTTACTTATGGATCTTAGCTAGAGAAGAAACTAACTGACAGAATTATGTGTACTTTTTCTTTAATGAAGGGGTAGATATGGAGATGGAGGAGAGAAATCAAAGAGCTTGTAAAGCTTTAGTACCAGAATTTTTCTTGCAATGGGAAACAAAAAGAGACTCAGATGTGTGAGAATCAAAGGTAAAATATGTTTTCTTCTTGAGAATAATCTCTTGCATACTATTTTCTCCCGCACTTTTTTTTCAAAATCGAATTCGTTTGTTAGCAACCACCGGTGAAGCTTTTAATTTGGTTAGTTTCTTGCTTATGTTTGGGTGTTTTCCTTTTATCTAATAATTTAGTAAGAATAATGGTGAGCAAGTAGATTATAACTGGGAGAAAAAGCCAATATAATTACATAATGGGATATATGATGTCATTTTATACACTGATTAGTGACTGACCTTACCCTAGTTACAACTAATATTTCTCCCCTGAAAGTATTTAGTATTTTTGTGTTGATCTCTGTCTTGACCTGTTCATCCTTGTATAGGTTGTTTGCTTCTAGCGTATTTAACTTTCCTATGGAGAAAGGATCATGAGCTGCTGCAGTTGCTGTGAAGAAGGTGATATCCATAAAGCTGCTAATAATGGACCACTCATGCCACATAATTCGGCAGGTACTTTTTCCTTTGGTATTTTTTCTGTTGGAATGACAATCCTTTCTTTCATAGCCAAATTGGTAAGATTATTATTTCTTAACCTCAAAACAAAATCTTTAAGCTGTATGTATGTAGGATAATGTCTTGGATGTATATGTGTTGGCTTGATATACACAATTGTGTTATTTCCTAACAGTTTTAACCTTTTGAGCTTAATAATAAAATGACAGTAGAAGTCAACTGTTCTTATTTTGTGATACTTTTGTTCTGCATGTGTATTTTAGTTTCATTAATTGGGTGGTATTCTGGTACTTTCTTTTTCTTCATATGTATGACCTTATATACATAGTTAATATACAACTTGTATGCCTTTTGTTGTCCTATTTTGTGCACTTTATTTGTGTTGTGTCGTGTGCTCCATGTACAATTGGTTTCTAACATGTGTTCAACTTTGCTATTGACTACAAAAACTTAAAAGCTTTCTCCCTCTGTAATTTACCTCATCTCTACTTTCAACCTATTTTTGTACTTTGTACTGTATGCTTTACTTCCTAAATTCTATTTTTTATGAAAAGTATGGACCCGCATTTTATAGATTAGAATGTTGCTTCTGCCTTTCCCTTGTTTTAGGATTCTGATTTTTCTATTAGAAATTAACTTGACATTGATCATATAGGCAATAGTGGAGGTTATTATGCCAGGTAAGCTGCACCAAAGGAGACCAAGACTATAACTATCCAACCAATTTCTGTCTCTGTGAAGGATATTACATATAATTTTGGCTTAAAGGCCTTGATTGGCGAGGGCTCATATGGAAGAGTGTACTATGGTGTTCTCAAAAGTGGACTTGCTGCAGCTATCAAGAAATTAGATTCCAGTAAACAACCAGAGCAAGAATTTTTAGCACAGGTTAGGCCATTATGTTTGATACTCATCCTATGGAACATTTATACTTAAGTTTATCTAATGGCACCACAACTCTGCAGATCTCCATGGTATCGAGGCTGAAACATGAAAATGTTGTTGAGCTTGTTGGTTATTGGGTTGAAACATGAAAATGTAGTTGAGCAAATTTGCATTGCATGTGCCAATAAATCTACATTAGATATCATATATTCTCTGCATCTCTTTCCACTTTTCTATGTCTTTGTTTTTCCCTCTCTAATATATATATATATATATATATATGTTCCTACTAACTCCACATCACTCTCTTTCACTTTTCTTAATTACTTAACCCACCTCCATTATTTATATTAATATTCTTCTTCTTCATCTCATTAATCTAATTTTCTTCCTCTTCGTCTTCGTTTTAGTATACGTATAGATATATAGTTGTGCCTGTAATATAATATTCACTCTTTCTTTATTTGTCATGTAGTTCATGAACATACATATATATATATATATATATATTAAGTATTTTACTAAATTGGAGAGTTAATGGTTCTAAATGATAAATTTTTATAAGAGTCTTTGTCAATATTCAAGTATGCTATTAAAAACCTTGCAATTTATTTATGTACTATCAAGGACTATATTCACAACTTGTTTGGTCACTGAAAAAAATCACAGAATTTCATTATGAACATGCTTCTTTTATTAAATTCTTTTCTTGTGATGAAAGGGAAGAAATAATGCTTGTAAAGTATCAGTCTCCTTTAAATTAAGATTTATTTCAATGTATTTTTTTTTCATTTGTTTATGTTAAAGTTATACAACTATTATGTCTGACCAATAACCTACTGTGTTTATTTATTTATTTTTTTTGCTTGTAAAGTATCGACACTCTCAATTTTGGAACTTTTACATAATATTCTATCATCTATCATATCTGTACAGTATGGATGTAACTGTTCATTATTTTGAGTTATAACTCTTCGAAAATGGATATGTTATGGAGCTTTATTGTTATCTTCTCTATTTCTCCTGCTAGTACTGCATCACTTAAGCTTTTGATGAGATATCCTCTATGACATTAGCTAGTGCAATTTTTTTTGTATTCTTTCTCTTATGCTTGCAAGTCTTCATTTTGTCATGTAAAGTGATGGCACCATTTACATAATGTATATTTGTTATGAAATAATGACATATCTACTGTGTTTTTTCAGATGAAAGATGGTGTAGAGCTTGATAGAATTCAACTTTGGTTTGAAACACACTTCAAGAAAAAACAGACAAATGGAGTGATGCTAAATTAGAAGAGATATATGTAAGTATAATTGCAGCTGTTAAAGCTGAAATAAGTACTTCAATTTACTTTGTTATTTAACCAGTTTCATGACTGTAAATGTATTTTACAGAAGCAAATGCTAGAAATAAAGGAGAAAGCTGATACCCAAGGTCCTCCAATGACAATTGATGAGATAGTTGATGTTGTTCTTCCTCCAAGGTCAGGTTATGCTCGCGGGCATGGTCCAAGCCCAAAACCATCATCAAAAGCTCAGAGAATTGTTGAGGAACAACTGAAGGTTGCTGAAGAAAGGGCCAAGACAGCAAAAAAAATAAATGAAGAATTGGTTAAGAAAATGGCTGAGTTGAAAGCACATTAAGATAGGGTGGAAGCATCCATATATGAGAAGCTGCAAGCAGATGAAACAACATTATGAGGGACAAAGGTGGGGTATTAGCAGCTCCCTACCTTCTTTCATCAATGACATAGAAAGTAATCATGAGTGAGTAATAAAAATTTTTGTTTTTAATATTTTTTCTTAATGAAAATGCCATTGTCTTTATTTTCTCCATGTGAACTGACACTAGAAAAGTAACGCCATTCAGCAAGTGTGATTTTGCATATGCATGTGAACTGGCAGCACAATGTATTTGAACTGACACTATGCTTCTCTATTTTACAGATGATTGAATCATTGATAGGAGGATGAACTTGAGAAAATAAATGTAAAAGTGAAAGAAGTTATTTTGGGACCTGGATATATTAATTTTGGTAAGAAAATTAGGAAGTAAAATGTATCCAATTATGTTAGATATAGTATTAGGAATATACTGTTTTGGAAAAAAACATTTGCAATGGTCTTTCCTACAACTTCACTTTGGAGTTGTAGTTGACGACAAGACCATGCAGACTTGAAAAGCATGGATACTATTTTGATGTTTGTTAAAGACTAATTAAGCATGTTTGCTGCTCAAGTATATATTATGCTAAGTGTTAATTGTATGATCCATGATGTAGATGCTAATGTAGATGCTGACAATATTTTCATCTATTAATCTAAATATGGTATATGTATTATGCAATGTGTGATTAAGTTAGAATTTGAATTGTCATGTTATATGTATTTGACAGGTATACAAACAATAATTTGTTTTTAATTTATTAAATGAAGTAAATTGGATATTGTACAATTTTTAGAAGAGTAATTACAAAGACAATTGTAAGCATTATTGAATTGATATAATGCTTTTTTGTAAATATAATAGAAGGACTTTCAAAATTTTAGCATTTGTAACAAAACATTTATAAGCTGATCGTAACCTTAAAAAAAACAATGAAAAAAAAAACGTAATTAAAGCTAATTTATTTACAAATTATATTTTCATAGCTACATAGTTAGTCACAAATTTCATAATCGTAGCTATCTTTTACGCCCAGATATCAAATTGTAACTATCAAATTGTAACTGATGCGTAGCGATGAATTTTGATTTTGTACCAATTAAGCAAATTAATAATATAATTTCGTTACAAAATGGACAAATCATCAACATATCGGTCCTTATTTACTTACAAAATGACTATTGAGTCACGAAAAAAGATACTATTTAGTAATGATATTAATCATAAGTAAATGTGCATATTTACTTACAACACATGTATCGTGACTAAACATACTATATTTAGTCACGAAATTCAATTTTAGTAACTTAAGACTAATTTATTATGGTCCTTTACTTACAAACGATCCACAAAAAAAAATCGTTGCTATATGGGATTAAAGAACGATATTTCGTAGCTATTTAATTTTCAGGTACGTTTTTCAAGTTTGTCACTAATTGAAAAATTTCTTGTAGAGAAGCCATTGGTCATCTTTTTAATGTCTGAATAAGAGGATCTTATATGCATGAGGTTGTTATTAGCTTGTAAGAATTCTTCAATGGCAATATACATTGATAAATGTCTCTTTCGCCATTTATAGATCAAGAATGCAATCACCAATGGAGTCCACCAAAAGTGTTTTGCTGTTAGCAACAGGGGTGCTAGAATATTTACCAAAATGAATAGAAAATGGTCAGTACCAAACTATATATCAACTTTAGTTCATAAATAGTACATATGATAAATGTTAAAAATTCAAATTTTGCATATTATAATTTACAATGTCAAATTCACCCAATCAACTATTTTTAATTCATATAACATAAATTTGAAGTTCAAAAATAAAAATCTTTGTACATCCAAAGAGCTTGCCCACTATGTTATTTCTTACTTTTAGTGTCTTTTTTAGAGTAAATGCTAACACACCCCCACTCTGTTTCTACTAGTATTGCAGCTATATCATATATGTAACTTTCATTTTTGAAAATTACAGATTATCCCTTATATTTTTATTTTTGGTTAACTGTTAATGATTACAACATTTGAAATTTTCACATATTTCAGGGAAAAAAGAAGAAGCTGAGATTTAAAGGTGTGTTTTTGTAATTTTAGAAAACACAAAGGAATAAGTGTTAAATACATAAAAACATTTATTATGATTTCTCCTTTTTCATGCCGTCTTACATCGCAATTAAGAACATCATTTTAGTATTTTTTTTTTAAATTTTATGACGAAAATAATGTTTCAACACATCAATGCTTGAATCATTGACTCTACATAAAATGATTATCCAGAGCATAATTATAAAGACATGGCATGCATGAATATTTTCCCCTTCTAAATTGATTTTCTGATATTTGTCACTGTTTACGACATATATATACATCATTTTCATTTGTACTCTATATGTAGTTTGTTTTTCCAGGAAATATTCTGGACAAATTAAAGAAGTATAAAGTTGAGAATTTACCACTGACGTAGACAACCGTATACGCGCTTGCTACAAAACACAAAAAACAAAAAAACAAAATTATTCTTATAAGCTAATTAACACTGCACAAATCATATATTCTAGATGAAATAACAATTAGATATATAGAAAGTGATATTGCACTTGTCATCCTCAATATACATATAGTTCATCTCCTTTAGATTTTTAAAGTTAGTTCTCTCATCTTAACTTTAAAGTTTTTTACTCGCGCTGAAAACATTATGAGGCCTAGATCGGACTGAGATGATAAAACTATTAAGACTTTTCATTAAACTCTTTGATTCATATCACACGGGCCAGGTAAATGAAACTTTTTTTTTCCTCCTTAATTCTCAAAAATTAAGTATAATAAACAAATCAATTTGTAGAATTTCAAGGATAAATAGTTAGAACAATTAGATATTGTTTAGATGATCAGGTTCCCTCACCTTGAATAAAATTGAAAATCTTAAGGAAAATACCTACATATATCATCCAACAGAAACAAAATTGTCAGATTGAATGCAGCCTCATACCAATTATCTTAGAGAAAAATAATACATATCTACATAAATTAGACAGTTTGTAAAATTCTTTCTATATTTATTACTTACCGCATTGGCCAAATGAAATCAGTCCATATAAATCAATAGAAGGTGCACAGTAGACCTTATTGCTGGAGTCGATGACATAACAAGTGTCAGCAGCATATTTATGACATGCCTTAGAGTAACTTGGAACCCAAGAAAGCTCAAAGCCGTATGCGAGTTCATTCTGGATTACTTGAGAGAAGGAAATGTTGTTCTTTTCCTTTCTCCTGAACGATGTCATAACCATCAACTCCATACAGCAAGAGTCCTCCAACTCCGACACATTTGTCCTTCCAACCTTAACATACGAGTATTGCCCTAATTTGGATTGCATATTCATACCAATACTAGTACCATCACTGCTATTAATGCATGTACCAGTAATACTGCTGTTAGTGGGTATATAAAGAGCAGACTTCACGGGGATTTCACACTTCAAGAATATTACAGGCTCTGATACGCTCTCTTTCTGAAATTTATCATCGCTAGTACTTAGTTTATGGCTAATATAGGTTGAATATAAATGATTCGCATCATATGTGAAGTTATCGGAGGCCAAAGAGTAACGTGGGAGAGACGAACAATCACCCTTATGAACAATATTGGAATCCACCACTCGTATGGTGTAGTTATTGTAATTGATTTCCTGGATGTAGTATGTTGCTGAACATAAATTTAATACAGTGAGATTGTCATGGCAAGAAAGGGTATACCTTTTGTCGCCGCAGTGTTGTGGATCTGTTTGTAGTCGAAAAGGGTGGCTTATATTTGTGACATTACCGCAGGAAGAAGCGGGACAGTAGCGACGATTATGCTTTGCATTCTCATAGCTGGTTTGATGGAATATTAATATTACCATCAAAACTAGAAACTAGGCTTTGATTGAAGTACCTGGTGAAGACAAGGGTGTTCTTCTGGTTTTCATTGGCGGAGAGATTAAGAGGGATTTTCTTTTCTCTGCTTCTTTATTTTTTTAATTTTTTTCTTATTATTATTATTATTTTTTTTTTTTTGTGGTGCTAATCAGAGCTTTTAATTTGCCACGCACCCCACAATACTTTATTATAATCCATATTTGTATGGTTACCAAATTAGGACTCGGAGTCAATGCAAATTCCCAAATTGTTTACGTAATTTATGATTTTTTTTTTGTCATGATTACAAATTTCAAATTAAGACTTGAAGCCCGTGCAAATTCACATGTTATCCACGTAATTAATCTGACCCTCTATCCTATACATTTTTTAGGACATTCGGGTTTGCCACATCGCATTTCAGATTATCCAGATGCTTATGCAGGATGGAATGTTATTGTCAGTGTTGGCTCTTATACATTCGTAGCTGGGATTCGTTGTTTCTTCCTGGTAGTAACAATCACTTCAAGCAGTGGAAATAAAGAAAGAATTTTGTAAAACAGTGGAAATAATAAAAGTATTTATTTTATAAATTTTTAATTTAGAAGGGATAGGGTTTTGATTTGAATTCATGACGGCAAAAATAAAGGTGTAAGAGCATCTCCAAATGGCTCTTTATATATTTTAAATTTTTTATTTTAAAGAGTCATCATATAAAATAAGAGTCCAACAGACTCTTTATTCTTTAAAAATAAAATAAAGAGTAAGTTTGACTCTCCACATTTGGAGAGCCAAATCTCACTGTCTACTCATATTGTAATTAATATATTACAAGTTTCAATGCACTATACTAATTGATTTTTTAAAAAAAATTTATTATTATAATTTTTATTGACATCTCATTGGTTTTTGAAAAAATAATTTTTCTTCTCATTAATAATTATGCTTGAAAACCAAAATAAAGAAAAAAATATAAAGAGTTTATTGGACTTAAATAAAATTTTTCACTTTTTATACATCAATATTGATGAAAATGCTATTTATTAAATAAAAGATATTCTTTAAAATAAAGAGTACTGTTGGAGATGCTCTAAGGGCGTATCACTAAGCCAGCTAAACTCATATGTGTGAGCGCATACCACTGGACTAGCCAAACTCGTAGGTGCAAGGACGTATCATCAGATGAACCAAACTCGTTTATATAATTCATGGTTATAAAGATACATGTCATGGAATGAATATTGTTACGTTGACATGCATATACGCATATGTTTTGTTTTTGCTGCCAAATTCGCATCGCGAAGAATTTTTTCTTTTTCTTTTTTTCTTTTTCTTTTCGAAATCAACTTGCCGCCTCCTTTTTGTGTGGGCTTTCTAAAAATAATAAATTTAAAAATTTTAGTTAGTGATTTTCTAATATTGGAAATCAAAAAAAAATTAATTTATTAAATTTTTTTTAACACTCCTTATAAAATTTCCCAAAGAATAAATTAATTCGAAAGAAAGAAAAAGGAAAAATAAATGCCAAAGTTATATGGGGTAGCAGTAGCACAATGACAATGGGCTGTTAATATAAGAAAAAAGCTCCAATAAATGTGGGCCGTAGTCCACACCAAAATATGGCCATGGGCTCTGAGGCTAACGAGGCGTACTTTCATTGGTCAGCATCACCACTGGTTGACGAGCCCGAGTTTGGAGAATGAGAAGCAAGAAGCTTCGAGTAATTTCCACCGAAAAAAAAAAGGCTACGAGTAATTCTCAATGAAACATCGAGTCCTCGCTCCGCAGCCGAAATTCTGACGGAAATGGTGAGCTAAACCCCCTAATTTTGTTGTTATTTTGACTAATTTTGTTGTTATTTCGGAAATGGTATCTCAGATTGCATAAGGTTTTGATTTTTGTGTTTGATTTCACTTTATCTGGAACTAATTCAGTGGACACCACTAGATTTTGAGTTCCATGTAGTGGAATCTGATGGTAAATTTGAGTAGGTTGAACCAAACACAGCCTTTAGTAGTATGGTTTCCCAGTTTTTCCATGGCAACTCTGTTTTTTTTTTTTTTTTGGCCCCATTTGATTTCTTCTAATGGCCTAATATGTATGTCTTAATGAGAATAGAGAATCTGATGCATTGGGTTGTCGAGCCTCTTTTAAGTTCCCAAAGCAGGAAATAAAGTGAGTAGACGAGCGGTCTACCAAAACGTTCTCACACTTGTAAACAGAGTGTAGAGTGGCAAATTGCCAGATGTTTGAGTAGTTTTCTATTTCTGATATTGTTTTATCCAATCTGGATTTTACATGTAATAATTGAAAGCTGTATTATCATAGGTGATTAAAGTACAACAAAAATGCTGACCTCAAAGCCTTTGATGATGAATTAAAGACTGATGGAAGGCTGAATTTGTACTGACAAGAGAAAGGAAAGCAAAGCTTCTTGTGGCTATTTTTACTAAATGGATGGAGTTTGAGGTATGTCTGATTTGAATACCCAATTAATTCATTTACAAGGCTCTCTCTGTTTGGTTTCTGTTTGAGTTCATGGAAGGCAAAGAATTTAGATGCCTCGAAATTATATCTTGAATCTGACAATGTCATCTCAGATATGAAAGAATTTTTAGATCATGTTCTACTTCTAGCCAAGTCCTTTTCCACTTTGGGATAAACTAGACAGGGAAATTTCATAACTATTTCCATTTATTATAACGTAACCATTACATAGAAAATAGTCAATGTTAATTTGTTGTGAGTTGCTTTTGTTATTACTATCCATATCATTTTCAGGACTATATTGTTGCTATGAATTGAAAAGTCAAAAACAAAGTAGTGGACATTTAACATTGCATGGTCTTCAAGGAGATCGGTCGATGAAACAAACATAGCCACAAGCAGCAAACAACACGCACAACAACTAGTAGAGGACTTGAATTCTTCATCAAATGTAACTGCAGGTATGAAAGTAATTTATGACCTCTGTACACATAAAGATCTATGATTTCCAAGGGTGTAAAAAGAAAAAAAATTAATATAATTTTGATTACACCAAAACTAATGTTATGTAATACACAATGAGTAAAAAAGAAATATAGTACATTTGTATCAGCAAATATGGACCTTCAGCTTCCCCCTCAGCTTCCCCTTTACATCCACAAAGTTATTATTGTCATTTGAATTCAGAATCAAACTTATCTCTTCGCTGTCATCATCTGCCAATGGTATCGTTGAGCATTTTGAATTTGATGTCTCTCCCACATCCTCTACAGACTTCTGTTCAGGACAAAGAAAAGGCTTTGGAGGCATTTGTAGAGGTTCAATTTCTCCTTCAAGCATCTGTATGACTTTATTCATTGAAGGTCTTTCACTTGGTTTCATCTGTATACACCATAGTGCTACTATTATCATCTTCTTTCTTAACTTTGATTCCTCCTCCGTCGCATCTACTATTTCTAAGTCGTTTCCTTCATTAAGTTGGTCATAAACCCAAGAAGGGAAGTATATTTGACTGGTATGCTCTGCAACTGCATTCAAATTTTTTCTTCTGCTTGCCATTTCCATCAATAACATTCCAAAACTGTACACATCAGCCTTGTAAGAAACTCCTCCAATATTTCTGTAAAACAACTCTGGAGCCATGTATCCCATGGTTCCTCTTGCTGCAGTCAAAGACACAATGCTTTTATCCAACGGACACAATCTTGCAAGACCAAAATCAGAAACCTTTGGAACAAAATTCTCATCCAAAAGAATGTTGTGCGGCTTAATATCAAAATGCAGAATTTGCATGTTGCAGCCTCGATGTAGATATTCAATACCCCGGGCCACTCCAAGTGAAATTTCGTACAATTTCTTGTAATCTAAGGAGTTATTTCCTTCTTGAGAATATATGTATTTATCAAGAGAGCCATTAGACATGAAATCATATACAAGAGCACGCTTTGATCTCTCGACACAAAAACCTACCAGTTGCACCACATTGACATGGTGAATCCTACCAATAGTAGAAACTTCGTTGATGAAATCTTGACCATTTGCCTTAGTTTTCTCCAACATCTTGATTGCTACAAGACGTCCGCTACGAAGCTTTCCTTTATAGACAGAACCGTAACCTCCTTCACCTAACTTATCCTTGAAACCCTTTGTCATCTTTTTAATGTTGGAGTATGAGTACCTTATAGGCATTAGGTTACTGTTACTTTGTAAAAATTCTTCAATAACATCGTATGCTGATAGATGCCGCTTTCGCCACTTGTAGATGAAAAATGCAATCACACATGGAGTGCCCAATGTTGTTTTTGCTGCCAGCCACAGTGGCACTGAAAAAAGTACTGCCATATAGATATATACAAATTAATCTAGTGACATCATATAGTTTTGGGTTTCAATAACTAAATCAATTTACTCTACTAACTACACGCTTGTATTTTTTCCTGCATCTATACAATCAATTTGTATATAGTGAAATTGTTACATTACTCATAAAAGAACACACAGAGAATTTATTTTAAAACATACTATTTTGATGGATTAAAATCTCTTTTAATTTTCCAAGTATCATGTCCTTGCAGAACAACCTTACTGTTTCCTCAGGCAATGATCTTAAGTTCCATTTTCACAATTCCAATATGATAATTCTCATACTGACCCTTTTTTTATTATTAAAAAAAAAGTCTCACTACTCTAAGATCAATTAAAAAAATAATTCCACCTTTTTCCCAATTACCATTACTTCATTCATTTTTCAAAAATTATAATTTAAGTTTCTGTACCAAAAAAAAGAAAAGAAAAAGTAGATAAAAGTGAGAAAGTAAGGATTGATCACCATAGGAGTAAACCATCTCCAAGGAATCTGCAAGAATCAAAAGAATAAATTAAAGATATTTTAAAAATATGATGCAAAACGGTATTCTATATAAATCACGTATAATAGCAAATTAGTTATGCAGAAAGCCGAGCAACTCGCACACCAAAGAATCAGATTTTGATTTTTAATGAGCCAATGACAATTAAAACTTGGATTTTAATAACAAAAAATTGTGAAAATTAAATGTAATATTAATTTTGTGGAAATATAAATTATTTAGGATAATAGGTTGTCCAAAGGAAATTGATCCTTACATTCAAGATCTCTGAGAAAGTTAGAATATTTATCTGCATACAATCACAAATAAAAATGTCAGCTAACAAAATTATCTTCAAGCTTTTTTTTCTTTTTTTTTTCTAAAAAATAAAATCTTATATCGAGGGAAAAAATAATTTTCAATAATCAAACTAAAATCTTCTCCTTTTTCATAATCTTACCGCAGGTATAGGAAGCAGGTAATAGTTCCCAATCATCACAACTTTGTTTACCAGATTCATTGAGATGAATACAATTTAGTGAGTTGCTGGAGTCATTGAAATAGCATTTGCTAAAGTCGAGATACCATAAAAGCTCAAACCCATATGCAAGTTGATTGTGGATGTCTACGTAGGAAATGTTGCTGTTTTCTATAATTCCTTGCGGCCTAGATGACGTCATAAACATCATCTCTATACGGCAAAAGTCCTTCAAGTCCGACACATTTGTGTTACCAACATGAACATAAGAATATCGTTCTTTGGATTCGGACCAACTGGAGCTTGAGGAATAAGTAGTAGTGTTAATGCATGGAGTAGTGGGTATATGAAGAGGAGACTTCACTGGATTTTCACAACTCAAGAAAGTTATAGCTTCTGAAAGTGAGTGTTTCTTATAATAATAATAAGGTACACCAGACCATTGACGTTTTACAGTTATGTAAACTGTGCTTGAATATCCCGGATACCAATGAGTGAAGTTATAATTGGACAAAGAATAAAGAGGGATCGAGGAGCAATCACCCTTTACAACATTGGAATCCACCAATCGGATTGTTTGGTTGATGTAATTGATTGCCTGGACGTAGTATTTCCCTGAATACAAGTATAATACAGTACGAGTATTGTTGTTTTCACAAGAAAGACTGTACCTTAGGTCGCCGCAATGGTCGGGATCCGTTTGGAGTCGGAAAGGGTAGCTGATATTACGGATATTGCCGCAGGAAGAAGGTGGACAAGGATGAGTATGGTCTGCATAGCAGCTGGTTTGATAGAATATTACAATACATGCAAGGAAGGCTATGATGAATCTTGATGAAGAAGACAAGGTTCTCCCAGTTTCCATGACTATTACTCTGGCTTTGCCCCTCAACCACACAACTCTATTTCCACTTATCAAGTCTATAATTGAAGATAATTGAAGCCAATGTTAATTGAAGTCTAGTTCCAAGTAAACAGAAGCTTGTTGACCGTCACATTCACACCCCCATATGAAAGGTTTTAAAAAGTCTCGTTCATACTTCAATGTCTGCCGAGAGCTTTTTTTTGTTTTTTTTGGTTAAGCTAGTTAGGTGTATTTAAAGATTTATAAATATATAAAAATATAAAATTAAATCATAATATAATATTTAATATGGACATTATCGAAATCTATATGGGTTTATATCAACCTAACATTTATTTATGCAAAGAGAGATTAGTACATATAATATTAATAATCCGATATTTCAGCTACGCTTTGCTTGGCAACTATTTGAAAGATCACAACACACACAAACAGGGCTTTGATTGTTAATGGCGCTGATGACCATAATTTTTTATTATTATACGAAGGTTATTTTTAGTTATATAAAACAGGTTTTACTGTATTAATAATTCGATATCACAGTTTCTTTTCTTCATATTGCTTTTATATTTATTTTCCAGTACAAATATTTCGACAGGAAGGACAATGATCATTACAGCTACGCTTTGCATGGGAACTGATTTGAAAGATCACAATACACACAAGCAGGGCCTTTTAGAATTTTCATTACTATTGTTTAGGCTCAACCATACGGTACACCTTCATACACATTCCACACATATGTGAACTCTATAAAGCCATCGTTATTGACTTTTAGTGTGTGTTGACTGTCACCATATCCATATATATGGAAGATTTTTCCATGCCCTACTAACTATAGTTACTACAATATCATTTTCATAATTAATTTGTTAGTTGGAATAAAGTAAAAAAATAATTGAATAATTATTTTGTAAGTTACAATTAAAATTTTGAAATATTGTATATATATTTTTCATATATATATATATATTTGGTACAGTATGTGAATATATATAGTTTTTAATTAAACATAAAAAATAAATGCATTACGCATTCAAAGAAAGAGAGAAACTAGTAAATAAATATTCAATTAATACTGAAGAATTTATATATATATATATATATATATTAAAGTAGTAAAACAAGGGTCAATTATATACCGAAGAATTTTTTATCCTTTTTTTTTTTTTTTTGAACTATCAATTGCATTTTCCAGAATCATCTAGTAATATGTGTAAATGAATTGAAAATTTCATGTAAAAGCATTACAAGATCCATTACAGCAGGAAGAAGCGGGGCAGTGGCGACGATTACGCTTTGCATTCGCATGGCTGGTTTGATGGAATATTAATATTACCATCAAAACAAGAAACTCGGCTTTGATTGAAGTAGTTGGTGAAGACAAGGGTGTTCTTCTGGTTTTCATTTGCAGAGAGATTAAGAGGGCTTTTCTTTTCTCTGCTTCTTCTTCCATTTTATTTCTTTTTTTATTATTTATTTTTTGTGGTGCTGATCAGAGCTTTTAATTTGCCACCCACCCCACAATTCGTTATTATAATCCACATGCGTGTGATTACCAATTTAAGACTTGGAGTCAATGCACATTCTCAAATTGTTTACGTGATTTATGAATCTTTTTTTTTTTGTCACGACTACAAATTTTAAATTAAGACTCGTAGACGGTGCAAATTCCCAAGTTGTCTATTCTATATATTTCTTAGGGCTTTCGGGTGTACCACACCGCATTTCAGATTACATGCTTATGCAGAATGGAACGCGATTAACAGTGTTGGCTCTTATACATACGTAGCTAATTCGTTGTTTCTTTTTTATTGTAACAATCACTTCAATCTATGAAAATTATAAAAGGATTTTGTAATGCAGTGGAAATAACAAAATGATTTATTTAAAAAATTTGTAGTTTCGAAGGGATGGGGTTTTGATTCGAATTCAGACAATAAAAGTAAAGGTGTAAGGGCATACTATTAGGCCAATTAAACTTGTAGGTGTAAGTGCTTTTTTTTTCTTTTTTTCCGAAATCACCTTGCAGGCTCCTTTTTGTGTGGACTTTCTAACAAATAACAAAATTTGAAAATTTTAATGAGTAATTTTTTAATATTGGAAAAATAAAAAATTAATTTTATTAAAAAATATATTTTTTTAACAGTCCTTATATAATTTCCCAAAGAACAGATTAATTCGGAAAAAAAAAGGAAAAACAATGTCAAAGTTATACGGGCCATTAATAAACATGGGCCGCAGTCCACACAAAAATATGGCCATGGCTAAGATTGAAAAAGGTGCTACCTCTGAAGCTGACGAGGCGTAATCTCATTGGTCAGCATCACCACTGGTTGACGAGGAATATAGCACACGAGCCGAGCCCCCGAGTCTGGAGAATGAGAAGCAAGAAGCTTTGAGTAATTTCTACCAAAGAAAAGGAAAAAAGAAGCTACAAGTAATTCTGAATGAAACATCGAATCTTCGCTCCGCAGCCGAAATTCTGACGGAAATGGTGAGCTAAATCCCCTAACTTTGTTGTTATTTCGACTAATTTTGTTGTTATTTCGGAAATGCTATCTCAGATTGCATAAAGTTTGATTTTCGTGTTTGATTTTGAGTTCCATGTACGAGTGGAATCTTATGGTAAACTTGAGTATAGGTTGAACCAAACACAGCCTTTAGCAGTCTGGTTTCCCAGTTTTTCCATGGAAACTCTGTTTTTTTTTTCTTTTTCCTTTTTTGGTTTATGAATTGGACGATATTGATTATAAAACTAGCCCTATCTGATTTCTTCTAATGACGAATATGTCTTAATGAGAATAGAGAATCTGATGCATTTGTTTGTAGAGCCTCTTTTAAGTTCCCAAAGAAGGAAATAAAGTGAGTAGAGGAGTGGTCTACCCAAACGTTCACACTTATAAACAGAGTGTAGAGTGGCAAATTACCTGATGTTTCAGTAGTTTTCTGTTTCTGATGTTGTTTTATCCAATCTGGATTTTACATGTAATAATTGAAAGCTGTGTTATAATAGGATATTCAAAATACAACAAAAATGCTGACCTCAAAGCTTTTGGTGGAAGGATGAATTTGTACTGAGAAGAGAAAGCAAAGCAAAGCTTCAATTTGTTTCTGAAAGCAGGGCTGAATTTTTACTAAATGGATGGAGTTTGAGGTATGTCTGGTTTTGATTACCCAATTAATTCAATCACAAGGCTCTCTCTTTTTGTTCATGGAAGGCAATGAATTTAGATGCCTCGAAATTATATCTTGAATTTGACAATGCCATCTCAGATATGAAAGAATGTTTAGATCATGTTCTACTTCTAGCCAAGTCCTTTTTCACTTTGGGATAAACTAGACAGGGAAATTTCATAACTATTTCCATTTATTATAACGTAACCATTACATAGAAAATAGTTAATGTTAATTAGTTGTGAGTTGCTTTTGTTATTACTATCCATATCATTTTCATGACTACATTATTGCTATGAATTGAAAAGTCAAACACAAAGTAGTCGACATAACATTTAACATTGCATAGTCTTCAAGGAGATCGTTGGATGAAACAAACATAGCCACAAGCAGGAAACAACATGCACAACAACTAGTAGAGGACTTGAATTCCTCATCAAATGTAACTGCAGGTATGAAAGTAATTTATGACCTTTATAAACACAAGGATCTATGATTTTCATGACACCAAAACTAATGTTATGTATTACACGATGAGTAAAAAAGAAATATATTAAACTTGTATCAGCAAATATGGACCTTCAGCTTACCCTTTACATCCGCAAACTTATTATTGTCATTTGAATTCAGAAACAGACTCATCTCTTCATTGTCATCATCTTCCGATGGTATCGTTGAGCATTTTGAATTTGATGTCTCTCCAACATCCTCTACAGACTTCTGTTCAGGACAAAGAAAAGGCTTTGGAGGCATTTGTAGAGATTCAATTTCTCTTTCAAGCATCTGTATGACTTTATTCATTGAAGGTCTGTCACTTGGTTTCATCTGTATACACCACAATGCTACTATTATCATCTTCTTTCTTATTTTTGATTCCTCCTCTGTGATTGCATCTTCCATTTGTAAGTCATTTCCTTCAATGATTTGGTCATAAACCCAAGAGGGGAAGTATATTTGACTTGTATGCTCCGCAACTGCATTCAAATTTTTTCTTCTGCTTGCCATTTCCATCAATAACATTCCAAAACTATACACATCAGCCTTGTAAGAAACTCCTCCAATATTTCTGTAAAACAACTCTGGGGCCATGTATCCCATGGTTCCTCTTGCTGCAGTCAAAGACACAATGCTTTTATCCAACGGACACAATCTTGCAAGACCAAAATCAGAAACCTTTGGAACAAAATTCTCATCCAAAAGAATGTTGTGTGGCTTGATGTCAAAATGCAGAATTTGCATGTTGCAGCCTCGATGTAGATATTCAATACCACGAGCCACTCCAAGTGAAATTTTGTACAATTTCTTGTAATCTAAGGAGTTATTTCCTTCTTGACAATATATGCATTTATCAAGGGAACCATTAGACATGAAATCATATACAAGAGCACGCTTTGATCTCTGGACACAAAAACCTACCAGTTCCACCACATTGACATGGTGAATCCTTCCAATAGTAGCAACTTCATTGATGAAATCTTGACCATTTGCCTTAGTTTTCTCCAACATCTTGATTGCTACAAGACGTCCGCTGCGGAGCTTTCCTTTATAGACAGAACCAAAACCTCCTTCACCTAGTTTGTCCTTGAAACCCATGGTCATCTTTCTAATGTTGGAGTATGAGTACCTTATAGGCATAAGATTATTGTTACTTTGTAAAAATTCTTCGATAACATCATATGTTGATAGATGCCGCCTTCGCCATTTATAGATGAGAAATGCAATCACACATGGAGTCCCCAATACTGTTTTGGGCACCAGCCATAATAGCACTGTAAAAATTATTTCATACGCATTACTCATAATTAAGTGTTTAAGGTCCATGTCATTATCAAAAAGTGTTTAAGGTCCATGTACATTAGTTTGTGCAGATCATTACAATCCTAAGAGAAAACTCGCATTAGACAAATTATTAACGAAGCTGTAAATCAATTAAGGATTTACCTATAGCTAATAAGTCGAGTCCGATTAAGACTTCAACTGCAAGAGAGAAAAACACAATAATAAGTAAAATTTATATATGAACTAAATTTTCATTCTGCTAAGTAATGTTGATTCCTTTACTACCTTTTCTTTTTTTTGTTTGGAAGAAGAAGAAAATTGCAAGCAATTAAGCTAAGCTAAAGCTTTAAATTCTCTAACATACATGTATAAAATGGGTAGCTGTCACATAATATCATAGAATTCTCACAAATAAGTATACCAAAGAATCAGAATTTTCCAACTTTAAATGAAGAAACAGCGCAACACTTTGTTAAATATTACAGCAATACACTAAACAGTCTTAGATAAAGTGTTTATAGCTTCCATAAATTGTTAGTTTAAAAGAACGTCGAGAAGATGCGTACCTTTAAGACGATCGTACAATGCCCTTCGATAAACTTCTTTGGTGCAAAAAAAAGAAAAAAAGAAAGAAAGTGAGATCAGGGTAAATTACTAATCATGGGGTATTCGTGCCAAAAAAAAAAGAAAAAAAAACATTGAAATTAATCTACCGATGTTACTTTCTTAGGCCGTGTTTGTTGCGCAAAACTTGACATGATTATTATTAATATCAAATTGAATTTGTTTGTTTTATATTGGATAAATATTATACTATTTATGTTTGGTGCAGTTCGGAATAAAATAGTTGACTAGTTATAATATATACATAATATATTATATTAAATTATAATATATAAGTTATATTATATATATTGTCTCTGTGCGACAGGGCGAGCAAGAGAGCCAGAGAGAACGAGAGAGCATAGTCCATAGTCTGATTGAGACTCATGAGTTTGAGCTGGTCACAATAGTATGATCAATCTCGTATTGAATATTAAAATGGACAATCTCGTACTAAATAAAAAATGGACAATTTTGACTTTTAGTTTGATCAATCTAGTACTAAAAAAAAAAAAAAGGACAATTTTAACCTAATCTAAAATACTGCACCAAATGCTGGACAAGAATTAAATATCCAGTCCAGCTACCAAACATGGCATTAGTGACATATATACTTTGGATTGCAATAAATCTTATCAAATTAAATAATTAATAGTTTCTGTCCATTAACTGCATGTCTCATATTTATATTAAAGGAAACGGCATGAGGGTAGTTTATCAGTAATGGTTTACCAATAGTTGCGAGCGCAATCAAGGAATCTACAAGAAGCAAAAGAACCAAAAATTAGAGAGATGATAAATAATGTATTGAAACACTTATATTCAGAACACAACTGCATAGGCACATCATAGCAAATTAATTATATATATAGAAAGGGATGCAACTGTTTTTTGGACAAAAGAAAGCGAAGCAGATTGCATACTGGGAATACTTGCTTTTTTTTCAAAAAAAAAAAAAAAAAATTGTGAAAACTAAAATTTGAAAGTTTTGTGGAAATTGTTTCCATGCATGATAAAATAGTTAGTAATTGGAAGGATGTCTACACAATATTCCTCACCTTCAAACATACGGAGAATCTTCTTATATATACCTACATCATCCATCCAATTAGAAACAAAATTAATTTTAGCTCGCAGTATGATATCTTGGACAAATTTTTAAAAAATAATATACCAAAACAAACACAAAAAGAAAAGTCTTTCAACTCTTTCATATTCTTACCGCAGGAATATATATATATATATATATATATGGGTCATAAAAATGTTTCTTCATATTTCTTTCATACTTACCACACGGAGGATGTGTTAGTCTCCATGGATCACAAGCAGGATAATAAAGTGATGAACACTGGACCGTGTTATTGGAGTCATCAACATAGCATCTGCCTTCACCGATTTTAGCATAACTTTGCAACCATGAAAGCTCAAATCCGTTTGACATTTCATTGTGGATGTCTACGTATGAAATATTACTTTTTTTCCTGACAATTTCCTGCGACGATGTCATAACCATCAGCTCTATACGGCAGGAATCCTTCAACTCCGAAGCAGCTGTGCCACCGTTTATGACATAAGAATATTGCGCTTCGGGACGACCATACAAATCCCAGCTTGAAGTTTTACTACTAATACATGGAGTAGTAGGTATATAAAGAGGAGAATTCACTGGATTTTCGCAATTCAGGAAAGTTATAACCTCTGAAAGCGTAACACTATTCCAATATTCATCATTGCCTTTATATATGTAGGTTGAATATGCAGCATCATAATAACGACGGAAGTTATAGACGGGGAAAGAGTAAAGAGGGAGAGACGAGCAATTATCCTTGAGAAAATTGGGATCCACCACTCGGATGGTGTAGTTATTGTAATTGATTGACTTGACATAGAATTTTATAGAAAACAAGTATAAAACGGTAGTAGTAAGGTTGTTCTCACAAGAAAGAGTATAACGTCGGTCCCCGCAGTGTCGTGGATCTGTTTGGACTCGGAAAGGATGGCTTATATTTTGAATATCACCGCAGGAAGAAGGAGAACAATGGGCATGAAGAGCTTTTGCATCGCTAATTGTTTGATGGAATAAGGTGAAAATAAGGGCTGCTATGGATGTTGAGGACAAGGGTCTTTTGCTTTGCATTATGTTGGGAGAAGAAATTTTTTCTTTTGGCTGATCTTCTTCGTCACATTAAAATACAAGTATCCACATATGAACTGTGTATATAAGCTGCTGTATTTTTTTTTTTTTTTTTTATAATAAAAAAGGGTTGGCTCAGAATTCAATTAGGAGATATAACCTTATTACTGCTTTAGTTTTGCAACTCTGTAAAAGTCTTTAATATAATAATAATAATTAAACAGAGAGTGGAAAAAAGCGTGTCAGCTAAGACATCTTGATTCAATTGAAAATGACTCAAACATAAGATTTTGGGCAGTGATGATTATTAGTACTGTTCTTTGCATAGCTTGAACTGGTTTCATAGAATACAATACAGATAAGGAAGGCTTTGTGTTTTCCATTACTAGTATTATTTCTTTGCCTCAACTACACAACTATACTACTTAAATAATATACGCACCTACCAAGACTATGGAGTCAACGTTATATTGACTAGACTTGTAGTGGTTACATGTCTATAAATCATTTTTTAATGCCTACGTAACATGTCATTTTCATAATTAAATTCTATTGGAGCTCAATAAATTTATTAAATAATTGAAACCCATCAGCTGTATAATATTAATAATCCGATATCACAGTTTCTTTTTTTCATATTGCTTTCCAATACAAATATTTCGGCAGGAAGGACACTGATTATAGCTACGCTTTGCTTCGCAACTGATTTGAAAGATCACAATACACACAAGCAGGACTTTGATTGTTAATGGTGCCGATGATAAATTAATGTCTTCTAGAATTTTCATTACTATTGTTTAGGCTCAACCACACAGTACACCTTCATACACAATCCACGTATATATGAACCCTAGAAAGCCATCGTTATTGACTTTAGTGTATGTTAGACTGTCACCAAATCCATATTTATGAAAGATTTTTCCATGCCTTATCAACTATAGTTACTACAATATCATTTTCATAATTAATTTATTAGTTGTAATAAAGTAAAAATAATTGAATGAATAACTATCTGTAAGTTACACTAAAAGATTAAAAATGTTGTATATATATTTTTCATATATATATATATATATATGATTTGGTACAGTATGTGAATATAGTTTTTAATTAAATTAACATAAAAAATAAATGCATTGCGTATTCAAAGAAAGAGAGAAACTAGTAAATAAATATTCAATTAATGCTGAAGAATTTAAATATATATATATATATATATATATATGTATGTATGTATATATGAACTTGGAAAAACAAGGGTCCATTATTTACCGAAGAATTTGTTATCCCTTTTTTGTTTTTACTATCAATTGCATTTGTCCAGAATAATCTAGTGATATGTGTAAATGAATTGACAATTTCATGTAGAAGACCCAATTTTGTGACAAAAAGCACTTATCATTGGCAAGATTTAAAATTTTGTCCCTTAAAAACTTTTGTAACTAAAACCAAAGTTTAATAACAAACATTTAAGTTTTGTGGTTGGTTCGCTTTTCTGTGGGGGATATATCACAAATTGCCAAAAAGGATATAAGAGATGGATATAGGAGCGCAATCAGCCTTTAATTTACAATATTGGAATATAAGTAATACATTATTGTAGTTCTCAACTATTTTCCACAGGTTACATATATATTGATCTATAAAGTATGACGATCGTCACTTTCCGATCCCAACAAAGTAAAAAGACGTTTACCAATCCAATTAATGTACGTAACTACTCACATTCCCTACAATTTCTAAGTTGATGTGATTTCTTCTCCAATGAATTTTGTATTTCAAAACAAATATCACATCATATTATAAAACGTATGGAATCTAAGGAACTATATATATACTGACTCTGTATGTAATTAATAAATCAAGGATTGTGTCTGATTATTTTCCACACATCAACCTTAAAAATTTGACCAACTAATGCTTCTTGAATGAATATTATATATTTAAGAATAAAATATCACATCATATTTGTTAGGTCTGTAAATTAATTAAGGAATTATAGTCAAACAAAACAAATTGAAGTGTATGGACGTTTAACTATCTATATATTAATTATGAATTCAATTGATAATCCGTGTTGGGCCATTCATTTCTCACCCCTTTCTTTGTCTTTTTGAATTTTCTTGGTCTACGTCGTCATAAATTTTCTTTTCTTTTTTCTTTTAACGCGTTGGGCCATTCATTTCTCACCCCTTTCTTTGTTTTTTTTGAATTTTCTTGGGCTACGTCGTCACAAATTTTCTTTTAACGCTCCTTATCACTATTTTTTAATTTTTTTTTTAATTTGCGTAGATTGACTAATTTGTCCTTTCATGCTTTGTGAATATTTCTTAGATTTTGGATATGTGGAGAGGTTACCAGGTCACCATTGCTATTGTATGCCGCTGAAGTTTGAAACATCATTTTATTTTGTCTTCTCAGCAGTTTGATCTATAAAACAAAACAGAATGCAAAACAATTTCTTGACACAAATTCAGAGATTGTGATTATTTAGCCCTAGTGAGTATACCATATTTGTCTTCACATATTTAGTTCATGTTGCTTCCATTGCTGACCAATTCTTAAGCATATTTGTGTTAAATTACCACTGATTCAAAAAATTTAAGCTGTTAGGAAGTAGATTTAATATGTATATACATTCCTCCGCACTTGTAGGACCAATACATTCTCCCGCACTTGTAGGCCATTTTTGGTGATCACTTGTAGGCCATTTTTGGTGATCTCAACAGTTTAAGCTGTTAGCAAGTAGATTTAATATGCATATACATTCCTCCGTATTTGTAGGACCAATACATTCCCCAGCACTTGTAGGCCATTTTTGGTCGTTATAAGTATTAATTTATTTTAATGGGTGGTAATGTGACAGCAATAAAACTTGAACCTAGGTGTCTAGAATTTGAAGCTCTGATACCATATTAAATTACCACTGATCCTAGAAGTTTAAGCTATTAGAAAGTAGATTTAATATGTATATTATGCTTTAGAAGAGAGGGAGAGATAGAATATTGTCAACAATTTGGCTAACTCTAAAGGCACAAATACACTATATATTGGACTAAAAGGAACCAACAAAGAAAGTTTTTTTTTTTTGTCCAACTTAACAACCAGGACAGTTGCTTCCAAGAAAATGCAAGTTTATGTAACTTGCATTTTCTTAAATTAAAAAGAAGATAAAGCCTATATATTGGCATATCAAAGAAATTAAGCTAGCGTGGCTGAGACATTAATATTTGATTATTTGGCTTGTTTCTTTTGCTTTTTTATTATAGTATTGATTTTAATTATATGGGTCCAAATTACAATTCAAATTTGTTGCGCTTTTGCCACAAGAGGACTAATTTGAGAGTAACAATGCGTCAACTAGCACAATGGGATTAGTTGTGTCCAACAAAAACACAACGGGCATAATCAGTTAGCAAACAAATCGTTTTGATTCAGTACATAATCATTTGGCTGGAGGTAGAGACTGAGGTTTTTTTTTTTTTTTTAAATAAAAAAAATTGAATCATGTAAATTAATGAGTTTAGTTTCAGTGTGTAGATGGTGCAGAGTGAATTATAAGAAATTTATACTGGCTTCACATGAACCCTTTCAAGTTTTTCTTTATGCTAAGAGAGGCTATCTAGTGATTATGTTTCATTTTATTATTTGTAGGCCCAATCTATCATTCTGATTGTAATACGTGGTATTGTTATTATTGTTTAATAATTTTTTCGTATAATATTTATTTTGCATCTAGAAAAATTTGTGAATTGAAGTGGTCTTTTCATTTATTATTAGTGTTTTACTACTAGTAAGACACGTAAACACACAGAATTCAACTTTGAAACTACAATATCCTATCAACTTAATTTGCATTTAGAATCAAACTTATATCTCTTCAGAGTCATCATTTTCTGATGGTACTTTTGATGAGCATTTTGAATTTGATTTCTTCCCAACATCCTCTGCAGGCTTCTCTTGCGGACATAGAAATGGCTTCGGAGGCTTTTGTCGGCTTTCAACTTCTCCTTCCAGCATCTCTTTGACTTTTTCATTGAAGGTCGATCACTTGGTTTCATCTGTATACACCATAACGCTGCTATTATCATTTTCTTCCTTATTTTTTATTCCTTCTTGTTCATTGCATCTTCCATTTGTAAGTCATTTTTATCGATGATTTGGTCTTAATTAAATCCATGAAGGGAAGTAAATTTGACTTGTATGCTCTGCAACTGCATTTAAGTTCTTCCTTCTACTTGCCATTTGCATCAACAACATTCCAGAACTGTACATATCAGCCTTGTAAGAAACTCGACCAACATTTTTGTAGAACAAATCTGGGGCCATGTATCCCATGGTTGCTCTTGCAGCAGTTAGAGACAAGAGGCTATCGTCTAAAAGGAACAATCTTGTAAGTCCGAAATCAGAAACCTTTGGGATAAAATTATTGTAACGACCTCATTTTATTTTCGAAATTGTCGGTTTTAATAGCGGTTTTATCATTTTCACCGAAACAAGCAGTTTTAGAACTCCTTGAGCATACTATGAGGGCTGAGACTACCCTGTGAGGAGTCGAGAGACTTTTTCTACCCATTTTTCCGTTGATCTAGATTTGACCAAGTTTCATTTTTACTATTCATGCACTATTCACTATTATATTAATATATTTAATAATATCTTTTATTTTTATTTTATTATAATATTATTTAAATGTGTTACTAATTGGGTTTTAATTACTCATGGCCGACTCTTCATTCTTCTTTCACAATTGCAATAATTTAATATTATATATATATATATATATAAATATCCTTACTTTAACTTTATATTATTACTATTAAAATTCCAAGCAAGAATACACCAAATTAACCAACTAAAACTCATGGATTTGCAATAAAATAAAAATGGATGTAGTTGCCTACCTTGATTCAAACTTGAAACCAAGCAACCCTAACCTTTGAAAAGCACCCAAGCTTTGCCAAAATCCCCTCTTGATGGCTGGCTACTTCTCTCTTGAATTTGCTTTAATATTTTGCAATTTTCACTTTTTTCTCTCTCAAGCTCTCTCTATCTCTCTCTTAACTTGTAATTGGAAAACAAATGAGTTGGTGAAAAAGCAAGACAAAAGTGAAAAGAAAGAAGAAGGGTGTCGGCTATAAAGAATACAATTGCCAATTGTCAACCTTTTTTTCTTTTTTAGTAATATTTTCAAGTTAAAGTAAAAGATATTTACATATATAATATTTAAATAATTGAAATTGTAAAGCAAAAGTGGGAGAGTCGGCCATGAGGTATTCAATTCCCAATTGCCAACTTATTTATCAATTAAATAATTATATAATAAAATAAAGTAAAAGATATTATTAAATATATTAATATAATAGTGAATAGTGAAAGTCAACCATGGTCAAACCGGGATCAAGGGCAAAATGGGTAGAAAAAGTCCCTCGACTCCTCACAGGGTAGTCTCGATCCTCTCAAAATTCTCAGAGAATTCCAAAACTGTTTGTTTCGGTAAAAAAAGGCAAAACCACGATCTAACTGAAAACGCATCCAAAAATCGAAAGTTTCCAAAAAGATAAAATGAGATTATTACATATCTAACAAATAAAAAAAATTAAAAGAACAACATTCAAAATATTTTATTTGTTATCTTTGGTACCCCACCACCACACCGTTGATGGGGCATGGTGGGGCACCAACGGTTGAATTTTTTTTCTCTTACAATTAAGCCCCACCACCACACCGTTGGTGCCCCATCAAAAGTTGAATTTTATTTTTATTTCTCTTGCAACTAAGCCGTACCAACCGTTGGTGCCCCACCAATTTAATAAAATAAAATTTTGTTCAGCTTTTATATTTTGAATTAAAAAACCCATGCAGTCTCCATTTCAAGCCACTCATATTTTCTTTATACATTTCCTCATGGCCTTTTCTTTTTCATTTATTTTTTAACGTAAAATAGTGTGTTAAGCATTGTTCTCTTTATCTCATTTGATTATTTATCTTTGTATATTGTATAGATAATTATTTATAAAATCTCTTCTTAATATTTAGAACTATGATATATATATATATATATATAACCCATTTCATATTAACATCCAGAGGAACAAAAATTTCCCACAGTAACTCAATCAATTGAAAACTTAACAAATATTTCAGGAAAATAGAAAATTTTTCTACGAGATACATTGATAATGTTGTGGTGTGGCTGCTAATGCCCATCTCTTGCATGGAAAGACACTCAAGAGTTGATGCCACACCATCACACCATTGGTGGGGCATCCACAATTTAATTTCCTTTTCTTTTTCTTCAATTATTTCTTTATGAAATTAATTTTTTTTTACTTTATAATTAGTGTTTTATGCTGCTCATTTAATGAATTTTTCTTTGTGATTTAATTGGTGGTTTAATATTTTTTATATTTATTATGTAATTAGTTCTTTATAATTTAACAGTAAGATGAAAGAATTTTTTTTAATTAAAAGTTGTAAATTGCTCTTTAATTGAATAGTAAAAGTTTAATAATATTTTCATATTAATGTTAAATTTGATTACATTTTAACATTTTTATTTTGATTGGGAGAGCATACTTATTTGATTATTTTTTATTGGTCGTTGTTTTATATAGTTTTATAGATTTTGATTATTTCTATTATATAAATTTGTTAATAAAAAATTAAAAATTTTGTTTTAATGAAAAAAATCAATGTTGTTCATTTAAATATATGAAACTTTAAAATGTAAATGTTATATCAAATGTTGGTGCCCCACCAATAGAATGTTAGTAGGGCACCAATACTACTCCACTATTACTCCTAAACACTTGGTGCCCCACCACTAGAGTGTTGGTGGGGCACCAACACTACTCCTAAACTGTTGGTGCCCCACCATTAGTCCCTTGATGGGGCATCAACAATTTCATTTTCATTTTTGGTGCCCCACCGTTAGACTGTTGTTGGGGCACCAACACTACTCCTAAACCGTTGGTGCCCCACCACTAGATTGTTGATGGGGTTCCAACAGTTTAGTGGTATTAATTGTAGATCAAATTGGAGAATATGACATTTAAGATGAAAGTGTTTTCGTATTATAGATAGAATTGAAATTTTGATTTCAAAAGTATATATATATATATATATATATATATAATAAAAATTTTGATTTCACATTTAAAAAGAAAACCGAAATTCCTATTTGTAATATAAAAATTTCAATATCACATTTAAAAAAGGAATCAGAATTCTTCCTTGTAAAATAAAAATTTCAATTCCACATTTAAATAAGGCAATCGAAATTTCTATTTACATATAGTATCCAAATTGAAATTCAGATTCCCTTATATTGTTTTATTTTTTTTGTTGTATGAGTTTTGAGCTTTAAATTGAATATTTATTAATATATTGATTACAAATGTTAGTTTTATTTTATGCAGGAAAAATGAATGTTGATGATGTTGTTAGCATTGTTATTTTTTATTATGCAAATTAGGTTAAAAAAGAATGAACTTTGGGAATTCCAAAACTATCTCAATACAATTATTGACATCAATAAATTTACGTTCTATTTGGTTTATATTTCAAAATATAAGGAAAATACGAGTTTAAGCAAATTATTTATTGTCATGTCTTATACGAATCAAAATTTCAATTATAATAATCAAAATTTCAATTTCATATATTTGCCATAATTGGAATTTTTATTTTGAAATAGATGAAATACATGAGTTTTAATAAAATACATGAATTTTAACAAACCATTGGTGCCCCACCACTAGACCGTTGGTGGGGCACCAACAATTTTATTTTTTTTTTTCTCTCGCATTAAAGCCCCCCACTACCACCTTCAACTGTTGGTACCCCACCATCATACTATCAGGGTACCCAATGTTTAACTCTTTTTTTTCACCAATCATTGTTTTATGGAATTAATTTTTTTTTTTTTTACTTTTCAATTAGTGCTTTTTGCTGCTATATCATTAGTATCTTCTATAGTTAGTGCATTAATTTTTCTCTTCCAATAAATGTCAACGAGTTTGAAGATCTGCAAATTTTACTCTTTTATTATTATTATTAATTATTATTATTATTATTATTATTATGTTTTCTGCATGTATTTTGGTTGCAGATGCGGTAGCAAAACTGTCTCTTTCTAGTAGGCGTGAATTTGTGTTTGATGAATTCTCTATAGCTTCTATTCCTCCTTGTATTCTGGATGTTATTTTGGCTGAGCAGGCTGCTGCTGTGTAAACTCCTTTTAAGGGTTTCTTGTTTTGGTGCTAATGCATTTTCCTTTTTTATTGAAAAGATATTTAAAATAATTTTTTTTTTACTAAAAAAGCGCTTTATGATTTATCTGCTAAATATATTGCAAATTTTTTTTTTAAAGTCCTTTTTCCTGTAAAAGAAAAAAAATTCCAACAGGGTACAAGACTAAGCTTGTCAATGGCTTATGGTGTGGCGATTAAAGATTAAGCTGGTCAATTGGTGTACGGTTTGGATGATCAATGCTATGTTTGGTAGGAAGGATAGAGTGTTGAAGGGGGAAGGGTTAATGAAAGGATGAAGTGGATTAATATTAATACTTTATGTTATTTGTTATGATGGAAGGAAGGATAACATAATGAATTAAAATATAATTATAGATTTATTAATTAGTTATAAAAGCTTTTCTTCCTCAAATCCTTCCAATATTGGAGGGAGTGTTTTTAATGAATTTGGATGGATTTGCCATCCATCACCAAATCCACTCCCTTCAATAATCTCTTTTACCAAACAACCACCACACCTCAAATCCCTCCACCACTTCTACCAAACAAGGGCTAAAGGTTGATATTAATGGTACTGACTTTTGTGTATTAATTTCAGCTTTCACCATCCATATACGTACATTTTAAATTTAAAATTAAGTGTACTAAAATATTTCATGAACTTATATGCACATCTTACAAAGAAAATGTACATCAAAAACATAAATGTGTCCAACATAAGTTTAGGATTCAACTACAAAAGATTAATGTTGGATTTTGTTCCCACATACTCCAACACATCGTACAAAGAATGGTTAGTTTTTAGTTTTTTTCCTCTTGAATTATGTATAATTTGGTTAGTTTAAAGGTTGATTAAAGTTTGTTAAATGTTAGTTAGACTAAAAATGTGAAGGAAAATAAAAAATAAAAATAGAAAATGAAAACACGCTCAAAATATTTTTATTTTCTATTTTTGCTTTTACATTTTTACTTACTTAAGTAGTCTAACTAACATTTAATAAACTCTAACCAATAACAAAAAACAACTATGTTATCAAACGGGCCCTTAGGCAAAGAAATAAAATTGCAGTAACAGAGAATTATCAAATAACAAAACAGAAACCAGCAGAAAATTATATCTCTGATAATTAATGGTTTAAAACATATAATTAAGATTCTTTAAATTTGTTTTTCCTACTAGATTTTATGCTCCACATGGTTATGCATGTGGCTGTCACTTTTTTTTTTTTTTTTTTCAACTTCCTTTGCAATGTGAAACACAGTTCATAATCAAATAGAAGGGAACATTGTCATTTACATGCATACCACAAGTCGTTTCCCTACCAACTAAAAAGAAAAAATTTATATGTATAGATAAAATTATATTAACATCCTTTTTTGTACATAAAAATTTACATATAAAAATTATATATGTAGAAAAAATTTATATATACAGATAAAATTATTATGATTGGTCCTGTATATGGACAACCTTATTTCCTCGGACAATGATACCGACAGTACGAATCCTCCCACCACTTTTATCAAAAACTAAAATAACAGATTGTGATTGGGATTTGTTGGCACTCTAATTATATATATAAGAAGTTTACATTAAGCGAAAATGATTAATTAGATACAAATTTCCATATAACAGAATAGGTTTACTCGGCGATTAAATATCTTCTAATTTTCATTTGAAATCAAACTGATTTCATCGGGATCATCATCGATATTTCGACGATGAGTACGTTGAATTTGATTCCTCCACAGGCTTCTCTTGTGGAAATAAAATGGTTTTGAGGCATTTGTAGGCAACCAACTTCTCCTTCCAGCATTTCTATAACTCTGTTCATGGAAGGTCGATCGCAGCTTCATCTGTATACACCACAATGCTACCATCATCATCTTCTTTCTTATTGTTGATTCCTCCTCTGTTTCATTTTCCATTTCCACCTCTTTTCCTTTAATGATCTTACCGTAAGCGTATGTAGGGAAGTAAATTTCACTGCTGTGCTGCGTAGCGCATTGAATCTTCCTTTTACTCGCCATTTCCATCAACAACATTCCAAAGCCATACACATCAGCTTTATGAGAAACTCTTCCAATGTTTTTATAAAACAACTCGGCTATGTATCCCAAGGTTCCTCTGGCGCAGTCAAAGACACAATGCTATTGCCTAATGGATATAACCTTGCAAGCCGAAATCGGAAACTTTTGGAATGAAATTCTCGTCCAAGAGAATGTTGTGCGGCTTAATATCGAAATGAAGAATTTGCATGTTGCACCCTCGATGAAGATATTCAATGCCGCGAGCCACTCCAAGTGAAATCTCACACATTTTCTTACAATCTAAAATGTTTTTTCCTTCTTGAGAGAAAGTGTACTTATCAAGTGATCCATTAGGCATGAAATCGTACACGAGAGCACGCTTTGTTTCCTCGATACAAAAGCCAACAAGTCGCACCACATTAACGTGGTGAATGCTTCCAATTGTAGCAACTTCATTCATAAAATCTTCTCCATCACCTTTAGATTCACCCAATAATTTGATCGCTACAAGATGACCGCTACGAAGCTTTCCTTTATACACTTTACCAAAACCTCCTTCACCTAACATGTCCTTGAAGCCATTGGTCATCTTTTTAATGTCTGAATAAGAGTATCTTATATGCATGAGGTTGTTATTAGCTTGTAAGAATTCTTCAATGGCCATATACATTGATAAATGCCTCTTTCGCCATTTATAGATCAAGAATGCAATCACCAATGGAGTCCCCAATAAGCGTTTTGCTATAAGCAACAGTGGTGCTAGAATATTTACCAAAATGAATAGAAAATGGTCACCACCAAACTATTTATCGACCTTAGTTCATAACACTCTATATACATAAATAGTATATAGGATAAATGTTAAAAATTCAAATTTTGCAAATCATAATTTATAATGTCAAATTTACCCAATCAACTATTTTTAATTCATATAACATAAATTCGAAGTTCAGAAATAAAAATCTTTGTAAGACGAAGGAGCTTGCCCAATATGTTATTTCTTACTGTTAGTGTCTTTTTTGGAGTAAATGCTAACACACCCTCACTCTGTTTCTACTAGTATTGCAGCTGTATCATATGTGTGACTTTTATTTTTGAAAATTACAGATTACCCCTTATATTTTTATTTTTGTTGATATGTTACACATTTTGTATAGGGTAATGATTTCAACATTTGAAATTTTCACAAACTTCAGGGGGGGAAAAGGAAGTTGAAATTTAAAGGTGTACTTTTGTAATTTTAGGAATACGTACAAAATACATTAAAACATTTATTATGATTTTCCTTTTTCTTGTCGTCTTACTTCGCAATTAAGAACATCATTTTTTTTTATGACGAAAATAATGTTTCAAAAGATCAATGCTTGAATTTGATAAAAATGATTATTCAGAGCATAATTATAAAGACATGGCATGCATCAATATTTTTCTCTTCTAAATTGATTTTCTGATATTAGTCACCGTTTACGACATATATATATATATATAAATCATTTTCATTTGTACTATATATGTAGTTTGTTTTTGCAGGACAAATTAAAGAAGTGTAAAGTTGAGAATTTACCAACGCAGAGAACCATATACGCGCTTGCTACAAAACACAAAAAACAAAATTATTCTTATAAGCTAATTAAATGAAACTTTTTCTTTTTCTCCTTAATTATCAAAAAAACTTATAAGTATAATAAACAAATCAATTTGTAGAATTTCAAGGATAAACAATTAGATATTGTTTACATGATCAGGTTCCCTCACCTTGAATAAGATTGAAAATCTTAAGGAAAATACCTACATATATCATCCAACAGAAACAAAATTGTCAGCTTGAATGCAGCCTCATACCAATTATCTTAGAGAAAAATAATACATATTTATTTATAAAATTCTTTCTATATTTATTACCTACCGCATTGGCCAAATGAAATCAGTCCATATAAATCCGTAGAAGGTGCACAGTAGACCTTATTGTTGGAGTCGATGACATAACAAGTATCAGCAGCATATTTATCACATGCCTTAGAGTAACTTGGCACCCAAGAAAGCTCAAAGCCGTATGCCAGTTCATTCTGGTTTACTTGAGAGAAGGAAATGTTGTTCTTTTCCTTTCTCCTGAACGATGTCATAACCATCAGCTCTATACGGCAAAAGTCCTCCAACTCCGACACATTTGTCCTTCCAACCCTAACATACCAATACTGCCCTAATTTGGATTGCATATTCATACCAATACTAGTACCATCACTGCTATTAATGCATGTACTACTAATACTACTATTAGTGGGTATATAAAGAGCAGACTTCAGAGGGATTTCACAGTTCAAGAATATTACAGGCTCTGATACGCTCTCTTTCTGAAATTTATCATCTCTAGTACTTAGTTTATGTCTAATATAGGTTGAATATAAATGATTCGCATCATATGTGAAGTTATCGGAGGTCAAAGAGTAACGTGGGAGAGACGAACAATCACCCTTATGAACAATATTGGAATCCACCACTCGTATGGTGTAGTTATTGTAATTGATTGCCTGGACGTAGTATGTTGCTGAACACAAATTTAACACAGTGAGATTGTTATGGCAAGAAAGGGTGTACCTATTGTCGCCGCAGTGTTGTGGATCTGTTTGTAGTCGAAAAGGGTTGCTTATATTTGTGACATTACCGCAGGAAGAAGCCAGACAGTAGCGACGATTATGCTTTGCATTCGCATAGCTGGTTTGATGGAATATTAATATTACCATCAAAACAAGAAACTCGGCTTTGATTGAAGTACTTGGTGATGACGAGGGTGTTCTTTTGGTTTTCATTTGCAGAGAGATTAAGAGGGCTTTTCTTTTCTCTGCTTCTTCTTATAATAGAACCAGTAAAGTGGAAAAAAGCTCATATCTTATTAATGAGTAAAACCAAATATTTATACACAGTAATATGTTGGAGCTGATATGTATATGATCCTAAGTATACGTGAGCAGTTCCTATATTAAAGGAACAACAACACAGATATATATAATAGAACATATCAACCTATGATGCCCCCTCAAGATTGAGGGTCTGGAAGAACACCAATCTTGGACCGTAAGAGCAGGAAAGGTGGCTTGGGTAAAGGTTTGGTCAAGACATCTGCAAGCTGATCTTTACTTGACACATGAGCCACACGAAGGTGACCAGAAGACACCTTGTCACGGACAAAATGAAAGTCAATAGCCACATGTTTAATCTTAGAATGAAAAACTGGCTTCGAACACAGGTAAGTGGTGCTGCTATTATAACAGTAGACAACGGGCTTTGAAGGTATGGTCACATGCAACTCATGTAAGAGAGAAGTAACCCAAGAGAGCTCGGATGTGGTAGCGGCAACAGACCGGTATTCAGCTTCAGTTAGTAAGGCATCAAACTGAGCCTTCCAAGAAAAGTAGTTAGTGGCTGTGAGTTTCATTGGAGCTTGAGCAGCAACATTCAATGTGATAAGAGTTTTGTGAGAGAGAGAAGGTTCAGAAGTGACAGTGTGGGAAACAAGGGAGGTTGAGGAGAGAGAAGCAGACGTAGCCATAGCAAAGAGATCGTAAAAAAAAAAAAAACTTGTAAAAGTAGAGAGCTCTGATACCATATAATAGAACCAGTAAAGTGGAAAAAAGCTCATATCTTATTAATGAGTAAAACCAAATATTTATACACAGTAATATGTTGGAACTGATATGTATATGATCCTAAGTATACGTGAGCAGTTCCTATATTAAAGGAACAACAATACAGATATATATAATAGAACCTATCAACCTATGACTTCTTCCATTTTTTTTTTCTTTTCTTATTATTTATTTTTTGTGGTGCTGATAAGAGCTTTTATCCACATAATTAATCCGTTATTATAATCCGCAACCCACAATACGTTATTATAATCCACATTGTATGGTTACCAAATTAAGACTTGGAGTCAATGCAAATTCTCAAATTGTTTATGTAATTTATGATTTTTTTTTTGTCACTATTACAGATTTCAAATTAAGATTTGGAGCCAGTGCAAATTCCCAAGTTGTCTACATAATTAATCTAACCCTCTATCCTATACATTTTTTAGGGCTTTCGGGTATGCCACGTAGCATTCCAGATTGTAAAGTGGTGGAAATAACAAAAGGATTTTGCAAAGTAGTGGAAATAACAAAAGGATTTATTTTACAAATTTCTAATTTAAAGTGGGTAGGGTTTTGATTCGAATTCACGACAATAAATGTAAAAGCGTAAGGGCATACCACTATACTAACTAAACTCGTAGGTTTGAATGCGTACCATTAGACCAGTCAAACTCATAGGTGGGAGGGTTTTTTTTGAAAAAGGTCGATGTGGATCTCATCAGCTCAGGATTCTGTTAGTAGGTAGAACTTTCTTGCTACTCTAACTTTGCAACCCTATAGGAGTCTAGAAGCCTATCAATGATCCTCCTCCACCGACGATTCAAGTAAAAGAAAAGAAGCAATAACGAGCTTATCAAGACTCGAACCATAACTCTCGCAAGCGAATATGATAGAACGGTCAACTTTCTTTCCACTAGGCCACACCCCGAGGTGTGTGGGAGGGCATACCTGGACCAACCAAACTTGTTTATATAATTCATGATTATAAAGATAGATGTGTCATGGAATATTGTTACGTTGACATGCATATCTGCATACGTTTTGTTTTTGCTGCGAAATTGGCATCCCCAAGACTTTTTTCTCTTTTTTTTTCCGAAATCACCTTGCAGGCTCCTTTTTGTGTGGGCTTTCTAACAAATAACAAATTTAAAAATTTTAATGAGTGATTTTTTAATATTAGAGAACAAAAAAAAAATTAATTTTATTAAAAATTATATATATATTTTTAACAGTCCTTTATAATTTCCCAAAGAATAAATTAATTCGAAAGAAAAGGAAAAAGAAATGTCAAAGTTAATGGGGGTAGCCCAATGACATTGGGCCATTAATATAAGAAAAAAGCTCCAATAAACTTGGACCGTAGTCCACACCAAAATATAGCACACCTACATAGCTCAGAAGCTGACGAGGCGTAATCTCATTGGTCACCATCACCACTGGTTCACGAGGAATAGAGCACAAGAGCCGAGCCCCCGAGTCTGGAGAATGAGAAGCAAGAAGCTTCGAGTAATTTCTACCAAAAAAAAGAAAAAAAGAAAAAGAAGCAACGAGTAATCCTGAATGAAACATCGAATCCTCGCTCCGCAGCCGAAATTCTGACCGAAATGGTGAGTTAAATCCCCTAACTTTGTTGTTATTTCGACTAATTTTGTTGTTATTTCGGAAATGGTATCACATACTCTGCCACTTTATTAGATTGCATAAAGTTTTGATTTTTGTGTTTGATTTCAGTGCACTCCACTAGATTGCATAAAGTTTTGATTTTTGTGATTGATCTGCCACTTACTCTGGAACTAATTCAGTGCACTCCACTAGATTTTGAGTTCCATGTGGTGGAATCTGATGGTAAATTTGAGTAGGTTAGCAGTCTGGTTTCCCGGTTTTTCCATGGAAACTCTGCTTCTTTTTTTCTTTTTCTTTTTTTCAATAGTTCTCACACTTGTAAACAGAGTGTAGAGTGGAAAATTGGCTGATGTTTCAGTAGTTTTGTATTTCTGATATTGTTTTATCCAATCTGGATTTTACATGTAATAATTGAAAGCTGTGTTATAATAGGATATTCAAAATACAAGAAAAATGCTGACCCCAAAGCTTTTGGTGATGAACTGAAGACTGCTGGAAGGCTGAATTTGTACTGAGAAAAGAAAGGAAAGCAAAGCTTCGTTTTGTTTCTGAAAGCAAGGCTGAATTTTTACACTAGAGTGGAAAATTTCATAACTATTTCCACTTATTATAAAGTATCCATTACATAGAAATTTCAATCGTTCGATGAAACAAACATAGCCACAAGCAGCAAACAACATGCACAACAACTAGTAGAGGACTTGAATTCCTCATCAAATGTAACTGCAGGTATGAAAGTCATTTATGACCTCTATCAACACAAAGATCTATGATTTTCGTGACACCCAAAATAATGTTATGTATTACACGATGAGTAAAAAAGAATAATATTAAACTTGTATCAGCAAATATGGACCCTCAGCTTACCCTTTACATCCACAAACTTGTTATTGTCATTTGAATTCAGAATCAGACTTATCTCTTCATTGTCATCGTCTTCCGATAGTATCGTTGAGCATTTTGAATTTGATGTGTCTCCAACATCCTCTGCACACTTTTGTTCAGGACAAAGAAAAGGCTTTGGAGGCATTTGTAGAGATTCAATTTCTCCTTCAAGCATCTGTATGACTTTATTGATTGAAGGTCTTTCACTTGTTTTCATCTGTATACACCATAATGCTACTATTATCATCTTCTTTCTTAACTTTGACTCCTCCTCTGTCATTGCATCTTCCATTTGTAAGTCATTTCCTTCAATGATTTGGTCATAAACCCAAGAAGGGAAGTATATTTGACTTGTATGATCTGCAACTGCATTCGTAATTTTTCTTCTACGTGCCATTTCCATCAATAACATTCCAAAACTATACACATCAGCCTTGTAAGAAACTCCTCCAATATTTCTGTAAAACAACTCTGGAGCCATATATCCCATGGTTCCTCTTGCTGCAGTCAAAGACAATGCTTTTATCCAATGGACACAATGTTGCAAGACCAAAATCAAAAACCTTTGGAACAAAATTCTCATCCTAAAGAATGTTGTGTGGCTTGATGTGAAAATGCAGAATTTGCATGTTGCAGCCTCGATGTAGATATTCAATACTACGAGACACTCCAAGTGAAATTTTGTACTTCTTGTAATGTTAGGAGTTATTTCCTTCTTGACAATATATGCATTTATCAAGAGAGCCATTAGAACCTGATGGGGAAACCTTCCAATAGTAGCAACTTCTTTTTGATCTCTCGACACAAAAACCGACCAGTTGCACCACATTGACATGGTGAAACCTTCCAATAGTAGCAACTTCGTTGATGAAATCTTGACCATGTGCCTTAAATTTCTCCAATATCTTGAGTGCCTTAGCTTCTTTTTTTTTTTTTTTTAAATCTTCTCCTTTAACATCATCTTACCATAGGTATAGGAAGCAGGTAATAGATTCAATAATCGCACCTTTCACTGAAATTAGCACAATTTAGTGAGTTGCTGGAGTCATCGAAATAGCAACAGGTAAAGTGGAGATCCCATAAAAGTTCAAACCCATACGCAAGTTGATTGTGGATGTCTATGTAGGAAATGTTGTTGTTTTCTGTAATTCCCTGCGGTCTAGATGACGTCATAGACATCATCTCTATACGACAAAAGTCCAACTCCGACACATTTGTGTTACCAACATGAACATAAGAATATCGTTCTTTGGATTCGGACCAAATGGAGCTTGACGAATAAGTTGTAATGTTAATACATGGAGTAGTGGGTATAGAAAGAGAAGACTTCACTGGATTTTCACATTTCAAGTTATAGCTTCTGAAAGTGTTTCTCATAATTATAAGATCCACCGGAAAATCGACATTTCAAGTAAGTTATAGGTTCTATGTAAACTTTGCTTGAATATCTCAGAAACCAATAAGTGAAGTTATAATGGGACAAAGAATGAAGAGAGATGGAGGAGTAATCACCCTTTACGACAATCGGATTATTTGGTTGCTGTAATTGATTACCTGGACGTAGTATTTCCCTGTATAAGTATAATACAGTTCGAGTATTGTTGTTTTCACAAGAAAGATTGCACCTTAATGGTCAGGATCTGTTTGGAGTCGGAAAGGGTAACTAATATTAGGGATATTGCCGCAGGAAGAAGGTGGACAAGGGTGAGTATGGTTTGCATAGCGGCTGGTTTGATAGAATATTACAATACATGCAAGGAAGGCTACGATGAATATTGGTGAAGAAGACAAGGTTCTCCCAGTTTCCATGATTATTACTCTGGCTTTGCCTCTCAACCACACAACTCTACTTCCTTATGTTTCCACTTATCAACTCTATAATTAAGGATGATTGAAGCCAATGTCTTAGCTGAAGTCTAGTTCTAAGTAAACGGAAGCAGCTTGTTGACCGTCGCATTCCCATCCCCATATGAAAGGTTTTGAAAAGTCTCCTTCATATATATATATATATATATATATATATTTTTTTTTAAAAATAAGCGTGTCTGCCTGGGAGTTTTGATTCAGGTGGAGATGACTCAATACGCACAAGTAGGGCTTTACTTGGCAACTGATTTGCAAGATCACAATACACACAACCAAGGCTTTGATTGGTAATGGTGCCGATGATAAATTAATGTGTTCTAGAATTTTCATTACTATGGTTTGGTGTGTGTTGACTGTCACCATGTCCATATATATGAAAGATGCCTTGCCATCAAGGAATTAACTCCTTGTTGGAAATAATATCATTTTCATAATTAATTTATTAGTTGGAATAAAGTAAAAAATAATTGAATAACTATTTGTAAGTTGCAATTAAAAATTAAAAATATTGTATATACATTTTTCATATATATATATATATGATTTGGTATATGTGAATATAGTTTTTAATTAAACATGAAAAATAAATGCATTACGTATTCAAAGAATGAGAGAAACTAGTAAATAAATATTCAATTAATACTGAAGAAATTTTTGTTTTTTAGAAAAAAAAAAAAAACATTATGGAAGTAGAAAAACAAGGGTCCATTATATACCGAAGAATTTTTTATCATTTTTTTCTTTTACCATCAATTGCATTTGTCCATAATCATCTAGTGATGTGTAAATGAATTGAAAATTTCCATGTAGAAGCATTACAAGATCCAATTTTGTGACAAATAGCACCTATTGCGGCGAGATATAAATTTTATCCCTTAAAATCTTTTGGTACTGAAACCAATTTTTAGTAACAAATATTCAAGTTTCTCAAATAAAAAAATCATAGTTTATAAATGCATTGATCAATTGAATAACCTGTCAACTAAAAGCTAATTGATAGTAAAATGATACTAAACATTTAAACCAAAAAATATGTTTCTCATCACAAAATTCAACTTGTCAAAGCTACAATTCCTATTTGATTTAGAAACTTTTTATTGAAAAAAAAGAAAGAAAGAAATAGTGATTGTGTAGAGTTGTTCAATAGATATATCCCACCAATTACACAAATATTGTTCATAGACTAAGCAGGTCAATTGGCGTATGGTTTGGGTGATTAAAGGTTCATATATAATAAATATAAGGTTTTTTTAGGCATCATAAAGATGAGAAAATATATATATATATATATATATATATATATATATAGCTGTTCTCCTACCTACGTAGCTAATATATCATGAGCTGAAGTCGAATCGGTCAATTTCATACAGGCCAATGAAAAATAAGATTAAAAGATAATAAATGTTTTTGGTGTGTATTAGTGACCTACTGTGGAGATGATTGACCTTTAGAACAGATTTAGAATTTAAAACTTTAGTACTATTTGAACTTGATAACCACATGGGAGTCTCAAATAGCGGTTCACTCCCAACTCGGGTGTCTGATACAGCTTAACCACCAAGGCACAAATGGGGCTAGTGAGATTGGAACCCACAACCTTAAGGTGTGACCATCTCCTTCCTACCACTTGAGCTACTCCTTAGTGGTAAAGATAATGAATGTTGAAAACAGAAAACTACACAATTTGATGTTAATAATAGAAAAAATAAAAATAAGATGAAAAACCAAACAAACTCCATCTAAACTTACTAACCTTTAAACCAAGAAAAATGCACACAGCTAGTAACCAAAAATCAAAATATTACCGAACAGGTTAGTGGAAAGCAGTCTTATGAGTCCTTTAGTATAACTAAATGGCTATTATTAAAGATAAATCTAATAGTTACCTATGTTTTGTCCTTTGACTAGAATACCAAAGAGAGGATTTGAAAATTTTGTTTACAATGAAGAAAATACAGTCCTCGTAGTCTATCAAACAAAATGAAAGACTTATACTAATTTATTGGGGTTCGTAGATGAATCTAAACTTACACTTTTACTTCCTCAACTTGAAAGAGTGTGGATCATTAATTCGCATTTAGAACCAACTCGATCTCTGAAAAGTCATCATATTCTGATATTAGTGTTGGCAATGATGTTGAAATATTTGATTTCTCCCCAACATCCTGTGTAGTCTTCTCTTGAGGACATAGGAAAGGCTTTGGAGGCATTTCTAGGCTTTCAATTTCTCCTTCAAGCATCTTTTTCACTTTGTTCATCGAAGGGCGGTCACTTGGCTTTAACTGTATACACCATAATGCTACTATTATCATCTTCTTTCTTATTCTTGATTCTTCCCCAGTTGCATTTTCCATTTCTATGTCCTTCCCTTTATTGATTTGGTCATAAGCCCATGAAGGGAAATAAATTTGACTTGTATGCTCTGCAGCTGCATTCAAGTTCTTCCTTTTGCATGCCATTTCCATCAACAGCATCCCAAAACTATACACATCAGCTTTATAAGAAACACGACCAATATTTTTGTAAAACAACTCCGGAGCCATGTATCCCATGGTTCCTCTGGCCGCAGACAGAGAATCAATGCTATTGTCTAATGGACACATTCTTGCAAGACCGAAATCAGAAACCTTTGGAACAAAATTGAAATCCAAAAGAATGTTGTGGGGCTTAATATCAAAATGCAGAATTTGCATGTTGCATCCTTGATGAAGATATTCGATACCACAAGCCACTCCAAGAGAAATTTCTAACATTTTTTTGCAATCTAAGGAGTTAATTCCTTGTTGAGAAAAGATGTATTTATCAAGAGAACCATTGGGCATGAAATCATATATAAGAGCACCCTTTGAACCCTTTACGCTAAACCCAACTAGTTTCACTACATTAACATGGTGAATTCTTCCAATAGTAGCAACTTCGTTGATGAATTCTTGTCCATTGGCTTTAGATTTATCTAGCATCTTCACCGCCACAAGACGGCCACTAGAAAGCTTTCCTTTATACACACAACCATAACCTCCTTCACCTACCTTGTCCTTAAAACCTCTTGTTATCTTTCTAAGATCCTTGTAGGAGTACCTCTTAGGCATAAAATCGGGGTTAGCTTTTATGAATTCTTCAATGTGATGATTATAGATGTGCCGCCTTTGCCATTTATCCACCAAAATTGTAATAGTCGGAATACCAAGTATGGTTCTCGGTACAAATAACACACCTGTTGCATTAACAGCAGCATGACGAAATTTCATAAATCATGATGAATATGTAAGATAAAACACCTCGCTACGCAGAAAGTTTGATCAACAAAGCAATTAATTTCATTTGTCAAGAGACTTACCCATGAACACACCCACCATCCCTAAACAATCTGCATGAGGATAATGGAACCCATTAATTTTATCAGATATATTTATAATATTTTATAAAAAGATGCGTAAAATTAATGCATGTATAAACCAACAAAATTACCATTAACATTTTATTATTTTATAGAGCAAGAGCAACCCTGATCACCGTCTCTGGATTTAAAAAGGGTTTGGCCATTTTGCATCAAAACAAGTGGGAAAACTCTGACAGTTCAATGATGACATTCAAAAAAACAATTTACATAAAAAAAAATTGTGAAACTACAAAAAGCTGTGTTTTGGTAAAAATTTCAATGAAATAAAAAAACATTGGTGATAATTTAAAATTGACCATATTTTACTTTTGATTCCGAAAAAAGAACCAACAAAATACTATGAAACAAGTTTGAGATATGTATATATTAATGTATGTTTTAGGGAGCAATTTGCAAATTTATACAGAGGGCATTGGTTCCAAAAACCCTTAAAAAAATGAAAGCTAAACTTTGTAGTGCTACAGTAGTAATGCACATGAGGTAAATTGTATACACAGGAGAAGATTCTCACATGCAAGGGATCTGAAAATGACATAGTACTTATACGTAGGACCTACATCCAAATAAAACAAAACAAAATGTGAGCTCTCGTACCATTATGAACGTTAAGGGATCGACAAATATTACAAAAATCAGCCACATTGACCCAAGAGTATAGACCTTCAAAAATAGTTGAAGGCTAATTATTTGAACATGATCCAAGAGTATAGAGGTATATACTAATAAAATCGTCGGTAAAATTAAAATTAAGAGCATACATTTTTTTATAAACAAAAATCTTATTCCTACTTTTGCATCATCATATTTAACAATCCTTACCACAATGTTTTTTGCCTATGCAATTTGGCAACCATGAAAGCATAAATCCATGTACAAGCTTATTGTGGATGTCCACGTAGGTGATGTTCATGTTTTCCTTTTCCCACTCTGATGTTGTAAGACTCATAACCATGAGCTCTATGCGGCAGAAGTTGCTAAATTCTGAGGCAACTGAGCTACCAAGCATGACATAAGAATAATCTCCTTTGCCTTTGGAACTAATTATACAAGGAGTAGCGTCTATATACAGAGGAGAATCCACTGGATTTTCACAGCTCAAGAAAATCAGAGGCAATAGAACCCAATAGCTACCTCTTAATAACTCCATTGAATATGGATCCATACCACTGAAGTTATATTTGGCCAAAGAGTGACGAGGAATGGAGGAGCAATTATCCTCGTCGACATTGGAATTCATCACTCTGATTGTGTGATAATTGTAATTGATTGCTTGGACATTGTATTTTCCCGAATACAAGTATAATACAGTAAGGTTGTTCTCACAAGAAAGGTTGTACCTTTTGTCCCCACAGTGTTCTGGATCGGTTTCGAGCCGAAAAGGAGAGTGTATGTCGAGGATGTTGCCGCAGGAAGAAGAACAGTACTTGGTGGTGTGATCCTGATTGTCGATATTCCTTGCATGGACACTAGGCTTGAGTAGTACAATACAAACTGAAAAGGCTATGAATGGTGCCCACAATTGCAGTGTTGAAATTTTCATTTGGTGGTGTGAGCTTTGTCACAACTAAGAAGTGAGAACAAGCATATCTATGAAGTCTATGAGTCATTGACGAATGAAGAAGTGTTGACTGTCGCCATCTATACTGGACATTTTTCCATGATAAATACCCTGCAGGCCTTCCCTGTAGTTTCCTAGAAAATGATAAAGTTCAAATTTTTCCACGGCTTAGTGAATACTCTGTTTCTGTTAAATTTTAATCCATGAGACTAATTAATTCTTAAAAATCAGCTTATAAGGTGATGATTGTCCAGTACTTATATGCAATATATTTTTATTGTACCCTAGTAATATGGTACTGTTCCAAAAGGTCAAGCATGCATAGAAAGACAATTATATAATATATTTTGTAACTTATGTTTTGAAAGAAAATATAAGATTGATACTTATGCATAGGTTGCTCTGTTTTGCTTTAGCTTGAAAAGTGAGTATCTTCTTTGACTTGTTTTACAAGAAAAATGAGTGAAACAGCAGAGGATATGCATTAGTATTCTTTAACTGAATATATAACTGGAAACATGAAAGTAAACGATCTCTCTAAGTTTAATTATAACTATGACTTTGAAGGTCATCAACCGCTCTTTCACTGTTATGGGACTACTGTAAACCGAGAAAGGTACGAGTTTCCAATTGTACGGCCCGCTTTTGTGTCCGTTTCTTCACTGTTCTCAGCATTTAGTACATCTTCATGGCTGGCTTAATTTGGACATTCCCTTTACATATTACATAGTTTTTTTGTCCCAAATTTTCAGTGATTAATTTTTTTTTTCTCCTTTTTTGCATGGGAAGCATGCATTGATAATGAGTCGTAGCAGTTGGAGACTACTATAATATAGCGACCCTCATGGTGTAAACTTTAAGTTGTGCCTTATTTCATGTAGTAGGTCTTAATTACTGACTGAAACAAACAAACAAACAAACTTGGAAAGAACGCAGTCCATTCTTAACATGTAAGTCTTATACAATGATCCCAAACATACTGACCAGACCCAGTCCGAGCTATATATATATATGGCTTATTTGAGAGTGAAAATTGAAAACATGTAGCTTATCTTCCTTCTCCCCTTCTAACTACATAATAATTTTCCAATCTAATAAACATGGAATATATATATATATATATATATATGTTATTTCCTTTTTAGTGTACTTAATTAATACTTGGTCTGCATAAATTAAAAATAGACAATGTACTCTACAAATCACGAAAATTTAAATATAATAACAATAATAAATTCTAAGACATCAATCTACCAAATTAAATTTCAGATATTTATTAGATATCATTTTTGTTTATTTATTTGATGAGTAGTAGTGGGTATTTTGAATGCCTCACCATACATGCATATTGAGAAAAAATTCAAACGCTCTGGATTATATCCAATCCACGTTAATATGAAAATCCTCATTACTACTAAATTAATACCACCAAGCATCACTGTATATGTAAATCGATATAAACTTCCTTATATTTCCACTTATCAAGTTTATAATTGAGGATAATTGAAGCCAATGTGTTAACTGAGTCTACTTCAAAGTAAACGGAAGCAGCTTAGAAAAGTCCTTAATGACCCGAAATTGGGACAACCAATTAAAGAAAAGTCTTTATATTATTATATAGATTCAGCGAGGCCCATCAATTAAAGAATAAGGACGGTTGCTTTCCAAGAAAATGCGAGTTTATTTAATTCTCAGTTAAAGATAAGATTAAACCTATTGGCCATATCTAGAAGTCTAATGTCTCTAGCTTAGACTGGTAGAGGAAAATATAAAAAAAAATTGACTGAATTTATAGTAAAAAAAGAGGAAAATATTGATCAAACAAAGAAAATGAGAGAGACTTCAATAATCTTATAATTTTGTTATTATTTGTATGTTGAGAATTCATTAAAATAAAAATTTATGTGATGAGACCATAAAATTTAAAGAAAGAAAGGTAGTCCATTCTCATTGACCTCTAAACATCAATGCAAATTGATTGGCTCAATGGCATTAGATTAGTGAACCACGAGATCAATGATGGTTCAAAGAAAATGCAAGTTACCTGTAACTTGTGCAATTTCTTATTATTAAATTAGGGATTTAAAAAAAAAAAAAAAGAGACAGAATTTTCTTGGAAGAAAGAAAGAAGATTAAGCCTGTTAACCTTCATCAGCAGGATGACTAGGTAGGTTGACTAGGTGGTGACTCCGACTTCAGCGCACCTAGAACGTTTCATATATAAGACTAATTAAGCAGGTTAATTGCCTTATGGTTTGCGATTAGAGGTTGATATCAATGGTAATGACTTTAGCATACCTATAACTTGCGCATTTTCTTATCATTTATTTAAAAAATAATAATTTAAAAAAAAAAAAAAAGGTTTGAATTTTCTTAAGAGAGAGAAAGAAAAATTAAAAGCATTTCCAATGGATTTGTCTTTTTCAATGGCTTTGTCTATTGGAGTATATATAGTATAGAATTTAGAAGATATTACTGCTTATATGACAAATGTTTATTTAATAAACAGTACATTTAAATATTAACTCTTCAATGGTTATGCTTAGAATGATATTTTTTTTAACAAAAAATTATAAAATAATCAAAATGTTGAGTTATAGAACTTTCAAATATAAATAGTCTACTTTAACAGCCTCTATTTTTTTATTAGCACATCAGATAAACAAACCCCTTATGCAGAAGCATTAAAGATGACTTTTAAAAGTTCTATCTATTTATCTATTTGTCTGATGTGTTATAATTTTTCTAATAATAAATAGTCGTTGGAGGTGCTTTACGCCTGCCGGCCTTCATAAGTTGATTAGGTAGGTAGTGAATATACATATATATATTTGTATATAATATTTGTATCAACGTACCTAGAACATTTCATTTCATTTAATTTAGCTGAATAGGGTTCCAAGTTCACACATATTTTCTTTTAAATGCACTTTAAAGAAAGCACATCTAAAGAGCCCTTAATCAGTAATCAATTTTATATAAAGTATTTTAATCTAAAAGTACTATTTCAATAATACAATTGATGTTTGGCTACTATCCATTAAAAAAAAAAGTACTTTTAAAATTAGGTATATTTAGTATTTTAAAAATTTTATTAAAACATTAAATGATGTTTAAAAGAAACATCTATTAGGTGAAAAACACTTAAAATGATTTTTTTAATTAAGAAAACGCTTTATGATTTTTCTGCTAAATATATTGAAATTTTTTTTTCCTTTTTAAACTGCTTTATCCTTAAAAAAAAAAAAAATCCAAACAGGGTACAAGACTTAGCTGGTCAATTGGCGTATAGTCTGGGTCATTAAAGATTGATATTAAAGGTTGATATCAATGGTACTGACTTTTTATGTTTAACTTTCAGTTTTCACCATCCATATATGTACATTTTAAAATTAAGTGTGCTTAAGTATTTGAATTTGCATGCTCGTCTTACAAAAATATATATTAGGTTAGACCAATATAGGAAGTAATCAAGCCATCTTAAAAAGGTGAGGTCCCCCTAAAACCACTTTGATACCTTACTTTCTAAGGTAAGTTTAGGACTCCATTATATAAAAAAAGAAAATTAATCCAATATAAGAAGTAATTCAAACCACCTAATAAATTTTTTAGACCTTTATATAAAATCAGTATGGGATTTTATTCGCACCCATATTCCAACACATCATGCCAAGAACTTATATATGTTTGTGATATAATGAAAGAAAGTATGTAGTCAAGGAAATAAAATTGCATTAAGAGAATTATCGAATAACAAAACAGAAACTGGCAGAAAATTATACCTTTAATAATTAATGGTTTAAAACATATAATTAAGATTCTTTAAATTTTATTTTTTTCCGACTAGATTTTATGCTCCGCATGGTTATGCATGTGGTTGTCTCTTTTTTTTCCACTTGCAATGTGAGACACGGTAATCAAATAGAAGGGATCATTGTCATTTACATGAATACTACAGGTCGTTTCCCTACCAACTAATACATATATATAATCACTCTATAAAATTGATAAAATTATATTAACATCCTTTTCCATATAACACTTGACAAATAAACAAGAATTGGTTTACTCAACGACCAAAATATCTTCTAATTTTCGTTTGAAATCAAACTGATTTCATCAGATTCATCATCTGATATTGCTGACGATGAGTACGTTGAATTTGATTCCTCCACAGGCTTCTCTTGTGGAAATAAAAATGGCCTTTGAGGCATTTGTAGGCAACCAACTTCTCCTTCCAGCATTTCTATAACTCTGTTCATGGAAGATCGATCACTTGGCTTCATCTGTATACACCACAATGCTACCATCATCATCTTCTTTTTTATTCTTGATTCCTCCTATGTTTCATCTTCCATTTCCACCTCTTTTCCTTTAATGATCTTACCGTAAACGTATGTAGGGAAGTAAATTTCATTGCTGTGCTCTGCAGCCGCGTTCGAATTCTTCCTTCTACTCGCCATTTCAATCAACAACATTCCAAAGCTATACACATTAGCTTTATGAGAAACTCTTCCAATGTTTTTATAAAACAACTCCGGAGCTATGTATCCCAAGGTTCCTCTTGCTGCAGTCAAAGACACAATGCTATTGTCTAATGGATATAACCTTGCAAGCCCGAAATCAGAAACTTTTGGAATGAAATTCTCGTCCAAGAGAATGTTGTGCGGCTTAATATCAAAATGAAGAATTTGCATGTTGCACCCTCGATGAAGATATTCAATGCCACGAGCCACACCTAAAGAAATTTCGCACATTTTCTTACAATCTAGAATGTTTTTTCCTTCTTGAGAGAAAATGTACTTGTCAAGTGATCCATTAGGCATGAAATAGTAGACGAGAGCACGCTTTGTTCCCTCGATACAAAAGCGAACAAGTTGCACCACATTAATGTGGTGAATCCTTCTAATTGTGGCAACTTCATTCATAAAATCTTGCCCATCACCTTTAGATTCACCCAACAATTTGACCGCTACAAGATGACCGCTACGAAGCTTTCCTAGCCTTTATATACTTTACCAAAACCTCCTTCACCTAACTTGTCCTTGAAGCCCTTGGTCATCTTTTTAATGTCTGAATAAGAGTATCTTATATGCATGAGGTTGTTATTAGCTTGTAAGAATTCTTCAATGGCAATATACATTGATAAATGCCTCTTTCGCCATTTATAGATCAAGAATGCAATCACCAATGGAGTACCCGCTAAAATTAATGAATAGAAAATGGTCACTACGAAACTATATATCAACCACAGTCCACAACATTTACAAAAATATAAAGAGCATATATCTAATAAAAATTAAGCACAAATTCAAATTATGTAAAATCGTAATTTATAATGTCAATAATTTTAGCTACATGCATAAAAATTATGTAGTGTATGTTGAGGTTTGGTAATTATATAGTGACAAATGTTTCTTGGGTCTGAACTTTTGTTTAAAATATAATAAACAATCTTAGTCCATTTATTACGTACATCTCTTGAATTCAAATTGAAGACTCTAGACAAAGCTAATAATTATTCAAAGCAAAATTATAAAGACATGCATGCATCAATATTTTCCCCCTCTACATTGATTTCCTGAAATTAGTCATATTTTCATTTTCGTTTATACTCTCTATATAAATATTTCCTAAAAAGTTGAGGATATTTACCACTGTAACCGTAGAAGGTTAAGAAGATTCCTGCAAAATTAAGCAAAGTTTTTATAAGAAAATTAATACTGCACAAATCAATTAAAAAAAAGAAAGATGCAAATGGTGAAAATTTTGCATAAATCTCATAATACAAGTGCTATTTTAAAATTTTATTGTTTCTTGACTCTTTTTTTTCTTTATTCTTTGTGAGAATTGAATTAAATAAACAAAGAAATTTGTAGAATTTCGATGATATATAAAATAATTAGGACAGGATGTTGTGATGTCCTCTCACCTTCAATGTAATTGACAATTTTAACCAAAATACCTACATATATCATCCTAATAAGATACAGATTTGTCAGCTCACAGTCAATCATCACATATACATATTTGCATAAATTAGACGATTAAAATTCTTCTATTTTATTACATACCGCATTGGCCAAATGAAATCGGTCCAGAAAAATCCGCAGAAGGTGCACAGCAGACCTTATTGATGGAGTCGATGACATAACAAGTATCAGCAGCATATTTATGACAAGCCTCAGCGAAACTTGGCACCCAAGAAAGCTCAAAGCCGTATGCTAGTTCATTCTGGATTACTTGAGGGAAGGAAATGTTGTTCTTTTCCATTCTCCTGAACGATGTCATAACAATCAGCTGGCAAGAGTCCTCCAACAACGACACATTTGTCCTTCCAACCTTAACATATGAATATTGCCCTAATTTGGATTGCATATTCATATCAATACTAGTACTACCACTGCTATTAATGCATGTACTAGTAGTACTGCTGTTAGTGGGTATATAAAGAGCAGACTTCACTGGGATTTCACACTTCAAGAATGTTACAGGCTCTGATACGCTCTTGTTCTGAAATTTATCATGTCCAGTACTTAGTTTATACAAAATACGGGAAGAATATGAAAGATCCGCACCAAGTGTGCAGTCGTTTGAGGTCGGGAGAGACAAACAACCACGCTTTTGAACAATATTGGAATCCACCACTCGTATGGTGTAGTTATTGTAATTGATTGCCTGGACATAGTATGTTGCTGAACACAAATTTAAAACAGTGAGATTGTTATGGCAAGAAAGGGTATACCTTTTGTCCCCGCAGTGTTGTGGATCTGTTTGTAGTCGAAAAGGGTGGCTTATATTTATGACATTACCGCAGGAAGAAGGGGGACAGTAGCGACGATTACGCTTTGCAATCGCATAGCTGGTTTGATGCAATATTAATATTACCATCAAAACAAGAAACTCCGCTTTTATTGAAGTAGCTGGTGAAGACAAGGGTGTTCTTCTGGTTTTCATTTGCAGAGAGACTAAGAGGGCTTTTCTTTCTCTGTTGGGTGCTGATCAGAGCTTTCAATTTGCCACGCACCTCCGTTTCTATATCCACATTTGTTTTTTGGTTAACAAATTAAGACATGGAGTCAATGCAAATTCCCAATTGTCTACGTAATTCATGATTAGAAAGATACGTTTGGCATGTGTTTTGTTTTTTCCTGCCAAATTCGCAAATGCGAAGACTTTTTTCCTTTATTTTTTTTCTCCATTTTTCTTCTTTTGCTTTTTCCAAGCATCATGCAGGACTCTAGAGATTAGGACTTTACTTTTTTGTGCGGCTTTCTAACCATACACCTATTTAATACAATTTATATTAAAATATAACTAATATGTTAAGTTTTTATTAATCATAATTAACTGTACATGTCAGGTTTTAATTAATAAAAAATTAATATATTATTTATGTCTTCGACATAAATTATGTCAAGAAGCATTGTTCTTCTGGAAAATAATAAATTTAAAAATTTTAATTAGTGATTTTAAATTTTGCTAAACAAAAATTTAAAATTTTTATTAAAACCATATTTAAGAGCATCTCCTGGTTATGTTTGTTGAAGTATATATGGCATAAAATCTAGAAGAATTTATTGCTTATGTGGCAAATATGTTATTTAATAGACAGTACATTCAAATATTAACTCTTCTTTCAATTTTTTTATGTCTACCGTTGCCTGGCGCGCAGCGTACAGTGCGAATTCTTTTCCAGCCAGCCCTAGGTTGACCTAGGTTGCTTGGCTGTTATTTTCTAGCTATAGATTTCTCACGATGGACGAGGTCTGCGAGCGTTTCGCACATACTGACTTTCTTATTGATCTAGGTGATGTAGTCTCCGAATCAACGATCAGTGGTCTTCGATACAGTTTTTGGGGGAAGGTTTTGACTGAAAAACAAGTGCACATCAAGCATTTGACTGCTGCTCTTGGCAAAGGATGGAGCCAATGCCAAGATTTTCAATCCCATGATCTAGGAAACGGGGTTTTTTTGTTCCATTTTAATAGTGAGGATGATGTTCGTTTTGTGGAGGATAATGGCCCCTGGAGTTTCAATGGTTGTCTGCTTCCCTTGAAACGTTGGTCACCTTTGCTGATATGCCAATTTGGATCCAACTTCGAGGATTACCTTTTGAATGGTGTTCGATCTCAGTTTTGACAAAGCTTGGTTCCGGGATTGGCAAGGTTGTGGATGTTAAACCTGGTTTTACTGGTAAATCCAATAACAATATCTCTCGGATCCGGAATTGCTTTCCACTATCAAATCCTGTTTTGCCTAGGTTTTGGGCTATACGTAAAGGGAAGAGCCCTCTCTGGTTGAACATTAAGTATGAGAGATTGCCTCACCTGTGTTATTCATGCGGCCTTGTTGGACATGACTCTAAGTATTGCAAGGTGCGGAATAGCGGTTCTGTGACTGAGACCTGCTATGATTTGATGTCGAGTATGTTTGGTGATTGGCTACGGGTTGACTCTCATCTCCGAACTCCAGACTCAGTTCAACAAATGCTCCCGGATAAGTCTAGCGGGTTGGATACTCCTATAGCCCACCCCTCCTTGGCCATGGTTCCCTATCTGGGGGTTCCACCACAACATAAATGCAGCAGCCCTAGAGAAACTCTGAGTGGTGGGGCAGGGAATCAGACTGTCAAATCTCATTCGGTTTCTATTGCCACCGTTGTGCCGCCAGATATCCCTCAACCTGGTTTGTATGGTTTCTCTTCTCACTACAGTGCCATAATGGAGGAGGAAGCCACAGTTACCAGGTCACATGGGTTGAGCGTTGAGAATGGTGATTCTTCTCTGTGGGACGAGATTGGGAGGAGCAGTGGGAATAAGTTTTTTGAGCAGAAGATGGTTTTGGCTCATGCTGGCCCAATTAAGAAGTCGGGAAAGGTTGTTTCTTCAGCCAAAGGTCGACCATTTCGCTACAGTCCGTATAAGGGGGGAGTTCTGCAAAGCAACAACTTGGTGTAGAGGATAATGCATTGTTGGAGGTAGATGTCTTGGAGAGTTATTCACTTTATCAAAAGGGTGTGGTGGCTGCCCAAAACCAGCCCCCAGTGGCCCAATGAGTGTAATTTGCCGGAACTGTCAAGGGTTGGGGTCTCCCTTGATGGTTGCTACGTTACTGGATTATTGTGTCCAGTATAGACCCTCTATGGTGTGTCTAATGGAGTCTAAAAGTCGAGAGGACAATTTCCGTAGATTACAAAAGAAATTAGGGTTTTCCCATGTAGAGGTTGTACGTGCTGTTAGTTTGTCTCGTGGAATTTTGATTTTATGGAATGACGATTTTTTTATCTCTTCTATTTCTTCTACACAGCATACTATTAACTTTTTGGGTATGTTCAATGGCATTCAGTGTCGGGTTACTTTTTTATATGGGCCTCGTGATTTTCATGATCGTAAGGTTTTATGGGATAATGTACTCCATTTAGGTGTTGATCCCTCCCTTCCCTAGCTCATTATGGGAGATTTCAATGATATCCTATCTGATCACGAAAAGATTGGAAGATGCCCTAGGGTTGCTGTTCGTATGCAAGCTTTCCGAAACATCATAGACTCAGGAGGCTTTATTGAACCTAAATAGACAAGAGCTTTCTTTACCTGGTCAAATAACAGGGCTGGCTCGGATTTGATCTTTGAAAAACTGGATAGATCTCTGGTTAACTTTAGTTTTTTACAGTCGTTCCCTGCATCCTATACTCACGTTCCGTCTGCTGTTGGGTCGGACCATAACCCATTAGTTTTTTTCTTCTCCCCACCCGAAGGTCGTATTAAGCGATTTTTTAAGTTTGAACAGAAGTGGCTGTTGGAAGGAGATTTTAATTCTGTTGCTGCTAGGGGTTGGGCTACAAATGCTTCGAGTTCCTGTGCTTGGCGTTTTATCTGCAAATTAGCAAACTGCCAACGTGTACTACGTGCTTGGAGTCGATCATTAAGGGGCAATCCAAGGCTACGAATTCAACAGCTTAAAGAAGAACTAGAACAGTTGGATTCCTTGCCTTCCCGTTCTGAACACATGGAGCATATATGGAGTTTAAAATTGGAATAAGCTACTATATGGAGGCAGGAAGAAATTTACTGGGGCCAACGATCGCGTATAAATTGGCTTAATTATGGGGATCATAATTCGGCATTTTTCTATGCAACTACTGTACAGCGTCGTAATAGAAACCGAATATCTCGACTTAAAAATCAACATGGTGAATGGGTCGAAGACACAAAGGGCATTGAGAGCATAGCTAACAATTACTTTGCTTCTTTATTTTGTTCAATAGGGCAGCGTAATTTTGAACCTGTTCTTACCGCGGTGGATGTGTGCGTTTCAGCGAAGATGAATACAAGTCTCCTTGCCTTGGTTACGAAAGAGGAGGTTAGAGCTGCTGCTTTTTCTTTGGGCGCTAGAAAGGTCCGGGTCCTAATGGCTTTTCGGGGTCTTTTTATCTCTCCAACTGACAGTTGTTTGAGGAGGATTTCTTTCATATGGTTCATGAGTTTTTCCAACATGGTTACATGTTAGAGAAGCTCAATTGCACCCATATTGCTCTCATTCCAAAGGTTACGAATCCTGAGGAAATATCTCATTTTCGCCCCATAAGTTTATGCAATTTTGCCTATAAGGTCATCTCTAAGGTTCTGGTGAACAGGTTAAAAAAATTTTGATCTCTGAAAATCAAGGAGCGTTAGACAATGTCTTTATTGCACAGGAAGTATTCCACTCTTTAAAACGAAGAAGACGAGGCAGATCCTATGACATGGTCTTAAAAACTGATATGTCTAAGGCTTATGACTGTGTTGAGTGGGATTGTTTGTGTTGTTTACTTATTCGTTTGGGTTTTAGTTTGCATTCGGTGAATTTAATCATGCAGTGCGTTTCAACGGTTAACTACAGTGTCCTTTTGAATGGGACACCCTCTTCTTACTTCTCCCCAGGGCGTGGTTTACGACAAGGTGATCCATTGTCACCCTATCTGTTCATTCTTGTAGCTGAATCTCTTTCAATGATGCTGTGGAAAAAGGCTGAAAATAATTCTTTGAAAGGGATAAAGTTGGCTCGATCATGTCCGTTTATCTCGCACTTATTTTTTGCTGATGACTCTCTCTTTCTTCTTCAAGCTTCAGTACCGGAGTGTTTGGAACTTACAGCTGTTCTCGATCTTTACTGTCTTGCTTCTGGTCAGGTGATAAATTTCCATAAGTCTAACGTTTTCTTTAGCACTAACACTCCACTTTCGACTCAGCAGGAGGTGTGTGCTTTGCTCCAGGTTTCCTGTGCTCATGATTCCGATAAATATTTAGGCATTCCTTCGTAGTGGGGTCGGACTGGACATCACTTGTATGCTGGGTTGAAGGACCGCATTCTCAACAAGATAGCGGGGTGGAAAGGTAGACTCCTCTCACCTGGTGGAAAAGAAGTTTTAATCAAAGCTGTAGCCCAATCCATTCCTTTATACACCATGTCTATCTTTCGTCTGCCGAAGTTTCTGTGCATGGAGCTTACTTCTATAATCAATCAATGTTGGTGGAATAATGGCCCAGATCATAAGGGTGTCCATTGGGTGAGAAAGGAAGAACTGCAAAAACTAAAGGCCACAGGTGGTTTAGGCTTTCGCGATTTCGCTTTATTCAACTCTTCACTGCTAGTGAAACAGGCCTGGCGTTTTTATCATAATCCACATTCATTATGGGTCCGTGTGTTAAAAGGTGTTTACTTTCCCAACTCTAGTTTTTTAGATGCCTCACACTGCTCCTATGCTTCATGGGCTTGGAAAAGTGTTCTGCATGGTCGTGATATTTTCATGAAGCTGGCTAGGTGGCGGATTGGTGATGGACAGACGATAAATCCTTGGATTGATAAGTGGGGGCCTGCTGGTATTCAATGGAGTGATTTTTCGGTGCCTAACATTTCTCAAGTTTCGGCTTTTATGGATGACCAATCATTGAGCTGGTCTAGGGAGAAGCTATACAGGGTGTTTCCTTCTTGGGTTGTAGCAAAAATTATGGCTATCCCTATTTCACGGTGGGGTTTAAAAGATCGCCTAATCTAGCCTTTATCCAAGGATGGCAGTTTGACAGTGAAATCTTGTTATACAGTCCTTCTGGAGGGATCGCCTGATAGTTTGTCTACTGGTGCTTCTTCCTCTACCCGTCCATCGTCCCTGATATGGAAGAAGCTTTGGACCATCCAAACTACTCCAAAGATACGCCATTTTGTGTGGAAAGCGCTTCATAATGGATTAGCCACGCGAGGTAATTTATTTCGGCGCCATATATATGGGCTCGGATAATCTCTGTCCCATCTGTAAAACCTCTGAAGAAACATTAGACCATATGTTTCTCCATTGCCCGTGGGTCCGAGCTACATGGTTTGCCTCTAAATTCGGGTTTCATATATCATCTGACGCCAAGTTCCTTTTATGGTTTCAAGATTTCTTTTTGTTCTGTTCCAGGGATAAAGAGGCGGGAGGTGCTCGTCTGAGTTTGTTCTGTTATATGTTGTGGTATATTTGGAAGGCTCGAAATTCTTGTGTTTATGAAGGCCATCTCCCTAAACCTTATGATGTTGTTGATAGAGCCCGAACTGTCCATCATGAGTTTCTATCCAGTCTGGTAGTTCCCTTCGGAATGGTTGCGTTGCATGTGAGAGCTGAACACCGGTCCAGTAGTTTACGCTGGGGTCCTCCTGCTCGTGGGTCCATCAAGTTTAATTGTGATGGGGCATTCAATGCTCGAACGGGTTGTGGTGCGGCAGGAATGATTGCTAGGAATTGGAGGGGGGAGATCGTGAGTCACCGTTCTATTCTGTTGCTTGGAAATGACGCTTTAACTCTCGAAGGGCAGGCAGTATTTCATGCTCTCCTTACAGCTCGACGTATGGGTTTCGATAACATTATTATTGAGACTGATTGTGCTCAGATACATGACCTCATTGTTCAGAAATCTCAAAGTGTGCCGTGGAATATTGAGGCAATAGTTTACGACATCCTTAGACTCAAATCCTTTTTTGTCTCTTGTTCTTTTACTCTTATTGCTCGAAAACTGAATCGAGCAACTGACTGGATTGCGAAGAAAGCCTTGCAAGGATTTCTTCCCTCTCACTGGGACATTAATTCTCAGTCTGAACTGTTTCAGATTTGTCTGGATGATTTGTGTTGAATAAAGTCTCAAGTTCTTTTGTTCCAAAAAAAAAAAATATTAACTCTTCAATTTATTATTTTAGAATGGTATAAAATATTTTTCTTTTTTTTACCACATCAGCTTAACAAACCCTTGCACAGAACTATTGAAGTGGTTTTTTAAAAATTCTGTCTATTTATTTGATGTAATATAATTTTTTTAATAATAGAGAGAGTCATTGTAGATATTCTAAGTTAGTAGCGCACCAGTCCTTATATAATCTCTAAAAATAAATTAATAAATAAATTCGAAAGAAAAAAAAAAAATATATATATATATATATATATATATATATATATGAAAGTTGTCTGGGCTAGCCCAATGACTGTGGGCTATTATGAAATAAAAAAGCTCGGAATAAAGTATGCCGCAGTCCACACCAAAATATGGCCATGGGAAGGTTGAAAAAGATGTTCGCTCAGAAGCTGACAAGGCGTAATCTCATTGGTCAGAATCATCACTGGTTGACGAGGATTATAACACACGAGCCGAGCCCCGAGTCTCCGGAATCAGAAGCAAGTAGCTACGAGTAATTCTGAATGAAACCTCGAATCCTCGCTCCGCAGCCGAAATTCTGACGGAAATGGTGAGTTAAATCGCCTAATGTGTTCTTATTTCTACTAATTTTGATGCTGGGTTTCCCAAATGTGTATTTTTCGTTTAAATACTTTTTTTTTTTGTGATAAATATGTTTTTTTTTCTTTCCTTGTGATACATGCTGATTATCTAAAGGTAGCTGTCTCAGATCGCATAAAGTTTCGATTTTTTTGTTTGATTTCTCTTTATCTGCCACTTACTCTCGAATTAATTCAGTGGGCTCCAACCAGTTCTTCTCTATTTTCATTGTGGAGCTAGATTTGGAGTGCCATTTAGTGGAATCTGATGGTAAATTTGAGTAGGTGGAACCAAACACAGCCTTTAGTAGTCTGGGTGTTTATTTGTTACTTTATGATCCATTTTACAATACTAGAAGTTGGGGATAGTTGCATTTGATCTGTCAATTCAGTGATGGTCGTCTTTGGAAATGTTTTGCTGGTTATGCCTTGGAAACTATGTAAAAAACAACAGGCACACTTGTACTTATAGCCACTCATTTTAATCAGCATAACGTGATAATGGTCGTAAAGTTTGAATCTAATCAAAAATCAGATGTCCCATTCTCATTTGCATGATTTTAAACTGTTCAATGAGAATCTGATTAAAAAACAAGCCCTCACCCGATTTCTGTTAGTGATGGCACACTCTGAAATGCTCAAGAAGAAGGAAAATCAGTAGCTCAGTGCTCTGGCAAAACAATATCACCCTTGAAAAAAGTAAAATGTAACAACTAATAGAATTTTAGGTGGCCTGAATTTGTTAAGCCATTTGGATGTTAGTTCGTGTCTCCATATGAAAACAGATGTATTGTACTAGTAAAGGAAACCAATTTATAATAGACACTGACTTGTTAGTATGAGATAACCCCCTTCATTTACTACTTACATTTTGGAGAATTTACAAGATATAAACTAGTTCACCTTGTTAGGGATTCAAATTATTGTTTTAGAATTAATAAGTCCAATGTTTCTGTTTGATGTATTATGAGCCTTTGGGCACTACCGGAACTTGTCTTACTCTTAGGAGTTATTCTTACATAAATCTTGTGTTAAAGTATTAAGACTTTCACACCTTGTAAGTTTCCGAAGATCTGCCCATTTTACATTTTAATATTATCTTATTTTAATAAGCTTCTTTTCCGAATAAGCATATTTTTGGCTCATATGTACCTCCTTTAAGATGAATATAGATGTTAATATTGCTTGTTCCCTGTTTTATTAGGAGGAATACATCCTCTCTAGTGCTATAGTTGTAGTATTTAAGATTTTAGGATATAAGACGTTTAGATTTTTCTTCAATTCCATCTCTATTATTTTGTTATTGTTATTTGTATTGCAATAACGGTAAGCTCTTTTTTGTGTTTGGGACAAACCTCTATTACAAGATTCACAGATTCTAAATTTGTACTGGCTTATGAAGCCTGATTGTAGAATGGTGTCTAGTTTTGTAGACACTTTTGAAGGAATTCTGAATGCCAATGAATATATAATATTGGTAATATAAAGATAGAAATAGCTCTCACTGGAGGAAATTTCCTTTCTGCACTTTGAGTCAATTCATTTCTTCTGCAGATCTATGCGTTTCTGAAATTGTAGTACTTATTGGGCTCAATACTATGGCTAGTTGCCTCTGTTATTTGTTTAAGTCACTATAACCATTCTAAGTTAAATTAAAAGTAGTTGAAGCATACCTTTACCTATGTATATTATGAAACAGATCTTTGTATAATATTTCTAGAACTGCAATTATTTTGAATTAATGAACTTCTACATGTACATCAGGCTACACCATTTCTGGCTGGTCTTGCAGTAGCTGCAGCTGCTCTTGCTGGTAGATATGGTATCCAGGCTTGGCATGCAATTAAGACACGGCCACCAAAACCAAAATTACGCAAATTTTATGATGGTGGTTTCCATCCTACAATGACAAAAAGGGAAGCAGCTCTTATTCTAGGTGTTAGGTTAGTATGATATATCAATTGGACATATTTAGATTTTAAATAAAAATTTAATCCTAGTATAATCATACTGGAAGAAAAGGAATATTTTCTTTCTTGTTCTATTAGATTAAGAATATGAATAATCTCCATCATTTTGAACACAACTTGAATTTCAATTTGCAATATACTGAAATGTAATTTATTAGCATGAGATGGAACCATTACAACTACAAAAACTATTTTTTTTTTCTATTTCTTCTTTTGTTACCTTACCTTTTGCGTCCAATAAAACAACTGTTTGCAAATTTTGATTGTATGTGGTCTAACAGGGAGAATGCCACTCCAGACAAGGTCAAGGAAGCACACAGAAAAGTAATGGTTGCAAATCATCCTGATGCAGGTGGCAGCCATTACCTAGCCTCTAAAATCAATGAAGCTAAAGATGTGATGCTCGGGAAGCAAAAGCGCAGTGGATCGGCATTTTGAGACAATTGAAAATGATGCAACTCAGTTTCAGAGTTCAGTGATGCAAAAAACAATGGACTAATTTATTCAGAAAGAATTCTAAGCTATGGTTGCCCATGAGCTGTGGTAACTTGTGTCAAAAAAGGGGTAATGAGGAAATAGCATAACTATTTGCCACAGGTTCGAATTCGTGAATCACAAGTTCATTATCTTAGCTGGCTCTCAAAACAATTATATGGGTATCAAGAAAGAGGACGGATAGAAGGTACTCTTCATTTCATTTCAACATATAGCAATGTTATCTAATCTTCTTATTTGCAATCGAATAGTTTTAAAGCTAATATTGATATTGTCTTCAAGAATAATTTTGCAACCATGACTACTTTGACTTTCTATGTGAATCAACAATTATTGCATGTTGATCTTCTATACATGAAGTCATTGGAAAGGGAACAAATATTAATTCGTTTTCATTTTCAAACAAAGGTTAGGTGCAATTTTCTTTCAAATTGATCTGACAAGCACCTAATCCTAGGGCTCCCCAAACAGTGATAAATGTCAAAGAATTGTGGGTTTTGGTAGCATTTTGATTTGAGGCTTTGACCTAGTCTTTCTTCTTCTTCTTATTCTTCTTCCGTTTTCCCTTTTCTTAATTTCTGTTTATGAAAAATATCATAGACGATTAGTCCACTTACTAATTGTCATGTTGTTGTGTTGTCCATAAAGCTCTCACCAGCTCTGGGCCCCAGGGAATATGGCCTTTCAAGACCCAAGAAGCAATTTGGAACCGATTAGAGTAGAAATCAACCCTTTGCAATCTCCAAAACCCAGCTTCCAAATGATTAGTGGCCAATAACAATTATACCTTGTGATTAGACTCCATAAATTTTATTAAGAGGAATATGTGTTGGATTGGCACGCAAGGTGTAGAATATATTATCCTAAAATAATGAAGCTCGGAGGTTACAATGAAACAAGTACAATGCAACTTTAATGTAATATAATATACAACATAGATTGGGCCCACTAAAGTGGACAAAGTCGTATTTATCTAATGTAATAGATTACTTATTTTCTGAGTGAAACTAACACGAAGATTCCTTGTTCTTTTGGGATTAATGGTTACCTTATAATTAAAGAAATTCAATACTTATGTACATAAAAGCATCAAGTATTACCAAAAAAAAAAAAGAATCAATTTTGTTTGCTTTTCTTTAAGGAGAAACAGAATGAAAACACAGAGAGGTGAGTGTCACTGGTGGTAGCGTTATAATATTTTTAATTTTGTTTCCAATAAATGGGAAAATGAATTCTAAAACCATTTTTTTTTCAATTTTTCTTAAAAAAATAAAAATAATCAAATTATTATTATTATTTGTATAAATTTGCAAATTTTAATGGTGAATAATAGGCAAGAGCGGTTACTAGTTAGCCCATTGTTTTCTTAGTTCCACGGCACCCTCTCATTGATAGAAGATTGTGAACGGAGAAAATGATTGGCTACGCTTTACGCGTGTCAGAATCATACGCCGCGACTATGCAACACGTCAACCTCTGCAGGCCCAGTTGATCCCCTTCCCTTTCATGTCCCATCATTTTCTGATACAAACAATAAGGAAAAAGACACTGATTATAAAAAATATTAGGTTTTTATAGATGAATACTATGGTATTCTTTTACAAGAAAAATTTAAAAGAAAAACCCTGATTTTTCTGTTAAATTATTCTATGGAAAAAATATAATAACTAAATGTTGTTTGACTTTGATATTTTATTTTGCTTTGTTTCTCTCGTCTTATGTTCTAAATTGTATACATAAAAGAGCGTACACAAGAAAGAAAATATAATAATAATAATAATAATAACAAATTGATGATGTTATAGTATATTGTTATAGACTACAGCATTTTTTTTTAATACATAAAGATTTATATTTTCATTGAAGACATTTACTAAGAAACTTTCCAATAAAAATTTTCGAACTTTCGGAACTCTAAATTTTTTGTGGTCACAATAGTGAAAAGTCTCAAATTATTTGTTTAAGAGTCCATGTGAAGTCTACTGTTAGAATACATCTACAAATGAATACTTAAATGAGAGTTAGAATTTTTATCAAAAGACATTTTAGATTTTTAAGTTTTTAATTCAAGAGCTTTGAAGTTATTTTCTTTAGCTGGGGATTTAGCTTGTATCTAAGCATTCCTACGCCACGATACATATATTTCAATTTCTTATTTTTTATTTTTTATGTCATTCAATTTAAATAAATCAACATAATTTTACACCCCCACCCACCGGTTTGGTAATGTTATTGTTTTTATTTTTACTTTTTGAGTTTAATACAATTTGGTGTCCTCTAATTTGATTAGATTTTAGTTAAGACCCTCTTAAATTTTACCTTTCATTTAAGGTTCTCTAGTTTTAAATTGTTTTAATTAAGGTCTTTTCTCTCCAAATTAGATAGAAGAAGAAATATTTTTGTAATTTACTCAAGAATATGGATTGTGTAGGTCAAATTTTTCTAAATCTTTGACAAAAAAAAAATATAACTGTACTATTCAAATTAGTTTGTGGATCAAATTTTTCAAAATCTTTAAGATAAACATAGTGAAAACTAGAGGACCTCAATTGAAATAAAAATATTTAAGAGGCACTAATGAGAATCTAATCAAATTAAAGGGTACTAAAGTGTATTAAATCTTTAGTTTTTTTTTTTTTTTCTTATGTAGTTTTTGCTTAATTCAAAGTTAGTTAATATTAGTTAGAATTCTCAGTTAACTCTAAATATGAAATAAAATTTAGAAAACAAAGACAACATATTGAAAACTATATTTAACCAATGCTTGTATTTTTTTCCCCTTCACAATTATAATAAGTTAACAAATCAAATAACATATAATGTTAAAGAAAAAATTAAAAGACAAAACAAAAATGTTGACCAAAAAGCAAAAACGTTATCAAACCCTTAGATCACATACAAACCCAAATTTTACATTTTTAACAAGTTTTTACAACAAGCAAATGCACAATTGGAAGAATAAAAACAAAACAAAAGAAGGAAGTTGATGAACTGAAGTTCATAAAGAACATTGCAAAACATTGTACTTGCCATATATTGTAATTTATTTTATATATATATATATATATATATATATATATATATATATATAAGAGCAGCAAACAAAAAGAAAATAAAATTGTAGATAAGCATTTCATTCTGTTCTGATTACAAATGCTTTACCTTATCTTTGTAGCAACAACTAGCAAAATCCAAAGTCAAATATACACTAATGCCAAGCGTAAAGGATTTATGTAAGATTTACATAACCTTGAAGACAAAAAAGAACATTTTATTAATTACAATAACTTTATATTTAAGATATAATAAACTACTGGCAATTAATTATCAGCATTAAAGTTTCCTTTAATTATTTTTCTTAAAATGAATTAAAAGCTAATTACATTAAATTATCGATTGCAACATGTCCAATGGCAATCCAAATTCCAAACAATACCCTCCAAAGCCCAAGTGTCCACCCTCCTACATGTCCTCACGTCAGCCTTTATCCATTTAGCGCTCCTTATCCAAAAATGGAAAAAAAAAGAAATTCATTTTTTTTATTATTATTTATATAAAAAAAAAATCTCTAATACGAAAAAGAAAGAAAAGGAAAAGAAAAAGAAAAAAAGAATAATGATAGGTTCTGTTCTGTTACATGTTCTTGTTCTTCTTCCTCTGCCACCCAATCTCTCCGTCTCAGAATAAAATATATATATATAAAATTCAGTTTGATTGCTACTCTGAAATTCGGATTCTCAATCTCTCATGGCTTTGATTCTGGATTTTTTTTAAACTCCCAACACTGTAATGGAGTAAAGAAAGGAGGATGATAATACTGCTCGAAATGGATTGCTCTTGAGGCGGCCAAAAATGTGGTGGTTCACTTCGATTATCGTTTCGTATAGCTAGGGTTTCACAGTTTTGGATTCAAACCGGTTTCACTGCTTGTTCGGATCTCACCCGCTCGCTTCTGGTGGCTTTTCCAGCTTTAGGTCTGTCACTGTAATTGTTAGGATTGGGGATTGTTTTTTGGCTTTTGCTTTATCTGTGTGGAAATTGATTTTGATTTTTTGTATTTTGGAAAGTGACTTGGTTTTGTTGAAAGTATATAGGCAGAGAGATAAGAAGAGAGATATATAGGTAATATAAATAAGATTGAGAAGGTTTACGTTTTTTGTTAGTGATGGTGTCTGCAAATGACCCGATTGAATCCCTTTTCAATTCAATTCAAATAGTTAAAGAAGCGTTTTTGCCGCTCGAATTGAGCATTCAGAAAGCGGCAAAAGACATTGAGTGCTGCTGGGCAGGGCCTAAGAATAAGAGAAACATTGTGGAATTGACTAACCAGTTCAGTGGAGGCGATAACAATGGTAGAGTTCAGATCTGTGGTGTGAAGAATAAAACTGGTCACTGTGAGTCAGTTGGCGAGGAAAGAAAGAAAGGGCTGTCTATTAAGGTCCCATTTAAGGCGTTGCTGGGAAAATTTTCTCAGAATTCGGGAAATGGGCATCGAGCTGAAGTGGCCAGTAGTGGGATAAAAGAGAGGGATTTGGCTAAGGAGGATGGGTCTTGTATGAATTGCTTGAAGTTTGCGGTGACTTGGTCGTTGTTGGTTAACAGTTTTGTTCAGGCATTTCCAGCTCCATTCAAAGCAGGTAAGAAGCGTTCTCAGAAAACTGGTGATGAGGATAAGGCTTCTTTGTGTACAAAGAAGAAGGTTGCAGGTGAATTGAAGCAAAGGGAGTGTAAGGAGAGAATTGTGACAACAACAGTAAATGGAGGTGTGACACATAAAGCAGCAAATAACATTACAGTTGAATGTTTTATTGGTTTTGTCTTTGATAAACTAACTCAGAATCTTCCAAAGTTTGATAATGGTTTGCGACAAGATGGTCAGAACAATTGTGATACTTCTACCAAGGAGACTTCTTCATCTCAATTTGATCATTTAGAGGCTGTAAAAGCTGTTTTAGAAGGTCGAAAGGCAGATGTAAATGAGTTTTTGGGAAATTTGAGGTTCGCAAGAGTAGGCGGTGTTCCCTCTGGTGTGGTTGGGGTTGCTTCTTCAGTTAATGAAGAGGGTGCTGATGGTGTTACCGCTGACAATAGCGATGAAACGGGGGACAGTTTGCCACGGAAGTTGGCTGGTGGTATACTGAGTATTCCTCTATCCAACGTGGAGCGTTTGAGATCCACATTATCCACTGTTTCATTGACAGAACTAATTGAGCTTGTACCACAGTTGGGCCGAACTTCTAAAGATTATCCTGACAAAAAGAAACTATTCTCGGTCCAAGATTTCTTTAGATACACAGAGTCCGAAGGTATGTTCTTTCTAATAGCAGGGTAACTGATTGCTGAGCTTAATGTTACTTCAAATTAACTTTCATTTTTCTTTATGCTTATTGTATACATAAATGGCATAAAAGGTTTGATTTGTTGATGCATTTACCTTCTCTTGACTAAAATTGTATACTAAAACACATGACTTTCATTTTTTCTTTATGTGTACATAAATGGCATAAAAGGTTTGATTTTGTTGATGCATTTACCTTCTCTTTACTAAAATTGTAAACTAAAACACATGACAATCAAAGTCCAGCCATAGACCACATGAGCTCGCTGGAGGTTTCAATCCCAGCTCTTATTACTCACTATCATTTCCGATTTCTTCTGTGACTATCAGTACTCACCTTGAAATTGTTGTAAGTTTTTCTTCCTTTCTATTATTTTGGCATGGTAAAAGGTTTTTTTGCCTTATTATTCACTACTTTACGGATATATCAAAATATTTACATTTTGATTATATGCGGGTCAAAAACTATATGGATATGTATGTATGAGCAGTGTGAAAACAGAACCATTATTCTCTTACAAAAATTTTGTGAAATCTCATGTGGGAAAAATTTAAAAAAATTCAGTACTCGGCAGTGTAATTATTTTGTATCTTTAAACTTGATAAAAATAATTTTCATATTGCATTAAAATCTTGGGAAATTTCTTATTGGATGAGTAAGTGGGGATTTTCAGGATTAGATTGTACTTTAACCAAACTTTAGTTGCCTTTTTGACAAATATATTATTATTTCGGTTATAAATATATGCCTTTTGTTAGGTTATGTTACCCTGGTATTTTTTCACCTTCTGCACTAATACACTTTTTTGACATGTTTACGCTTTCTTTCTCCCTCTTTCTCACTCTTCCCTTTCTCTTTGTTACTGTTCTACATTACTTGCTCCATAGGATGCGCTATATTTATCTGAGTATAGCACCTCTTTCTCTCTTACTCCTTTTCAAACCCTTTATTTGGTAGTAAAGGAAAAGTAGTGATAATGTGCTTATATTTTCTGGTTATATTGGCGTTCTTCTGCCTTTACAATTATCTGAAAGGTAAGTGCATTCTTATTATAAGGCCTCCATGAATACAGGAAGGAGATTCTTTGAGGAACTTGATAGAGATGGTGATGGCCAAGTAACTTTGGAAGATCTTGAAATTGCAATGAGAAAGAGAAAATTACCTCGAAGATATGCTCATGAGTTCATGCGCCGTACTAGAAGTCACATGTTTTCAAAATCATTTGGTTGGAAGCAATTTTTGTCCCTGATGGAACAAAAGGAATCAACCATTCTTCGTGCATATACTTCTCTCTGTCTAAGCAAGTCAGGGACGCTGCAAAAGAGTGAAATATTATCTTCACTTAAAAATGCAGGACTTCCGGCTAATGAAGACAATGCTGTTGCTATGATGCGATTTCTGAAAGCAGATACTGAAGAATCTATTTCTTATGGACATTTCCGAAATTTCATGCTCCTGCTCCCTTCTGATCGACTTCAAGATGATCCTCGGTAAGATGTATTTGCTCAGTTGAGCATATTTATTTTAGAATTTCAGCCCTGGATCAGGTTTTTCATTAAAACTCTTCAACTAATTGATAGTCAAATCTATGACTCTCAGATATACATGACTTCTTATTCAGTCCACTATTTTCTTTTGCTACTATGGGTTGGAAATGAAGCAAATTACATTACCTGTTAGAAATGGTAGCAATTATATTATTTCCTAGGAGATAGATGGATAGTTTGTAGAATGGTTTTATGCAATGAGATATGAAATACTGCAGAAACATTTCCAGTCATGGTGCATATACATTGCCAGCAAAATAGAAACAGACACAACTTGAAGAAACCCATCCTAATAGCGCTAGAGTTTGCAAGTTTTTTGAAATTTCTGGCTGATAGTAACTTCTTTCCTTTCTTTCTTTCTTTTTTTTTTTCCCTACCCAAAATACAGGAGTATCTGGTTTGAAGCTGCTACTGTTGTTGCTGTTGCACCACCTGTGGAAATACCTGCTGGAAGTGTCTTAAGATCTGCTTTGGCAGGGGGTCTTTCATGTGCACTTTCTACTTCGTTAATGCACCCAATTGATACAATAAAGGCAATTTTTTTGGCTTATAGTCTTTTTTATCTCTTGACAGTTGTTAGTTTCAATTGATTAGAGATACCTCTGACAAAATTATGACTTCCTCAAAATTGTTTTATTTTATTTTTTTTCAGACTCGAGTACAAGCATCAACATTATCCTTCCCTGAAATTATTGCAAAGCTTCCACAAATTGGAGTGCAGGGTTTATACAGGGGTTCCATCCCTGCAATTCTTGGACAATTTTCAAGGTTATCTCTCCCCCACTCTTCTCACATACACGGACACAACAGAAAAGAGAAAATATAAAGGGAAGATTCTTTTGTTTCTGTGGCTAATTTGCTCTTTTAATATTGTAGCCATGGCCTGCGAACTGGAATATTTGAAGCAAGTAAATTAGTTTTAGTAAATGTTGCTCCAACACTCCCAGACATCCAGGTAATGTTTCTTCATTAAATGAGAAATTTGTTGTCTGTTATTCCAATTTGTGCAACTGTTTTCTTCCATTTTCCTTGCGCGCTACCAAAATGTGGAGTTACTATTCATAGACTCATAGTGCGCCCTTTCTAATAACGAGCTATAAGCATGAATTCATTCCATTTCTACTCAGTACAATGAATCATCATATTATCTTCAGCCTAAGCCTGAGATATTGAGCTTCATTGAGGTCCTTTCTGTCAAATCTCATTTCTTGATTTTATTTCATTAATGTTCAAGCATTCTAAATCATGCTCCCTTTTACCCATGTACTTGTTTCACTGCTTTGTCCTAAATACTGAGTTTCTTTCATGTTTCACTGCTTTATAGTTTACTTACATAGAGTTTCTCTATGTTTCTATTGATCCATGAGATAACCTTGTTCCTGTTGAATCTATGGTTTTATGGACTGACTAGTATGTTTTATATTGCATGAGTTAGGTTCTGTTGTTATTCTACCTACATTTTACTTCTTCCATGCTATAACGTTAAGCACATATTTATGCTTGCAATTCATAAATCCTTGATTTATGTTGATGTTTTCGTGAGATATCAGAATAATGCAATTTTTCAAGCTATTGATCTTTTATTTTCATATATAAAGGAAAAGAAACATGTAAACAATGTAAGAAGTATGACAACGTGAAAGGAATTCAAACCAATAACTTTCATATCTTTGTGCAATATACCCATTGAAAATGGTGCCACTAACAGACGTTAATCCAACCTCTCTCTCTCTCTTCCTGTTACTCCTAACTCCCTTTCATGTTTATCGAGGCATGGTACATTAATGATCATCAAATGTCTTTCAAAAGGAGGATATTAATTTGTTTAAGGGTGGCAACTTCTTGTTGTTGATGTGTTTGTGGCCATTACATGTTGATATTGCTTTGGAGCAATATGTTTCATATTTGGCTTTTTTTATAGGTCCAATCTATATCATCGTTCTGTAGCACAGTTTTGGGTACAGCAGTGCGAATCCCATGTGAGGTCCTAAAGCAGCGGTTACAGGCTGGCCTTTTTGACAATGTGGGGGAGGCTATTGTTGGGACATGGCACCAAGATGGTCTCAAGGGTTTCTTTCGTGGGACTGGTGCTACTCTTTGCAGGGAAGTTCCTTTCTATGTTGCTGGAATGGGGCTTTATGCTGAATCTAAAAAGGTATGGAGTTCTTCTACAGACAATTCCTTTCTATGTTTCTGGAATGGGGCTTCATGCTTAGCTGACATGATATTCTAATTGCCATACTTATTGCATTTGCATATCAATATTAAAGCGTTCAATTTTTAATGCTTTCTATGTTGCTTGTTACGGTGGTGTTTCAATGCGGTTTGAAGGCTGTGCAGCAACTTCTGGGGCGTGAATTGGAGCCCTGGGAAACAATTATGGTCGGGGCTTTATCTGGTGGACTTGCTGCTGTTGTAACTACACCATTTGACGTGATGAAAACTAGAATGATGACTGCTCCTCAGGGTCGTCCTGTGTCAATGTCGATGGTAGCCTTCTCCATACTCCGCCATGAGGGACCCCTTGGGTTATTTAAAGGAGCAGTACCAAGGTTCTTCTGGATTGCTCCCTTGGGTGCCATGAACTTTGCAGGCTATGAACTTGCACGGAAGGCCATGGACAGAAATGAGGAGCTAGTGGTCGAGCAGCTTTCTCAAAAAAAGGTGGCCTAAATTTTGTCTTTCAAAAGTAGCAACACCACTCAACCCTAGTTGTTATTTTACAATGACAGAAATTGATTGCTGCCGGAAGTTTTGAGGGCTTTTTCCGGATTTAGTATCAGCATCATTTCAGAATTTCCATTTTTCGACGTCTCTGGACATTGTAATTTTTAATTTTTATTTTTTTGGTTGTAGTTTCTTCTTGTGAACTTTTTTTATCTGCCATTGATGGCATGCAAATATGTTTTCCAATTCTATGTTGTATTCTTACAATTCTTAACAATACTGTACAGCTTTTGCAGTCAATCCACCTTCATTCTCTCGTAGTCCTAGTCTAACCATATGAGTACATGTCTTCACGCATGTGCATCACCCACACACGCATATAAATGCCCAAATATTTAACTGTTGGAGATCGTTTTATATGCCAGATAAATATGTATGGTTGAGATTGTTGCCTCGGCACTAGTTCAATCCACAAATTTTATATTATATAAACCATACATCTTTCGTTTGAAAACAAAAAAAAATAAAGAAAAAAAAGAGATCTCTTACAGCATCACGCTATTAAGCTGAATGGACAAAAAGTGAGGATAAAGAGGAAGTCGTTACAAATTGGAACAAGTCGGAGACAACATATTAAAGAGAATTTGAACTGGAATTTGCCAATGGCGTTTCATAAACTTGAAATAAGGTAAATTTATGTCAAACTAGAAGATCTATTGCTCTTACTGGGGAATAAAAACTTTTTGAGGGGTTTTAACAAAACTCTAAGTCTTCAAACCAACTGCCACCAAATTACACCAGAAGAGAATAATTTGGTTTTGTTTATTATTGAAACAAACTGGAAAATGGAAGTTCCAGAAATATCGTCAATATCTGAAAATTGATGCTGAAATAAAAGACTGGAATCAGTAGCCCCAGTAGTCATTTCGGATTTCATCATCAAATTTCTTCTTCAGCTCAGGATGTTTTGAGAAGTATTCATCAGCAGTCATGGTGCTGAGCTTTTTCTGTGCACAAAATGGGAAGCTGTTAGAAACAATACACAGACCACTGAACGATGGTTTTTATGGAATTATATTTAGTACCTTCAATTCTTGAACTTCAGCGACCTCCTTCTCTAAACGTTCAGACTCCTTCAAAGATTTCTCCTCAGCTTCTTTCAGTTCCACTAACTGTAACAAACAGGTTTCATATATAACAAATCAGGTATGAAAGGTTAGAGAGAGTAAAAGGCATACTAGGTATGGAGGAGGCATTAGAAGAATATTGGCACAAAAGATTAGAAACAAGAAACTAATAAATGTTTTCTCAATACTTACCAATGCATCAAACTTTGGCTTGTATTGAGGAGTGACTGTATCTACGAACTTGGGGATCTCAACGCCTAAAGAAAAACAATGAAATGAGAGAACAAAAATGGAGTAAAGTATACAAAAGATAAGATAAGCAGGCATACTAGGTATGAAGTAAAGTATCTGTGGTAGACTATTCAGTATGACAGATGAATATAATTTACCACATTTTATTGCCTGATTAATCAAGTGAGAATAAAATACGAATAACAAATAATATAGACCGTACCACATTTCCAAACTTTATGCGAATCAGTACAAAGTAACTTTGTGACTATGGGTATCTGGATCTATGGTTCGATTCAAAGAAAATATTCCCACATGGGGTCAACATTGATGCTATATCTCAATCCCATCATTCTTAAAAGTAAAATTTTACATATATAAAATTAATGACTTCTGGAAATATCCAAGTCCAAGCATTGATGCCAACTGAAAACGGGTAGTTAAGTCCATCTCTTAAATAGCCCCCCACTGATAGCATGCATAGACTGACTTATTTATCTCTTAGAAAAAATAATTCTTATTTATTTTTAAGCTTCAAAAACATCAAATAGCTTCATGGAAAATGTTTCTAGTATTAACTGGTGTTTGGTGGAATGTTTAATGGAGAATAACCCCCAAATTGCAGAAGTTATGTCCCAAAACGAGCAAGCCCTTCCATGTCTTTTCGACTAAGCAAGCCATTCAAATAACCAAACTGAATCAACTCCCACGAGTTGATAGTTACCACCCAACAAATGCTGGTTGCAGCCACCCTAATTACAAAATTATTTTTTTACATACAAAAACCAGAAAAATCAAGAAATCCTATAACTTTAATTGAGAAATATCTTCCTGGACTGGAGGAAGCCAAGAGACTCAGACGTTGTTCATTATTAATGTTACTGTTATTTTTTATTAGGTCAATTAACAAACTTCACAAGACAAGGGTATTAAACTAGGATATGAAATATAAAAGATCCCTCATTTTTCAAGAAAGGTTTTCTGACGTTTCAAAATTAGTTCCAAGTGCCAACGATTACCAAAGTTGAATTTTAGTTACAGACATATAGTCAACTTTTTGATTCATTCAGCATAAAACAGAATGCAAGAAACCACACCATCATTACACATCCTCCTATATGCAAAGTTGAGCAGAATGCAACTGCATGATACAAATAAAAATCTTTATGGTACAGAACCTCAATATGTAAGGGCATGTAAGGACAAAGCACGTAAACTCAGACATGAAAGACACTTAAATCTAGCTTTAATATAGAGTGCAGTCATCAGTAAGTCAGAAACATACTATCGTAAGCCTCTTTGTACATATCCACCAAGCGAGATCCAATTCCTTTCCTATAATATTCCCAGTCTATGGGTTCAGGTTCCTGCAATAAGCACAAACTGATTACAGAACATTACCAGAAGTGCAACAAACACAAAGAATTGCATTATCACCAGGCTCTTTAAGTTATCTTCGCTCAATTACCTATTAATATAAACTTCCAGGTTGAATATTCTTCTATTCATCTATTTGCCCACATTCTCTCACAAAAAACAAAATAGAATTTAAGAAAAACCCTTCAAAAGTAATGCACGATGAATTCCATAGTCCCTGTCACACTAGATAAACCATAGTTGAAAAATCAACCCTAGACATTCCATTTTCCTTTTCCAGAAACACAAACAAAGCACAAAATTTATCATCTTCTTAAAAAAAATAAAAAATAAAAAATAGAAGAAGAAGGAATTTTGGCAACCTAACAGACACATTTTAGCAATCAAATAACAAGACCACCACCAAAGCGAAATATTAACCATAATTCAACAATTCAATTACTCAACCGGAGATAATAATCAATTAAAAAATATAAACCTAAGGAATACTCCAGCTAGAACGACAAAGATCTAGCAAAAAAAATTACAAAAATGATCCAAAAAATAACACCGAGAAAGAGAGAGAGGCGCACAGACCTGGCTAAATTTGGTTTGGAGGGTGGAGTTGACCTCATCGAAGGCACGGCGAAGGTTGGCGAACTCCTTGCGGGCCTCATCGGAAACGAGGAGCTTGGCCATTCCTTCCCAGTCGATGTTCTTCGATGCTTTGAAGGCCACATCAACGACTTTCTTTCCGGCGCCGCTCATATTTTCTTACTCACTTTCTATCACAGATTCCCTCAGTTTCTCGGTTACCAACCAACCTGTATGTGGCAATCAGATGCCCTTTTGACTGATGTTTCGCTGCTTAGTGGCGCCTCTGCCTCTGCTATGCTTCAGCCCTGTTGAAGGTGGATTACATAAATGGGGTTAGAATGGTAATTTTCTTTTTTACATGGGCCACCTTAGCCCATTTTCGTAAGTGGTCTGGTTTAATGCTTGAGGTTTAGTAGGGCTGTTACATGATCCCATTGGGTTGCAACATATCCAACAATGTTCTTTGTTTTGGAGAGCATATATAAATACATAATATATATATATATATATATATTAATTATAATGAGTACCTTGAAGAAATTTTTGCAATAGAGTATGATATTTTATACAAATGAAGCCACACTCTTTAAGTTTGTTCTTTTTTATGTTCTTTTAATGAGCCATTATGACTTTGTATTTTCTTATCCTATTTTCAATTTGATTTCCCATTTTTTATTTCTTTGTCAATTAATATTTAGTAATAATGGTGCATAGAAATCTATAAAATATTAAATGACAACATTAACTAATTCAAATAAAGAGTAATTTTGGCTCTTTATTTTATTCAACTTGAAAAGAGAGAGTTTGCTCTTCAAAATAAAGAAAAGTAATTTAGCTTTGTATTCAATTTAGGCTGAAGTTATAAGGGTCATTAGTGGGCTAATCTGAATTGTTGTTAGGGTCCAATTATGCCGATTATTTAAATTTAGTTGGGTTGTGTTGTTGGGTCGGCAATTGTATCTGTCGGGGATAATTCGGTAATTTCATATTATTTGGGTCATGCAAGCCATTTTCAAATTCAATCGGTTTTGACCCGTAAAACTGAGCTGAGGTTGTAAGGTTCGGACTTGGGATGTGCTGAGATAATAAAAAAATCTCGTTTAGTGGGCCAGTTGGCCCATTATTAAATTGGGTTTTGAACTTGGGTTGGGCATGAAACAAAAGTCAGATATTTTTTACCTTGTCTTTTAGGTTAAAATTTATCACACTCAGTATTATATATATATATAGCTGCTATAAAATTCGATGTCAGAAGTTGATATATTCCGTTTAAAAATAAACTATCTCATCTTTTATTAATTATAGGCCTACAATTGGAGTGTTTTTATTAATTATAGGTCTACAATCGGAGTGTTTTTTCTCTACACAAAAAAGATACCTCGGTTAAATTGGTTTGAACCTTAACTGTTTGGCCGAGAGTGTTTGTGTAGAATGCAGGCACCTGAATTATAGGCTCCACAGTTAATAAAAGATGGGGCAATTTATTTTTAAACGGCATGTATTTTATATCAACCCCAACATCAAATTTTGTAGCAGCCCTATATATATACATATATATATATATATATATTTATATGTGTCAAATAATAAGCGTATATAAAGTTCTAATTGATGAACAGAGAAGCAGATAAATAATAAGAAATGTTGATCAACATTCTCATAAAAAAAATAAACTACGATAAAACGTCAAATATGGTGTTTTTACTAATTGTTTTCTTGTAGTTATCAAACTTGGTGATAAATAGAAATGTCATTTATAGGATTACCCAAATGTCTAGATTTTAAAAACCATTTTATATAATATTAATCTGACTTTAGCATGCCGTTAACAGGAACATTTTTCTTATATATTTGGCTACTTTGGTGTCCTAAGTATAATAAGACAAAAGGTTTATGTGAAATTTGTATATGAAAACTTAAACGTAAGCTGCAAGGAAAAGATTATATTGAAGAGTTTGAAATATTTTTGCTTCGAAGAGGTCATTGATATGACAAACAACAGGAAAGTCATTAGCAAGAATACGGAGTAAACCCGTCAAATGGGCCATGACGGAAATAAGGTTTATGAAACAGAGAACGCAACCAACCCCAATCATATGCCATAGGCATTGACATTAAAGTTAATTACTGACACTCCTAAACCAACAATCAAATTATCAAAGGGTTCTTGTCTTAATTAATTAAGCTTCAATTATTATAGGAGGTGGAATCAATTATGTGTCATGTATGAAACACTTTTGTTCCATGGATTGAAAATGAGTTGGGGGATTTTTGGTTTTTTGGTAAACAAAATGAGTTTTGAGTTATATAACATACAATCATGCATATGTTTTATATGCACATGAAAACCATTTAAATATATATATATATATATATATATTTTAATTTTTAATTTTTGGGGGTAGAATAAATAAGTCTTGTTGATTGGAAGTCCAAATGAAGAGTGCCCAACAGCTGCAATTGGTTTGGATACTCAAAGTACACAATTCAATGCGTTGTACGTGATAGGTTAATTAAGCAATTAAAGCACTGGAAAATTATATTCAAAAGATTTTCAAAACACGATGAAAGTGAAATATGAAAGAGCTTGAAGTGGCTCATTCATTCTTTGGAAAAGCCAATACGTACGTAGCGTTTTCCACACATTTTGAATTATTTATTTGGTAATTAAGAGTTGAATGATGAAATTATGGAAGGTAAATGGCAGGAAACTTAGGGGTCGAAGCACATGTGTGTCACAATCGTCTTTGTGGCGAAATATAATTTTGTTTGATCCATTTACAGGATTGGAAAAATTACATCAATGTTTTCATATGGAAAACCTGTTTGATCATTTCTTGTAACATCAAGACGAGGACTTCTACTTCTAGTATATATCACAAACACAATGCCCTAAGAAATTAGGTAATACGACTTGATATATTGGTCTATATTAATCTCAAAACAAAAATGTCTCAATAAATGCAAAACTGGACCTTGACGCATGCAACTACACAGAAGGGTGGTCATTGATGTTTATTCACCAAATATTGTAGAAACATGGTTTATAGAGAAAAAGAAGTTAAGTGACAAAGAAGCTTGTCAAAGTCCCTAAAAAGACTAGAAAAAAAAAAGATAGTTTGGGAGTCAAGTTTTTTTGGTCTAATGTCAATAACTTATAGAACAAAATAGTTTTTTTGGACTAATGTCAATAACTTACAGAAAATAATAATAATAATAAATACATTAACAAAGTAAGTAAAATCTCTAATAATTTTTTTTTTTGGTGTTTTTTGTTTACATTTTCTTCTTGCAACTTTCATGGTAAATGTGTAACATTTTCTTTACCTCGTTTTGGAGGGATTTAATTAGGCCGGACACATAAAGGAGACCACGTAAATGCATGAATCACAAATTTGAATGAAGCCCAATAATTCCAAGTCAAAATTAAAAACGTTAAAAATGGTTTTCCAATGTTATTCTTAGAGAAGTGGTCCTTATATGACACTTAAAATGTGAAAGAAAAACTTTGATATATAGAAGCACAAGTGTTTTGTCTATATAGAGGACTAGGATTTGGCTATATTGGCTGGTTAACTGAAAGGAGGTCTTCAGCAAACAAGTGAATGTGGGTCTGGTCTCTGATTTTGTCATCATTTTAATTGTTTCGTTTCCACGTACCACACCATATTGCGGTCTCTCTCTAATTCTTAATTTTCGTACACTCCAGGTTTTTTGGATTTCAGTACTTGAAGCAAAAAGAACATTGACCCAATTAAACTGACACATAAAGCTGCCTTGTTTAGTTTATTAATTATATATGCTAGTAATTGAGTGAAAATTATTTTTGATGTTTTAAAAAGAGAGATTGAAAATTAAAGAACAGAAATATTGTTTTTAGATTTTTTTTTAAATGAAACATAAATATTAAATATAGATAAAAAGAAAGATGAGGAGAGAGTAAGAGATGATAGATATAATTAGAAAGAATAATCTTTAAGAATAAAATTTAAAGCCAAAAATCACTTAAATGGTTTTAAAAAGTTGGAAGAGCCAAAATTTTGAAACATAAATAGCCTAATCCATTTCAATCTACCTTTTAAGCCCCAAATTAATACCAATTATCAAACAAATTTTTCTTAGCATTGTTTATAGAAAGAATACCTGAAAAAAGAAGAAGAAAAAGAGAGCGACTTAAAGGAAAATAATTAATAATTTAAAGGAGATTCGTGTAGATGGTATTTGGGTTTAGAAGACTGCTATTTATTACTTCGGTGAGTTTAATTAAACAATGCAAAATCATTGATGTATATAAAAAGTCTAGGTTACTTTTTATGGGGTCATGCATCTCAAAGTCTAGTTTTAATTAAACGAACCGACCAATGACTGAACAACAAATGTACGTAAAAGAATAAAAGAAGTTTAATTAATTAATCACACCTATATATCTGTTTAATAAGTACCTTCTAATCCCCTAAACCAAAAAGAGAATAAAGATTGATTGATTGACCAACGAAGTGAAAGTGACAAATTAACTAATTTTCTAGCTACAGGGAAAATATTTTAGATTATTAATATTTCTCTGCTCCAATTAAAATTACAATAGCCAGCCACTATATTATATAAAAATATGCGCACTAATGCAAGTTTTATAATATATATATATATATATATATATATGATTTAATATATAGTTAATAGTTACATATACAAGGTTATTTCTTACTAAATAATCTTGAGCATCTCACAATATATATATAATATCGATCAAAATATCGATGATAACTATCAAAGGTAATACTAGTATTTTTGCTTATAGAGTGATTATGTTTAAAAAGTCATTATCATAATGAAAAATTTCCAAAAAAATAAAAGTCCAAGTAAAGGATATGTAGACTGCAGAGCTAGAAAATCCTATATGAAATGTATTTAATATCCTCACTAAATTCATGTATATAACAAAGTATATATATAGATATTTATACAGTTCTCGCTAGAATATTAGACTTTTGGTATGTAGTGCACATGGGCTTGACTGATTTTGATATATACATATATATAAGATAGTAGTGTGCCGGTTTTGCTAGGACATAAATAATGGTTCTTATTCATTTTTCATTGCGGTTTAGTGACTCAAATTTTGGAATGTCCGACTATGAAAACACATGGTTCCTACTATTACTATATGTGTGTATAACCCTCAAAGACCATTAATTTATATATAGAGGAAATGTTACATACATACATAGAATAATACTTGTAAGTAAGGTGGTCCATATGGACTTAGACTCTGCATTTTCCTACGTAGAAATTAAGTTTATAGACTAAGTAATATATTAGTATAAAGTTTTGTCATCATTGTGAAAATATACAATTCATGCACGGTCCGGTCGAGTGTGTGGGCTCCAAAATCTACCATTTGACCTTGAAATTTCAGTGTCCTTTTATATTTTGCTTTGGTGGGTGTGATTAGATTGGTTGTGGCTTTGATGGGACGCACAAGTTTTTTCAAAACTGTATAAACGATGTGTATTCAGCGATGCCGACAGTTTTTTTTACCCTCTTTTTCCTTTTAATTAATTTATTTTTAATGACTTTTGGAATTAATTAGAGCACGTGATATGCACGTGAGAGAGGCGAAAAGGCCAAGCAAAGAAATTTTTGAAGGCCGCTGTAACTTTCAAACGCGTTTTTATGCTGGCAAATTAAAGTAGTGGTAGTACTCTCAACATTATGATTAGGACTGATAATCATTGTGGTATTAATTAATATATAAATTAGGCACTTAATATTATTTGTTTGAATAGTGTTTGTCCGAACACCATGTTCTTTAATTAATTAGAGATCATTTTGGGAAAAAAAAAAATTCTTAAACGAGTTTACCGTCATGTATTTGATTATACCCACAAAAATATGAATGTCTTCTTTAATTTCAAAAGAAAAAAGAAATGATAAATTTTAATCTGTTAAAATAATGCCAAGAATTGCTTGATGTTGTGGATAGCTTCTCATTTTGTTTTTGGGATATATTTATGTAAGGTATTTTTAAATTCACAAGTCAATTTTGGAGTGAAAATTATATCAAACTTTCAAAGTATAATGCTAAGTACTAAAAGAAAAGAAGCATAGAAGCTCAAACTCAGAAAAGTACGTAGTGGTCTTTTTACACTAAAAAATCTGTGAGTTAGATTCTGTGACTGACTTTGGAGCCTGCAAACTTTTTTAAGCTATGGGTAACTTTGAAAGACTATTAATGTAAAGTTAAATTAATATATATTTATACATTTCTTAATTGATTAATTAATAGTGAAAATGAAAAATAAGTAGTGAAACATTGAGGTTGCAGCTGGTCAAGAGCTAGTTTGACAAGGAACTCATCGAGGATAAGTCACTGTTTCAGAAGATAAAATTAGGTCACCAAAACTGGTGTTTAATTCAAGATTTAGTACAAACTTAGAATAAAATAGCCATCCTGTCCCTCCTTTATCTATATACATAAGTATATAATTTTTTTTTCATTTTTCTCTTTTTCTTTATATTTCCCCCTTAAATTACAAGTAAATTAATAATAACAGTAACAATAATAATAATAAAAGACAAAAAAATAAACCCATCAAAACAAAATAAGCTTCTTTTTTTTAAAGGTTCAGCTCCTCGTTAACAGTAATTAATTAAGAAACAACATTGGTCATGACCAAAAACATATATAACAAATTACCACTTTATTGGAAATTAAGTTTTTCTTTGTAATTAGATGTTAATATCTATATCATAATTTAAAATCATATATATTAATTGCTCCTAGCTAGAACATTCATGTTGATGATCATGCCCAAAGAGGTTCTTCCCAAGTTGTCCCCAAAGCGTTTTCGTCTAAGAAACAGTTCGTCTCGACGCAAGGAACTTGTTGTGGAAGATTACTATTATATGGTTCTTCATTAAGAGACTGAGCAGTCACATTCATATCCATGCAGATTAGAGCTATCAAATTGGTTTGCTGGCAATGCATGTTGACGATCTCAGCTTGTGCTTTTGCTAATTGTGCTTGAAGCTCGCTAATCTGCTTTTGCAGCTGACAAATTGCTCCTGCACATCCGTAAACTGGGTCTCTAATTCTCGCATTCGCTTCGTATACCATGCTGCTCACTGCATCTGCTCTCTGATTCTCTGGAATTTCCTGAAAGTCAATAGTAATTTTCCATGAATATATAATTAATTAGCGAATTATAATAATTAAATTGACTTAATTAAATATATAACCAAGAATTATATTTGCATATATTTCAGTCCAAATGCAAGATGAGACTAGAGTCTATGTGCGTGATTGATACAGGCTTGAGGGATAGACTTTAAATAGCAATCTGAACCCAAGAGCGAGTTGCGGGTAGACTTGTATGAAGCTAGTAAATACCAGTTGATTAATTCAAATGTAAACGCGTGGAGCTAACATTTTAGTCTTGACCTTCTAAGTCCCCTACCATATACGTATATATTATTTATATAGGTAGTAAAGTGGTAATATTAAATGAAAGAACATTCCAGATTTTGTCAGAAACAATGATTTTCTCATTCAACTACCTTAATTATCATATTAAAAGCTGGCAAAGTAAATAATTAATTAGTACAAACAGTACCTCTAATAACCAAAGTCTTTTTTTTTTTCTTTTTCTTTTTTTTTTCCTTAAAAAGAAAACCCATTAACTAATGCTAATCATTTTTATTAATAACACCCTGCGTTTTTTTTTTTTACTTTCTTCTTTTTACTTTTTCTTCTCCTTTTCTTACCTTTCAATATTGACAAATTAAAAGTGGTAGCGCTTCCTAATCGCTGTTGAGCCATTTAACCATGACAAGTCACAAAATAAATATATATTCTTACATTTCATAGAAACTATGATTAACTTAAAGCTCAGAACTGCAACTCTGATACCATGTCAAACCAAATTCGGATAGCATTACTTTCAAAAGCTCAAACAAACTTGTAAGAGGCGGACTGAAATTGTCTTTTATGCTGTTAACATAGAGAAAATAACTTAATTAAGAATACCTGCAAGAACTTGACGATGTTGCTAGCTCCAAAGACTCTATGAGCAATGGTGAACTTGAGAGGCTCAGTGGGAGGGAAATACGGAGCTAAAACACACTTTTCGACGCATCTCCGGCGAAGAATTTTGCAGGCGGCGCAGGGGCTGAGCACAACAAGTGGTGGTGGTGGAGACGCTGGAGGATTAGCAGCGGTAGTAGTTGCCGGAGAAGACTGACGAGAAGGTGGAGAAGAATAATGTGGTGAAAGAGAAGAAGGAGAAGATGGAGAGTAAGAGAATGGTGTGGGAACGCTAATTGTCGGTGGTGGCGGGGATGTAGTTTTGCCTTGGAAATCCATGTTCATATGGGTTTTGTTTGGAGGGAGAGAAAAAGAGAAGGACTTTTTTTCTTTGTTTTTTCTTGGATTTTGGAGGAAGAAGATGGATATGGAGAGAGCTTTGTAAAAAGCAGGTGGTGGAAGGGTGCGTATAAATAGGAATAAAGCAAGACGTACTGAGTGAGCTAATAGGATGGCCCAGGTCAGCATGCGTCACCAAGCCCTTAACATAACGTCATCAATTTGAAATCCCCTTTCTGCTTGCGGCGACTTCTACTTACATTTTTTTTTTCTAATTATTTACTTATATATTTTTATGTATATATAAAAAAAAGAAATTAAAATATGAAAAAAAATATTATACAAATATTTGGAAAAAACAAAAAATGTTTTACAAAATTCAAATTTCCTTTCCTTCTTTTTTTTTTTTCCCCCGAAACGTAATGGGGTACGGGATTGAATTTCTACTCTTAATTAGACTGTCTTCTAGAACTTAATTGATAAAGCCATGCAACGATTTGTCATTTGTCAATAGTTATAATTACTATAATTTTAATATCAAATAGTAAAAAATAGTAAAAGTCTTGAAAAACAAATGCCGTAGTTGCTACGTACTAAATATTTCTAGATAAATCCATGCATTTTGACATATATTCTTATATTTCTTTCATCTTGGTAAAGTAAAAATTAATAGTAAACAGATGTTTATGATTTTACCTATATATATAAAAAAGAATTAGAAGGATTAATAATGGATATATATTTGTTATATATATATATTTTTCTTTTTCAGGTTTGAATTCCTTTGTTATTTAGTTACTATTGGCTCAATAGAAGAAACTACGACCAAATTAATCGTCAGAAAACCAACTAACTGTGAAGAAATTGTAATAATCATATAATTGGTTGATATTAAATTAGGAAAATATAGTGAGACATACGCAAGAACGTAGACCTAATTTTAGAAAAACTTTTTCACGCATGTGTTTTAATTAATATAAAAAAGAACTAAATTTAGTTAGCTTAGCTTCAAACAGTAATGGAGGTGACATATAAGAGACACAGGTGGTGAACATAATCTAACAAAAAACTGTGGAGCTGAAACATATGTAAGGAAGAGTATTACGACCTCCGTTTAAACAACTTTGTCTACAAATACTGCCAAATTGAACTGTTTATACGTCAAAGCCTTGTCCAAATTAAACATCTTAAAAACTGTACCTAGTTGTAGCCTTGATAAATCCTTTATTGCTTTCATATATATAAATTAACACTTCAAGATTATTTTATATATATATATATATATATATATATATATTATAATTTAACCCTTCAAGATCGAGCTTCTTTTAACTAATCAACTTATTATATATATATATATATATATATATATATATATTAATTAAGTCAATATGAGTGCATATATATGTTGGGTACGTAGTAAAATATAATTCAAAGACAAGTAGGTGTTGGTCATCGCTTAACTTATCGGCTTTAACCATGTATGCAGTGTAACCAGACATATATAAAACCATTCAAAACCTATTTTTACCTAGCTCTCTCATGCACACACAGTACTAATGATTCCTTCTCTCACATTAGCTAGGTTCTCTGTATATGCATGCATAATCATCGGAGATCGATTCATTTCTCAAACATATATATATATATATATATATATAGAAGACAAAGTCATCATTTATTTCTAGATTTTGAAATATATAACCTTGATTGCATTTTTTTTTTCTTAAGTTAATCAATCATTTCTGATGATTATCATGAGGTTCATATTCTATGTCCTTAATCATTCTGTTTTATTCTCATACATTTATTTAGAATTATGACATTTACTAAACCCATATGGATTGTTTTCAAGTATAGAAAAACTTTATTTATTTATTTAATTTTTTTAAAAAAGACGTACAATTTTTATGAATAAATTAGCAGTGTGAATGTAAACCACATTTACCATTTTATTCTAGGTAGGTAGGTGTTACTGATCATCATGAGCTCCTATATAAATACATAATTTGTCTTTATGTATGTGCAAATTTCTTTATATTAATTAAAATATTTACGCAGGCTTTAATGGTCCAATAAATAACGCGAGCAACAAAGAATGACACTTTGGCAAAAATAGAAAATAAGTCGATTAGGAACATCATGGACACCCACCGCCGAAGAATAAGTGTGTCCAATCGGATACTGCCCCGACTGAGACAGCAAATGCATAACATGCAGCCGATCCTGAAAAAAACTTGAAATTTTTTTTCTCTTCTATTAATGAGAGAGAAATATGTACTTCAAATTGAAATTTTTTTTGCCGACCTTACACAGCTACTGGATGATGTGGCAAGGAACCAATAGCGAGTAGCGAATACAACCAAATCGGACCCAAGGTGGGTAGTAGGTGGGTCGGTGACGAACCGCTAGGCTCGTGGGAAACAAGACAGTGAGAGGAGTGTCTTACATATCTCCTATATGATATATCCGGCAAAATAAATTAGAATTAAATTTAAAAAAGAACAAAAAAAAAAAAAAAAGTCTTAAGAGAATTGACCCTTTTAAACGACAGACATATCAAATTGGTGTGGTTAATTAATTAATTTAATTTAATTTTCTACGCCTCAACAGGCAAGAAGTGGTATAGTTTTTCCTAAGAGTTGGAAAATTTTGAGAGTGTTAAACATGGACTAGCTTGTGGAAAAAAAAGTAGTAGTTTGGTGTGGTTTTTTCTTGCCCATCGATCCCACCTTCCAAAGTATTACGAAGAAAAAAAAAATCAAACTTATAATTGCAATTAAGTTTGTCCAAAGTCTTTTATTTTTAGTTTTTTTCTAAATTCTTCAAACTTCATGTCGAAATCTTTCCAATATTCTTGTCATTATATCAAATGGGTGTGTTAAAAGGTTTAGGTCTATTTTTCTAAGCAAGACTTTTGCCAAACTTGTATTGTTGTATATTTTCAATTTATGCATGCAATAATTGTATATTTTATAATTGTTTATTTTTGCCAATATATATATATATATATATTGTAGGAATATAATAATTTCTAAATTAAGGAGGAAGGGGGTATGATTGGAATTCAAAACCTTAAATATATGGGTGTGAGGGTCAAATTATTAGACCAAATAACCAATATTTAATCTATTAATCCACGGTTATTCTAATATTTGGTCGATTAACCCTATTTTATTTTAAATATAAAATTCATAAATGGCTCTTCTATATGCATTTTAAGTTCATGATGTTTCATATAACTACAACGTGTTAGGAAAAATGAAAACAGATATACAAAATAAGACCATCATTTTTAGGGAAGTTTCTTTTAGTATTTACACGTACATATATATTTTTAAGTATATATATATATATATATATATATATGTTTATATATCATATCTGTACTATCAAATATAACCTTGCTAAATTGGAATAAGTTATATTATAAACAAGAAGTTACAAAACCAGAGCAAAAAGGCAATGATCTAAGGATTAAATATCATAATTAATACAAGCATCCATTAGCTTATCTATATGTGCGGGGATTACCACTGTTTCCTATGCAAGAGATGTCCCAACGTGGACAAGTCAATGGCAAAGCTATTCTTCTAGATTCGAATCCTCTAACCTTCAAGTTTAAAAAATAACAATAAGAAAACTCTTCTGCAAGAGAGAAATATATATATATATATATATATATGAAAAGCAAGTTTTTTAATTAGGAAAATGATTGAGATTCTAAATTTTAAATTCCCAAATATTTTTCAAATAACATGGCATCCCCTCTAAACTACTACATCACCCAAATGGTTTTTTAGTTTGGAAGATGGTAGGGATTTTTCAAATAAAATATAAAAAACTATATAAAAAATTTTACTCTTATATTTTAAATTTTTTTTTTGTTAAAACTCTAAAAGTGAGTGCTAAAAAATTAATATTAATAAAATTATTCCATATCATATTCGGGCTACTGATAATATAAAAATATTATTAATTTTTTATATATATTTTTTTAGTTAATTGAGTTGTAAAATATCAATGATATATCATTAGCTATGTCATTTCAGATACATTTAAAATTTTAAAATTTAAAATCTCAAATATTTTTCTTTTAATTTTAACTCAAATAATTATATGATCTCTTATAGATTTGGAAAAAATTTAAGAATCCAAAATTTAAAATCATAGAATCTTCTTGTCTCTTAGTAAAATAAATAATCTATATATAATTTTTATTATTAAAAAGTACAATAATTGATGTAGATAACAGTCAAATTCTTTCTAGAAAATGGAAGGTTCTAACTTGCATGAAATATGCTTCAAATTTAGGATGCAATGATGTTAGCTAAAACCTAAACAGCTAATTAATATTGACAAACACTAATATTAATCAACCAAATGAGTAAGCATGCATGATTTATTTGAAAAAGGTGATTTGATTATCAAACCCCACGTTAAACGCGTTTCAAATTTCAACAAGGTGAGGACCATGAGGAGTATGACTTAATTACTAATTCATAATCCATCTAATCAACTAATTAATTGCGACCAAACAGCATTCCCTTCCATATTAATTGATAATTTCGTGATTTAAATTTTAACATACATCAATTAATTAATGTTTAACCAACAATATTGCATATCCAATAAATTGGCACAGCTTTCATTTCCTAGGACTCAAGTATCCCATCAAAACTCAATTCCTGATTTGAACACCTTTGGATTGGAACGAAGGACAAAGATAAGAATCACAATTATTATTTTGCTTTATTTTTTATTTTATTTTATTTTATTTCTCTTTTTCCATATGTAATGAAGGTACAGGCTTGACCCATTTGTCAGATTGAGATGGAATATTATTAATTTTTACAAACTGTCCTCCATTTACAACTCCAACAAAGAGATAGGTCCACGCGTCTGTGAGGTTTCCCAATTCCCACTCGGTTTCGTTCTTTGTATTTCCACATTTAACAACCAGAACCATCGTATATGTATATATGGTAAGGTACATCTCTATATGATATATATATTATCATATAATATAGAAGTACCCATTACCCTATACAGTACAATTAAGTCTTTGAATGCAAACAAATTGAATTTATATACCCATTTATGAATATGTTGTGAATTAAATTCACTTGATGTGATCTATTTGAAGAGAATAATAAGTCAACCATAAAGTGTAAAAAGGAAAAATGCTTTCAAATGCATGATGAACAAAAACATGCAGCCCATATTGATGTGGGAAACATTAATATTTAGAAAGACGTTACTGCCAAGACCAACCTTTACTTATAAAGACACTTTATTTATTCGTTTTTCTCCAATAAGTAAAATTTTTATACCATATGGTTTCTATTTTTTTTTTAAAGAAAATAATTAAAATGCCTAGTCACTGTGTGTGACATGCAAAGTCAATCAAAAGTAGGGTTGGATGCCACTTCTCCTAATCCAACTGAAAAGGGTCAAAACCCAACTTGCAAGATTAATGAAATATATATGCATAATCTTTATCAAATTCAGACGCCATTATCTGAATGATTTCATACTAGCTAGCTAGAGGTTTCTATCAAAATGATTTCTAGTAACTCCATAATGCTTTCATATACAACATTGTTCATATATCCCATATAACACTGATGTGGTACATTTTTAAATAGAAACAAAAAAATCATTACATGTAGTTAATATATATACATTTAATATATTTAATTATATATATGCAGTGGAATCATTTTCGATACTATGTTTTTGTTACATAGGACATATGAGCAATATCTTCTAGGGGAGCATTTCTATATATATTATATATCATATATATATATATATATATATATATATATATATATATATATATTCTCCATCAAATTCAGACGCCATTATCTGAATGTTTCATACTAGCTAGTGGTTTCTATCTTTGTGGCTTGTCATATTCTCTTCATTTTAAACTTAAAGAAAGGTTGATATGGTTTTGGTGGGGTCTCTCTCTTTCTTTTTATATATTTTTCAACCACATAAATCAAATTAGGAAATGATATCCAAAACATAATGACATTTTTGTCACCTAAACCATCGTTTAAAATAAGAAGATGATTAATAAGGCTCTTTACTATTCAGAAGATTGTGAAACAAAAATATATTCCATGTTTATTTGTTGGTTCGTTGTCTTAGAACTAGCTCTAGTATATTTTATGAAATAAACTTCTTGTTGCAAAAATCATCAAACACAGCTCAATGTGGAACCTCAAATTAAACTTTAGCTTGATTATATTTAAAAACAAATTATTGGAAAAATTATATATGGTATAAAAATAAGAATAAAGTACACTATACACAGAAAGAAATGAACCTAATTTACTTTAAAGACACTCAAGCGTGCTACTCCTAAGTCCTAATTCACCTGATTAAACAATAAAAGATCAAAAAGGAAAAACAAAATTGGGTATGGGATTGGGGAAAGTAAAAGGTTAGGTCATTTTTGATAACCACAAAGGAGACACATGTATATTTACAAATATAAAAGGAAAATCTTTATAGAAAAAAGCTTCAAAGTGGGTGACTTTGGCAAGTGATAAATCAAAAAAGCTGGTGCTCTTGGTCTTTAAAAATGTCTAGATTTTCCAGGTTTGCACATATATATAGTGCTATAAATAAATAAATAAATATATCTATATACACACATTCTGCAGCTTGAAATATTAATTATATATGTTAATCTATATCATGATGGCAACAAATATTTTGACCTAATTGAAACCCTTTCCAGGGACCAAAAAAAAAAAAAGGAGGAGGTCTATTCCTCAAGTCTATTCATGAAGCAAAGTGTTTATACCTTTAATTGTAAGCAACGCATTCGAGGGGATATTTAATTAAAAAAGTAAAAAAGTGTTTCATGTGAAATTATTTGTCTATATATGTGTGTGCTCTCTTTAATACATATATATAAGAATTCATGTATTTTTAACCCTGAGAAATAGATTCACCATAAAAAAAAAAAAAACAAAAAACGTGAGAAGTAGCTCAACTGGTCAGGCAAGTTCGACGATCTTCCTTCTTTTTTTTTTTTTTTTTAAAAAAAAATTTTTATATATATTTTTTATTTTTTTATTTTTATTTTTATTTTTTTACCAAAGAGATAGAGCAAACACATGATTTTGTGATTTTGTGATTAAAAATCCTCAATGATTGACCTTCTAGCTTTTCTTAAAAATGTGTGCTCTCTTTAATACATACATACATATATATATATATATATATATATATATATATATATATATATATAAGTACTCATGTATTTATAACCCTGAGACATAGATTCATCAAAAAAAAAAAAAAGAGCCCCCTGAGAAATAGCTCTCTTTTTCTTTTTATTATTATTATTATTATTTTATTTTTACCAAAGAGATAGAGCAAACACATGATTTTGTGATTAAAAATCCTCAATGATTGACCTTTCTAGCTTTTCTTAAAGGCAGGCCATAAACCTATCTTTTTAAACCTACTTCAACCAAGAAACTTTAATGTGTCAAAGTTGAAATTAATATTATATACTAGAAGTACCAAAATTTTTCTTTACCCTACTGCCTTACTATTCTTAGCAGTAGAAATCATTATTTATGTGGCTTAAGATTTAGATTAGGTTTCAAGATTAAAACTTAAAAAGTGATTGGTGTGCTTGAAGTTTGCACCAAAAAACTCAACATTCTTTTATTTATTTATTTATGCTTTTGACAGTGATACGTGAGAAACATCCCTAAAAAGCTTACCCTTAAACGACCAAACCAAACTAAACTAATAGCCTTGGTTAATTACGTATATAAATAACTATTAATAAACATGACATTTACGGGGTTCCAAGGTAGCTTCCAGAAACAAGGTGGTAATACAAAGAAAAAAAAAAATTACACACTACAAAGTTTTAAAATTAAATTACAAACTCGTAAATTTTAAAATTGAAATATGTGTATTACACACTATAAAATAAAAAACAGATTAAAATATAAAATTAAAAATTTATTAGACATCCACATAAATAAAATACATATAATAAATAATTTTTTTAAAGAAAAATAAATATAAAGCTAATTTTATTGGGCCTTCTGCCCAAGGCCATGGTGACCAACCCAAAAATGGGCCTGCATTCGTCCCTTCAGCTTCATTTCACCACTCAAAGGTGTGCACATCAAGGCCTCCCAAATCAATGTATTATATATATATATATATATATATAGAGAGAGAACTAATCTAATGCACTGCATTTTTATATATATGGTGAGTAATAATAAAAATATAATTAACCAATTCAATTGAGGTCTAGTAAAAAATAAATATAATACATTAATAAATAATATAAATAAAAATAAATAATATGGATAAAAATTAATAAATAATATAAATTTACTTTTTTGTCAATATTTAATAAGATGTCACATATATGTGGCTCATTGTATATAAGTGATGTAGTATATTATAGCATTTCTGTATGTATATATATATATATATATATATTATATTTTTGATAGAACTCCCAAAATTTATATGCTTAAAAGTGGTGAACTCTCAACCTCTCTCAAGGAGATAGTCCATGTTTTACTAATCCATAGCTCGGAATTCCCATGGCATCTCCTATTAGATACAAAAGAAACAATTTACATTATCTAAAACCAAAAACAAATTACTCTTCAAGTTAATAAATTGAAATAATTCGACATTTATTATTCTGATGAACATAAAAAGGAAAAAGAAAACTTACGTGGTCTAGAACCAGTCCTCTTATAGTTCCATCAACATTTTGCATTTACTCCAAAGGCACAAAAATCATTTCCTGGAAAATGATATCAGCAATTAATTTTCGAATATCAACAAAAAGGAATAAGCAAAGCACCACAATAGCACCACTTCCACACACAACCCACACAGAGGAAGAAGCAAATCACTAGTAAACGGAACAATATCTAAAAATCTATCAGGTTAGAGTCAAATAAAGTACCTGGAGCTCTTACTGCCATAGCTGTCAACTCATCTGAACACAAAAACGATGCAGGCCAATGTCAATCCCAGCCAAGTTCTCAATATAATAGAGGATCTCGTGATATGGCTTTACGTCGCTTGATCAACCCATTGATCAGACTAATATAGACAGATTTACTTAGAACAATGTCTTTCTGTGTTGCTTCTTTAAATATGTGCAATGCATCCTTGTATTTCTCTTCTAAACATAAGTCAATAATCTGTTCTGAAAGAGCTATTGAGCTTGAATCATATTCCCTTGAGGATTTATGGATCATAACATCTTTCTCCTTCGCCATTTGCGAGGACTGGTCAGGTAATTTTCCCAATTCAACCATTTTAGAAAGAAACTGAGCAGCTTCTTCCACCCTACCAGCATAAGTAAGACCGCTGAGAATAGCATGATACGTAAACTGGTCAGGCCGGAGCTTCTTTTCATCCATTTCTGCAAGAAGACCTAATGCATCCTCAAATCTCCTTTCTTTGCATAGACCTGATATCAAGGTGTTGTAAGAAACCGCATCCATGTTTTTTCCTTTTGATATCCATGTGTTGAAAAGCTTAAGAGCCTTCTCAAGCATACCCTCTTTACAAAGACCGTGAAGAAGAATATTACACGTAAACACATCTGGCTTGAATGATTTCTCAACCATCTTATTGTGAAATTGAAATGCTTTCTCAACAGCTCCCTCCCGGCAGTAACCCTTAATAATTGTGTTGTATGTAGTTTCATCAGGAACCAGCCCACTCTCTAAAAGTTCATTCAACTTATATATAGCATGCTCAGTTTTTCCATATTGGCATAGCCCTCCAATTACAGAGTTATAGGTGACAACACTGGGAATAATTTGATTTTCCTTCATCTCATCCCAAATCTTCAGAGCTTCCTCCACTTTTTCACTCTTAAAGTATCCCATCATCAAAGTTCCAAAGGCTACCTCATTAATGATATAACCCCGTCTTTTGGCATTATTAAGCAACTGGTATGCCTCATCAAGCTTCTTTTCCCCACAAAGTGAGTGAAGAACGGTATTAAGAGTAAAACTGTCCATCTTCAAACCTTTCCTATTCATTACATCCATCATTCTAAATGCTTCTGCTATTTTCCCTGATTTACAGTACGCATTTATCAAAGTATTGTAAGTTACACAATCAGGAGAAAACCCACTCTCTTCCATTTTCCTCAGAGTCTCAATTGCTTCATCCAACTTCCCTTCCTTACAGAACCACTTCAATATTATATTGTGAGTAACCGGATTTGGTTTCACTCCCTTTTCACCCATTTCGTCGATCAACCTAAATGCATCCGTACTGCTCCTCCACCCAAAACATCCATTAATCAATGTGTTATAAGTAACCACATTAGGCAACAAATTCAAATTCGCCATCCCGTCTCGGAGCCTAAAAGCTTCTTCGATCTTACCTTCATTACATAACCCGTTAATCAACATGTTATAAGTCCAGGTATCAGGAAACACTTTATGCTGCGTCATCAACTCGATCACCTGCGCTGCTTCCTTCAACCATCCCAATTTACAATACCCAGAAACCAAAATATTGTATGTGTTCCTATTAGGCACCAAACCTCTATCTTTCATATCCAACAACAAGTCTCTCGCCTCTGTCAACTGTCCCTTCTTGCACAACCCATCCAATATCGTATTGTAACTCACATTATCAGGTGTACAACCAACCTCATTCATCCTACCCAACAACTCAAAAGCATCCTTAAACTTGTTCTCCAAGCAATAACCATATATCAAAATATTGAAAGTAGTTGTTTCCGGGGAAATTCCTGATTTAATCACATCCTCAAAAATACTCTTGGACAACGAAATTGAATGTGTAGAAGGGTATCTTACCAGAGCATTGAGAAGGGTATTGCAAGTAAGTAATTTGGGACGAAGACGGAGTCGTTTCATCTTGCTGAAAATCTGGGCAGCGAGGTGGGGTCTGCCGGAATGCACATAGGCCCCAACTGAAGTGTCCAGAAGGGCTTTGGACGACCTCGGGAGGACTCGTTCAGGGTGGAGGATGAGTCTGTGGAGATGGTTTTGGCGATCGGAGGTAATGAAGGAGACAAGGAGGGACTTGGCGTCTGAGAACTTGTTGTGGGAGAAGAGGACGGGTAAGACGGTGAGGAGGCTGTGGGGAGACTGGGTGAGGGAGGGATTATGGGACTGAGACCATTTGTAGAAGGAGAGAAGGGTGGCGGGGTGAGAAGCTAGGGTTTTGGAGGAGAGGATGGAGAGGAAGAGGTTCTGGTTCAGGTGGGGGATGAAGTCGTTCAGTGCGTGGAATGGTGGGTTTTTGGAGGAGGTGAGAATGGTGATGATGGTTTGGAGGAGCTGAGGTTCTGTCACTGGACGGGTTATGGCTGTGGGGATGCTCATGTTCCCTCTGCAAGTCTCTAGGGCTTTTCAGAGCAAGACGACTGGGGTGGAAGACGATGGTGCTGGTGGTGGCAGCTAAACGGATCGTTTTAGGAAATTTGGAACTTTCTTTGAGTTTTTTCTTCAATTATAAAATATTATCATAAGCCCTTACCTAAAATATATTGTCATAAATCTTTTTCATGAAATGTTATAATAATTCTTTAATTTTATTTTATTTTTTGAAAAAATAAAAATAAAAAACAGAAGAACGTAGGTGTTTTACTAATAATAGAAAAAGAACTTCACATTTTCTTGGCTTTTCATTTTTACTTTTTGAGGCACACATTTTTTTATAATATGTGGTAGATATTGAGAGTGTAAATATATATATATATATATATATTTTAAAATTCTGAAATGTTAGTGAACGGCAGTGTCTCCTCTGACTTTCTGAAAATGGCGACCGCCGACGAAACTAAGCCTGCGCCGGTGACCGTGAAGCTGAAACCAATTGAAGCAACACCGGAGACCTTCCAAGAATTCGGTCAAGTCATCGAGGCCTCCCCCGACGGCGAGAAATTCGGTCCTCGCGATGCTCAGCTTGACCTTAGCCGTGGAGTTCCCAGGTTCAATTACTCTAAAAGACGAATTTTTATTTTCTAAATTTTAATCTTTTTGGTAATTTCCTCAAACTATGGTTTTAATTAGTTTGCCAAAATCCCATGTTCATTGAATATTTTGAGCGGCCATACATGTTTACAGTGCATACATTATGTCTGTGCTACTAAGTTTAACACAGTGATGAAAATTGAAACTTTGTTGCATATCAAACAGTAAATAATTGAATTTATGGATTTTGATAAAATGAACTGCCCATGAGTGTAAAATTGCTTGTTATTATTATTGTTATTTTTTAATTTTTTAATTTGTAGTGGATATATATAGTTGGCAATGTGTATCAACAGGTTCTACATTATGCATATAGAAAATAGGCCGCTCAAAATTTCCAATATCACACACCATGCGAGCGTGACACAGTGCCTTGGTTCGGTTGGTGGTCATGTTTGGTATCTTGGAGTGGCTAAGCCATCCATTTTGGACACAAACGAAATTAAGAATGATGCAGAGAACAGCAACAACATTGTGCGGTCTCGAAGTGGTCATTTCTATGTGCCTCCTAGTGTTGATGATCTTCGAGTTTTCAGAGTTACAGGTCCTAAGTTTCTCAAGCTTAATCGCGGGACATGGCATGCCGGACCAATATTTAAGGGAGATGCAATGGATTTCTATAATTTGGAACTCAGTAATACCAATGTAAGCTAGTTACTCTCTCCCTCAACCAACCCTTAATCTTATATTCCTTTTTGTTTTAGGTGTATATGTGAGTCTAGCATTGAATTAGATTTTGTTTTGTGTTTTTTCTTGTTGCCTTATAAATACTTTGGTTTGGAGCTCAGAATCAGACTTAGTTCATAACTGGATTAAATGGCCGTCTTGGAAACCCAATTTTACTTACCTTGGCTTATTATAACAATCGTTTTGTTTTAGCTGGCACTTTGTTGTTCATATACCAAATGTTCATCTTTTTCATTCATCAGAATGTCTTGGTCAATAACATATTTTCCTCTTTCTTGCTTTGAATGAAGTTGATCAAATGCTTTTTGTGTATGGTTTAGTGTTATGCATCACACTATTGGTTGCTAACCACCCCCTTAGATAGTTTTATCAATCAGTTGTCAAGCCGCGATTTTTAACTTAGTAGGTGTGCGCACATAAGCATAAGTAGGAACCATCATTTTCCTTAAGAAATGGTATCCTTGTTACTTGTGATTGGCTGAGTTGGTTTCACATCAACCACCAAAGCAGAAGAAGGAATTTGGGTGGAACTCGGATTTTCTTCCATTGTTCTTCTTATGGCATGTTACTGCAATTTCCTTTCTTCAACTAGCAGTTGGTAACGCAAACTAGTTCTTGTATCTGCTCCCTTTCCATTCTAGTTTCTGGCTTATCTTTTGGTTTCATTAGGAAATTCAAAGTTTCCTGGAATTTTTTATTTAGATTTGAAGGTCAATTAGTTAATAGGAGTATCCTTCTAACAATAAACTCAAACCTAAAATCACTCCTATAAAGTGATACTAGTATCTAGCGAAAGAAACGATAACTTTGTAGTGAAAACTCTATTTTTTTTTAACATTTTCCCAAATTTTGGAAATTATAGTACAATGATAAATCTGTGTTATATACAAGTATGCACATAATGAAGAACTAATCATTGTTTGAGTACCCTACAGAGATTCTTCTTACATTGGTATCCCAAAGCCTTGGTAGTGATTGCTGGCAATCCTTTTTATTTTCCAAGACTAATGAGAAAGGACTACTTGAAAACTTCATTTCTGATCCATCCAGGGTACCTTTTGAAGATCTAAGAACACCTTTCAAAAAAATTTCTGCATATAGTAGTCATTACAAATATATCTTTGCATGTTTCTGCTTGGAAATATCATTCCATAAGCAATAATCGGGACTGAAACGTGACCCTTTTCTGTGTCTATAGGTGGTGGATCACACGACGCATAACTTCGTCAAGAAAAATGGAGTGACTTTCTTGTTGGATGATTAGTTTGTAACATCCTGACTTCAACTGTTGAATGTTGGTTTATTTCCTTAAAAAATACAGGGAATGTTATCTCTGGAAGTTATATAAATGCACCAGACTGAGAGTTTCTAATTTTTTTCATGTTTCAAGTTCTATTTGGATTCTTTTTCATCTGTTTGCTTAAGAAGCTGGGAGAAACAGAGACGTTACACAACGAAAGTCAGCAGGAAAACAAGTGAAATAAATTATGATTAGCTTGGTAATAAAATACTTCCCAAAATTCTTACAACAATTTTATAAATTATACAAACTCAACAGCTTTTGCATTTTATTTTCTGTCCCCAGCTGCTGGCATTGTACAACCATCCCAAAAATTGAAAGAAAAAAAAGGAAAAAAATTGCTTCCATTCCAGAGCAGAATATAACTAGCATTTCCAGATCCATCATGGTTGGGGAAAATTAGAATTGCTATTGCATTTCTCCCATCATCTGCGCAATAAGAATCATACCAAAAGGAACAAATAAATCTCATACCAGGTGTTAATAAATTAAAAAAAAAAAATTACTTTCTTATAGATTGGCAATCATCATCGTCTAAAATTTCCAAAATAATATTATCTAAAGTGACTTTAAAGTAAAAGCCTCTGTGACACTTCATTCGAGCAAGGACTTTCTTTATCACCCTCCTTGCTGGCTTCACTATCCATTTTAATTAAACTCCTACATTCTTATAAGAGAAAAATAAACATACGGTCATAATGTAGATTACCTTGAAAATTTCCCCAAACATTCCTTGCATCTGCATTCCTTGCAAGGGATTTCTACGCCGTACTCCATAGAACTTCTCTGCAACGTCATCAAGCAACTAAAACATGCATATTGTGTTAGAATCTAGACATGCATGGAGCCACGATGAAAACAAATTGATATTAAGCTCAAGGCTGGTCACTACTGCTAAGTAGAGAATAAAAAAGCTTATAAAGCAACATATATAAAAAATGAAGAAAAAATAAAAATAAAAAAGAGAGAGAAATGGTTATTAAATGTTCTGACAAGCAATAAACTTGCACACCTCATAAAATACAGGGTCTCTGTCTAAACTTGACTTGTATTTCGCCTTCAACATATTAAAAAGTGGCAAAGCATCTCTTTCCAACCTGCAATGGAAATGGTATTTGAACAATCTTTACTCTATACAACCAATTTGAAGTAGGGATAATGATAAAATCAAGATTATAATTGAGCAACTAATCTCATCTTTAAAAAAGGTCGAAAATAAGAAAACAAATGGAATATAATTGTCAAATCATTGGGAAAGAATGACCAAACATGGAGCTCTAAATATTGCGCCTCAAATGCTTATGGCTGTGAACAATTATTATTTGACTTTGAGATAAAAGCTTCCTGGGTAGTAGAAAACAAAATTATATACAACTTACGTTTCCAGCAGATAAGTGATGTACTGGATCAAATCTGATTCAACAAAATCGCGCCGCTGATTTTCAACTTGCTTCTTTATTTCATCAAAGAGTTGATTAGCATCTCTCAGATTACTTAAAGACAAATACCTACCAAAAAAGGATGGAATTACTTTTGCTACATGAACAGTTAGCGTCAAACAAGTTTAAGAAACATCAGAGTCATTAGAGTGAAATTCCATGCCTATATTCATCTAGTGTTTTGCAATTTAAACATGCCACTCTTTTTTTCATTTTTGATAGTCCAGATGACAAAAGACACTTGTCAACAAAGAAAATCGTAGCAACAAGGGAGTTCTGGATTGTAGCTCCATTGAAATTTATGAACCAAATTAATAGAAGGATCCCATAGTAATAGTGGTAATCATGACGATTGATCTATGCATGAAGTATCTTGTTTGTAAGTCAACTTACATTAAAATTGCCCGTGCGATGGCTAAATCATCTTCCCCTGGATAACACTGCATGGTTGAGAAATATTAACCTTTAAAAAGTCATACAATAAAGGAAAAGTATATATGCCTAATGCAGTTGGAACTGGGTGGAATAGTACACAATAAAGCTAGGTATACAAAGAGTTTCCCAACTGGACGTTGCATTACATGAGGAAGTTTGTTATTGGCTTCCATTTAGGTTCACTTATTCCTTATTAGGTTATAATTAATTTGCCAATGAATGATGTAATGCCACATCAGTTGGGAAACCAAGTTGGGAAATCTATCTCTCTACCCGTTGCATCACTCAATATGTACAGTAACTGAGTTTGCTACAATGATAGACAATAGAATTGAATATAGATTACACAGCTAATATAGAAGAAGAAGCACAAAATTTTTAAAAAGTAGAAACCATTAACAAGTAAAACACAAGCTTTGAATTATTAACATAAATGTACCACAACAATTCAAAATGCTAAGGGAACCTCCTATAAGCAAAACTATTAAACCAATCATATCCAAGAGAAAAAATAGCATCAAAATCCATAAAAAGAAAAGCTAAAAGGTATCATATGTGGATTGCTTTGACATGAAAGAACAACGCCTATACCCGATATCTATTAACTTGAATACAGAGAACGGATAATGTTAATATAGTTAGGGTAAGATGGTAATTCACCTTGCTCATAAAATTTACTAAGACAGAAGCAAATTTTTGTGGGTTGTTTCCTCTGACAAAATAATATGACACTCTAGCAATGTCCTGCAGCACAGTTAGGCAAGTATTAGTGTTCGTTGTGCACTTATAAGTTATGAAAAGAACAAAGAGTGAAAAGACATATAATGGACTGTTTGGTTCATGCTCATAATTCAAGTACATTTCTATGAATCAAATAAGAGAATACTAGCAGGTCACACAGGTCAGATGAAAATAAATTAGGTCCTATATATTTAGAATGCATTTTAGGGAAAGCTGAAATACTTTCACATGAAACCTTTTAAAAGTTTTTAACTTTATCACCTAGAAGCTAATAGGTAATTAAATGAAAGAAATTTTAATCCAGTTGGGCCAAAAACAAGTTCGCCAAGATACAGTCCTGCTCAATCAGCAAGGATTTGAATCAGAAAAGGCCAATAACAAAAGGTAAGGCACACAGAATAGGAGTAAAAACCAAAATATTGAATGGCTTCAATTTTACTCTTAACACCTACCACCTCAGGAGATTCAGAATATATGTATTCAGCTAGCATAACATTAAGTTCTGGAGAACCATTCTTGGGTGCTCCAAATTCTGCAGACCACCTGGAAAACCAAAGAACGAAGTTAGTAAGTATCTGCAGATCTAAATTAGTAAATTGAATTTGATATAAGTGAACTACATATGTCATATACTACATAAACCTTTCATATCTACAGACAGTGTGTGTGTACTACATACGTGTGTCAAATAAGAGATGTCATATCTTATGCAAGCAAAATGCTAATGTTAAAAGCCATCTAAGATGTGCATGTAACTACGAGTAAAAGATACTTATGTGCTTCTTCATTATAAAAACACATCATAAGTTATCTGAAGCTCTGCAATTGACCATAAAATATTTCATTAAATGCCCTTTATAGAGAGAGAGGGGGAGAGAGGAAATAGAAAAAAGCAACTGGAGCTATCTCCATTGAAGATCAAGGTTTCTCTCCTTTGCCATTAAAATTACAAGTCATCCATTGTTCCTTTCTCCCCCCTGTTTATTATAAGTCATCCATTGTTCCTTTCTCCCCCCTGTTTGGTCATTTCTTCTTGAATAGTAATTAGTATGGTGAGCAAAAGGGACTGCATCAAAGTTCAACAGGAACTCCAAGAAGAGTACACTAGAAAAAGGAAAGAGATGAAGGAACATATGCAAATAGACAATGCTAGAGGCATGAACTTAACCATATTTTACAATGACATTCCCCTCTTAAGACAGATGTGTTTTGACATTAACAAAAGAAGTGCAAATTGACTCACTTAATAGCAGCTTTTAAAAATGATGAGCAGCCTTCTACACGTGTTTTTGCTTCCCCCATTGCTTCCGAAAGTTGTTTGATGTCATCATCATCATCCTCAGCTAAGTTTAGTGCCATAGGTACTTTGGGGAACCTCTCGTAAATTTCCCTGGCACGATCTAAGAAATACATTTTGTCATAATCACAAAGGAAACTACACTAGCTATGTTAAATAGACCAAAAACCATAAAAACCATAAAAATCATAAGATCATGTGATGCATTTAGAGAATTCTTTCTATTCGAAGATTTTAGACCATAAGCATTAAATGAAAACAAAGTAGCAATAAGCAACCAAGAGAACTTAAGTAATTCTTAAAATAACAGCAAAAGATATGAACCAACCAAGTGAAAGTTGATAATCATAATTATACATCACAAGATAACAACTGACCAAGGATTTCAACATCATAAGGAACTTTTCCTTTGACAAGTGCCTCAACAAATAATACAGCTAGCTCCGCCCCACAAATAACCTGAAATGTTTTCGCTTCTAGGAAGTCAGCAAATACATATCGATGAAACTTAAAAATTCTACCATATGTTAGATCATAAAGCTTCAGCTTACTCTCTCTTTATAAATATATCTTAAGTAAGGAAAGATATCATGTATATATTATGTGCACCATAATTGAACGACCTGTCCATGTTCCAATTGGATGCATGCTCCTGAGTGAAGGATATCCAATGCTTCAGAATACCTCTGCGCAGACACATATCTGCAATAAAGCATGCAAAATTTTCGTCACCAGTGCATACCTAAATTAAAAGTTAAGATAGCTTGTTACATAGAAGAAAAATGACCATTATGAATTCACAAGGACAGACTTATTCATCAATATCTATGACAGTTCATAACAATTACTGGGCTTTTTCTTTTTCTTTCTTTTTTCCTTTCTTTCTTTTTTCAAAATTTATAAACCATTAAAGTTATATATCATGCGTTATGAAGAACACAATCATTTGACTGATCGAAGAAGACAACAATCCAAATAAATAATAAAAAAAATTATACCTTGCACTAATTGATTTGTACATTTGCTGAGCCCCATAGGAATTTCCCTCTTCTACAACTTTCCGTAATTTCTCAATATTCTGCAGTTAAAAGAAAAGGCAATTGAGGATAACACTTGCTAATCCCATGAAACCAATTGTATTTAAAACAATGAGACCCGTGCGGATAAAGAAAACACCACATTGAGTAGAAATGGATATTTCATAGCTGCTGGTCGATGTAAATTAATAATTAGATTAACCATCACGCTTTGAACCTCAAAAATCTTGGGCTGAGATCAGTAAATTGGAAAAGCTATGTAAACTAAAGAGATCGCATTTAAGAATTAAAAAACAAAATGAAGCGTGTTTTGTATAACCCAAATTTCCCAGAAACCAAACGCAGCTTTTTTTAATCTTTTACGCAATCATCCATAAGAATTAAGCATGCTCCATTTTTAACAATAACACAACAACTGTTCAAATCCAATGTAATACAAATTGTAATCTTTTTCCGACGGAATTCTCCTAGACATACAGCTGTGCAGCATTTAACAGCTACCAAGTGTTCAATCAAGAAAAAAAAAATTAGAATGTTTTTAGTCCTTTAAACATATACCTCCTGAAATTTTTTATTTTCATCATTTGGCTCTAAAAGAAAAAAAAAAAAAATCAAACTTTTCTCCATAAACATAAAAATATGATACTTTAATTTCATTTTCCGGGCTACCAAATACATACTAAATGGTTAACCCATGGAGATAAATGAATTCTCAAAATGAGAAAATTGTAGGTAACGGTTTACGCACCTCTTGAGCAGGGGGCAGAGTGCCTCTTCTGGGTCGCTCCCGCGACATGGCTTTCGCTTCCTAGAAGGTCTTACTTCAAATTCAATGGCAGAGATCTGAATCTGTCCCGACCAAGTCCTCGCTGAGCAAACTTGATTGCACGAAGCCACAAACGAGGCTCGCTGGTCTCCAATTGATACGCTCCCTAGACTCTCCCGTTGAAATCATGGAGCTTCTCCTTCTGTTTTTTCCTTTCTTATTTTTTATATTTTTCTATTTTGTATTTCTTATAAAAGCCATTTATTATTATTTTTGGAAATAATATTTATGGAAATTTTTTTTTATCTAAAATTATAATATTTCTAATTTTTTTTTTAAAAAAAGATATAATTTGAATCCATAATTTTAAAATTATAGATATAAAGGTTACCAAGCCAACCTTACTCGTCAAATGGAAATGGAAAAACAAAATTGACTTCTTCAAAATTTTAATCAATTTTATAAACACATATATGCCAATCAAGAAAATTATAATAACGTAAAATAAATAACAAAAATAGTTGCAGAAATTGTAAGTCTAAAATAAGTAAATAGACTTTCTAATGGAAATATTTTATGATAAGTTTAAGCAGTTATAATTATTTCAAATAAATTATATATGGAAATTTTTATATAACTGCAAAAATAATGGATAAGAGGTTTTAATTTTTTTTTTTAAATGTCAGTTAAATGGGAAAACAAAAACTTGTAATCATAAGTTTTATTCATTTATTTTCTATCAGAAAAAGGAAAAAAAAAATACATTAATTTGTTGTAAAAGAAAAAGAGAAAAAAAAAACCCTCTAGGATCTCTTATAATATTTTGTCAAAAAATATTAGTTAATAAATTCATAAAGCAAATTAATTTAAAATATTAATTAAATAAGCATAAAAAGTTTGTCAGAGAAAATTATCATAAAGGGAGTAAAATTCCTTTTTACAAACTTTCTTTTAAAGAAATTACCTTGAAATTTTTTTATATTGATAAAAATTGTAATTTAGAAATATATATATATATATATATATTTTTTTTTTTTCTTTTATATATCTGCGTCCATCGTCTGCCGAACTGAGCCGTCCCGTTACGTCTGGCCACTCCTTGTCTCTCTTCTCAACTTCGCCATAACTTCTGTTTCAGGTTCGTCTATATCTCTGCACTTTTCTTCGTCATTTGGGTTGTTATTTACTATTAGCTTTTCAATATGCGCGCTTTGTGTTTGTTCCTTTATTTGAAATGGGTCTCTGTTCTTTCCTTTTATTATTATTATTATTTTTATTTCCTAAATTCAGAATTTTTCAAGCTAGTGTTTTGGAGCTTTTCAGCTAGTGCCTAAGGTTGCTTGTTCAAAACTTCTTTTGGGTGTTTTACAAGCATGGCCACTGCTTGATTGCTTGTCTGCATAGAGACGCATAGTGCTTGATGTCAGGTTTTTTATTATAGAACCTAATGGAAAGATACATTAACGCCATTTGAAAATTTTTGGGTAATTGTTAAGATACAGGTTGAAATTTGAAACAAGGATGGTATAGTGCGATTCATTTCCTATGGTGCCTGCAATTCTGCATCTTTATCCTTGGCGCCTAAAGTTTAGTTTTAGTCCTGGAAATTTAGAATTATCTAATTATCGCCATTATTGGCATATATCCTGTTTGATTTGGCTTGGATAATAGACTAATTAACATGGGGTTTATCAAAATCTACTTTCCTTTTGATTTTAGAGTTCTTTAGCTTATGACTACTGGAATTGTTTTTAAAAATGGGGGAAGCTAGAAAATACTTTGGTTCTTAGGTTAAGCTTGATTAACAGATGGTAAGGGAGAAGCAATGAGATGAATTTAATTCTGTGGTTATAATTGTTATTGATAATGGTTGGGGAAGTGGTTATGTCATTTGGCATGTTATTAGGCCTTTATATTATTTTAATCTTTGATTATGATGGTATTGCAGATAATTAGTTATATAGGTTGGTAGGTAGGTAATCTTTTTCTCTGCTTGTTGGCTTAAGCAGTGGATTTTATTAAATTTTAAGCAAAACTTCTTGGACCTCCTCTACGCTTTATCAAAGTTACATAACGTATCTCTTGCACAAAAGGCAGCACAGTCTTTGAAGAAGGACCGCTGAAAGATTTAGAGCCAAATGTGGCACTTGGGATGCACTTGATGCAAAAAGGAAAATTAAACTGAAAAGTTATCATCTAACTGATAGTGTTAGTGAAGTCCGTCTCACTTAATGGATCTAGCTTCTTGTATTATTTTAATGATTTATTGTATAAATTGATATTTCGAAAATAAAATGGGAAGATTAAGAATTTTGTTTCATTTATGTTGAAATGGATTTAGATGGTGGAAATGAGGGGGACCTTTGTATCCTGAAATTTTATGTTGGGTGGGGTGGGGGTGAAAGGGGGATGTGCAGTTCTGCTATGTGGGTGTTGCTTCGAATTTGATATTTAAAAAAAATTCAAAAACTTATTTATTTCCAATATATTGATTAGTCATAGTAGTCCTTCATCAATTTTTCCCTTTAAACTTGGTTTTTTTTTTTTTGCTTGAATCTTTCAGGATATATCTGAACTTTATGATATCTTCTCCTAATTATAATTATGTAACCTGCACTTCTTCAGCTGTTTGTTGAAATAGAAAAGAGAAATCTAAAGAGGACGGAGTTGGAAATGAGTTCTGAAGCCTTGCAAGTTGCTAAGGTGTATCGTAACCTCCTCAAAGCTGTCAAAAACCACATTGGCAAGGAAGACAACCAGAGGCATTTTAGAGAATATGTAACAGAAGAGTTCAGGACGAATTCCACACTGTCAGACTTCTCTTCCATTCAGCAGAAAATTAAGCTTGCCAGTGACTACACTTTCCTTCTTAACAGTGTGCACCATCACAAGGTACTTCTCCTTCTTTGCTCTAACTGAAACTTGTTACTTTGTCTTTTAGCAAGTAGTAAGGGGTTTATGATTATTCATCAAATATCTTTTTGCTCAGTTTCACAGTCATCTATTGGCTCTTATTGCGTTGACAGATACTGAAACTGTTGTAATTTGTAACTACAGATAGGAATATGATATGTTCTGCCATAAGAGAATGAAATTGTGTATTTCCTCTAATTAATATTAAAAAGAAAAAAGAGGAAAGAAGTTAAATCTCTTTCAAAATTTCATTCTGAATTGGGGTCATTGAAAAGCTATTAGAGGTCAAAAGTCCAATTTGGTGATGGAGGAATTTACTAAGTCTCTGAAACTCTTCTATCTTCTGGTTATAGTGCCTTTTTCATATGCTAACTGGCACCTAGGAATAACCACTCTAATAACACAAGTATTATTTGTTTGCAAACATTGAATCTGTACTATGAAGGGATGCTTATCTCTATCAAACCTCTGATTATGACATTATAATGGATCCTGCAGGATTTACTGTTTTCTTACAACATTGCTGTGGATAGATCAGATGAAACAAAAAGAGTACTTGGGAAATCTGCTGCTAGTGTGGGTCTTCAACTTCCTGAGGTTTATCAGCCTTAAAAGTTAGTTGCCTTCAAACTCGAAAATATTTTTGCCACTTTAATTTGTGATTAGCGGCGAATGTTAGAATCGATTACCATTATTACATGTTTTGAGTGCTTTTTTCTGACAAAAGAAATAAGTTCAACGATGGCTGTTTTTGCAAAGTAATCACTTTTTGATGTTTGAAAGGAATTTAGAAGGAACTATTATCCTTCACAGTGACACTTGCAATCCATGTATTTCTTTATGTATTTCGATCTAAATTCATTCAGTTGTCTAATGCATTAGAGGTTTAACTTTTGGAATAATGCATAGGAGGAGTTCATGAATGTTAGTTTTGAATAGGTTTAGCTTTGCAAGACTCAAATATTTTCATAGTAATCATGGGAAGCAATGCAATGCAAATCCAGTGTATCCATTTTAGTATTTGAAGCTGGGAAGAGCAACTGCTGGCTGTTTTCATACTGTATAGCTGCTTTGAAACATTGAATATGAAATATATAACAACGATAACGATAATAATTGCAGCAGTTTGTTATTCTTATATCTTTTTCATTTATATAAAATTGTAAAATTTGTTCTGGAATTTGCTATTACCTTCCACTTTTTTTCCCTGTTATTTGAAATTTTTTAAATTAATCTAATCTATTTTTCATTTATCCAAGCTATTTTAATTATGTTGCTCCAATTCGTTGTCATACGCGCACATATATACAGCAAAGGAAAACATCGATGACAAATGCAATGCAAAATGTCAAAGTATATAATTCAAATTCAGTCCACTCATACTGATGTCTTCCATGAGCGTTGCATGAGCGTACCAAGCATAATGAAATTGATTGTCACTTTGTTCGTCATCATTTTCATCAAAGATATCTCCAGCTTTATTGTATTTCTACTCTTGATCAACCTGTAGATATTTTTATGAAGCCATTGACAACAGCTCGTTTTTCTCTTTTGACTTTCAAATTCAACCTGGTATCCACTACACCATCATGCATTTAAGGGAGGATGTTAATGTAGTCTCGCCAACCCACTTCATAATTGTCAGTTAACCCCTCTTTACTACCATGTCTTAATAACTTACCATATATGTCACACCGTATATATTATAAATAGGGACTTATACTCAATTGCCCAGGAGAATACACAATACAATTCTTTATCCTTTCTCTGTATTCTCTCAATCTCTTTAAGTTTATCAATCTCTTAAAGTTTAACATGGTATCAGGTTTCGATTGATTCAATTCTTCTCACCATTAGTTTTCAAAATTGAAATTCTCTTGGCATGTTGGGCCTTCCTTTATGGGCTTTTTCCCAATGTCTTTCTATCTGGGATGTCCACACTTTCTTGATAAGTGGTTTCATGTCTCTTTGTAAATTTCTTCCTACGTTTTATGCCTATGATTTATACGTGTATATAATCCAATTTCAATTCACTTTTCACAATCTATACACAGAGAGGATGTCATGATGTATAATTGAATTTCAATCAACCATTCACAAATTTGGGCCTTTGAGATTAGTGGTGTTGGACTATGGTCGAACACAAATCACAAAAAAGAGACATTGCTTTCATTTAGGATAAAATTAAAACAAATTAAAAATTACATAAAAAAAAATACAAAAACAAAAACACACAAAATTTTATTCAAAAAAACAAAATAAAAAATCAAATGGACACGAGTATGACTACGAATGAAATAAAATCTTTACGCGTGTATATTCGTCTCCACGTAGCACACAAGACCTCCTTTAGTGGTGACACTTGTGTTCTCAAAACTGACATTGGCCTTTTTTTCTTTTAATGTTTTTATTCTTCTTTATTGCCCTTTATACATCCTAAGAGTGTGGAATCCGATTCAGTCCTCATAACTCTTCAGCAAAAAAAGGAAGAAAAAAACACCAAAAACACAGGTTTTAAAATAAGCTCAAAATCCTGTATTCAATGGGTACGGAAACTTTTGTGGAAGTTATACTGGCAATTTTGCTTCCACCTGTGGGTGTCTTCCTTCGTTATGGCTGTGGGGTAATTACATTTTTTTTTTCTTTAATTTTGAAAATTTAATTTAATTACTTTCACATTGTTTGATTGAGAGGTTCATTTTGGTTATGTATAGAATGATCGAATGGGGTACTATATATGCAGATGGAGTTCTGGATATGCTTGTTGCTTACCATGTTGGGATATCTACCAGGAATCATATATGCTCTTTATGTACTTGTTGTATAGTTGATGATAAATCAATCTCCTTTTTTGTTTCTAATAAATAAAGTAAAATATATCTATGATGTTATGTTTTTCCTTATGATGGTTCTTCTTTTTTTTTTTGGTTTTTTTTTTTTTTTTTGGAAATTTTCAATATATATATAGAGAGAAGAGAGCACAATGCGATCAAAGCGTATTAATGATATTTAAAAATAATGGCATGTGAGTGTAATTTTGACAAACCTACAGGATTATTTCCTTTATTTTTAGTAGTGTGGAGCTTGGACATATTTTGGTCTAATATTTAGTAGAGAATGAGAGAGGATGAGATGGGAAATGAAATAATGTAATAAGAATAATGTGCCAAATTTTGATATGACATAATATGTTAGTGTCAAAATTTTTGAGAATAGTAATGTAATTTTAGCATTTTAGGGTGGAGTTGCTCTTTTAAATATGACATATCTGCCGAGAATGTTGAGTAGAAAGTGGCAAAGGATGTTATCTAAAAAGTGCCAAAGGAAGATATGTCTATTGGGCTGTAAAACTGGAGTAAAAGATCCTATTTATTAATAAAATTCTATCTATTAATAAAATTCTGAATCGATAAAATTTATATAAAAAATAAATAAATAAAGTGTCAAAAATACCAATTCTCTAAGGTTATGTTTGACATGTAGAATATATAAAGATTAGAGAAAATAAAATGAAAGAGAATGAGATGGAAAATGAAATAATGTGATAATAATAAATGTTATTCTGTATTTAGTATTGACGAGATTAGAAATAGAATTACATATTTTATTTTTAGTGCAGAGGATAAGATGAGATAAAAAAATATATTATTTTAAATTTTAATTTGTATAAAATTTTTTAAAATATATATTTATATTATACAAAATAAAAATTAATAATTTATAGGGGCATAGAAGATATAGAATGATAAATAATAATAATAACAATAAAGCAGAGTCAACATGATTGCAATGAGGCAGAGTCCTCCCTTACAGGGGCTTCTTGATGATGTTATTGCTGCTGCTCTGATTGCAATGAAGCAGAGTCAACATGATTATTATTCATCCGATCACAAGCCTGCACTGCTGATCCATTTTGTTTCTCTTCTTTCGCCAATTTGCCGGAACAAGCCAACACCTTTTTCTCATTCTTATCTGATGGAGGAGATTGTTTTCGTGTAGATCTAGACACAACTCGGCTCCCACCGCCGTTTCTCGAAGGAGGCCCGTTACCGGTGCCGGATAGATCTTCCAAGTTCCTGATCATGACCCCAGTAAATAATCATGACGAAAAGCTCAGATGGTACGAAGTTGGTCGATCTAATTTTTTTTTTTTTTTAATGTCTGATATCCTGTGAAATTCTATGAAAAAAAATGGAATAAGCGTACAGATAATAAGCGAGGATAAGCCAAATCCGGAATTTTTTTATGTCTTTTATCTTAAAAACCAAACTGAACATCTTATTGAATAATTATATAATATTTTAATACTTATATTTTATCTCATACCTCCTTATCCTATGAGTCAAATACGACCTAATCGGACTACTCCAGTTAGACTTTGAAAAAAAAGGCTGAGAGATTTTCGTTGTCACTCAAGTCAAGCACACAGAGATTTGGCAAGGAAATTTTTTTCAAGCGTGGCACACTTCCTAGCTACAGTGACCATATACATCAATAACGATAAAGTATCAAAATACCCCATATATGTATAAATTAGATTGTTTTATCTTGGTTTTTTTTATTGATTCTGTATTATGCATAGACATATATCATGCATATAAGCTAATTATTGTGAATGCTATTGCTAGTTGATCAATACCGTGGAATTCTAATAAAAGAAAAAAATAATAATAAATAAACTTAGCATTGTATCATAATCAAGAGTAAAACTACCTCAAGAAGAAAAAAGAAAAAGGAAAAAAAGAGAGAGAGAAAGAAAGTACAAAGTTTAAAGAGCATATCGAAACACAAATGAAAAATTGAAGAGAGATTTTTTACTTTGAAATATGTCAAATTATATTCATGCATGTGTACTCTTGTCACAAAATATGTATGCACCACAAAAACTGTATCCATCTTAATTAATGACACGTTGAGTTAAATTTGTAACAAAGTCCTAAAACAATTATGCAATTAAATGTAAACAATTAATTTAATTGGGCAAAAACATTCGGCATACTAGCTTATAAGATGTAAACAAATGTATAAATTTCTTCATACCAACCACATTTTATTTAATTAATATTCCACATTCTAAATTAGATCACTTAATACAAGCCGAAGCCCAATAAAACAAGTATATTTTAGGTAGATGAAAAATTACAAAGCACATATTTATGATAAATTACACCCCACAACTACAGAAAATGTCCAAATATTAAACACAAGACCAAAATATTTGAACTTTCAGAATCGTAGGCCTTCCTTCAGCTTGAAAAATGGCCAACTTTCTTCGTTATGAACTCCCAAATTGCTAGAGGAAAGTCAGCTGTTAGCAAATAAAAAATAAGATATAATATTAATGCAAGTGTAGCATGCATATCATACCAGAATGAATCAATTGAAGGACACATTGGTAATACATCAAAATTCATTCATATTAAAATCTCTAAATTGGTTTATCAAATTCTGTAAAACTGACCAAAAAAAAATAATGATCGATATATATGTCATGTTTTATACAATTTTTTAAATAATAATCTATATCAAACACTCTCCTCTGTTAGTTCATCAAAGTGTTGCTGCTGGATTAATTATTAGAAATTTATAAAAAATAGTTGACAGAAAAATACAAAAGCAAGAAAAAACAAACTGCTAATTATATATATATCACCATTTAAACCAAATGATTAGAAAGCTTATAGTTTGAAGCATGAAATATTTATAACACAGAGTATGTAAGAAACTATAATAGCTTTAAGAAGCAGAGTCTTTATAGAAGAGACAGATATTTGTACCTTTTTGCAGATTTCCAATAGGCAGCTAATTTCTTCTCCTGTTTCTGGTTCTGAAGCGAGCATTCGACTTTCTTCTTTTGAGCAATTTAAGCCATGGCTCTCCTCCAACTTTTCTCATAAAACAAGCAAGTCTTTTCTCTGAAAAAAACATGTATCCAACAGATATCCCAATCACTAGTCCACTTCCATACCCCATGAATACATACTTCCAATCAAACCCATTTGTAGCTTGTTCTTCATCATCATTTACTGCTGGAGATGGTTGTTGTGCTTTATCACGGCCGCATGTTTTCGTCAAAGGAAGTCCACCTAATCCCAAATTTCCAACGTACGAATCATTCCCGAAAGTATCAAACTGTTTGCCGCGAGGTATGACTCCCACAAGATTGTTTTGAGAAAAATTCAAGACTGCAAGCCACGTCATTTCTATTAGCTGCATGGGAATCTCACCGGAAAGTTTGTTTGAGGAGAGATCTAGCCATTCTAGATTGGTCAGATTTCCCAATGACGCGGGGATGTGGCCTGATATTTTGTTATGGGAGAAATTGAGGCCTTTGAGTGATTTGAGATTTCGTATTGATTTTGGAATCTCCCCATCAAAATTATTCTTTGACAAATCAATGGTCGTGAAGATGTATAGGATTTTATAGAAAGGCACTTCAAGACCTTTCATTGTCACTACCACTGAATCATGATAATAGTAATTGGAAGAAAGGTCTTCACCCATATACTTCAATTTTTCACCAAGTCCATCATGCATCATAGCCAAGAAATTCTCAAAATACTGTGTTGGTAAAACACCATTGAATTGGTTGTTGGACAAGTCCATGATTCGCAACTTCTGAAATGGAAATCTAACACTGGGACTACTTATGGAGCCACGAAATTTGTTTGATCTCAATATAAGAACTTGTAGATTAGGAAGAGACTCCAACCACTGTGGGAAAGTATCATTTATCATGTTGTCTCCCAAGTCTAGAATTTCTATATTTCTACAATTCAGCAAAGCTCTCGACAATGGCCCTTTCAATCGGTTTCCATTTAGGTGAATGCTAGTCAAGGAATTGCCTTTTGAAAATGTTGTTGGAATTGTCCCATCAAACATATTCATCCGTAGATCCAACACTGAGAGGTAACTATGATTTCCAAGGCATAGTGGAATGCTACCATTCAAAGTATTGTGAGATAGATCGAGGACTTCAATGGATGTAAGGGTACAAATCAAAGAAGGTATTTCTCCAGACAATTGGTTATTTGATATGAAGTAGGAAAGTATAGTGGGTGGTGGAATTGGAAGACGACCATGAATCATATTGGAGCGAAGGTCAAGAGTTTCTAAGGTCGTCCATGGAAGTTGTTCTGGTACATAACCAGTCAAAAGGTTATGAGAAAGACTCAAATATGCCAATGTATCCACTCCCACATTCGATAGCCATTTTGGAATATTGCCTTGGATTTTGTTTTCGGAAAGGTCTAAAGAGTTTAGAGATTCCGAGGCTCTCAAAAAGTATGGGAATTCACTTAGGTTGCATGTAGACAGACCCAAGAACACAAGGTTGGGCAAAGTATAATTGTCAAAGTTGTTAAAACTCAATGACAAATTATTATATGAAAAACTCAGGTAATCAAGATTCTTCAACTTCGAAAACTGGTCTAACCCAACAACACCACTTAGGTTATTTCCTGAAAGGTCTAAATACGAGAGATTCTCTTGCTGAAACACTGAAACTGGAATGGGACCATGGAGCTTGTTACCTTCTAAATTGAGATGCCTCAAAGAAGCACAATGGAACTCTTGAATGGTATCAACGAACTGGTTAGATGCCAAATTTAATTTCCCCAAAAGTGGAAGATAATACATCCAAGAAGGTATTGTCCCATTTAGCATGTTGAAACTTAAGTCGAGAATTTCTAGATTTACTGGAATATGACCTAGTATTTGTGGAAGCTGACCTTCAAAATTATTGTAGGAAAGATCTAAATTAATGAGTTGCTGAAGATTTAGAAAGATATTCCATGGGATTTGGCCAACGAAATTGTTGTCAGAGAGGTCCAAGGAACTGATTTTTGAAAGGTTAGCAACAATCACTGAAGGATATGATCCTATAAATTTGCAATTACTGAGATGTAATGCATTCAAAAATTTCAGATTTCTTACCAAGTATGACATATCTATTGAGAATGCAGTCCCAGAAAGTGCCAATTCTCTAATTGAACTGCTCAAGTTAGACTTGGAAAAAGAACCTGTGAGATTTTTGTTGTCACTCAAGTAAAGTGCTTGGAGATTTGGCAATAGGAAAATTTTTTCTGGAAATTTTCCTCGCAAACCCGAAGAGCGAAGGTCAAGAGATGTTAGACAGGATGACAGATTCATCAACAAAGAATGAGACTCTACAGAAGACATAACAACATAACGCAAACAAAGTTCCTTGAGATTAGTTAAGTTTGCAAGGATTCTTTGTAGGCTCGATGTTTCTAGCTTTACATAATCGTAAGAGAGATCAAGTGTGAGCAATTCTGATAGATAGGATATTTCTTGAGGGACTTGACCAGAAAACAAACAGTGTGATAGGTTTAGGTGCTGCATGCTCGTAAACCTACCAAACTGTGGTGAAATTTGGGACCCTTGGAGATGATTGTGAGAAAGATCTAGACTACGAAGATGACGAAGGAAGAAAAGATTGCTATTGGAGTGAATGATACCCTGAAGCTTACTACAATGAAGGTTGAGTTCAATGACATTACCTGTCACCTTGTCACACGTGACTCCACTCCATGTGCAACAATTTGTACCATTCTTCCAAGAAAGTATTCTTCTTGCTCCCAAGTTACAATAATAATCATAATAAGTATCATTGAAAATGGAAAATGAGTCTTTGAACTGGAGCAAAGAGAATTATCATCAGGATGGCACAGTACTCCTGAATTATAAAAAGAAGAAGTAGAGATTAAAAATGATGATGAAACAAAGAGAAAGACGATGATCAGACACATACATAGTGACCACCTCATCTTTCCTTGAGATCAAAAGCGAAAAATATATTAGTTTTTGTTTTTTGGCAGATGGTGAGAGAATTGAAACTGAGAGATATAGAAATAATAGCCAGACCTACTTAGCGTTATTTATCAGTATAATTTTCACACCTTATTTTTGTTTAATGTACTTTCTTATCTAGGCCCCGACACACATGGTTGAAATTAGATTATAAAAGAAAAAAGAATGGTTGAAAGCGACCTTTTTTTAACAGAAACTTATACTTTACCTGCAAAATTGAAATTTATAGCACTAATTCGTGCGAATACTCACTTTTTTTTTTTTTTTTTTTTTTGCAGTGACTTTAATATTTTACAGCTGTTGTCCAATGCATAACAGAAGTCTGAATGTAGAATAAACGTATGGTTTGGTGAAATTTGAGGTACTTGTGCCCACTATGCAACCCAGTACATCCCCGGTTCCCACACCTACGGCAAAATCTTGTCGTTTTCGGTCGCGTTAAAGAAAGCTGACCTGTTTGCCATAGTCTTAAACATTAATATTTTTGTAAAGCTCAGATGGAAAGGCGAACAAAATTTAATTAATTCAGAATTCAGATGATGATGAGAAGATTTAAATGATTGCCAAATAGGATTAACTTTATCTGCGATTTCAAAAATAATTTGATTTTAAATTACGTATCCTTTGGTAAAGTATTTATTTTTTATGTTTGGTTTTTAGTTTTTGGTTTTTCATTAAAAAAACAGCAAATGACCATTTGGTAATCCTTTTTATTTATGATTTTTGAGAAAAAAAAAAAAAAAAAGCTCATTTGGTAACTATTTTTGTTTATGATTTTCTTTAATGTTATATTTGTTTTAAATACAAAATTTTCAACCACGATTTGTAGCAGAACCGTTGTTGAAATGAACCTTCAACGTCACCTAAAAACTGTCATTAAAAGGGGAAAAAATGAAAAATAAAGAACGAAAACGGAATTTTGAGGTTTTCATTTTTTATGAAAAATATGAATTTCTTGGGGTTTGCAAGTTTGAAATTTTTTTTCCTTGTATTTGCAATTGTAAGTTTTTTGAATTTTTTTTTCTTGTATTTGCAATTGTAAGTTTGAATTTGTTTTTTTTTTGTATTTGCAATTGGAAGTTTAAACCTGGGTTTGTAAGTTTGAATTTCTTTTTCTTTTTCTTTTTTGAAACCAAAATTGATTTATATAATCTTGAGTTTCACTTAGGTTTTCTGTTATTTTGGTTCTTGATAAATTTTGCTTTGGCTTGAAGAATTATCCTGGAATGTTTTGTTTATTGGTTTGAAATTAGTGCTGAGTTTTGTTTGGGAAGCTTGAAGAATTGTCTGAAAAAAAGTTTTGTTTTACTGATCTCCCCCTCTTCCTCCTTCACCTCACTGGAAGTATCTGGCCAGGTGAAGGAAGGAGTGTAGAGGTTTGAAACCATTTTTTTTTTTTTATTTAAGAAGGGTACCCTCAGTTTAGATAACGTAAACTGCACTTGTATTTTTTCATCCATTAAAATAAACATTTGTTACTAATCAGAGTAAATTGAATGAAATTGTATAATTTAAAAAGCAGTGTGATGAAATTAAAAGTAAAGAGGACAATAAATTGAACGAAATTACATAGTTCAAGGGGGAGTGTGAAAAAATTAGAAATATATAAGGGTAAAATATAAAATGCGGGATAATTCAAAGTGATTAGATATAATTTACCGTTTTTGTAAAAAAATGAAAAACAAAAAAGTTAAGCTCGTTTGATAATATGATTGCTTTTTGTTTTTAGTTTTTTCCTCTTAAATTATATAATTTGGTTAGTTTAGAAGTTAGTTAAATTACTTAATTGAGTAAAAATATGAAGAAAAATAAAAAATACAAATAGAAAATGAAAATGTTTTCATTTTCTATTTGTGCTTTTATATTTTTACTCAACTGAGTAGTCTAACTAATATTGAATAAACTCTAATAAAATTTTAAACTAATCAAATTACATATAATTCAAAAAAAATAATAATTATATTATCAAACGAGCATCATACACATTTTCATTTTTTATTTTTCAAAAATAAAAAAAAATAGAAAAACAACAAAACATGAAAAAGGAATGGGTTATCAAACATGCCCAGTAAACCGTTTCTAGTTATATATGTTCCCAAGGACTTACTTTGTCCCTTTCAGAAATAATTGTATGCACACTTAATATGTAACTTGCTCCATAGAATTAATTTGCAACTTGTTGCATTTATTTTTTCAATATGAACCCAAAAGCGCATTCCTCGATCATTTAGAAATTCTCGTGAAGGCGTGCGACACGTTAATGATCTTCTTCTTCATCTTCATTTTTTCTTTCTTTAACTTCATTATTCTTTTTCTTTTTCTTAATTTCTAACTTCATTAATTGCTTTAACACTTTTGTGGGGCATTCTATGGCGTACGAGTTCGATGTGAGATTGTCGTGAAAAGACCAAAATCTTTATAATTGTAGTTTCCAAGTGCAATGGCTTTTATAAAGAAAACAATCAGTTAAGAAGTTCAAACCTATAAAATTTTAAAGAAGAAGAAGCTTTGGAACACCACCTGCACAGTTGGAATGGAAGACAAGCAGTGATGAAGAGAGCTAGAAAGAGAGAAGGAGAAGGTGGAGAGAGATGGAAGAGAGAGGGTGGATGGACGTGAAATAAAAAATCTAGCGTTCGTTTTTTTATTAATCTGATGATGAATAGGACCGAGTGAGTGGGTAATGGAGGTGGGTTTTTTTTTTGTGGAACCTATGTATTCACCAAATTCATAGTTAAATTGATTCTTGGACAGACTTTAATGAACCATGGAAAATTCTAGAACTCTTACAAAATTTCTTAAAAATAATGTGGCAACCTTTTCTACTTCTGGTGTAGAAGATGGAGCAGTTATATTATTTGCATTTGGTATCCACAAATTAATTTAAAAAACAATAAGGATCTTTTCAAAGTTAGTAAGGCGATCTGAAGTTGTATAAATTTTAAATTAAAATTTTATAAATTATAAATAACAAAAAGTGAGATACACAAAGTTGAAATTGCCACTAGGGACAGAGAATAGGAGTCAGTTTGTCACTTGACACACGTTACCTCGTCAATTCGAAGTCTTTTTATTTTGCTTCATTTTGGTCAGTCATTCACAATAACGCATATTAACTTTCATTAATTTCTCTCACTTAGTCAACAACTTTTTATTTGTGTCCTTCCATTTCATTACAGAAGTCTAGAAGATCTACTTTACATGTCTTTGGTGGATAGAAAGTTAAAGCAAGTCATGTGGAAATTTCGTTGTTGAAGTCAGTCAATGATGTATGTTTCCAAGAAAACATTTGTGGGATTTCTTTTATTTTTTTTGGCCAAATTCACTTTTTATATAATTGTTGGTAGACCCTAAAAACAAGTATGGTGGTCCTCATCTCTCAAAATTAAAAGTTTATGCTTTCTTCTTCTTCTTCTTCTTCTTGTTTTTTTTTATTTTTTCCCCAGCATAAATTTAATAATTTGTGAAAATTGCCGGAACATCATAAATTTGTGGACCAATATTTCATCTCATGTGTTCATATTTTTAGCAATAACCCAAAGAAGGAAATTAATGAGAGCGATGATCAGTTAACATTTGCGTTCCGGCTCATCTCTCAGCAGATTAAACCCAATGGAAATCAAGGCAATTAATTCATTATTGAAGTCGGTCATGATACTGCACTACTTATAGAAACTTGTTTTTCTGAATATATCTCCAAATTACTTTTGATCTCAATATATTTTTTTGCTTTTTTATTTTATTTTTTTTTTTACCTTCAAGTTTGACGTAAATGATGGGGAGGCCAAAACGATGTCGTGTTATGGATTCTTAAAGAAGGTTTAGGACCTGTTTGTCATAATATTAAGAAAAAACTAAGATGGAAAAGCATTTACAGAAAAAACAAAAACAAAATATAGTTAGTTATTTCAAATTATTGAAAACTTATATTTGACTAATCGATGGCCAAACATGATTTTTCAATATTCAAAAACAATGTTTAAAAGTCTTCGTCAATCATTTTAAAAAATTTGATTTTATTAGAAATATTAAGGGTAAATTATGCCGCATGTTTTATACATTGCCCCTAAATTTTTAATTTCGTCATATCCACTATAAACTATTAATTTTTTTTTTCAATTAAACCCAATTGATAATGTCCCTTAGACATAATATGACTCTCACGTGAACCAATTAGAGAGAGTAAAGTGCAAAATCATAAAAGTTTAGGGAGTAAAGTGCAAAATTATAGTATTTAAGTTCACTGTCATCTTCTTAGCCTGTTTTCTACAACCGGTCCAAGATATCCAAGATTTTGATACGAAGGAATTTGGCATTTCAGCTGCCCATTTCCATCACTGATTGAGAATATATATATATATATATATTGTTATTTATGAACAATTTACGTAATAATTTTTGTCAAATTCAAGTTAAAATTTGAGCCTTTAAAAATTGATTTTGTTCAAAATATTATCTTGAAAAAATTATATCTACTAAACCAAATTAACTTGTTAAAGGTTCAAAATTTGTTCATAAAGACGTAATAAAGCAACCCCAAACATTAATTTCAATAAAAAATACTTCTACAATAAAATCAAAAAATTTCAATTTTAAAACCCTAACCCTTAAATCTATTTTGATTTTTGTTTTATTTTGGTTGGTTTAATGATAAACTTAGTTTTTTATTGCGCCCAATTTTTTGGTTTTAATTAATGACAAATTATAATAATGTGTGGAGGAGGAGAAGGAGGAAGGAGGGAGAAATGAGAAGAAACTTTCTCGATTTTGCACTTTGTCTCCTAAACTTTTAGGATTTTGAACTTTATCCCCTCTATTTGGATCACATGAGACGCACGTGTTACATTCCGTCTAATAGATGTTATCAATTAGGTCAAATTGAACAAATTTAATAGTTCATGGAGCAATATAACAAAATTAAAATTTTAAATGGCAACACAACACGCTATAATTTAGGGGATACGTGTAATTTATCCAAATATTAATTAAAAGGCCAGCAGCAAACCCGAAAACAACTTTTAAATAGTGACGGGTGGTCCTCATCCCGTAATTACGAATCATGATATTAATGCTTTATTTTTTTAACCAACTGAATTTGTTCTTCAATTTTTTCTGTTAGCATCTTTGTGCAATGACTATATGTATGAGCCAAGCATCATTGTTTCAGGTGTTATGAACATTTTATGTGTATTTCTATACAAAATCTTTCATGCAGAGAAGCTTTAACTGAAGAAAGAGCCTTGAAACCCCAAGGCTTCAGTCCCTATTTTCACCCATTTGGTTTACTTCCATCACACATGGAGAGAGAGAAATTATTGGTATATATTACATATATAGATATTAGCGGATGTTTATATATAAATATATAGATATTAACGGATGATCAGTTTTTTAGGATATTTAAAAATGACGGTATGAGAATGTAATACTAATAAACGTAAAGAATAATTCATGATATTAATTCTTTTCTTTTTTTTTCTCCCTTTTTCCCCTTTCTCTAAAGCTTTTTTTTTTTTTCTTGGTTATTCATGGAGCTCTCGAGCTTTTTTTGTTTTGGGTTATCATTGGGAGAGAGTTACAAGTGGGGATAGCAAGTGAGAAGAGTGAGAAAATAAGTGTACGCTTGCTTGATAGAAAATAAAAATTATTTTATTTAATTAATATGTAAAAGATTAAATTACTATTTGACCGTTGCGACGATATTTAAAATTAATAGTACGAAAGTGTAATTATAATAAATTATATTTAAGAATCATGGTATCAAAGTGTAATTGCGACAATTAATGGTTGTTTATGATATTCCCTTTCAATTTTAGTAGTGTGCGAAGATATTTAAATTGAAGCGAAATGGTTTGGCGAACTTGAAATTACTTTTTGCCCTCCACGCTTTTGCCGATCGACTGCATCCGGGGTTTGCACAGGTACCGCAAAGTTTGGCATTGTTTTTAAAAATTATTTTTGGTAAAACTCAGATGGAAAGGTGAACAAAATTAAATTAATTCAATTGATGATGAAAAAAGATTTTAAATGATGGCCAAACAAGATTAATTTTATCCTCGATTTCAAAAAATAATTTGATTTTAAATTAGTACACCGTTTTCTAAATATATACGTTTCCAAACAGGGACTACTCTGTCACGTTGCAAAAAAAAAAAAAAAACAATTTGTATGCACATGAAACGTGTAACTTGTTCCATGGAATTAATTAGTAACTTCTTGTGTTTTGTCAGTATTGCATTTATTTTTTCAATATGAACACCAAAGTATGGTGCGTTCCGCAATTTCATTCATAAATTCAAGAGAAGACGTGAAGCAAGTTAATATAGAAAATTCAAAAGTTCATTACGTACACCTAACACAAAATTATTAGATTGTGATGGTCGTTTTAATTGAAAACGAAAATTATTGTGCTTTCTTTCTGAGATCTACAGTAGACGAATTAGTCGGTGAAAATGATTGAAACGTAATAAACTTTGGATCAAACCAGTCATTCTAGTGTCGGAAAATATTTAATTCAGAGGTAGAATTGTAGCCTATGGTACGTATATATATGGTGATATCCCAATTAAAATTAATCAAGAACAACTACTACTACAACTTTTTTCCTTCAAAGCCATGGAGAATACCAGCAATCGTTGGTTTTGGGTTGATTCTAGTAACACTTACAACTATTAGTAGTGCTATTGGAAATACAGAGATTGGTTGCAAAGAGAGTGAGAGCAAGACCTTGAGATCCCTATGAACCGGCTTTCTATTTGGGTTGGAGATGGGGATTGTTGCAGCTGGACTGGTGTTGCTTGCGATGACTTAACCTGTCATGTTCGTGAGCTTCATCTTTGTGATCCCTACTTCGACGAAATTAATGGAGACTATGAAGATTATTCGAGATACTTGTTGGCTGTTAAGATTAATCCTTCTTTGCTGAATTTGAATTATCTCAATTAGTTGGATCTAAGCAGCAATGAGTTTGAAGGGATTCCAATTGCTAGCTTCATTGGTTCCCTTAAAAGTTTAATGCATCTTGATCTCTCACATGCTGGGTTTGGAGGGTTAATCCCACATCAATTTGGAAACCTCTCCTGTATCTGCTATCTCAATTTACGGAACAATAGTCTTTCTGGAGAGTTACCTTTGATAATCCTACGATGGCGGAAGCAGAGGTGGTGACAAAAGTGAGAAAAGAACAATATACCACTCTCCTTGGTTATGTGATAAGTTTAGATCTTTCAGCAAACAATTTGGATAGAGAAACCCCTGTGGACCTGACCAAGCTGGACTTGCAAACATTAAATTTGTCAAAAGAATCATTTGGTTGGAAAAATTCCTCCAAAGATTGGTTACATGAGATGGCTTGAATCTTTGAGTTTGTCACAAAACCAACTCTCCGGCGAAATAGCTCCAAGCATCTCCAATTTGAATTTTCTGAGCGATTTGAATTTCTCTAGTAACAATTTGACAGAATGCATTCCAACAAGTAGTCGGCTTCAAAGCGTCAACAAGTCGTTGGACCTCCTCTTCAACAGAATTTTTCTGTTAGCGACCAATCCATTCCAATGGGGATTAAACAAGATCGTCAAGATAATTTACTAACTGAAAATTGCTTGTATTTGAGCTTGGGACTAGGGTTAATGGCATTCGGCTTTTGGTGTGTACTCGGTTCATTGTTATTCATCATGCCATGGAGCGTTGCATTTTCTTGGGTGGTAGAATTGTACTTAGACTTATGCTTTCGTGTTTGAGATTTTGTAGTCATATATATTGCTTTTTAGTGTGTCCTTTTTTATATATATTTCTTGAAATGAATAGCAAGTGTAATCAGTATGGTTTTCATAATCAAATTTCTCTAATTACTCTGCTGTTTATAAACAAATGTATTTCCCTTTCAAATTTAAATAAAACCTATCAGTGAATCTGAGGTAGTTAAGCCAAAATGTTTGAAGAAGTTTTATACGTAACTAAAACTATAATGAAATTTCTCTAATTACTCTGCTTTTAAATGCTTGAACAAGCTAGCGTTGGCCATCAGATTTTGATATCATACCAAAGAATCAGATTTTGATTTTTAATGCTTCAAGAAGTTTTTATAGGTAATTGATCTTTATGTTAAGGCCTGTGTATGATAAAGTTTTATGTTTTTGGTTTTCCATTTTTGTTATTTACTTCAAATTTAATCAGTCATTTACAACGCAACTTTCATTATTGAGGTTGTTGGAACTTTTTTTCCAAAATTAAACAAAATGTTATAACGGTTTATTAAATTGAAAGTTGTTTTTGATATAAAATTTCAAAATAAGTTTTAAACCAATTTAAGCTTGTAGCCCTGGCAGTACTGGACTGTCATCTTGATTTACATGCACAATAAAAAATATATGAAAGTTTTTAAGAATATATATCCACACACAGTGAAGAGAAGCATTTGTATAGAAAAAATTCCTTTTTGAGAAATACAAATAAATATAAATTACTAAATATATAAAATCATGTGGGATAGCAGGCTGGTTGGCTTCATATTAACTTGGTTAAAAACCCTTTTTGTTATGGTATATGTATAAAGTTTCATAATGCTCAAAAGTTTGGCTATTTTAAATTTCATATTATCCAAAGGGACTTTGTACCTTTTTATGTTAGTAGGACGAATTAATTTGCTTGTCTCACACGTACATGTTGGCGTTGTTGGGCTTGTTGGGAATCCAATATTGCTTGCCTTGTCTCTTTACCCACCGAACATGTTGGTGTTATTGCGCTTGTTGGAAATCCAATATTGTTTTTGTCATCTCTATGTAGACACCCCACCACTCCAAAGGCTGGCTCAATGGTGTTTATGTAAAAATTTACACAGTCAAAACTGATGCATAAACGGTCAAGATTGATACCCCGATCTCACCGATTAGCCTGTAAAAAGAAAAAAGAACGACTAACTTAAGCGTCGGAGAGTCTTTAGGCCGGCGGAGTCCCGCTAGTCTAGGACCACTGATGTTCTTTGTTCTTAACAAATTAACTCTAATATAGGAAATTAATTATTTTATAGTAATTAATAAGGAAAAGGGTTATATGTTACAATAAATCCAAGTAGTTAAAGAGGAAAGACGTACATCTGTATGAAGGTTTCCTTAAATCCTAATATTAGTGCTAATTTATTAATAATCTTAAACCAGGTTAAAATCTTGGGTTGACTATATATCTCAACGGTCTTTAAATCAATATTCAAATTACTACTTTCATGGTTTGAAATAATAATAATAATAATAATTACTTTTATAGATTTGTTTACTGCATTATATGGTCAACAACCGTAAAGGCCATTTAGGAAAGAGTTTGAGGCATTTAGTGTTGGTGCCCCACCAACAGCCTAGTGGTGGGGCACCAACAGTTTTTTATTTTTTCTTAAGGTATTTATTAATTAGTTTACCTAAATAATTTTTTTTAAAAAAAAATTCTTATTATATATCTAAATGTACAATGTATTATTTTCATAATTAACTTATAAGTATTAAGGGATTTTAACTTAAAAAATTAAAACAACAAAAAAGAAAATCTTAAAAAAAAATAAAAATGAAACCGTTGGTGCCCCACCTACAATCTAGTGGTGGGGCACCAACGGTTTCATTTTTTTTTTTTGAGACATTTATTAATTGATTTAACTAAACAATTTTTTTTTCTTTCTTAAAATTCTTATTATATATCTAAATGTGTAATATATTATTTTTATAATTAACTTATAAGTATTAAGAGATTTTAACTTAAAAAATTAAAATAACAAAAAAAAATATTTTAAAAAAATGAAAATAAAACTATTGGTGCCCCACTAATAGTCTAGTGGTGGGGCACCAACGGTTTTGGAGTAGTATTAGTGCCCCACCAATAGTCAAGTGGTAGGGCACCAATGGTTTTTTTTTTTTTCTTTAAGGCATTTATTAATTAGTTTAACTAAACAACTTTTTTTTTCTTAAAATTTTTATTATATATCTAAATGTGCAATGTATTATTTTCATAATTAACTTATAAGTATTAAGAGATTTTATTTAAAAAATTAAAACAACAAAAAAGAAAATTTTTTAAAAAATAAAACTGTTGGTGCCCCACCAACAGTCAAGTGGTGGGGCACCAACGGTTTCTTTTTTTTTTTTACTTGAAGCATTTATTAATTAGTTTAACTAAACAACTTTTTTTTTCTTAAAATTTTTATTATATATCAAAATGTGCAACATATTATTTTCATAATTAACTTATAAGTATTAAGATATTTTAATTTAAAAAATTAAAACAACAAAAAAAATTTTTTTTAAAAAAAAATAAAAATGAAACTGTTTGTACCCACCAACAGTCTAGTGGTGGGGCACCAACGGTTTCATTTTTATTTTCCATTGTATTGAAGCCCCACCACCATCAATTATACATATATAAATACACATTTAATAAACATAAACCTAATCAACACTCTAAATAATTTTATAACGTGAAATATAAAAGTACCTCTTATCCTTTTACTTAAAATCGTGAGACCAATAGGAAACAAAATATCAATCACAACCTGTACATAAATTACGACTTTTCAAAAAATTAAAAAACACAAATACATAAATATACAGCTGAAATTATAAAATTAAAACAATAAAAAGAAATACTTAAAAAAAATAAAAGTGAAACTAATGGGGGCTCTTGTAACTAAGCCCCACGAACCATAGGTGCCCACCATGGTGGAGCACCAACGGTTTTTTGTTAGATTTGTGTCTTGCCTTACCTTTTTTTTGTTTTTTAGCTTAGCATTCAAAAATTGCATATTTGGGGACCTTTACTACAAAACTCAGCCATCTGTCACCAAGAAGATGTAAAGCACGCCAACATGTAGTAGTTCCATCATTAAATATTGTATCATGTATATATGAGAACCGTGCACCTCCATTATGTGATAAAGTTACCTCAATGTAGTTGGATTGTACTTCCATTAACTTTTACATTTCTTTTTTCACCATAATAATCATGATTAAAAATTAAAAGGAAAAATTCAATTTAATTAATTATTTTTGGTACTATCTCATTTTCTTAAATGTGTAGGTTTTTCCCTCAGTTATTGCTTTCTTGAAGAGATTAAATTTAATTAAGAATTATTGTCATAATTAACAAATTCTTAGTACAAAATATTTTATATTTGAAAAGTTCACTTGGTTTTCAGCTTTCTCCAAACCTAGAAAAATTACACAGCATTGGATTTATATTATATATTGCACCCAAGCTCCAATTACACCATCACTTACCGTTGGTACCCTACCATCGATATGATGGTGGGGCACCAACAGTTCAAAACACTCAAAATACAAAATAATATATAATTTAACTTAACATAATTATATAACATTTTACATACCAACATACAACAATCTATAAAAAAAAAAAGGAAAAAAATTGAGTGCGGCATAAAAACCTCAAAAACAGTCTAAAAAAAAACTATAAAAACAATAACCCATAATTTTAAAACCCACTAGAACAACACAAAAAAAAAAAAACCAAAAAAAGTGTTCAATGATAAGAACCACAAACCTCAACAAAACTAAAATCCGTAATCTTCTTTCTTTTTTTTTTTTTTTCTTCAACAAAAACACATAATTTGGAAAACAGAGGAAAGAAAAGGAATTTACAATCAGGAACACCACAAACTCTCACCTACTTCCAAAGCAACAAACCCAAAATAAAAAAAAATCCAAAAAAGATACAGCTTTCTTTTACACCAACTCCCACCCTCTTCCACATGACCACCAGAAAAATAGCAAAAAAATTCAAAAGAAGCTAAACGTCGTCTTGAAGATGCAATTGGAAAAAAATAACAATAAGAAAGGGAACAAAATGTCAAAATAATAAGGACGAAAAACAACGAAAGTTACTGTGTCTTGGACTAGAATCGCGCTTTATATATAGGGATAGATATTAATTTCTTGAAGGGATTAAATTTAATTAAGAATTATTGTAATAATTAACAAATTCTTAGTACAAAATATTTTATATTTGAAAAGTTCACTTGGTTTTCAGCTTTCTCCAAACCTAGAAAAATTACACAGCATTGGATTTTATATTATATATTGCACCCAAGCTCCAATTACACCATCATTTACCGTTGGTACCCTACCATCGATATGGCAGTGGGGCACCAACAGTTCAAAACACTCAAAATACAAAATAATATATAATTTAACTTAACCTAATTATATAACATTTTACATACCAACACACAACAATCTATAAAAAAAAAAAAAAAAAGGAAAGGAAAAAAATTGAGTGCAGCATAAAAACCTCAAAAACAGTGTAAAAAAAACTATAAGAACAATAACCCATAATTTCAAACCCACTAGAACAACACAAAAAAAAACCTAAAAAAGTGTTCAATGATAAGAATCACAAACCTCAACAAAACTAAATCCGTAATCTTCTTTCTTTTTTTTTTTTTTCAACAAAAACACGTAATTTGGAAAATAGAGGAAAGAAAAGGAATTCACAATCTGGAACACCACAAACTCTCACCTACTTCCAAACCAACAAACCCAAAATAAAAAAAAATTCAAAAAAGATACAGCTTTCTTTTACACCAACTACCACCCTTCTCCACGTGACCAGCAGAAAAATAGCAAAAAAATTCAAAAGAATCTTCAAAACAACATCGTTTCGAAGATGCAATTGAAAAAAAATAATAATTAAAAAAGAAAATAAAATAACAAAATAGCGAAGGGGAAAAACAATAAAAATTAATATATCTTGGATTAGAACCGCACTTTATATATAAGGATAGATATATATATATATATATATATTTAATAATTTGGTGAAAATTGCTGAAAACCTACGTCATAGACTTGTCGATCAACACTTTTCAACGTAAATTACGCCCCCACCCCGCTTCATTAGGTATCGGGATGGCTACGTCTGGAGACTAATAAATTGCTGACACACTCAGCTATCCAATGTAACCTGCCTAAAGCAATTACTTTATTTTATTTTAGTTTTTAGTATATTTTTGGCTTTTTTTCGTAATTTATTTTTTGCAATAAACTTAAAATGAAAATTAACGAGAGCGATGGTCAATTAACATTTGCGTTCCAGCTCATCTTCCTAAGCAGATTTAGTCAACCCAAAGGAAATTAAGGCAATTAATTCATCATTGAAGTCGGTCATTTTGACAAACTACTTAGAAACATGTTTTTCTGAATTTTTGTCCAAGTTACTTCTGATCTCAATATTGTCTAAGGCCTGTCATATGATGGTATACGAAGCTCACAAGTATTAAAGATGACGTTCATTTTGGGGTAAATTATCAGGATCTCATACCACCTGAGTTTTTCTTAATGTGTTGACATGTGCAATGTGTACAAATTGGTTTAAAAACATTTAATTATATATAATTTATTCAATTGGATAAAGCTTAACTAACAATGCTCATGCACGTCTTTCCCATTTTTTTTTTTCTTTCTTTCTTTCTTTTCTTTTGGACAAATCACTCATTTTTGTTTTCTTTCTTTTTCTTAAAGTCCCTCCTAAAGAAATTTTAAGAGAATCATCGAGAGAATCCAAATCCAAATTTTATTAAATTCCCTCTTAAAGTTTGTCCAATTTTTCAATTTTCCCTTTAGTTTTAATTGTTGCAGTGTCCCCCAACTGTATAAAATTTCAAATTACTTTATCTTATCAATTTTTCATTTTTTTCAAGTTTGACGAAAATGAATGAGGAGGTCAAAATGAAGTCTTTCATTGGATTTCTTAAAGAAAGTTTAGGACCTGTATGTCATAATATTAAAAATCTAAACTAAGATGGAAAAGCATTTATAGGAAAACAAAAAAAAAATGTAGTTAATTATTTCAAATGATTATAATTAACTAATCGATGGCCAAACATGATTTTTCAGTATTCAAAAACTAAGTTTTTAATAATTTCTTTTCAAACTAATAAACCTTTCCCTACGTATATGTTCCCCAAACAGGCAATTACTCTAGCTGTCCCTCCCTCAAATAATTTTTTTTTATTAATAAAATTCAGTGTTCAAAACCTAATTTTATTTTTTATTAGAATTTAAACGTAAGCTATATATAGTCAATTCTTACTAACTTTTCTTTTCTTTTTTCAAAGTAACCCCAAAAATTTCAAGTCATCGTCTGAAGAAAAAAAAAATTGATTTGATTTTGAAACATTAATTTGTTAGCAAAGTCAAAGGCCAGCAAACCCGAAAGCAACTTTTAGATAGTGATGGATGGTCCTCATCTCGTAATTACAAATGCCGTAGTCTGGAAAATCCATATATCGAGCTTCTAATTACTTTTCTATCCTTCACGACTCTAAAATACTTCCTTTGAACTATAAAAAATTCTTCAAAAAGAAAAAAACTATGAAAAAAAAATTATATTAAAGGGATTTGAGTTTTATGTTTTGATTATTTGTACATTTAAACTATGTTTGATAGGAAGGATAGGGTGGTGGAGGTGAAAGAATGGGTTGAATTATATTTGATCTTTTTTTGTTATTTGATATTTTAGAAATGAAAGAGATAGTTTAAATGTAATTACAAATTTTTTTTGTTAATTATTAGTTAATTGTTAAAGTTCTCTCTTCTACAGTCTTTTAAATATTTGAGGGGCTAATTTGAATTCAAAATGGCTAAAAAAAAGTGCGTTTATCTTAGAAAAAATAAATCCAAACAGGCTCTTAATTATAATATCCTTTTAAATTTATCTTAAATATTTATCCCAAACATTTATAATATATTATTTTAGGCATTTAAAAATTTTTACCTTGTTTTCAAAATTGTAAGAATTGTATCTATTTTTTTTTTCAAACTTTTCCTAAAAGTAACAATCAGGCACCCTAAAAGTTAAGTAGCGTTTTTATTTTTTATCTTTGGATTTTGGATTTTAATTTTTTTTAATCTTAACTTTTTGTGTAATTTGCTTAAAATCTACTTTAAATTATTTTTTATTTGGTGTTTATGTTTCTTTTTTTTTCCTTTTCACATTTATAATAAAATAAGAAGATTAACCAATACTAACTATTAACCAATGTTAATTAACTTTTAAACTAAACAAATTACAAAAAAAAAATGTAAAACCAAAAAAAAAATTAAAAATTTTAAAAAATAAAATAAAAAACAGCAACATTATCAAACAGTAGTTTTAGGGTTTCAATGAAGTACTAGTTGGAAGTTATGTTGAAATGCATGCTGAAGAAGTTCTGGAGGTTTTCGTACTAAAAGCATGTCAAAACCTTTTCTAATTTTGGTGCAGAAGATGGAGCAATTATATTATTAATTTGCATTTGGAATCCACATATTAATTAAAAAACAATAAGGATCTTTTCAGTGTTGTGGTATAAGACTTTCAACCAATTTTCTAAGAGACCCAAGTTTGTAACAAGATTTGAACCTCACGAACATATATAAGTACATATTTTACGTCATTAATTAAGCATATATAAAAGCATAAATGTTAATTGTAACTTAGTAATAGTAATTCGTTGTGATGGCTGAAAAAATGTCTATAGCCTAAATTAAAAAAATTGAAATAATTTCCAATTTGGTCTTTATTATATATATATATATATATATATATTTCAATTATGAAGTATAGTTTGTAATTAGTTTTAGAAACTGTAAAGTTAATAGTACTTGTGAAGCTTATAGCTCTCGTTTGAAAAAAGGTTTTGATTTCGTGTGTTTTTCTTTATCTTTTTTAACCTTCCTTTGGATTTCTAATATATTGCAATTATATTATGCATAATTTGGTTAAATGTCCACTGCATTATTAATTTTTTTTAAAATACCTATGTCTCATAAATTTTACAGATCTACCCATATTTTTTCTTAAATACCCTTATCATCTACAATATCCATAAACTCTTCATCTCTCTTTTATCTCCTATGCATCTCTCTTCTCCCATGAACTATTCAAGTACTCAGCTCCCTTTTTCTCTATTTTTCTTTTAACTTTATTCTTCTATTTTTCTAAAATCCTGTTAAGTCAAAATATCTTATATCCATATTTTTTTTGTTCAAGCATTAAAATATAGGTAATACCCACATATTTCTTATTGGCTTTCTGCTTCGTGCTCTCTTCTTTATGCTACCCACATTTTTTTTCTTAGATAGTGAGAAAATAGTTTTATAGATAGACAAATACTAATGCACTTTTCTCGTAAATAGCAAGATTCGCTATCTAATAATAAAATTTGAATAGTTTAACAAATTATAAAAATTATATATCATTCAAAACTTAATAAAATTAATTGATTCAAAAATTAAAATGCTCATAAATTAATATACTTTTATAGAAAAATATGCTACAAAATAAATAAAAATCATAGAAGTATAAAATGAATAAATGAAAAGGTAAAAAAAAATAAGGAACAAAAAATTATTTATTTGTTAGTATTAGAATTTTGGGGTATTTTTGGTAATAATGAGTATTTTTTTAAAGATTATAAACGTGTAAGTATTTTTACAATCATTATTAATGGGGTGGGCATTTCACCAAATTACCTTTATATTATCCATAGGGAGTTAATTAGTTTGTGTTTTACATGTTGGTTTTATTGAGCTTGCTGGAAATAATAATCCATATTGCTTGTCATTTCATGTAGATCTTTTATTAAAATTAAACAAAATATTGTAATGGATTATTAAATTGAAAGTTGTATTTGATATAAATTTAGATGGAGTATGTTTTTTTCCAAATGTTATGCAGATGGAAGTATGTTTTTTTCCAAATGTTATGTAGATGGAATGTTTTTTTCCAAATGTTATGTAGATGGAAATTTTTTTTTCCAACAAATGCATACGTATTAGATATTTTTATAACTAAAAGCTTATCAACAGTACCCTTCTGGGCATTTGCTCATCTCTTGTCTATGAAGCAATTGGTTGAGCTGGATGCCTTTTTATCAACAGTTCCAAATCCAACGCCTGTCATTCATCAAGCGGCCTCTATTCTAATACGATCAAACAGTCCTTTTTCTTTTTTCTTTTTTTGATAAATAAAAAATAAGCTTCAATATAAAAATTATCAGTTCAGAAATTGATTAGGAGATAGTGATCAAAGAGTTAATTGGATGCCTTTTGTTCATGACTTAAAATCATTTTTTATATTAAACAAAAAAAAATTCTAATAATTTATTCAACTGAAAATTGAAAGTGACTTAAAAATTAGAAAACAATTTTTAGGTTAAAAATATTATGCATTAATAAAGATATATATAATAGGGAGAGAAGATGAAATTCGAGAAAAGTAGTGGTTCTCGAAAAAAATTTATCCAAGAATTTCAGTTTTTAAATAATGTAAATTATCTAATTTATTTATTAAAACAAATGAAACAAGAAAAATTTATTATATATGTATTATCAAACGTAAAAATTTAATTAAATAAGGCGATGGTTTATAAAATAAAAATTTAATAAAGAAGGCATGAAATTCTTTTGTGAAAAGTAATAGATTGTTAGTTGAAGACTCCACTGACAAACCAAAATGTTGGTAAATTACATACGGATCTTCTGTTAAATTGTTGATAATTGATAGTTTTTTTTTTTTTTTTAACATGAACGACTGGTAGCTTTTTGGGAAAAAAAAGTAAAACAAAAATTAAACAAATTAAATAAACCAAAACAAAAACATTTTAAAGTTATATAAGTAAATTATATATATATATATATATATATATATATAGTGGGTACGTAAATGGAATGTGAAAGTTATTGGTAGAAAATAAACTTGCATTAAGAAAAAAACCCCACAACAAAGGAAAACAAAATTAACAATAAGGGGATTACACAACTGCAGCCAGATGCTTAAGAGGTAACCTATCAGCTAAAATTTTAGGGAGGTCCCCAACAGAAAACTCATCCAGTAAAACATTACATCTGTTAGACAGAGCAAATTTTTCAGATAAATCAGCTAGGACATTTGTCTCTCTGCATTTCCATTATAGCTTTCTTTAGGTCTCATAGCTAATTAAAGAAAATGGAATCTGAAAGCAATTGAGACTGATTAGCTAGAGACATCTTGGTCCAATTTGTTGAACTTAAATATCCAATTTAAATTGAACCTTGAACTTTATTTTCCACAAAGATTGTAGTGGTGAACTTAATTGAACTAATTAAATTCAGCAATCTAGACGATGGCCAAAGATGTAAATAAAATTTCAAACAAGCAAACCATTTTCTACTCATCAAATTGAAGTCAATGGAGGACCCCAATGTGGATAATATATATTGTAGTGGTTAGAAAATCCAATATGATTGAGCTACTAAAATTTCATCTAGTCAACATTATTGTTTTTCTAATTTCCTAATTTCTACAGTCAAACATGAATCAAAAACCGTGATTTATTTAATGAGATCAAAATTCAAAAGGTAGAAAGAGAAAAGTCAGGACCAACGTAAAATATTTATTTCAACTCTATTCTATATGAGCCTTACCAATATGTACATAGATGATACAAACTTGCAAAACTCATTCAACATCAGCTGATACAAATCCTTAAACAACATGGACGATTCTAGGAACGTTTTCTTTGTCTTTCTATTAATAACAATTGTAATGGCCATTAGTGCTATAAGCTTTTGCAATGGGAATATGGAGGTGCTTTGCAAGGAGAGTGAGAGGCGAGCTCTTCTCAGCTTCAAGCAAGACCTCAAGGACCCAATGAACCGACTTTCTAGCTGGGTTAGTGGTGAAGGAGATTGCTGCAGCTGGGCCGGTGTTGGTTGCGATAACTTAACCAGTCATGTCTTCGAGCTTCGTCTAGGCAATCCTGAAGGTTATTCGAGATACAAGTTGGGTGGTAAGATAAGTCCTTCTTTGCTCAATTTGAATTATCTCAATTACTTGGATCTAAGCAACAATGATTTTGAAGGGATTCCCATTCCTAGCTTCATTGGTTCCCTCAAAAGTTTAGTGAATCTTGATCTCTCACAAGCTGGATTTGGAGGAGTAATCCCCCATCAATTGGGAAACCTCTCCAATCTCCGCTATCTCAGTTTCGAAAATTCTTATGAAAGGCTTCTCAAGGTTGAGAACTTTCAATGGATATCTAGCTTCACTTCGTTGAAATTCTTGGACATGAGTGGTGTTAATCTTAGCAAAGCATATGATTGGGTGCAAGTGCTAAACACACTGCCCTCTTTGGCCGAGTTACGTTTGCTTTTCTGTGACCTTGGTCATGTCTCTTATGATCTTCCTCTTGTAAACTTCACTTCACTTTCCATCTTTGACGCTTCTGGAAATCAACAATTTGGCCTTCCCAAGTGGCTATTTGGTCTCAGAAATCTCAATGCCCTTTATCTACAAGGGGTTTCTTTGGAAGGACCAATTCCCTTTGGTCTTGCCAACATGACTCGTCTGAAAATTCTTGATCTGTCTACCAATTATTTGAATTCTACAATTCCACAATGGTTTGGGACTCTTCACCACCTTGAGATACTTCATCTCAGAGCCAATGAGTTGGAGGGTAATATTCCCAGTGTCATTGGTAACTTGACATCACTCATTAGTCTTAATTTGACAAGGAATCAACTTGAAGGGAAGATACCGGAGTCGTTGGGAAACCTTTGCAAGTTAAGGAGACTCCAACTCAGGCATAACAAATTCAGCGGCTCCGTATCAGAAATTCTTGAAATATTGTCTGGTTGCTCTGCAGATTCATTGGAGGAGTTATCGTTCAGGCATAACCAGCTCTCTGGTGCGTTAACAAACCAACTCGGACAATTTGGAAAATTAGTCTCACTTTATATCAATGATAATTTGCTTTCTGGTCCAATCCCAAAGGATATTGGAAAGTTGTCAAACTTACAAAAATTTGATGTTTCTCAAAAAAGTTGAATGGGAGTCTTCCAGAAAGTTTTGGTCAGCTTGTGAAGCTGGAAAGCTTATTCATATCACATAATTCATTAAAGGGTATGGTTCATGAGGTTCACTTTGCTAATCTTACAAGGCTGAAGTACTTGCATGCATCTGGAAACTCTTTGACCTTGAATACAACTACAAACTGGCTCCCTCCCTTTCAGCTTGACTCTTTGATATTGAATTCTTGGCATTTGGGACCTAAATTCCCCATGTGGATCCGGAGGCAACAACATTTGTTCCACTTAGAAATTTCCAATACAGGAATTTCAGGTACCATACCTATTTGGTTTTATAATTTTTCTTCTCAATTGAGCTATCTTAATCTTTCTAATAATCAATTCCATGGCGCGTTTCCTTGTAGTATTACCAATTATTCATTGTCAAATATTGACTTAAGTTGCAATCAGTTCAACGGTTCATTGCCAGTTGTCTCATCGAACATTGAAACGGTGGATTTTTCTAATAATTCATTTTCTGGATCACTCTCTCACTTCTTCTGTGATAAGATTGATCAAGAACAAAATTCGTTTGTTCAACAAATATATCTGTTCTTGGGGAACAATCTTCTCTCTGGATCAATCCCAAAGTGTTGGACCAAATGGAAAACTTTGTCGGTTTTGTATTTGGAAAACAACAATCTTGTTGGGGTTATACCAAGCTCCATGGGAAACCTGACGGATCTCTGGGCACTCAACTTACGAAATAATAGTCTTACTGGAGAATTACCTTTGTTTGTCAGATATAATACAAATTTGATGACTCTTGACCTTAGTGGAAATAAATTGATTGGAAAAATACCCAATTGGATGGGGACAAGTTTATTAGGTTTGAAGGTTCTCAACCTTCGTTCAAATAACTTTGAAGGAAATATCCCTTTACAAATCTGCGACCTCGTGAATCTTCAAGTACTGGACCTTGCACGCAACAATCTCTCAGGAACAATACCGAGATGCTTTGACAATTTGAGTGCCATGAAAACCACCCCAGCGCTCCCTTCTATTTATCCCTACGAAACCGAAGAGTTTTATATGATGCCGGATGCAGAGGTGTGTTGGAATATTTATATGTGGAGTTGAATAATCAATATCATAGCACAATATTATAATTTATGTATTTGGTATTTTTGTCCATAATGGGTTGGACACTAATTAATATTGCTTGAGATTTATATGCTACCCTGTTTAAACTTAATTGACCCATTAAATTAAGTTTACCTATTTTGTAAGACCCACTGTGATTTTATAAAGTCCATATTATTATAATAATGTATTTTGATATTATTATTATTATTATTTATTTTATTAATTAAAGATATATATATATATATATATGTGGACTGTTGTTGAGATATGCTAAAAAGACACATTTCTCTATAAAGCATACAGTGGGTTTAGGGGTTTTACAGGGCTTAGCGTATATTTTCCTCTCTTGCATATTTTTTTCTCCTGAGCCATGGCTTCCAGCTCAAGCTGTTAAGGTATGTTATTTTTATGCTTTAATACTAAATGGATTATTAAGTTCAACAATTGGTATCAGAGCTGAATCATTTAGTATTAAACGCTGAAAATTTTTTCCGTGTGTTCTCTGTATTTGGGTAAATTTTTGAACAACCCATTTTGATAAAATTTTGATGGAAACACATGTTAAACGTTTAATTTGAGCTGTGGTTGTGTAAATTTGAGCTGAAAACTAAGAATAAATATTATATTTTCGAATTTAGATAAACCCAATTTTTTAGGGTTTTTTGGTTCTTAGTTTTCTATTCATGTTTGGCTCAAATTTATGTTGAGAATTGCAAGAGGATGGATTGAGGAGTAAAAGCCCTCAAAAATCGTTGAGATTGGACTCCAATTTTGAAAGGAATTTTCGGGTTTTCAATTTTTAGGGTTTTTCATTTTTGAGCTCTATAAAGGCATGTTTTGAACAAATTAAAGCTATAGATTAATAGAGCATGAAATTCCGATGAAAACCTTGGTGGTCCGCCGGCGTTTCGGTGCTATTTTGGCCGGAAAATGACCGGGTTTTGAAACGGGTCGAGTGACCCATTTTTCTGGTTTTTGACCCGTCTGATGAAGAAGGTGATGACGTCATCGATGACGTCATCCACCAGTTAAATAAAAAACTTTTAGGGTTCTTGTTGTTTGAACCCGTGCCCTTCTGGTGCGAAATGGAGCCTTCAACCATTGTAGTAACTTCTTGTTTTGTTGTTATTTTGGATGACGTCATCCACCAGTTAAATAAAAAAACTTTTAGGGTTCTTGTTGTTTGAACCCGTGCCCTTCTGGTGCGAAATGGAGCCTTCAACCATTGTAGTAACTTCTTGTTTTGTTGTTATTTTGGATTATTTACAGTTGTAGTTGTTTAATTGGACATAAAAATGCTTGATTTATTGTTTGAACCCGTGTCCTCTTACTATAGGCTCACAACTCTTACCATCAGGGCCAGTTTCGTTATTTGTTAATGCTTGGCTGTTTGTAATTTATTAATATTTCTGATGGTTATTTATTTGGCCAAATTTTATCTATTATGGTATTTTTTTTTATATCATTATTGTGGTCCAAATTATTTTGTTAAGCATTTTGAACACTTTTATGATTCTTTATTGTAATCCTAAGTGTGCTATGACAATTATAAACACTTATGTGATTGCCTATCGTATTCCCTTGTGTGTTAGATTGTCCTTATGATATTGTTGTTGATTAAATATATTGGAAGATTTTTGGGAATTTTGTTTTATCCTATTTTGTAATTTCTTCCTTATATTTAATTGTGGTTTTTTTTAACTGTGGGTTACATCCAGTTTTTGGCTCATAATATTTTATTAATTATGAACCTGCTTGCCTTAAATATATTGGAAGAAATTTTGGGATTTTGAGATTCTAACCCAATTTTGTAATTTCTTTCAATTTATGAAAATTTTATTAATATTTTTTTTTAAATTGTTTTGCCACCTAATTTATAAGTATTTTATTATACTAATTCTAAATTTGCATATTTGATTAAAGTAAATTTTAAGGGTGGTAAAATTCTCACATTTTGTATTATTAAGTTTTGTTGGGCATTTATTTATCACGATATTTGGATAGTGTTTTATGATTATTTTCATACACTTAATGGTTTAATTGATAAGATTAAATGCCCATATAAATATTTTTCTATTAAAATATTTATTTAAGCATATTGCCTATGTCTTATTTAATAATTGTGAGATATTGACAGTACTGAATGTTTTGTACTTGCCTATCGTAAGTCAAATCATGTCAAACTGTATTTTGTTATACTTTTAAGGCAAGATTTTTAATTTATATGTGAGACATTTTGTATTAGTCTCATTTATAATTAAATATATATATATTTGATCATGAATCTCTAATATGCAGTTTTACATATTTGTGTGTCCTATCGACACATTTATGTGTATAACTATTTTGAGCATATATTTTGTATGAGATTTATATTATTGTATACTATTTGATTATGCCGTCCAAGTGGGAGAATTATTGGATTTAATGGACTTGGCATAATCAAATTGACAATTAGATAAATATATTTTATGATTAAATTTATGTTGAATTATTATTTATTATTTCTCCCACCCATATTGTTAATTTAGTAAATGTGTCATATAGTAAATCATTTTATGTTGTATTGAAATGATTAAGACACATTTTGTGACATTATATATGTATTATTGAATCATTTTGGTGATTATATTATTGTTACAATTATAAGCATTTATGAGGTCACCTATCGTGATCCTTAAATGTGTTAGATTGTTTATGTATTGTTACAATTATAACACATTTATGAGGTCACCTATTATTGGATTTAATGGACTTGGCATAATCAAATTGACAATTAGATAAATATATTTTATGATTAAATTTATGTTGAATTATTATTTATTATTTCTCCCACCCATATTGTTAATTTAGTAAATGTGTCATATAGTAAATCATTTTATGTTGTATTGAAATGATTAAGACACATTTTGTGACATTATATATGTATTATTGAATCATTTTGGTGATTATATTATTGTTACAATTATAAGCATTTATGAGGTCACCTATCGTGATCCTTAAATGTGTTAGATTGTTTATGTATTGTTACAATTATAAGCATTTATGAGGTCACCTATCGTGATCCTTAAATGTGTTAGATTGTTTATGTATTGTTACAATTATAAGCATTTATGAGGTCACCTATCGTGATCCTTAAATGTGTTAGATTGTTTATGTATTGTTACAATTATGAGCATTTATGAGGTCACCTATCGTGATCCTTAAATGTGTTAGATTGTTTATGTGAATTACTATTTCTCCCACGTACTGCTATTTTTTTTTATTTATTGAAGAATTAAAACTAATGTCCATACGGGTAATTAAATTGTCCTATCGATAATTAATTACTTGGTACGATTCTTAGAAAGGTTAAAGAATTATTTGATTGATTGTCCTTTCATTGATGTGAGTTTTATATTTAAATAACTCTAGTATACAATGGTCATTTAGTTTTAGATCATTGAATTTTGAGGATCTGTTGTACAATGGTCATTTGGTTTTAGATCATTGGATTTTGAAGAGTTTGGAAATGAGCAATCAGCATGATTTTGTCTTACATGCATATTGTTATTGATGCTATTTCCTTACTTATGAGCAATTCTATTTTTGTCCATCTATTATTGTAATGATGATGTTAAATGAGACCAAATTTGGATGAAAATAGATCTCTTATTATGTATAGGACATTTGTTAAGATAAGACTTGAGTTTTGAGACTGATATGTCTGCAAAGTCTAAGCCTATTGATTTAATAAGTTTTTTTTTAATTAACAATGTCAATTCCTGATCTTTAAAGATTATGGGAGGAGAGATTTATTGAAGTGGTTCCTATACATCTGTATTGACAGCCTATTATATGTTGAAGCCACACTTATTTTTGTATATGTTATGAGTGTGTTGGCATTTGAGAGATCTTGGACTTAAGCATTTTGGTTAGCTATTTTGAAAGTCCTAAGGTATTTTGAAACACCAAAGATCTTATGTTGATAATCGACAAACCAACATCTTGATATAGTTGGATTTTGTAACGTCGATTATATAGGCTGTATGAATGTTGTTTTATGGTCATTTTGTTATGGCGAGAAGAACTATTTTTTGAAAAGTGTTTAGTAAACATTTAATAGTTTCTTCATTTATAAAGACAACATATTTAACGTGTTTAGAGGTTATTTAATTGTGAAATTAAATTTCAGCATTAAGAGTAGTGGACTCTATTTTGGTGGCTGAAATTATTTTGTGAAAATTTCACAGTTTATTTTCTCTTGGAACTATTATGAAGGCATGATCAACCTTAATTTTATTGATGTTAGTTCCATTTTGTTAAAGAGAAAATTTTAAAATTCCTCATTTTGTTGAAAACACGTAAATTTTATAAGCATGAAACCAATAATAATATTTGAGGTCAGTGGGAGTAGTTATATATTTTCATATAATATATTGTTGGTATACTACTCGTTTATATGACACTGATTTATTGGTTGAAATAAAGTACACGTTAACCCTTTGTTGATATGAAATAAGCCTTTTCTGTTCAAGACATATAGATATTTCATAATGTGGTTAATGAGGTATATAATGGACATATTAGCATACCAATATTTTGATATAGTTGGTTTTTATGATGCTAATTTTGATGACTGTATAATGGTATGAAATTGATTACATGCTATTTTGAGATTAATAGGAGTTGTATCTTGAAAAGTGTCAAGCACACTTACAACGTCCTAATATGTGGCAATCTTGGATTTCTAATCATACCATATGATTGTAGAATTTTATTTCAGTTTTGGAAGTTGTTTTACTTCATTTTGATGTAGCTGAAATATTTTTGTGATAATTCTACAATTGAGCTTTCTCTAAGAATATTTATACGAAGTTCTATTTTGTTAATGAGAATATGACAGTCCATATTGTTAAATATATGTCCATAGAAGTATGACAGCAAATCCACCAATACAAGGCTTACCTATTATTATGTTTAAATAGGATGGCTGAAAGCCTTAGATGTATTTAGTTAGTGGGAGCCATTTTGATATGAAAGATCTTGGCGAAGCTTTTTTTTGTTTTAGGCATACAGTTTTTTCGTAATTGGGCTAATGGAGTATTTAAATTGTCTCAAATAACCTATATTGAGAAGATTTTGAAAATGTTCAATATGCATGCTTGTAGTTACACAAAAGCATCAATTGTGAAGGGTGATAAGTTTTCTAGAGTATAGTGTCCTCAAATTGATGTTGAAAGAGGAGAAATGAAATTTTGTTCCTTATTCATCTGTAGTAGGCAGCCTTATGTATGCACAAGTATGTACACGCCCCGATATTGCTTATGCTGTGGGAGTGTTGAGAAGGTACTTGAGTGATTTTGGACGTCAACATTGGCAAGCTGCCAAGAAAGTCCTTAGATATCTTCAAGGGACTAAAGATTTGATGTTGACATATAGACGAACTGACATTCTGGATGTGGTTGGTTATAGTGATTCTAATTTTGTAGGTTGTGTTGATGATAATAAATCTACTACAGGGTATGTATTTATGATGGGTGGAGGAGCTGTTTCTTGGAAAAGTGTCAAACAGACACTTACAGCTTCCTCAACTATGAAGGCAGAATATGTTGCATGCTATGAGGCTTGTTGTAATGCTATGTGATTTCAGAATTTTATTTCAGCTTTAGGAATTGTAGATTCCATTTCGAGACAGCTGAAATTATTTTGTGATAATTCTGTAGCTATAACTTTCTTTAAGAACATTCGAAGTATTTCTCGTTCTGAGCACATTAATGTGAAGTTCTATTTTGTGAAAAAGAAAGTAGCGAAGTCTCTTATTGATGTGAGACATATTTCGACACATAGTATACTTGCAGATCCACTAACCAAAGGCTTACCGTTTGCAGTGTTTCAATAACACGTATCCCGAATGGGATTGTTAGAAGCCTAAGATATCTTGAAATAGTGGGAGTATATTTTGATAAAAATTGTTAATGTTGAAAAGATTGCTATTATTGTTGCAAATCTTTTGTGAATCAAGCAATAAATGTTAGTTTTATGGGATCATAGTTATTAGTAAGTGTGATATTGTTCACACGGTTTTTATCGACTAATGACGTAGTATGTGAGACATTTTGATTAGTTTCACTATTGTATGATATTGTGATCCATTAAGTTTTTTTTATATAAATCTCTAATATGAAATTGTACATATTTATGTATCCTATCGATATATTTATATGTATGATTATATTGTTCATATATTTTGAATGAGATTTTATTGGCTATGATTATATAGATGTTTTGTAGTTTGATTATTCAATCCAAGTGGGAGATTGTTGGAATATTTATATGTGGAGTTGAATAATCAATATCATAGCACAATATTATAATTTATGTATTTGGTATTTTTGTCCATAATGGGTTGGACACTAATTAATATTGCTTGAGATTTATATGCTACCCTGTTTAAACTTAATTGACCCATTAAATTAAGTTTACCCATTTTGTAAGACCCACTGTGATTTTATAAAGTCCATATTATTATAATAATGTATTTTGATATTATTATTATTATTATTTATTTTATTAATTAAAGATATATATATATATATATATGTGGACTGTTGTTGAGATATGCTAAAAAGACACATTTCTCTATAAAGCATACAGTGGGTTTAGGGGTTTTACAGGGCTTAGCGTATATTTTCCTCTCTTGCATATTTTTTTCTCCTGAGCCATGGCTTCCAGCTCAAGCTGTTAAGGTATGTTATTTTTATGCTTTAATACTAAATGGATTATTAAGTTCAACAAGGTGGTGACAAAAGGGAGGGCTGTTGAATATACCAGTGTGCTTACTTATGCGAAAAGCATGGACCTTTCAGCAAATAATTTGTATGGAGAGATCCCTGTGGAGCTAACCAGGTTACACTTGCAAACATTGAATTTGTCCAAAAATCATTCGGTTGGAAAAATTCCTTCCAAGATTGGTGACATGAGATGGCTTGAATCTTTGGATTTGTCACAAAACCAACTTTCTGGGGAAATACCTGCAAGCATCTCAAGTTTGAGTTTTCTGAGCTATTTGAAGTTGTCTTGTAACAATTTGACAGGACGAATTCCAACAAGTACTCAGCTTCAAAGCTTCAACGAGTCCAGTTTCATTGGCAATCATCTTTGCGGACCTCCACTTCAACGCAATTGTTCTGCAACTGACCAGTACATTCCACCTGGAGTCGAACAGGGTGATCAACAAGATCATCTACTGAGTGGAAGTAATTTGTATTTGAGCTTGGGACTGGGATTTGCTCTCGGCTTTTGGGCTGTACTTGGTTCGTTGCTGTTCAACGTGCCGTGGAGAATTGCATTTTGCCGGGTAATAGATAGAATTGTACTAAGAATGTATGGTTTCGCTGTTGAGATTTTCTAGTCATACCTGCATGTTCGATTACATATTCCATGCTTCTCATTCTTAGATTTACTCTTCTTCTTTTTTTTCTTTTTGTTTGTAATTTCTCAGAGAAATCAATGAATTGCATGCAGATGTATCCAGCTTTTCATAGGGAAATTCACTTGCTCTGTTTGGAAATGTCTTTGCTTTTAAAATTATAGAATTGGGTGACGTTTTATATTATAGGGATATTTTTGAAAATATATATTATAAAGTTCAAGAATAAATATTTAGGTTAAATATGAAAAAAAGGTATGCTATATATATATAATTAATATTCGCATTAACCCTAGGAAGTAGGAACACAATCTCAAATTCCTAAAACATGTATAAAAAAACAAATTTTTTCTTTTTCATTTTGCAACACAATTTTTAAAAAATTCTTTTGTAAAACATCATCAAACACGCCCTAAGGCCTGTTAAGTTTGCAAATTTGTTTTGAAAATGAATTTAATAAATTAGTTTTTGCACATTAGGCATTTGAGATTGTGTATGGTAAGATTAACTCAAAAACATTTGTTAAAACATAAAAATTGGATCTTTAATTCATAAAATGAGAAGCGGTTTTATAAAACGTAAATGAACGACCTCAGACCGCTGGAAGCTCAAGGCAACTAGCAACCGACTATATTAGTGATGCATATTTCTGGTATTAAATAATATATATTTCTTGACATTGTTTTATTTTCTTGAAAAATACTTCAAAAAAATAAATCATTTTTAATTATAATTAAAATCAAAATTACTGTTCATCTTTTTCAAAGTTATTTCTAAAATTATGATTATGAATAACTCGATTTTGCTCATACAGATCTACTCCGTAAACATATAAATCTAGTTTTTTTTTTTAAAAAAAAAACACTTAAAATCATCTAATAATTACTCCTACCATATTTTAAATACTACAAATCACATTTTAAAAAAAAAGTCTTTAGACATTTTCAAATCAAACTTTGAATACTTTGTTAGTTTTCTTCCTATTTGAAAAACCTCAATACAAAAGAAATCAGATTTTAATTTTACTGAGCAAATTGATGGGAAAAAATGAGTGAAAGTTTCTTTAAAAAATTAATAAATTAAAAAATTAAAAAAAAAAAAAAAGAAGAAGAAGAAGAAGAAGGAGGAGGAGGATTGCCAAGGATAATTTCGACTTTTCATTAAAAAGTAGAATAAAATTTTAATTACACCAAAATCTGGCTAAAAGTTTTTAATAGCATGTGAAATTGAATATTTAAACAAGAAACCTAATTTAATATGTGAAAACCAAGCCAAAATGTTTTCCGCAATTTTACTTCTTGTCCCATTTGCACATCATGCATCCCCAAGTCATTATAATTTATCCATCACCATTTTCTTCTTTAGCATGCATTTTTCCATTATCCGTTCAAAGTGCTATATAAGATTGGGATAAATTTTAATATATATATTTTGCCTGAAATTTACAATTCATATATGCTGAACTAGCAATGTAGTTACAATGTTAATAGCTGTTTATGATATTCCCTTTCCACAGTTTAAGATATATATATATATATATATATATTGTCCGTAGTTTAAGATATATAACTATATAACATTGTACTAGCAATGTTGTACATTGTTAATAGCTATATATGATATTCCCATTCCATTTTGGCAGTGCGTACAGATATTTTGGCCCATTTTGTAGAGAAACTTCCATATCCAATTTTAAATTGAAGCTAGATGGTTTGGTGAACTTGAAACTACTTTTTGCCCGCCCTCTACGATTTTGCCCATCGACTACCTCCTGGGTTCGCACAGCTTACCGTAGAATTTTGTCCTTTTCGGTCTCGCCTCTAGGACTTGTTTGGCATAGTTTTTAAAAATTATATTTTTTTGGTAAAACTCAGATGGAAAGGCGAACAAAATTAAATTAATTCAATTGATTATGAAAAAAGATTTTAAATAATGGCCAAACAAGACTAATTTTTTTTCTGCGATTTCAAAAAATGATTTGATTTTAAATTAGTACACCGTTTTCTTATTATATACGTTTCCAAACAGGGACTTACTCTGCCACGTTGTCAAAATAAAAAATAAAAAAAATTGTATGCGTACACACATGAAACGTGTAACCTGTTCCATGGAATTAATTAGTAACTTCTTGTGTTTTGTCAGTATTGCATTTATTTTTTCAATTCCGCAATTTCATTCATAAATTCTTGTAAAGGCATGAAGCACGTTAATATACAAAATTCAAAAGTTCATTACGTACACCTAACATTACGTACAGAAATTTCAAGCAATTATGTGGAAATTTCGTTATTGAGGTCAGTCAATGACGAATGTAGAAGCGCCTTCGCTTCTACATTCGGATTTGGACGTTTGACTCGGACACAAATGAAACCAAGCAACAAACAGCCATAGTGGCTCGAATTGGTTTCCCTTAACTTGAATGTGATAGAGTTAAGGAATGCTGCAAAATAGGAAAGTTCGTTCAGCAATCAATGCTAGATCCTTTCCATATTCTACTTTCTTAATCTAGGATGAGCCAATTTGAAAACTTACCCCAAACCAAGACAGCTAAGGTTTCTTACTCCTACCGTGATGAGGAAGCTTAAAAATACCTTACTATCACCTCATAGCAAAGGTACACACTCTTAGCTGATTCTACATTCAAAAGTCCAAAACTCACTCAAACACATATATCGACTTGGCGCCATGTCTTTGGTACACCGCAGGCCCAAAAGCTTCACGCCCTCTATTTTGCGTGTCAGTGAGTGCTTTCAGCGGTTTATGATGAGCAAAATCTATCATAAACAGTCTCCTTACGAAGTAGAGTTGAAAGCTATGGAATAGGGATTTAGATTAGCCAAGGAGAAAGGATGGTCTAATATTTACTGGTCTTCAGATGCCTTGAATGTAGTCAAGGAGATCCTATCTTCGGAAGACCCTGCTTCGTAGGATGGTAGATACTCAGTGCTGTTTTGCAGGAATATCTTAAGGGAGAAAAGTTGGAAGCTCTCTTAGAATGCTAGAAGTTCAACCATGGCTTCAGATGCAATTGCTAAAGAAACTTTTAAAAGTAAGATTAATTTTTAGTTTTCTCCTGATGTTGGTTTATTTACTTTGTCTAGTTCTATTTCGTTCTGTATTTGTCAAAATGTGATCTTGGCTGGTTTGCAATGCTTTACCTCTTTGTGAGGTCATTTTGTGCTCAATTCAAGTTTTATTCATAATAAAATAAAATAAAAAAGAGAGTATTGCATTTAGTTTTTCAATATGAACTACTAAGTATGGTGCATTCCGCAATTTCATTCATAAATTCTTGTAAAGGCATGAAGCACGTTAATATACAAAATTCAAAAGTTCATTACGTACACCCAACATTACGTACAGAAATTTCAAGCAATTATGTGGAAATTTCGTTATTGAAGTCAGTCAATGACGTATATTTCCAAGAAAGCATTTGTGGGCCTTAGTTTATTAATATCTTTTATTTTTGGGTCAATTCACTTTTTATATATTTGTTGGTTGACCCTAAAAAGAAGTACGGTGGTCCTCATCCCTTAAATTGAAAAGTTTTTCCTTTTTTTTTTTTTTTTCTTTTCAATTTCCAGCACAAATTTAATAATTTGGTGAAAATTGCTGAAAAATCATAAACCTGTGGACCAGTATTTTTCAACATAAATTAGGCACCCACCCTGCTCTGAGATATCGGGTGTTCATCTCATGTGCTCATATGACTACGTCTAAAGACTAAATTAATTCATTATTTTTAGCCCATAGAAGGAAATTAATGAGAGCGATGATCAACAAACATTTTCGTTCCAGCTCATCTCTCAGCAGGTTCCATCAGCCCAATGGAAATTAAGGCAATTAATTCATTATTGAAGTCGGTCATGATACTCCGCTACTTGTATAAACTTGTCCAAATTACTCTCTCTCTCTCTCTCTCTCTATATATATATATATATATATTTTAGTTTGACGAAAATGAATGGGAGGGCCAAAAATGTCATCTTCTGGATTTCTCAAAAAAAGTTTAGGATTCGTTTGTCATAATATTAAAAAAAAAATTAAGATGGAAAAGCATTTACGCAAAAACAAAATATAGTTAATTATTTAAACGATTGAAAACTTATATTTAGCTAACCGAGGGCCAAACATGATTTTTCAATATTCAAAAACTATGTTTTTAATAATTTCTTTTCAAACTAGTAAACAGTTCCCTCAAATAAAATTTTTTCTTTCATAATAAAATGCAGGGTTTCAAAACCTAATTTTATTTTCTATCAGCATTTGCGGTCCCGTGCAGTGGAAGAAAAGTGTTAGAAAATTTATATAGTAGGCCACATATATTAATAATTACACATATTTTACTTTACTGTCTAAAATAAAGCGATGTGACCAATAAAGTTTTTAAGATAAAATTATGAAATAATATTTATATATAATATAATTTATTTATTTATTTAATTAATATATAAAAATTTAATTTTACCGTTAATACTATTTTAATAGATCAGTAACATTTAAGGGTGTTATGATAATTTATTAATTTAAATTTAAAATTTAACAGCTGTGATCTCTAAATTTATACGATTAACACATTGCTCTTTGACTATCCATCGGTTACGAGTTTTCATTTTTACCGTGCGTTCATAAAATTCTCAAAAGTACTGCACCAACTATTAAGTACAATGGACACAGGTCAGACAAAGATACATAATTTTAACTGTATGCATTATACCTAATAACCTCCATGTATTAGTTACTGTGTTAATTTCTACACACAGTATGTATATATAGACTCTTTCGAAAAGTTGACCGAATTGGTCCACCAAACAGATTCCTACGAGGTCTTATCCTCGTTTTTTAACAATAAAAAGAAAATTACTTTTCTGTCGTCCACATCATTGATTAACGACAAAGGCTGGAAATTCACCAAAAAAAAAAAAAAAAACGACAAAGGCTGGAAAAATCATTAAAATCCCCCTAAAATTATGCCTTTGAGTATTTTATTAATTTGTTGGTAAAATAATATTTATTAATTTAAAATGAGTTTTTTTGTTGTTTATTACTCGTACATATATCGATATGACCCTTTTTACAAAAATATATATATATATATATATATTGATTTGACCCGAAATGGTATCTGCCAGCTTGACTTAGTCAACACCCCAAAACTCCAAAAGTAGTCACCAATATTTTCTCCACCCCTCCAAAAGGTAGAAATTCCAGCCCAGTGTGTGGCGACAATATATATAAGATAAAGCATCCCACTTAAAATTAATCAAGAACAGCTACTACTACCGCTTATATTTCTTAAAAACAATGAAGAATACTAGCAACGTTGTTTTTGTGTTGATTCTAGTAACACTAGCAACTATTAATAGTGCTATTGGAAATACGGTGATTGGTTGCAAAGAGAGTGAGAGGCAAGCTCTTCTGAGGTTCAAGCAAGACCTCAAGGACCCTATGAACCGGCTTTCTAATTGGGTTGGTGATGGAGATTGTTGCAGCTGGACTGGTGTTTCTTGCGATAACTTAACCGGACATGTTCGAGAACTTCATCTTCGCCATCCCTATGCCCTCTCCGAATATAGTGGAGAAATTGAAGCTTATTTCAGATAAATGTTGGGGGGTAAGATTAATCCTTCTTTGCGCAATTTGAATTATCTCAATTACTTGGATCTAAGCTGGAATGACTTTGAAGGGATTCCAATTCCTAGCTTCGTTGGCTCCCTTAAAAGTCTAATCCATCTTGATCTCTCAAATGCTGGATTTGGAGGGTTAATTCCCCATCAACTGGGAAACCTCTCCTGTATCCGCTATCTCAATCTCGAAGGTTCTTTTTATTTAAAGGTGGAGAAGCTTCAATGGATATCTGCCCTCACTTCACTGCAATTCTTGGATATGACTGAAGTTGATATGTCGAAAGCATATGATTGGGTGCAAGTGCTTAATACTCTACCATCTTTGGTGGAGCTACGCTTGTCCTACTGTGTACTTGGTAATATCTCTCCTGACCTTCCTATCATAAACTTCACTTCACTTTCCATCTTTGATATTTCTTCAAATGAGTTGTTTGGCCTCGTGCCCCACTGGCTATTCAGTCTCAAAAATTTACATTCCCTTTATTTAAGAGGAAATTTATTCGAGGAATTGTTTCAGTTGGGTCCTGCCAACATGACTAATCGTCTCAAAATCCTGGATTTGTCTTCCAATCGGTTGAATTCTACCATCCCACAATGGCTTGGTGGTCTTAACCGCCTCGAGTTCCTTGATCTTAGTTTGAATATTAAGTTGCAGGGAAATATTCCAGCATCTATTGGAAACTTGACATCCATGGTTAGTCTTGATTTATCAGATAATCAACTTGACGGCGAAATACCAAATTCATTTGGAAACCTATTCAGGCTAAGGAAACTTCAACTTTCAAGCAACAAACTCTCTGGTCCCATCCCAACTGTTGGAAAACTGTCAGAATTGCAAGATTTTGATGTTTCTCGTAATCAGTTGTGTGGATGTCTTCCAATGGATTTTGGAAAATTGTCAAAATTGCGAGATTTTGATGTTTCTGATAATCAGTTGAATGGAAGTCTTCCAATGGATTTTGGAAAATTGTCAAACTTGCAATATTTTATAGCTTCCAACAATCAGTTGAATGGAAGTCTTCCGGAAAGTTTTGGTCAGCTTGCGAAGCTACAAAACTTAGATATTTCTAATAATTCATTAAAGGGTATGGTTCATGAAGTTCACTTAGCCAATCTATCAAGATTGAAAGTGTTGATTGCATCTGGAAACTCGTTGAATTTAGAAACAAGTCCAAACTGGGTCCCTCCTTTTCAACTTGAGACTTTGAAGTTAAATTCTTGGCATTTGGGGCCTAAATTACCCCTGTGGCTTCGGCGGCAACAACATTTGTCAAAACTACAAATTTCTAATGCAGGAATTTCGGGTACCATTCCAATTTGGTTTTGTAACATTTCTTCTCAATTGGAAACTCTAGATCTTTCTCACAATCAATTTTATGGGCCATTTCCATGTCATGTCGCTCTTCCATTGTCAGATATTTACATCAGTTACAACCAGTTTAATGGTTCATTGCCATTAATCTCGTCAAAGGAACTTGTAGCTATAGATTTTTCAAATAACTTATTTTCTGGATCCGTCACCCAATTTTTTTGTGATAATAGCTCATTTTCTGGATTTTATATTTTTCTTGGGAACAATCTTCTATCAGGAACAATTCCAAACTGTTGGAGAAAATGGGAAGCTAATTTGAGGATTTTAAATTTGGAAAACAACAATTTGGTTGAGGTTATCCCAAGCTCCATGGGAAATTTTTCAATGATCTACTGGATTAACATGCAGAATAATAGTCTTTCTGGAGAATTACCTTTGTCTCTAAAAAATTCTACATCCTTGAATTTTCTTGACCTTAGTGGAAATAAATTTAGTGGAAAAATACCCGAATGGATAGGAACGAGCTTATCAAGCTTGTTGGTTCTCAGCCTTCGTTCGAATAACTTCGAAGGATATATTCCATTACAACTCTGCAACCTCCCAAGACTTCAGGTACTAGACTTGGCACATAATAATCTCTCAGGGACAATACCAACATGTTTCTACAAGTCGACTGCCATGGGTTTGCAAAATGATACTTACCCATTCCTATATTACGGGTTGGCCGATGTTCATAATCTTCTGGTACCGGAAGCAGATGTGGTGACAAAAGGAAGAAAAGTTGGATATACCACTCTCGTTGAGTATGTGAAAAGTTTAGATCTTTCAGGAAACAATTTGGATGGAGAAATCCCTGCGGAGCTGACCAAGCTGGACTTGCAAACATTAAATTTGTCTAAAAATCATTTGGTTGGAAAAATTCCTTCGAAGATTGGTAACATGAGAGGGCTAGAATCTTTGGATTTGTCACAAAACCAACTCTCTGGGGAAATACCTGCAAGCATGTCCAATTTGAGTTTTCTGAACTATTTGAATTTGTCTTGTAACAATTTGACAGGACAAATTCCAACAGCTACTCAGCTTCAGAGCTTCGACGAGTCCAGCTTCATTGGCAATAATCAACTTTGTGGACCTCCTCTTCAACAGAATTGTTCTGCAACTGACCACCCCATTCCACCTGGAGTTGAACAAGGTCATGAAGAAGATCATCTACTGAGTGGAAGTAACTTGTATATGAGCTTGGGACTGGGATTTGCTTTCGGCTTTTGGGCTGTACTTGGTTCGTTGCTGTTCAACGTGCCGTGGAGAATTGCATTTTGTGGGAATTGTACTAAGAATGTATGGTTTCGTCGTTGAGATTTTCTAGTCATACCTGCATGTTCCATTACATATTTCATGCTTCTCGTCTTTAGATTTCATCTTTATTTCTTTCTTTTTTTTCTTTTTGTTTGTAATTTCTCAGAGAAATCAATGAATTGCATGCGGATGTAATCCAGATTTTCATAGGGAAATTCACTTGCTCTGTTTGGAAATGTCTTTCCTTCTAAACGTATAGAGCTCGGTGATGTTTTATATTAGTGTCTTTTATTTTATAAATGACAGATTTATATAAAATAAAAATATATCCTGTTGCTATTTTTAGTTAATGTTTTGAAAAAATATTAGATACAAATTTAAAATTCCTCAATACTTTTGAAAACAGCGTAGGATCCTTTTTTGCGTTTTTTAAATATATATTATAAAGTTTTAGAATGAATATTTGGATAAATATGAAAAAACGTTATGCTATATAAATATAATTAATATTCGCATTAATCTTTGGATCACATTCTCAAATTCTTTGTTAACATCACCAAACACGCCCTAAGGGTTTGTTAACTTTAAAAAAATTATTTTTTGTACTTTAGGCAATTGAGATTGCGTATGGTAAGATTAACGCAAAAAAAAATTTTGTTTAGAATTAAATTTTTGTTATAAAATCAGTAACAAAAAATAAAGAAAGAGAAAGACACGGAGAAAGTAGAGAGTAAAAATTAAAATCGTATACACTAACCGCTCTTTATATAAATAAATATTAAGATTTACTTATACATATCATAATTGATATATTATAGCCTTAACCCAATTTAATTAAAACATCTCATATTATTTAAGCCCAATAAATTTTAGTAATGTCCACATTAAATTTTTATATTTTATAATAATTTTACATTTTTTTAAAACATCTGTTAAAAAATAAAAACCGGATTTCTAATTTATAAAATGAGATGCGGTTTTATAAAACGTAAATGAACCACCTCAATCCGCTGGAAGACAATTATGATTGTGTTTATTTATTTTATAAATCTACCTAACTTTTTGACTCTCAAAGGAAAGTATAAATTTTGAAAATATAATTGGTATGTCTCATATAATACCTCAAGTGTATATAGAATAGCATTAAGTTGTATCCCTGATTCATGGACTAATAATATTCAGGTCTTTTTCATTCATAAAAAAAGTTTTGAAAACATATAATATATATATATATATATATATATATATATAATATAACACAATATAATATAATATGATATACATAATTTTTAGAATATATTTTATTGAGCATGCATTTTATATTAATACATCTACTAGAATTTAATTTTATTGAGTAATGATATTTACACATTTTACTTTAACTTAATTTTTTTAACACAGACTTAATTTTAGAATCTAAATCAAATCCCAAACATTTTATTTTAAAGCAATGTTGTATCACGAGAGTTGATATTTTCATAAGCATTTCCTCCTCACTTTTAAAGTAAAATTTTGTTTAATAGTAATACGCTGCAAATAAATCATTTATCTTACACTATTTCAAAGCATTTTCAAATATAAACTTGTCAAAATAAAATAAAATGCAGGGAGGGGGGAGGACAGGTCTCCATATTATGAAAATAAGAAGGCCACTGCTATCAGAAATGAAGAAGTCAAAATCTACCTTGAAACTATTCTTTATTTACATTGACCATTGCCTACATTATCTTCAACAGATAAAAATGAAGCAAAAATGGCTAGAATAAAGAAGAGGAGCCAAAATCACACACCCTGTCCGCAAATCTTATTTCTGTCCCTAAAGAGTGCAAGCTGAAACTCTTCCTGTTTTAAGAGAGATTACAAAATTGTCATTTTTTTGGTGAATACAAAATTGTCATTTAGTAGGACATATTTAACCAAAATTATACCAAACATAGGATCCACTTCTAAAATTAGTTAAAAGTGAAGGTAAAAATAACTGAAATGCAACCTTGGTAAAATGTACCTTGTGGATAGACCATCATTAATTATTGCGTCGCTTATTTGCTTAAAAAGCTCACATAAGGCTTCCATTTCACTCACAGTAACTGTACATAAGAAAAGCAGTCAAAATTTCCAACTGTAATATCAAATTACTGATAATAAATCAGGATACTGGTCATATCTTTTAGTAACACACAAGCTGGTTGAAATCAAATGAGCTACATCTAGCTGAAAATAAGCCAGGATCTCCATTCTCATCTTAACCCATCATGTGAAGCATGATGCATATACTCTTATTAAACTACCTCCTTATTACCCCACTTGCAAGGGATGCACTAAAACTTTGACATTTATGAACAATAAACTTTATTCCCTACTCTATATCGACACGCTGAGAGACAACTAATGCCTTGAACAAAGTAAACTTCCCAGCTTGCCTCAAAGGTTTCCTAAGTGGTGTCAAATCACCAGTTAAGGAAGATGTAATCATGGGTATCTACTACCTAGGAAAAGATGCTCAGTCTAGCTATGGATTCAAAAGCAACACCGTGAAAATTGTGCATTGTTGGTTTTTCAAAGTTTTTCATTCTTAAACAATGTTTATTAGAGAAAACTAGTGACCCGTGATCTGCCCTGTTTGCATGAAGGGAAAATGCATGAAAAAAACTGGATTTCGGATATGTGAAGCTTGAGACAGAAAACAATTGGGAGCCAAAGCAAACGCCACATCAACATAAAACATTGGGAGTCGAACATATCCTTTACTTTCCCCCCTTCCTTTTCTCATCAACCACAAAAGAAAAATTCAAAGAAACAAACGCAGCAAAACCAATAAATAAATACAAAGAACCAGACCCAGTTTCGTGCGAAACACACAAATTAACTCTGTATGCTAATTGACAGGGCAGGCGGAGCCTCAGACATTAATCAAACTCCAACCAAGAAAGAAGAAGAAAATGAAAGAAAGATAAACATATATCACGATTTAACGATAGCATTGCACACTAAATAATCCAAAATCACTCTAGGTTAGCCTGCAAGTTGAAATCAATCACTTGCTGTTAAAAATAATTTTCTTTTAGAGAAAAACATATTAAAAAAGAAAACAAATACACAAAAGGGAAAGCCATTGCGACCCAAAAACCACATACACAATGAAAGTGCAAGTTAAGATTTTGGGTAACGAGTTTCGTGATCAGGAGTGGCGTTTTCTCGTCAAAAAGCAATTCCAACAACAAAATAAAGGAACTGAAGAAGAAAAGTATGAAAAGTAGACAACCGAATAAACCCTTAACAAAAACCCATACTAGAAAGAATAAAAATCATGCGTCACAGCATCGCAAAAATATTATGTTTTATAACCCCAGAAAAAGCAAGCGCGCTGTATCATCAAAAACAGTCACACCATAAAGTCACCTCCATTGAGGAATCTAAACAGAAATTTTCTATTCGCAGACCAGAATTATACTTTCTCAAGTCAAGAACTATTGTAATATTAGCTGAATTGAAGTTGTCAATTTGCAAATAATGATTTAAAAAAAAAAAGCAAATACGGAAGCAAAATAGAAGGATCACATAAACCAATAAATGAAATACTGCTGCTACACAGAATCACAGTTCCATATAAGCCCTAAATCAAGTAATTCGAAGAAGAATATGACTTACCCAAATGAAATCCAAACAAATCAAGGGAACGAGGTCGCGAAGCCATTTGAAGCTACCGTCGCTATTGAAAAAAAAAAAAAAATCTTTTCTAGGTGAGTGAGGTTGGTGGAGATGGAGGAGATAACGGCATGGCTTAGCGGCGTTGTAGAGTGAGATTGAGGGAGATAGAGGAGGGGGTGTGGCCGTCGGAGAGAAGGTGGCGACAGGGAGTGAATTGCAGAGAGGGGGCTAGCGAGTGAGGAGTCGCAGAAAGAAGAGTTTATGTGTGTTTTTATTTTTTTATTTTATATCAATCAGTTTTGAAACTTTTTTTTTTTGTAGGGATTGTAAAATTTGTGCCACGTCATCCATATTTTGGGTGGGAAATTTGACGGCAAATTATTTTTAAAGTTTTTGCTATAAAATTTAACTATGAAACAAATTGTAATAATTTTTTAAAATTCAGCTACGAAACATGGTTTTGTGTTAAAAATATTTAAATATTTTTGCTGTAAATTTATTTTTATAATTATATAAAATTAAAAATAAATTTAATTTATGTCAATTAGTTATAAAGTTCCGATACAATATATCATAATTAATTTCTAATTCAATTATGAAATTGAATTTTATAATAAAAATATATATTTTAGTTACGAATTTTTTATAATGATATCATTTTTTAAAAATTTTATTATGAAATATAATTACAATATTTATATCGTAAATAATTATAATTACTTATAAAAATTCAATTATGAAATATAATTTTATAATTAAATCTTAATCTTTAATCATATATTTTAAAATTATAGCAATTATTTTCGTGACTAATTCAATTTTTTTTATACCGACATTATGTAGTGTCTATGTATCGTGTGTCAAAATACAAGCTAAGTTGTATTCAATTTCATCTTTGTATTTCTTTTCCCTCTGCGTGTCACTCTTTGGAATTCATCTTAAGAAATATTAATTTCTTTGGATACAGTGGGTCCTGCCAACATGACTAGTTGGGTCCTGCCACTTTTCCCTCTGCAGTCAGTTGGGTCCTGCCAACATGACTAATCGTCTCAAAATCCTGGATTTGTCTTCCAATCGGTTGAATTCTACCATCCCACAATGGCTTGGTGGTCTTAACCGCCTCGAGTTCCTTGATCTTAGTTTGAATATTAAGTTGCAGGGAAATATTCCAGCATCTATTGGAAACTTGACATCCATGGTTAGTCTTGATTTATCAGATAATCAACTTGACGGCGAAATACCAAATTCATTTGGAAACCTATTCAGGCTAAGGAAACTTCAACTTTCAAGCAACAAACTCTCTGGTCCCATCCCAACTGTTGGAAAACTGTCAGAATTGCAAGATTTTGATGTTTCTCGTAATCAGTTGTGTGGATGTCTTCCAATGGATTTTGGAAAATTGTCAAAATTGCGAGATTTTGATGTTTCTGATAATCAGTTGAGTGGAAGTCTTCCAATGGATTTTGGAAACTTGTCAAACTTGCAAGATTTTAAAGCTTCCAACAATCAGTTGAATGGAAGTCTTCCTGAAAGTTTTGGTCAGCTTGTGAAGCTACAAAGCTTTGACATTTCTAATAATTCATTTAAAGGGTATGGTTCATGAAGTTCACTTAGCCAATCTATCAAGATTGAAAGTGTTGATTGCATCTGGAAACTCGTTGAATTTAGAAACAAGTCCAAACTGGGTCCCTCCTTTTCAACTTAAGATTTTGAAGTTAAATTCTTGGCATTTGGGGCCTAAATTACCCCCGTGGCTTCGGGGGCAACAACATTTGTCAGAGCTTCGAATTTCTAATGCAGGAATTTCGGGTACCATTCCAATTTGGTTTTGTAACATTTCTTCTCATTTGAAATTTCTAGATCTTTCTCACAATCAATTCTATGGGCCTTTTCCGTGTCATATCACTTATCCATTGTCAGATATTGACATCAGTTCCAACCAGTTCAATGGTTCATTGCCATTTGTCTCGCCAAACATTGAATTTCTAAATTTTTCTAGTAACTCATTTTCTGGATCTGTCACCCACTTTTTTTGTGGTAATAACTCATTTTCTGGATATTTTATTTTACTTGGGAACAATCTTCTATCAGGAACAATTCCAAAGTGTTGGAAAAAATGGGAAGCTAATTTGAGGATTTTAAATTTGGAAAACAACAATTTGGTTGGGGTTATCCCAAGCTCCATGGGCATGTTGTCACTCTTCTGGCTCAACTTACGGAATAACAGTCTTTCTGGAGAATTACAAATAAATTATACAGGCTTGAGTTTTCTTGACCTTAGTGGAAATAAATTAACTGGAAAAATACCTGAATGGATAGGGATGAGTTTATCAAGCTTGGTGGTTCTCAACCTTCGTTCAAATAACCTCGAAGGAGATGTTCCATTACAACTCTGCAACCTCAGAAAGCTTCAGGTACTGGACTTGGCACATAATAATCTCTCAGGAACAATACCAACTTGTTTCTACAATTTGAGGGGCATGACGCAAAAATCTAGTTTAGGTTTACTAGGTTACGAATTGGAAGATGAAACTGTGATAGCGGAAGCAGAGGTGGTGACAAAAGGGAGAAAAGTTGAATATACCGCTCTCATTCCTTTTGTGAAAAGTTTAGATCTTTCAGCAAACAATTTGGATGGAGAAATCCCTGCGGAGCTGACCAAGATGGAGTTGCAAACATTGAATTTGTCAAAAAATCATTTGGTTGGAAAAATTCCTTCAAAGATTGGTGACATGAGATCGCTAGAATCTTTGGATTTGTCACAAAACCAACTTTCTGGGGAAATACCTGCAAGCATGTCCAGTTTGAGTTTTCTGAGCTATTTGAATTTGTCTTGTAACAATTTGACAGGAAGCATTCCAACAGGTACTCAGCTTCAAAGTTTCATCGAGTCCAGTTTCATTGGCAATCAACTTTGTGGACCTCCTCTTCAACGCAATTGTTCTGCAACTGACCAGTACACTCCACCTGGAGTCGAACAGGGTGATCAACAAGATCATCTACTGAGTGGAAGTAACTTGTATATGAGCTTGGGACTGGGATTTGCTTTCGGCTTTTGGGCTGTACTTGGTTCGTTGCTGTTCAACGTGCCGTGGAGAATTGCATTTTGTCGGGTGGTAGATAGAATTGTACTAAGAATGTATGGTTTCGTCGTTGAGATTTTCTAGTCATACCTGCATGTTCCATTACATATTCCATGCTTCTCGTTTTTAGATTTCATCTTTCTTTTTGTTCTTTTTGTTTGCAATTTGTCAGAGAAATCATTGAATTGCATGCAGATGTAATCAAGCTTTTCATAGGGAAATTCACTTGCTCTGTTTGGAAATGTCTTTCCTTTTAAAAGTGCGGAGTTGGGTGGCGTTTTATATTAGTGTTTTTTATTTTATAAATTAAAGATTTATATAAAATATATCCTGTTGCTATTTTTAGTTAATGTTTTGAAAAAATATTAGATACAATTTTAAAATTCCTCGATACTTTTGAAAACCGCGTAGGAACGTTTTATGCGTTTTTTAAATATATATTATAAACTTTTAGAATAAATATTTAGGATAAATATGAAAAAAAAAAAGTTATGCTATATAAATTTAATTAATATTCGCATTAATCTTAGGATCACATTCTCAAATTATTAAAATATATATAAAAAAACAAATTTTTTATTTTTATTTTACAACATAATTTTGTAAAACATCGCGAAACACGCCCTAAGTGTCTGTTAACTTTTAAAAAATTATTTTCGAAATGAATATAATAAATTATTTTTGCACTTTAGGCAATTGAGATTGTGTATGGTAAGATTAACGCAAAAACATTTTTGTTTAGAATTATGTTTTACATTTTTTTAAAACATTTGTTATAAAACCTAAATGAACGACCTCAGACTGCTGGAAGCTCTTACCGACTATATTTATTGATGCATATGAGTATGTTGTAATAAGTCATATCCTCATTCATAAAAAAAAAAAAAATCATATCCTCTAACTTATTTATGGATCGATGATTTTTATATCTTTTTCATTCATAAAAAAATTTTGAAAACATATAATATATATATATATATATAATATAATACAATATAATATGTATACATAATTTAGAATATATTTTATATTAATACATCTACTTGAATTTAATTTTATTGAGAGTAATGATATTTATACATTTCACTTTAACTTAATTTTTTTAACACACTAACTTAATTTTAGAATCTAAATCAAATCCCTAACATTTTATTTTAAAGTAATGATGTATCACGAGAGTTGATATTTTTAGAAGTATTTCCACCTCAGATTTAAAGTAAAATTTTATTTAATAGTAATACACTGCAAATAAATCATTTATCATACACTATTTCAAAGCATTTTCAAATATTAACTTGTCAAAATAAAATAAAATGCAGGGAGGGAGGGAGGACAGGTCCGCCATATTATGAAAATACGAAGGCCATTTACGTCAATGTAATGTTACTCAACCAACACACCTATATAAGCCATGATTCAAAATTTGGGTTAGGGTTTGTCAGTCGGCGCTTCAGCAAATCAGCTAGCTCTTCAACCTTTTGTTGCCGTCGAAGAACCCAATCTTTCAGCAACCATGGGGTAAGTTTCTAATTTTCTATTAGTCCTTTTTTTTTTTGCATAGTTCGTTTCATCATTTAGTTTCGGATATTGAGAATTGGTGGTTCAGATCCGATGCATGGTTATTTTTCTTAAGCTTTCCAGGAAAGCAAGTAGAGAAGGACTGAACTAAGCAAATTTACTTGAGAAATTGAACCAGAAATGAGCTTGATTTTTGCTTTCGAGCATTTTCAGTTAAAGTTCAATTTGTTTGTGAAATGAAAGTAAGCTCATCAAAAGAAAAGGAAAATTAAGCGATGAACGAAAAGGGCTTTCGAATAATTCTTTTTGCGTGGTTACCTCCTTAAAACTATTAAAGTTATGGATAATTAAGGTGGTTGAAATCCTTTTCCCATAGATGTCACGGTTTTATTGAAAATTTTGTTTTTTTAACTATCATTATCTGCTGATTCTATTGGCATAGTTATGTGATTGTTTAGCTTATGCATTGTGCCGGTTTGCTTAGGTTTGTAGATTGCTTGAGCTAAGCTCGAGATTAGATCTGTTTGCCAGGGGCTAATTTTGGTTGGATTGGGCTGGTGATTATAGGATATCCATATTTAAAACAGTCAATGCTTTTAATAGTAATTACGTGCTCAATTGTAAGGTTCTGCAATCATTAATCTCTTGTTAAATCCGATTGCCTGTTTACCTGGATCCTCCTTGAAACTTAAGTTGATGAGTAAATAAGAAACTGAATTTGTATGGAAGATCAAGTTTTTAGAAAATGGGGTATTGCCAAATTGACTATGTGATAGAACTGACTGGCGTGAGAGGAGAGGGCAGCATGGAAGTTACACATTTATGAGAATTGAATGTCTGATATGAATTGGAACAAGCTACTGTCGCTCTGTTGTTCAGTTAATCTATGCTGTAATTCCTTTAAGTCATACTCCTATTTTTCCATTGCATATTGCAATTTGATGAATTTATATCTGGTAGCCTTAAACATGGATTGACATTTGCTATTAGACTGCTTGAAATGAACGGATTTTAAGTCGGGAAATATTAATTTTGTGCAGGAAGACTCGTGGAATGGGAGCTGGTCGGAAGCTGAAGTCCCACCGCAGAAGGCAGAGGTGGGCAGACAAGTCTTACAAGAAGTCCCACCTTGGGAATGAGTGGAAGAAACCATTTGCTGGATCATCACATGCAAAGGGAATTGTTCTAGAGAAGATGTAAGATTGTTATTTTTCCTCTTTTTTTCTTGAAATATAATTTATGATGGTGACTTTAGTCGTCCATGTGATCTTGAGGATTTGTGAGTGGTCTTGATTCAGTGGGATTGAAGCCAAGCAGCCGAACTCTGCTATTAGAAAATGTGCTCGTGTTCAGCTGATCAAGAATGGAAAGAAGATTGCGGCCTTTGTACCAAATGATGGTTGCTTGAACTACATTGAAGAAAATGTAAGTTTGGTGGTGGAAGACATGGAGAAAGTTTCATAATGTTTAGTTTTTTTTTTCTTTTTTGGATTGTCATATTCCAATACTCCCCCTGTATGGTATATTATTTAAATCTATTTAAAACAAAAAGGAATAGTTGTCTAGTAAATAATGATCTATACTCCTCTCTTTAGGGGTGCACCTTTTCTGTTTCTTGCTTAAATCCTTTTCTGGCAATATACTTGGTACAGTACCTAGAGCATGAAATTAATGTTGCAAGATGAAAACTAGTGTTTCAACCTTTTTGTGAAATTTTTGCCTAGAAATAAAAACTTTTTGGTGAAATTACCAACTAATCAAACGGGTCTTGGGGAGTATTGCATGCACTCATCAGCTTTGAAAATGATTTTAAGTGTTCCTTGGTTTATAATCATCACCATATTGTTAATGCGTAGCTTAATCAATATAATATAACTGGTGCAGGACGAGGTCTTGATTGCAGGGTTTGGACGGAAGGGACATGCCGTTGGAGATATTCCTGGTGTCAGATTCAAGGTTGTGAAGGTATCTGGAGTCTCTCTTTTGGCTCTCTTTAAAGAGAAGAAAGAAAAGCCAAGGTCTTAGGCTTTACGTGGGAGAGTTCAAGTTCACCTCATATCTCCCATGGCAACTTTTCTTTTACATTGTCCATGTGTTTCAGTGAGTAATTTTGTGAACGGCTTTATATCATCGTAGATGGGCTTGCATCTGTTTAAGGAAAATGAAATTTTGGAAATGTAGGAATTTTGATGCTAATGTTATTCATCTCAATCAATGTGATATTCCTATGCTATATATAGATTGTGTATAAATTTATTACTAGAATTATGAATTATTTATGTGGTTTAGTTTCAGTCGCTTGTCAGTTGAATTTCTGAAATTTGGGAAATATATTGCAATTTGCAGATGGATCCCATCAGATTGTTAAAAGCTGAATGTTTGTTTCGTCCTCAGATTGTTAAAAGCTGAATGTTTGTTTCGTCTTGCATCTCTATACCATATGTTTATATTTTAGAGATCTCTTTTTAGATTCTAAATATCTCTTTTTAATCTTCTTTTCTTTTTTTCCTTTTTTTTTTTTCTTTTTGGTGTCATCATAAACAAAATTTACTGCAAAATCTCAATATCTTTTAAGCTTGATTATGCTCTGTGACATTGGCACCATAAAGTAACTATCAAACTACATACATACTGTAATATAAAAAATAAATAAAAAATAATAATAATAATAATAATAAAACATTGACAAAGCAGTACGCATGGTACGAGTTCTGTACAAAAAGGAATAAGACCAAAGATTTGAGCTGAGAATAGCTTGCTTTTGAGCGCCAACTGAGATAACATAAATAGAACGTTTCACATCGTCAGTTACTAGCCTAAATATTAAATATAAAACATAATATTAAATATAAAACATGCTGCTAAAAACAAGAAAAATAAAACTAAAAATTACTCCAACTTTTATATTCAACCTGAAATTCCAAAAGAAATCAACACCAAAAAAGAAAAAATCGTAATTCTGATGTATACAGACCAAGAATCATTTGCTATCTACACAGACCAAGAATCATTTGCTTGAAATATTTCTGGTCCACGAAACAAACTAAATACTCAACTACTTGCTCTCTTTCTGAGTGTCCCCTCAAGAAAGATTCACCATTGCTGTTTCTCAATTCCATGACCAGCTCAAACAATGTTTGAGGTATATAGCTAATGCAATATATATTTCACTTCTACAAACCAGCTGCCGTGTATGATCCGTAATAGGAGTAAAAACAAATGGAACTATTCTTTAGACAAGATCCTTAGAAAATTGTCATTTTCCCGATAAAAGGGCTCAGCAGAGGACAAATGCGGTGGTGAATCATTTGTTTCAGAATTTAAGATACCAGACTGACCCTTGGACGAAATCTTGTTCGCTTTCAGCTCAGTCACCACATCATTTCCAAGATCAAAGGCACCAACATGTCTACTCAAATCATCAACTTCATCTTTGGAACGGAATATATTTTCCTTGTCAGAATAGTGACGCAGATTGTCTCCGGGAAATTTCCCGTTCTGCAGTTCATACTCCTTGAGATGTTTCTTATTGGCCCTCTGAAGGACGGTCTCCACTTGCATTGCGCCCATGCTAGTTCCTACAGATCCTTTGTTACCTTTATTTTGTGCCTTGGAACCATAACAAATACCAAACTCTGCACCATCATCATTCTTACTTCCCATTTTCTCAGTTCCCAGGCAGTCTTTCCAACTTGCTTTCGGAGGCCAACCATCCTCACGTTTACAAGTCACTGGATAGCAGTTTCCAGTGCTACCCTCTGTGGCAGGCACCTGATGAGTTGGCCTGTTGCGAAATGCTTGCCCATATCCATTTTGCTTCCTGGTCCCAGTTAATGTTCTTGATGAGTGAGGCTTGCCATATCTAGTTCGGTTCGCAGCCCCATTAGGAGTATTGCTGCCATTTCCAACTCTAGACTCTGAACTTTGTTTATCAGAATGAAGCTGTGGAAATCCATCTGTTGTTGACAATGACGAAGTTTCCTGTTCAAAGGAAAATCCATAAAAATTTAAGCACTCTATCAATGGGAGTGTTATTAAGCTAGAACACATTCAAAATGCAACTTGAAAAATTTTAATCATTTCATAAAAACTAACCGCATCGAAAAAGCCTATCTTTGGTGATGGCAGTCGAAGACCCGAGGGCTTGTTATTTTCCTGAAAACTGGAAGAGAGAGAACCAGTTCCGAGTAGTATTTTTTTACCTCGTTGATTTGGAGGCCTTGTCTCCTGACTTCCATGTCCAGTACAAGAAGGATTGTCCATTTGTTTCTCCAGAGCTGAATGTCTAGAGGAATTACTCTCAGGAGTAACCTGTTTGCCGGTACAACCCATAAAAGCTTTGGAATTATTACATCTTTGGTTCACAGAAGTTGGTGATTCTGAAGACCATCCATCGAGGGAACTATCAGGTGACGTACAAGAGGAAGACTTTGGCGTGGACAAGGAAGAAGCAGGATGATCAGAACTTCCCAGTTCACCTTTGCTTCGTGTTGTGCATCTCAAAGGAGCTCTGAAGGTTGAACCTTTTGCACTAAAATTGGCATGTGAGGAATCCATCTTTTTTCCTGAAGAGTCCAAATGAGATTTACAGGCGGAATGTGATGGTGTGTTACAGAACCCATTATTTGGGGAACAATAAATTGTTGAATCATGTGATGCAACTGGAGAACCCGATGATGATTTTGGGGATGGTGCAGAATTGCATGTAACACTGCAAGAGTCCCCCGGATTAGGATTCCTCGTCCTGGTCAAACATTGCCCTGTGACAAGCCCATGAATTTCAGTCCAAGCTAAAGTTCAGAGCCAGTAAATGAAGCATACCAACTACAAGTTTAACAGTCGTGGGTATCTTCTTACCTGAAGCAGCTTTTGCAACTCCCACTTTGACAACATTAGCAACTAAAGAAGCCCTCTTTGCTGAAGCAGTTGAAGTGTTTTTAGCTCGATCTAATATCTTCGGTGGTTTCAGAGAGGATAATGAATTGTTTTCCCCACTTCCAGAAGCAAGCTTTGTTTATAAGTAACCTTTATCAGTTTAATTATATCCAAGTATTTGTTACCATCATACAGCCTCATGCAGTCACAACACATGAAACAAAGGAATTGGGGCACTAGAAGAACAACTTCTTTAGTGACAGCTGCAACAGGGCTTAACTTTATCATTACCAATTGCCCCATTTCCATGTAGGAAGTGAATGATGCATAGATGGGAATTACATGCAAAAGTGTCAGCAACCAATCATTCAACAGAACATACCTGTTTCTGGGAGGGCACAGATACAGAAGACCCCTTAGACTTTTCTACTCTATGTGCCTTGATACTAAACCTCCTGGTCATAGGCATGTCCTTCATCTGAAATAGCAAAATGCATAATCTCATTGTAGGGGAAACTTAACAGAGATGATGAAAGATAACCAAGGACAAGGACTCACCCTTGTTCGAGAGGATGCATCCAGTTTCTTTGAAGCTGAAAAGTAGTAACAGAACAAGCAAACTTTTAGGTCAATCCACAGTATAGAAGAGGCGAAATATGCGTGTAATTACAATCTAATATGTTATATGCTGTCTTGGAGCTTAATTGGTCTCTTAAATGCCGATAGGTTAAAAGTGTACTACAGTCAACTGTTAAAATAAATCATGCAGAAGACTAACCTGCAGGAATGTACTCTTTTACAAGTGAGCTAGGAGTACACTTAGTATGGAAATTTTGATTGTCTTCCCCTCTTAGCAATTTAAGGCTTGAATTTTCCACATCAGACTTATCAGTCAATTTATGAATTGATGATCTTATATCTTCGAAAAGATCAATCTCAAGGCTTGATAAAGAGGAACCGCCGCTGTCTATAGTAGAGTTTGACTCAGTAGACCTCCAAACATCTTCTTGAATCCTAGGTAAACGAGTTTCATGTTTCTTGAATCCTTTATTTACTATAGATAATTCCTCAGGATCCAAAACTCCTATCCGCAAATATTAAGAACAATGAAATTTGATTAGAGCCCTTGTAATACAAAGTTGTTAGATGTAAAACAGATGAAGAACTTAAACGTTTTGGAAATACGCATTTTGACAACGGTTTCAACCAGGTAAAGAACTAATGCATACCTGCATTTGTGAAGAAGGCATTATCCCAAGCTAAACTTTTGCGCAAATCACACTTGTCAAATCTACTTTCACTCTCTGATTCCAGAGACTCAGACGGCAAAAGTATTTCTTCCTCATGCCTAAGTATGTGAACAGCATTATCCATAGACTGATAGTTCATAGTCTGAAACAACTCTTCAGGTTCCAGAACTCCTAAACATGCAGGAACATACAAGAAACTCTTAAGTTTGTGGAGAGAAGATATAAAATGTGACTTTGATACTAGGAACCTAGAATTATGTTTGGAACAAAAGAGTCACACCTGGACTAGTGAAGAAGGCACTATCCCAAGCCAAACTCTGCCGCACATTGTACTTATGCTCAGGTTGTAAACCCTCCACGTTCTTATTCCCAATAATGGTTGCTGATTTCTTCATGTCCTGAGGACTCCCAGTGTTAAACAGCATAAAACCATCAAGCTTCTTTCTCTCATCTGCAACTGCTGTCAATTTGAGTTCAGAAAGAAACTGATTCAGTCAAATAATACAAAGATTGAATACAAGAAAAGGACCGGAGGGAAGGAGACTACTTTTAGCTCAAAGTGAAATAGGTGGGTAGGCACACAATTAATTCTTCGAAAATGAGAAATTGTACTGAACTAACAATCAGCAAGAAATGGTTCAGTGTGGAATAACCCAATTGCAATAAAACTGCCAGAACCCATATCTAATCACCAGAGAAAACATAATGGCCTTTACAAACCTATCTTTTGCACTCTAAATGTCAAAATATACAGGTTCTTTTCTCACCAGCACCCTAGCGGTTGTCTTATTAAAGCTGACCTTCTTCTGAGTTCAAGTTGTAAATCTTGTTGTCAAAACCATCTCAGTTGTACATTTACGTATCGACTTGGAGAACATACCAAAAAGCCCATGCCTTTCCCAGAAACCAGCAACCAACCATGCGGACACTCTCTGTTTAGCATTTTTTGATTGCTTTGGATAATTTTTATGATAATTGACAACCAAATACAACCCAAGAAAGCTAAGCTGATTAAAGAGCTACTACATCAGATAAATTAACAAATTTCAAACTCAATTTAAATTTAACAAATAAATTAGGCCGAAACTTTCAGACAAACTGAAGTATCATGGATAAAATATTCAGCGCGGTTGATCCATCATCGATAATTCAAGTCTGCTAATATATGTCATCTATTAAAAAGAAAATTAAAATAAGAAAAACACAGAGTTGGCCAAGAACAATAAAATGTGTTTATGAGAGAGAGGGAGAGAGAAAACAAATATGGTAAGAAAGTTCACAGAAAAGTGAGACTAAGAAAAAAAATGAAAAAGGCAAAGAGAAAAGCAAAAGTCTTCAAAATCAACAAAATTGAAAGAGTAACCTGGGAATTGAAGTTCTTGAAAATGATTTTCCGACGACATGGCAATTTGTTTCGAGGTTTTCTTGAACAAGTTCTTGAAATTCTACAGAGAAAATAGAGAGAGGAAGAGAGAGAGAGAGAGAGAGAGAGAGAGAGAGATGGAGGGAAGTTTCAAACGCGACTAGTGTATTATAAACCACATAATTCATAAATTAATTTTAAAACCAACGGATTAATAGAGTAATTAGTGTGAATAATAACCGAGCGTATAAAAAAAAGAATATTGATAATGTCACTAGCCACTGCGTTTCAATGCGTAACAGCCCAATTCGAAACCTTTCTTCTCACGCTGATCGGATGTTTGGCCAATGATGAACGTCCACGTGTAATTCACACACTGAGTCTTTGCTAAATTATTTTCTTTAAAAAATCGGGCGGGAAATTATTGTGAGAGGATTTTTGTAATTGAATTTTTAGTACTAAAAAAAAAAAAAGGAAAAAAAAAAAAGGCAAAGTCAGAAGACAAACCATATAGAATTGGAGCGTCTACTAATAATTATAAATCATAAAAAGAAATTCTTAAAATGATTGAGAAATTGACAACGACATGGAGTCCACTACATGGTTTTTACTGCTTTTTCTTTCAAATTTAAACAATTATTGAATAGTATTTTAAAATTTCTATTAATTGAGTCAAATATTTGTAATGTTATGTTATACAAGTTAATGAAAGGGTTAAACTGATGAATTTGAAAATTAACAATAAATTATTGTGCAATTATATCAAATCAAGCCCATAATTTTACAGCAACGAATATATGGGTGAATTTTTTAAATTTGAGAATTTTGTATAATTCACCTGTCTTGAAGCCTTCAATGCTTGACGCATGAGAGAGTAAACATCAATGAACGTGAAACTTGTTTAATATATAATATAGTATAATAAATTTTATTTTATTTTATAAGTGTTATTATCTTACTGCTATGTCTTTTCTCTGTGTATTAATTTGTTAATCAATTGAGTAATGTTACATTGTATTTGGAAAATATATTTGTACTTGTAGCATTTCTCATACGTGACATAACTTTTGAGATCTAAATAATCTATAATCTTCCCACAAAATTATAATAAATAGTTGTGATTTATACATGTTCATTTCATTAATATATGATAGGAAAAATAACGACGCTTAAAACAAAAATATATTTTTATTCATAGAAAAAAAAGTATTTTAGATAATAAATACTATTTTTATTAGACATATATATTCTTTGATAAGCATGAAAAATTTATGCATTTTTGAGTTAATTGGTGATATTATAAAAGTGAATTCTTTTAAACAGATACATAGTTACGTTTATTTGAATAACTTCCTATTAATACTTCTTAAATTCTCAAAAACAAAACGATACAAGTGCTTAAAAAAGTTCATTTTATTTATTATAAAGTTTTAAATAATTATTATATTATAATATCCAATTGAAAATTAATTAAAGACCATTCCTAAATAAATTATTAATACTAATTTGAAACATATAAATTTTATATTTTGCCTAACAAAAGTTACCTAATTATGTATAATAAATAATAAATTCTGCAAAACATAAATAAAAATTACGTTACGTATTTAAAATAAAATTTGTTTGGGCCCTTGCCTTAGTGGGGGCCCTAGGCAAAGGCCCTAATGGCCTTGCCTTTTAGCCGGCCCTGCCTCTGCTATACACAAAACTAAGCAAATCCATGTTTAAACTAAAGAGCACAGCCGCTACTTGACTACAGGAGAACAAATAAACTTTTGCTTCTTGATGAAATAAAACCAACACAGAGATAACCAACCTAACCCCCTCTGTAGAGCAGAATCTATAGTAGCTCATATCCAGATGATTAGTACAATCTGGTTACCTCCTTCATCAGCCCCATCCAGATTCAGTCCACGTGCACCATAGCACCATTATCAGCAACCATTATCATCAGGCATTCAATCTATTTTTTCTTCATCATCTGTCATCTCTAAAATAATTAGACGAATAACATTAAAAAAGATTCACATTCCAAGTTAATGACATAGAACACGAGCATAACAAAGGGTGTCAAAGTGAAGCAAAATTTTCATGATCAATTGAGAAATACAATTCAATAGTTTCCCAATATTGAAGATTCGCCCATCCAGGCTCACAACTGTTGGATTAAATTCATTCAGAATGGTTCTCTAAGCGCTTGTTTGCTAACGTTTTTGGTTTTGGTTTTGGTTTTTTCTCTGAGTTGTGTGTAATTTACTTAGCTCAGAGATTACTTAAAGGTTAATTGGAGTTGGTACTGTGAAGGAAAAAAGAAAAACATAAACCACCAAACCAAACGAAAAACGGTTCGAAATGGGTTTTCATTTATTGTCTATGTTTTCTTTCTCCTTCACGCTTAGAGGTCTTGCCAACAACTAACAATTAAACTAAGCAACAAGAGAAAAACCAATAAACATAAACGTCAACAAGCGAGGTGTAAGCTATTGCACTTTACTGATGGTCTTTTTCCAGCCCCTATAATACTTCCTGTTATAAATTTATGTTTATATTATCCTTTGTAATCTTAGCCTAGCAAGAATTCATTCTTAAGCTCTATTCATATATACTAAAGCTCAGGGAACACGTGCGGGAGGTAGGGACTCCTCAGCCCCCAGAAAAAGTAAACCATGTACAAGAAACAGACAAAAAGGACGTCAAGAGAGGCAATTGAGTGTGGTAACTAGCCGTCTTATTACTTCTACGTTTTAAAAACCACCTTTTAGTACCTCTCCTCGGGGCTACGGAAATAAATTAAACAACTTTAAAGTTTCAATCAAGCAAACTTGAGAACAATCCCAAAACATCAATGAGACTAAAATGTGGTCATACATACCTAAAATTTTCAAACCAGATTAACTTCGAAAGTGGAGAGATCAAGATGCATCTCATGGTCATTAGAAGCGAGATCAAGTTGCAACTGTTGCATGTCGTGGTCGTGCGTGGAGAGATCAAGTTGCATCTCATGATCATGTGTGGAGAGAACAAGCTGCATGTCCTGATCCTGGGTTGTAACGACTGGAGAAGCTTTAAATGGGATAGTTGGCGTATATGGTACAGTCGGAGTATACGGGACAGTTGGAGAATAACTGATCTGGTAATTTACCAGTGTTGGTCCAAAGATATTGAATTTCCCAGCACTGCTGAAAGCTACTTCTGCATCAGAACTCCTCTTAAAGATAACTCTAGCACGACTGCTCTCTCTATCAACTTCTGTTTCACTTTCCTTCAGAGGCCCAAAGCGCTTAAACATCCTATTCAGATGTGCTTCTGTGGGAACAAATCTCATCTCAGAGAAATTCATTATAAGTTCTGCTGGTGCATTCTCGTCCACATAGCCAGCAGGCTTCTCTGTTGCCGAAGCATGATTACCATTAGAATAGCGCTTCCTGGAGTAAGACCTACGGCCTTCTTGAAGGGGCTTTTCTGTTTGTGCAAGCACAAGTTGATTATCTTTCTTCCTGTTTCCACGAGAACCTTGCTCTTCAGCACCATTTTGGATGACCCTGTCTGTCCAATATGTGTCGTTCATGTCATCAAATTCGAAAGTTTCAGACCCAAACATAGAATTGGACATTTTCTTCCTTTTGCCACTGACCTTGTCCGTAACCATAAGCTCCAACCCAGAATACTGGCCCTGAATTACTGAATTCCTAAAATCAGAGAAGAAACTAACAATAATATTCGACAAGCTGTCCTCATTCATGGGATCCTGTGCTGCAAACTGAAGCTGTAATAGTAGTTCATCTAATGATGAGTACTCCGTTGGATCAATCACTCTTCCTCTAGCATCCTCAGGACTCTGGAAGGAAATGTCATATCCATCCCCGGAAGGTCTCTCAACGCTTCCATCTAGCTTCTGGAACCTCTCATTGTTAGACCTCATTATAGGAGACCCAGTCAGCTGACTGGCAGCTCTACGCATGCATTCCCCAATCTTAAAGGATGGCTTCGGAAGAGGAGGCGAAGAATTAGAAACTTTTGCAACAGAAATAGTTCTTCTACCATCTTGCATTGCTGAGTCATCGCCATGGAAATCAGCTCCTTTCCGTCTCTTGCCAGAACCATACTCATCATCTGCTGAATCTAGAGCGCCACCCATCAATTCTGACAAGCTTCTTTCTTTTAATTTAGGATACCCACCATCCCTTAAATTATGTTTACGCTTATGAGTGCTGTTCTGTATTAACATTTCCTGGCCAGAGGAAATCTGGCCATCATCCCTACAAATGGGTTTTGCATGCTCATGTATTTTATCCTCTGAAAGTGAAGCATCAGTATCATTTTCCACCAAGTTTCCACATAACTGAAATTCAGGCAAACTACAATAACCCTTTAAATGGTAGAAGGCCTGCAACTGAGCCTTAGCTATCACAAGTTCTAATCGGTTACAACTACCACATGGGAATTGTGCTAACCCTTTAATATACTGGATCAATTTATCAGCTTGAAAAGAACTACCACTTGCAGACTCATCCAATCCATCTCTTCTACTTGATTCCTGTCGAATTCCCGCATTTTCAATTATCTGAAATTTGATATTGTCGTAGGAATCTTTTGGTATGCAAGAGCATGCCAGCCCCAATTCTACTCGTCTTGAAACTTCTTCCAGAGAAGAACTGACAGCATTTTGGAAATTTTCCGAATTGCACTGCCTCTCCATCTGGGAGAAATGAGAGCGAAAGCTCTTTAAATTAGAAGCTTCATTCCAAGCAAATGTCTTGTCCCCAAAATATGCTACCAAAAAGCAGTCCTTTCTATGATGTTTCATTGCCTTTTCAGATGCATCAGTAAAATCAAATATCTGTCCAGGCCACCATGGATGGCTCTTCACTTTGCCCCAGACTAAATCAGACACTGAAATCACACCTTCATTTTCTGGTGGCAGATCATAACTGGGTTGGTAAACAATTGACGAGCTCTCAGGCATTACAGTTTGCCACGTAACAATTTTTTCCTCGCCAGTTTTCAGATGTATATAACTAGTTTCTTTTTCCATTTCTAGGTCTTGCTCTCCATGTAAACCAACATCCTCAGCATCAGTAACTTTTTCCCCAATTCCTATGTCCTGTGCAATATCTCTCTCAGTCACAGAACTATCAGTCGTATCTAAACACTCTTCAATCTTCAATTTTTTATCATCTTCTGAATGCCCAGGTACTTCAATTGCAGAATTTAAAACCCCATCAGTGTCCATCTGTGCAACACCCCCAGGATCAGTACTGCCGGTGTCTGTTTCCGTGCTCCTCCAGACTTCCTCAGTCTTTGAGTTTTGATTATTTCCTGAACAAGGATCCATACATTCCATATCAACAGAGTTAGGGGCCTCAACATTTGGATTCACCAAAACATTCTCATCAGGTGCAGTAGCTTCAGTTTGAACTACTTCAGGTGCAGTAGCTTCAGTTTGAACTACTTGTGAAGGCTCAGAAGAGGATGTCACATCTGCACATAAATTGTCTTGATTTTCAGGCATTGCACCCATTTTCTCACCATTTTCCTGTTTCTTTTCAACTTCTATTTGCTGCTCTTCACGAACTCCAACCTGATTTGCATCAGTAACTTTTTCTTCAGCTTCTATTTCTTGCACTGTACTAGCACCAACTGGATTAACATCATCAGTCACACTCTTTTCCATGCGTCCGTCAGACTTTGAGGCTTGTTCACTTTCAGCTGGACCAGGAACTTCATTATTGGAAATTAAAACTTTTTCATGTGTTGCATCTGAACCAACCTGTTCACCATCGTTAACTTTTTCATCTATTTCCATGTCTTGCCTCGTATTGTTGTCTAAGCTCTCATCAAGCTTTGAGTGCTTATTTTCTTCAGGATTTGAAAGAGCCTTGGAATCTGCATCTGCAGCTTCAACCGCATGCACATTACTGTGAATTTTGTTGCTCTCACCAAGTAGCTCAACCTGTACTTGCTCATTCTCTACTGTTTCACTTAAATTCTTACCAAGAGCAACGGTCTCTCTAGGTGCAACTTTGGAACTCAAAAGGCCGCCTTCATCCACTACTGCAGGTTCCCCAGTAACAGTAGCTTGGCTTTGTCCATTTACTGGTCCTTTCGGATTCAAATCATCTTCATGGACATCCACAGTAGCTTTGCCCTCATGAATTTGAGTCTGTACGTTTGAATTTTCCACAGTTGTTGAAGAACACACAATCATAGTTTCAATACCAGGATTCCATACCTCATCGTCTTTAAGACCAACTTTATGTGTCTTCAAGTCATCGGGCACACTAAGATGACCAACTGATTTCCCATCTTGATCCACAGCCTCCTCAACGAATCCTGCTGATTCCACACTTTCTGTTACAATAACTTCCTGAACAACTTTTTGGGTTTCTCCACCTGAAGAACCATCTGGGGAACCTGTTAACCCATTTTTTACTCCAGGATCCTGGATAACACCACCATCAACAACATCAACTTCCTTTTTATTAACATTCTCATTGGCATTATTCTCACCTGCAACCACTTCTCTACAAGTATTTTCACCCAACTCAGCCATTTCTCCTTTGTTGCCCTCCTCCTCCCTCACAACCACCTCAACTTCAAGAACTTGGGTGTCTCCACCTATGGAACCTGCAACAGCAGAAGAATCATCAACACAAGATGCAGCTCCTGCATCCCGAGCTTCATCATCACCACTAGCCTTTAGCTGCTCCCTACCTGTATCATCCTCTCCTGCTTCCTTCATACTTGCATCCGCCATCGCAACAACCTCAACCATTTCAGTAGCCTGAGATCTTTCTTCCAGAGATTCTGAATTTCCCAAAGAACTCTCAATTTCAGTCTCACTTTTGCGATTCAATGCTTCCTCACCCAAACCACCAGTACCTCTTAAATCCGACCCATCAACTGCACCGCCTATAGAGTTTGCACCTTCCTTCGAACCCACCTCAACCTCAGCCAGTTCACCATCACCCATCTCATCGTCCAAGTTCTCCCCACTCCCACTAGTACAAACGCCACCAACATAAACATCAGAACCCAAAACCTCCACCATTATGTCCCCCCCATTACAAGAATCACCTTCCCCAGCTGCCACACCTTCAGAAAAAGACCCCTCAATCTGACCCTCAACCGTACAAGACACAGTACTCACTAGGGTTTCTCCAGTCACATGCTCACTCACAGTCTGTGTGGATTCTGAAACGCTAACCACAGAAACATCCTTCTTCTTGTTTTCATCCATTGAATTATTATCTGGGTATTTTCCAGAACCATACAAAAACAGCTTCCTTCATAAAAAAATATATAAATAAAATAAATAATTAAAGAATTCGATAAACCCTAACTATCACACTGAACAAATATATGCATAAATTAACGAAAATAAAACAAAGAAACATAAACAAAAAAAAACAAAAAGAATTGAAACTTGGAAAGATACAGGGACGAGTTTAAGATCACGTTCATACCTTGTTAGATCTTCTGGAAAAACTGAACCTTTTGAGGGTTTGGGTTACTCTCAGAGAGAGAGAGAGAGAGAGAGAAAGTGGTTTGGGCATAAGGTAGGTGTCCTTTAAGAGATCTAAGAAAGTAAAATTGAAAAAAAAAAATTATAAACAGAGCCCGAATATAATGCGATGTTGTCCTTTTTCTCACTTTTCAGTGATTGGTCAGCATTGCAGCTTTGCTTTGTGTAATTTCAAGATGAACGAGCTAGTTTTTGTTGTTCACAATTTTGGCTGTGACGACCCAATAGAAGATTAACACGTTTGCATTTCCATTTTTTTTATTGTACCTTAATAGGTGGTAGATAACTTTCCCTGTCATCTGAGAAAGACGAAATTATTAGACGTTCGGAGGTAACTATAAATTGAAAAAATGGTTAGAAATGGAGATGTCAAACCAAAAAATGCAATTTTTTTAATTAAAAATAATTTAAATATAAAAATTATCCGTTCATAAATAAATTAGAAAGTATGTTATAATTGTTATTCTATTTAATTTATATAATGTGAATTTAGAATTGCAGGGCATTATTCTAATAATTTTTTCTTTATTTGATATACATAAAGTTGAATATATTTAAAATACCAGACAGAGCATCTAACAATTTGATTTTCGTAAAAAATATTCTCAACTTTCAAATTAATTTGATTAAATTTTCACTTAAATAACAAAATTGATCCGTCTCTTAGATTTTTATTAGAGTTACAAATTTAACAACTAGTTTTCAAATAATTTATAGAAATAAAAGTATGTCAATTAATCAACATTTTAAAAAATTAATATACAAATAAAATATATAAAAATTGAAATATAGCATGCATAATAAATTGTTTTAATCCATATTTTATTAAATTTTATTCAAATAACAGTTATAAGTGAAACGTACATTATTTTATATATCATATCTATTTGCATGCTAGTTGATTAATTTTGTCAAACTCGAAAAAAATGGTTTTGTCTGTATCTCATTTTCTTTTCGTTAGCTGACTTTGCTTTGAAATTTCACAAGATTATTATTATCATATTCACGTTGTTTGATCATCCTTTCAGGCAATTGGTTTTAGTAGATAACTTGGGTTTTCATGAGTTGAAAAATATTAATCAGTGGGAAAAAAAAATTAGTCATTTTAAAACGAGATAAGGTTGCAGTGCTACAATTTGAAATAGAGTGAGCACTGCTATATCTACACATCACGAGTCGTGATTGATGTCGCAACATCAACAGACAAACACATCTTTTGCCTCCATCAACTAATTAGGTGTTGCCTCATGAGTAGTAAATAAAAGTTGGTTGATAGATATTAAACTTCAAGACAATAACCATCATTTGCGAGTTCAAATATGCAAGTAACTTATTGGGGAAAAGAAATGCCAAATGCACGAAAATATATATATATATATATATATATATATTAATCTAACTTCAGCTATTAAGGAAACAATAACATCAATCATACTTATATTTAAATAAATAAATTGAGTAACTTGAGAAAACAATGATTGAAATTGGTATAGTAATTGGGTCATTGAGCTTTGAAACTTGATAACTAAAATATTCTCACCGAAGATATCTTTTGTGCCATTTTGGGCTACACCATTTCTTCCTAATGGGTAATGAAAGTCACCTGAGCATTGGAACTTCTTTTCACACACTAAACAAACTCCATACACACTTCCTTTTTTTGGCCATTCAATAGGAAAACCATTCAAATGGTGCAATTCAAACACAAGCAAACGTTTAGTAAATAGTAACATTCACAGGCATAGCATGGTAAGGTACGTATTCTCCACCTTTAAACATAAAAAGTTAAAGAAAAATTGGTCCTCATCTCACGTAAGAAGTGTATACATTCAATATATTCAAACTATAAGCTTATTATAGCTTAAAAAAACACTTACCAATCGAAAACGAAATTTATTAACCATATAGTTTAAGTACATTTCCACTCAAACCAATAGGCAAAGTGCATGTAGCACACACATATATACGTGATTGGTAGAATCTGGGCGTACGTGGAAAAGGGTTACAGGCTTGTATTAAAAATTAGCAGTGAGCAATGTTACTTTCAATCTAATACGATCAAAGTCAAAAGGACCCCAAATATGAAAGAGGTGGGTGCACAAAGGGTAAGAGGATTTAATTATAATTAATTAGATTAATATTTTGAGGGTCAAAGTTGGTTGCAAGAATTATCATGTAAGGTGGTTCTTACCAAGTAATTGCACTGTTACATTAATGATTTGCTGTCTATAATAAAATGTCATCAAAACCAGCTGTTCAATCTTCAAAGTCTTTGTAATCTTCCAGCTCAAATAATATGTAGTTTTTGTTTTTTTTTTGAGATACCGTTATGATTCCACAACTAGAATATCAATTTTTCTCTAAATCCATATTATTTTCAGTTTATTAGTAGTTATTTAGTATTTAGGATACTAAATATATCACTTACAATAATAAAAGAGTTTTTTTTTTGCACCACTAAACTCTAAAAAATGCATAAATTGTAAATTACCCTATAAATTAGGATATTGATTTCAACATCTTCTAAATTTTAAAAATAATTACAAATTATCTTTGACTCATGAATACATATATTTTTACTTTATGATATTTTTTGAATTGTGAACACTTATTTCAACCTTTTCACATAAATATATATATATATATATATAAATATTTAAAAATAATTATTTTAACATAAATATATATATATATATATATGTAAATATTTAAAAATATATTATGTTTATGAGCTAGGTGTAATTTAAAACCGTTTATAAAATTTGAAACCATTTCTAAAATCCAGAAGGTATTAGTACTGATTTTATATTTAATGAGGCAATTTTTAACTCTGTGCAAATACTCTCGTCAAAACCTCAAAATAAAAATGAGTAAGATCTTTCTACAAATTGCTTAGAACTCTCATGAGAATTTTGGACTTTGCTACAAGAACATATATACAATAAACAAAAATAGCAAAAACAAACATTTTTTCTATATATATATATACATATAGAGAGAGAGAGAGAGAGAGAGAGAGAGAGAAATGTTATAATATGATAAAGATGCAGGCCTAATGCAGCAAAGTTCATGAATGAAACTGAAGCCATCCCAAAAGCAGAACCCAAAAGATCTGGGCAAATAATAATAATAAACATAAGATGGCCTTCTCTATTACATTAATTTCCCTTTTTATAATAATGGTTCACAGTTCAGGCTGATCACATAGATAATGTTAGAGAGAGAGAGAGAGAGAGAAGAGAATGAAAGAATCTTATCAAACACCTAAGAATTAAGAATTTAAAATTAAAAAATTGAAAAGAAAAAAGAAAAGGAGCTACTACAGATCAGATAATAATGTAGTTCTGCGCAGCCACCACCACCTTCAGCTTTGTTATTTTTGCCAACTAAGTGCCACCTTTTATCCAACCTTTTTAAAGCTCTCACCTGCGCCAACTGTACCTATTCCACAGCCAAGCACACTGTAATTTGTATTATCAGTTTTACTTCTACTTCTTCTTCATTTCCCATTAATTAAACAAATACAACACATATACATATATAAATACAAAAAATCACATTATTTTTATCATACACTTGTATTATGCATCAACCCATTTGCCATTCATGCCTTATTCGCAAAACGCAATGATTTTTAAACATACACATTTCAATGGATTATCATCACTAATACTGATAAAATGCATTGTTAGTTTTTTTTTTCTTTAATTATTTTTCAAGGTTGGGCTCATCGCCACATAAACAGCCAGACAATTAAAGACAAATGGCAATAAATAAGACCTTCATAAGCCTTAAAGCTAAGCTGGATTACTGAAACAGACAGTTGGCAGCGTGGACCTGAGGACGGATTACAAACTCACGTGACACAATGATTCCCAAATTTAACATCTCTTTGCTTTTTGTTGCAGAACATTGACCAGGACTATGAGGTTTTGAGCATGTTACGTTAGCACCACCGTCGTAAAAATACATTCAAAAAAGGTTTAAAAAATGTCAGAGTGGTTTTAGAAGCTAATTAAGTACCTGGGTTGGGAGCAATTGAGGCAGATTTGGACATGATGGCAGCTGGGACCGTGGTGATGGGTCCGGCTGTTGTTGGTGGGAACATGTGGACGGGTAGGCCCATTGTCTGTGATTGATGGTAGTGATACAGCGGGTACATTGGCATCAATGTGTTCGCACCCATCATAGGTTGCCCTGATGGGTACACTTGTGAGTAATGGCCACCCATGTACGATCCCCCATTGTAGCTCAGCTTCTGAATATATGCCGGTCCATTGCAAAAATGTAATTTAAGAATATGGTCATGATGCTAATTAGGAAACTAAATCAGGTTATAAATTGAGAATTTTAGACTTTAAAATGTGGTCTAGGGGGGCCCAAAAGTTGTAGTGCCCCATGAAAAAAAACAGAGGTAAAGAAAATTGTTAGTAATTATTTTCATCAATTAAGAAAAGGTAAAAGACGGAAAATGAAGCGACGGCGTATTAAGATCCACTTACGTGATTGTAGCTGACATCAGCGGCAATGTACGTCGGGGAGTATCTAAATACAGGGAAGGTTTTTATAACGTAAGGTGAAGCCTATGATAATTTACAATGCATCCGACAAAAGGAACGAAAACGACAGGTGACAAATTTGCGTACGTAACGTACCCGTAGAAAGGAACGGCCTGATGATGATGATGCTGCTGCTGATGATGAAACGGCGACGCACCAGCTGGCGTTCCTGTCGGGTAGTACCATTGCACGTGATTTGCAGGTGCAGACGACATAGACCTCGGTCCGACGTTAGATCCTTCACGATCAAAACAAACTTTTTAGACCTTAATAGTCCTTACTATTTACAGAAATACCACGACACTGTGTTTTTTCTTCTTCCACTTTCAGGGCATTGAATATACACAGCACATACCTTGCTGAGGAGGAGTAGCGGCGGCGTTCGAAGCCGACCTTGGACGGCGAGCGCCGAGAGAAGCCAGATTACAGTTGGCTCGGCGGCCATTGATGATCGGCGTAGCGTCCTCGCAAGCCTTCTTGGCAGCTTCAGCCTCCTTGAAAGTCACCTACACATGTACACAAACAAAACAATAACTATTAAGAATCAAAATCCACAACAAGACGACCCACAGTAAGACATGCAGAGGAAGAGACTTACGAATCCATAGCCCTTGGATCTGCCGGTGAGTTTGTCAGAAATAATGACGGCCTCCAAGATCTCACCGTACTTCTCGAAGTGTTCTCGCATGGCTTCCTTCGGAGTTTCCCATGCCAAACCTCCGACGAAGACTTTGGTCAGCGTCGTGTCGCCGAACTGCCCATTAATGTTGTTGCTCATCGTCATTGTTTCTCTTTGTACTCCCAGTTCGTCGTCTTGTATATATGTTTTTAAGCAACCTGGGTTTTGATATGTTTATATATATATATATATGTTTATGTGTATCAGAAACCTATAAAGCTAGAGATAGAAAGAGAGAGGAGAGAGAGAGAGTGAAGGAGCTTTGGGGGGAGAGAGAAAGGGAAGGAGGATATTATAAGGAAGAGGAAGTGGAAGGAGTGGAGGGTGGGAGTGGAAATAACAAAAAAAGGAAAAAATGGGAAGTGAAACACAGAGAGACAGACAGAGAGGCAGACAGATAGACAATGGCGAGGATATGAATATCATCAACGTGAAATTTGTACAATCAAATTGCACAACGAATATACACAACACCCACCTACACTTTCTGATACTACCTATTCTATATTCGTATTCGTATTCTTCTCTCTGTGAGTCTGTGTGTGCTAAGACAGCGTTTGCCACTTGGCTCTGGGCATTTATTATGTTTCTGTTTTCTTCACGGTGTGTATGACTGACCGCTTGCTGGCTCCACGCGCTTCCACACTCGCCGATGTCTTTGTTAGATTACGAAAGGTAAAAATATATAAATTTGGATTAAGGATTAAAATGGATAATTGATTGAAGTCTAATGATATTGAAGGCATAATTGTAGGAAGTAATTGGGTTCCTAAAATTAATCATAATTGATTAATTAGAATGACTCCTGTAGTTTTACAGTTCAACATCTACTTTCTTTATTGCTATTTTTGAAATTAGCTTCATTTTTTAAAATGTATGACTTAATTTACTAAAATTTGAACTACTATTATAAATATGTCAAGTACTATCATCATAGCACCTGGGGGTGTGGCTGTGGAAAGGAAGTAATCGTTCCATCATACTTTTAGAGTTGTGGTTCAGTCTTGCAGTCTCGTTATTACATCAGATGTACTTTTACTTGAATCGTCAGGTGGAGGAGAATCTGTTAGGCAGTTAAACCAGCTGCTTTAGACTCTTATAAGGTTGCAAAGCTGGAGTAGCAAGAAAGCTCTATCCATTAACAGAATTTTAAGCTGATGAGATCCACATCAAAATCCTTTTTTATTGATAAAAAAAAAGGTACTATTATCATACTTGAAAAAAGAGTGAGGGATTGACATCCAAACAAAAATAACAATAGTCAACTTGTGTTTAATGGTTAAAATTTTTCTATGTAAGTTGATCAACTTTGTACAGCTTTATTAATATATAGGATGGTTATAGAGCGTGACGGAACTGCAATGCCCCTCCTCATAAGAGTTTTTTATACCTCACCCCTACCTTAATCTCCTTATATGGAAAATGAAATGTGACGAAGTAGCGCGGGGTAGAAATTCTCCGTTACAAAGTAGAATAATAAAAAATCTCATTTTATATTTTTCTTTTTAATATTAATATTTTTATATCTAATATATAATTTAAAAATAAAAATATATATGTAAAAAATAAAAGATTAAAAAATTAGGGTCAGTGGATTATTTAAAAATGTATAAGAGATTTAATATATATATATATATATATATACATATTTATATGGGGTGGGGATGGTATTAATACAATTTCTACAATAGAAAGCTAATATCACAAACTATAAATGTATTATATAGTAAAAAAATTGTTAATATATAAGCTAATATTATGGATAATAAATTAATTTTATTAAATTTTACGTGTCTAAATCACAGCATAATATAAAGTCCTGCCACGAACTAATTATAATTCATTTTTTGGTAATTAACTAATTATAATTCTTGTAATGAAAGCTTTTGAGTTTGTGGTTGCGCGTACTTTACACGCATCCGCTTAACTCCTAAATTCGGTCGTGGGTTAAAAAACAAAGCGAACCCATGGTTTAGCCAAATAAGCCTGTTGACCCTCAAAAACTGGACCGCTTGCGTTCTAATTCATTTTTATTTATTTATTTTTTATTTTAGAAAATTAATGATAAAAAAAAAACCTAAAATAAAATGTTTATGCATGATTGACGATTAACGAGATTGAAGCCGGATAACATGCAATGTGAAATGGAAAGGAAAAAAAAAATTGGTGTCCAAAATTATAAGGTCAATTAAATATATCTTCTTCTTTGTTTTTTTGTTAAAATTAAATATATCTTATTGAATACTGATTAGTGGATTTTTCTAATGAGCAAAAAATATAGTTTTTTTATTTATCGAATAAAAATATAATTTCAATATGATACATGTATTTTATAAAAGAAAAAACAATGTGATATCAATTTGATTAGATCTAAGATAGCAACGTAAATGTGGTAATTCTCAACTCTTCATTTTTATTTATTTGTTTTTCTGGTAAACTATTCGTTTTGTGTTTTTTTTGGGAGGTTTGTAATAATTAAGGGATCAAAGACTTTTACTCAATTATATATCTGACAGTGACGTGGTGGATAAATAATTTTGGTAAAATTTCAATAAACCTTGCATTACTCACTATATATGTAAGCTAATATTTTTTCTTTTTTACTATAATTTTTCAAGGGTGTGATACAAAGACGGATAGTATTGCTAGAATTTGGGTAAATTCAGACATATATATCGCATGTTTGAGGATAAAATTAAGAACTCTTAAATTTGGCCACAGCTAACAAAATATACCTACAAATTAGTTAATAATAATAATAAATAGAAAAAATAGAACTACCAAATTAAATTCAACTATTAATTTGGAGTCAAATTATAGTTACCAAGTTCTTTTTATCGATTTATCAAAAAAAAAAAAAGTTCTTTTATCGATTTCTTAATAGTAATTGATGTGACAGCATTAAATTAATTTGTTCGTGTGTGGACCTTATTTATTATTCTTTGAAAATGTATGCACAGTATTTTGTTAGTTTAATATTATGAATTCCAAAATCGTTGCATACATATGTATATGTTTCACAACTAGGACATAGTTAAATAAAATTAGGCAATTAAAAATAAGAAAATAACTAGGAAATTTTTTTTTGAAAATAGTGAAAATTTGTATAAATCATCACAAGTTGTCTGTATTACTGTAAGAAGCATGCCAACGATTGTAGTGTCCTGTAGCAACTTGTTTTTACATATATCAAGTTGTACAATAGAGACATTAATTTGTACTATATGACATAAAAACAACACTATGCATTGTTGGCGTTATAACATAGCGTTGTAACATATTCGTTTGTAACTAATAATCCTAATTAAATTTTGAACTAAATAAATTATATATAACCCAAGAGAAAAAATCAAAATTCATAAGCTTTTCCAAATGGGCATTAAATTCATTGATCGGTTTTATAAGTAATTTAATACAAGTGAATTCATATAAGGTAATGTTTGTAAAAAACAATTGTAAAGAAATAGAAACAAATCATCTTTTAAAAAATTATTAACTATTAACTCCAAAACATAATTCTATGTTGTATTAATATAAGTTATCTTATATTTTGTTAAAGTGAAAAATAATAAAATAAGTGATTTGAAATCAGCAAATGAAATGCAGGGTTAATTGAGAAATTGAGATGGTGTGATAAAGTATGGCAATAATTTATTTAAAATTTATTTTATTACTTTAAACTTGCAACTCAAGAGATTTCAATTATAAATTTCTACACTTTTAATTAAAATAAATAAATAAATAAATTTCTATACTTAAATACCTTATATTCACAATTTGTAAATTCTATTGCAAAAACAGAGAAAACTTTCATAACAGAATTTAAGAAAAACGACATGTCGTAGGGTGAAGCGAGAAATGCTACAGCTCCAACGGAGCGTGTATTTGATGCGAGTGGGGGAAAGTGACGACACAAATTTTGGAAGGAGGAGCAAAAGGCCGTACGTTAGAGAGAGAGAGAGAGAGAAGTGGGAGTGGGTCCCAGAAATTATAACGAAACTAACGTACTAAGTACTGAGACAGTGCGACGTGCAGTCCGAGAAATGGAAATCGGCGAATACGATAACAACGGTCTCTCCTGATTTGGTCGCCCACAGGTTCTTTTTTATTCGGTGCATTCACTCACCCCAGGCTCCGCTGAACCTACCATCCAATACCAGCTTGCCATCTAATAAATATAATTAAATACGCTCTTAATATAATATTAAGTCCGTAATAGGTTAGCCTTGCATATCGCGTGGCAGCAAATGATTGGTGGAGAGAAAACTATTATTATATTGCCAGCGTTTCGAGAGCAATGAATCACCTGTTGTTGTAAACAGCGAATCACGTGGACCCACAGCTCTATACTGTGGCCAGGGGCTCTCGTGTGGAAAAAATACTCTATACTTCCGGAATAGTAATTCCTACTTCGCGGAGATTATATTATATAATATTTTATTAATATTTATATTTATACGATATGATATTAATCGAATAAAAATTAATACTTTAAAAGTATCAAAGTTTATTTTCTTCGTCGTGTGGACACTTCTATCCCATTTTCATTTGAAAGTTAAAAGGATCACTAAATACTAGGCTACTAAGCTGATGTGAATTGTATTCTTATTTGATTGCTTAATTTAAATTTAATTTTTCTTTTCAAAAATTTGACTTTTTATACTTTTATAATATAATAATTATTAATTATTTATTTTATAATACCTAGCTGCCACAGTACTCCTTAAATATATTGGTAAATTTTTTTAATGGCTGTAAAATTGCAGGAAAAAATCATGCTCTCCATCAATTTCAGTTTTTTTTTGGTAAATAAAAATAATTTTAATGTAAAAATTATTATCCTAAATTTTATTAGGAGATAGAATCTTATTGTATTTAGCAAGACTGAGTATATTTAGAGCTTTAATAAAAATTTATTAAAACTCGAACTACAACTCTTACAAACGAATATGAGAATTCGATCGACCTTTTTACCGCTGGATCACACCCCCATATGCCTATCAATTTCAGTTTTAGATCATTCATATAGACACAATGTGTCAAGTTCACGCTCTATTACATGAGTTGCATTCCATTGTCTCGCAGTCCAATGGCCTTCCTTTAGCTTCAAATACTTGTTAATATTTATTTATATTTTTATTTATGTATGAAATATGTATTTATTTAAAACATATATGTATTTATTTTAAACATCCAAGGGTTAGTTTAAAAAAAAAAAAAAAAAAAGGAAAAATCCAAGGGTTGCATAAGGTAAGAAAGTGTATCACAATATTACATGAAATTAATCATGTATGACATAGGATCCTGTACATGTACATTTTATTATAAACAAAAAAAAAAGATCCTGTACATTCAAAATACCCGTGTACGCTATATTATGTGGGTTTGTTTTTGACTATTTCAAAGGTTATGACTTTTGAGTATTTCTCTTGTAAATTTTAAAAACTCTTTAATTCAAAACCTCAAAATTTTACCCAAAATCGTCAATGAGGTCGCTCCTATCAGTAAGTACTGCATATACTAATTTATTTATAAGCTAATAATTTGATATTTGATTGACTTCCGTTTGAGTTCACTTATTTATGTCTAAGTTTAACTATTTTATCAATTAATAGTGTTATTACTAAATAGTTTGCGCCTCTTGTAATGGAAAATAATACCCCGGGACCATATTGAAATACATAATTTTTTTTTTTTAAGAATTTGACACTTATTAAAATGTATTAATTTTTTAAGATTTTTGTTGTCAAATAGAGTTTTAATATAAAAAATTATTGTCTAATCAACTTTATCCTTTAACACGTGTCAAATTATTATTAAAGAATGACCATATATTTCTATAACGTTCAAGGACTACTTGATATTTTCTCCTCTGGTAAAAACTCTCTAATATTTGTCCATAATTTGAACCATAACAAATAAATGAGTGTTTGATTGTAGGATTAATGCATAAAATACAATTTCATTTATCTAGTGCTTTTTGGTAACGTTTCTGTTTTCTATTTTTTAATTTTTTTCTTAAATTATATATAATTTGTTTAGTTTAAAAATTTATTTATTATTTATTAATATCCTCTCATCTTCCTATAAATATGGAGAAAAAAATGAAAATATCAAATAAAAGACTGTTTAAAATTATTTTCAGTTTGCTATTTTTATTTTTCATTTTACTTTGCATTCAGAGTTAATTGAGAGGTCTAATTAATAATAACAAACCACAATTATAATCAACTAATTTTTAGAGTAAAAAATTATATACAATTCAAGATAAAAAATTAAAATTAAAAACAAAAATGTTATTAAACATGCACTAAATGCGTAATGCGTTGAACAATTTTTTTTTTCTCGCCATGGTGTGTGTGCTGTAATTTGTTATGAAGTGAGAGAAATGTTAGGATGGTTTAGTGGTTACAGCAAATCGAATGGAAGATTAAGAATACTGAAGAAATTAGTAAGTAGATGATTGCATGCACGTCTTGTTATTAGTGGTAAAGAGCTTTGTGTGTCCTTAAAGTTCATTTATTTATTTATTATTTTTATTTTTGGAATTATTATAGGCGCGAATGAAGGAAAGCACCTTCAGTTTTTCCTCAATTTTCAACAATATATGGGACAAAAACCCAAAAGGAAAACATATATATATATATATATATATATTAAATGAAAATAAAAAAATAAATTAAAAATGTACATTTTGTCCGGCGAGATAAGAGCCAGACTTTTTCCTTTGATTTTGAATTAATGCTTTTATGCTGTCCAACTTCATGTTTTATGCTGCAGCAAAATTGGTCCAATATTCTTGCACGTGATCAAGGATTTTCAGAAACGTGTACTGCAGATTTTAATTAATTTGATTTTATTTTCTAATTTAAATTTCCAACTTATTTTATTATTTATTATTCAAAGCGTTAAGCATGTAGGATATATATCATACGTAATTTTGAGGGGTCACCTTTTGAGTTCTCATAATAGTAGAGTTTTTTTTTAAAAAAAATTGTAATAAAGCATTCTTTCAAAATAAATAATAATAAAGAAAGAAATACGTTATTAAATTTTAGACAGATATCAATGTTGGATATATTTTCATTTAAATTCAGTCAGGAATCATGTTTTAATAATAATACTTTTTTGGTGATTAAAACAATGCTCACTTAATGAGAGTTATCGGCCCAAAAATTGGGCTTCTTACTATTTATAATTTTTATAATATTTGATTTACATATTTAATAATTCTATTTTATCTGTCGTTTAACAAATTTAATGCATTTGTATACGATGACTGATTTTGTAGATTTATAATCTTTTAAGAGTTCTATATAGTTTTTATAACCTCTGACCTACACCTCTAATCTTTTCTCTGATAATTTAACAGGTTAAGTGCACTTTATATAGAAATAAAATTAGTTAAAGTCAAGTCTATAATTTAAAACGTACAAAGTTATAAAAATAATAATTTTTTTCCACTTAGCCATACCTCTCTCCGGTGGATATAATAATATTTTTTAATCTATATAAAGGTGGTTGATATTTTTATAAAAAATTTTGAAGTTGGATTTTTTTTTACAAGTATATTAATAATATTTTTAAAACATATGAAGTATAAGGATTTTATTTAGTACTAGAGGGCTGACAAAGTACATGGATATCCTCTGTATACCAAGCTAGTTCTTAAAATGGAAAAATTATACATGATATATATATATATATATGTATATTTCCATAACAATCAGTTTTCAAATATTTAACTAGAGTCTTGAAATATAAGAGTTTATTACAAACATTTTTGTGCTACCACATCAGTACAATAATTTTAACTTTGATAATAATACTAATTGCAATAAATTTGTAATAATTTTGACAAAATTTATCTGCAGAAAAGTAGCTGCCGGGTGATGGTAGAATCAAAAGCGCGTGAAGTGAACGCGAGGGGAGGCAGTGCAAGGATGGAAGGGGCATGAGATTAAAACGTGAAAATGAGTGTGTTTGGAAACCGTACTTTTGGGCTGATGCAGAGCCTGAGACTGAAAGAGAGGGAACACAGCCCACGTGCGACGACTGCCACATGTTACTCTCAATCTCTCTCTCTCTCTGGGATTACAACGTGGACAGCTGTACAGCAGCGGCAGCAAAAGGGGCATTTTCGTAAATGAACACAGTGAAGGGTTGTCGTTTTGACCAAAAGAAAAAGTAGGACAGTTGGGAGGGCGACTCAAGAGGATCTCTATTCTTTTAATCTCTGACTGCCTGACTCAGAGGGTGAGGGTGGTGCTCTCTCTGGGACGAGGTGGTGAGGTGTGGCTGTGCCTCAGCAAAAATAAATAAATAAATAATTAACAAAAAAAAAAAAAAAATTAAATTAAATTAAAAGAAACAAAAGAAAATGGGAGGAGACGCACCAGATGGGGGTCTAGAGCGGTGTGAGCTGGACCCCTTTATGGGTGTGAGTTGGCCTGAGTGGACCCTTGTTTTCCATTTTTTAAATGTTTTCAATCAAAAAAATGCAATTTCGAATTTAACTTCTTCATCTTCTTTTGTCATCCCACACCTTCACATTTCATAGTCCTGGAAAAATGGCCCATTTTATCCATTTTGGTCTATGCAGCCTTTGTTTGTTTGAAATTATTATTACTATTATTATTTTTTGGGGTGGGAAGATCAATAACAGCCAAACATCTTTAAATGCCAAATAATGGAAATGGGTCAATTTTTTTCCTAAAGTACCCAATATTTTGTCAAATGGGTATATAATTTAGAAAGTCTAAAAATAAGTAATCGACCTTAAAAAACAAGGAGATACATAATCCAAATACGTAATCAGTTAATTAAGTATGAATGAGAAGTTGGTGGAAGGAGAGGAAAGCAAAACAATTGGTTCATGACTTCATAATCCAACGAATTATGATTGAGACTGGGACCCCACATAAATTCACGTGGCAAGTAGGCAGCTTCTAAATCCAATAGTTAAATTAAATAAATCAAAATACACTAGTCATTCACTAGAACAAGCCAAAAAAAAATAAAAAAATAAAAAAATAAAAAAAAAAATATATATATATATATATATATAATAAAAAATAAAAGAAAAAAGCTATAAAAACACAGGGTGGTGATGGGAAGGGGTGGGGAGGGGGATTGAGCTGGCCGGCTCGTGCAGGCAACAAATGATGGTCACGACGTGGGTACGGAGTGGGTGTGTGAGACTCATTGGCATTGCTTTTATTTATTTATTTATTTGTATTTTAATATAAATTGAATATTAAAAATGAAATGCTATTTCTGAGAATAAATATAATTTTGAGAGACAACGCAACACACAGACCATTCACCAAAAAAAAAAATGATGTGGCCCACGTAGTATGTTGTTCTCTGATCCCTCACTCTCACTCTCACTCTCACTCACTCACTCACTCACTCACACACAGTGGTCTATTATCAAAGCTCACGTGCATGTAACGTGATACGTATCTTCCAACTATTGGGTGGCGAATGAGACATCACGTGCTGCCACGTGCACTTGTGAATTAAACAAAACAAAATAACTTCTTCATGTAATTTGTTTTGTTGGTGTTTCTGTGCGTGAAAGACAAAGCACAATGGCGTTTTCTTTGACATCCTTCGTCCTCCTACACATTCAATTTGTTCCTGCTGGACAATAATGCATAAAAAAAAAAAAGTTAGCAAATTTAGTCATTTGGTGATTTCCTGCACCTATATATATATATATATATATATATATATATTTATTTATTTTTTTTTTTTTTGGCATAACTACAACAGTATACATCCTCTACTTGTGTATTAAACATTTCAGCCTAAATACTCAATGCTATTGAAGGCTTTCAATTGTTATTTAATTGTTTTTTAGTTTCAATTTTTAAAATTATTTTTTTAAAAATAAATCAAAAAATTTATGCAAATAGACTCGAAATAATATTATTGGGCCTTTTTTTGCGGGGCCGTAGTGGCCTCACCCAATAGCCGGCCCTGTAAATACGAGGTGCATGACTTCAAATTCACCAACCTCAGTAGTTAAACTTCGATTTGATGAAAACAATTGAAGCTAATTATTTATATTAATTTTATTTACAGAAATTTATAGAAATGAATATCAACCAGATTCAAAACCCCCCAGCCCCAATCAGAACATTAACCCATCAAATTTAACACAACTTTTTTGCAGGTCATAGTATAAGAGTTATATAAAGCACACTACTACTAGTGTTGAATTCTGAACAATTTTTCCATCCTGAGTGTCCATAAAAATTTATAGTTAAAAAAAAAAAAGAAAAAGGAAAAAAAACCTAAAACCCTACTATTCGTTGCCGTGCATGGAAGGGACAATCATATGCTGTGCCTGCACAAGAAGATAAGGAACCAGAGCATTATTAGATTCAAAAAAAAAGAAACAAAAAAAAAAAAAGAACAAGAATTACCAACATAACAATTTTAAGACTACCCCATTCCCTGTCTTTTCCCTTGAAAGCAAAACCAAACAACATTATTTCTGCAAATAATTCAATCGAATTCATCAACAAATCTTTACCGCCACCAAATAACGTAATAATGAACAACATTTATTGAATTGCTAAGCTCTATCCTTTGTAAATGCAATGTACTCGTTTGAAAAAGAGATGAGAAATGGATTTGACCTTGGCAAGACATCTATCATTATGTATCATATATCCATCTGAACAATTCTAGGACAACTTATGCAAAAGAACCAAAAAAAAAAAAAAAAAACCAAAGAAGCTTTAATTATGCATCTTTAATGTCGTGTATAAAGACATGTTTATATGATTTTGAAGTTACACCAGGCACTTGAGAATTAACTCCCTGTGCCTGGACAGCCTCCAGTACTAAAAATAGTTTCTTTTTCTATATATTTAAAGATATATAAAGGGCAGAGGAAGCTTAAGAATTCTATAAACAGGCACTAAATCATAATCAATAAAATGTTTCTTTTTACATATAAATTAGCGATTAAACCTCTACAAAACAGTTTCCTTTTACACTTCTTCACTTGGCTTCACCAGGATGGGTACTTATCCAAGCACAACTTTATTTTTATAGGAAATTTAATTTCTTTCTTTTTACCCACTTTTCTCTTTTGCGAAAAGGGGCAGGGTCACAAGCAAACAAATGCAAAGCCAGCCCCCACTGAATTAACGTTTCATTGGCCTCAAAAGGGTATAAAGATGTATGTTAACCCTGTCCAGCCTGTTCAAAACTTAATCTGCCATTCTTTTATGAGCAAGTTGGACCACAAATAAAGTACTGTATCAGTTTTGATATTACACACATTCTACACGGTTAAAAGTTTCTAGTCCTCAGATGACTAATTTCACAATGTTTTACAGGAGCGATAACTAGTTATACACGTTCTACATGAAGTGGTACACAATGAATAACAAACTACTCAAAGGGCCAACAAGAAAACAGCGGAGGTAGCTAGCCCTTAAAGTATATTGCTATCAAGTTTAATTCCAGAAAGACTGTCACATGATTAGATAAGACTAAGAAGCTCAGAGAAAGAATAACTTAAATTTCATTGTTTAGTGGAAAAGCTTTTAGGAGAAAACAATAAAGTCATCATCATTTTGACAAGGGGAAACTAACAGGATGCTAATCACTAATCATAATAACTTTGATCAGCATCCATACTATAAATCTTAGGATTGGCAGCAAAGAAAAATTTCTAGGGAGAGTAGATGAAAAGGAAAGGGTTGTACCTGCTAATAAAAGCAACTAAATGCCCCAAGTCAAATCAAGAAAACTGTTGCAAAGTGTGAAAGCTCGAATATACAGAGAAGGTAGGCGAAGAGAAATGTAGAAGCTTTTTCAATTTCAACAAAAGTGGAAAAGAGTAAAGTTTACAAAGCCGAAACTGTTTATATACTGGTTCTGTAACTAAACCCACTAACTAATTCTAAACAATTCAGTAAAGTAATTAGTTACAATTAACCAACTCTAATCTACGTAGCAATTCTATTCTTATCACACAAAGAAAACACAAATGGCTGAAACACAACTTCTCATATAAAGCCTTGGTGTTGTAATGTGTACAAATCCCAGAACACACAAATAAACAAGCATCCTAGAAACATATTCCGACTCCAAACCAAAATGGTTCTAGAATGAAATTGCAGCAGGTACCTTATTGATGTTGTACCACAGAGGACCTTTCTTAATATATGGGCATCATCTCGAATGTGCTCTTGTTCTACTAGAAAGCTAAACATCTAAAATACATGAGAACAAAGTAAGCTTTAAGTTTCAATAGAAAGAAATTATGATTAAATAGGAACATGAAATTCCTCAAAACTTTCATTAATGGATAACCTCCAATTACCTCAACCTCCTAATGAACCGAAAGAAAACTGCAATAGTTACCCATAGGGAAGAAAGGCTTGGTCCTGCATTGTTTGACCAATCTATAATTAACCTCAAACGTTAGACTCCCATACACTAAGTAGAGACTAAACCTACAAACGCTAAATAATCAAGTACACACAAAATCAGAAAGCTATATTTTTTCATGGGTCAGCCATATCTAGTCATCCTTCTTTTAGCAATCCCACTGGAGGACTAGAGTTACTTGTTTAAATCTCAAAAACCTTGACAAATATAGCAAAAACTTTGAAGACATGCATATACAAAGACAAACTTGTGAATAACCACATAACTTTGCAAACGCTTCAACAAATTTTCTTAAACATCACTGACGGAACACATTCTTGTGTGCATACATAAACAAGTTCTGCCGCTTTTATTACATTCGTTTTGATAAAATAATAGGGTAAGAAAAACCAATTAGTTAATTAAACTCACTTAGATCTAATTTCTATGCATTAGGAGCATTCCTTGTACAACGCCAAGAATTATATTTCATGACAAACCAATGAATTTAAAGGTCTTCCGACATAAGATTCATTTGTTCCTAAACACTCTATTTAAATACCTCAATTAGCCCCAGGATTTTGGAGGCATTCCATAAAACACAACCATCCTAGGCACAACAATTGAAACAGACCTGATATCACTTAAAATGAATTGTAAGGGAATATAAAAAAGCCACATTATTTTCAGCCAATGAAGGGCGTATCTCAGATGGAACAACGTGAAAAAATACAGATACTAAACCAAGTTCTTCAATGAGCTCAGAATGTGTTTCCAGATATGGAGAGAAAATGAATCTGTTTTACTATACGTATGAGAATTATGCTGCAAAGATAAAAACAGAGACTTTTAACTAGTCAAATATAATAAAGATCGAAGAAGCCACAAGATTCCTTGATGCAGTAAACCTAGACTCCACCTTCTCAATAGGAGAAAAAATTCACATTGAAATTTTTGGCGCCACCAAGGGAATTGACTTTAGTTCTATACAGAAGGCATTACTTAATAAAGAATCTTGACCGTGATGAAAAAAAACCCATTATTCACTCTATAGAAAACATTTTTGTTATGAACACTTCTACAGGTTTCCAAGGTTCTTTAAATCAGTGGAATCTACAATGGCATTCCCACCAAAAGGAATGCTGACTACTCTTTTAAGGATGTGTCTAGTCAGGGCATGCTCTGTATGTAGGTAAAGAGGAAGGCAAGGATGCACATAGGGATTTCTATCTCTCTTAACCTTTACGCCATAATAATATATGATGAAAAATCATTCCTATGATTAATCAGCAGTTTTATTTTAGCTCCTTCAGACAGACAGACAGAGACATTAAAGATAATGCATTTCATTGGTATTAAGTTCATTTTAGAAGATGAATTAATTACATGGAACTAAAATGCATACATCTATTACCCAGACAACATAATTGGATAATTGAACTTAGTACGGAACAATGGTAGCAAGCAGCTTTTTCCATATTCACCAAAAAAAAAAAAAAAAAGTAACTTTTGCCATTGAGAGCATTAAGTGCTAAAAATTAAACCATTAGGGTATTCACCAATCTGTTCAAGATGACTATCCAATAAAACAACATTATTTTCACCTCCCTAAATAAGCATTAAAATGTATGCATCTGCCTAAATAAGCATTAAAATGTATGCATGTGTGTGTAGGAGAGAATTGGCAAGAGAGAGAGGATAGTTACTTGAGAACTTATGTAGTTCAATGATCCCTGATGAACAAACTGCAATATTCACCACAAACAAGAAATAGAAAACAACATTGTAAAATTAACTATTAAAGTTATTGTAGGACAAACTATGATGATAGTATTCAAAACTCTAAAGAAAGCAGAAGGTTTGTTAAACCTGAGAATTTTGAGCAGGCCCAGCTCCACCAGCTTCTCTTTTGGCAGAACCTTCACCTCTTGCAGATCCTTTGGTGTCACCCTGTCAGAGTTCAGAGATTGGCCACCAAGTCATTTCTTAGTTCCCAAAGAGGTCAAAGAGGATGGATATCAAATTTAATTTGAAAAGAAAATCACATAGATCAAAAAGATAGTTAAGTTACCTCCAACTAAGACAGCATTTGATCCCAACATAAGTAATCCAAACCAAAAGCAGAAGGAAAGAATTGTTAGATAAATTAACAAAGAAAAACCAAGACTAACTTATAAAAGTATGACACACACAAGATGGAGATAATGTTTAGTAATGTTCAAATGAAAATGCAAAAATAAAAAGGACATTGTTTAGATTTTAGATTCTATATGTTCTAAATCCTCTTCCCCTCACAAATAGAAGGCTAAAAAGTACCAGTAACTGAGCCCCATTTTAGTGACCGGGGTCATTTAATTTCATTTTATCTGAAAGTTTGGAACACATTTTGATTTCTTGCCCCCTTTTCTTCAATTGTCTTGTAACCAAACATTTCCTAAACTAATATAAATCCACATCTCAAATCAACCCTCAAAACTGAACACAATCGAGCATAAACTACAAATAGGGGACGGGGGATCAAATTACAAGCTGCGGATTAGAGATTGATAATTACCTCCCTGTACCTAGCCAAATATATCTTAAGTGGATCAATATAGTCCTCAAAACCTAGCGTTGCCATTGCCCACAACAAATCATCGCCATTTATCGTCTTTCTCTTTTCCTTCTGGCACTTATCGCTCGCCCTAAACACCAAAACAAATCACTTGAAGAAAAAAAAAAAAAAAGAAAAGAAAACTTTCTGACCCTACGAAACAAATTTGCAGTGCATTAAAAAAAGGAAAAGAAAAAAGAATAATAAGAAAAAACATATTGTACTCGCTGGTGATGAAGCTGATGAATTCAGAGACGCATTCTTGGACGGTGTCCTTGGCGTCCTTTGCAATCTTTCCATTAGCAGGTAAAGCTTTCTTCATGATGCGGCTGATGTTGGCGATCGGCAGGTATCTGTCCTGCTCACGCACACCGCCCGCCTGGGGGCTCTGCTCGCCCCCACTCTCATGGCTACCGCCGGCTGGACTCGTCGGTGCCTCCGCCATGATCTACACCGGAAACCCTAGATTTCAAATCTACAAAACACACACAACGACACACAAAGAATCAAAATTCAAACACAGAGAAGTCAAACAAAACGCACACAAACAAATACACAAGAAGAAGAAGAAAAAAAAATCAAAACACAGATATTCCAAACCCCTAGGTGGCGTCCGCCATTGAAGAGTTACAAACAGAAGAAATGTAAAATTTGTCAAGGGCAGAGACTGCGCAGAGCGTACCTGTTGGAAACAAAAGAAAAAGAGAGCGAGAGAGAAAGAGGAAAGGCGGTTTTGTATTTGGCGCGCTCCAGAGAGAGAGAGAGAGAGGAGAGAGGGGATTGGTTGGAAACTTTGGAATTGTTTTTGGGGGCAGAGAGAGAGAGAGAGAGAGATGAATCTGACGCTGGAGAAGAGAAATAGAAAAACGGTGAAGCCTTTTGGCGTTGTGCTTATCAACACCGTTGGTTGTGGTTTGGGGTTGGTTTTTAATTCATAACCCGGCTACATGTGGCTGTTTGTCGTTGCTGTATAATTGTATTGCACTGCTACTCCTACTAGTAGTGCCTACTGCCCACTGCCCCCACTGTGTCTTGTCACTGCCTATTTCTCTTTCCCATTTTTATGTGCTTGTTTATTTTTATTTATTTTTGTTTACATTAAAATGTAGGCAAATTTATTTTAATTGAATTGGATTTGACTTTTTAAAATTATATTTTGTGTTACATTTTTTTTTATGACAGTGTTTATTCATAATAATGTGAAAATTTCCAAATTCTACATATGTTATTATGTCAGTAATTGTGAGCTTTGTATTTTTTTTTTTAAATTGGATTATAAAATTTTAAAATTAAATAATATGGAAAATTAAATAAAAATAGTTTTGTTTTACATTACATAAGTGTATGATTTAGCGAAACTCAAGGATTCCATAGATGCTATTAAACCCAAGATACTAATTTCATTGCCTATTTATTCATTGTTGAGCACCATTCTCAACCTCAATCATTGTAGGTGAAAGGCAAAATTAAGATAGGTTATTAAAAAATATTTTATGCTTAAAAATTAATTTTAAATTTTTTATATAAAATAATTTTAAATACGTGATGAATTTTAAAAAAAAATTAACTAATAAATAATAAATATTTTTGAGATTTTTTTGCTTGATGGTAGTGTTAAATATAGGTTTTCTATTTTTACGTATATGTTAATTAAATGAATGTGCAAGTAAGATACATATAAATAACTTTGAAAAACTATCTAAACACTATATACTTTTACCACAAATAACTGATTATGATTTATACATGTTGATTTATTAATATGCAATAGGAAAAAGAACGACAACATACCTAAAAATAATAATTTTTTTATTCGTAAGAAAAAAATATCCTAGATAATAAATACTATTTTTATTTGATATATATACCACTCAATAAAAATGAAAGAGATAAATATTTGAATTACAAAAAATAAATAAACATTTGCATTTTATTGTTAAATTAATAATATTATAACTTAATTTTTCAAAAAGAAGTGAATTTTATTTGAATAACTTCATTTAATAACTTTTAAAATTAAAAAAAAAGATTTTTCTTTATAAATTTTAAACTAAATAAAATTTCCAATTGAAAATTGATCAAAGATTGTTTAAAAAACAAAAATAAAAAAATATTTATAATTGTGAACATATAAAATTTATATTTTATCTAACAAATATTACTTGTTGTATATAAAAAGTTTTGGCAAAAAATAAATTTCTATTATTTTCTGAATTAACATTTATGAGGTTATGAACTTATAACAAAGAACATAGACTTATAACCAAAAAAAAAAAAAAGTACATAGACTTCAATAGCCATTGGTAAAAAGCCACTGCGCATGGACCCTAGTTCGATCCCCCAACCCCAATATACAAAAATAAATAAAAAAAACTCACGCCTTCAATAGTATATTACATACAATATTTTGGGTAGAACTTGTTTTGGTCTTGTTGGATAAAAAAAATATGAGCTTTTTAGGAAGTTCATGAGAGACTAAGCCTGTCCATGCATCACCTCAGACGCGAAAACCGAATCCATGAAGGCAGGCAAGTTATTTGGTTTTTTGCAAAGATAGATGGCACAGTTATGAGGATCTGAGAAAATTATACAACAAAAGACTTCAGCTTCACCTTTCATACAAAGTTGCTTAAATGATAACCTTCCAAAACCGCTCTCTCCATGACCTCTTTCTGTTCAAGAGATGAATTATGAAAAAGAATAAAACGGAGAAATGGTCGAATATATTCTCCGTTTCGCAGTAGGTTCATGCAAAAGTATGAACTTTCTAATGGACACTACAGAAAAGAAAGTACAAAGTTACCTGGATCATTGTCGTGATCAACCCAGGACCCTCCTGGTAATAGCCCATAATAAGACACTAGTGAGAAAGCATATATAACTAAAGTTGTAGCAGCAGCAGAAAATTGTGCAGTTATTTTAAACACCAAGAAATTTACACACCTTGAATTGCTTATTGTTCCACGATATCTCTTTCAAAGGTTTCAAATGCAGTGAATCCCATGAACTCGGAGCACAAATTGTCTCAACATGCTGCAGGAGTCTCAAGCTATCTGCAAAGCATAATTTCAATTAATTGATAGAAGCTTCTCCCAATCTACCATCATTTTGCAAGTCATTTTAGTGTGGAACCAAATTCCAGAGAATATTAGCTATACTAACATAGCATTTAGAATAGAACTTTGTGGTTTCAAAAAGGTGAACAACATAATTAGCAGTATAAAAATGATTTTTATGTCGAAGTAATGAAATGGCAGATAAGAATTCAACAATATGCCAGTTGCCTGTGGGTGATTTCCAAGTTTGATACTCAGCAGAGCACAAAACAGTAGATACCAGCATAAAGGTTTGAAAATAGTTTAAAATAATCTTTAATTCAAATAACTGCAACTCAAATTATTTACTTTAACCAAAATTGGTTCCTGATCAAAACTATGAGCTACGGGCAAAAGAGGTTATGATAATTTAATTGGTTAATTTCTTGGAACTGTAAAAATAGACAAGTATGGGTTTACTTGAGATGAATGCCTCTTCCCAAACCTCATGCTCGGACCATGAAGGTGCCACTTCTCGAAAGGGGATGCCTTTGGACAAGCATACTCTGCACATATCATAAACGTTAAACAGTAATAAAAAAAAGAAAACTAAATAAATCCTGAATGTGAAAGGCTTGTTTATTGTGATTAAGAATCATAATTAAGAATCACTTCACAGCAAGTGAACTTGAGTGCATTTAAGTACTAAGAAAGTTCCCAGCTCACTTTGCTTAAATATGGAATATTGTGAACAAAAATTGAAAGACTCACTAAAAATGCTCAATGGACTTGTTTAATACCACAAGGTGGCAAGTCCTTTAATTGGTTCACAGCTTTTACACATTAACGAGATAAATTTACTCCCAAATGCGACTATCTTATCATGAATCATTGAATCTACATTTAACTTTGAAGGAACCGGTTCAACTATTTAAAACAATTTGTGGACACTAGAGAAATATTTAAAGATTTCCCTGTACAAGGGCACTGAAAGAAGAATAAGGAAAAGAAGAACTCAGTTAGTGCAAGAGAAGCATCACTTTATCTGAATAGCAATAACATAAATCTCAAATACAAATGGAGCACAATATATGAAAAATAAAATCTAGAGTTAGACAATAAGAATGAACTTACTCTATGATTAGTTGACGTATGATTCCTGGAAGGACACTATCACTAACAGGAGCTGTTTGAACTTCAAAACAATTTATACTGTCAGGATTATCCAAGTATTTGCCCTTGGCTTCAATTTTATCCTGAAAGAACCTTTTGCAGTGTAACTTACATATAAAATACAGAAGGGAAGAGAAACGTATAACAATCAAAATGTCAGTTTAAGAATTAGTAAATTTAACTCACTGAACTTATCGTAGAGAAGCAACTATATCAATCCAAACTTAAAATATCCATCCATTCAAAACAAGAAGGATTGGAAGACCTTCTGAAATACGTAATCATTTTATTCCATCTATATAAACAAAATCATGGGTAAACTAAAATTCCAGTTCTTAAAAATTGTCCGACATTTATTAGAACATGAAATGTTAGTATATAAATGAAATTGTACGCAGTAAATTGTTTCTATCTCATGCAAATATATATATCCACTAACCAATAAAAAAAAGGTGACTTAATAACTCATACACAGTACAGTTCGGCCGTGAAATTGATCATACATTTCATATATAGAATACAATAATGGTTGTCCCTAGATTCTTCTACATGAACAAGGTGCAGGCATATGATGGTTCTGTCAGTCATTAAGTTAAACCAAACTCTTTGAAAGCCCTGCAAAGGTAAGCTAAGTTTCAAATCGTGCAACAGAATCGAAAATGCGATTTTCTGATCAATAAAAGTAGTAAGACCACAAATTTTAACAGAAGTACTAGAAACTGCTTTGTTAAGCCTGCAAAGTCAGGCAATCTTAATTCTTACCCTCTCACCTTGCGGCAGACAACAAAAAAATTCGACACACTGCCTTCAAGTATATGATCACCATCATTTGACAATAAGAGCTCAGTTGCTGAAGGAGGCCTCAACTTCTCCAGAGGCTTCCTTGCCCTGTAGAGAAAAAACCAAATTCCCAATTTTCAGCTTCACTAAAGAAGAACTGCAACATTGATGAAAAAGAACACAATTAAGAAAACCCAGTGCTAGTTTGGTATAATTAACAAAATACTTAGCACAAGGAATTACTAACCTCACCCAATCCGAATGCTTTGCAGCCGCAACCTCCCTCCCCCGACCCACCACTGCAAGACTCGCACCATTTCCTCCGATACCAAACACAGGAGGCACATAAGCCCCTGCATACACATGAACATCAAGAGCCTTACAAACTTGCTCTTCACCCAAAATTTCACTCTCACTCAGTTTCTCCAAATTCCCACTAACTAGAGCTGTAATTGACAGTTCCTCTCCATCACCCCTCTCCTTCAGTGCAATTCCCAACACTTTGCTCATGGAATCGTGAACCAGACCCCGAACCACCGATTCCCACGTCATGGATTTCATCGGCAAAGACGTAAATTGATGCGAAGAGTTTTTGGGTCCGAAAAGAAGTTGCGGTTTAGAGCTGGACAGAATTCGAATGGAATCGCAGAGTCTTTTCATGTGTCTTTCCCAAAACAACAAGAAGGAAGCGTTGTTGTGAGAGCGAGTCGTTGTGTACGCGCCTGGTGGAGAGAAAAAACGAAATTGGTTTCCCACTCTGCTGAAAATGTTTTCGTTGTTGAATTGAAAACTCAAAGCGATCATCGAAAACAAAAATGCAGCAGACGAGGACAGAGGTTATAGTGTTGTGGACGTACCTGGATGGGCTTCGAGGACGGTGGTGAATGGAGGGATCTCGGAGGCGTGGGAAACGACGCCGTTGCTGAACAGGAATCTGGAGCTCGACATTGTGCTTCTTCAATTTCAATAAGAGAGCACATTTCACGGCTAGAAAAAAAGCTTTATTAAAATGCTGCCGAAAACGGCCATTTCTGGTTTGGAAGCTCTGCGGAGCCAAGCGGAGAACGACAAACAGACTATTTGTTTGTAGTCAGTTTTCATGCAAGTGGCGCCACCCCAGTGGCAACCTGTCCACTGCTACAACCATCAGGTCGCGGGTTCGGAACTGGTTAACAGCCATTTTCATGCAAAGTACTGACATTGTTTCTTAAACGACAGAACGAATTTGGCATGTTTAATACGACACATTGGATTACCACATCAATGGGTAAACATTTTGGTAGCTTTACCACCATTATTGTTCCTTTTATTGTAATTATATTCATTTTTTTATATACAATTTATTAATATTTTAATATATAAATATAAATAATTAAACCATAAATTATAATTTTACATTTTTTTTAACATTTAACATACACATGAAAATTTGAATAAATAAAAAAAACATTATAATAATAAATGAAATTAAAACTTCAAAAGTTAAAACTTGAAAGTGATTTTCCTTTAATCTTCGTATTTCCTGTATTTTAAAATCATAGAAAAACTCTTTGAATTTTATAAAATTTAAATATTATTTTATTTGTATATATATATATATATATATATATATGTATGTATTTTGGTAATTTAAACTGGAGAAAACGGAGGTCCCAGAATTGTAGATGTAAATTCCACCGCCGTCTATACGTGGCCTTTATCCAGCCTTCGGCCAGCGTCGAACGCTGTATTTCGAGCTTCAACCGCCGGTTAGCACTGTCGGCTATCGTTAGCTCAGGCGACCACCTACCAATCTCTGTTTTGCTCTCTCTGAGCCGCTCTCTGCTTCGCCGACCATAATATCACTCACTTTCGTTGCCGTTTCCTGTCTGGTAGGCCTGCGTTTTCCTGTGTTCCTATTTCAATATCATAATTTACTTTCGATTTTTTTAAGGGTTACTCATTTCTGTAACTCTATCTGATCGTTTATTTTGTTTTAAGTTCTACATTATCTGTTGGTTAATTTTGGGATCGTTCTATTGATTTGAAAATTTAGGGTTTTATTTTTAATTTTTGTTTTAATTTGACAACAAAATGGGTTTGATGATCATATATGCGTTAGTAATTATTATTATTTTTTTCCAATTTAATTTAGAAAACATGGTGGGGAGTAAAGTTGATAGAGAATTCATCAGCCTAACCAACTCGTTTGAGCTATCTATACGGGTTCAAGCTCTTTTAAGTGTTAGATAAGGTCTTTGAACAGCTACTTTTATGTTGGAATGTATGTTCTTTTTGCTGAAAGCTCCTTTCATAAAATACAATCTCAAGAACTTGAAATTGAATTAATCAAGTAGAAAGGATCACTTGCAAGAGCACAGAGAAGGTGCAACATTGTATGTAATTCTTGTCCTAAAATGACATATTACTGAGTTAATTGACTTGCACCTAATGAAAACAGGTGTTTTGGACCCAGTACAGAACTACTATTTGGTTTCAGACTGCAAAGAGGGCTTTAAGCAAAATGAGCAAATATGGGCTGAACCTCAGGGCTAAAAAAACGCAGCAGCCCACGAGGCCACCTCTCCCTACTCCTTCAGGTTTTGGTGATGACGATGATGATGATGTTGAGAGAGAAATTTCTCGTCATGCTTCCAAGAACAAGTCTCTCAAGGAGGTAGTTACTCAACACCTATTTTGAAATTGATGTTATATTTTTCTATAAAATTTCTTTTGTTTTTCATGTTGATTTAATACTCTTTTTTTTAATATTTTTTTATATATATGTTTTAAAGATTGAGGATCAGCAAAGGAAAGCCTTGGAAGAGGACCCCTCGGTGTTTGATTATGATGGAGTTTATGATGAAATGAAGGAGAAAGCTAGCCGACCTAAGCAGCAAGAGAAGGAACAGAAAAAGGTATTTTTTTCATGTTTGTGGAAGGTGCTTAAAAGCAGGTGTTATATTAATTTGATAGTAGTTGGTGTTCTGACTCTAATAAACTTTGAGCCGGTGATGATAATAGAGTTTTTTGGTAGAAGGTGATGATAATAGAGTTGATCTCAAAGAAGTATCATCTGTTGACAGAGTTTACCAATTTACACTCTTCGTTTATGAAATATGTTACATTGAAAGGTCTAGATTATCAAGTTAGATATGGTAAGGAACACTGGAAGTATTCTACATGAGCCAAATACTTGAAAAAGTTTTTCAAAAACAAAAAACGTAATTCTAAAAGTAGATGGAACTATCCTGCCAATACTATTCCTTGAACTTATGCTTAGGCAATCATGCACTGGTTCTGTATGTGACTTATATGTACTTTCGGTTTTTATAAGTTTTTTATGGTGAAAAGAATGGTTGATCCAGTTTGAAGACTTATTCTGATTATAAATGTTTTTCTATTGCAGCCAAAATATATTGAAAATCTTTTGAGAAAAAAGGATGAACGGCAGCGGGAGCAGGAGATTATATATGACAGAAAACTTGCTAAAGAGAGAAGTAAAGAGGACCACCTGTATGCAGACAAGGACAAATTTGTAACAAGTGCTTACAAAAGGAAACTTGCAGAGCAAGCAAAGTGGGTGGAGGAAGAACGTCTGCGTCAACTTCGTGAGGAAAAAGAGGATGTATGTATAATTTTTCCCAGATGCTGTGTTATTGATTTCTTATTTCTTTGGTTCTTTCATGATGATCTTTTACCTTTAGTATAGCGCTTGCATACTTTCCAGCAGCTTGAAAAGCAATTGATGCTTGCATAGTATGTTTGGTTTTTGGTGGGTTGCATTTATATAGTAGCATGCCTTATCTGTACATGGAGATTAGATAATATCATGTTATTTCTGGTGTTGCTTGTTACCATGGAATTATACAAGTATTGGGGTGGACCAGTGATGTCTTAACTTTATTCTATTATTCAGCATTTGTCTGCAAGTTTTGGAGTATACTTGGAAGGTTCTGTTATAGCTTTTTAATATATGTGGTTTGAGGGGTGATGTTAGCGTCTATTTCACAAGTCAACCAAAAATTGGATATCATAAACCATGCACTGGTTCTGTAGGTTTGATAGTTGGATTCAGGTTTAGTTGTTTAATGAGTTCTAAAACTAAATCTACTTCCTAGGGTGGATTGCCTAAACAATAAATTTATTAAAATCTCTTAACCATATTAATTTTAATTATATTCAACAAATTCTGATTATGTGGTATGCTTGTTTTCTTAGAACTTGTGTATCTCTAGCCCATTTACTAACATAATTTAGGTTTGATTTATTGTTTTACAGGTTACTAAAAAGACTGACTTGACTGATTTTTACTTCAACCTCGATAAAAATGTTGCTTTTGGTGCAAGAGATGCTGAGTTAAGGAAACAAGAGAAGCAGGCTGAGTTAAGGAAACAAGAGAAGCAAGCTGAGTTAAGGAAACAAGAGAAGCATGGGGATGAACCAACTGTGGCAACATTAGACGAAAATGGGTCATCAAATACCTCAAATTTGCGATCAGAGCCTTCAAGAGTGAGAGAGGATCACCGTGGTGAAACTTCCATTTCTGAAAGAAGTGAGTCCTCTGAGTTGAAGCCAGTTACAAGCACAGCACTGGTGGAAAATTCTTCAGCTAACCAGCCACAGGCAGAACAACCAAAGACTCACCATCATAAAAGAAGTGAAGATGCTGTTGCTGCAGCAAAAGAGCGTTTCCTGGCACGAAAGAAGGCGAAGGAACAGTAAAAACTCTACTCTCTGTGTTTGTTATGGAATTCTTAAAAACTATGAAAAGCTGTTCTTTTTTCTTTTCTTTTCTTAATCTTACAAAGGTGTCATATTTCTATCAGACAGAGTTGTAATTTGTCTTTCAAAGGCAAATTGGTCTCCTTGTGATTGTTCGCTTCTTTAAAATTTTCTTCTGTCCTCGTCATTGAGGATGATAGGTTGGATGGTTAGATTTTGTTTCAAAGCAAAACCTAGTTAACTAAAAACCGTTAATGGAAGTTTACCAAAAAAAAAAAAAAAACCGTTAATGGAATTATAAATTAAAGAAACTACAGATGATAAAGTCGATTAGAGAAAATATTGATTATTTTCTTTAGACAAAAAACTAAAATATGAATGAAAATTGTAACAAGTGATTTTGGGAGGCAAATAATGGCTTCCTATGTTGATGTACATTATACAATAGATTATTGAAATCCGAAATCTAATGTTTCTTAGAAGGTATATTAAGATGGTTATTAATAATTTGCTCCAAAACAGAGAGTAATTGGTCTCAAATTTGAAGTCTAGAAACATAAATTTCAAGAGACAAAAACAAATTGAGATGAATTAGGGAATGCAAAAGATAATTGAACAAAATGAACAGATAATCAGATGCTGATTATTTAGCATTGAGAGTGTTTTATCTTCCTTTAGCTGAAAATCCCTGTGCAAGATAGCTTAAACATGTCTAAGACAATTCAGGATTGGCCAAAAATTTCAACAACGCAAAACCTAGTACACAATTAGAAACTAGTTAGACAAAAACACCAGTATTGGGTCCAGCTACAACTCTCAAAATGCAGAAACATGTCTATCAGTTTCTGCCCTGGCCTCTCCCTTGCATTGAAGGATTAGTCGCTGAACCCGAACCGCGATATGAAGAGTAAGTTGAGCCATACTGTTGGTCCCAACCAGGCGGACCAGGCCAAGGTCCGCTGGCTTGAAAACTCAACTGCCAAGCGTGATTTCTAACTTGGTTTGAGCCATTTCTAGATGGTAAGAAACTGTTGTTCACTGGTTGAACTCTTCCATTAAAATTAACCCTGGAGATTGAGCTTTGGCTTGGACCTGATGACGAAATTGTCGATTCCTTGAACCACTCCACTTCAGTTCTACTAGAACCATGGTTTGTTTTTTCTATTCTAGAACTAAATCCAGGAACTGAACCAGCACCTTTGTGTGTCGAATAATTCGGAACACTGTTCAGTTTTCCCCTCCCAGCACTTGGCCATCCAGAACCAGCAAGTTTGTGGCCATTAGATGAGCTTGACAAATCATTAAAAGCTGAATTACCCCGACCACTGTTCGGTTTTCCCCTCCCCCTCCCAGCACTTGACCACCCAGAACCAGCAAGTTTGTGACCATTAGATGAGCTTGACAAACCATTAAAGGCTGAATTATCTGGACCACTGTTCGGTTTTCCCCTCCCAGCACTTGTCCACCCAGAACCAGCAAGTTTGTGACCATTAGATGAGCTTGACATACCATTAAAAGCTGAGTTCGAAATGTTTTCATTCATATTTGCTTTCCTAGACCTTGCCTGGTTCGAAGACCTGTACAGGTCTCCTTGTAATTAATCACTTTGGCTTTTGTTTATCAGAAGAGAGAACCAAAAGAAACGATTTGTACAGACCTGTATGGGGGTTTAGTTCCCTGATATTCATGCCAAAGTAGAGAGTCTTGAAAGAGGTCGTCTTCAGTTATTATCTGTAATATATACACACACGTAAACTATTTAAGTTAAGCAGAGAGGCTCAGAAAAGGATCTAATGCCTGAAAAACGCACCTTGTCGGGAAGTTTTACCCCGTCAAGAAGACGAGGAACAAATGGACCACAATCTGACAACTCAAACGGCACACATCTGCATGATTATATCAACATATATTATAATTAATTTGGCAATGAAAATAAGCGTTGAGTGATCAAATTAGTATGTGACTTATTATCTGGCTTACAAGACATTCTCTTCTTCTTCTTGCTTTCTGTCATGCAGGGCCTCTTCATTGTTCATATTGCTCCGATGACATACATAGCCACCCATTTCAACACTGAAAATGGTAAGGCAGAGAAGATAATAGATGACCTCGTTTTGCTGAGAATTTTTGAGTTCGGAAAACTAGTACACTACAAGTCCCTTAGAGTCATATTGCATTGCCCAAAGTTTGCGTTTGATAGGATGAGTAGAATTAGTAATGGAATGGAATTAACTAAGGAAATGAAATAGAGTCATGAATCAATTATTTTATTTGTTCGGTTGAAATTTGGAATTAATCTATGTATATAAATATCTATGTATATAAATAACTAAGTGTTTGTGTATATATATTATGTAGATGAATCAAAACCCATTAAACTTGATCCAAGTACCTCATCAAACTGCATTCTATCTTGGCTTCACTTGATTGGTTTGCAGAAAGTGACAAAATTTGGGATGCCAAATTATGTGTGTTTCGCACAAACAGTTGATCAAGTTGTACCGAGTTCCTCACAATTTCTTCACCCTAAACCAAGAGAAAAAATGAAGTTTGAAATGCATAAAAAGAAGAATCATACTTGAAAAATCTTCATAAACCGAAAGTGTCATACCTCTAATTCCTTTTCAAGTTTCTTAGTCTCCGATAACAGGCGTTGCTCATCTAAAAACGGAAGCTTACATATTCCCTAATCGATTTGATAAAAACAACAATTAACAAAAGTTGAATTATATCACCAATTGTAAAACATGATTCAAATAATTGATTAGAACATAAAGAAATAAATAACTACCTGCCCCGAAAAACGTTTCCCATCCATGTCAACCTCAAAATCTTCACACAGAACAAACCCATCAGCTTAATTCATTAAAAAATTGAATGGCCTAAAATGAATAATTGGACCTTATAATTACCATTAGGATAGAAGTCGATAATAATGGAACTAGACTCCAGCAGAAGTGGCCGGTAAGCTTTTGGTAGAGCATCAGCACTACATATTACATAGTTACAAATCAAATTTCCACACATTGAGATGAACAATGAAAAATTGCAACTTATTTACCTTCTTGGAGGTAAAACAGCCATTAACTGTTCAAATGGTTTGAATGGTGAACCTTTCTGAAACTTCACTTTGACCTGTGATAATCCTTTCAGATCCGATGCAAATGGTCCATGGTGAAAAGGGTAGAACCTGACATTAATTAGGTTTAAATCAAAGTAAATATTTCCCATTAGTTAGGTTTCAAATTGTAAAAGCTTCTTTCATATTTCGGAAAATGTAGTCTTACCATGTCCATGATGGTGGGCTTGAAAAATAGTATAAGAGAACCCAGAGTAGTCCTTCAGTGTATTTCCGAACCTACAAATAGTAAACTAGAAAATGCAAGTCACACAGATGGGGAAGAAAAACCAGTACATTAATTTCATATATTTACTTCAGTAATGAACGAAAAAGCATTTGCAATATCAGAATATGGTTATTCAATGGAAGATTGCAAATGCAAAGACAATGATAAATATTTGTTAACCAAACAAACCAAATGTTTCCTTGTGCTTTCCATTTCCTCAGGTCCTTCGGCTGAAAATTTCACTTTGTAATATCTTTGTTTAAAGCCGGGCGAGCTCAGTCTCACCTGTTTCAGGACATCAGTCATATTTTTAAAATCAAAACAAACGAAAAAGTGTAGGCTAAATTAACCTCCATGAAAGGAAGTGACACACACACACACACACACACACACACACACACACATATATATATATATATGATATTTATGTATGTATATGTATATATAGATATACTCTGTCAGCCGCAAAACCACCATTGTAAAACATGTCACAACTTTTTGCAATGTTGTCTTTCAATTTTCTTTTCAACTCCTTTGTATTGTTCAACATCTGCAGAGACCGGAGAAAAACAAAAATGTACATAAATGATCAACACGAACACCTTCTTTATGAACTATATAAGTTTAAAAACTTACTTCAGTATAAGAAGCTTGATTGTCAAGCAATATGCTCGTAGAAAGATCATTTTCCACCGACACAATTGCAGTAGGCGTTGAGCTGTCAAAATTATCTTCTTCTTCCTCCTGCTGGGAAATCATACAAAATCAATACAAGTACCATAATTTGTTAACAATGGATGACACTTCACTTAATGAATGTGCAAGTGCTATAATATGTTTGTTTATGAGATCTCTCGCTTTAAACTCGAATTTAAAAAACTCACATTATTGGAATTATTCAAGAGATGCCTGAGTTTACGGCTTTTCAAGTCTGTTCTTTTCTTGAAAATTTTTTCTTCAAAAGCACCAACCGAGAGTATGAATCTCTCCACTCTTGAAAGTTTGATATAACCCGCCTTTTTGTCCTCTACCTGGTTTAATTTGCAACCAATAACTAATTAAGTTTCATAATGAGCTTGTACAAGAACTTACTGCAAAGATAATAATATTAGATATGGGGATATACACACACTTTACCCGGGCCATGTCAACCAGAAAACCACCAAAGTTTTTGAATTCGTTCTTGTAAACATTCATCAACAAGTCAATTCCACCCTGAAGAACATTAGTAATAATAGATATCAAAAATAGTTTTTATTTATTTAAAAATAATTAACCTTTGGTAATTTAAAGCAAGCTATATATATTTATATATATGAAAACTTAATTATGGACCTCATGGATTTCTAAAGTTGGCAAGTGGGGTAGAAAATCATTTCCCATGAAGAAGCACATGAAGATAAAATCGTCAATCAATCGCTCGCAATCAAACTTAACATTCTCAGGAGGATCAGGGATTTTCATGTCAAGCTCTAAATATTCTCTCAGAATCCAAACATGGAGAAACTGAAAGAGAAAGTGATGGTAAGAGAAGTGACAAAACAGAGATATATAAAATCAATATTGTATTTTTCTAACTTCAATAATAAAGTCAAGGTTAATAAATTATATATATATATATATATATATATATATATACACACCTGATAAGGCTTCTTGCGCTTCACAACAGCTGAAATATTTAAAGAACCTGTTTCTGAGACTGATGTAGAGTTTTGAAAATTATGATTTTGAAAAAGCACATCCTATAGAAATTAAGTTCATCAGTCAATAAGAAAGATAAAAAAAAAAATAAAAAAAATGAAAAATAATTAATTTTTATGTTTTATTTATAACCTCTCTCAATATTGAAAAATGTACTTCATGAGTTGCCAAAGCAAGCATTATAAGATCAGCGTCCTGCATGCAATTGATGAAGAAAAAAATAGAATAAATCATAGTAGAGGAGGTATATAGACAAATAAACATAAAAAAGAATTAAGTTAAATATAAAATTTTCCTTTTATACATTTGATCTCATTATTATAAATAATTTGTTATTATATAATACCAGGCCATATATGCAGTGCCGGGTGTTTGCATCATAAGTCGGAAGTTGTCTCTGATGGCGAATGAATGACATTATCTTGTGCTCCCCTTCACCCGGAACATTGGCATCAGAAAGAATCACCTAAAATATTTAAAATCAAAATAAATAATTATACGTAAATATGTAAGTTTCGAAATATATATATATATATATATATTTATATATAGCTGGACCTGGACAAGAACTATAATAAATTGTATTTGTTACAGAGACATATATTAAGGTTACCTGAATGTCCTTCCAGCCCAAATCACTGCCTAGACGCAAATTAATAAAACTTTCAAGTGCTTTTGACAATTTATGCATAAATTCAGTTCCTGGAGTTATTATATTTGAATCCGAAAGTATTTGATCTGATTCTGGCTTTGGAAGGATTTGTTTCCCTTCCATTTTAAACTGTTTTCTAAGTCTCATTTCCTCTGCTTCCTGCATGCCCACATATATATCTTTAGTTGGACAATACCAACATTAATATATATATATATATATATATATATATATATATAAGATTAATTAAGACTATTATTATTAAAAAGGAGAATTAAAAGACTCACATAAAATTCCTTGTCCTTGGCATTCCTAAAACGCCTGGCTCTTTGTTGATTCATTTTTCCTCTGGGAGCAACTCCATCTACGTACGTGCAAGTGAAAACCCTTTTTAGTGCCATACTACTTGTACAAGTATGTAGGTCCATTCAGTGATAATGTACACATACATATATACATATCATATACTTTAATATATATATAATGAAGACCAATAAATGGCCTATATATACTAACCAATCGCCATGTAAAGCAACTTTCTTGGTCTGACAATATTGAAAAGATGATCTATGTATTCAAAGATGCTGTTGAATACATCTTCAAACGTATTAGGCGCTGCTGATGAGACCTAATTAAAAATACAACCAAATATTATTGCAAAGAACAGAAGATTAATCAAATATTAATTAAAGAAATAAACAAATTTAATCTAAAATATGGAAAACTAGTAATGATAATAATACTACATATATTTACATACTCCGTCATCATCTTGGACGTCATCTGGGTGGAAACAAGGGTGGATGATGCCGTTCATGTCAAGGTAGAGATTATCAAACTCGATTCCATTAGGGTTTGGAAAGCATGAAATACAGTGATAGTGATAATGATCTTCATCTTTAGCTTCATCAATGGCGTCTACCACCACTTTTGGGTACTTGTTCACCAACCAACGATAAAATGCTGGAACACCCATTTCGATCTCTTAAGCTAGTCCCTTATTTTTTGCTGCCTATCTCATATATATATATATATATATATATATATATAAACATATATATGTCCTTTGAAATTCCTTCTGACAGAGTTTAGAATGTACAGAGACTTTTTGAACGTGCTTTATTTTTTTGGATAAGGCGCTTTTAAAAGAAAAAAGAATTTTAAAATATATTCGGCAAATGCAGTGCCATTCTTAAAAATCTGTGCAAAAATAACTTGGTTAATCTAAAAATCGGTTAAATAATAAAATAACATAACAGTTTAAAGTGGTCCTTCAAAATTTAAATACTTTACTATAATTTGATATTAATATAGAAAACGTAATGCTATTACAGCAGGAGGTGCCCTCAAAAAAAAAAAGAAAAAAAAAAAGAAAGAAAGTGGTTAAAGCAAAAGGAGAGAGATGCTTCGGAAAAGAGTCGGAGATAGTACATGAAATTCAAATAAAGAAGTTAAAGGAGGTGGAAGTGGGAGTCTTTTCGTACAATCACCGATATGGAGGAAATTGAACAGGTTTTGGCAATGATATTTCTTCGTCATGAAGCACAATGTGATTGTGATGCAATACTTCAATGGTAAGTATTCAGAGACATTAGCACTCACAACAGTAATATTAAAGTGTACATTGGAACACCCATTTAGACCTCTCAATCTAAGAGCATATTAATAAGGGAGCAGCCCCGAGCTCTAGCCAGGATGGCAAGAAGTTCAACCCATCGATAAAGAGAATTTTTGCTCGAGCCTCCTCTATTGCAAGGTCGATTATTATTTTTGAAGTCTACATAATTAAATATAAACGATAGGAAGATAATAGATGCAGCATTGCTGTGCCATATAAGGTTACTGAGGTATGTTATTCTTTACCTTTTCAATATTTCTTCATTAATCGGAAAAAAAAATACAAGAGAGCGCTCTAATTTAAAAAGCATATTTTTTTAATTAATAAAAGAACATTTTCATTAATTTCTAATATAGAAACTAATTTTTTTTATTGAAATCTAATATACTCTTTTTATTTGTTCTTTATTTTATTTTTTCCTAAATATTCATAATTTTCATATTTTTCTTTTTTTACTTTTCATTTTAAACCTAAACTAAAAGAGATAATTAAAAAAAATGCATAGAAATTTATATTCTATTAAATAAGATTGTTAGAGAATAACTCTTTTATTTGTTATTTTTTTTATTTTAAAGAGTTAATTTTAAAAAATTTACTCAAACATACTATTTATTTTAATTTTTAAATATAAAAAGTAACTTTGAAGAATCAAACTTACTCTTTAATTATATGTTTAATAATAAATACTTTTCTATTTAATGTCTTACAACTTTCAATGATTAATTTGAATTTAATTTTATAAGATTATTCTAAATACTTTTATTCTTATTTATTTAAAAATAATAAATAAATAAAAGTCAAATTAATCATTGAAACTAATATAGAAAAGTCTAAGAAATAAAATGCATGAAGTTGTTTATTTAATTTGACTCTATAATATAAAAATAGGCTCTTTATTTAAAAGATATGTTTTTTTAATTTAGAGCTTATTTGAATGTGTTTTTTTAAAAGTGTTTTAGATCAATAGCACTTTTTATATAATATATATACATATTTATTTATTTTTATCAAAAAACACTATTTAAATAAAGCATTTATGTTTGGTGACTATACATGAACAAGCATGAAATCAATTATTAAAAACTAAAAAAACACTTTTTTTTTTATATAATTTAGGAAAAGCACCTATTAGAGCATCTCTTTGTACATTTTAAATTCTTTATTTTAAAGAATTATTATATAAAATAGAAATCCAACAAACTTTTTATTTTTAAAAAATAAAATAAAGAGTCTGTTTGACTCTTTACATTTTGAAAGTCAAACTTCACTCTCTCTTCATACTTTAATTAATATATTACAATTTTCAATATATTATATTAATTAATTTTCAAAAATTTTTAAATTCTTATAATTTTTATTGATATCTCATTGGTTTTTAAAAAAATATTTTTCCTTCTTATTAATGATTATGTTGAAAAATTATAAATAAAAGAAATATAAAGAGTTTATTGGATTTAAATAAAATTTTTTATTTTTTAATGACGATATTTTTTATTATATAAAAGATACTCTTTCAAATAAAGAGCATCATTGGAGATGCTCTTAGGTGATTCTTAAAAAAAATACTTACTTTTTTATTTTTATTATCAAAAAATTTTTTTTTACAATAAAAAAATATTGTTGAAGATGCTCTTATAAAATTAGAGAAAAAGTGATTTTGATCTCCAACTTATTTTTATTTTATCTTTTAAATATAAATAATATATTAGAGTTTATTTTAGGGTAACTCTATATGATAAAGAGTATGAAATATATATAAATTACTTTAAAAATGCTCCAGTCCCTTACTTTTTTGCTTCCAATTGCATGTATGTATCCTTTCAAATTCCCTCTAAAGCCTGGCTAGAATATATAGGACTTTGGACGTGCCTTTTTTTATTATTTTTTTAATTACTTTTAATCTATAACACTTTTTATGCACACAATTTTAATCAAAATGCTATTTTTATAAAATAATTAATATTTGATTATCATTTATAAAAAAATATTTCAAAATAAATAAATTATTTTTAATAATTTTAAATTTTTATTAAAGCATTAAATATTATTTTTTAAAAATAAAATATTTATTTTAAAAAAGTAATTATTAATTGCTTCTTAAGAAAAGTATTTAAAAAGTTTTTTAATTTTATTAAAGCATTAAATATTATTTTAAAAATAAAATATTTATTTAAAAAAGCATTTATTAATTGCTTCTTAGGAAAAAAAACATTAAAATTTTTTTTATCGATAAAGTATTTTAGAAATTTTTTAACAAAATATGCTATTATTTTATTTATAACAGAATTCAAATATGCTATATTTTTATTTATCTCAGTGTGATAAAATTTTAGTACCTTATATTTTAATCAAAATAGTTGTCCTTTTTCATTTTAATTTATTTAATTAATACATGAAGTATCAAGATTCTTACACCTTATAATTTAATTAATATATTTATCTTTCTATTATAAAGTATCAAAATTCTATCTACAGAACAGATCCTTAGATAAAGAGACGGTAAATCTCAATTCTTCCAAACAAAGATGAGATCGAGTGTGATGACTACATATAGATGATACTTATATACACACGCATCATGATTAATGGTATTCCAATGTGTAGGCACGTATATCTATCTATCATTATATGTTTGACACAAGTTCCCAAGACCCTGATTCATTTATCCAAAGCACCAAAACACAGTCTCTAATTAAAGCAAAGCAAGCTAAGCTATCCTGTGTGTGTTCCCTTAGATCTTTTATAGGGTTTGTAATAATTAGTATCCGCTGCTTTTATATTTTTGACGGTTAAACCTGCTTTGGCTTGTATGGTAAATGAAAAAGCTGTAATAATTGCGTGGTAATTATATATATCCAACGCTAAATTGAATTTGTACTTACCCTCATGAAGATTTATATAAAACGTTACAGCCTTAACACACATTTCCAAGTATGATCTTCATGTCCATTTTGTTGAAGTATAGTAAATATTATTAAAAGTACACATGCATGGTGACGGTACTATGGTAGTGTCAGTGTATGCTACGTCCAATAAGTCATAGGTTTTATTTTGCTTAAATTTGCAGTTAGTCTATGTTGAAAAGAAAAAAATATATTTTTGGGTCAATTTTGAAAAAACCTCCTGTACTTTCATCTTGTCACAATTTAGTCCACATACTGAGTTCAAATAAATCCCTTCATCATATGTACAATTTCAGTCATATATTGATGAAATTTTTTATATCAAATGCACATTGACAAGTCGTATAAGTTGAGCATGCCTTTAAAAACATATTATTAGACATTTTATAACATTTTCTTTCATCTTTATTGAATCTGAAAAACATATTATTCGACATTTATAACATATTTTTTTCATCTTTTTTGAATCTGAGTTTGGAGGATTCTAACGCAGAAACATTACCCGAGGAAAAGCTGTCCATGTTGCGACAGTATTTTTCATCTTTATTTGCCAAAATTTACACATAATAGGCACTTTTTAAAGACTTTTTGAAAATATAGGAGTGGCATTGAAACAAAAACAAGAGTACAGAACAGAACTGAGAAGCATAAGTATAAAGATGATTTTAGAAATTTACTCAATATGTTTTATGTACTAAAAGAAATCACTGAGAACCAATTGAGGGCACACCCTGTGGCCAAAGCACCCAAATTATAGTGTTTTTCTTTTGGTTGAAATAAAAATTAGAAAAAATCTAAAGTTTTAGCGTCTCAAACATTTGATCAAGATAATTAACTTACTAATAAAAAAGAGTTTAAAAAACTTATTTGAAGATGATTCACTTAAAAATAAAAAATCAAAATAATTAACTTAATTAATTTATAATTAACTTAATTAATAAATAATAAATTAAAAGTATTACAAAACTATATTTAATCTGAAATAGATATAACCATTTTTTGATTAAATATTGTATGTTAAATGTCATTGTATATTTGAAATATCATTATTGTATTTTGATTTGTTATTAGATATATACCTCAATAAATCATGAACGTAATAAATTCTCATACAGAAATATAGATAAAACTATTTTATAAATACAAAAATAAATAAAAGTAAAAAATATTTTAATACTAGGAAATATATATATATTTTTGGGCTTTCTTCATGCAAACCCTAGACAAACATTAAAGTTTCTTCCGAATCCGCAACCAATGGCAACCCTTCAACACAACTTTTCATTCGTAAACAGTCGTCCTCCAAAGGTCACCACTGGCCGTGGCCTCCATTGGTTCCTACATAAACCCTTCCCGCCAATTCACCAAAACGTACCTACTTTGATCACCATCTTTTCGAAGTTACAGTAACTCCTCCAATGGCGTCTTCTTCTTCTTCATCCTCTAATCCTCCTCCTCCTTCTTCCTTCTTCTTCACAACCACACTAGACACAGTCCCAGTATCACAAGTAGAATTCAACTCCTTCCATAACATCGACCGCGAGCTCTTCACACGGTTGGTATTCAGCCTAGGCCGAGACCCGGCCGAGTCAGCTCAGGTCATGGCGCTCTGGCTCTGGTTAGAGGAAGAATTCAAGGAGTACCACATGGTGTATAAAGCCTTGTTGAACCTCTCGGACACGCTTCTCAACGCCATGGCCGATGAGAGCGTCATGGCCTTGACGTGCGTTGAGAGCGACCGCTTCTCCTTCTCTTTCGACATGATCGTACCCGACATTCCTCTGCTCCAAAGCATGACCAAAACTAGGGTTGCACTCAGATTCTTCTATGAAAACAGGATCCGAATCATCCGCGGCATAACGAAGATATCCAACCAGGTCTGTGCTAGGGCTTTCAGGGACATTTTGGTGCAATTTCAGGCTAAGAGAGCCGAAGAACATGGTTTGGGTTCGTCTGGATTCTACTACGATCCATCTTACCATGCTTCTTCAAACTCGTACGTCCATGGGGTCATGCAGTTTTGGGGTCCACATCATGTGTTAAATGAAGGGGAGTCTTCGTCGACGTCCCATGCAGGTTATAGTAAAAGTAGTGGTGCTTTCGATCCGTACTACTTTGGAGTCCAGAGACAGAGACAGATTGTGATCAAAGAAATTAGCGACGTGCACTTGAGTAATTTAAAGTTGAATGAAAGTCATCAACAAGGTGGGGACGGTGGTGATCATAATCATGAGGAAGTAAAAGATATTGATCGTGATCATAAGGTAGTGCCAGTAGATGATCGAACTATTTTCTTAACATTCTCTAAGGGCTATCCAATTTCCGAGAGTGAAATTATAGAATTCATCACTAGGTACGTATAAGTTAATTAGTATATTCTTCTCTTATAACCCTCCTTCCTTCTATATATCTATATGTGTGTGTGTGTGTTTTGTGTATAACTAAATTAATGTTTGTTTTTTTACATTCACAGAAAATTTGGAGATGTGATTGAGTATATTTATATGCAAGAAGTGTCGCCGGAGGACCAACCACTCTATGCACGACTGGTTTTACGATCGGTTACAGACATTGTTGTAGTTCTTAGTGGAAAGACCAAAGCCAAATTCTCAATTAATGGAAAGCATGTTTGGGCTAGGAAATTTGTGAGTAAACATGTCAAGTCCCCAAAGAAGCTATCTCCTTCTGTGTCTCAACCCGGTTCACCATCCTCGGCTACACATTCTTAATTAATTTAATTTGTTTGGTCTTTAATTAAACATAACCTAAATAAACACCAAAGTAAATAAATATTTGGTTCTTATACATATACATGACTTAATAATAATATGGTGTGGCAGTGGAAGGATTTGTATATTTTGTTTTATTATATTGTTATTTTTTTTTGTCTATAATAAGGTGAGTGAGAGTGCAATGGTGTAATCTTGGATCTCCTAATCTCACTGTTCTTTATTTTATTCCAAAAAATATTACATATGAATAAATCTTAATTAAACTAGTTGCTCCTTTATATATATATGTATTGGGAAATGTCAGCATGAACAAATTAACACGAACAAGTATGTTAAACTAATCACAAGCAACATCCACACACATTATGTGGCTCGGTGTACAACATAAATTCTTGATAATACAAAGAAATCTGCACTAAAAATATTGATAATATTTAATTATGTTCTTATAAATTAAAATGCCTCAACAATAAGAACATTGGTGTTTGGAGTTTGACGGGTTGGGTTTTAGGGAGAGTCGGTTTCTGTCAATGTTGGGACTTGCAGGAACGTGAGGTTCAGGCCGGTTAGGGGAGGGCAAGGCCTATGGCCATTGCGTAGGGGTCCCAAGAAAAGGCCCAAAAAATTACTATTATATTATTTTTATATTTATCTCCTTAATAAAATGAAATTATATAAAATAATTTTGTTTTGTTTTTGTTTTTTTTGTATTTGACAATTTAAATGGATTCATTAATTTTCAATTGATATTTTAAAATGATTTTAATTTTTTTTTGTGTTTTATATAAATGAATAAACTAATTTCCATTCTGACATATTACTCTTCTTTTGACGTTAATATTTAACATAGAAAAGAATTAAAATATGTTGTAAAAATATTTTAATGGTGAAAGCAAATATTATTAATTCATAGAACTAGTAGTACTGTTTGGGAACCCGCCCAAAAGCTTCCTATTGATGGATCAGAAATGCTTTTCCATGAAGTAAGTTGTATATTCTTGATTTAGTAATGAGTCTCATCTTCGGCAAAAACGTATCACAGGGATGTAGGAAACTTTCGCATATTGTAATTCCTTGATAATCAACGCCCAGTTTCCAACATCTAAAAGTTGGGCACTCGTACTAGAATTGTTGCTGGCCGTAGTAGTTTCCGAACTAGTAGTACTGTTTGAAGAAGTCTTCTCTGTCAAAAATTTTTTTGGTCAAAATTGATCACTCCGAGTCCATATTTATTTTCAGTACTTTGTTTGGTGGAAAATTAAAAATGACTTAGGTGAGGGATGATATGCCAGAATCAGTCAATTTTAACAGAAAAAATTGACAAACAAATGCATAGCTTAATTTGCTTTGCCTTCATACAGACCAACACAGAAGTTGATGAAGACCGAAGAGAGAAAAAAGTGGAGCTTAGAAGTAGAAAGCTGAGTTGTAATATTTCTCAATGTTGCAACGTGAATACAAGACATTACAATGACTGTTTAAAAAGACTAGACTGGTCTAACTACTCAGCACAATAATTGAAAACCATAAAGACTAATTCAAACTAAACTGTCTTTGACCAACGTGGCCTTTTGAATTATTGTTGAGAAATAGTGGCTGACATGGAGCAATCTCTTCTGAACTACTTTAAATTTGATATTATCTCATGCATAGCTGTCACATCTCATTGAATTCCCAATCGGTTTGAACAGGCTGAACTTAGAACTCTGTTGTCGCTCAACCTCTCTCTCCACCAATTGATAACAGAACATCTGAAAGTGCTCAGATTGTGAGGATATGCCACCTTATCACTCCAAGATTTTTGGGCCTTCCTTATTTCTCCTGTAATCCTCACAATTCTCATTACTACCGAGCTGTGAGTTGTTAATACGAAGAACCTGTACCTTTGCGTTTGATAGAACAAGATTGCCATCCATGAAGATATAAAGAGTCCCATTAAAATTGTCTTTGAGGTGATTGTCTCTGTTAGCAACCCAAGTGACGACATTAGGAGAAAAGCTGTACCATAGTACTCCTAGGTCTCAATTTGTAGAATTTAAAGGGTTGAAGAATCTTGGTTTGAAGGCACCGCCATTGGAGATTATACTTTATGATTCTTTGATGGATTGAGGAGATGTAATGGTGTCTCTCACTGGTTTTGGCAAACGCTATGAAGAAGCAAGAACAATACTGTAAAAAGAGAAGAAAAACTAACATGTTTTAAGTCACTGAAGCAAGAACAATACTGTAAAAAGAGAAGAAAAACTAACATGTTTTAAGTCACTCCCAATAACTTGTGCCCGAAGTTAATGTTTTTATTTTTGGCCTTATTTTTGAGTTGTGTATAATTTTCTTGGTTCAAAGGTTAATTAAAATTAGTTAGAGTTGGTTATGCTGATTTCTCTTCTTACTATAAATGTGAAGTAGAATTAAAACTCAAACACTTAAAAACCAATTTAAAGGGGTTTAATCCAATACTCAGAGTGAACACAAAAAGTAACGATACTACTGCCAATATGTAAAACACTGAAACATTAGTTGATTTCCTTTTTTTCTTGAAAATTTTGACAGGGTTTATCGGCCATCAATGGTTGTTATAGAGGCATTGTTGATGGAGCATTTTCCTCGGTTTAGTTGAGAGGAAGAGTCTGTATATGAACCAATATGCCTCTCAGTGAATGCAGGCTTGTTTGGAGTAGGTAAATCAATGATCTCGCTGTTGAGCATTGAAACAACACTAGGCATAGATGGCCCGCATCTTGCTGATTCTTGAACACACAAAAGTCCCACTTGTAAGCACCTCATAATTTCATTTTCATCATCTTGATTACATGAACTTAATGCAGGATCTGTTAAAGCTACGACGTTATTCTCATTCCACAGCCTCCATGCCTGCACAGAAAATTAAACGAACAAAAAATGAATCAAATTCTAATAACACAGTTAATTAGATACAGAGTTCATATTGATACCGAGTAAATTAGTATTGTTAAGTTTGATAGACTAACAAATTTTAAAAGGCTTGAGGACTCCTCATCTTGGTGAAAACTACTGTTTCTCCTCCCACTAACAATCTCGAGTAACATAACACCGAAGCTGAACACATCCAATTTCTCCGAGAACTGCCCTTCAAAGGCATATTCAGGGGACATATACCCACTGCATATTTTAATTAGCATTGAAGTAAAAATTATTGTTATGTTAAGCTATGATAATGTTATTATAATTTCAATTGACAATTGAATTTGGTAATAGAAGTAACAAGCAAGCAAATTACTTGCTATGTTCCAACCACCCTTCTAGTGTTAGCATGATCTTCATTGCCTTGAAAAATCTTCGCCATTCCAAAGTCTGAAATTTTGGGATTCAGCTCTTCATCCAACAGTATGTTACTTGGTTTTAGATCTCTATGAATAATCTTTAGCCTTGAATCTCTATGAAGGTAAATAAGACCTCGACCAATTCCTTCAATAGTTTTGAAGCGTTTTCTCCAATCTAATAACTCTTTTTTAAGTGGATCTACATGTACAGAAAGTATTGGGAGAAGTCAAATTGATTTTGTTCCAAAACCCAATAGTACTTACTTTGAGTAATTGTAGTATGAATTTACCAAAAACAAAAGCATCCAAACTCTTATTTGGTAGGTACTCATAGATCAACATCTTCTCTTCTCCATCAACACAGCAACCTAAGAGTTTTACAAGATTCCGGTGTTGAAGTTCAGAAATCACCACTACTTCATTCGTAAATTCTACTAGTCCTTGTCCAGAGGCTCTTGAAAGTCTTTTTATAGCTATCTCCTGTCCGTCTTCCAATTTTCCCTATGAAAAATAGTTCGAAACATCAATATTATATCCGCATGACATATATAAAATTAAGAACAGAAATAATCAATTTTACCTTGTAAACTTGACCAAATCCACCTTGCCCAAGCATAGTTTCAGAGTGGAAGTTATTTGTTGCTATTGCCAGCTTCTCAAAATTAGACAGTCGAAGTTCTTGTTGTTTTAAAACTTCCCCAGGAAATTTCAGACTTTCTATCCCTTTAATTCCTGGAGAATGCATCTTCTTGCCTTTCTGATTCCTTACTAATTATATTAAGATTCTGCTAGTTAGCCACTTAAAAACAACACCAACATCATTTAGTGAAATATATATTTATATACTAGCTTAACACATTACCTCTTTGTTTATAATTCCACATGTATAAGAAGTATGCAGCAGTGGCAACAATAAATGTTCCTACAATCACTGCAATTGTAATGATTTCTGCCAATTGTTTTCTTTCGGCTGTAAATCACAAATGTAAATATTGAAATAAGACAAACAAAATACACTACAAGTTTAGCTGTTCTGTTAGATTAAATCAATAAGAGTTTCCTGACAGATGAACATTTCTGGTCATGACAGAACTGGGAATAACTAAAGTTTATTTAGAAAAAACAAAAATACACTTAAAACACTAACTAGGGCCAGTAGATTTATATCACAAAAGTGGACAGAAAACAGATACGACACAACTTACAAAGTTCAGAATAGGCCAAACGAATGTAGAGATCAGTTGTGGTGCCTACAGGGAAGTGCTGAAGGTCAATTAAGTTTCCACTCCATAGCATACAACCAATACCACTATCAAATGCATAAGCTGTACATGAACAATTCTTTAGGCACTGGTCCTGGCAATTCTCTCGAGGAGCAGATGATAATATCATAAAATCTGGCACTTTCATTGCTTTCAGTTTCATAAACCCTTCATCTTTTACAGATTCTTTATCCCTAGTACTAGTAGTAGTACTGTTATTTAGTCTCTTGCACTCTAATGGTGTCCTCCTAACACATCCACTAGTCCAATTTCCTCTATTCCATTGTTGTTTATTACTGGGCTGAAATCCTCTCAAACATCTGCATTCTCCATTATACATATTAGAGCAGCTTCCAAATACCCCGCAAGTTCCATACACCGTACATGTTGGGTGACCAGAACCATAGACCTCCCAGTCCTTCTTCTCCATACTCCAATATGATAGAACCAGTTCGCCTTGCCAATTTAGAACATATCTGTTTGTCGCCTCCAACATCCTATGATTAGTAGATCTAAAGTTGGTATCGTTAATCCAAATCCTAAATTTTTTGCTGGTCATTTTAATATCTCCGACGAACCACAATCTGTTACAGATGCCTTGCATTCACCACAATGGAAACAAGCTATGCAGATTGAATATGATGCTCTATGTGCTAATAATACTTGGCAGCTTGTCCCGTAGGATTCTTCTTACAATGTAGTAGGAGCTAAGTGAGTGTTCAAGATAAAACAAAATGTTGATGGAAGTATCCAACGGTACAAAGCTCGTTTAGTGATAAAGGGGTATCATCAGAATCCAGGAATAGATTTTAATGAGACTTTTAGTCCTGTTGTCAAGCCTCAAACTATCCGAGTAGTGTTGTCACTTGCTGTGTCAAAGGGGTGGCTGGTTAAACAATTGGATGTCAATAATGCATTGTTGAATGGAGAGTTAAATGAAACAGTGTATATGTCACAACCTGAAGGTTTCCCAGTCAACAATCATCCAACTCATGTCTGTAAACTTGTCAAAGCTCTCTATGGCCTCAAGCAAGCACCTCGAGCTTGGTTTGACAAATTGAAGTGTACTTTGGTGAAGTGGGGATTTCAAGAATCAAAGTCAGATATTTCATTATTTGTATATTCAAAATCAGGTCATTTTTTGATCGTTTTGGTTTATGTGGATGACATCATTATAACAGGACCAGATTTATCTCTTGTTACCAAGATTATATAGGATTTGAATAATTCATTTGCTCTGAAAGATCTAGGTGATCTTCATTATTTTTTAGGGTTGGAAGTTTATCGTGATTCTACAGGGATGTTTCTAACTTAGTCCAAGTATATTTCTGATCTGTTGCTAAAAAACAACATGGCTAATTGTAAAAGTTGTCCTACTCCAGCCTGTACAAGTGTGCAATTATCATGTTCCATTGGAGAACCTTTAAAGGATATTACTGCTTATAAAAGCACAATTGGAGCTTTATAGTACCTCACTATGACTAGACCTGATATTGCTTTTATAGTCAACAAACTAAATCAGTTTCTTCATTGTCCAACTTCAGTGCACTGGCAGGCATGTAAAAGAGTTCTTCGATACTTAAAAGGCAGTTTGGAGATGGGTTTGCACATACAACCTGCCACTAGTCAATGTCTCATTGGTTTTTCAGATTCAGATTGGGCCAGTTTTATAGATGATCGAAGATCAACTGGAGGATTCTGTATATTCTTAGGTCCTAATCTGATTTCCTGGAGCTCAAAGAAGCAGCATGTGGTGGCAAGATCTAGCACAGAGGCTGAATATAGAGCTTTGGCACATACCACAGCAGAACTTGCTTGGCTTCAATCTCTATTAACATAATTACATGTTCTTCAATCTACATGTCCTATCATATGGTGTGACAATATTAGAGCTACTTGTCTAGCCTCCAATCCTGTAGCTCATGCAAGAACCAAACATATTGAGATTGACATTCATTTCATTCGTGACAAGATTCAGCAGAAACTTTTAGAAGTTCGATATGTACCTACTGAAGATCAAACAGCAGATATTCTTACTAAAGTCTTGTCCATTTCAAGATTTAATATGCTTAAGACCAAGCTCACTCTTAGGCTTTCCTCGTTTTGCTTGAGGGGGCGTGTTGAAACACATATGGCTCATTATCCTCCTACACGGCACCAAATACAGAAGAGAAGCTTGGCTGAATCAGTTAGATGAGCTGTCTGTTAGTTTGATTAGTTTGTTAGATTGTTTACTTTGATTGCCACATGTAATCTTATCATTGGTTAGTGCTTTAGCATATAAAGCTTCCAACTATGTAATTATGAGGTAGGTTGTTGTCGAATTAATACAATTCTTTTCGGATTGTAATTCTCTCTGTCTTCATCTTCTTCGTCTCCTCTGTATTTTCACAGGCACAACGCCCGTTATCTGGTGACAGAAGAAAATGATTTGTCTTCACAGTAAAAAATTCTGCCTCAAGATCACATTTTCCTGCTTCTGAGTCTACCCACCTTGAATCTGGTGGATATCAGAGGAGGCCACGGCGTAATGTTCAGCGAATTGAGTTCTGGGTTCGGGAAAGTGTCGATAAAAGACAATCTTCTAGTTTGGTTTCAACTAACTGCTTAGGATTGGAAGAGAAGTCAAATATCATTGGACGAGGTGTGGGATTTTCTGCTAGAAATGGACGAAGGAAGGTTATTGTATCCAATAAACCAAACATTAGACAAAGAGTTTTTGAGCTCTAGTCCACTTAGTTCACGGGAGAATTATCTGGAAGTAGGGTGGAGAAGGGGACTGGAAAAGAAGCCCTGACAAAGAGTCAGAACATCCCACAGTCTGGAGAGTGGAAACTTAAGAGGAATATGTGCTCTGAAGAGGCTGTTGATGCTCCTTTGCAAAGTGGCATTGTGCGTATTTTTTAGCAACCTGGGATAGAGGTGTGCCCTTGTCATGTTTGACTATATATATTATTACTAAAATATCTGAAGTCTCATATATTGATCATATTTATATCAAATTATACTGATTTTCCTCCGTTTTTCCTCTATAAAAATGGTATTCTTTTTTTTTTTTTTTTGGTTAAGAACAAACTGCATTAGAGCACAAAAAACAGCCCAAAAAGGCTACAAACTAGCAGACACCTGTTCTGCTAATAAAAATGGTATTCTTGAATGCTTTGGTTGCTTTCACAATTTGTAGCTTTAATTTCCCGATTCCACTTGGATTTCACCTTTTGTTGCTATTGGTTAATGCATGTCATGAAAAGTGGTTCCACTTCTATGGGTGTTTTATATTCTTAGCTTTAGGGGTCCTTTATTTTATTGATTCAGATAAAAAAAAGATAAATAAACAAATTGATAAAGAAGAAAAAGTTTGAGATTACCTGTGTAGGGCTCTATTTATCTCCAGCATGGCTCCTTGAGTATGATGTCCAGGATGTCTCGTGTTATATTTTAGGCAATGTGTTCATGGTTTTTTTTTTCTTTTTTTTGGGAAATTGTTTAATGAAGTTCATGCTTGTGTCTGCTGGTAGTCATTCTTTGTTATCTTTTTTTTTTTTTTTTTACTACATGCATGTATCTTCTGATGGTAACGTTTTGATGTGCTTACCTTTTATTTGTACTATTTTTTACGTACATTCATTTTGGAGACATGAAATTGTCCTTCCATGATGGCTAAACTTGATGTCATTTCTTCTCACAAGGAACAACAAATGTACCAATTGCTGGAGTTTTAGGAGCTGTGACACCACAAGGGAAGCCAATGATTGATCCTAGAACAAAATACTTTTGTCATTGGTGCTGGAAGGTTAGTATTTAAACTTTTGAAAAGTTTGAGACTGCAATTAAGCATCCTCAACCTCAATGTGTTCAAATATCCGTTTTAGTTCATGTCCATTAAATACACATGACAATCATATTTTCAGGCTCATTATTGAGAATTCAAATTAATATATATATAGTATTATAAGTGGCAATTTTCCCCATCAGGAACTCAATGATGATGCTGATATTATTACACATATTTCTCCCTCATTTCCGGAGTTTAACTGATTGGAATTGAGTTGCTTATTATATAGGAAAATGATGCATTTCGATATATCATGTGTGCTTTAATGGGCTTGCATTGGAGTCTAATTTTAGTTTGGAGTTCTTATTTTAATTTGGATATTTCTTATCTTGTTTCTATCACTTCTCGAATAAGTAAGCCCTTTTGTAATTGAATTGGTATGGAATTTCACTGCAAATTGAAATCCATTATATAAATTGCTTGTTGCCTTGTCTCTTTTTCTCTCTATCTCCCTTTCTTCATCATCAACATTTTGTGCTCTCTCTCCCTCTTTTTCTCTGGGTTTTTCAATAATGTGGTTATAAATAGGAGGTAGAAACAGGATTCATGTAGTAAATTCTATATAATAGGATTTTCAAGGGTGTCCTGCTTATGTGTGATTATTGTTTTAACTTCATTGTTAAAAAGATTTATGTTATTTATTTATTTTTTTTCTCATATTGGAAAGTTTCGATGGTATATTTATTTTTTTATATACATTATTTTAGTAAATTAGGAAAACAAACTGTAATAACCTCATTTTATTTTCGAAACTGTCGGTTTCACCAAAACGAGCAGTCTCTGAGTTTTTCGGAAATTTTGTAAGGACCGAGACTATCCTGTGAGGAGTCGAGGGACTTTTTCTACCCATTTTGCCCTTGGTCCCATTTTGACCATGGTTGACTTTCACTATTCACTATTATATTAATATATTTAATAATATCTTTTACTTTATTTTATTATATAATTATTTAATTGATAAATAAATTAGCAATTGGGAATTGAATATGGCCGACTCTCCTACTTTTGCTTTACAATTTTAATTATTTAAATATTATATTAATACATATATAAATATCTTTACTTTTTACTTTTTATTTTATTATTAAAATAGAGTTGCCAATTGCAAATTGGTTTGTGTGACCGACTTTTTTCTTCTTGCTTTTCACCAAGTGTAGCCGACCATCCTCTTGACTTTTATTATTTCACATATTTCCTTTTCTTTTAGAGAGAGAGAGAGTTATTTCTAGAGAGAAAAATTTGAAAAAATTGCAAAATTGAAAGAAAATTCAAGAGAGAAATTGAAGTTAGTGGCTGGCTGTGTTGGGGAGCTTTTTGGCATTGGTTTTGGAGGTTTTTGAAGCTTAGGAAGAGGTGTGCTAGCTTGGCTTTAAGGTAGGTAACTTAACTATGTTTTAGTTTCTTGCAAAATTTATGTATTTGGCTTGTTTGCTTGATAAATACATGCTTGGATTCCATGATTTGATGCTAAGTGGAGCTTAATTTCAAGAATATTATGCTATGTGGTTAAACCCCCAAATATGGGATATAGGGTTTGATGGAAATGTGATTTAAAATGGGATTTTTATGGTTAATTGCATAATTAATTGAAATTGATGGTGGATTAGTGTATAAGCTTTTGTTAATTAGTTGAATTGAAGTGAAATGGATTGAATTTGGGCATGTATTAGAGCCGGCCATGTGTAGGAAGTTATGTGCAAGTTTTTGCAAGTAAGAGCATTTTGATCTTTTTGCTTGCAAAGGGTATTTTGGGAATTTTTAAAAATTCTAATGGTAAAATAGTAAACTTGCATGTAGGGCACACAAATAGGATTTTAAAAATGTTTGAGAGTATTTTGGTATTTTACATGTAAAGAATATGGATGGAATTTTAAAAAAAGATCAAGGACATTTTGGTCATTTGACATGTAGGGACGTAAATATAATTTTTGAATTTGTTGAGGGTATGTTTGTCATTTTTATGGTAGGGGTAGAGTTGGAAATATTTGAAATTGAAGGGGTATTGTGGTCTTTCTGAAATTTCAAATTATTTATTTTATATATATATATATATATATATCTATTTTTAATTATTATTATTTACATATTTACAAATACAATTTATTTTACATGTGTTTATATAATTATAAATATGGTTGTATTTTACAAAATATATACATTTTATGTATGCATTAATTAAATATATACAAGTGTATTTTGTATGGATTTATACATATATATAATTATTTATGTATCAATTGGAATATTGAATTACTATGCATTTGTGAGTATGTTTATACATGGGGGTATATATATATATATATATATATATATAAGTATGTGTATGCATAAATTATATTTGTATGCATGGATATGTGTATAAAATACGTGTATACATATATGAGTGTGTATAAGTGTGTTTGTGTACATATATGTGTATATGAGTATGTATTTATATGTGTGTATTTTATATATGTATTTATGTGTATGTGTATATGTGATTATGTATATATGTAAATTATATTTGTGTGCATATATAGGTATACATAAAATGTGTATACATATATGGGTGTGTATATATGTGTTTATGTATATGGATATGTGTATTTAGGTATGTATATTTCTATATACGTATTTATTTATACATGTGTTTATAGTTGTGTCGTAAATGCGTATGTTGATGGAATTTATTAATTCTGTTGTTTTACCGAGGGTAGAATGGTAATTAACCATATGCCTATTGAGGGGTATTTTGGTAATTTTTATTTATTTATTTGAGGGGTATCTTGGTAATTTCTGACATGGCCAATGACATATCGGTAATTATATTAGTATGGTTGAACGACTTGTAGTCATTGATTTGAACAGGGGCATTTCGGTAAGTATGGCTGTTGGAATAGGACGGTTGGTAATTATGTGTTTTACTGTGTTGCTTAGTTTTACTTGTGCATTGTGGCATGAACATTCATTTGCATAGAGCAATTTTGGTGGTCTATTGTTTTATGTGAAATGAAATATTTTCCCTAGGGTTTGTGTTTTCAAAAATTAGTTGCATGATGAGGTGCATGGTTCAAACCCTATTTTTAGTCGCTCTGTGAATCACTGACCACACATAGTGGTGGGTCGCTTGGAACGGTGGTTCATCCGCATACACAGAGGTGTGGTGTTTTGTGCACGAAACGCGGAAAGAGAGTGTGTTTTTCAGTTGAAAAATAAAGAGGGAAAAATAATGCTTTTAGATGTATAGTGATACACTTCATGACATAACATTTACATTTGCATATGGTTGCCTACTGAGTATTTTTCACTCACAGTTGTCTGTCATGTGTGACAAGTAAGTCCAAAGCCAAACAGTAAGGATTGGTGGGGTGCGGACTGGAGAGCGTAGTGAAGTACCATGTTCTTCCGCTTTTGATTTGGTATTTTGAGGGCAAAGATATTATGTATTTTTAAAATACTATATTTTCCTTTGCGGTGTGGGTGTGTAAACTTTATTTTATTTTAAAGTATTACTGTTTTTGGTGTGGTTTGAAAAACGGTCTCAAAGAGTAAAGGAAAGTCTCTGATTTTATTGTGTCTTTATTAAAAAGGTTTTAATCAATTCAAATTTAAAAAGAAAAAAAAAATAGTAATCACACCTTATTCGGGAACCTGGGCTTGGGTAGGGGGTGTTACACAAACACCCACATCCTATCTAGTTTGTAATTTAAAACACTTGAATTATGCCTTGGTTTTTATACTTTTAAACTTGGTTAAAGAAAAGCTCAGTCACTAAGCTTTAATACTATATGCTTTGCTTAAAATCAATATCTTTAAAAGGAAAACAAAGAAGACTAAATATTGTATCACACACACACAACCCTTTAAAAGGAAACAAGAGCAGAGTGCTTTTAGATTGCCATGCTTACAGTGTTAAGCACAAATACAGTATCCATATTTGCAGGGAAAGGAAAAAGGACAAGAGACAATCTGTTGCCTACTAGGACCTCTCCAAGGAAAAGGGCATGTGCTAGGCTGTTTGGACCTAGGGAAGCATTTGAAGATGGTCCATCAAATGCTGAGGAACCTGCTGTTGAACCACAAGAGATTCCTCCAATAGGAGATGCTCCTAACGAGCATGAAATAACTAGTAACTAAGCTAAGGATATAATCTTGTATACAAATTATATATATAACTTATTTCTTAATGGTGCCATGATAGTGATATTGTTTTTGCTATATAATTATAAATAGTACAAGTAAATGTAACTAATTTAGAAGTGTAAACGGATGGAGGATTGGACCTTAGAGGCGCACAACATCTACCAAAATAGAGAATATTCAATCAGAACATGCACAAGAACCAAAACATGAGGGTGAATATTCAATCAGGACATGCACGAGAGCCAAAACATGAGGGTGGAGGCTCTGACATGGACAATACATGTATATTATTTAGTCTGTTCATTGAAGAAAATTTGACAATCTAAATGACTATGGTTACTCATAATATGAAAATATAACTAGGTGAATATATATGTATATATACACATATGTATATGCTAATATGTTGTGTTTAATGTTTGCAGGTTGATTTGGACGATATAAATTATAAGGCTGTTTGGTTACACATGGAACATATCCTTTTTAGGTATTGCAAATAGTAGTATTTAATTTTGGAAAGTTTCATTTAGCAACATACTCTTTAATTAGGTATTATACAGTCAATTAGACTTGCAAAAGTTCAGTATATATTTTGACATGGCAGTGACATATAATGCTTTAGGATGTGCAATATGGAAATAAGGAATAATTTTTCTTGAAAGCATATATATTGAATGATATGCTTCAAAGAAAAATTATGTTTTTTTGTGCATATTAACATTTATGAGCAGATATTGTAAGTGTTATGTGGTTTGAGCATATGTATTTTACATGTAAGGTGAAATGAAAATACTATTTGTTACTGGCTATAATAGTGTGTAAGGGTCATTATTATATTATAAGTTTTATGCATGATGAATTGAACCCTCAATCAAATCAGTGTCAAAATAAGAATGACAATATTAACGGATAGTGACAAATAAAACGTAGCAAGTAAAGGAAATAATGACAAACTACACAATGTAATGAATTTGTCATAAAAAGCAGTAATAATGGACTAATAAGTGATGAAACAAACTATGACGAAATAACTATTATAATATTCTATAGTGAGGAAACAAATAGGGTGTATTATTAACTTATGAATGGAAATTATTTGTGTTAATTGAAAATTCGACACTGATATTTTCTGTAACAATTTTACTTGTAACAAATAACCACCACAATATCCTAGAATGATTTCGTCACTCTATTATTAAATTATGAATAGAAATTATTTGTGTCAATACAAAAACTGGATACTAATATTTTCTATGACAATTTTCCTTATTAGTGACAATTATTGTCTTAAACGTTACCAATGTCATAAATATTTTTAGTGTCAGTAATTATTGTTGTTATGTATTGTGACAGTCATATAAAATGTCATAAATACATTGACTTTTGACATAATATTATTCTTATCAAGAGTAGAAGGTGTCATTGAAGCCTATATTGTCACAGAAATGCGAAGTTTAACTGGATTTTAGGATGCAATCAGTGACAAAAATTGTGGATTGAGTGACAAATTTTAAACCTTATTACGACTCAAATCCTTGACACAAAAGATCTCAGATTCAGTGATAGTAAAAAAATTATCACATGCAAATGAGCATCAGTGAAAAAAAAATTTGATTGTCACAGAAATAGAATTAGTGTCTGTTCTACAGTGTTAACGCTATAACAAATGAGTGATAAAAAAGGGGTTCAGTGACAAATTTGTGTTGTTACAGTTGTTTAAACCTTTTGTAGTGCCGATTAGAGACACTCTGCCACTATTAAAGTTTTTGAATAAAACAGAAGAACATCAACAAAAGAATTTTCAAACAAAAATATGTTCTAACCCAATAATCCCCAAACTCCATGCAGGGCAAAGGTTATTATTCAACTATCAGAAAAAACAAATAATAATAAAAGTAAAACTATAACTATATAATAATCTTAAACCAACTAAACAAAATCCCAAATTGAAAAACACAAAAATGAGAACGAAAACAATTCTTAGAGAATAGACAATTAAAATAATACCTTTCAAACAGTCCAAGCTTAAGAATCGCATCAGCAAGATTAGAATTTGCCTTTCCCACTAACTGAAATAGTTTCTTCCTCTGCATTTTAAATTTTCCAGTTGCTTCCATTCCACGATTAATGTCGGTGAATTCTGCAACCATTCCATCAACCTAAAGGGAGAAGATTTTCTGAGTCTAAATGATCAAGAAATATCTTCACACAGTTGAAACAGCCAAGTTCTACAAAAAATACATGGAGTCCGTACGGTAGTAATCAAGAGCAATAATTTGGCCAAGAACACTGCCGATGGTTCGGATTCCATCAATATTCAAGTATTGCAACATCATCTAATCCAAACCACCTTCCATCCATGTGTTTAAAGTTGGCTTCTCTCTAACATCGTACTCCAAAATATTTTAAAAAAAAATCAATGTACAAATGTTAAAAATTTTTTGACACACCAATTACTATCAAAACTATGTTTAATGTCCAAAAAAAAAATTCCTTAATTTTTTGAAGACTTTTAATGTGCTATGAACCTTCAAAGTTCAAACTTCATATCAACCTAAGAACTAGGCGTGCCTTAAAGACACAGATGTACCCAAGCATGTCGACAATACTTGAGGTATAACTTCAGTCGAGCTAATAGTAAATGGTGGTTTAGCAATGGTCCAAACGTAGTACCAGGGAAAACTTAGAAAGAGCATCTCATAGTTCCTTGAAATCTTTCAACACCAAGTTTCCAGTACCTAAAAGTTGGGCACTTGTACTTGAATTGTTGCTGGCCATAGTAGTTTCAGAACTAGTTGTACTGTTTGATGAGGACCAGAGAACCTGTCCCTTTGCATCTGATAAAACAAGGTTGCCATCCACAGAGATTTTGAGAATGCCATTCTGTTAGCAACCCAAACAACAACATTTGTAGAAAAGCTGTACCAGATTCCGAGGTAGCAATTGGTTGAATTCAAAGCACTGAAGAATCTCAGTTCAAAGACTCCGCCATTGGAGATTATAGTTTCAGAGCCTTTGATGGAATGGTTAAATGTACAAAGTAGTAAGAATAGTAGCAGCAATGTAATAAGAGCAGAAAAAGGTACAAGGTTTTAGTGACTGCCATTAACTTGTGCTGGAATCAATGGCAGGTTCATTGTATGTGAGAAAGATGATCAATATCATATGTTATGAATAAGCGGACGACCATTACCAGTTTCAAAGTCTTTGATCAGTTGGTCCAAAATAACATGTCAGGTAGTCATGAATGGCGTCTAATTAATGCTAGTCCCGGATGTTGACTATTGTGTTTTAGAATTTTTTTTTTTAAAAAATAACAAATAAATAAATAAAAAGAAGTTACCCCTGCACTTTTAGGGCGTGTCATTGTAGTCCCTACGTTTTTAATGATATCAAATAAGATCTTCTATTATATTTTTCTGTTAAAATTAGCCAACTCATATTTATTTTTTAGGTGGAAAATTAAAAAATGAGTTACGTGGGGGATGATGTGGCAAAATCAGTCAATTTTAACAGAAAAAATTTACTAACAAATGCATAGCTTAATTTGCTATGACTTCGTGCACACCAACACAAAAGTTGATGAAGACCAAAGAACCTGTACCTTCGCATTTGATAGAACAAAGCTGCCATCCATGGAGATATAAAGAGTCCCATTAAAATTGCCTTTGAGGGGATTGTCTCTGTTAGCAGCCCGAACGGCGACTTTAGGAGAAAAACTATACCATTTTCTGAGGTAGCAATTTATAGAATTTACAGGGTTGAAGAATCTTGGTTTGAAGACACCGCCAGTGGAGATTACAGTTTCTGATTCTTTGATGAATTGTGCAAATGTTGTGCTGTCTCTAACTGTGGCTGTGGAAAACTCTACGAAGAAGTTAGAACATCACTGAAATAAAGGAAGAAAAACTAACTTATTTTAAGTCACTCCCAATAACTTGTTCCCTAAGTTAACGGTTTTATTTTTGGCATTCTATTTCTCATTTTGTTTTAGAGATGTGTGTAATTTTCTTAGTTCAAAGCTTGAATCAAGTCAGTTAGAGCTTTTTGCTGATTTTTCATCTTACGATAAATGTGAAGTAGAATTAAAACTGAAACACTTAAAAAAAATAAAAAAATAAGTGGTTTAATCTATATTCAAAGTTTGAACTCATAAATAACAATATACTGCCAAAATGTAAACGACTTTGAAATATTAATTGATTTCTTTTCTTGAAAATTTTGACAAGGTTTATCGACCATCAATTGCCGTTATAGAGGCATTGTTGATGGAGCATTTTCGTCGGTTTAGTTGAGAGGACAAGTCTGTATATGAACCAATATGTCTCTCAGTGAATGCAGGCTTGTTTGGAGTGAGTAAATCAACGACCTCGCTGTTGAGCATTGAGATAACACTAGGCATAGATGGCCTGCTTCTTGCTGATTCTTGAACACACAAAAGTCCCACTTGTAAGCACCTCATAATTTCATTTTCATCATCATGAGTACCTGACCTTAACGCAGGATCTGTTAAAGCTATGATGTTATTCTCATTCCACAGCTTCCATGCCTGCATAGAAATTAAACAAACAAAATAAGAATCAAATTCAACCACCCAGTTAATTAGATACAGAGTTAATATTGATAGTGAGTAAATTAGTAATTGTTAAGTTTGATAGACTAACAAATTTTAAAAGGCTCGAGGACTCCTCATCTTGGTGAAAACTACTGTTTCTCCTCCCACTAACAATCTCGAGTAACAAAACGCCGAAGCTGAATACATCTGATTTCTCTGAGACCAGCCCTTCTAAGGCATATTCCGGGGACATATACCCACTGCATATTTTAATTAGCGTTGAATACAAATCATTGTTATGATAAGCTATGATAATGTTGTTATAATTTCAATTGACAATTGAATTTGGTCATAGAAGTAACAAGCAAATTATTTACTATGTTCCAACCACCCTTCTAGTGTTAGCATGATCTTCATTGCCTCGAAAAATCTTGGCCGTTCCAAAGTCTGAAATTTTGGGATTCAGGTCTTCATCCAACAGTATGTTACTTGGCTTTAGATCTCTATGAATAATCTTTAGCCTTGAATCTCTGTGAAGGTAAAGAAGACCTCGACCGATTCCTTCAATAATATTGAAGCGTTTTCTCCAATCCAATAAAACTTTTTTGAGTGGATCTAAATTGACAGAAAGAATTGGAAGAAGTCAAATTGATTTTATTCCAAAACCCAATAGTACTTACTTTGAGTAATTGGAGTATGAATTTACCAAAAACAAAAGCATCCAAACTCTTATTTGGCAGGTACTCATAGATCAACATCTTCTCTTCTCCATCAACACAATAACCTACGAGTTTTACAAGATTCCGGTGTTGGAGTTCAGAAATCACCAGTACTTCATTCGTGAATTCGACTAGTCCTTGTCCGGAGGCTCTTGAAAGTCTTTTTATGGCTATCTCCTCCCCGTCTTTCAATTTTCCCTATGAAAAAAATTTTAAACATCAATACTATATCCACATGACATTATGCAATTAAGAACAAAAATAATCAATTTTACCCTGTAAACTTGACCAAATCCACCCTGCCCAAGCATAGTGTCAGAGTGGAAGTTATTTGTTGCCATTGCCAGCTTCTTAAAATTAAATAGTCGAAGTTCTTGTTGTTTCAATACTTCACCAGGAAATTTCAAACTTTCTATCCCTCTAAACCTCGGAGAATGCATCTCCTTGCTTTTCCGCTTCCTTACTAATTATATTCAAGAATCTGCTAGTTAAAAGCCACACCAACATCATTTAGTGAAATATATATTTACATACTAGCTTTAACACATTACCTCTTTGTTTATAATTCCACATGTATAAGAAGTATGCACTAGGGGCAATGGTAAATGTTCCAGCAATCCCTGCAATTGTAATGATTTTTCCCTTTTTTTTTCTTTCATCTGTAAATCACAAATGTAAATATTGAAATAAGAGGAATAAAATACACTACAAGTTTAGCTGTTCGGTAAGATTAAATCAATAAGAATTTTCTCACAGATGAGCTTTTCTGGTCATGACAGAACTAGGAATAACTTAAGTTTATTTAAAATAAAAAATAAAAAATCTACTTAAAACACTAACTAGGGCCAGTAGATATATATCACAAAAGTGGCAAAAACAGATACGACACAACTTACAAAGTTCAGAATTTGCCAAACGAATGTAGAGATCAGTTGCGATGCCACCAGGGAATCGCTGAAGGTCAATTAAGTTTCCACTCCATAGCATACAACCAATACCACTATCAAATGCATAAGCTGTACATGAACAATTCTTCAAGCACTGGTCCTGGCAGTTCTCTCTACTAGCAGATGATAATATCATAAAATCTGGCACTTTCATTGCCTTCAGTTTCATAAATCCATCATCTTTGCCAGATTCTTTATCACCAGTAGTACTGTTATTTACTCTCTCACACTCTAATGGTGTCCTCCTAACACATCCCCTAGTCCAATTTCCTCTATTCCATTCTTGTTTATTACTGGGTTCGAACCCTCTCAAACATCTGCATTCCGCAGCATAGATATTAGAGCAGCTTCCAAATGCCCCACAAGTTCCATACACTGCACATGATGTGGGACTGGGAAAGGGATAAGAATCGTAGATCTCCCAGTCCTCCTTCTCACTACTCCAATATGATAGAGTCATTTCGCCTTGCCAATTTAGAAAAAATCTTGAGAAGTTAAAACGACGCCTTTGATAAGTTGAATACACAGTTCCTTCCTTGTTATCCACCACTATCAATCCATCAAGGTATCCGAAACTTGATTCATATGTTCCCAAGAATTGCTGACCATTCCATGGACCGCTCCGCCAATAGGGTTGGTTTCCTTTCCATATGAAACCTTCAGGAACGTCTCGTAACTCCAAGCTCTCCGAAAACCCTCCTATGGATGGATCAGAACTGTTTTTCCATGAAGTAAGTTGTACTTTACTCTGTTGTTTTGAGTTGGCAATAAGTCTCATCTTTGGCAAAAACGTATCACAGGGATGTAGGAAACTTTCCCATATTGTAGCTCCTTGATAATCTTTCAACACCAAGTTTCCAGTATCCAAAAGTTGGGCACTTGGATTGCTGGTGACCATAGTAGTTCCCGAACTAGAAGTACTGTTTGATGACGACCAGAGAACCTGTCCCTTTGCATCCGATAAAACAAGATTTCCATCCATGGAGATCTTTAGAATCCCATTAGAATTATCTCTGAGGGGCTTGTCTCTGTTAGCAACCCAAACAACAACATTTGGAGAAAAGCTGTACCAGATTCCAAGGTAGCGATTGGTCAAATTCACGGGACTGAAGAATCCCAGTTCAAATACACTGTTGTTGGAGATTATAGTTTCAGAGCCTTTGATGGAATGGTTAAATGTAATGGTATCTGCGGCTGTTGCTGTCGCAAACTCTACAAAGAAGCAAGAGTAGTAGCAGCAATTTAATAAGATTAGAAAAAGTAACAAGTTTTGAGATGCTGCCATTAACTTGTGTTGGAAGGAATGGCAGCTTCTTTGTTTATGAGAAAGATGATCAATACCATATGTTAGCCGTGAGCAGGCGGCCATGACCAATTTCTAAGTCGGACATTGGGTCTTTGATCAGTTCGTCGAAAACAACACGTCTAGTGGTCATGAATGGCGTGACAGTTGGGTTTGAAAAATTATTTTGGAAATAAACAAAAAGTTAAAATTAGAAATTTAGTTATTCTGCAAATGCAAGAATTTAATTTTCAAGTTACATTCAAGTATTTCATTTCAACCCTAAAAGTCTTATGATGTGAATCTTTTCTCTTCTAAGAAAATTTATACAAATAAACAAATAAATAAAAGAAGGAAAAATAAATTATTGCAGTTGCATTTACTTTCCATTGAAAATTAGGGCCATTTTTTTTAAGGAGTTCGTCTGTTTTAAAATATATTTTCAAGTTCTTTTCAAAAAAAAAAAAACTTTTATTTTTTTCATTTTAATAAAATAACGGTGTTTGACAAGTAATTTCCAGAAACAGCCCATAACTGTTGGTTATTATCTAATACTTGATGCTGATTTATCTTGTTTCCAAAAAAGAAGGAAAATTTACTCTAACGCTACGTTTTGTAAAGAACACTGCAAAATTGCACCACCAAAGAAATGACTGAACTTTAAAATTCCTTGGAAGTTTTTATAATTTGTACCAATCGAACGAAACAATGACATACATTGAGCAATGTGACAGACTCATAGCAAAAGACATAATAAAATTTTGAGAGGAAAAATTTCGATGATTTGATAAAAATGATCAACAAATATGTACCAAATGGACTCGTGTGTTGAACTGAGAAACCAACTAAAAATCCCAAACCATACGCCAATTAACCTGCTTAATTAGTCTCATATGAAACGGTCTAGGCACGCTGAAGTTGTAGTCCCCACCTAGTCAAACTACCCAGTCATCCTGCTTATGCAGGTCAACAGGCTTAATTTTCTTGCTTTCTTTCAAGAAAATTCTAGTTTTTTTTTTTTTAATCCCTAATTTAATAATAAGAAAATGCACAAGTTACAGGTAACATGCATTTTCTTTGAAGCATCATTGATCTCCCGGTTCACTAATCTAATGGCATTGAGCCAATCAATTTGCATTGAAGTTTAGAGGTCAATGAGGATGGACTACCTTTCTTTCTTTCGATTTTATCGTCTCATCAAATAAATTTTTTTATTTTAATGAATTCTCAACATAAAAATAATAAGATCATTGAAGTCTCTCTCGGTTTCTTTGTTTGATCAATATTTTCCTTTTTTTTTTTACTATAAATTCAGTCAAATTTTTATATACAAAAAGAGAAAAAAAAATTTATATATGAAAATTACAAACAAGATTTAATTAATTGGTTGTTTCAAACTTTATTCATTCTTCAGTACTTATTAAGTCATCAACTGTCTGAATATTACTATAATTATTAGCTTTTCTTCTTCTACTATAAGTTATATATCTCATTAGATGTCTAAAACTATATTCCAATTATACCAAAAAAGTTTACATTATAATGAATAATGATATACAGCTGATGGGTTTCAATTATTTCATAAATTTATTGAGCTCCAGTAGAATTTAATTATGAAAATGACATGTTAGGTAGGCATGAAAAATGATTTATAGACATGGACTCAATACAAGTCTAGTCAATAATAATTATCACTACCCAAAATCTTAAGTTTGAGTCATTTTCAATTGAATCAAAATGTCTTAGCTGACGCGCTTTTTTCCACTTTCTGTTCAATGAACGAGACTTTAATTACCTTGCAAAAGCAGTTCATACGAGGGGAAAAATTGGCTCGGTCTAGTTTTTTCCTATTTAATTTTCTACAATCCACGTGTATCGTTGCTTTTACATTTGTGCTGTTTCAGTACGAGTACTGCTGGAGCCATCACTTGTATTTATCAATTTGTTTACCAAGCAAGGATGTGACAATGCATTATTAGTTGATAAAATAATATAAATTAAATGATAAAATAATGCGCAAGTTAAAAATTTGTACTTTACTCTGTTATTTTGAGTTGGCAATAAGTCTCATCTTTGTCAAAAACGTATCACAGGGATGCAAGAAACTTTCCCATATTGTAATTCCTTGAAATCTTTCGACACAAAGTTTCCAGTATCTAAAAGTTGGCCACTTGTACTTGAATTGTTGTTGGCCATAGTAGTTTCAGAACTAGAAGTACTATTTGATGATGACGAGAGAACCTGTCCCTTTGCATCTGATAAAACAAGATTGCCATCCATAAAGATCTTAAGAATACCATTACAATAATCTTTGAGGGGCTTGTCTCTGTTAGCAACCCAAACAACAACATTTGGAGAAAAGCTGTACCAGATTCCAATGTACAGATTGGTCGAATTCAAAGCATTGAAGAATCTCAGTTCAAAGACTCCGCCATTCGAGATTATAGTTCCAAAGCCTTTGATGGAATGGTTAAATGTAACGGTATCTGTGGCTGTGGCAAACTCTACAGAGAAGCAAGAATAGTAGCAGCGGCAATGTAATTGAATTGTTGCTGATCATAGTTGTTCCAGAACTAGTAGTACTGTTTGATGAAGACCAGAGAACCTGTCCATTTGCATCTGATAAAACAAGATTGCCATCCATGGAGACCTTTAGAATCCCATTAGAATTATCTCTGAGGGGCTTGTCTCTGTTAGCAGCCCAAACAACAACGGTTGAAGAAAAGCTGTACGAGATTCCAAGGTAGCAATTGATACGTTTCCTACATCCCTGTGATATGTTTTTGCTGAAGATGAGACTCATTGCTAAATCAAGAATACACAGTAAAGTACAACTTAGTTCATGGAAAAGCATTTCTGATCCATCAATAGGAAGCTTTTCGGCGGCTCCAGACAGTACTACTAGTTCTATGAATTAATAATATTTACTTTCACCATTAAAATACTGTTACAACATATTTTAAAACTTTTCTATGTTAAATATTAACATCAAAAGAAGAGTAATATGTCAAATTGGAAATTAGTTTATTCATTTATATAAAACACAAAAAATTAGAATCATTTTAAAATGTCAAATGAAAATTAATGAATCCATTTAAATAATAAAATACAAAAAAATTATTTTATATAATTTCATTTTGTTAAGGAGATAAATATAAAAATAATATAATAATAATTTTTTGGTCCTTTTCTTGGGACCCCTACGCAATGGCCATAGGCCTTGCCCTCCCCTAACCGGCCTGAACCTCACATTCCCGCAAGTCCCAACATTGACAGAAACCGACTCTCCCTAAAACCCAACCCGTCAAACTCCAAACACGAATGTTCTTATTGTCGACGCATTTTAATTTATAAGAACATAATTAAATATTATCAATATTTTTAATGCAGATTTCTTTGTATTATCAAGAATTTATGTTGTACGCCGAGCCACATAATGTGTTTGAGAAAAAGTAGCTTACTTGCCACTTAGTGGTGAGTCTTACTCGCTGATGGTGAATTTCACAACTTAATGGCGAGTATCATAGTCTGGTAGCGAGTCTCGCTGTCTGGTGGTGAGTTTCGCTGTTTGATGGTGAGTCTTGTAGGTAGAAGAGAAAGTAATATTAAGGTTTGAAATAAGGATATTTGAATAAAAGAGGATAAATTTGATAGAATTATAAAGACATGGGTGTTTTGGAATAAAGTATTGGACATTTGGAGCAATTACCCTTTATATAATTTCATTTTATTAAGGAGATAAGTATAAAACTAATATAATAGTAATATTTTGGGCCTTTTCATGGGACCCCTAGGCAATGGCCTTAGGCCTTGCCCTCCCCTAACCGGCCTGAACCTCACATTCCTGCAAGTCCCAACATTGACAGAAACCGACTCTCCCTAAAACCCAACCCGTCAAACTCCAAACACCAATGTTCTTATTTTCAAGGCATTTTAATTTATAAGAACGTAATTAAATATTATCAATATTTTTAGTGCAGATTTCTTTGTATTTTCAAGAATTTATGTTGTACGCCGAGCCACATAATGTGTGTGGATGTTGCTTGTGATTAGTTTAATATACTAGTTCGTGTTAATTTGTTCATGCCGACGTGTCCCAAGATATATATATATATATGAGAAAAAGGAGCAATTAGTTTAATTAAGATTTATTCATACATAATATTTTTAGGAACAAAATAAAGAAAAGTGAGAGAAGATCCAAGATTACACCATTGCACTCTCACTCACCTTATTATAGAATAAAAAATAACAATATAATGAAACAAAATATACAAATCCTTCCACTCCCACACCATATTATTATTAAGTCCTGTATATGTAAAAAAACCAAATATTTATTTACTTTGGTGTTTATTTATTTCATCTTTAATTAAAGACCAAAACCGGGTTGAGACACAGAAGGTGATAGCTTCTTTGGGGACTTGACATGTTTACGCACAAATTTCCTAGCCCAAACATGCTTTCCATTAAATGAGAATTTGGCATTGGTCTTTCCACTAAGAACTACAACAATGTTTGTAACCGATCGTAAAACCAGTCGTGCATGGAGGGGTTGGTCCTCCGGCGACACTTCTTGCATATAAATATACTCAATCACATCTCCAAATTTTCTGTGAATGTAATAAAACAAACATTAATTTAGTTATACACAAAACACACACACACACACACACACATATATATATATATAGAAGGAAGGAGGGTTATAAGAGAAGTATATACTAATTAACTTATACGTACCTAGTGATGAAATCTATGACTTCACTCTCCGAAATTGGATAGCCTTTAGAGAATGTTAAGAAAATAGTTCGATCATCTACTGGCACTCTCAGAGAAGGACTAACGCCTTGAATAAAAATGACAGAGGCATACTACACATGCCAAAATGGATTTTTTTAAAATTAATTTTCTTCAGAAAGAAAGATTCATAATAAACAAAATTTCACATCATAAGACTTTATGGTTGAAATGAAATACTTAATTTTGAAAATTAGATCCATGCATTGAAATAATTTTTCAAACCCAACGGTCACGTCCAAAACTAGAATTAATGACACGCCAGAGACGTTGTTTTCGAGCAACAGATCAAAGACCAATTATTAACACAAAAATCCAAATGGTCCGACTTTGAAACTGGTCATGGTCCTCTGCTCATGGGTAACATGTGGCACTGATCATCTTTCTCACAGACAAAGAAGCTGCCATTCCTTCGAGCACAGCTAATGGCATCATCTAAAAACTTGTTACGTTGTCTACTTTTATTACATTGCTACTACTATTCTTGCTTCTTTGTAGAGTTTGCCACAGCCACAACCACAGATACCATTACATTTAACAATTCCATGAAAGGCTCTGAAACTATAGTCTCCAATCGCAGTGTCTTTGAACTGGGATTCTTCAGTCCTGTGAGTTCGACCAATGGCTACCTTGGAATCTGGTACAGCTTTTCTCCAAACGTTGTTGTTTGGGTTGCTAACAGAGACAAGCCCCTCAGAGATAATTCTAATGGGATTCTAAAAATCTCCATGGATGGCAATCTTGTTTTATCAGATGCAAGGGGACAGGTTCTCTGGTCTTCATCAAACAGTACTACTAGTTCTGGAACTACTATGGTCAGCAACAATCCAAGTGCCCAACTTTTGGATACAGGAAACTTGGTGTTGAAAGATTATCAAGGAGCTATAATATGGGAAAGTTTCCTACATCCCTATGATACGTTTTTGCCAAAGATGAGACTTATTGCCAACTCAAAACAACAGAGTAAAGTATAACTTACTTCATGGAAAAGCAGTTCTGATCCATCCATAGGAAGCTTTTTGGGGAGCTTGGAGTCTCGAGACATTCCTGAAGCTTTCATATGGAAAGGAGACCGACTCTATTGGCAGGGCGGTCCATGGAATGGTCAGAAATTCTTGGGAACATATGAATCAAATTTCGGATACCTTGATGGATTGATAGTGGTGGATAAAAATGAAGGAACTGTGTATGAAACTTTTGATTATGCGCGTAGTTTTACCTTCACAAGATATGTTCTAAATAGGCACGGCACATTGGCTCTATCATATTGGAGCAGTAAGAAGAAGAAATGGGAAATCCTGCTTTCTATGCCCAACTTTTGTGGAGTGTATGGAACATGTGGGGCTTTTGGAAGCTGGTCTAGTATATCTAGTGCAGAATGTAGATGTTTGAGAGGTTTTAAGCCCAATAATAAACAAGAATGGAATAGAGGAAATTGGACTAGTGGATGTGTTAGGAGGACACCCTTACAATGTGATAGACTAAATAAAAGTACTACTACTAGAACCACGGATAAAGAATCTGGCAAAGATGATGGGTTTATGAAACTGAAGGCAATGAAAGTGCCAGATTTTTTGATATTATCATCTGCTTCTCGAGAGAACTGCCAGGAGCAGTGCCTAAAGAATTGTTCATGTACAACTTATGCATTCGATTTTGGCATTGGTTGTATGCTATGGAGTGGAAACTTAATTGACCTTCAGCAACTCCCTAATGGAAACGGAACTGATCTCTACATTCGTTTAGCCTATTCTGAATTTTGTAAGTTGTGTCGTCTCTGTCCACTTTTGTGAGTTGTTTTCTGTCCACTTTTGTGATATATATCTACTGGCCCTTGTTAGTGTTTTAAGTAGATGTTTTTTTAAAAAATAAACTTTAGTTATTCCTAGAAATTCTTATTGATTTAATCTTACTGAACAGCTAAACTTGTAGTGTATTTTGTTTATCTTATTTCAATATTTGCATTTGTGATGTACAGCTGAAAGAAAACAATTGGAAAAAATCATTACAATTACAGTGATTGTAGGAACATTTATCATTGCCACTGGTGCATTCTTCTTACACATGTGGAATTATAAACAAAGAGGTAATGTGTTAAGCTAGTATGTAAATATATATTTCACTAAATGATGTTGGTGTGGTTTTTAAGTGGCTAACATGCAGAATCTTGAATATAATTAGTAAGGACATGGAAAATCAAGGATATGCATTCTCCGGGGTTTGAAGGGATAAAGTTTGAATTTTCCTGGTGAAGTTTTGCAACAACAAGAACTTCGACTATTTAATTTTGAGAAGCTTGCTTTGGCAACAAATAACTTCCACTCAGACACTATGCTTGGGCAGGGTGGATTTGGTCAAGTTTACAAGGTAAAATTGATTATTTCTGTCCTTAATTGTATAAATGTGATGTGGATACATAATATCATGTGGATATAGTATTGATGTTTCAAACTATTTTTCATAGGGAAAATTGGAAGACGGACCGGAGATAGCCATAAAAAGACTTTCTAGAACCTTTGGACACGGATTAATCGAATTCACAAATGAAGTAGTGGTGATTTCTGAACTCCAGCACTTGCATCTTGTAAACCTCTTAGGTTGCTGTGTGGATGGAAAAGAGAAGATATTGATCCATGAGTACCTACCAAATAGGAGTTTGGATGCTTTTGTTTTTGGTAAATTCATACTACAATTACTCAAAGTAAGTACTATTGGGTTTTGGAACAAAATCAATTTGACTTCTTCTAATAATTTATGTCCATTTAGATTTTGGTGAATTTGTTGTATCCTGGGAGCCAACCGTTGCTAGAATCACAGCACCGTGAGGAGCGAAATTGTCTTAAGGACACTGTGGTAGTACATAGGCCTTAAATCAAATCAAGCTCAGTGGATTAGCTAGTCAATCTTCAATAGGTTTCTTTCCTATGTTTTGATTTGGTAATTCCGTGATGTATTCATCCATTTATTGTTTATTTCGTGCATGATCATTTGTCTATATTAAACCTGTTTATTAAGTTATGACTAACAATCTTAAGACAAATCCTCTGTTTCTAACGTAGAATAGGTCATAGTTAAAGGAAGGAAAAATTATTTATTTTAGTTTAATTTGCAATGTTGAATAGTATGTATAAACATTTTGTTGTGTATTGACTTATCTGATGCAGATTATGAATATTAAGTGCAATTTGGACTTTTATTTTATTAAAAAGTTGGTTTTGTTGGAATTGGTTGTAAAAACTTTAAAACCCGAGACTTCAAGGATTTAGACATGATCATTGACAAGTAAATTAAATTTTTTGAGTTTATGGATTGAATACCCATATCGAATCGGAAAATTTGGGTTTGGTCTGCCTGAGTTCGGAGACCATTGGAGTGTTTTTTGACTGGGTTAAAATATGGGTACGAACTGGAGAAAATGGGTCGAGTAGACCTAGCTGGAGGAAGAAGAAGACCAAAACGTGAGTTTTAGCACGGGTGAGGTCGTGTCTTCAAGCGAGAGCGTGTGTCTGGTTGCATTGGGCTGATGTACAGATGGGCTGAGGCTTGGCTCGATAAGCTGGGCTGTGAGGCCTGTGCTCGCCGACCAAGTCTGCTGAGCTGGGCCTGCATGAGTGTGGGCACGTGGGCCGAGGCTGGGTTGTGCGCATCTGCGCTGTGAGGCTTGGGTTTCGTGCGTCTAGGTCACGAGACTAGGTTGTGCGAGTGCTCGTGCCTGAGCTAGGCCCGTGAGCCTGAGCTGGGCATGTGCGTCTAGGCTTTCGCTGAGGCGCATTTGGGCTTGGTTGAGGCTAGCCCATGCGCCCTAATGTGGCTGGTTTGGCTGACGTGGCACTGAGGCGCTTATGTGGCCTCATGACGTGGCTGATGACGTCTTCAGGAGAGAGAAAATATTTTTTAAAAATTCAATATTTTCTCATTGTTTGAAATATTATTTTATTGTATTTTTAATGGAATAAATTAATAGTTTATTGGTTTTAACAGAAAAATAGGCAATGTGGAGGCATCGGCCAACCCTAAGACATAAGTGCCTACTCCTCTCTCTGTGGCACAAGTGCCAACTCCAACTGTGATAGTTCCGGTGAACCATGCGAAGAGACTAGAGAAGTTCAATGGTTTGAATTTCAATAGGCGGCAATAGAAAATGATGTTTTATCTGACCATGCTGAACCTTGCGAGGTTTTTGACTGAAGATCCAACGAAAGTAAATGAAGATGATAGGGATTCTCTCATGGCATTTGATGTGTAGAAGAGTTCTGACTATCTGTGTCGGAATTATATGATGAATAGTCTAGCTGATCCACTGTACAATGTGTACTGTGTAAAAAGACAACTAAGGAACTATGGGAGTCCTTGGAGATGAAATATAAGACTGAGGATGTGAGTTCTAAGAAATTTATCATGGATCGATTTTTAGATTATAAGATGATGGACTTCAAGATTGTGGTCAGTCGAGTACAATGATTTTAGTTGATCCTTCATGGGATTCATTTTGAAGGGATGGTCTTGAGTGAAGCTTTCCAAGTAGCTGCAATTATTGAGAAGTTTCCTCCTGGATGGAAGGACTTTAAGAACTACCTCAAGCATAAGCAAAAGGAGATAAACGTTGAAGAACTGATTGTTAGACTTTGAATTGAAGAAAACAACAGGCATTCTGAGAAGAGGTTTTCATCCCAAGCTGAGGTAAAAGCCAATATAGTTGAACATGGTTAGACTTTCAAGTTTAAGAAGAAACCAAGCAAAGGATTTAACCTTGGACTAAGAGGAGGAATCTCGAAGAAGTAGAAATTCCAAGGGAAGTGCTTCAACTGCAACAAGATGGGTCACAAAGCGGCCGACTGTAGGATGCCAAACAAAAAGGCAAATGTGATAGAAGAGATCACACAAGAGGTTGATGACATGAACCTTTCTGCTGTTATTTCTGAAGTGAACCTGGTTGAGTCAAACCCAAAGGAATGGTGGATTGAAACTGGTACAACCCGCCATGTCTGCTCGGACAAGAATATGTTCACTTCTTTGACCAAATGGATAGTGGGGAGAAGTTATTCTTGGGCAATTCTGCGGCGTCCAACATCCAAGGTCAAAGAAAAGTAGTTTTGAAGATAACTTCTGGAAAGACCCTGACATTGAACAATATACTGTATCTTCCTGAAATCTAAAAGAATCTCGTTTCTGGTTATCTGTTAAACAAGCATGGATTCGGGATGGTGTTTAAGTTTAACAAGATTGTCTTGTCGAAGTCAGGGATGTTTGTGGGAAAAGGATATGTTTGTAATGGGCTTTTCAAATTAAATATAATGACTGTAAAGCCAAAGACAATGAATAAAATAAATGCTTCTTCTGCAAATTTGTTTGAGTCTTCTAGTTTATGACATGACAGACTAGGGCATGTTAATTATGGCTCTTTAAAGAGGTTAATTAACTTAACTCATATTCCTACTTTCCAGATTGATTCTAAGCATAAGTGTGAGATTTGTGTTGAGGCGAAAATAACAAGATTATCTTTTTAAATGATTGAAAGAAATACTTAACCTTTTGATATGATCCATAGTGATATATGTGATCTAAAATTTACACCAACAAGGGATGACAATAAGTATTTTATTATTTTTGTCGACGATAGTATGAAGTATTGCTCTGTGTATTTGCTCAAAAGCAAAAACTAAGCTTTAGAGAAATTCGTTCTCTATAAATCTGAAGTTGAAAATCAACTCAATAAAAAGATTAAGTTGATAATAAGTGATCGTGGTGGTGAGTATGTAACGCTGATTGGTGATTACTGTGGACAAGATGGTCACTCCGCCATATTTACCTCAGTTAAATGGTGTGGTTGAACGTAAGAATCGTACATTGAAAGAAATTACGAATGCAATATTAATAAGTTTTGGTTACCTTAGAACATGTGGGGGAAGTTATTTTTTTGGCGAATTATCTTTTAAATAAGGTACCTCGTAAGAATGAATAAAAGACACCATATGAGCTATGGAAAGGAAGACAACCTTTCTATAAATACCTCCGAATGTGGGGCCAGCTTGCCAAAGTAGTTGTTCCAACACCAAATAAGGTGAAAATATGTCCTAAGACCGTGGATTGCATCTTCATTGTCTATGCACAAAATAGTAGTGCTTATCGATTTCTTGTGTATAAGTCTGAAATCCCTGATATACACAAAAATACGATAATAGAATCAATAAATGCATCATTCTTTGAATATGTTTTTCCTTGTAAATCCGAAGAGGGACCAAGTTCGTCAAAGCGAATGTATGAGGCTATGTATGAAGATAGCCAGGACCAAGAATAAAAATAAGAAGAAGAGGTTGAAGATGAACCTAAACGCAGTAACAGAATAAGGACAAAAAGTCTTTTAGTCCAGATTTTCTGACTTATATTCTAGAGAGTGAACCTCAAAGCTACAAAGAAGCTATGAATTCTTTGGAAGTCTCTTTGTGAAAAGAAGCCATGAAGAGTGAAATTGATTCCATCTTGCAGAACCATATGTGGGAACTAGTGGATCTTCCTTCGGGTAGTAAACCACTAGGGTATAAGTGGATTTTCAAGAGGAAAATGAAAGTAGATTGAACAATTGAAAAATACAAGGCTAGACTTATAATTAAAGGTTACAAACAGAAAGAAGGCCTTGATTATTTTGATACATATTCTCCTATAACGAGAATAATTTCCATAAGAATGGTACTTGCAATTGTTGCGCTACGTAACATTGAAATACATCAAATGGATGTAAAAATTATTTTTCTTAATGGAGATTTGGATGAAGAAATCTACATGCAACAACCTGAGAGTTTTGCTGCTCCAAGACAAGAAAAGAAAGTCTACAAGTTAGTAAAGTCCCCATATGGCCTTAAACAAGCACTAAAGCAATGGCATCTAAAGTTTGATAGTGTTGTGCTGGCTAATGGGTTTAAGATCAGTGAGTGTGACAAATATATATACGTTAAGGATACAGAAAATGGCTGTCATTTTGTGTCTGTATGTTGATGACATGCTCATTATGGGCAGTGATGATGAGATGATCAAGTCTACCAAAACTATGTTGAGCACAAGGTTCGACATCAAAGATATGAGAGTTGTTGATGTGATTTTAGGGGTAAAGATTTTAACAACCCCTGAAGGGCTAGTTCTTAGTCAATCACATTATGTGGAAAAAATACTAAATAAGTTCAGTAAGGATGATTCTAGTTTGGTTAGGATACCTTTAGATGTGAATCTTCACTTGTCAAAGAACAAAGGAGAAACTGTATCTCAATTGGAGTATTCTTGGGTGATTGGGAGCCTGATGTACTTAATGAGTTGTACAAGACCAGATATAGCCTACGCAGTTAGTAAACTAAGTAGGTATACAAATAATCTAAATGGTGATCATTGAAAAGGGATTTAAGAGTGTTAAGACACTTATGATGTACTCGTGATTATGAATTGGACTATACTCGATATCCATCTGTATTGGAAGGATACACTGATGCCAACAGGATATCTGACATGAAAAATTCAAAATCGACTAGTGGGTATGTGTTCATACTAGAAGGTGCAACAATATCATGGAAGTCCTCGAAACAAATGGTTATAGCCTCATCCACAATGGAATCAGAGTTCATTGCTTTGGATAAATGTGGTGAAGAGCTGAAAATGGCTACGCCATTTCTTGGAGGATATTCCTATGTGGCCTAAGCATGTGCCAGCTGTTTTTATTCATTGTGATAGTCAGTCAGCGATAGGTAGGGTACAAAATGTGATGTATAATGGTAAGTCCAGACACATATGTTGAAGACATAATGCCATTAGACAACTAATCTCAACTGGAGTTATCTCTGTTGACTATGTAAAGTCAAAGAATAACATTGTGGATCCGCTAACCAAAGGGTTAAATAAAGAATTAGTTGAGAAATCATCGAGAGGAATGAGACTAAAACCCATAAAAATCAAAAGTCAATACAATGAAAACCCAAACTAGTTGACTGGAGATCCCAAAATTTAGGTTCAAAGGGACAAATAAATTGTAAAAACTGGTTTGGATCACTGTGGGGGGTTTTTTTTACCTCATGTCTATTCATATGTTGAAGTAGTGATACTCGTTGGGGATAAGGTTAAGCTATGTTTTTTATAATTCTTATGCATTAGGGAAATCTGAGAGGAGTATAGTGGGATACTCTTAGTGAAAGAATCACTTATGTGAGAGAGAAGAGGGGCCACTTCTAAGGTGAATTGTATTGGGCACAATTCTTTAGATACTCTCGCAGAACCAGCGAAGATGTCCATGGCTAAAACAGACATAACAGTGAGGAGTCCTGTGTGAGGTATATCATCTTTTACATAAACGACAGTAAGGTTCAAGGACATCATGTTAACATTCGGTTAGTAAAGTAAATATATTCTCACAAGGGAAGGTTTAAAGGATAAAACCTACCTTTCCTATGTAGGTTCCAACCATATAACTTTATCACTAGAGTCGAGTTTTGTATTTTTGTCAATTCATTCATGTGGGGGATTTTTGAAATTTTTAAACATTTGTAACATTTTGTAATAATGGGTGAATGAATTGTAACGGTTTGGAATTTTAATGGTTTTCAGTTTTGTAAATGTTACAAAATAAATTAAATTGTTTGTTTATTGTCTTGTAACGAATTGGCCACTAGTTTACAAGGCTTTGAGTTTTTCAATTGACATACATGGGTACAACTTAAAAAAAAAAGGAGGTAATGTGTCCGACTCTGTATTCTGGTGATAGAATAAAGGTTGTGTTCAAGTTCATTATGGGAATTTCGGAAGGTGCATTTTGCGCTGAATTCCTGATGAATTCGTTGTATCCTAGGAGACAACAGCGGCTGAAATCACGGTACCGTGAGGAGCGGAATTGTCTTAAGGACACTGTAGTAGTACACAGGCCTCGAATCAAATCAAGCTCAGTGGATTAGCTAGGCATTCTTCAACAGGTTTCTTTTCTATGTTTTGATTTGGTAATTTCGTGATGTATTCATCCATTTAACGTTTATTTTGTGCATGATCATTTGTCTATATTAAACCTGTTTATTATGTTATGACTAACAACATTATCATAGCTTATCATAACAATGATTTGTATTCAATGGTAATTAAAATATGCTGTAGGTATATGTCCCCTAAATATGCCTTTTAAGGGCTGTTCTCAAAGAAATCAGATGTGTTCAGCTTCGGCGTTTTGTTACTTGAAATTGTTAGTGGGAGGAGAAATAGTAGTTTTCACTAAGATGAGGAGTTCTCGAGCCTTTTAAAATTTGTTAGTGTATCAAACTTAAGAATTACTTATTTGCTCACTATCAATATGAACTATGTATCTAATTAACTGTATTATTAGAATTTGATTCATATTTTCTTTGTTTAATTTATGTGCAGGCATGGAAGCTATGAAACGAGAATAACATCATAACTTTAATAGATCCTGCATTAATTAATGTAGATATAAAATAGAAGAAAGAAAATATTGAATGGAGATGCATACCCAAGTGGGTAGTGCAGAGCTCCCTCAATTATACAAAAGAGATTATTTGATACTTCAGAAAATATTACTTTATATTATTGGGTTTAGATAAACGGAGTTGTGTGACATTACTTAGAACTTCCACACATTTATACTAGGTTTAGGTACATTAACAACAAATGCTAACCATGAATTGCAATAACCAAGCTATTTTTCCGAAACTGTCGATTTCTAGACGCGTTTTTTATTTTTTTGCTGTTTTGTATTTTTCACCGAAACGAGCAGTTTTTGAATTCCCCAGGCATTTTGTAAGGGCCAAGAGTACTCCGTGGGAAGTTGAGAAAATTTTTCTACCCAAATTGCCCTTGGTCAAAGTTTGACAACTTTGACTTTCACTATTTACTATTTTAATATTAAAGTAAAATATCTTTTTAACTTTTTACTTTAATTTATTATTATTTTAAGTTACCAAATTGCCAATTTACTTCTTGCTAGCTGACCATTCTCCTTCATTTTCTCCATAGTTTGCTTCAATTTTCGTTCTAGAGGGAGAAACACCAAATTCTAGGGAGGGAAAGTGAAAATTTTAAGAAATTTTCAAGTAAAAATCAAGGGTTAGTGGCTGCCCATCATGGGGAATTATTTGGCAAAGCTTGTGGGGTGATTTAAGGCTTGGAAGGAGGTGTTCTTAGCTTGGACGAGAGGTAGACAACCATTTTTCTTGAATTTTTCATGTAAAGCTTGTGTGTGTACTTAATTAAATGCTAGATTCATGCTTGGAATTGATGCTTAGTTGGTTGAACATGCTTAATTAATTATGCATTGAGCATATGACAAAACCCCCAATTGTTTGGGTTTAAGTTTTGGTAAAATTAAGGTTTAAAGCTTGAATTTGTTGGATTTAAGCTTGAATTGTAGAAATTGGTTGGTGGTTTTGATGTTTAGCATGCTTAATTTGATTATTTGATGAAGAAATCAATGGAATTTTACATGTATATGGGGCTGGCCATAGTAGGGTAATTATGTGAAAATTTTTACTTGTGGGGGTATTTTAGTCATTTCGCATAAAAATGGTATTTTGGATATTTTTGAATATTCTAAAGGTAAAATGGTATACTTGCTTGTAAGGGACACAAATAAAATTTTTAAAATTGTTCAAGGGCATTTTGGTATTTTATATGTAAGGGATATGGATGGAATTTTAAAAAAGGTCAAGGGCATTTTGGTCATTTGATATGTAGGGACATAGATGGAATTTTTAAAATTATTAGGGGTATTGTTGTTATTTTCCACGAGAGGGGTAGAGTTAAAAATATCTGAAATTGGAGGAGTATTAAGGTCTTTTCTAATTTTCAAATTATTTTAATACATATATATATATTAAATTGTCATTTGTTAATTAATATATATATAAGTATTTTCAATTACTATTATTTATATTTGCATAAATATAATTAATTACACATGTGTTTGTGTAATAATAAATATGGGTATATTTGATAAAATACATATATTTTATGTACGTATTTATTAAATATACTTAAGTATATTTTGCAGATGTTTATGTATAAAAATAATACATTACGTATTAAATTGAGTATTAAGTTAATATATATATTTGTGAGTATTTTTATACACGGGGGTATATATATATATAATTATGTGTATGTAGAAATTATATTTGTATGCATGTATATGTGTATAAAATACGTGTATACATATATGGGTGTGTATATATGTGTTTGTGTATATATATGTGTATGTGAATATGTATTTATATGTGTGTATTTTTATATATGTATTTATGTGTATGTGTATATGTGATTATGTACATATATAAATTATATTTGTGTGCATGTATATGTATATATAAAATGTGTATACATATATGGGTGTGTATATATAGATATGTGTACGTAAATATGTATTTATGTGTGTATATTTTCATATACATATTTATTTATGTATGTGTTTATAATAATATTTATAAATGCGTATATGATTAGAAATATTTATTTATGTTGTTTGACCGAGGATAGAATGGTAATTAACTACATACTTATTGAGGGGTATTTTGGTAATTTTCCATTTACTTGATGGGTATCTTGGTAATGTCTGAAATGGCCAATGGCATTTCAGTAATTACATCAGTGTGGTTGAGCAATTTGCAATCGTTGATTGAGTAGGGGCATTTTGATAATTACGTTTGTTGGAATAGGATAGTTGGTAATTACAGTTTTACTTGTGTATTGTAGCATGGATATTCATTTGCATAGAGCAATTTTGATGATTTATTGTTTTATGTTAAATAAAGGATTTTTCCCTAGGGGTTTGTGTTTTCAAAATGGTTTGCACGACAAGGTGCATGGTTTCAAACCCTGATTTATAGTTGCTCTGTGAATGACTGACCACATATAACGGTGGGTCCCCCGGAACGGTGGTTCATCCGCATACCACAGAGGTGTAGTGTTTTGTGCACAAAATGCGGAAAGTGAGTGGGTTGTTCGTTTTTAAACAAATAGGGAAAAATGATTATTTAAGTGTATAGTGTTACACTTCATGACATGACATTGGCATATGCATATGGTTGTCTACTGAGTGTTTTTCACTCATCGTTATTGTCTGTCCCGTGTGGCTGGTAAATCCAAGGCTAAGCAGTAAGACTTGGCGGGGTGCGGACTGGAGGGCGCGGCGTGGTACCATGTTTTTCGCATTTTGGTTTGTTATTTTTGGGTGATGATATTATGTATTTTTAAATACTATTTTCCTTTACAGTGTAGGTGTGTACTTTGAATTTATTTTAAAATAATACTATCTATGGTGTGATTTGTAAAATGATCTCAAAGAGTAAAGGAATGTTTTGGTTTTGTGGTGGTTTTGTTCAAAAACTTGTTTAGCAAATCAAATTTTAAAAAAAAAAATTTATACGGTAAACACATCTTGCCTGAGAACCTAGGCTTGGATAAGGGGGTATTACATGAACCTTCTTAAATGCTAAAACATGAAGAGTCACATACATCTATGGAACATTAATAATAGATTAACTTTATAAATTTGGTTTAATACTACAACATTAAGTTCATGAAATCAAGATGATGAAAATGAAATTATGAGGTGCGTACAAGTGGGACTTTTGTGTGTTCACGAATCAGAAAGAAGCAGGCCATCTATGCGTAGTGCTGTTTGAATGCTCAACAGCGAGATCGTTGATTTACCTACTCCAAACAAGCCTGCATTCACTAAGAGGCATATTGGTTCATGTACAGGCTCTTCCTCTCAACTAAACGGAGGAAAATGCTCCATCAACAAGGCCTCTATAACAGCAATTGATGGCCGATAAACCTTGTCAAAATTTTCAAGATGAAAAGAAATCAATTAATGTTTCAATGTTGTTTACATATTGGCAGTAGTATTGTTACTTTTGTGTTCAAACTTTGAGTATTGGATTAAACCCCTTTAAATTGGCTTTTAAGTATTTGAGTTTTAATTCTACTTCACATTTATAGTAAGAAGAGAAATCAGCAGAACCAACTCTAACTAATTTCAATTAACTTTCGAACCAAGAAAATTATACACAACTCAAAAGTAAAATGAAGGCCAAAAATAAAACATGTTAGTTTTTCTTTCTCTTTTTACAGTATTGTCCTTGCTTCTCCAAAGCGTTTGCCACAACCAGTGAGAGACACCATTACATCTCCTCAATCCATCAAAGAAGCAGAAAGTATAATCTCCAATGGCGGTGTCTTCAAACCAACATTCTTCAACGCTTTTAAATTCTACAAATTGCGACCTAGGAGTATGGTACAGCTTTTCTCCTAATGTTGTCGTTTGGGTTGCTAACAGAGACATTCACCTTAAAGTCAATTTTAATGGGACTCTTTATATCTTCATGGATGGCAATCTTGTTCTATCAAATGCAAAGGTGCAGGTTCTTTGGTCTTCATCAACTTTTGTGTTGGTCTGTATGAAGTCAAAGCAAATTAAGCTATGTATTTGTCTGTCAAATTTTTCTGTTAAGATTGACTGACTCTGGCATATCATCCCTCACCTAACTCATTTTTAATTTTCCACCTAAAAAAGTTTTGAAAATAAATATGGCTCAGATTATAGTACAGTTGTGTAGTTGAGGCAAAGAAATAATACTAGTAATGGAAACCACAAAGCCTTCCTAATCTGTATTGTACTCTGTGAAACCAGTTCAAGTTATGCAATGAACAGTAATAATAATCATCACTGCATGCCCAAAGTCTTAAGTTTGAGTCATTTTCAGTTGAATCAATTTGTTTTAGCTGACGCGCTTTTTTCCACTTTCTGTTCAATTATGGACGAGACTTTAATTACCTTGCAAAAACAGTTCATACGGACTCGTGTGTTGAACTGAGAAACCAACTATAAATCCCAAACCATACGCCAATTAACCTGCTCAATTAGTCTCATATGAAACGTTCTAGGCACGCTGAAGTTGTAGTCACCACCTGGTCAACCTATCCAGTCATCCTGCTTATGAAGGTCAACAGGTTTTAATTTTCTTTCTTTCTTTCAAGAAAATTCTAGTTTTTTTTATCCCTAATTTAATAATAAGAAAATGCACAAGTTACAGGTAGCATGCATTTTCTTTGAAGCATCATTGATCTCCCGGTTCACTAATCTAATGGCATTGAGCCAATCAATTTGCATTGATGTTTAGAGGTCAATGAGGATGGACTACCTTTCTTTCTTTCAATTTTATCGTCTCATCAAATAATTTTTTTTTTATTTTAATGAATTCTCAACATAAAAATAATAAGATCATTGAAGTCTCTCTCGTTTTCTTTGTTTGATCAATATTTTCCTCTTTTTTTTTTTTTTTACTATAAATTCAGTCAAATTTTTATATACAACAAAAGAAAAAAAAAACTATATATGAAAATTATAAACAAGATTTAATTAATTAATTGTTTCAAACTTTATTCACTATTCTTCAGTACTTATTAAGTCATCAACTGTCTGAATATTACTATAATTATTAGCTTTTCTTCTTCTATTATAAGTTATATCTCATTAGATGTCTAAAACTATATTCCAATTATACCAAAAATGTTTACATTATAATGAATAATGATATACAGCTGATGGTTTCAATTATTTAATAAATTTATTGAGCTCCAATAGAATTTAATTATGAAAATGACATGTTAGGTACGCATGCATGAAAAAATGATTTATAGACATGGACCCACTACAAGTCTAGTCAATAATAATCATCACTACCCAAAATCTTAAGTTTGAGTCATTTTCAATTGAATCAAAATGTCTTAGCTGACACGCTTTTTTCCACTTTCTGTTCAACGAACGAGACTTTAATTTCCTTGCAAAAGCAGTTCATACTGGGGGAAAAATTGGCTGGGTCTAGTTTTTTCCTATTTAATTTTCTACAATCCACGCGTGTATCATTGCTTTTAAGTTTGTGTTGTTTCAGTACGAGTACTGCAGGAGCCATCACTTGTATTTATCAATTTGTTTACCAAGCAAGGATGTGACAATGCATTATTAGTTGATAAAATAATAAAAATTAAATCATAAGAAAATGCGCAAGGTTACAGGTACGCTAAAGTCATTACCATTAATATCAATCTCTAATCCCAAACCATACGCCAATTAACCTGCTTAATTAGTCTTATATGAAACGTTCTAGGTACGATGAAGTTGGAGTCACCACGTAGTAAACCTGCTCTGCTCATGAAGTTGGTGGTGACTTGCGATGAAGTTGGGGTCACCACCTCGTCAACCTGCTCTGCTCATGAGTCACCACCGACTCAACCTGCCTAGTCAGGCAACCTGCTTATGAAGGTCAACAGGCTTAATCTTCTTTCTTTCTTTTAAAAAAATTCTAGCCTCTTTATTTTTTGCCCCAATGTAATTATAAGAAAATGCCCAAGTAGTCTAAAGTCATTACCATTCAAATCAACTCTATAGTGGGGTGTAAAATATACAGTAACTTTGACATCCAATTGTCAGAAAGTATAGCTTTACTTTGGCTTTCATTCACACCAACACAAAAGTTGGTGCTAAAGCGAAGCGAGTGCTGATCTATGAACAGCGTCATAAAGGGATAAAAGAATTTCAGCACCTATCAATCCAATGATGAGCCATTTCAAGAAATCTGATTTCCTATTTTGTAGTATTTCCTGAAGAAAGCGTATATTATGCTGCCAAAAGAGCAAAACAACATGTATTTGATTAAGGTTTAGCAACTTTTATTGAAAACAAGACAAATAATACAAAAAGAAACGAAGAAAAAAATTGTTATTGAAACTCCACAAACTTCAACTTGAAATCAAGACTTGCAAATCTTTGAGTTAATTCAAATTCGTCTCTGAGATATTCCCATATCTGAGCATATTTTGCATCCTTCCAGGCAATATCTGACCTGTACGAACCAATCGAATTCTAACGTTCTTAACTTTAAAACAATGAGAAGCAAAACCTATAAATATATATCATATTGGACCACGAAAAAACTTGAGCCTGGTTGAAAAATTAAAATGTTTGGGGTTATGTTCAATTGAAGATAAAAAAATAAAAATGTCAATGACAAGAAAGAGATCCTTTAAATACAGAAATTTTATAATGTGAATGCAACCAACAAATGAAGTACAGAGAACTGAAGAATATTGGACAATAAAAAAGGCTGGAAGCAGAAAAGTGGAACCCAAATTGAATCAGCATGCCCTACTGATCAGAGACACATTGCCACTATTAAAGTTTCTGAATAAAATACAGAAGAATATCAACAAAAGAATTTTTAAATGAAAATACGTTCTAACCCATTAATCCCCAAACCCCATGCAGCGCATACGTTATTATTCTACTATCAGAAAAAACAAATAATAATAAAAGCAAAACTACAACTACATAATATAATCTTAAGCGAACTAAACAAAATCCCAAATTGAAAAAACGCAACAATGAAAATGAAAATAATTCCTGAAGAATAGACCATTAAAATAATACCTTTTAAACAGTCCAAGCTTAAGAATCACATCCGCAAGTTTAGAATTTGCCTTTCCCACTAACTGAAATAGATTTTTCCTTTGCATTTTAAATTTTCCAGTTACTTCCATGCATCAACCATTCCATCAACCTAAAGGGAGAAGATTTACTGAATCTAAATGATCGAGAAATATCTTCACATAGTACTACCAAGTTCTACGAAACATACCTGGCTTACGTAGTAATCTAGCGCAATACTTTGGACAAGGACACTGCCAATTGTCATGCTCTAGCATTTCACCAAACACTTTGGGGGCATTTTCGGTATGCTTGGACAAGAAGCGTGCCGCCTTCCATCCATGTGTTTAAAGTTGACTTCTCTCTAACCTCGTACTCTAAAAGATTTTAGGAACAAAATCAAGGTACGGATGTTAACAAAATTTTGACACACCAATTACGATTAAATCTTTGTTTAATGTCCAGAAAAAAGGACCTTTTTTTTCCCCATAATTTTTCGAAAAGAGATTTTTAATGTCCTATGAACCTTCAAAGTTCAAACGTCATATCAACCTAAGAACTAGGCGTGTCTCTCACTGGTTGTGGCGAACGCTTTGAAGAAGCAAGGACAATACTGTAAAAAGAGAAAGAAAAACTAACATGTTTTAAGTCACTCCAAATAACTTGTCCCCGAAGTTAATGTTTTTATTTTTGGCCTTCATTTTACTTTTGAGTTGTGTATAATTTTCTTGGTTCGAAGGTTAATTGAAATTAGTTAGAGTTGGTTCTGCTGATTTCTCTTCTTACTATAAATGTGAAGTAGAATTAAAACTCAAACACTTAAAAAACCAATTTAAGGGGGTTTAATCCAATACTCAAAGTTCTAACACAAAAATGACAATACTACTGCCAATATGAAAACAACATTGAAACATTAATTGATTTCTTTTCTTCTTGAAAATTTTGACAAGGTTTATCGACCATCAATTGCTGTTATAGAGGCATTGTTGATGGAGCATTTTCCTCCGTTTATTTGAGAGGAAGAGCCTGTACATGAACCAATATGCCTCTCAGTGAATGCAGGCTTGTTTGGAGTAGGTAAATCAACGATCTCGCTGTTGAGCATTGAAACAACACTAGGCATAGATGGCCTGCTTCTTGCTGATTCTTGAACACACAAAAGTCCCACTTGTACACACCTCATAATTTCATTTTCATCATCTTGATTACATGAACTTAATGCAGGATCTGTTAAAGCTATGATGTTATTCTCGTTCCACAGCTTCCATGCCTGCACATAAATTAGACAAAGAAAATATGAATCAAATTCTAATAATACAGTTAATTAGATACATGGTTCATACTGATAGTGAGTAAATTAGTAATTCTTAAGCTTGATAGACTCACAAATTTTAAAAGGCTTGAGGACTCCTCATCTTGGTGAAAACTACTGTTTCTCCTCCCACTAACAATTTCAAGTAACAAAACGCCGAAGCTGAACACATCTGATTTCTCCGAGAACAGCCCTTCAAAGGCATATTCAGGGGACATATACCCACTGCATATTTTAATTACCATTGAATACAACTATTGTTATGATAAGCTATGATAATGTTGTTATAATTTCAATAGATAATTGAATTTTTTCTTAGAAGTAACAAGAAAATTACTTACTATGTTCCGACCACCCTTCTAGTGTTAGCATGATCTTCATTGCCATGAAAAATCTTGGCCATTCCAAAATCTGAAATTTTGGGATTCAGCTCTTCATCCAACAGTATGTTACTTGGCTTTAGATCTCTATGAATAATCTTTAGCCTTGAATCTCTATGAAGGTAAAGAAGACCTCGACCGATTCCTTCAATAATTTTGAAGCGTTTTCTCCAATCCAATAACTCTTTTTTGAGTGGATCTAAATTGACAGAAAGTATTGGAAGAAGTCAAGTTGATTTTGTTCCAAAACCCAATAGTACGTACTTTGAGTAATTGTAGTAGAATGAATTTACCAAAAACAAAAGCATCCAAACTCTTATTTGGTAGGTACTCATAGATCAACATATTCTCTTCTCCATCAACACAGTAACCTAAGAGTTTTACAAGATTCCGGTGTTGGAGTTCAGAAATCACCACTACTTCATTAGTGAATTCGATTAGTCCTTGTCCAGAGGCTCTTGAAAGTCTTTTTATGGCCATCTCCTGTCCGTCTTCCAATTTTCCCTATGAAAAATGGTTTGAAACATCAATACTATATCCACATGACGTGTACAATTAAGAATTGAAATAATCAACTTTACCCTGTAAACTTGACCAAATCCACCCCGCCCAAGCATAGTGTCAGAGTGGAAGTTATTTGTAGCCATTGCCAGCTTCTCAAAATTAAATAGTCGAAGTTCTTGTTGTTTCAAAACTTCCCCTGGAAATTTCAGACTTTCTATCACTTTGAATCCCGGAGAATGCATCTCCTTGCTTTTCCGTTTCCTTACTAATTATATTCAGATTCTTCTAGTTAGCCACTTAAAAACCATACAAACATCATTTAATGAAATATATATTTACATACTAGCTTAACATATTACATCTTTGTTTGTAATTCCACATGTATAAGAAGTATGCACCAGTGGCAATGATAATCGTTCCTACAATCACTGCAATTGTAATGATTTCTGCCAATTGTTTTCTTTCGGCTGTAAATCACAAACGTAAATATTGAAATAAGACAAACGAAATACACTACAAGTTTATCTGTTCGATAAGATTAAATCAATAAGAATTTTTTGGAATAACTTAAGTTTATTTTCTAAAAAAACATCTACTTAAAACACTAACTAGGGCCAGCAGATATATATCACAAAAGTGGACAGAAAACAGAGACGACACAACTTACAAAATTCAGAATAGGCCAAACGAATGTAGAGATCAGTTCCGTTGCCATTAACGAGTTGATGAAGGTCAATTAAGTTTCCACTCCATAGCATACAACCAATCCCAATATCAAATGCATAAGCTGTACACGAACAATTCTTGAAGCACTGGTCCTGGCAGTTCTCTCGAGGAGCATGTGATAACATCATAAAATCTGGCACTTTCATTGCCGTCAGTTTCATAAACGAATCATCTTTGCCAGATTCTTTGTCCGCGGTATTAGTAGTAGTACTTTTATTTAGTCTATGACATTGTAATGGTGTCCTCCTAACACATCCACTAGTCCAATTTCCTCTATTCGATTCTTGTTTATTACTGGGCTCAAAACCTCTCAAACATCTGCATTCAGCACCAGATAAAATAGAGCAGCTTCCAAATGCCCCACATGTTCCATACACTCCACATAAGTTGGGACCAGAACTTAGATCTCCCATTTCTTCTTTTCACTACTCCAATATGATAGAGCTAGTTGGCCTTGCCAAGTTAGAACATATCTTGAGAAGGTAAAACTACGCACATAATCAAAAGTTCCATATACAGCTCCTTCCTTGTTATCCACCACCACCAGGTATCCAAAATTCGTTTCAAATGTTCCCAAGTATTTCTGACCATTCCATGGACCAGTCCGCCAATAGGGTCGACCTTCTTTCCAAATGAAACCTTGAGGAACATCTTGAAACACCAAGCTCCCCGAAAAGCTTCCTATGTATGGATCAGAAATGCTTTTCCATGAAGTAAGTTTCACTTTACTCTGTTGTTTTGAGTCGGCAATAAGTCTCATCTTTGGCAAAAGCGTATCACAGGGATGTAGGAAACTTTCCCATATTGCAGTTCCTTGATAATCTTTCAACACCAAGTTTCCAGTATCCAAAAGTTGGGCACTTGGATTGTTGGTCATGACCATAGTAGTTCCAGAACTAGTAGTACTGTTTGATGAAGACCAGAGAACCTGTCCCTTTACATCTGATAAAACAAGATTGCCATCCATGGAGATCCTTAGAATCCCATTAGAATTATTTCTGAGGGGTTTGTCTCTGTTAGCAACCCAAACAACAACGTTTGGAGAAAAGCTGTACCAGATTCCAAGGTAGCTATTGGTCAAATTCACAGGACTGAAGAATCCCAGTTCAAAGACACCGCTATTGGAGATTATAGTTTCAGAGCCCTTGATAGAATGATTAAATGTAATGGTATCTGTGGCTGTTGCTGTGGCAAACTCTACAAAGAAGCAAGAATAGTAGCAGCAATGCAATAAGATTAGAAATAGTAACAAATTTTTAGATGCTGCCATTAATTGTGCTGGAAGGAATGGCATCTTCTTTGGTTTTGAGAAGGACGACCTAACGATGAGCAGACGACTATTGCCAGCTTCAAAGTCGGACATTTGGATTTTTGTGTTAATAATTGGTCTTTGATATGTTGGTCGAAAGCAACATGTCTGGTGGGTCATGAATGGCGTGTCATTAGTTCTAGCCTTGGAGGTGACAGTTGGGTTTGAAAAATTATTTTAGAAATAAACCAAAAGTTAAAACTAGAAATTTAGTTGTTCTGCAAATGCATGGATATTAGTACATTCAAGTATTTCATTTCAACCATAAAAGCTTATGATGTGAATCTTTTCTTTTTGAAGAAAATTTATAAAAATAAATTAAAAAAATAAAAGAAGCAAAAAGATTAGAATTTGCCTTTCCCACTTACTGAAATAGTTTCTGCCACAATTAATGTCGGTGAATTTTGCAACCATTCCATCAACCTAAAGGGTGAAGATTTTCAGAGTAATATTCAAGAAATATCTTCACATAGTTGAAACTACCAAGTTCTACGAAAACATACCTGGCGTACGTAGTAATCAAGCGCAATATACTTTGGACAAGGACACTGCCAATGGTTCGGATTCCATCAATATTCAAGTACTGCAACATCATATAATCCAAACCACCTTCCATTCATGTGTTTAAAGTTGGCTTCTCTCTAACCTTGTACTCCAAAATATTTTGGAAAAAAATCAAGGTACAGATGTTAAAAAATTTGTTAAAAAATTTCTGACACATCAAACACTATCAAAACTTTGTTTAATGTCCAAAAAAAATATTTCCTTAACCTTCAAAATTCAAGCTTCATATCAACCTAAGAACTAAGCGTGCCTTAAAGACACAGATGTACCCAAGCATGCTGACAATACTTGAGGTATAGCTTCAGTCGAGCTAAGAGTAAATGGTGGTTTAGCAATAGACTTGTCCAATAAATTTGACTTTATTTTTAAAGATGCTCTTTAATTTTTAAAAAATAATCTTTATTTTAAAAATGATTGTTGGAGATGCTCTAATTTGGTGATCGATATACATATTTGAGCAGTAGTCTTCATGCATCTTCACCTGTTTCTCAGTCAAATCATCCATACATTTCCAAGGTAATTGATTACTCAAGTACATTTGTTTTGATTCCATTAAAATGTCTGTTATTTAGAAGGAAAAATAAAATAAAAAGAAAGGTACTTCTTTTGCTATACCGTACTTCCAATAAAGAAAAAAGTCAATTTCTGCTACTTTTTTTCATTTCAATTTTGTTTTATTAAATAAAAAAAAAGTTGGAACAGGGATAGTCTGTTCCAACAATCCAAACTGACACAGTGAAGCCTTAATTCATTATTTTGCTACTGCTTATATTTAAGCTGTTAAGTTTAGGTCAGTGGACTCCACATATAATGACCGACCCAAGTTATTTCAATTTCTCGAGCCAACTCTCGCTCTCCACAATGAAGAAAAATAGATAGTTAAAGCTATTCAGATAAAGTGAGTCCGTAGGAAACTTGTTTAACTTGTCCAAGAAATGTATAGGCAGTTTGATTAATTCAAAATGTCTGTAGTCAACAAGTTCATCACGTGGTTGTAAATATTATTAAAGTTAAAATTGGAGTAGGTGGAATATTTCGGTGGGCTAAAGTTCATTAAACTATAATTTTGTTATTAATATCATCATATTCATTAAAATTTAATTAAACAAAATTATATCTTTCAATGAATTGTTATAATCGCACCACATTAACTTAGGGCCACAGGTTAGGTATTTTATAATTAAGCAGACCCCATTAACTTTGGAAAAGAACCAACTACTTTTGAACAAGTCACTCACTCATTTTTACCGCCACACATTATATGTCATTTGGAAAATTTGTCCAGTGGGACTAATAATACACGAGAAATCTCCAACCTATAAATTAAAAGTCCTTTAAATTTTTTATATTTAAAAATTAAAATATGAAGTTAAAATGACTTTCAATTTTAATTTTATAATAATATCATTTAATACAATATAAATTTTTATACAGTTTTTTATCAATTATTTCTTTAATTTATAATTTAAATTAATAAAAAATAGAAGAAAAAAAATATAAAAATCATTAATATTTATAGAAAAAAAAAGTAAAATAAATAGCACATTAGAAAAATCTTTTTAACTTAAAGTAAAAATTCACACCATTTATTTTAAAATTTAATAAATATATTTATTATTATTGAAAATATACTCTGGATTAGAATAGAGAGCACCGTCGTTAAAGATGCTCTTTATTATTATTATTATTCTGTCACTTTCGGCTTTTTTTTTTTTTTTTCCCTGGTGAAAACACTGTTTTTTTTTTTCCAAACCAGCCGCAGGCACAAACTAGAAAAACTCTAGTACACTCGGAGTAGTCACTAGTTGGCTACTACTTCAACTCTTTGAGTGCCATGTGGAAAAATAATCCACATCAAATTAATTACAATGTGTTAAAATAGAATAACGTTAACGTCTTCTTTCCGTTATCTCCAACCTCTCTCTCATGCCCCTCCCTCTCTCTCCAACCTCATCAGCCTTTCTCTCTCTCTCTCTCTCTCTCAAAACTATAACTCATTCACATTTTATATAAAATTACCTTTGCATTTGATAAAACAAGATTGCCATCCATAGAGATCTTGAGAATACCATTACAATTATCTCTGAGGGGATTGTCTCTGTTAGCAACCCAAACAACAACATTTGGAGAAAAGCTGTACCAGATTCCAAGGTAGCAATTGGTCGAATTCAAAGCACTAAAGAATCTCAGTTCAAAGACTCCGCCATTGGAGATTATAGTTTCAGAGCCTTTGATGGAATGGTTAAATGTACAAAGTAGTAAAAATAGTAGCAGCAATGTAATAAGGGTATAAAAAGGAACAAGTTGTTAGTCACTGCCATTAACTTGTGCTGGAAGCAATGGCAGCTTCATTGTTTGTGAGAAAGATGATTAATACCATATATTATCAATGAGCGGAGGACCATTACCAGTTTCAAAGTCTTTGATCAGTTGGTCCAAAATAACATATCTGGTAGTCGTGAATAGCGTCTAATTAATGCAAGTCCCGAATGTTGATCATTGTGTTAAAAATTGACAAACAAATGCATAGCTTAATTTGCTTTGACTTCATGCACACCAACACAAAAGTTGATGAAGACCATAGTACCTGTACCTTCGCATTTGACAGAACAAAGCTGCCATCCAGGGAGATATAAAGAGTCCCATTAAATTTGTCTTTGAGGGGATTGTCTCTGTTAGCACCCCAAACGGCGATGTTGGGAGAAAAGCTATACCATTTTCCGAGGAAGCAATTTATAGAATTTATGGGGTTGAAGAATTTTGGTTTGAAGACATCGCCATTGGAGATTATAGTTTCTGATTCTTTGATGAATTGAGGAAATGTTGTGGTGTCTCTTACTGTGGCTGTGGCAAACTCTACGAAGAAGTTAGAACAACACTGAAATAAGAGAAGAAAAACTAACATGTTTTTAGTCACTCCCAATAACTTGTACCCTAAGTTAACGTTTTTATTTTTGGCTTTCTATTTCTTATTTTGTTTTAGAGATGTGCTACAACAAAAAGATTGCAAATCCAAGTGTAGGTTGTCTCAAGTAATAAATTCTCGGGAGTCCGAGGTCGATCCACAAGGAGCTAATGAAGACAAATTAATAGAGATAAAACAATATGATCTAGTAACAAAGATTAAACTAATACAAGTTGTTCTTAAATGGAAGGGATTTGCTAAGGTTAAGGGATCCACTCTTGGTATATAAAACAAGAACAAGATTAATTCTTTTTATAACTCAATTAGAATCCACGCACAACGGAGGTTCCAATTGGAAAATATAACATTTAAAATTCATTTGTAGTTATATATACTTTGTATTATATTTACTTCTAATTAACAAATAACATCAACACATGTAAATGGGTTCAAGCATTTATTGTGCCAATATTTTGTCAACAATGAATCAAGATCCCCATTTTACAAGGAGGTTTCTAAGTTAATTGAAAACAAATACAAAACATATAATAACAATTTCATAATATAGACATTAAAACTCAAGAAAAAGATTAATCTAATCTTATTTCATAACCAAGAGCTTCACCCTTTCACCCAAGCAAAATGAGGATTAGTTACTCATAAGAAAGAAGAAAGAAATAAAGAAGAAAGGAAGAAAAGAAGAAAATGAACATAACTTCTACTAAGAACAAGAGAAGATTACAACAAGAGAAACAACAATACAAAGAGTAGGCTCTGATCTCTCAATTTAGAATGCCTAAATTCAATGCTGCTATTTATAGATCATTAAGGATACGAAATGCCAAAAGACTTGTATGAAAATAAACACATGGTTAGGTAAACTTTGAAAATATATATCATGCTTGTCTTCCCACTTGCACCGTTCATATCGCACTGAATTCGGTAGAATCTTCCATTGGTCAAAAACATACAACTTGTAGCTGCACGTCTTAGCTGTCCAGTACATTATTTGGGCCAGTATTTTGTGAGATACGGCCCAAATACTGAACCTTGTTGGGCTGGTCTCCGAATGCAGAATAGTTGTACTTTAGCCCTAAATACAGCCCACTAAACTTCTGAACTGAACTTTGTTGATAACTACAATGTTGTGGTGCATTAAGTTATCTTTCTATTGCATTAAGAATCATCTTAATCGGCCTTCTAGATTGAGAGATACATCCATTTTATTAACCCTGTATCAAAACGCATATTTCAATTTATTTTTACTTTTAAACTTAAATTTAAAGAAATTGCATAAATTAGAAGAATTAATGATACTTTTATGTGCATAATGATGATTTAAACTATAATAAATATACACTTTTAAGTGTTCATCAAGATGTGTGTAATTTTTTTAGTTCAAAGATTAAATCAAGTTAGTTAGAGTTGGTTTGTGCTGATTTTTCATCTTTATGTCAAGTAAAATTAAAATTGAAATACTTAAAAAAAAACTAATAATTTCAGGGGTTTAATCCATATTTAAAGTTTGAACACATAAACAACAATATGCCGCCAAACTGTAAACGACATTGAAACATTAAAGGCTTGTTTAATAACACAGTTATTTTTTATTTTCATTTTTTATTTTTTCCTCTTGAGTTCTGTATAATTTAGTTAGTTTTGAGGTAAGTTAGGGTTTATTAAATGTTAATTAGACTAAAAATTTAAAGAAAAATGAAAAATATAAAATTAAAAACGAAAACACTTTCAAAATGTTTTCATTTTTTGTTTTTGTTTTTACTTTTTTACTTAACTAAGTAGTCTAACTAATATTTAACAAACTTTAACCAATCTCTAAACTAACAAAATTACACATAATTCAAAAAGAAAAAACTAAAAACAAAAACAGTTATGTTATCAAACACAATCTAATTGATTTCTTTTCTTGAAAAGGCTGTTATAAAGGCATTGTTGATGGAGCATTTTCCTCCGTTTAGTTGAGAGAACGAGTATGTGTATGAATCATTATGCCTCTCAGTGAATGCAGGCTGGTTGGAGTAGGTAATTCAATGATCTCGTTGTTGAGCATTGAAAGAACACTAGGCATAGATGGCCTGCTTCTTGCTTATTCTTGAACACACAAAAGTCCCATTTGTACGCACCTCATAATTTCATTTTCATCATCTCGATTACATGAACTTAATGCAGGATCTGTTAAGGCTATGATGTTATTCTCATTCCACAGCTTCCATGCCTGCACAGAAAATTAAACGAACAAAACATTGAATCAAATTCTAATAACACAGTTAATTAGATACAGAGTTCATATTGATAGTGAGTAAATAATTGTGAAGTTTGATAGACTAACAAATTTTAAAAGGCTTGAGGACTCCTCATCTTGGTGAAAACTATTGTTTCTCCTCCCACTAACAATCTTGAGTAACAAAATAACATAGCTGAATACATCCGATTTCTCCGAGAACAGCCCTTCGATGGCATATTCAAAGGACACATACCTACTGCATATTTTCATTAGCATTGAATACAAATCATTGTTATATAAAGCTATGATAATGTTGTTATAATTTCAAGTGACAATTGAATTTGGTTATAGAAGTAACAAGCAAGTTACTTACTATGTTCTGACCACCCTTCTAGTGTTAGCAGTAGCTTCTAGTGGGAATAATCTTGGAGAATCTACCAAGTTATGGCATATGCGCTTGGGACATCCCGGTGAAAAGGCTTTGCAGACGCTGGTGAAGCAAGGTTTGTTAAAAGGTGCAAAAACTGGGAAGTTAGATTTTTGTGAGCATTGTGTTATGGGGAAGAAAACAAGAGTTGAATTTGGCACTGCAATCCACAATACAAAAGGTATTTTGGACTACGTTCACTCTGACGTGTGGGGACCGACAACGACTCCGTCAATGGGTGGTAAGCATTATTTTGTTACTTTTGTTGATGACTTCTCCAGAAGAGTTTGGGTGTATCTTATGAAGATGAAGGATGAAGTACTGAGAATTTTTCTACAGTGGAAAAAAATGATCGAAACACAAACTGATAGAAATATCAAGCGAATAAGATCAGACAACGGGACTAAGTACACAAATGACTCGTTCATGAAAGTCTGTCGTGATGAAGGTATTATGAGGCACTTCACGGTCAGAAATACACCACAGCAGAATGGGGTGGCAGAACGCATGAATCGGACTCTAGTGGAGAAGGTCCGATGTATGTTGTCCAATGCTAGATTGGGCAGGCAATTTTGGGCTGAGGCTTTGACGTATGCGTGTCATCTCATTAATCGACTACCATATGCTAGAATTGAAGGTAAAACACCAATGGAGGTATGGTCTAGAAAACCTGCTAAAGATTATGATTCTTTATATATATTTGGTTCTACAGTATATTATCATGTAAGAGAGTCTAAGTTAGACCCTAAAGCAAAGAAAGCACTTTTCATGGGTATTACTTCTGGGGTAAAGGGATACCGTCTTTGGAGTCCTGAGGATAGAAAAATAATCTTTAGTAAAGATGTTACATTTGATGAGTCTGCTATGTTAAAGAATATAACAGTAGAGACAAATGGAGCTCAACAGCAGGTGGAGCAAGTTCAAAAGCAGGTGGAGTTTGAGAAGACTACCACTGTCCCAGCAGATGAAGACGAGAGTTCTGATGAAGAGGAGGTATCAACCCAATAACCTCCACAGCAACAGAGATCAATTGCAATTGATAGGCCGCGACGACAAAATGTTGACATACCTGCTCGTTTGAAGGGTATGGCTGACCTACCTACCCATCTTAGAAATATGGTGGCCTATGCACTACCAATTGTAGATGATGGTGTTCCTTCTACTTATCAAGAAGCAATTAGAGGTTCAGAGATTGACAAGTGGAAGAAAGCCATGGATGAATAAATGCAGTCGCTTCAGAAGAATAAGATGTGGAAGCTGGCTCAACTACCGAAAGGTAAAAAGGCAATTGGGTACAAGTGGGTATTTACAAAGAAAGAAGGATTTTCTGACAAGAATGAGGTTCGCTACAAAGCCAAGTTGGTGGCTAAGGGCTACGCTCAAAAGGAGGGCATTGACTATAATGAGGTATTTTCTCCAGTTGTTAAACATTTCTCCATTAGAATTTTGTTGGCTTTGGTAGCGCAGTTTGATTTGGAAGTAGTTCAATTGGATGTGAAAACCGTGTTTCTACACGGTAACTTTGAAGATGAAATCTACGTGACTCAACCTAACGGATTCAAGGTTGCTGAAAAAGAAGATTGGGTTTACAAATTGGAAAAATCATTGTATGGATTGAAACAATCTCCGAGGCAATGGTACAAGCGATTTGATCAGTTTATGTTGATAAAGAAATACACCAGAAGTAAACATGACCATTGTGTGTATTTTAAGAAGCTACGAGATGGTTTTTTTATTTATCTACTCTTGTATGTTGATGATATGTTGATTGCATCGAAGAGTGTGACAGAGATCAATACATTGAAGGCTCAGTTGAATCAAGAGTTCGAGATGAAAGATTTGGTAGAAGCCAAGAAGATTCTCGGCATGGAGATAAGTAGAGATAGAAAAGAAGGCAAGGTTGCATTGTCACAAAGGCAACATTTGAAGAAGGTACTGCAACGTTTTAGTATGGATGGCAAGACAAGACCTGTAAGTACTCCACTTCCTCCTCATTTGAAGCTCAGTTCTCAGTTATCTCCCAAGAATGATGTGGAGCGGAAGTATATGGAAAAGGTTCCATATGCAAATGCAGTTGGTAGCTTGATATATGAAATGGTGTGCACGAGACCCGACATTTCACAAGCAGTTGGAACTGTGAGCAGGTATATGCATGATCCTAGCAAAGGACATTGGGAAGCTGTGAAATGGATTCTGCGGTATTTAATTAAGAATGTAGATATTGGATTGGTGTTTGAGCAAGATGATACTATTGATCAGAGTATAGTTGGATATTGTGATTTTTGACTATGCAGGTGATTTGGATAAATGTCGATCTACAACCGGTTATGTGTTTACATTAGCAAAAGCACCGGTGAGTTGGAAGTCTACTTTGCAGTCAACGGTAGCTTTGTCCACTACGGAGGCAGAGTATATGGCAGTGACAGAGGCTGTAAAGGAAGCAATTTGGCTTCAAGGGTTACTTGAAGATTTGGGTGTTGGTCAAAAGCACATTCTAGTGTATTGTGACAGTATGATTGCTATTCATTTAGCTAAGAACCAAGTCTATCATGGAAGGACAAAGCACATCGATGTTCGTTATCATTTTTTATGGGAGATCTTCGAAGAAGGTGAAATTCTACTTCAGAAAATCAAGACGGAGGATAATCCTACAGATATGCTGACTAAGGTGGTGATAATGATCAAGTTTAAACATTGTTTGGACTTGATCAATATCCTGCAAATTTGAATTGGCACCAACAGGCGCATTTGAAGGCACTGCGAGATTCACTTTTGTCAAAAGGGTATCAAAGTGGAGATTTGTTGAATTAGGTACCCATGTGGGTGCCACACTTTTTGACAAAAAGAAAAGAAAACAAGTTGGAGCAACTTTGTTGAAAATGTGAGAAGCGGTGGCAGCCTCTGTTGAATGAAGGAAAGAAGGTGAAGCGGTGCAACCGCGTGAAGAGAAGAAGGAGAGCGGTGAGGCTCTCCTATAAATAGCACTCCCCTCTTCAATTGTATAGCATCCCAAAATCCTCTGAGAAAAAGAGAGAAAAATTTGTTGTGTGAGTTATTTTTCTCTCATTTGTATTTTCTTCAGTTTGTGAGTATATTACCAAAATTACCCAAATTTGTAATCCTTCTTTGAAATTAGTAGAGTTGTCAGCAGTGCTCGAGGACGTAGGTATAATTTATACCGAACCTCGTAAATACCGGTGTCTTTTCTTGTGTGTTTTATTCTGTATTCAATTATTGTCGGGGGGGTACTGTTCATACATACAGTATTTCGTATTCGGCACTATTCATGTATACGGTACTATTCATTGTGTGACCGGATTTGAGTGGGAAATTACCCGATTTCCCCAACACAGAACCTTTGATGGAATGATTGAATGTAATGGTATCTGTGGCTGTGGCAAACTCTACAAAGAAGCAAGAATAGTTGCAGCAGTGTAATAACAGTAGAAAAAGCAGTAAGGTTTTAGTCACAGTCACTGACTACTTGTGCTGGAAGGAATAGCAGCTACTTTGAGAAAGATGAGCAATACCATATGTTGCCCATGAGCAGACGATCGTTACCAGTTTCTAAGTCGGACCATTTGGATTTTTGTGTTGATTATAAGTCTTTGATCTGTTGGTCGAAAAGAACATATCTGGTGGTCATGAATGGCGTCTCATTAATTCCAGTCTTGGAAACCGTTGGTTGAAAAATTATTTTAGAAATAAAAAAAATATTAAAATTATGAAATTAGATGTTCTGCAAATGTTCAAGTATAATTTCTATTTTGGAATATGTCTGTGTCATTGCAGTACGTTGCATTAACTTTTGATTGGCAAAAAAGGCCATTTTTATTTATTTAAGTAGTCAGTCCGTTTTAAACTTTATTTTCAAGTTCCTGTGAAAAGAATGTAGTATGCATAAATAGGTGTAACAATTAGGAAGTATTCTTAGGTGTCCATCTACGAGATGGATTGCTCATGCCCAACTGCAATAGTAGTTGGTAATGAGAATAGGTAATTTACCTTCTCTTCCTCTCTAAATGTTTTATCCGTAATTATAATGTATGCCATTGTGGTTTTTCTGTTCCATTATATGAGTGATGCGCTAGTTTTCATTATGACCAGTAAATTAAAATTAAAGTTTGTATTTGGCGCCATTCTCTTCTGATTTGAGCTTATTCTAAACAGTTTGTATATGTATATGTGCATGCAGGGGAATGAGTGACGAAGCCCTGGAGCTGTCGGATTTTCATTGCAGTATTTCAATGAAGGCCATGGTGGATTCTTTTAACGTTTCAGTTGCTGCATGCATCCTTATGCATCATACTGTTTGTGACAGAACTTCTCGCCTGATAATGATAGTACTGCACTATATTTTTCACCTTTTTGTTTTATTATTATTATTAAAAAAAAAAGAAAAAAAAAAAGAAGAAAAAAAAGAGGAGGAGCTTCAATAACAGTGAATTGTTGCTTTGTATTAATAAAAGGGGCACTTTTAAGTATTGTTTGGCTATTGATGTATACAGGGCTTTCATGGTGATCTGACAGTTGAAGAAAGACAAATTCTACTTGCCGAGTTCTTTCTGCGTCACAGCAAGAGTGCAATTAGAATTGCTCATGAGTTTGTGAAGCGGAATGGAGGAGCTATTCTCACACCAAAGCTTTGAATGGATTCATTTTTTAATGCATGATCGTCTCAGAGAATGCAAGAGATTGAGGGTAGAGACGTGACAGAAAATATTCAAGTGCTTTCGCCAAGACAAAAGAAAGTAATCATTTCCAGAAACCAGACACAAGACAACCTTTGAGTAGAAGACCCTGTCATTGCACCAAGTATTTATCCTTGTGGATTTCTAATGTCTTTAATATGTTTTTCTAGGATCCATTTACCCATCTTTTCAATATATTAATATAACTGTAATTGTCTTCTTGAAGGAATCGAACTCTCTAACTCAGATTAACTTGGAAGGATTGTCCTTGTTAGTGTTTTCATCACCATTCAAAAAATGTGTATAGTCTTAATTCAGACTAGCTTATTCTCGTAAAGGCAAAAAGAGATGGTAACTCGCATTTAAGCAGCCAGAGAAGCAGTAATGGGATCTTGCTCTTGGCAAGAATCATGCTTGATGATAATGCCACGTCTATACAAGAGTCTCACTCTCATACAAGAAGGTGATCCCACATTGTGCACAATAAAATACGTCTAGTGTATTCCGACTGATTAAAAATGGCGTCTTTTATTATAAATTACATAGCTTTACAGGCTTCAAAAAAGACAATTTTTTATCTCAAGGAATAAATATGCAACCATTGGCACTTGAATAAACTTACAATCCACTTCCAATATTGCCCATAGGAGATAATTTATCCACTGTAATAATTATGAATCAATCTCGAATCCAAAACCAGAAACTAGTCAGCCTCCTACTAATCAATTAGCATTTCACCGGTTGTGGTCTGTATTGTTGCCTTGGCGCTCTGCATGTTTAAGTCTTCCCCACGTTTCTTCAACTCTTGGGACCCAACGAACTCCTCCATTCTTTCTTTCAATTCAGTGTCTGGTATCAGCATGTCGGCGGTGAGATGGGAGCGGTTGAATGGATCACTCTGCTATTCACACAATAAATTAGGAAGGGAATATATTAACGGTTGAAGAAAATCTACTCAATTTATACTATTAAAGTTTCTGAATAAAATACAGAAGAATATCAACAAAAGAATTTTCAAATAAAGTTCAAACTTCATATCAACCTAAGAAATAGGCGTGCCTTAAAGACACAGATGTACCCAAGCATGCTGACAATACTTGAGGTATAACTTCAGTCGAGCTAATAGTAAATGGTGGTTTAGCAATGGTCCAAAAGAAGCACCAGGGAAAACTTGAAAAGAGCATCTCATAGTTCCTTGAAATCTTTCAACACCAGTGTAAGTATTGACTCTAATTTGTTTAATTTTTTGTTTATATGCTGACTCATTGTTTTGGTAGAGTTAGTAGACAGCTTTTGTGGTTTGTAAACTTCTCTCTCTTAGTTATGTGGTTCAATTTTAACCACATAATTTCTATTTTAGATTGGTTGAAAAAGACAACTAAAAGTTGTCTTTTTTTTTTTAGTTGTCTTTTGGAGTTTTGTAAAAAGGCATATAAGCCTAAAACAGAGAGGTCTGGTTAGTTTTTGGTTCGTGTGCTTGTAAAGTGAAAAACAGGGGGTTCTTTCACTAGGTTTGAGAGCTGAAGTGAGTTTGGTGAGTGACCTGTGTAATCTTGACATGTTTGCTCCCTTAATACGATCAGATCAGAGGCTATTTTGACAGTGGATGTAGGTTTGTCCAATTTGGGGTGAATTGAACGACTTTGATCTTGCTGTGTTTATTGTGGTATATGTTCTTAATTCATGTTTCAGATTTGCTGGTCTTGTGGTTAGATTTCATCAACCAAGTTTCCGGTATCTAAAGGTTGGGCATTTGTACTTGAATTGTTGCTGGCCATTGTAGTTTCAGAACTAGTAGTACTATTTGATGAGGACCAGAGAACCTGTCCCTTTGCATCTGATGAAACAAGATTGTCATCCATAGAGATCTTGAGAATGCCATTACAATAATCTCTGAGGGGATTGTCTCTGTTAGCAACCCAAACAACAACATTTGTAGAAAAGCTGTAACAGATTCCGAGCTAGCAATTGGTCGAATTCAAAGCACTGAAAAATCTCAGTTCAAAGACTCCGCCATTGGAGATTATAGTTTTAGAGCCTTTGATGAAATGGTTAAATGTACAAAGTAGTAAGAATAGTAGCAGCAATGTAATAACAGTAGAAAAAGAAACAACTTTTTAGTCTCTGCCATTAACTTGTGCTGGAAGCAATGGCAGGTTCGTTGTATGTGAGAAAGATGATCAATTCCATATGAATGAGCGGACGACCGTTACCAGTTTCAAAGTCTTTGATCAGCTGGTCCAAAATAACATGTCAGGTAGTCATGAATGGCGTCTAATTAATGCTAGTCCCGGATGTTGACCATTGTGTTTTAAGAAGTGTTTTAGAAATTAAAAATAAAAAAAATAAAAAAATAAAAAGAAAGAAAAAGAGGAAGTTACCCCTGCACTTTTAGGGCGTGTTATTGTAGCCCCTACGTTTTTAATTAAACAATTTCACTCTTGTATTTTTTACTCAATGAGAAAACAAATTGAAAAAACGACCAAAACCCGGCGTCAAATGCAGCTCCACAGGACAACCACGACCCAAATGCCACGGGCCAATTGAAAGACGAAAGCCACAGATCAGCTCCACGGCAACCCCCTGAAACACGGACCAGTTCGACGAAGGCAAGCGAAGGCCCACGAACGAGCTGCCCAGCTCACAGAGCATCTTGGAAGGTTTCGAAAATTTCAAACTGAAGACTCAAAAAACAGCTGTAAGCTAGAGGCGAGCTCACTAGATGATGAACCCACGACGGCATCGCACGGCAACTTTCACGGCGATCTGCAGATGCAAAAATCGCCTATAGAGAGAGAGAGAGCTGAAGAGAGAGAACAATGCTAGATAATAATAATAATAATAATTTTAATCACTTTAAATTAAAATAAGGATAAAATTTTATACTTTTTCTAATTATATTTGCTATAATTATGTTCAATGCCTTCAAAATTTTATTGAAATTTTTATTTGAAATTTTGAAGGCAGTAAAATGTGATCGAGAAAATATTTTCTGAAGCACACAATTATGAGGATTTTGACCGCCTGTAATTAAAAATATTATAAGCATCTCATCAATACAAATAAATCTAATAAAAGTGTTTTTTCTCTAATTATAGTGCATAACTTTGAAAACACATATGATACATTCTATAAACTTTTTGAAAATTATTTAAATTATCTTCCAATATTTTATATATACAATCATATCTAATTGATACATTTTATAAACTTGTCAAAAATTATCTGAATTATCTTCTAATATTTTATATACATAATCATATTTAATTGAGGTTATTAGTCGCCTAGATAGGGATAGTTGGAGACGATTATTATACATATTATCTATAAGCTCATTTAATTTATAATAAATTGTTACCATTGATATCAATATATATCTAATGGTTTTATACAATTTTTCTTCAATATCTTCTTCTTCATTCTCTTCATATATGTTAGAATTAGACATTGTGAAAAATTGAACTACTTGAGGAAAATAAATAAAATAAACTCACTTATAATGACTGTCACATCACTATATTAATCCTAATTATGCATCATAAAACTTTAACACAAACTTGTTATATGTTCTCAAACACAAATTTACAAAAAGCGGTTCTGGTTGTCTTACATTCTGTTTATTATCCTGTTTCTAGTCAATGCATATATTCAAGCGCCACATTTAAAACGTACCAATTACTCTGTACTATGCTATTTTAAAACGTATGGTAGACATGTTGACCTGCATGTATAGACTTTATTCATCATCCAATACACCTCACTGCTGTCATACCCAGCTTTCAACAATTCCGTGCTTAACAAGCAAATCCACATCTTTTGGAGTGTCAACAAGATAATTCATCATTATTACATTTTAGGAATATCACTTACTGTGAGTTTTCTTTCAAATAAATCTAGGTGTATTTGTATTCTTCCCCTGTTTGTCGTTTTAAATCTTCTTCTTTTGGTTTTGTACAAACCAATTATATTATGATTCAAGCTCACTTATATGCTGAATCAAAATCTGTTTATTTTGCTGTCGTTTTTTCAATTTGTTTTCTCATTAAGTATTCAAAACGGCAACCTTAGGGCCTAAGCACTGTCAAAAAATTAGCATTTTTACAATACTACTAATTACCACAAGATTTCTAGTACTAGTATATATATATATATGCATGACAAAAGCTAATATGAATTACTTTACCAAAAAGTAATAACGTACACAGGCAGAACAACGTACATGTATTATACATATATATATGTATTTTTGATAAATATGTATTATACATATATATATATGCATGACAAAAGCTAATATGAATTACTTTACCAAAAAGTAACAACGTACACGTATTATACATACATATATATATATATATATATATATATATATATATATATACACACGCTAACTTCTTGTTAGAAAGATCCACAAACGTGCAGTTTAATTGACAGGCCACCTAATATGAATTACTTTTCCCCATAAAGCATGGGCTTTCGTCTTTGATTCTTCTATTTCACATGGCAAAAAGCAATTAAAGTTGGACCAATTAATGCAAGTGTTTGTATCGGCAACTGACTCAAAATGATCGTGCCGCTTTTTGAAGTGTGCATATGCCAACGCATTGAGTTTCATGAATACAAAGACCAAATAATATAGATAATTCAATTTAACTATGAAAATATTTATCTATCAATTCAAAATTCAATCTTTTAATCAATGAGAAAATTAAATAAGACGATGGACATAAAAAAAAGAAAACTAACCAATTGATTAACTTGTTTATGAATCAGTTCACTATTCTTTAACATATACTCAGAAAAGGTCCGACCGCATATGAGGTTGGGGTTGTCGAACCTCGTTCCGGTGCCAAGTTCACTAAAATATTAACAAACACAGAATCCTAATCCCTAACCTTATGTTTTTTTTTTTTCTAAAAAATTTATGAAAGTTTTTGAAGTGGATGAGAAACAAATTTTAACGTCGAATATATATAAATCTCACCCAAAAGTCTATAAAAATTATTATTTTTAAAAAATAAAGTTCAAATTAAATATCTGTAAACTTTATGAATGTTTAAAAAGATATAATTAAATACTTCAATACTTTCTATGACCCTTTTAAAAGTTTATAAAAGTCTTGATTGAATACCCCATAATTTTTAAAATATTCTAAAAATGTTAACTAAATACGTCTAAATTTTTTAAATTTATAAAAGTTTTTTAAAATCTTAATTGAACACCCTTTTATTTTAATGATATCAAATAAGAACTTCTATCATATTTTTCTATTAAAATTAGCCATATCATCCCTCCCAACCCATATTTATTTTTTAGGTGGAAATTAAAAAATGAGTAACGTGGGGGATGATGTGGCAAAATCAGTCAATTATAACAGAAAAAATTGACGAACAAATGCATAGCTTAATTTGCTTTGACTTCATGCACACCAACACAAAAGTTGATGAAGACCAAAGTACCTGTACCTTCGCATTTGATAGAACAAAGATGCCATCCATGGAGATATAAAGAGTCCCATTAAAATTGTCTTTGAGGGGATTGTCTCTGTTAGCAGCCCAAACGGCGACTTTAGGAGAAAAGATATACCATTTTCCGAGGTAGCAATTTATAGAATTTACAGTGTTGAAGAATCTTGGTTTGAAGACACCGCCATTGGAGATTATAGTTTCTGATTCTTTGATTGTTAGAATTAATCCAATATCAAATTGTTCCTTTGTTGGTGTTTGATAAAAGCCTGAGAGAAGCCAAGATTAAATAACAGAGCACGTGATAGGCAAACATGCCCCTATGTATACAGTGCACGTCGTTGGAACAGTAAAAGACGCCAAGCTCTCGCGCCAAAGCTACAATCTATTGTTGGTCGTTCAATCAAGTGGGCTTCTTGCTATTGGGCTTGATGGTTACTGTTTGTTTTTCAATTGGTTGGTGTGTACAAGTGGTTTTAATGTAATGAAGCCATGTATTTGTCTTGAAGAATAGCAGCCTTTCTTCATTGTAACAGAGAACGTTGCAAAGAGAACAGAGAGAGCAAGAATCCTGTGTCAATCCTCTACAAGTTTCTTCCTTTTTCCTTTGGGGTGTGATCAATTTTCTTTATGAAAATTATTGTGAGGCAAAAGGGTGTACTGGGAATTGGGATTGAGTGTTATGTGTTCATGTGTTGAACGTGGGCCTTGGTTGTAATCTACCATTGTTGTTCTTGAGGCTTTGTAATCCAAACAAATTAATAAGAGGGACTCTCCAATAACTGGAGCAAATGGATGTAGGCCTTCTGCCGAACCATTATAAAAATCTGTGTGTGGTTATTTGTTGTCATTGTTTTTTGATTGAGATTTCATAACAGTGGTATCAGAGCCGACTTTCTACTCTGTGATTGCTTGATTCAATTCGTGGTTTTTTCAACAAATTGTTGAATCTTTCTTGAGGGATTCTTGGTGAATCACAATGGCGACTAAGTACGAAGTTGAAGTTTTCAATGGCAAGGGCGATTTCCTTCTTTGGAAGAAGAAGATGAAGGCTGTGTTGGTTCAACAGAAAGTGGCGAAAGCAATTGACAAATCCTTCCCTGCAGACATGTCCGATGAGAAGAAATTAGAGATGGATGAGATAGCTCTGAGCACTATCATTCTTCATCTCTCTGATTCAATCTTGAGGAAGGTGGACACAATGAAGACCACTTCTGAAATGTGGACAAAATTGAATGAGCTTTATGAGGTAAGGTCACTGCCAGATCGTATCCTTTTGCTTGAGAAATTTTTTGGTTTTCGTATGGATACTATTAAAGATCTTGAAACCAATCTTGATTATTTTAACAAGCTGTGTTTGGATCTTCTTAATTGTAAAGAAAAATTCTTCGATGAACACTTTGTTGTGATCCTTCTGAATTCTTTGTCTGAGTCTTATAGAGATGTGAAAAATGCCATTAAATATGGCAGAGAAAAGCTTTCCTCAAGGGGAAAGAATAGGTCAAAATCTAGGACAAGAGGCAGGAAATGTTATTATTGCCATAAAGAGGGTCACTGTATTCGTGATTGCTATAAGAAAAAGAGAGAAGACAAGGAGAAGTCTCAAAGTCCTCAAGGGGAAAGAATAGGTCAAAATCTAGGACAAGAGGCAGGAAGTGTTATTACTGCCATAAAGAGGGTCACTGTATTCGTGATTGCTATAAGAAAAAGAGAGAAGACAAGGAGAAGTCTCAAAGTCCTCAAGGTGAAAGTGACTTGGCTGTTGCAACTTCTGGTAGTGAGGATGGTGAGGTGTTGACTGTGGTCATAGGTGAGCCTAATCTTGAATGGGTTTTAGATTCAGGTTGCACCTTCCATATGAGTCCAAATCTTAATTGGTTTCAATCTTATAGCAAGATTGATGGGGGACAGGTTTTACTTGGAAATAACAAGCCTTGTAAAATTATTGGTATAGAAAATGTCAGAATTAGGCTGGATAATGGTACTATAAAGCTACTATCTGGGCTTAGACATGTTCCTGATCTTAAGAGAAACTTGATTTCTCTTGGTATGCTTGATGAGGCTGGTTATACCTGTAAAATTGATAATAGAACCATAAAAATCACAAAGGGTGTCTTTGTTGCCATGAGGGGTGTAAAATCAAATGGCCTGTATGTGTTGTTAGGCAAAACTGAAACTGTCCCACCTACTACAGCTATGGCTACAAATGATCCTGTTGACCAAACAATGCTATGGCATAATAGGTTAGGTCACATTAGTGAGAAAGGTCTTTACTATCTAAACCGAGATAAAGTGTTTGGCAAAGACATCATAAGCAAAGTGGAATTCTATGAGAATTGTGTTTTGGAAAAACAGCACAGACTTAGTTTTCACTTAAGCACACACAGAGCAAAACATATTCTTGACTATGTGCATGCTGATTTATAAGGTCCATATAGAGTTCAAACTCAAGGTGGAAACAAATATTTTATGTCTATTATAGATGATTGCTTTAGGAAAGTGTGGATATATTTGTTAAAACAGAAAAGTGATGCTTTTGTTAAGTTTAAACAGTGGAAAATTTTGATTGAAAACCAAACAAATAAAAAGGTTAAGGCATTAAGAACTGACAATGGTCTTGAGTTTTACAACTATGAGTTTGATGAATTTTGTAAAACAAATGGCATTGTTAGGCATAGAACAGTCAAGCACACACCACAACAAAATGGCATTGCTGAAACAATGAATAGGACTTTATTAAATAAAGTGAGATGCATGCTAGTTTCTGCTGGATTGCCACATATTTTTTGGGGTGAGGCAGTTGTGACTACTGCTCATCTTGTAAACCTTTCACCCTCTACTGCTTTAGACTTTAAATCACTTGAATATGTATGGTTTGGAAAATTACCTGATTATAGTAAGCTCATGACTTTTGGGTGTGTAGCCTATGCACATCAGGTTGAAGGAAAATTGGATCCCAGATCAGTAAAATGTGTTTTTCTGGGATACCTTGATGGTGTAAAAGGATATAGACTGTGGCTGTTTGAAAATCATGGATATAAAACTATTATATGTAGAGATGTTGTGTTCAAAGAGGACGAAATGCCTTGTAGATATTGGTCATTTACAGGTACAGGTACAGAGGTTGACAAAAGACAACACACTTTACATTTTGAGGTAGAGAATAATGAAAAGAATGAGAAAAATAATCCTCAAAATGTGAAACCAGTGGCTAAACCTGATCCAACATCTTCTAGAGATACTCCTGAGCAATCTGATATTGGAAGTGATGATGAGATAATAACATCTCCACCAAGAGGAGAAGCTAGAATTCCAATTACAGTGAGTCCAGGTTATTTACTCACAAGAAATAGAGCTAAAAGGGTGAGGAAGCCAAATCCAAAGTACAGCTATGCAGATATTATTGCATATGCTTTTGTAGCATATCAAGACTTGATGGACAATGAACCAAAGACATTCACAGAAGCAGTGAAGAGTAAACAAGCTAAGCAATGGAATCAAGCTATGTGTGAAGAAATGGATTCATTGAAGGTGAACAATATTTGGGTTTTGGTTCCTAAACCACAAACACAGAGAGTGGTGGACTGTAAATGGATTTTCAAGGTCAAGGAGGGTCAAACCAGCAATGAGCCAATGAGATTTAAAGCCATACTTGTGGCAAAGGGTTTTACACAGGTGGAAGGCATAGATTACAATGAGATCTTTTCATCGGTTGTGAAGTATACAACTATAAGAGTGGTACTTGCTTTGGTTGCTCAATTTAATTAGGAACTTGAGCAAATGGATGTCAAGATAGCTTTCTTGCATAGTGAGTTAGATGAAACCATTTATATGAAGCAACCTAAGGGGTTTGAAGTGAAAGACAAGGGAGTTGAACTGGTGTGTCTACTTAAAAGGTCTCGATATGGTTTGAAGCAATCTCCAAGGCAATGGTATAAGCGTTTTGAAACGTTTATTATTAAATATGGTTTTAAGAGGAGTTGTTATGATAGCTGTCTTTACTACAAAAATGTTAACAGTGAGGAAGTCATCTACTTATTGTTATATGTAGATGATATGTTATTGGCTGGTCCTAGTTACAATGCAATTCAGCAAGTCAAGTCAGTTTTAAAGACTGAATTTGAAATGAAGGATCTTGGTGGTGCAAAGAAAATTTTGGGAATTTAAATCACGAGAAACAGAAAAGCTTCAATCATGAAACTCAATCAAGCTTCATATATTCAGAAAGTGATTTCCAAATTTTCTATGGATGGTGCTAAAGAAGCTGGTGTACCACTTGGAGGACACTACAAACTTTCAGCAGATCAAAGTCCTTCCACAAATCAAGAAAGAGAGGACATGGCTACTGTGCCATATGTAAATGCAGTAGGCTCTATCATGTATTTGATGTTGTGTACAAGGCTAGACTTGGCTTATTTGATTAGCATGTTGAGCAGATACATGGCTAATCCAGGAAGAGATCATTGGGAGGCCATGAAGTGGTTGTTGAGATATGTGAAGGGCACATTGAATGAAGGTTTAATCTACAAATCAGTCAAATCATCTGTTGAGTTATTTGGATTTGTTGATTTTGATTATACAGGGGATAGAGACAAGAGAAGATTAGCTACTGCGTATGTTTTTACTCTCTGTGGCAGCTGTGTTAGTTGGAAATCACAATTACAATCTGTTGTGGCTTTATCTTCAACAGAGGCTGAGTATATTGCTGCAACTGAGGCAGCAAAAGAAGCAATCTGGTTGAAGAGATTACTAAGTGAGTTGGGATTCTTGGAGCACGAAGTTACAGTGTATTCAGACAGCCAAAGTGCCATTCACTTGTGCAAGAATCCAGTGTTTCATGAAAGATCGAAACACATACAAGTTAAATATCAATTTATACGTGATATGATTTCTCAGTCAGTTTTCAAGTTGGAGAAAGTACCTACTGAGTTGAATCCAGCTGATATGGGTACGAAAATACTACCCGTTAACAAGTTTATTGTTTGTAAAAACTTGTTAAATATTGGTACTGGTTAGTAAAGTGTTAAAGTGGCTGTGAAGGTTATGGAGAGTCCCTGATATATTTAATCTTGGATTAGGTGGAGAAGTGTTAGAATTAATCCAAGATCAAATTGTTCCTTTGTTGGTGTTTGATAAAAGCCTGAGAGAAGCCAAGATTAAATAACAAAGCACGTGATAGGCAAACATGCCCTTATGTATACAGTGCACGTCGTTGGAATAGTAAAAGACGCCAAGCTCTCGCGCCAAAGCTACAATCTATTGTTGGTCGTTCAATCAAGTGGGCTTCTTGCTATTGAGCTTGATGGTTACTGTTTGTTCTTCAATTGGTTGGTGTGTACAAGTGGTTTTAATGTAGTGAAGCCACGTATTTGTCTTGAAGAATAGCAGCCTTTCTTCATTGTAACAGAGAGCGTTGCAAAGAGAACAGAGAGAGCAAGAATCCTGTGTCAATCCTCTACAAGTTTCTTCCTTTTTCCTTTGGGGTGTAATCAATTTTCTTTGTGAAAATTATTGTGAGGCAAAAGGGTGTACTGGGAATTGGGATTGAGTGTTATGTGTTCATGTGTTGAACGTGGGTCTTGGTTGTAATCTGCCATTGTTGTTCTTGAAGCTTTGTAATCCAAACAAATTAATAAGAGGGACTCTCCAGTAACTGGAGCAAGTGGACATAGGCCTTCTGCCGAACCACTATAAAATTCTGTGTGTGGTTATTTGTTGTCATTGTTTTTTTACTGGGATTTCATAACATTGATGAATTGAGGAAATGCTGTGATGTCTCTAACTGTGGCTCTGGCAAACTCTACGAAGAAGTTAGAACATCACTGAAATAAGAGAAGAAAAACTAACTTGTTTTAAGTCACTCCCAATAACTTGTTCCCTAAGTTAACGTTTTTATTTTTGGCATTCTATTTCTTATTTTGTTTTAGAGATGTGTGTAATTTTCTTAGTTCAAAGCTTAAATCAAGTTAGTTAGAGTTGATTTGTGCTGATTTTTCATGTTACGATAAATGTAAAGTAGAATTAAAACTGAAACACTTAAAAAAATAAAATTAAGGGGTTTAATCCATATTCAAAGTTTGAACTCATAAATAACAATATACTGCCAAAATGTAAAGGACATTGAAACATTAATTGATTTCTTTTCTTCAAAATTTTGACAAGGTTTATCGGCCACCAATTGCTGTTATAGAGGCATTGTTGATGGAGCATTTTCGTCGGTTTAGTTGAGAGGACGAGTCTGTATATGAACCAATATGTCTCAGTGAATGCAGGCTTGTTTGGAGTGGGTAAATCAACGATCTCGCTGTTGAGCATTGAAACAACACTAGGCATAGATGGCCTGCTTCTTGCTGATTCTTGAACACACAAAAGTCCCACTTCTAAGCACCTCATAATTTCATTTTCATCATCTTGATTACATGAACTTAACGCAGGATCTGTTAAAGCTATGATGTTATTCTCATTCCACAGCTTCCATGCCTTCATAGAAATTAAACAAACAAATTATGAATCAAATTCAAACACACAGTTAATTAGGTACAGAGTTAATATTGATAGCAAGTAAATTAGTAATTGTTAAGTTTGATAGACTAACAAATTTTAAAAGGCTCGAGGACTCCTTATCTTGGTGAAAACTACTGTTTCTCCTCCCACTAACAATCTCGAGTAACAAAACGCGGAAGCTGAATACATCTGATTTCTCCGAGAACAACCCTTCAAAGGCATATTCTGGGGACATATACCCACTGCATATTTTAATTAGCATTGAATACAAATCATTGTTATGATAAGCTATGATAATGTTGTTATAATTTCAATTGGCAATTGAATTTGGTCATAGAAATAACAAGTAAATTACTTACTATGTTCCAACCACCCTTATAGTGTTAGCATGATGTTCATTGCCTTGAAAAATCTTGGCCGTTCCAAAGTCTGAAATTTTGGGATTCAGGTCTTCATCCAACAGTATGTTACTTGGCTTTAGATCTCTATGAATAATCTTTAGCCTTGAATCTCTGTGAAGGTAAAGAAGACCTCGACCGATTCCTTCAATAATATTAAAGCGTTTTCTCCAATCCAATAGCTCTTTTTTGAGTGGATCTAAATTGACAGAAAGTATTGGAAGAAGTAAAATTGATTTTGTTCCAAAACCAATAGTACTTACTTTGAGAAATTGTAGTATGAATTTACCAAAAACAAAAGCATCCAAACTCTTATTTGGTAGGTACTCATAGATCAGCATCTTCTCTTCTCCATCAACACAGTAACCTATGAGTTTTACAAGATTTCGGTGTTGGAGTTCAGAAATCACCACTACTTCATTCGTGAATTCGACTAGTCCTTGTCCGGAGGCTCTTGAAAGTCTTTTTATTGCTATCTCCTCCCCGTCTTCCAATTTTCCCTATGAAAAATAGTTTGAAACATCAATACTTTATCCACATGACATGTATACAATTAAGAACAGAAATAATCAATTTTACCCTGTAAGCTTGACCAAATCCACCCTGCCCAAGCATAGTGTCAGAGTGGAAGTTATTTGTTGCCATTTCCAGCTTCTCAAAATTAAATAGTCGAAGTCCTTGTTGTTTCAATACTCCACCAGGAAATTTCAGACTTTCTATCCCTTTAAACCCGGGAGAATGCATCTCCTTGCTTTTCCGCTTCCTTACTAATTATATTCAAGATTCTGCTAGTTAAAAACCACATCAACATCATTTAGTGAAATATATATTTACATACTAGCTTTAACACATTACCTCTTTGTTTATAATTCCACATGTATAAGAAGTAAGCACTTATGGCAATGATAAATGTTCCTACAATCACTGCAATTGTACTGATTTTTTCCATTTGTTTTCTTTCATCTGCAAATAAAAAATGTAAATATTGAAATAAGAGGAACAAAATACACTACAGGTTTAGTTGTTCGGTAAGATTAAATCAATAAGAATTTTCTGACAGATGAACTTTTCGGGTCATGACAGAACTAGGAATAACTAAAGTTTATTTAAAATAAAAAATCTACTTAAAACGCTAACTAGGGCCAGTAGATATATATCACAAAGGTGGCAAAAAACAGATACGACACAACCTACAAAGTTCAGAATTGGCTAAACGAATGTAGAGATCAGTTGCGATGCCATCAGGGAATTGCTGAAGGTCAATTAAGTTTCCACCCCATAGCATACAACCAATACCATTATCAAATGCATAAGCTGTACATGAACAATTCTTCAAGCACTGGTCCTAGCATTTCTCTCGAGGAGCAGATGATAATATCATAAAATCTGGCACTTTCATTGCCTTCAGTTTCATAAACCCATCATCTTTGCCAGATTCTTTATCCCCAGTAGTAGTGGTAGTACTGCTATTTACTCTCTCACACGCTAATGGTGTCCTCCTAACACATCCACTAGTCCAATTTCCTCTAATCCATTCTTGTTTATTAGTGGGTTCAAACCCTCTCAAACATCTGCATTCTGCACCATATATATTAGAGCAGCTTCCAAATACCCCACAAGTTCCATACACTGCACATGATGTGCGACTGGGAATGGGATAAGAATCGTAGATCTCCCAGTCCTCCATCTCACTACTCCAATATGATAGAACCAGTTCGCCTTGCCAATTTAGAGCAAATCTTGAGATGTTAAAACGATACCCATTTTCATAAGTTGCATACACAGTTCCTTCCTTGTTATCCACCACTATCAATCCATCAAGGTATCCGAAACTTGATTCATATGTTCCCAAGAATTGCTGACCATTCCATGGACCGCTCCTCCAATAGGTTTGGTTTCCTTTCCATATGAAACCTTCAGGAACATCTCGTAACTCCAAGCTCAATGAAAACCCTCCTATGGATGGATCAGAACTGCTTTTCCCTGAAGTAAGTTGTATTTTACTGCGTGCGTTTGAGTTGGCAGGAACTCTCATCTTTGGCAAAAACGTATCACAGGGATGTAGGAAACTTTCCCATATTGTAGCTCCTTGATAATCTTTCAACACCAAGTTTCCAGTATCCAAAAGTTGGGCACTTGGATTGCTGGTGACCATAGTAGTTCCCGAACTAGAAGTACTGTTTGATGACGACCAGAGAACCTGTCCCTTTGCATCCGATAAAACAAGATTTCCATCCATGGAGATCTTTAGAATCCCATTAGAATTATCTCTGAGGGGCTTGTCTCGGTTAGCAACCCAAACAACAACATTTGGAGAAAAGCTGTACCAGATTCCAAGGTATCGATTGGTCGAATTCATAGGACTGAAGAATCCCAGTTCAAAGACGCTGCTATTGGAGATTATAGTTTCAGAGCCTTTGATGGAATGGTTGAAAGTAATGGTATCTGTGGCTGTTGCTATGGAAAACTCTACAAAGAAGCAAGAATAGTAGTAGCAATGTAATAAGAGTAGAAAAAGTAACAAGTTTTTAGATGCTGCCATTAACTTGTGCTGGAAGGAATGGCAGCTTCTTTGTTTATGAGAAAGATGATCAATACCATATGTTAGCCATGAGCAGACGACCATGACCAGTTTCTAAGTCGGACATTTGGATTTTTGTGTTGATATTTGGTCTTTGATCTGTTAGTTGAAAACAGCATGTCTGGTGGTCATGAATGGCGTGTCATTAGTTCTAGCCTTGGAGGTGACAGTTGGGTTTGAAAATTATTTTAGAAACAAACAAAAAGTTAAAATTAGAAATTTAGTTGTTCTCCAAATGCATGGATATAATTTTCGAAGTTACATTCAAGTATTTCATTTCAACCATAGCTTTGCTTTGGTTTGCATTCACACCAACACAAAAGTAGGTGCCAAAGCGAAGTGAGTGCTGATCTATGAACAATGTCATAAAGGGAAAACAGAATTTCAGCACCTATCAATGCAATGATGAGCCATTCCAAGAAACCTGATTTCATATTTTGTAGTATTTCCTAAAGGAAGCGTACATTATGCTGCCAAAAGAGAAAAACAATATGTATTTGATTAGGGTTTAGCAACTTTAATTGAAAACTAGACAAATAATACAAAAAGAAACGAAGAAAAAAATTGCCACAAACTACAACTTGAAATCAAAACTTGCAAATTTTTGAGTTAATTCAAATTCGTCTCTGAGATATTCCCATAGCTGAGCATATTTTGCATCCTTCCAGGCAATATCTGACCTGTAAGAACCAATCGAATCGACGAATTCTAACGTTCTTAACTTTAAAACAATGAGAAGCAAAACCTATAAATATATATCATTGGAAGACGAAAAAACTTGAGCCTGGTTGAAAAATTAAAATGTTTAAGGTTATGTTCAATTGAAGATAAAAAAAATAATAATAATAAAAAATGTCAATGACAAGAAAGAGACCGTTTACATACAGAAATTTTTTAATGTGAATGCAACCAACAAATGAAGTACAGAGGACTGAAGAAAATTGGGCAATCAAAAAGGCTGGAAGCAGAAAAGTAGAACCCATAATGAATCAGCATGCCCTACTAATCAGAGACGCTTTGCCACTATTAAAGTTTTTGAATAAAATACAGAAGAATATCAACAAAAGAATTTTCAAATAAAAATGCGTTCTAACCCATTAATCTCCAAACCCTATGCAGGGTGTCACGGCCCGTGCCTTTGGCACTCGCAAGTAGGCCGTGCGGTGCTTACTAGCCCCTCGCGGGTAGTAAGCCAACCGACGATGTTCCTCGAAAGACAAATAACTCACACGATATTAGTGTTGTGCAAGCACAAAGCAAGCAACAAAGCAATTAAAATATGCACACAAAGAAATAAATGGGACAAGCTCACAAAGGCAACGATCGATAAGAAATGCACTCGTTTTATTAATATCTCGATGGTAAGAGTACACGGAGGCCACAAGCACGTATGAAAAGCCCCTTACCTATGCTGGTGAGCTAGCCCAACTTTTCGCCGACTAGTCACCCCTCCGTAAAGAGCTTTATTTACATCCGTCCTTGTGACAGCGGGAAATATCAAAATATTTGAGGAGACATAAGGATAGAGAAAATTACAAACAAAGGCTATAGAGCAAGCAACCATAGGCTTGACTAATGACCCTGGGCAAGCTATACTTGGGCACTACATAAGCACACTCTCACATTCTCCCCCACTCAATCTGTCAGCGCCCTCGATGACTTAACTGCTTCAAAATCTTCAATCATCTACTTGAATTGTCGGTCTTCACCACGAATTTCGATCCCAGTATGTAGTGCCTCCACGTTCTTAAGCAATGGATGACGGCCAACATCTCCTTTTCTTGGGCCGTATAGTTCTTCTCAGCTTCCGATAGTTTCCTGCTTTCGTACGCAATTGGATAGCCTTCTTGAAGTAAGACCCCACCTAAAGCAAAGTCAGAAGCATCGGTTTGTATCTTAAATGGCTTTGTGATGTCCGGAAGAGCTAGTACTGGATCTCTCATCATGGCGGCTTTCAGGTCCTCAAATGATGTTTGACACTGGTCACTCCACTCCCATGCTACCCTTTCTTCAATAATTATCAAGGCGTTGCTTCTCGAGAATCCTTCAATGAAGCTCGATAGTAATTATTAAGGCGAAATGATCGATCTCCTTAACATTGGTAGGGTTCTTCCTCTTGGATCGCCTCACCTTCTCCAAATCCATCCGGATCTACCGCTTCAAGATATGGCCTAAGAACTTGATATGGTCTTGTCGCGAATGAGCATTTCTCCTTCTTCACAAAAGTTTGTTCTCGAGCCTTGAAACACCATCTCAATGTGCCTCTTTGTGTTCTTCCGATGCGTAGATTACAATATCATCCAAGTAGACCGACAAACTTGTCTAAGTGGTCATGGAACACTGGTTCATTAAAGTGCAAAATGTTTTGCGCATATTGGTCAATCCAAGCGGCATCACCAAACTCGTAAGCTCCATACCGAAGTCACGCGACGCCTTTCTCATCTCCTTGCAATCCGCTGATAGTATCCCGATCTCGAGTCAGCAGTGAAATACTTGGCACCTCTAAGTTGGTCGAATAGGTCCGCTATCGAGGGATAGGATATTTGTTGTGCCGTGACCTTAAAGAGCTCGATAGTCCACATATGCAAGCTCCCATCATACTTCTTTGGAACAACGGATGCTCCATAAGGGCCTTGGATGGCCTTATGAAGCTCTTCCAAGAGTTCTTCTAATTGTCTTCGTCTCGCGGTCGGGAGGAGCCATCCCGTAAGCGCTCTACTTGGTGGCAGCCCCAATCTCATGGTCATGCTTCTTGGAGGTAGGCCCTTGAGTTTATCGGCATGACATCCCGGAAGGATTGTAGTACCTCTTCTATCATCGCAGGCACCTTTTCCGTCTTCAAATCTTCTTTCTCCATGCAAAAAGCAACATATGTTGGTTCTCGCCGCTTTACCCCTTTCTTAAATTGAAGAGCCGACAAAAACTTCGAATCATCCGGCTTTTTGAGCTTTGCGGGAACAACACCTGTAGACTCTCCCATCATGATCAAGCTATTTGTGACTGGGATAGAAATTGCCTTTTGCTCTATTAGAAATTCCATGCCCAAGACCACGTCAAAATCGTCCATCAGTACTGCGATCATGTCGGTCCGCCCTTCCCATGAACCAAGTTTTATTGGTACTTGTCTCGCCATCCCTATAGTGGGCAGGGCCTTTGAGTTGACCGCCTTCATACGACCTGAGTCTTTCTCTAACTTCAGGCCTAATCTCTTCGCCTCTACTTCAAAGATAAAGTTGTGTGTAGCACCCGTGTCCACCATCACACTCTTGGCAGTTTTCCCATTGATGGTGGCTTTTACAAACATGAGCCCCTTCTCGGCTGCTCTCTTTATCTCTACAATCTGTTTCTTTATGGCTCTGAGAAATTGAAGCGTTCCCATTCGAGTAGGCTCTTCCTCTTCCTCCTCGACTTCCTCTTCTTTTTTCTGTTCCCGTGGACGTAAGGAAGCTTGTAAAGCATTCAAAGCAGTTCTATGAGGACATTCGGCCACTCTATGTGGTCCGTTACATAAGAAACAAGACATGGGTCTAGGCTTTTGGCCATATGCATTTGAATTATAGTTTGCATTCGAACTAGAGGTTCTTAAGGCTGCAGGTTCTCGAGAAGTAGGGGGTCTCCTATCCCCTCCCCCACTTTTTGTCTGGAATGGCTTAAAGGACTTCACGCCACCCGTGTTAGATGTATTGACTTGGTTCCTCTTGTTCGATGTATTCTCAAATGCATAATCAGTTAGACGTTCGCATTGCACCTACGCTTCTAAGTCTTGGACCCTTTGTCTATGTAGTTCTGTTCTCACCTATGGCTTCAGACATTCAAGGAAATAGAACAATTTGTCTTTCTCAGAGATGTCACGTATGTCCAACATGAGTGCTGAGAATGCCTTCACGTAATCCCGAATAGATCATGTTTGTTTAATCTCCCTTAAGTTTCGACGAGCGATATAGTCGACATTCTCAGGCAGGAATTGGGCCTTGAGTTCCTTCTTTAGGTCCCCCCATGTGTCGATGATGTATCTTTTTTCTTGTATGTCATTATATTTTGTCCTCCACCACAGCTTCGCATCACCCGTTAGATACATTGTGGCCATGGTCACCTTTGTTTACTCTAAATCTGGTTTAACTGCTTGAAAATATTGTTCCATATCAAAAAGAGTTTTCGAGCTCCTTGGCATCATGCGCCCCTCCATATGCCTGGGGCTCGGGGACTTTGATACGTCCGTAGTCCATCCCCGTTGAGGGGGGTGATGGGTTTCCAATAGCTACCATGGTGACATTCACCTTGATGCTCAGATCCGCAATCTCTCCTTTGAGAGTGTCCATAGTCACGCGGCGTCCCAAAACTCGTTGGCGACCTCGCCAACTCCAACCAGCATCTCGGCTGCCTCGCATGCTCCTCTCCGGGAGTAATGCTTAGATGTGTGTCGGTTCTCCGTGAGACCGTAGGGGCTCTGCCTCGCGCCTTACTTGGTGAGCTCTCCAATGCCTCAACCACGTACGCGAGCTTATCCAACTCGAGGCTTTGATATACGCCTCCAAATTTACCAATCGACTAGGAACGCCGCCCTCCTACTGCCGATCGTAGGAATCGAATCGTTGTTGATTTGTGATCTTCGACATGCTTGTCCGATGGTATCGTCGATCGCTTAGGCTCTAATACCAACTGTCACGGCCCGCACCTTTGGCAGCACTCGCAGTAGGCGTGCGGTGCTTCTAGCCAGCGGGTAGTAAGCCAACCGACGATGTTCCTCGAAAGACAAATAACCCACACAATATTAGTGTTGTGCAAGCCAAAGCAGCAACAAAGCAATTAAAATATGCACACAAAGAAATAAACGGACAAGCTCACAAAGCAACGATCGATAAGAAATGCACTCATTTTATTAATATCTCGATGGTAAGAGTACACGGAGGCCACCTGAAATGAAAAGCCCTTACCTATCTTTGGTGCTAGCCCAACCTTTCGCACTAGTCACCCCTCCGTAAAGATCTTTATTTACATCTGTCCTTATGACAGCGGGAAACATCAAAATGTTTGAGAAGACATAAGAAGAGAGAAAATTACAAACAAAGGCTACCAAGCAAGCAACCATAGGCTTGACTAATGACCCTGGGCAAGCTATACTTGGGCACTACATAAGCACACTCTCACACAAGGCATAGGTTATTATTCTACCATCCGAAAAAACAAATAATAATAAAAGTAAGCTATAACTATATAATAATCTTAAACCAACTAAACAAAATCCCAAATTGAAAAACACAACAATGAAAACGAAAAAAATTCTCAATGGATAGACCATTAAAATAATACCTTTCAAACAGTCCAAGCTTAAGAATCACATCAGCAAGATTAGAATTTTCCTTTCCCACTAACTGAAATAGTTTTTTCCTCTACATTTTAAACTTTCCAGTTGCTTCCATGTCACGATTAATGTCGGTGAATTCTGCAACCATTCCATCAACCTAAAGGGAGAAGATTTTCTAAGTCTAAGTGATCAAGAAATATCTTTACATAGTTGAAACTACCAAGTTCTACAAAACATACCTGGCATACATAGTAATCAAGAGCAATACTTTGGCCAAGTACACTGCCAATGGTTCAGATTCCATCAATATTTAAGCACTGCAAAATTATATAATCCAAACCACCTTCCATCAATGTGTTTAAAGCTAGCTTCTCTCTAACCTCGTGCTCTAAAAGATTTTAGAACAAAATAAAGGTACAGATGTTAACAAAAATTTTGACAAATCAATTATGATAAAAATTTTGTTTCCCTAAAACTTAAGCTGTTATGTATATCATGTTTTGAAGAGAGGGAGAGATAGAATATTGTCAACGTTCCCCCACACTTGTAGCCCATTTTTGGAGAAAGAGAGAGATAGAATGTTGTCAACATTCCCCCACATCTATAGACCATTTTTGGTCCTTACAAGTGTTAATAATTGGGGGGTAATGTGATAGTAATGAGACTTGAACCTAGGTGTCTAGGATTTGAAGCTTTGATACCATGTTAAACTACCACTGATCCCTAAAACTTAAGTTGTTAGGAAGTGTGTTTAATATATATATCATGCTTTGGAAGAGAGGGAAAGATAAAATATTATCAACAGCTATGAACCTTCAAAGTTCAAACTTCATATCAGCCTAAGTAAAAAGCATGCTGACAATACATGTGGTATAACTTCAGTCAAGCTAATAGTAAAAGGTGGTTTAGCAATGGTCAAAAAAAAGAACCAACGGAAAACTTAAAAAGAACATCTCATCATTCCGAACAATGCCTTATGCGATAAAGTTACTAGCAATGCTTTTTTGAGAGGATACCGACAAGAAAATTAGGTATGAGAGAGAGAGAGAGCTCTCTCCATCCTTCAACTCCAATATATCAATTGACATTTGATCAGGAACATAAATTAAGTAGCTATATTCCACATTCATAAAAGAATGGAACCTAGTGCACTCATATTATTTTGTAAATCCCTAAATGTCACCAATTGTTTTCCAAATTATATAAAAATACCTGTACGAATTAATATCCTTTTCATTAAAGAAATATATATATGATCTATGATCAAAAACTTCATATTTAAACTAAAACTATGGGAATATCTTACCATCCTTTCTCATTTCAGGTAGCAATCCTGACACATGCTTCTCTACAATTTTCAAATATCCATCAACCTCATGTTCACGAACATTAAATAAAACAATCGAGCCATACTGAAAAACACATTGTAGCAGCACCCGCTCCCACTTAAAGAAAACCCCAAACCCTGAAAGAAAGAAGTTGATAACGTCTTTAGTAGGGCATCAACTTATTGTAGAATATACTGGCTGACTAAGAAAATTGAGGTTATAATGCAGAAAATCAGAAGCTAAAGCCAGTAAGATAAGAAAGTATACAGCTTAAAATAGGGGAATTATTAGCGAATTTACATCAAAATCATTAAAAGCTAATGTTGCTAAAGATCTACATACTAATGGCACTCGGCAGATTATTTTGACTAGATATAATCTTGCCAAGCTGTTTCTCATCAACAAGATTTGCATACGCATATGAACTTTAAGTGACTTATCAACCAGCTAGATATTATTAAATTACCAACTTTGATGAGGATTTCCCTTCAATTCTCCAAGAAACACGAGCTTCAGAAATTGAAAATGTTTATACCTGTACTGGTCTTTTGATCATTGGCAGTTGCATTAGAAACTAATAAGTCAATGACTGACATATAGAATCACATCAGTTGAAGAGAATTAATTGCAACAAGAGACGTTAGCTCAAAAGGCTTGATGGTCACGCAAATCAAAGACAAGAAGCCATCGCATCAAAAGCTCTAAGCCACAGCAGAAGGTGATCCAGAAAATAACCCCCAACCTGGTTAGTTGCATATAACATCCAGTTGCATTTTGCAGTCAATATATGGTGTGATCCAAACTTTTAGCAAACTTGTTAAGTAATTAGGAACTCAAACATTCATTTTCTACCTATTCAATGTGGTACAAGTGGTTACCAAACTGTCAAGAACAACCCATACCTCTCAATTACAAGCAACACCAAATGGATCAGAAGCCTTGACAATGTTCAAAGACTAGCCCAAAGAATAAGTTACGGATGAAAAGTAGGGTGTGAAAAGCCTGCACATCTAGTATATTGAGCCATATCTGATTTGCACTCATAAGTTATTTCCCAATCTAGTGAAACTAATGTAAGTCCAATGTGTAATTATATTATACCAAAAAAAAAAGAATTTGATTTCCGATATTTTTAAGCTGTGAGCATAATGTTAAAATTAATTACTTTGTTTAATTTTTATTCAAATCTTAGACAAAGCACATGGAAACTTTGCAAGGAACTTCAAATTGTGACGCCATAATTGCTTCAAACAACTAAGAACTCTTAAAAACTTCAGGATATGCTTGAGGACCGAGGAAACCATCTATTAGATTATTAGGCATCAATGAAATAAAAATGTAATTTTGCCTCATCGCTAGCGTAATTGCATCACTGTAACAACTAACAAATCCATGCATCCAAAAAGTACAACAACTCCTATGAACCAAACAAGCACAATTAAGTAGAATCGTAAAGCATTGCAAATCAAAGAATTGTGATCGACTTGGAATGGAACCAGGAAGCTCGCCGAACTTAAAAACAACATAATTAGTCATACGTGATGTTGGCGGGATAAAATTGGGCCTGTTCATTAAATCCACACTGCAAATATACAAATAAGAAAGCAACTTCTTAGCTGACAATATTCACTTTTTTTAGGAATAATTCTAACAAACAATTTTTAAGAGATTAATTTGCAATAATTTTTTACTCTGTTTTGTACAACAGAAGTCCACCACAGCAAACACATCGTTTCCACAAACTCTGTTTTCTTAATTTCTAAAACATAATAGTAATAATTAAAAACACCCAAACAGCCATCAAATTGAATTACAAAAACCCAGATGGAAACGAACCTGGTAGAGAAAAAATAAGCTCTAACAGGAATAGAAGGCTTGGTGTCTTCCTCGACAGTCTCATCGTTACCATCCCCAACCTCCGAGCACGAGACCGGTTCATTCCACCCCAATGTTGGCGCCGGAGAGACGGAGGAGATACACCGCACCACCAGCTAACCGAAACCGGAGCTGAAGGTTTGGCTCCTGAGACCCAGAATAGAGGAAGCCGAGGCGGTATTGGTGTGGGGAACTAGGGTTTTGGGAAGAGAAAGAGAACGAGGGTTGGACGAGAGAGCGTGAAAATGGTACTGAGTCAAGATTGTGCGACGCACTGAGCTGAAAACTTGACATATAATTCAAAAATAATAAAATACAGAAGAACATCAACAGAGAATTTTCAATAATCCCCAAACCCCATGCAGGGCACAAGTTGTTACTGTACTATCAGAAATAATAACAATAACAATAATAAAAGAAAAACTATAACTACAGAATATAATCTTAAATCAACTAAACAAAATTCCAAATTGAAAGATGCAACAATGAAAATGAAAACAATTCCTAAAGAATAGACCATTAAAATAACACCTTTCAAACAGTCCAAGCTTTTGAGTCAAATCGGCAAGATTAGAATCAAATCAAGTCCGACTAACTGAAATAGTTTCTTCCTCTGCATTTTAAACTTTCCAGTTGCTTCCATGGCACGATTAATGTCGGTGAACTCTGCAACCATTCCATCAACCTAAACGGAGAAGAATTTCTGAATCTAAATGATCAAGAATTATCTTCACATAGTTGAAACCACCAAGTTCCACCTGGCGTATGTGATAATCAAGAGCAATACTGTAAACGTTTTTTTTTGGTGAATGCAATACTGTAAACGTGGTCCACTAGTAGTCATGTAATTAAATAGCTCATTTGTACACTAAGCAGTCCACATGTTTTGTTTTGATTGGTCACCGTACCAGATGAGGGCTGTATGTATATACTCTGTTTTTTTGGCGCGAAGGAGGGACAAAAAGAGAGGGGAGAAAGCGTAGGTGAGAAGCCTTGTCTGTTCTTGAAAAATTTCTAGAAAACCAGAGGAAAAATAGAGGGTTTTGTAAAGGGATTATTTTGGGTTTGTTTGCAGCTTCTTGGAAGTGCTTGTAATCCATCTTTCTGTATTTTGTTTCATCTTCCTAGTGGATTACTCTAAGCTGGAGGGAACTGGATGTAGGTATCTCATTGCTACCGAACCAGTATAAATAGCTGCTTTATGGTTTGCTGTGTTCTTTGTGTCTGATTTCTTATATAATTTTACTTGGTTTGCTGGTTTCTGTACAACAAATACTTTGGCCAAGAACACTGCCAATGGTTTGGATTCCATCAATATTATAGTACTGCAACATGATGTGTGCATGGTAGTGTGAGGCATGCTACAGTGCCATGTAAAGGCTCCTACGTGGTGCACCATGGGTTTAGTTTGTTTTAGTTGTTATTTATTTCCTTGTTATTAGGGCCAATATTACTGGCGTGTAGTTAGTGGGTACGTGATTTCCTTGTTTCCAATTGTAGTAGTTAGTTCCTTCTTCCCAGTTGTAAGGCTATTTAAGATAGCCAATTGTGTTAATAAAAGGATGCAAATATTGAAAACCCAGACTTTCCCTCTGTTTCTTCTTTCCCTTCTCCTTTACAAATTCAACCTTATCAATGGTATCAGAGCCAGATTCCAACCGTGGATACTCACGGTAAAACAAATGCGGAATTCTACAATAAAGTTAAGAAAATATTGGCACGCCATGAGTCCAAATTCAATCAGGTGAACGCTACCTTACAAGTAGCGTTTACAGAGCTCCAAGCTCTAAAGGCCTCTCTTAGTTCAAACACTAGCTCTTCCGAAATCATCCCACCATTTTGCTCCCTGCAAGTGACAGTGGCGACAAAGGCACTTACAAATTCCACTGCTGGTTTGTTAGAACCTCCACCATCCCTTTCATCTTATGTTCCTGGTCCATCTCAAGTGGAAGCCATTGGCTCATACCTTCAAGTAGGCTCTTGGGGTTCAGAAAAGTTGGCTCCTAGGTTTTATGGACCATATCATATCACTAAAAAGTTGGGTCTTGTAGCCTACCGCTTGGCTCTTCAAGAAGGTCCTCGTATTCACAATGTTTTTCAAGTTAGTTCCCTGCACAAGCACCATGGTTCCCACACATTGGCTTCCTCTTCGCTGCCTCATATGGATAAAGCGACCTGCACTTTGTTACCCCAACCAAAATCGGTGTTGAATCATCGTATCATGCAAAAAGAAAAATACCGCCCAAAGACGGATGTTTTAATCAAATGGCATGATGCTCCAGTTGAAGACGTCATATGGAAGATTGCTTGGCATTTGAATTGGACATATCCAAATTTTAGCCTTGTGGACAAGGCTACTTAAGGGGGGAGGAGTTGATGTGTGCATGGTAGTGTGAGGCATGCTACAGTGTCATGTAAAGGCTCCTACGTGGTGCACCATGGGTTTAGTTTGTTTTAGTTGTTATTTATTTCCTTGTTATTAGGGCCAATATTACTGGCGTGTAGTTAGTGGGTACGTGATTTTCTTGTTTCCAGTTATAATAGTTAGTTCCTTCTTCCCAGTTGTAAGGCTGTTTAAGATAGCCAATTGTGTTAATAAAAGGATGCAAATATTGAAAACCCAGACTTTCCCTTTGTTTCTTCTTTCCCTTCTCCTTTACAAATTCAACCTTATCACAACATCATACCATCCATTCCACCTTCCATCCATGTGTTTAAAGTTGGATTCTCTCGAACCTCGGTACTCCCAAAATATTTTAGAAGAAAATCAAGGTACGTATGTTAAAAAAATTTTGACACACCAATTACCATCGAAACTTTGTTTAATGTCCAGAAAAAAAAAATTCCTTAATTTTTCAAAAATAAATTTTTATGTGCTATAAACCTTCAAAGTTCAAACTTCATATCCACCTAAGAACTAGGTGTAACCAAGCATTTCAATCGAGCTAATAGTAAATGGTGGTTTAGCAATGCTCTTCCATGAAGTAAGTTGTACTTTACTTTGTCGTTTTGAGTTGGCAATAAGTCTCATCTTTTGTCATATTTTTCTATTAAAATTAACCATATCATCCCACCCAAACCATATTTATTTTTTAGGTGGAAAATTAAAAAATGAGTTGCGTGGGGGACGATATGCCAAAATCAGTTAATTTTAACAGAAAAAATTGACAAATAAATGCATAGCTTAATTTGCTTTGACTTCTACCCACCAACACAAAAGTTGATGAAGACCAAAGAACCTGTACCTTAGCATTTGATAGAACAAGATTGCCATCCATGGAGATATAAAGAGTACCATTAAAATTGTCTCTGTTAGCAACCCAAACAATGACGTTACGAGAAAACCTGCACCATTCTCCTGGGTAGCAATCTGTAGAATTTAAAGGGTGGAAGAATCTCGGTTTGAAGACACTGCCATTGGAGATTATAGTTTCTGATACTTTTGATGGATTGAGGAAATTTAATGGTTTATCTGACTGTGGTTGTGGCAAACGCTGTGAAGAAGCAAGAACAATATTGTAAAAAGAGATGAAAAACTAACATGTTTTAAGTCACTCCCAATAACTTGTCCCTGAAGTTAACGCTTTTGTTTTAGAGTAGTGTATAATTTTCTTGGTTCAAAGGATAATTGAAATTAGTTAGAGATGGTTCTGCTCATTTCTCATCTTACTCTAAATGTGAAGGAGAATTAGAACTGAAATACTTAGAAAACAATTTAAAGGGGTCTAATCCAATACTCAAAGCTTGAACACAAAAATAGCAATGCTACTGCCAACATGTAAACACGTTAAAACATTAATTGATATCTTTTTTTCCTGAAAATTTCAACAAGGTTTATCGGCCATCAATGATTGTTTTAAGGGCATTGTTGATGGAGCATTTTCCTTGGTTTAGTTGAGAGGATGAGTTTGTATATGAACCACTATGCCTATCAGTGAATGCAGGCTTGTTTGGAGTAGGTAAATCAACGATCTCGCTGTTGAGCATTGAAACAACACTAGGCATAGATGGTCTGCTTCTTGCTGATTCTTGAACACACAAAAGTCCCACATGTATGCACCTCATAATTTCATTTTCATCATCTTGATTGTATGACCTTAACGCAGCATCTGTTAAAGCTGTGATGTTATTCTCATTCCACAGCTTCCATGCCTTCACAGAAATTAAAAAAACAAAATATGAATCAAATTCTAATAATACAGTTAATTAGATACATAGTTCATATTGATGGTGAGCAAATTAGTTATTCTTAAGTTTGATAGACTAACAAATTTTAAAAGGCTAGAGGACTCCTCATCTTGGTGAAAACTACTGTTTCTCCTCCCACTAACAATTTCAAGTAACAAAACGCCGAAGCTGAACACATTTGATTTCTCCAAGAACAGACCATCAAAGGCATATTCAGGAGACATATACCCACTGCATATTTTAATTAGCATTGAAATACGAATCATTATTATGATAAGCTATATGATACTGTTGTTATAATTTCAATTGAAAAATGAATTTAGTCATAGAAGTAACAAGCATATTACTTACTATGTTCCGACCACCCTTCTAGTGTTAGCATGGTCTTCATTGCCTTGAAAAATCGTGGCCATTCCAAAGTCTGAAATTTTGGGATTCAGCTATTCATCCAACAGTATGTTACTTGGCTTTAGATCTCTATGAATAATCTTTAGCCTTGAATCTCTATGAAGGTACAGAAGACCTCGACCAATTCATTCAATAATTTTGAAGCGTTTTCTCCAATCCAATAACCCTTTTTTGTGTGGATCTGAATGTACAGAAAGTATTGAAAGAAGTCAAATTGATTTTGTTCCAAAACCCAATAGTACTTACTTTCAGTAATTGTAGCAAGAATTTACCAAAAACAAAAGCATCCAAACTCTTATTTGGTTGGTACTCATAGATCAACATCTTCTCTTCTCCATCAATACAGCAACCTAAGAGTTTTACAAGATTTCGGTGTTGGAGTTCAGAAATCACCACCACTTCATTCGTGAATTCGACTAGTCCTTGTCCAGAGGCTCTTGAAAGTCTTTTTATGGCTATCTCTTGTCCGTCTTCCAATTTTCCCTATGAAAAATAGTTTGAAGCATCAATACTATGTCCACATTATATTATATATCCACATGACATATATACAATTAAGAACAAAAAAAATCAATTTTGCCCTGTAAACTTGACCAAATCCACCCTGCCCAAGCATAGTGGCAGAGTGGAAGTTATTGTTGGGGTTTGTATGGTATTTGAACTTAATTTTACAAGAGAAGAGGTTAATCTTCACTTGTGCATAGGCTGAAACAACACACAGGCATGAGGTTGGTTGTTGCTCTGTTTGCTGACAACAAAAGACAGAGAGAAATGTGATTATGTGAAGGATTGAAAACCAGCATAAAGGAGGTAGCTTTCCCTTGGTTTATTCTCTGTTTTCTTGAGAAAAAAACAGAGAAAGTATGGCTGTTTCAAGTATGAACGAAAATGGCATAAAGGTTCCACTTTTCATTGAAAAACAAAATGGCTTTTTATATCAAAAGCCTACAGGATACAAAGTTTCAAATTTTAAAAACAAAATACATCATTGCCTATTTCTTACAACCTAAAACAGAAAGTTTAGGTGTCTAAAACAACAATAAAAAACTAATTTTTCATTGGGAAATACAAAGCTTAGCTTGCAAACACTAAAGTAAAATATATATTTGTTTATGGCAAAATTGCCATAATTTCAACAGTTATTTGTTGCCATTGCCAGCTTCTCAAATTTAAATAGTCGAAGTTCTTGTTGTTTCAAAACTTCACCAGCCAATTTCAGACTTTCTATCCCTTTAAATCCCGGAGAATGCATCTCCTTGCTTTTTCATTTCCTCACTAAGTATATTCAGGTTCTGCTAGTTAGCCACCTAAAAACCACATCAACATCAATTAGTGAAATACATGTTTACATACTAGCTGAACACATTACCTCTTTGTTTATAGTTCCACATGTATAAGAAGTATCCACCAGTGGCAATGATAAATGTTCCTACAATCACTACAATTGTAATGATTTTTGCCGATAGTTTTCTTTTAGCTGTAAATCACAAATGTAAATATTGAAATAAGACAAACAAAATATACTACAAATTTACCTATATGGTAAGGTTAAATCAATAAGAATTTCCTGATAGATGAACATTTCTGGTCATGACAGAACGAGGAATAACTAAAGTTTATTTTTTAAAAAAGGTCTACTTAAAACACTAACTAGAGCCACTAGATATATACCACAAAATTGGACAGAAAATGGATATGACACAACTTACAAAATTCAGAATAGGCCAAACGTATGTAGAGATCAGTTCCGTTGCCTTCTGGGAATTGCTGAAGGTCAATTAAGTTTCCACTCCATAGCATACAACAAATACCAATATCAAATGCATAAGCTGTACATGAACAACTCTTCAAGCACTGGTCCTGGCAGTTCTCTTGAGAAGCAGATGATAATATCATAAAATCTGGCACTTTCATTGCCTTCAGTTTCATAAACCCGTCATCTTTGCCAGATTCTTTATCCCCAGTACTAGCAGTACTGTTATTTAGTCTCTCACACTGTAGTGGTGTCCTCCTCACACATCCACTAGTCCAATTTCCTCTATTCCATTCTTGTTTATTACTGGGCTCAAACATCCGCATTCTCCATTATAAATATTAGAGCAGCTCCCAAATACTGAACAAGCTCCATACACTGCACATGATTTGGAACCGCTATGGCCACTAGAACCATAGAATTCCCAGTCCTTCTTCTCACTACTCCAATATGATAAAGACAGTTGCCCTTGACGATTTAGAACAAATCTTGAGAAGGTAAAACTATGCCCATAATCTAAAGTTGCATACACATTTCCTTCCTTGTTATCCACCACCATCAATCCATATTCAAGGTATCCGATTTTTAGTTCAAGTGCTCCCAAGAAGTGCTGACCATTCCATGGACCAGTCCGCCAATAGGGTCGGTCTCCTTTCCATATGAAACCTTCGGGAATATCTCGATACTCTAAGCTCCCCGTAAAGCTTCCTATGGATGGATCAGAAATGCTTTTCAATGAAGTAAGTTGTACTTTACTCTGTTGTTTTGAGTTGGCAAAAAGTCTCATCTTTGGCAACAACGTATCACAGGGATGTAGGAAACTTTCCCATATTGTAGTTCCTTGATAGTCTTTCAACACCAAGTTGAAAAGTATCTAAAAGCTGGGCACTTGTACTTGAATTGTTGCTGACTACAGTTGTTCCAGAATTCGTAGTACTGTTTGATGAAGACCAGAGAACCTGTCCCTTAGCATCTGATAAAACAAGATCGCCATCCATGGAGAACTTTAGAATCCCATTAGAATTATCTCTGAGGGGCTTGTCTCTGTTAGTAACCCAAACAACAACGCTTGGAGAAAAGCTGTACCAGATTCCAAGGTATCGATTGGTTGAATTCACAGGACTGAAGAATCCCAGTTCATAGACACTGCTATTGGAGATTATAGTTTCAGTGCCTTTGATGGAATGGTTAAATATAATGGTATCTTTGGCTGTTGCTGTGGCAAACTCTACAAAGAAGCAAGAATAGTGGCAGCAATGTAATAAGATTAGAAATCGTAACAAGTTTTTAGATGCTGCCATTAACTTGTGCTGGAAGGAATGGCAGCTTCTTTGTTTTTGAGAAAGTTGTTCAATACTATATGTTAAGTATAACCAGACGACCATTACCAATTTCTAAGTCGGACATTTGGATTTTTGTGTTAATAAATGGACGAAAACAACATGTCTGGTGGTCATGAATGGCGTGTCATTAGGTCTGGCCTTGGAGGTGACTTGGGCAATATGTCATTGCAGTTGCATTTACTTTCCATTGGAAATTAGGGCCATTTTTATTTAAGGAGTTAATTCGTTTTAAAATTTATTTTCAAGTTTTTTTTTTTAATTTTAATAAAATAATGATGTTTGACAAGTAATTTCCAGAAGCAACCCATAACTGTTGGATATCATTTAATACTTGATGGTGATTTATTTTGTTTCCAAAAAGAAGGAAAATTTACACTAACTCTATGTTTTGTAAATAACATACCAATGAAACTGAGCAGAAATTTTCCAACAGCCCATAACTGTTGGTTATCATCAAATACTAATAAAAATTTACACTAACGCTATGTTTTGTAAAGAACACTGCAAAATTGCACAGCCAAAGAAACTGAGCAGAAATATTCTTCCATCTATAAGTTTTGGAAACATTATTAGCAATGACTGCACTTTAAAATTTCTTCCAAGTTTTTATAATTTGTACCAATCGGACAAAACAATGACCAAAACATGGACGTACATTGAGCACAGACTCACAGCAAAAGATATAATACAATTTTGAGAGGAAAATTTGAATAAATTGATAAAAATGATCAGCAAATTCATAAATATTAATTTCAAAAAAACTATTTACAATCTACAAAATGGACTCGTGTGTTGAACTGAGAAACCAACAATAAAAGCTATAGTGGGGAGTAAAAAATATACAGTAACTTTGACATCCAATTGTCAGAAAGTATAGCTTTGCTTTGGCTTTCATTCACATCAACAGAAAGTGCTGATCTATGAACCATGTCTTAAAAAGATAAGACAATTTCAGAACCAATCGACGCAATGATGATGAGCCATTCCAAGAAATCTGATTTCCTATTTTGAAGTATTTCCTGAAGAAAGCTTATATTATGCTGCCAAAGGACAAAAACAATATGTATTTGATTAAGGTTTAGCAACTTTTATTGAAAACAGGACAAATAATACAAAAATAATAAAATACAGAAGAACATCAACAAAGAATTTTCAAATAAAAATGTGTTGTAGCCCAATAATCCCCAAACCCCATGCAGGGCACAAGTTGTTATTCTACTATCAGAAACAATAATAATAAAAGAAAAACTATAATTACAGAATATAATCTTAAATCAACTAAACAAAATTCCAAATTGAAAAATGCAACAATTAAAATGAAAATAATTCCTAAAGAATAGACCATTAAAATAATAACTCTCAAACAGTCCAAGCGTATGAATCACATCAGCAAGATTAGAATTTCCTTTCCCACTAACTGACATAGTTTTTTCCTCTGCATTTTAAATTAATTTTCCAACTGCTTCCATGCCACGATTAATGTCAGTACATTCTGCAACCATTCCATCAACCTAAAGGGAGATGATTTTCTGAGTCTAAATGATCGAGAAATATCTTTACATAGTTGAAACTACCAAGTTCTACGAAACATACCTGGCGTACGTAGTAATCAAGAGCAATACTTTGGACAAGAACACTGCCAATGGTTCAGATTCCATCAATATTCAAGCACTGCAACATTATATAATCCAAACCACCTTCCATCCATGTGTTTAAAGTTGGCTTCTCTCTAACCTCAGTACTCCCATAATATTTGAACAAGGGCAATCTGTCTTGGTCATTGCAGTTGCATTTACTTTTCATTGGAAATTAGGGTATTTTTATTTAAGCAGTTAGTCCGTTTTAAAGTGTATTTTCAATTTTGTGTGGAAAAATATTGATGATTTGATAAAAATGATCAACAAATTCATAAATATTAATTTTAAAAAAATATTTACAACGTACCAAATGGACTGGTGTGTTGAACTGAGAAACCAACTATAAAGGATATAGTGGGGAGTAAAATATACAGTAACTTTGACATCCAATTGTCAGGCAGTATAGCTTTGCTTTGGCCTTCATTCACACCAACACAAAAGTTGGTGCTAAAGCGAAGTGAGTGCTGATCTATAAACAATGCCATAAAGGGATAGGAGAATTTCAGCACCTATCAATGCAATGATGAGCCATTCCAAGAAATTTGATTTCCTATTTTGTAGTATTTCCTGAAGAAAGTGTATATTATGCCGCCAAAGGAGAAAATCAATATGTATTTGATTAATGTTTAGCAACTTTTATTGAAAACAAGACAAATAATACGAAAAGAAATGAAAAACAGAAGAATGTCAACAGAGAATTTTCAAATAAAAATGTGTTGTAGACCAATAATCCCCAAACCCCATGCAGAGCACGAGTTGTTATTCTACTATCAGAAATAATAGTTACAATAAAAGAAAATCCATCACTACAAAATATAATCTTCAATCAACTAAATAATTTCCAAATTGAAAAATGCAACAACGAAAATGAAAATAATTCCTGAAGGATAGACCACTAAAATTATACTTTTCAAACAGTCTAAGCTTAAGAATCACATCAGCAAGATTAGAATTAGCCTTTCCCACTAACTGACAGTTTTTTCCATGCATCTTAAATTTTCCAGTTGTTTCCATGCCACGATTAATGTCCGTCAATTCTGCAACCACTCCATCAACCTAAAGGGAGAAGATTTTCTGAGTCGATCAAGAAATATCTTCACATAATTGAAACTGCCAAGTTCTACGAAACATACCTGGCGTTCGTAGTAATCAAGAGCAGTACTTTGGACAAGAACACCGCCAAAGGTTCGGATTCCATCAATATTCAAGTACTGCAACATTATATAATCCAAACCACCTTCCATCCATGTGTTGAAAGTTGGCTTCTCTCTAACCTCCGACTCCAAAATATTTTAGAAGAAAATCAAGGTACAGATGTTAAAAATTTTTTGACACACCAATTACCATCAAAACTTTGTTTAATGTCCAGACAAAAAATAAAAAATTCCTTAATTTTTCAGAAATAAATTTTTAATGTGCTATGAACGTTCAAAGCTCAAACTTCATATTAACCTAAGAAATAGGTGTGCCTTAAGCACACTGATGAACCCAAGAATGCTGACAATACATGAGGTATAACTTCTGTCGGGCTAATAATAAATGTTGGTTTAGCAATGGTCCAACAAAAGTATCAGGGAAAACTTGAAATAGCATCTCATAGTTCCTTGAAATCTTTCAACACCAAGTTTCCAGTATCTAAAAGTTGCCATAGTAGTTTCAGAACTAGTAGTACTATTTGATGATGACCAGAGAAACTGTCCCTTTGCATCTGATAAAACAAGATTTCCATCCATAGAGATGTTGAGAATACCATTAGAATTATCTCTGAGGAGCTTATCTCTGTTAGCAACCCAAACATCAACTTTTGGAGAAAAGCTGTACCAGATTCCGGGGTAGCAATTGGTCGAATTCAAAGCACTGAAGAATCTGAGTTCAAAGACTCCGCCATTGAAAAGTATAGATTCAGAACCTTTGTTGGAATGGTTAAATGTAATGGTTTCTTTGGTTGTGGCAAACTCTACAGAGAAGCAAGGATAGTAGCAGAAATGTAATAAGAGCACAAAAAGTAACAAGTCTTCAGTCACTGCAATTAACTTGTGCTGCAAGCAATGGCAACTGCGTTGTTTGTGAGAAAGATAATCAATACCATATGTTATCCATGAGCGGATGACCATTACCAGTTTCAAAGTCTTTGATCAGTTGGTCCAAAATAACATGTATGGTAGTCATGAATGGCATCTAATTAATGCTAGTCCCGGATGTTGACCATTGTGTTTTAAGAAGTGTTTTAGAAATTAAAAACAAAAACAAAAAAAGGTTTCAATTATAAAATTTTATGGTTAATTACATTCTCTACCCCTGCACTTTTAGGGCGAGTCATTGTTGTCCTACGTTTTTAATTAAACAATTTCACGCTTGTATTTTTTAATGAAATCAAATAAGTACTTTTATCATATTTTTCTGTTAAAATTAACCACATCATCCCTCCCAACCCATATATATTTTTTAGGTGGAAAATTTAAAAAAAGAAAAAAGAGTTGATATGGCAAAATCAGTCAATTTTAACAGAAAAAATTGACAAACAAATGCGTTTAATTTACTTTGACTTCCTGCACACTGTTGGAACCTGTGTGATATTCTTCTTGTGAAGAATTTATTTTTTTGTGGTTTCTAATTTTTTAGGATTTATCTTTTTAATTTTTTCAGGTAGTTTTATTAAATAGGACTTTGTTCCTATTAGGCTTAGGAGGTATTTTCTCTATAAATACTATGTAATCACAAGACCTATGTAGAGAGCTGCATATTTTTTCTTCTTTTTTCAACGCTACACAAGCGTGATATTTTTTTTTCTTTTTTCAACGCTCTACTAGCATGATATTTTTTTTCTTCTTTTTTCAACACTGTACTAGCGTGTTATTTTGTTAGCAGCTTATTTTTTCTTATTCAAGTTTTTTCAATAAAATATTTTTTCTATTCTCTCATTTTTTTTTTCTTTCTATTATATTTTTTCCTTCTCCCATAGTTTATTTTAATTACGAGGGTTTATCTTTTTTCTTCTGCAATACCCTTTTTTTCCTTTTTTCAACACACACCAACACAAAAGTTGATAAAGACCAAAGAACTGTACCTTCGCATATGGTAGAACAAAGCTGCCATCCATGGAGATATAATGAGTCCCATTAAAATTGTCTTTGAGGGGATATTCTCTGTTAGCAGCCTAAACGGCGACGAGGTTGAAGAATTTATACCATTTTCCGAGGTAGCAATTTATAGAATTTATAGGGTTGAAGAATCTTGGTTTGAACACACCGCCATTGGAGATCATAGTTTCTGATTCTTTGATGAATTGAGGAAATAACACAGAAATAAGAGAAGAAAAACTAAAATCTTTTTAGTCAATTCCAATAACTTGTGCCCTAAGTTAACGTTTCTATTTTTGGCTTTCTATTTCTAATTTTGTTTTAGAGATATGTGTAATTTTCTTAGTACAAAGGTTAGATCCAGTTAGTTAGAATTGGTTTGTGCAAATTTTTCATCTTACAATCAATGTGAAGTAGAATTACAACTGAAACACTTTTTTTTTAAAAAAAATGTATTTAAGTGGTTTAATCTGATATTCACAGTTTGAACATATAAATAACAACATACTGCCAAAATCTAAACAACATTAAAACTTTAATTGATTTCTTTTCTTGAAAATTTCAACAGGGTTTATCGGCCATCAATGGCTGTTATAGAGGCATTGTTGATGGAGCATTTTCCTCGATTTAGTTGAGAGGACGAGTCTGTATCTGAACCAATATGCCTCTCACTGAATGCAGGCTTGTTTGGAGTAGGTAAATCAACGATCTCGCTGTTGAGCATTGAAACAACACTAGGCATAGATGGCCTGCTACTTGCTGATTCTTGAACACACAAAAGTCCCACCTGTAAGCACCTCATAATTTCATTTTCATCATCTCGATTACATGAACTTAACGCAGGATCTGTTAAAGCTATGATGTTATTCTCATTCCACAGCTTCCATGCCTGCACAGAAAATTAAACGAACAAAATATTGAATCAAATTCTAATAACGCACAGTTAATTACATATAGAGTTCATATTGATAGTACGCAAATTCGTAATTGTTAAGTTTGATAGACTAACAAAATTTAAAAGGCTCGAGGGCTCCTCTTCTTGGTGAAAACTACTGTTTCTCCTCCCACTAATAATCTCGAGTAACAAAACGCCATAGCTGAATACATCCGATTTCTCCGAGAACAGTCCTTTAAAGGCATATTCAGGGGACATATACCCACTGTATATTTCAATTAGCATTGAATACAAATCATTGTTATGATAAGCTATGATAATGTTGTTATAATTTCAATTGACAAATGAATTTGGTCATAGAAGTAACAAGCAAATTACTTACTATGTTCCAACCACCCTTCTAGTGTTAGCATGATCTTCATTGCCTTGAAAAATCTTGGCCATACCAAAGTCTGAAATTTTGGGATTCAGCCCAACATCTAACAGTATATTACTTGGCTTTAGATCTCTATGAATAATCTTTAGCCTTGAATCTCTGTGAAGGTAAAGAAGACCTCGACCGATTCCTTCAATAATTTTGAAGCGGTTTCTCCAATCCAATAACTCTTTTTTGAGTGGATCTAAATGTACAGAAAGTATTGGAAGAAGTCAAATTGATTTTGTTCGAAAACACAATAGTACTTACTTTGAGTAATTGTAGTATGAATTTACCAAAAACAAAAGCATCCAAACTCTTATTTGGTAGGTACTCATAGATCAACATCTTCTCTTCTCCATCAACACAGTAGCCTAAGAGTTTTACAAGATTCCGGTGTTGGAGTTCAGAAATCACCACTACTTCATTTGTGAATTCGACTAGTCCTTGTCCAGAGGCTCTTGAAAGTCTTTTTATGGCTATCTCCTCTCCGTCTTCCAATTTTCCCTATGAAAAATAGTTTCAAACATCAATACTATATCCACATGATATTATATATCCACATAACATGTATACAATTAAGAACAGAAATAAGCAATTTTACCCTGTAAACTTGACCAAATCCACCCTGCCCAAGTATAGTGTCAGAGTGGAAGTTATTTGTTGCCATTGCGAGCTTCTCAAAATTAAATAATCGAAGTTGTTGTTTCAAAACTTCACCAGGAAATTTCGGACTTTTTATACCTTTAATCCCTGGAGAATGCATCTCCTTGCTTTTCCGCCACCTTACTAATTATATTCAAGATTCTGCTAGTTAGCCACTTAAAAACCACATCAACATCATTTAGTGAAATATATATTTACATACTAGCTTAGCACATTACCTTTTTGTTTATAATTCCACATGTATAAGAAGTATGCACCAGTGGCAACGATAAATGTTCCTACAATCACTGCAATTGTAATGATTTTTGCCAATTGTTTTCTTTCTGCTGTAAATCACAAATGTAAATATTGAAATAAGATAAACAAAATACATTACAAGTTTAGCTGTCGGGTAAGATTATATCAATAAGAATTTTCTGACAGATGAACATTTCTGGTCATGACAGAACTAGGAATAACTAAAGTTTCTTTTTAAAAACAAGAAAAAAGTCTACTTAAAACACTAACTAGGGCCAGTAGATATATATCACAAAAGTGGACAGAAAACAGGTACGACACAACTTACAAAGTTCAGAATAGGCCAAACGAATGTAGAGATCAGTTGCGGTGCCTTCAGGGTATTGCTGAAGGTCAATTAAGTTTCCACTCCATAGCATACAACCAATACCACTATCAAATGCATAAGCTGTACATGAACAATTCTTCAAGCACTGGTCCTCGCAGTTCTCTCGAGGAGCAGATGATAATATCGAAAAATCTGGCACTTTCATTGCCTTCAGTTTCATAAACCCATCATCTCTGCCAGATTCTTTATCCCCAATACTAGTAGTAGTACTGTTATTTACTCTCTTACACTCTAATGGTGTCCTTCTAACACATCCACTAGTCCAATTTCCTCTATTCCATTCTTGTTTATTTCTTGGCTCAAATCCTCTCAAACATCTGCATTCTGCACTATAAATATTAGAGCAGCTTCCAAATACCCCACATGTTCCATACACTGCACAAGATGTGGGACTGGGAACGGGATCAGAACCATGTAACTCCCAGTCCTCCTTCTCACTACTCCAATATGATAGAGCCAGTTGGCCTTGCCAATTTAGAACAAATCTTGATGAGGTATAACTACGCCCAAATTCAAAAGTTACATACACAGTTCCTTCCTTGTTATCCACCACCATCAATCCATCAAGGTATCCGAAACTTGATTCAAATGTTCCCAAGAAGTGCTTACCATTCCATGGACCGGTTCGCCAATAGGGTCGGTCTCCTTTCCTTATGAAAGCTTCAGGAACTTCTCGAGGCTCCAAGATCACAGAAAAGCTTCCTATGGATGGATCAGAAATGGTTTTCCATGAAGTAAGTTGTACTTTACTCTTTCCTTTTGAGTTGGCAATAAGTCTCATCTTTGGCAAAAACGTATCACACGGATGTAGGAAACTTTCCCATATTGTAGTTCCTTGATAATCTTTCAGCACCAAGTTTCCAGTATCTAACAGTTGGGCACTTGGATTGTTGCTGACCATAGTAGTTCCGGAACTAGTAGTACTGTTTGATGAAGACCAGTGAAGCTGTCCCTTTGCATCAGATAAAACAAGATTGCCATCCATGGAGATCTTTAGAATCCCGATAGAATTATCTCTGAGGGGCTTGTCTCTGTTAGCAACCCAGACAACAACGTTTGGAGAAACGCTGTACCAGATTCCAAGGTAGCGATTGGTCGAATTCACAGGACTGAAGAATCCCAGTTCAAAGACACTGGGATTGGAGATTATAGTTTCAGAGCCTTTGATGGAATGGTTAAATGTAATGGTATCTGTGGCTGTGGCTGTGGCAAACTCTACAAAGAAGCAAGAATAGTAGCAGCAATGCAATAACAGTAGAAAAAGCAAAAAGTTTTTAGTCACTGCCATTGACCACTTGTGCTGGAAGGAATAGCAGCTTCTTTGTTTTTGAGAAAGATGATCAATACCATATGTTACCCATGAGCAGACGACCATTACTAGTTTCTAAGTCGGTCCATTTGGATTGTTGTGTTAATAATTGGTATTTGATCTGTTGGTTGAAAAGAACATGTCTGATGGTCATGAATGGCGTCTCATTAAGTCTAGTCTTGGACGTAATCGTTGGTTGAAAAATTATTTTAGAAATAAACAAAATATTAAAATTAGAAAATTAGATGTTCTGCAAATATTCAAGTATAATTTTAATTTTCAAAATTACATTCAAGTATTTCATTTCAACCTTAAAAGACTTATGTTGTGAAATTTTCTTTATTACGATGTGAATCTTTCCTTTTGTAGAAAATTTATAAAAAGAAACAAATAAATAAAAGAAGCAAAAATAAATTAATTGCCATTTTGGTACGAGGGCAATATGTCTGCGTCATTGCAGTTGCATTGACTTTTGATTGGCAATTAATTTATTTTGTTTGAGTTAGTTCGTTTTAAAATTTACTTTCAAGTTCTTTTTTTTTTTTTTTTAATTTTCATTTTAATAAAATAAGGGTGTTTGACAAGTAATTTTCAAAAGCAGCCCATAACCGTTGGATATCATTTTATAGTTGATGGTGATTTATTTTGTTTCGAAACAAAATTTACACTAACGCTATGTTTAAGAAATCTATAAGTTTTGGAAACATTATTTGTAATGACTGAACTTTAAAATTTCTAGCAAGTTTTTATAACTTAAACCAATTGAACCAAACAATAACAAAAACATGGACATACATTGAGCAATGTCACAGACTCACAGCAAAAGATATAATACAATTTTGAGAGGAAAAATTTCGATGATTTGATAAAAATGATCAACAAATATTTACAATGTACCAAATGGACTCCAATGCTATAATTATTAGCTTTTCTTTTTCTATTATAAGTTATATCTCGTTAGATGTCTAAAACTATATTCCAATTATACCAAAAAAGTTTACATTATAATGAATAATGATATACAGCTGATGGGTTTTCAATTATTTAATAAATTGATTGAGCTCCAATAGAATTTAATTTTGAAAATGACATGTGTAGGTAGGCATGCATGGAAAAATGATTTATGGACGTGGACCCACTACAAGTCTAGTCAATAATAATCATCGCCATCCAAAATCTTAAGTTTGAGTCATTTTTAATTGAATCAAAATGTTAACGCCTGTAGTATGATCTAATGCAGGACATCATCCGTTTTATTATATTTATTTATAAAAATTATGATTTGATTTTTAATAAATTCTATTATTATCTTAAATATATTCAACTTTACTTAATATGGAAATAATAAATCAGTTATTTTAAATATTTTAGACTCCCAATGAGATATAAAATTAAAATAATAAAAATATCTAATCTATTAATAAAATCCTAAATTAATTTAATCAAATCAAGCTTTTTTATTCATTAAAAAAAATGTCTTCGCTGACAAGCCTTTTCCACTTTCCGTTCAATGAACGAGACTTTAACTACCTTGCAAAAGCAGTTCATACGGGGGGGAAAATTGGCTCGGTCTAGTTTTTTCCTATTTAATTTTCTACAATCCACGCGTGTATCGTTGCTTTTACATTTGTGTTGTTTCAGTACGAGTACTGCTGGAGCCATCACTTGTATTTATCAATTTGTTTACCAAGCAAGATGTGACAATGCATTATTAGTTGATAAAATAATTATATAAATTAAATGATAACAAGATGCGCAAGTTATAGGTAGCTAAAGTCGTTACCATTAATATCAACCTCTAATCCCAAACCATACGCCAATTAACCTGCTTAATTAGTCTTATATACAGTAACTTTGACATCCAATTGTCAGAAACTTTGGCATCCAAAAATGCACACCAACACAAAAGTTGGTGTATATGAAAATGCACAAGTAGTCTAAAGTCATTACCATTCAAATCAAATCTATAGTGGGGCGTAAAATATACAGTAACTTTGACATCCAATTGTCAGAAAGTATAGCTTTGCTTTGGCTTTCATTCACAACAACACAAAAGTTGGTGCTAAAGCGAAGAGAGTGCTGATGTATGAACAATCTCATAAAGGCAAAACAGAATTTCAGCACCTATCAATGCAATGATGAGCCACTTCAAGAAATCTGATTTCCTAGTTTGTAATATTTCCTGAAGGAAGCGTATATTATGCTGCCAAAAGAGCAAAACAATATGTATTTGATTAAGGTTTAGCAACTTTTATTGACAACAAGACAAATAATACAAAAAGAAACAAAGAAAATAATTGTTATTGAACCTCCACAAACTTAAACTTGAAATCAAGACTTGCAAATCTGAGTTAATTCAAATTCGTCTCTCAGATATTTCAATATCTGAGCATATGTTGCATCCTTGCAGGCAATATCTGACCTATAAGAACCAATCGAATTCTAACGTTCTTCACTTTAAAACAATGAGAAGCAAAACCTATAAATATATATCATTGGACGACGAAAAAACTTGAGCCTGGTTGAAAAATTAAAATGTTTGGGGTTATGTTCAATTGAAGATAAAAAATTTAAAATGACAGAGAACTGAAGAAAATTGGACAATAAAAAAGGCTGGAAGCAGAAAAGTGGAACCCAAATTGAATCAGCATGCCCTAATGATCAGAGACACTTTGCCACTATTAAAGTTTCTGAATAAAATACAGAAGAATATCAACAAAAGAATTTTTAAATGAAAATATGTCCTAACCCATTAATCCCTAAACCCCATGCAGCGCATAGGTTATTATTCTACAATAAGAAAAACAAATAATAATAAAAGCAAAACTACAGCTACATAGTATAATCTTAAACGAACTAAACAAAATCCTAAATTGAAAAAACGCAACAATGAAAATGAAAATAATTCCTGAAGAATAGACCATTAAAATAATACCTTTCAAACAGTCCAAGCTTAAGAATCACATCCGCAAGATTAGAATTTTCCTTTCCCACCAACTGAAATAGCTTTTTCCTCTGCATTTTAAATTTTCCAGTTGCTTCCATGCCATGATTAATGCCGGTGAATTCTGCAACCATTCCATCAACCTAAAGGGAGAAGATTTTCTGAATCTAAATGATCAAGAAATATCTTCACATAGTTAGAGGTTCTACGAAACATACCTGGCGTACATAGTAATCAAGAGCAATACTTTGGCCAAGAACACTGCCAATGGTTCGGATTCCATCAATATACAAGTACTACAACATTATATAATCCAAACCACCTTCCATCAATGTGTTCAAAGTTGGCTTCTCACTAGCTTCGTACTCTAAAAGATTGTCAACAGCTATGAACCTTCAAACTTCATATCAACCTAAGTAATAAGCATGCCTTAAAAGACAAATGCATCCAAGCATGCTGACAATACATGAGGTATAACTTCTGTCAAGCTAATAGTAAATGGTGGTTTAGCAATGGTCCAAAAAAAGTACCAACAGAAAACTTGAAAAGAGCATCTCATCATTCCGAACAATGCCCTATGCGATAAAGTTACTAGCAATGCTTTTTTGAGAGGGTACCGACAAGAAAATTAGGTATGAGAGTGACAGAGAGAGCTCTCTCCATCCTTCAACTCCAATGTGTCAATTGACATTTGATCAGGAACATAAATTATGTTGCTATATTCAACATTCATACAAGAGTGGAACCTAGTGCATTCATATTATTTTGTAAATCCCTAAAAATCACTCTAAATGTCATTCCCTAAACGAACGAAATATGAATCAAATACAGAGTTCATATTGACAGTGAGTAACTTAGCAATGGTTAAGTTTGATAGACTAACAAATTTTAAAAGTCTCGAGGACTCCTCATCTTGGTGAAAACTATTGTTTCTCCTCCCACTAATAATCTCAAGCAACAAAACGCTGAAGCTGAACACATCTGATTTCTCCGAGAACTTCAAAGGCATATTCAGGGGACATATACTGCACATTTTAATTAGCATTGAAATACAAATCATTGTTCTGATAAGCTATGATAATGTTGTTATAATTTCAATTGACAATTGAATTTGGTCATAGAAGGAACAAGCAAATTACTCACTATGTTCCGACCACCCTTCTAGTGTTAGCATGATCTTCATAGCCTTGAAAAATCTTGGCCATTCCAAAATCTTAAATTTTGGGATTCAACTCTTCATCCAACAATATGTTACTTGGCTTTAGATCTATATGAATAATCTTTAGCCTTGAATCTCTATGAAGGTAAGGAAGACCTCGACCAATTCCTTCAATAATATTGAAGCGTTTTCTCCAATCAATAATTCTTTTTTGAGTGGACTTAAATTCACAGAGAGTAGTGGATAAAGTCAAATTGATTTTCTTCCAAAACCCAATAGTACTTACTTTGAGTAATTGCAGTATGAATTTACCAAAAACAAAAGCATCCAAACTCTTATTTGGTAGGTACTCATAGATCAATATCTTCTCTTCTCCATCAACACAGCAACCTAAGAGTTTTACAAGATTCCGGTGCTGGAGTTCAGAAATCACCACTACTTCATTCGTGAATTCGATTAGTCCTTGTCCAGAGGCTCTTGAAAGTCTTTTTATGGCTATCTCCTGTTTGTCTTCCAATTTTCCCTATGAAAAATAGTTTGAAACATCAATACTATATCCAAATGACATTTTATATCCACATGACATGTATATAATTAAGAACAGATAATAAATTTTACCCTGTAAACTTCACCAAATCCACCCTGCCCGAGCATAGTGTCAGAATGGAAGTTATTTGTTGCCATTGCCAGCTTCTCAAAATTAAATAGTCGAAATTCTTTTTGTTTCAAAACTTCACCAGGAAATTTCTGATTTTGTATCCCTTTAAATCCCGGAGAATGCATATCCTTGCCTTTGCATTCCCTTACTAACTATATTCAGATTCTGCTAGATAGCCACTTAAAAACCACACCAACATCATTTAGCGAAATATTTATTTACGTACTAGCTTAACACATATTACCTTTTTGTTTATAATTCCATATGTATAAGAAGTACGCACCAGCAGCAATGATAAATGTTCCAACAGTCACTGCAATTGTAATGATTTCTGCCAATTGTTTTCTTTCAGCTGTAAATCACAAATGTAAATATTGAAATAAGACAAACAGAATACACTACAAGTGTAGCTGTCTGGTAAGATTAAATCAATAAGAAGTTCCTGAAGATGAACATTTCTGGTCTTGACAGAACTGGGAATAACTAAAGTTTTTTCTTAAAAAAACATCTACTTAAACCACCAACTAGGGCCAGTAGATATATACCACAAAAGTGTACAGAAAATGGAGACGACACAACTTACAAAATTCAGAATAGGCCAAACGAATGTAGAGATCAGTTCCACTGCCTTTAGGGAGTTGCTGAAGATCAATTAAGTTTCCACTCCATAGAGTACAACCAATGCCAATATCAAATGCATAAGCTGTACTTGAACAATTCTTCAAGCACTCCTCCTGGCAGTTTTCTTCAGGAGCAGATGCTAATATCATAAAATCTGGCACTTTCATTGCCTTCAGTTTCATAAAAGCATCATCTTCGCCAGATTCTTTATCTCAAGTAGTAGTAGTAGTACTGTTATTTAGTCTCTCACACTGTAATGGTGTCCTCCTAATACATCCACTAGTCAAATTTCCTCTATTCCACTCTTGTATATTACTTGGCTCAAAGCCTGTCAAACATCTGCAGTCTGATAAACTAGAGCAGCTTCCAAATGCCCCACATGTTCCATACACTCCACATGATTCGGGAGCAGAACGTAGGATCTCCCATTTCTTCTTCTCACTACTCCAATATGATAGAGCCAGTTGGCCTTGCCAATTTAGAACATGTCTTGAGATGGTAAAATTATGCCCATAATCAAAAGTTCCATACATGGCTCCTTCCTTGTTATCCACCACCATCAATCCATCATGGTATCCCAATTTCAAGCCGACTGTTCCCAAGAAGTACTGACCATTCCATGGACCATTCCGCCAATAGAGTCGGTCTCCTTTCCATATGAAACCTTCAGGAACTTTTCGAGACTCCAAGCTTGCCAAAAAGCTTCCTATGGATGGATCAGAAATGCTTTTCCAAGAAGTCAGTTGTACTTTACTCTGTTGTTTTGAGGTTGCAATAAGTCTCATCTTTGGCAAAAACATATCACAGGGATAGTAAACTTTCCCATATTGTAGTTCCTTGAAAATCTTTCAACACCAAGTTTCCAGTATCTAAAAGTTGGGCACTTGTACTTGAATTCTTGCTGACCATAGTTGTTTTACAACTAGTAGTACTGTTTGATGAAGACCAGAGAACCTGTCCCTTTGCACTTGATAAAACAAGATTGTCATCCATGGAGATCTTTAGAATCCCATTAGAATCATCTCTTAGGAGCTTGTCTCTGTTAGCCACCCAAACAACAACGTTTGGAGAAAAGCTGTACCAGATTCCAAGGTAGCAATTGGTTGAATTCACAGGACTGAAGAATCCCAGCTCAAAGATACTGTGATTGGAGATTATAGTTTGAGAGCCTTTGATGGAATGGTTAAATGTAATGGAATCTGTGGTTGTGGTTGTGGCTGTGGCAAACTCTACAAAGAAGCAAGAATAGTAGCAGTAATGTAATAAGAGTAGAAAAAGTATCAAGTTTTAGTCACAGCCATTGACTTGTGCCGGAAGGAATGACAGCTTCTTCTTTTTTTTGAGAAAGATGATCAATACCAGATGTTACCTATGAGCAGACGACCATGACCAGTTTCAAAGTCGGACATTTGGAATTTTGCGACCAGTTACAATAACTGAAGCAAAAATAAACAAATAAATAAAAGAAGCAAAAATATATTAGTTGCCATTTTGGAATATAGGCAATATGTCTTGGTCATTGCAGTTGCATTTACTTTTCAATGGAAATTAGGGCCATTTTTATTTAAGGAGTTCGTCTGATTTTAAATTTATTTTCAATTTTTTTATATTAAAAAAAACACCTTTTTTTTCTTCATTTTAATAAAATAAGGGTGTTTGACAAGTAATTTCCAGAAACAGCCCATAACTGTTGGTTATCATCTAATACTTGATGCTGATTTATCTTGTTTCCAAAAAAGAAGGAAAATTTACACTAACGCTATGTTTTGTAAAGAACACTGCAAAATTGCACATCCAAAGAAACTGTGCAGAAATATTATTCCATCTATAAGTTTTGGAAACATTATTTGTAATGACCGAACTTTAAAATTTCTAGCAAGTTTTTACAACTTATACCAATCGAACCAAACAATAACAGAAACATGGACATTCATTGAGCAATGTCACAGACTCACAAAAAAGATATAATACAATTTTGAGAGGAAAAATTTCGATGATTTGATAAAAATGTTCAACAAATTCATAAATATTAATTTTTTAAAAAAAATGCTTACAATGTATCAAAAGGACTCGTATGTTGAACTGAGAAACCAACTATAAAAGCTATAGCGGGGAGTAAAATATACAGTAACTTTGACAACCAATTGTCAAAGAGTATAGCTTTGCTTTGGCTTTCAATCACATCAACACAAAAGTTGGTGCTAAAGCGCAGTGAGTGCTGATCTATGAACAATTTCATAAAGGGATAACAGAATTTCAGCACCTATCGACGCAATGATGAGCCATTCCAAGAAATCAGAAAATTGGACAATCAAAAAGGCTGAAGCAGAAAAGTAGAGCCCAAATTGAATCAGCATGCCCTACTGGTCAGAGACACTTTGCCACTATTAAAGTTTCTGAATAAAACAGAAGCATATCAACAAAAGAATTTTCAAATAAAAATGTGTTCTAACCCAATAATCCCCAAACCCCATGTAGGGCATAGGTTATAATAATCATAAACCAACTAACCAAAATCCCAAATTGAAAAACACAACAATCAAAACGAAAATAATTCTTAAAGAATAAACCATTAAAATAATACCTTTCAAACAATCCAAGCTTAAGAATCACATGAAATAGTTTCTTCCTCTGCATTTTAAACTTTCCTGTTGCTTCCATGCCACAATTAATGTCGGTGAATTCTGCAACCATTCCATCAACCTAAAGGGAGAAGATTTTCTGAGTCTAAATGATCAAGAAATATCTTCACATAGTTGAAACTACCAAGTTCTACAAAACATACCTGGCATATGTAGTAATCAAGAGCAATACTTTGGCCAAGAACTGCCAATTGTTCGGATTCCATCAATATTCAAGTACTGCAGCATTACATAATCCAAACCACCTTCCATCGATGTGTTTAAAGTTGGCTTCTCTCTAACCTCGTACTCTAAAAGATTTTAGAACAAAATAAAGGTACAGATGTTAACAAAAATTTTTACAAACCAATTACAATAAAAACTTTGTTTAATGTCCAGAAAAAAGAACTTTTTTCGCCCTTAATGTGCATTTAATATGTATATCATGCAGTTGTAGGCCATTTTTGGAATGTGATGGTCCTTACAAGTGTTAATAATGGGTGGTAATGTGACGGTAATGAGACTTGAACCTAGGTGTCTAGGATTTGAAGCTTTGATATCATGTTAAACTACCACTGAAACCTAAAACTTAAGCTGTTAGAAAGTGTGTTTAATATGTATATTATGCTTTAGGAGAGAGGGAGAGAGAGAATATTGTCAACAGCTATGAACCTTCAAAGTTCAAACTTCATATCAACCTAAGTAATAAGTGTGCCTTAAAAGACAAATGCATCCAAGCATGCTGACAATACATGAGGTATAACTTCAGTCAAGCTAATAGTAAATGGTGGTTTAGCAATGGTCCAAAAAAAGTACCAACGGAAAACTTGAAAAGAGCATCTCATCATTCCGAACAATGCCCTATGCGATAAAGTTACTAGCAATGCTTTTTTAAGAGGGTACCGACAAGAAAATTAGGTATGAGAGAGATAGAGAGAGCTCTCTCCATCCTTCAACTCCAATATATCAATTGACATTTGATCAGGAACATAAATTAAGTTGCTATATTCAACATTCGTACAAGAGTGGAACCTAGTGCATTCAGATTATTTTGAAAATCCCTAAAAATCACTCTCTAAATGTCACCAATTGTTTTCCAAATTATATAAAAATATCTGTACAAATTAATATCCTTTTCATTAAAGAAATATATATATGATCTATGATCAAAAACTTCATATTTAAACTAAAACTATGGGAATATCTTACCATCCTTTCTCATTTCAGGTAGGAATCCTGATGCATGCTTTTCTACAATTTTCAAATATCCATCAACCTCATGTTCACATACAATAAATAAAACAATCGAGCCATACTGAAAAACAACCTTGTAGCAGCACCCACTCCCACTTAACTTAAGGAAAACCACGAACCCTGAAAGAAAGAAGTTGATAACGTCTTTACTAGGGCATCAACTTATTGTAGAATATACTGGCTGACTAAGAAAATTGAGGTTATAATGCAGAAAATCAGAAGCTAAAGTCACTAAGATAAGAAAGTATACAGCTTAAAATAGGGGTATTATTAGCCAATTTACATCAAAATCATTACAAGCTAATGTTGCTAAAGATCTACATACTAATGGCACTCAGCAGATTATTTTGACTACATATAATCTTGTCAAGCCGTTTCTTATCAAAAAGATTTGCATATGAACTTTAAGTGACTTATCAACCATCTAGATATTATTAAATTACCAACTTCAATGAGGATTTCCCTTCAATTCTCCAAGAAACACAGGCTTCGGAAGTTGAAAATGTTTATACCTGTACTGGTCTTTTGATCATTGGCATTTGCATTAGAAACTAACAATAGTCAATGACTGACATATAGAATCACATCAGTTGAAGAGAATTAATTGCAACAAGAGACGTTAGCTCAAAAGGCTTGATGGTCATGCAAATCAAAGACAAGAAGCCATCGCATCACAAGCTCTAAGACACAGGAGAATGTGATCCAGAAGATAACCCTCAACATGGTTAGTTGGATATAACATCCAGTTGCATTTTGCAATCAATATATGGTGTGATCCAAACTTTTAGTATACATGTTAGGTAATTAGGAAGTCGAACATTCATTTTCTACCTATTCAACGTGCTCCAAGTGGTTACCAAACTGTCAAGAACAACCCAAACCTCTCAATTAGAAGCAACACTAAATGGATCAGAAGCCTTGGCAATGTTCAAAGACTAGCCCAAAGAGTAAGTTACGGATGAAAAGTAGGGTGTGAAAAGCCTGCACATCTAGTATATTGAGCCACATCTGATTTGCACTCATAAGTTATTTCCTAATCTAGTGAAACTAATGTAAGACCAATGTGTAATTATATTATACCAAAAAAAAAAAAAAAGAATTTGATTTCCGATATTTTTAAGCTGGGAGCATACTGTTAAAATTAATTACTTTATTTAAATTTTATTCACATCTTAGCCATAATTGCTTCAAACCACTAAGAACTCTTAAAAACTTCAGGATATGCTTGAGTACCGAAGAAACCATCTATAACATTATTAGGCCTCAATGAAATAAAAATGTAATTTTGCCTCATCACTAGCCCAATTGCATCACTGTAACAACTAACAAACCCATGCATCCAAAAAGTACAACAACTCCTATGAACCAAACAAGCACAATTAAGTAGAATCGTAAAGCATTGCAAATCAAAGAAAATGTGATCGACTCACAACGGAACCAGGAAGCTCGAACTTAAAAAACAACAAAATTAGTCATACGTGATGTTGGCGGGATAAAATTGGGCCTCTTCATCTCTACCAAGCTTCTTAAATCCACACTGCAAATACACAAATAAGAAAGCAACTTCTCAGCTGACAATATTCACTTTTTTTAGGAATAATTCTAACAAACAATTTTTAAGAGATTAATTTGCAACAATTTTTCACTCTGTTTTGTACGACAGAAGCCCACCACAGCAAACAAATTGCTTCCACAAATTATGTTTTCTTAATTTCTAAAACATAATAGTAATAATTAAAAACACCCAAACAGCCATCAAATTGAATAACAAAAACCCAAATGGAAACGAACCTGGTGGAGAAAAAATAAGCTCTAACAGGAATACAAGGCTTGGTGTCTTCCTCGACAGTCTCATTGTTACCATCCCCAACCTCCGAGCACGAGACCGGTTCATTCCACCCCAATGTTGGCGCCGGAGAGACGGAGGAGATACACCGCACCACCAGCTAACCGAAACCGGAGCTGAAGGTTTGGCTCTTGAGACCCAGAATAGGGGAAGTAGAGGTGGTATTGGTGTGGGGAACTAGGGTTTTGGGAAGAGAAAGAGAATGAGGCTTGGGCGAGAGAGCGTGAAAATGTTACTGAGACAAGATTGTGCGACGCGCGGAGTTGAAAACATGGCATATAATTCAAAAATAATAAAATACAGAAACATCAACAGAGAATTTTCAAACAACAATGTGTTGTAGCCCAATAATCCCCAAACCCCATGCAGGGCACAAGCTGTTACTCTAATATCAGAAACAATAATAATAATAACAATAAAATAAAAATTATAACTACAGAATATAATCTTAAATCAACTAAACAAAATTCCAAATTGAAAAATGCAACAATGACAATCAAAATAATTCCTAAAGAATAGACCATGAAAATAATACCTTTCAAACAGTCCAAGCTTAAGAATCACATCAGCAAGATTAGAATTTGCCTTTCCCACTAACTCAAATAGTTTCTTCCTCTGCAGTTTAAATTTTCCCGTTGCTTCCATGGCACGATTAATGTCGGTGAATTCTGCAACCATTCCATCAACCTAAACGGAGAAGAATTTCTGAATCTAAATGATCAAGAAATATCTTCACACAATTGAAACTACCAAGTTCTACCTGGCGTATGTAATAATCAAGAGCAATACTGTAAACGCGGTACGCTAATAGTCATGTAATTAAATAGCTTATTTGTACAGCGTGCAGTCCACATGTTTTGTTTTGGTTGGTCACCATACCAGATGAGGGGTGCATGTATATGCTCTGTTTTTTTGGCGCGAAAGTGGGACAAAAAGAGAGGGGAGAAAGCGTAGGTGAGAAGCCTTGTCTGTTCCTGAAAAATTCCTAGAAAACCAGAGGGAAAATAGAGGGTTTTGTAAAGGGATTATTTTGGGTTTGTTAGCAGCTTCTTGAAAGCGCTTGTAATCCATCTTTCTGTATTTTGTTTCATCTTCATACTGGATTACTCTCAGCTGGAGGGAACTGGATGTAGGTATCTCATTGTAGCTGTGTTTTCTTGATCTTTAGAATCCCATTAGAATTATCTCCGAGGGGCTTGTCTCTGTTAGCAACCCAAACAACAACGTTTGGAGAAAAGCTGTACCAGACTCCAAGGTATCGATTGGTGGAATTCACAGGACTGAAGAATCCCAGTTCAAAGACACTGGGATTGGAGATTATAGTTTCGGAGCCTTTGATGGAATGGTTAGATGTAATGGTATCTGTCGAAGATTGAAAGTGGAGTCTCTTCTCCAGGCAACAAGTTCTTTACATATGTATAATTTATTTATTTTCTTCTCTTTATTTGTTGTATTATCTTTTGCACAGGTGGCAAACTTGTATTGGTTTCCCTGTTATTTTTTTGCTTTTCTTTTCTTTCTTTGGTTGACATAAAGTTGTACAGACAGAGTTCATTTTTTGACAGTGAGTACAATTGAATTATTTTCTTCATTCTCCATTGAACTCGTTCTCGTTGTTCTTCCATAAATAGAATCGAATTGTTATAGTATCTGTGGCTGTGGCTGTAGCAAACTCTACAAAGAAGCAAGAATAGGAGTAGCAATGTAATAAGAGTAGAAAAAGTAACAAGTTTTTAGATGCTGCCATTAACTTGTGCTGGAAGGAATGGCAGCTTCTTTGTTTTTGAGAAAGTTGATCAATATGTTAAGCATGAGCAGACGACCATTACCAGTTTCAAAGTCTTTGATCAGTTGGGTCCAAAATAACATGTCTGGTGGTCCCGGATGAATAGCAGCTTCTTCTTTTTCTTTTTCTTTTTTTTTATAAAGGTGGTCAACACTATGGCTCAGTTTGGTAGAAAGAATTTGTGGAGGGATTGATGGAGGAGGAGGGAGTGGTAGAAGGATTTAAGGTGTGGTAGTTATTTAATAGGAGAGATTGATAGAGGGGATGGATTTGGGAATGAACGACCATCCAAATCTATCAAAAATATTTTCTTCAATATTGAAATAATTGAAGAAAGAAGAGTTTTTATAACTAACTAATAAATTTTTAATTATATTTTAATCCATTATACTTTTTTTCTTTTTTATCATATCAAACAACCTAATTTTCTTCCTTTCTATCGTACCAAACAACCTAAAAAATTAATACAATTCACTCGCTTCTTCGACCTCTCCCTCTTCTCACAACACTTTATCCTTCCCCCACCCCCTCCTTCATACCAAACAGAGCCTGCATGTTACCCATGAGCAGACGACCATTACCAGTTTCTAAGATGATCAATGCCATGCTCTTTGTCTGGTGGTCATGAATGGCGTGCCTTGGACGTGACAGTTGGGTTTGAAATAAACAAAAAGTTAAAATTAGAAATTAGTTGTTCTGCAAATGCATGGATATCATTTTCAAAATTACATGGAAGTATTTCATTACAACCATAAAAGTCGTATGATGATTGACCAAAAAAATTAGAAAATAAAAGTCGTATAATGTGAATCTTTTCTTTTTGAAGAAAATTTATAAAAACAAAGGAGGCAAAAATAAATTAATTGCCACTTTGGAACTAGGGCAATATGTCTTGCTCTTTGCACTTGCATTTACTTTCCATTGGACATTAGGGCCATTTTTATTGAAGGAGTTAGTCCGTTTTAAAATTTACTTTAAAATTTTTTTTTTTCATTTTAATAAAATAATGATGTTTGACAAGTAATTTCCAGAAACAGCCCATAACTGTTGGGTATCATTTAATACTTGATGGTGATTTATTTTGTTTAATCTAATATTCATAGTTTGAACATATAGATAACAATATATATAATGCCAAAATGTAAACAACATTGAAACATTAATTGATTTCTTTTCTTGAAAATTTCGACAAGGTTTATCGGCCATCAATGGCTGTTATAGAGGCATTGTTGATGGAGCATTTTCCTCGATTTAGTTGAGAGGACGAGTCTGTATCTGTTCCAATATGCCTCTCAATGAATGCAGGCTTGTTTGGAGTACATAAATCAACGATCTCGCTGTTGAGCATTGAAACAACACTAGGCATAGATGGCCTGCTTCTTGCTGATTCTTGAACACACAAAAGTCCCACTTGTAAGCACCTCATAATCTCATTTTCATCGTCTTGATTGTGTGAACTTAACGCAGCATCTGTCAAAGCTATGATGTTATTCTCATTCCACAGCTTCCATGCCTGCACAGAAATTAAACAAACAAAATATGAATCAAATTCTAATAATACAGTTAATTAGATGCATAGTTCATATTGATAGTGAGTAAATTAGTAATTCTCAAGTTTGATAGACTAACAAATTTTAAAAGGCTCGAGGACTCCTCATCTTGGTGAAAAATACTGTTTCTCCTCCCACTAACAATCTCGAGTAACAAAACGCCATAGCTGAATACATCCAATTTCTCCGAGAACAGCCCTTCAAAGGCATATTCAGGGGACATATACCCACTGCATATGTTCATTAGCATTGAATACAAATAATTGTTATGATAAGCTATGATAATGTTGTTATAATTTCAAATGAAAATTGAATTTGGTCATAGAAGTAACAAGCAAATTACTTACTATGTTCCGACCACCCTTCTAGTGTTAGCATGATCTTCATTGCCTTGAAAAATCTTGGCCATTCCAAAGTCTGAAATTTTGGGATTCAGCTCTTCATCCAACAGTATGTTACTTGGCTTTAGATCTCTATGAATAATCTTTAGCCTTGAATCTCTGTGAAGGTAAAGAAGACCTCGACCGATTCCTTCAATAATTTTGAAGCGGTTTCTCCAATTCAAAGACTCTTTTTTGAGTGGATCTAAATGGAAAGAAAGTATTGGAAGAAGTCAAATTGATTTTGTTCGAAAACACAATAGTACTTACTTTGAGTAATTGTAGTATGAAGTTACCAAAAACAAAAGCATCCAAACTCTTATTTGGTAGGTACTCATAGATCAACATCTTCTCTTCTCCATCAACACAGTAGCCTAACAGTTTTACAAGATTCCGGTGTTGGAGTTCAGAAATCACCACTACTTCATTCGTGAATTCGACTAGTCCTTGTCCAGAGGCTCTTGAAAGTCTTTTTATGGCTATCTCCTCTCCGTCTTCCAATTTTCCCTATGAAAAATAGTTTGAGACATTAATACTATATCCACATGATATTATATATCCACATGAAATGTTTACAATTAAGAACAGAAATAATCTATTTTACTCTGTAAACTTGACCAAATCCACCCTGCCCAAGTATAGTGTCAGAGTGGAAGTTATTTGTTGCCATTGCGAGCTTCTCAAAATTAAATACTCGAAGTTCTTGTTGTTTCAAAACTTCACCAGGAAATTTTGGACTATTTCTCCCTTCTAAGCCCAAAGAATGCATCTCCTTGCTTTTCCGCTTCCTTACTAATTATATTCAAGATTCCGCTAGTTAGCCACTTAAAAGCCACACCAACACCATTTAGTGAAATATATATTTACATACTAGCTTACCGCATTACCTCTTTGTTTATAATTCCACATGTATAAGAAGTATACACCAGTGGCAATGATAAATGTTCCTACAATCACTGCAATTGTAATAATTTCTCCCAATTTTTTTGTTTCAGCTGTAAATCACAAATGTAAATATTGAAATAAGATAAACAAAATACACTACAAGTTTAGCTGTTTGGTAAGATTAAATCAATAAGAATTTTTCTAACAGATAAACATTTCTGGTCATGACAGAACTAGGAATACCTAGAGTTTTTTTTTTTTTTAAATAATAAAAAAAACTACTTAAAACACTAACTAGGGCCAGTAGATATATCACAAAAGTGGAAAGAAATCAGATACGACACAACTTACAAAGTTCAGAATAGGCCAAACGAATGTAGAGATCAGTTGCGGTGCCTTCAGGGTATTGCTGAAGGTCAATTAAGTTTCCACTCCATAGCATACAACCAATACCACTATCAAATCCATAAGCTGTACATGAACAATTCTTCAAGCACTGGTCCTGGCAGTTATCTCGAGGAGCAGATGATACTATCATAAAATCTGGCACTTTCATTGCCTTCAGTTTCATAAACGCGTCATCTTTGCCAGATTCTTTATCCCCAGTACTAGCAGTAGTACTGTTATTTAATCTCTCACACTTTAATGGTGTCCTTCTAACACATCCACTAGTCCAATTTCCTCTATTCCATTCTTGTTTATTACGGGGCTCAAATCCCCTCAAACATCTGCAGTCTGTACTATACATATTAGAGCAGCTTCCAAATACCCCACAAGTTCCATACACCGCACATGATGTGGAACTGGGAACAGGATCAGATTGATGTAACTCCCAGTCCTCCTTCTCACTACTCAAATATGATAGTGCCAGGTAGCCTTGGCGATGTAGAACAAGTCTTGAGAAGGTAAAACTACGTCCAAAATCAAAAGTTACATACATAGTTCCTTCCTTGTTTTCCACCACCAACAATCCATCAAGGTATCCGAAAGTTGATTCATATGTTCCCAAGAATTTCTGACCATTCCATGGACCACTCCGCCAATAGGGTCGGTCTCCTTTCCATATGAAAGCTTCAGGAACGTCTCGAGAATCCAAGCTCCCCGAAAAGCTTCCTATGGATGGATCAGAAATGCTTTTCCATGAAGTAAGTTGTATTTTACTGCGTGCGTTTGAGTTGGCAGGAACTCTCATCTTTGGCAAAATCGTATCACAGGGATGGAGGAAACTTTCCCATATTGTAGTTCCTTGATAATCTTTCAACACCAAGTTTCCAGTATCTAGAAGCTGGGCACTTGGATTGTTGCTGACCATAGTAGTTCGAGAACTAGCAGTACTGTTTGATGAAGACCAAAGAACCTGTCCCTTTGCATCTGATAAAACAAGATTTCCATCCATGGAGATCTTTAGAATTCCATTAGAATTATCTCTGAGGGGCTTGTCTCTGTTAGCAACCCAAACAACAACGTTTGGAGAAAAGCTGTACCAGATTCCAAGGTATCGATTGGTCGAATTCACAGGACTGAAGAATCCCAGTTCAAAGACGCTGCTATTGGAGATTATAGTTTCCGAGCCTTTGATGGAATGGTTGAAAGTAATGGTATCTGTGGCTGTTGCTATGGAAAACTCTACAAAGAAGCAAGAATAGTAGTAGCAATGTAATAAGAGTAGAAAAAGTAACAAGTTTTTAGATGCTGCCATTAACTTGTGCTGGAAGGAATGGCAGCTTCTTTGTTTTTGAGAAAGATGATCAATACCATATGTTAGCCATGAGCAGACGACCATGATCAGTTTCTAAGTCGGACATTTGGATTTTTGTGTTGATAATTGGTCTTTGATCTGTTAGTTGAAAACAGCATGTCTGGTTGTCATGAATGGCGTGTTATTAGTTCTAGCCTTGGAGGTGACAGTTGGGTTTGAAAATTATTTTAGAAACAAACAAAAAGTTAAAATTAGCAATTTAGTTGTTCTCCAAATGCATGAATATAATTTTCGAAGTTACATTCAATTATTTCATTTCAACCATGGCTTTGCTTTGGTTTGCATTCACACCAACACAAAAGTTGGTGCTAAAGCGAAGTGAGTGCTGATCTATGAACAATGTCATAATTAGGGATAAAAGAATTTCAGCACCTATCAATGCAATGATGAGCCATTCCAAGAAATGTGATTTCCTATTTTGTTGTATTTTCTGAAGGAAGCGTATATTATGCTGCCAAAAGAACAATATGTATTTGATTAAGGTTAAGCAACTTTTATTGAAAACAAGACAAATAATACAAAAATAATAAAATACAGAAGAACATCAACAAAGAATTTTCAAATAAAAATGTGTTCTAGCCCAATCCCCAAACCCCATGCAGGGCACAAGCTGTTATTCTACTATCAGAAATAATAATAATAATAATAATAATAATAATAATAATAATAATAATAATATTATTATTATTATTATTATTATTATTATTATTATTATTATTATTATTATTAAAAGAAACTATAACTACAGAATATAATCTTAAATCAACTAAACAAAATCCAAAATTGAAGAAAACGCAACAATGAAAATGAAAATAATTCCTAAAGAATAGACCATTAAAATAATAACTTTCATACAGTCCAAGCTTATGAATCACATCAGCAAGATTAGAATTTGCCTTTCCCACTAACTGACATAGTTTTTTTTGAAGACTTTTAATGTGGTATGAACCTTCAAAGTTCAAACTTCATATCAACCTAAGAACTAGGCGTGCCTTAAAGACAGAGATGTACCCAAGCATGCTGACAATAGTTGAGGTATAACTTCAGTCGAGCTAATAGTAAATGGTGGTTTAGCAATGGTCCAAAAGAAGTACCAGGGAAAACTTGAAAAGAGCATCTCATAGTTCCTTGAAATCTTTCAACACCAAGTTTCCAGTATCTAAATAAAAGTTGGACACTTGTACTTGAATTGTTGATGGCCATAGTAGTTTCAGAACTAGTAGTACTATCTGATGATGACCAGAGAAACTGTCCCTTTGCATCTGATAAAACAAGATTGTCATCCATAGAGATCTTGAGAATACCATTACAATTATCTTTGAGGCGCTTGTCTCTGTTAGCAACCCTGTACAGAATTAATTCAGAAACTCATTTATTTAAAAGGGTCCGGTTGTTAAGTGAAGAACAGAGGAAAAGAAGATGAGGAACAGTGTACGTGTGCCAAACAAGGTCCCTGTAGAGTAGTGCTCGCGCAAGGACGGTAAAACTCGCCCTTTTCAATAGTGTCTGCCGTTATTGAACGCCGTTATATATTTGATGGGCTTGTCGGTTTGTTAGCAAACATAACAGACATGGGCTTAAGTCGTGTTTTGGGCTATAAACACGTACTAAAACTTTGGGTTTGGGCCACATTATTTAGTTGTTCTTTCTATTTTCGAGCATATTTAAATTTTTTTAACCAACTCTTTTTATAATTATTATTTTAGTCAGTTTTTAAATAAAAAATTAAATATATACTTAATAAATTTTATCACTAATTCATTATTAATAAGTAAATTCGTCACTAAATTTATCTACATTTAAATGGTGTCATTAATGATGATGCTCATCACGATTTAAATAGTATTAATTGATGAAGTGTTTAAGTGCTCATCATTGAAAATGCTTTTACTAATAACGTAGTTCACAAAATTAAGCCTTCTGAAGTGACCTTTAACGATGAATTTTATCAATGATAAAATAATTTTTAACGACGAAATAAATTTTAACGACGAATTTACCATTAATTTTTTTAAAAAAAAAATTATTATAAATTTTAATTTTTATACTCTTTAATATCTATTAAAATTTATTATGATTTTTTTTATCTTAATTTATATTTTTCTCATATAATTATTTAAAAATTTTAAATATATAGCTAAAAAATATTTTAACGAATTGTAAAAAAAAATAATTTATCATTTAAAAGGTGTAATTATAATTTTGAAATAAAATAATTATTTTTAAAGAAATTATTTAAAAAAATTCAAATGAGAGCGAGTGGGTCTGGGCCTCAAAAAACCCTTTCCTAATCCTACGATGAAAAGGAGAGTTAACTTCCTACGATAAAAAAAGACGCCTGACGATGACAAAAGCAGGGGTGTCTTACAGAGGAGCTATTGTGTGCGATATCGACGATCAAACCAGTGGGTTGAAAGGAGAAAGGAGCAATCTTTCTTCAAGGGTTTTTTGGGCATAATTTTTCTCATATCTTTTCTGTAAAAAAAATTACTGAGTGTAATTTTAAATAGGGAGAGATTGGGTGTATTCAGATAACGGCTTCTGTGTGAAATTCTGTGTGAATTGGCTGTTGATCACCATTGATGAGTGCCTAAAACTTTGTATTCAACTACAATTATAGTGCAGAGACTCTTAGATACCAGAGCCAAGAGGAAGTAGGCACAATTGGCTGAACCTCTATAAAATTCTTGTGTCTCTTTATTTTTTCCTTTTCTGGTTTTCCTGGTTTCAATTTGGTTTCTTTTAGGTCTGTGTGATTTAATATTTCACAACACAGCCCAAACAATAAAATTTGGAGAAAAGCTGCACCAGATTCCGAGGTAGCAATTGGTTGAATTCAAAGCACTGAAGAATCTCAGTTCAAATACTCCGCCATTGGAGATTATAGTTTCAGAGCCCTTGATGGAATGGTGGCTGTGGCAAACGCTATAGAGAAGCAAGAATAGTAGCAGCAATGTAATAAGAGCAGAAAAAGTAACAAGTTTTTAGTCACTGCCATTAACTTAGTGCTGGAAGCAATGGCAGCTTCGTTGTTTGTGAGAAAGATAATCAATACCATATGTTATCCATGAGCGGACGACCACTACCAGTTTCAAAGTCATTGATCAGTTGGTCCAAAATTACATGTCAGGTAGTCATGAATGGCGTCTAATTAATGCTAGTCCCGGATGTTGACCATTGTGTTTTAAAAAGTGTTTTAGAATTTTTTTCAATAAAAAAAAAAAAGGGAAGAAGAAGTTACTGCCCCCTACACTTTTAGGGCGAGTCATCGTAGTCCCTACGTTTTTAATTAAACAATTTCACGCTTGTGTTTTTTAATGAAATCAAATAATTACTTCTATCATATTTTTCTGTTAAAATTAACCACATTATCCCCCCAACCCATATTTATTTGTCTTTTTTGGAGCAAATTTTCATTTTGGTTAAACGGTTCAGGAGTTTGTGTTCGCTACACATTTTGTCTTATTTTTTAATTTTGCTAAAATTAAAAAATGTGTTAGGACTGAAGCCATACCATTTTCCTAGGTAGCAATTTATAGAATTAACAGTGTGGAAGAATCTTGGTTTGAAGACACCGCCAGTGGAGATTATAGTTTCAGATTCTTTGATGAATTGAGGAAATGTTGTGGTGTCTCTAACTGTGGCTGTGGCTGTGGCAAACTCTACGAAGAAGTTAGAACAACACTGAATAAGAGAAGAAAAACTAAAATGTTTTAGTCACTCCCAATAACTTGTGCCCTAAGTTTGAACATATAAACAGCAATATACTGCCAAAACGTAAACGACATTGAAACATTAATTGATTTCTTCTCTTGAAAATTTCGACAAGGTTTATCGGCCATCGATGGCTGTTATAGAGGCATTGCTGATGGAGCATTTTCCTCGATTTAGTTGAGAGGACGAGTCTGTATCTGAACCAATATGCCTCTCAATGAATGCAGGCTTGTTTGGAGTAGGTAAATCAACGATCTCGCTGTTGAGCATTGAAACAACACTAGGCATAGATGGCCTGCTTCTTGCTAATTCTTGAACACACAAAAGTCCCACTTGTAAGCACCTCATAATTTCATTTTCATCATCTCGATTACATGAACTTAATGCAGGATCTGTTAAAGCTATGATGTTATTCTCATTCCACAGCTTCCATGCCTGCACAGAAAATTAAACGAACAAAATATTGAATCAAATTCTAATAACACAGTTAATTAGATACAGAGTTCATATTGATAGTAAGTAAATTCGTAATTGCAAAGTTAGATAGACTAACAAATTTTAAAAGGCTCGAGGACTCCTCATCTTGGTGAAAACTACTGTTTCTCCTCCCACTAACAATCTCGAGTAATAAAACGCCATAGCTGAATACATCTGATTTCTCCGAGAATAGCCCTTCAAAGGCATATTCAGGGGACATATACCCACTCTTTATCAAAAAGGGGACATATACCCACTGCATATTTCCATTAACATTGAATGCAAATCATTCTTATAATTTCAATTGACAATTGAATTTGGTCATAGAAGTAACAAGCAAGTTACTTACTATGTTCCCACCACCCTTCTAGTGTTAGCATGATCTTCATTGCCTTGAAAAATCTTGGCCATTCCAAAGTCTGAAATTTTGGGATTCAGCTCTTCATCCAACAGTATGTTACTTGGCTTTAGATCTCTATGAATAATCTTAAGCCTTGAATCTCTATGAAGGTAAAGAAGACCTCGACCGATTCCTTCAATAATTTTGAAGCGGTTTCTCCAGTCCAATGACTCATTTTTCAGTGGATCTAAATGGACAGAGAGTATTGGAAGAAGTCAAATTGATTTTGTTCGAAAACACAATAGTACTTACTTTGAGTAATTGTAGTATGAATTTACCAAAAACAAAAGCATCCAAACTCTTATTTGGTAGGTACTCATAGATCAACATCTTCTCTTCTCCATCAACACAGTAGCCTAAGAGTTTTACAAGATTCCGGTGTTGGAGTTCAGAAATCACCACTACTTCATTCGTGAATTCGACTAGTCCTTGTCCAGAGGCTCTTGAAAGTCTTTTTATGGCTATCTCCTCTCCGTCTTCCAATTTTCCCTATGAAAAATAGTTTCAAACATCAATACTATATCCACATGATATTATATATCCACATAACATGTATACAATTAAGAACAGAAATAATCAATTTTACCCTGTAAACTTGACCAAATCCACCCTGCCCAAGTATAGTGTCATAGTGGAAGTTATTTGTTGCCATTGCGAGCTTCTCAAAATTAAATAGTCGAAGTTCTTGTTGTTTCAAAACTTCACCAGGAAATTTCGGACTTTTTATCCCTCCACACCCAGGAGAATGCACCTCCTTGCTTTTCCGCTTCCTTACTAATTATATTCAAGATTGTGCTAGTTAGCCACTTAAAAAGCACATCAACATAATTTAGTGAAATATATATTTACATACTAGCTTAACACATTACCTCTTTGTTTGTAATTCCACATGTATAAGAAGTATGCACCAGTGGAAGTGATAAATGTTCCTACAATCACTGCAATTGTAATGATTTTTGCCGATTGTTTTGTTTCAGCTGTAAATCACAAATGTAAATATTGAAATAAGATAAACAAAATACACTACAAGTTTAGCTGTTCGGTAAGATTAAATCAATAAGAATTTTTATGACAGATGAAAATTTATGGTTATGACAGAACTAGGAATAAGTAGAGTTTATTTTTTATTTAAAAAAAAAAAAAGCTACTTAAAACACTAACTGGGGCCAGTAGATAAATATAAAAAAAGTGGACAGAAAACAGATACGACACAACTTACAAAGTTCAGAATAGGCCAAACGAATGTAGAGATCAGTTGCGGTGCCTTTAGGGTATTGCTGAAGGTCAATTAAGTTTCCACTCCATAGCATACAACCAATACCACTATCAAATGCATAAGCTGTACATGAACAATTCTTCAAGCACTGGTCCTGGCAGTTCTCTCGAGGAGCAGATGATAATATCATAAAATCTGGCACTTTCATTGCCTTCAGTTTCATAAACCCATCATCTCTGCCAGATTCTTTATCCCCAATACTAGTATTAGTACTGTTATTTACTCTCTCACACTCTAATGGTGTCCTTCTAACACATCCACTAGTCCAATTTCCTCTATTCCATTCTTGTTTATTTCTGGGCTCAAATCCTCTCAAACATCTGCATTCTACAGTATACATATTAGAGCAGCTTCCAAATACCCCACAAGTTCCATACACTGCACATGATGGGGCACTGGGAACGGGATCAGAACCATGGAATTCCCAGTCCTCCTTCTCACTACTCCAATATGATAGAACCAGTTGGCCTTGCCAATTTAAAATAAATCTTGATAAGGTATAACTACGTCCATATTCAAAAGTTACATACACAGTTCCTTCCTTGTTATCCACCACCATCAATCCATCAAGGTATCCGAAATTTGATTCATATGTTCCAATGAAGTGCTGACCATTCCATGGACCGCTCCGCCAATAGGGTCGGTCTCCTTTCCATACGAAAGCTTCAGGAACGTCTTGAGACTCCATACTCCCCGAAAAGCTTCCTATGGATGGATCAGAACTGCTTTTCCATGAAGTAAGTTGTACTTTACTCTGTTGTTCTGATTTGGCAATAAGTCTCATCTTTGGCAAAAGCGTATCACAGGGATGTAGGAAACTTTCCCATATTGTAGTTCCGTGATAATCTTTCAACACCAAGTTTCCAGTATCCAAAAGTTGGGCACTTGGATTGTTGCTGACCACAGTAGTTCCGGAACTAGTAGAACTGTTTGATGAAGACCAGAGAACCTGTCCCTCTGCATCTGATAGAACAAGATTGCCATCCATGGAGATCTTTAGAATCCCATTAGAATTATCTCTGAGGGGCTTGTCTCTGTTAGCAACCCAAACAACAACATTGGGAGAAAAGCTGTACCAGATTCCAAGGTAGCGATTGGTCGAATTTACTGGACTGAAGAATCCCAGTTCAAAGACACTGGGATTGGAGATTATAGTTTCAGAGCCTTTGATGGAATGGTTAAATGTAATGGTATCTGTGGCTGTGGCAAACTCTACAAAGAAGCAAGAATAGTAGCAGCAATGTAATAACAGTAGAAAAAGTAATAAGTTTTTAGTCGCTGCCATTGACTACTTGTGCTGGAAGGAGAAAGATGATCAATACCGTATGTTACCCATGAGCAGACGACCATTACCAGTTTCTAAATCGAACCATTTCCTGTCCGAACAGAACATGTCTAGTGGTCATGAATGGCGTCTCACTAATTCTAGTCTTGGACGTAACCGTTGGTTGAAAATCTATTTTGGAAATAAATAAAATATTAAAATTAGAAAACTAGATGTTCTGCAAATATTCAAGTATAATTATAATCTTCAAAATTACATCCAAGTATTTCATTTCAACATTAAAAGTCATATGATTTGAAATTTTTTTTATTACGATGTGAATCTTTCTTTTTGGAGAAAATATATAAAAGAAACAAATAAATAAAAGAAGCAAAAATAAATTAATTGCCATTTTGGTACAAGGGCAATGTGTCTGCGTCATTGCAGTTGATTGGCAATTAGGGACATTTTTATTTAAGTAGTTAGTTCTTTTTAAAATTTACTTTCCAAGTTCTTTTTTTTTTTTTTTTTTTAAACACTTTTTTTGTTTTTTTTTAAAACACTTTTTTTGTTTTCATTTTAATAAAATAAGGGTGTTTGACAAGTAATTTCCAGAAACAGCCCATAACCGTTGGATATCATTTAATACTTGATGGTGATTTATTTTGTTTCCGAAAAAGAAGGAAAATTTACACCAACGCTATGTTTTGCAAAGAACACTGCAAAATTGCACAACCAAAGAAATCTGTAAGTTTTGGAAACATTATTCGTAATGACTGAACTTTAAAATTTCTAGCAAGTTTTTATTACTTGTACCAATCGAACCAAACAATGACAAAAACATGTCCATATTCATGGACATACATTGAGCAATATCACAGATATAATACAATTTTGAGAGGAAAATTTTCGATGATTTGATAAAAATGATCAACAAATATTTACAATGTACCAAATGGACTCGTGTGTTATAAAAGGAGCTATAGTGGGGTGCAAAATATACAGTAACTTTGACATCCAATTGTCAGAAAGCATAGCTTTGCTTTCGCTTTCATTCACACCAACACAAAAGTTGGTGCTAAAGCGAAGTGAGTGCTGATCTATATATGAACAATGTCATAAAGGGATAACAGAATTTCAGCACCTATCAATGCAATGATGAGCCATTCCAAGAAATCTGATTTCCTATTTTGTAGTATTTCCTGAAGGAAGCGTATATTATGCTGCCAAAAGAGAAAAACAATATGTATTTGATTAAGGTTTAGCAACTTTCATTGAAAACAAAACAAATAATACAAAAAGAAACGAAGAAAAAAATTGTTATTGAACCTCCACAAACTTCAACTTGAAATCAAGACTTGCAAATCTTTGAGTTAATTCGAATTCGTCTCTGAGATATTCCCATATCTGAGCATATTTTGCATCCTTCCAGGCAATATCTGACCTATAAGAACCAATCGAATTCTAACGTTCTTAACTTTAAAACAATGAGAAGCAAAACCTATAAATATATATCGTCGGACGACAAAAAACCTGAGACTGGTTGAAAAATTAAAATGTTTGGGGTTATGTTCAATAGAAGATATAAAAAAAAATGTCAATGACAAGAAAGAGACCCTTTACATACAGAAAATTTTTAATGTGAATGCAACCAACAAATGAAGTAAAGAGGACTGAAGAAAATTGGAAAATCAAAAAGGCTGGAAGCAGAAAAGTAGAACCCATAATGAATCAGCATGTCCTACTGATCAGAGACACTCTGCCACTATTAAAGTTTCTGAATAAAATACAGAAGAGTATCAACAAAAGAATTTTCAAATAAAAATGTGCTCTAACCCAATAATCCCCAAACCCCATGCAGGGCATAGGTTACTATTCTACTATCAGAAAGAAAAAAATAATAATAATAATAATAATAAAAGTAAAACTATAACTATATAATAATCTTAAACCAACGAAACAAAATCCCAAATTGAAAAACACAACAATGAAAACGAAAATAATTCTCAAAGAATAGACCATTAAAATAATACTTTTCAAACAGTTCAAGCTTAAGAATCACATCAGCAAGATTAGAATTTTCCTTTCCCACTAACTGAAATAGTTTCTTCCTCTGCAATTTAAATTTCCCAGTTGCTTCCATGCCACGATTAATGTCGGTGAATTCTGCAACCATTCTTTTTTTGTTTTGATGAATAATTCTGCAACCATTCCATCAATCTCAAGGGAGAAGATTTTCAGAGTCTAAATGATCAAGAAATATCTTCACATAGTTGAAACTACCAAGTTCTATGAAACATACCTGGCGTACGTAGTAATCAAGAGAAATACTTTGGACAAGAACACTGCCAATGGTTCGGATTCCATCAATATTCAAGTGCTGCAACATCATATAATCCAAACCACCTTCCATCCATGTGTTTAAAGTTAGCTTCTCTCTAACCTCGTAGTCCAAAATATTTTAGAAAAAAATCAAGGTACAGATGTTAAAAAATGAGTTGTGTTTTGGCGGTGGATTTCTTGCTTCTACTTCTTTCTCACACGGGTATGGGGACCAAAAAAACCTTGAGGTAGGCTACTGTTGAGATGGCCGGTATGTCACTTTCCAGGCAGGTAGGCGTGAAGCATCAGCTAGATCGATAGCTCCCTCGTCTGTCTGCATGGACCTTCAAAACAGTAAAGGACGTTAATGGGGGCGCCGGCATTGATGCCAGAGCGCACCCTCCGATACCCAAATAAGCATTTGACTCATATTAGAGTGCCAATGAGATAGACAATGAGCTTAGGTCAATAATGAATGAGTGGAATAAAACTTAAACCTTAAGGCCAAAGGATAACCACGGGCTGTGTATTCCTCCTCCTTCCGTTAACTCAGAAGAACGGAGAAGAATATAGAGGGTGGTGGAGTGTCGAATGGCCAAAAATCCTCTCCGCTTTCTTACCTTCAGCTTAAATATCTCCTTGGAACTTCACGAATGGGCGACACGTCCTAGGGTTCAATGGAGAAGATCTCGGCACCTCGGCCCTAACTGGAATGGGGCCAACAACAGTTCACCTGTCGTTGTCAACCTGGCTGTTCCTTGTTGAATGTCCAGCTGATATGGTAGGGTGTGGCATAACAGGAGATGCCATATGGATGCTTCGGATACCTTCCCAGGCGTGGAGGGCGACGTCCCTGTCTGTGTAAGCTGAATAGCCAAACGACAACGGGTTTTATTGGAATTTTCAACTTCGGGTGTCTTGGACAGTAAGCTTCCGTGGTCAGCCGGCGTGTCTCCTTATTTAAGGAAAGATTCTGCTTACCTGACCAGCCACAGCTGTGAACGGCATTTAATACCTCTGTTAAGCTGTAGGTGAGAGCATTAAATGCTTGACTCCAGTGGGAAACTTCCGCCCACCTTCCTTTGATTTCTGGGCTAGGCAGTGGGCTCACGAGTTGATCGGCTTCTTCATCTCTAAGCTTCTTGGCGGGCTCCATTGCGCTAATGTCAAGGCAGGGGCCTTATCTATTATCCATAACAAGTCGCGTGGTCGATGACATGGTAAAATCAGTCAATTTTAACAGAAAACAAACAAATGCATAGCTTAATTTGCTTTGACTTCAAGCACACCTACACAAAAGTTGATGAAGACCAAAGTACCTGTACCTTCGTATTCGATAGAACAAAGCTGCCATCCACAAAGATATAAAGAGTCCCATTAAAATTGTCTTTGAGGGGATTGTCTCTGTTAGCAGCCCAAACGGCGACTTTAGGAGAAAAGCTATATCATTTTCCAAGGTAGCAATTTATAGAATTTACAGTGTTGAAGAATCTTGGTTTGAAGACACCGCCATTGGAGAGTAGAGTTTCAGATTCTTTGATGAATTGAGGAAATGTTGTGGTGTCTCTAACTATGGCTGTGGAAAACTCTACCAATAAGTTAGAACAACACAGAAATAAGAGAAGAAAACCTAACATGTTTTTAGTCTCTCCCAATAACTTGTGCCCTAAGTTAACGTTTTTCTTTTTGGCTTTCTATTTCTGATTTTGTTTTAGAGATGTGAGTAATTTTCTTTGCTCAAAGGTTAAATCAAGTTAGTTAGAATTGGTTTGTGTTGATTATTCATCTTACGATAAATGTGAATTAGAACTAAAACCGAAACACCTAAAAAAAATAATAAAAATTAAGGGGTTTAATCCATATTTAAAGTTTGAACACATAAACAACAATATACTGCCAAAATGTAAACGACATTGAAACATTAATTGATTTCTATTCTTGAAAATTTCAACAAGGTTTATCGGCCATCAATGGCTGTTATAGAGGCATTGTTGATGGAGCATTTTTCTCTGTTTAGTTGAGAGGACGAGTCTGTGTATGAACCAATATGCCTCTCAGTGAATGCTGGTTTGTTTGGAGTAGGTAAATCAACGATCTCGCTGTTGAGCATTGAAACAACACTAGGCATAGATGGCCTGCTTCTTGCTGATTCTTGAACACACAAAAGTCCCACTTGTAAGCACCTCATTATTTCATTTTCATAATTTCGATTACATGAACTTAATGCAGGATCTGTTAAAGCTATGATGTTATTCTCATTCCACAGCTTCCATGCCTGCATAGAAAATTAAACGAACAAAATATGAATCAAATTCTAGTAACACAGTTAATTAGATACATAGTTCATATTGATAGCAAGTAAATTAGTAATTGTTAGGTTTGATAGACTAACAAATTTTAAAAGGCTTGAGGACTCCTCATCATGGTGAAAACTACTATTTCTCCTCCCACTAATAATCTCGAGTAACAAAACACCGAAGCTGAAGACATCCGATTTCTCCGAGAACAGCCCTTCAATGACATATTCAGGGGACATATACCCACTGCATATTTTCATTAGCATTGAAATACAATTCATTGTTATGATAAGCTATGATAATGTTGTTATAATTTCAATTGACAATTGAATTTGGTCATAGAAGTAACAAGCAAGTTACTTACTATGTTCCGACCACCCTTCTAGTGTTAGCATGATCTTCATTGCCTTGAAAAATCTTGGCCATTCCAAAGTCCGAAATTTTGGGATTCAGCTCTTCATCCAACAGTATGTTACTTGGCTTTAGATCTCTATGAATAATCTTTAGCCTTGAATCTCTATGAAGGTAAAGAAGACCTCGACCGATTCCTTCAATAATATTGAAGCGTTTTCTCCAATCCAATAACTCTTTTTTGAGTGGATCTAAATGCACAGAAAGTATTGGAAGAAGTCAAATTGATTTTGTTCTAAAACCCAATAGTACTTACTTTGAGTAATTGCAATATGAATTTACCAAAAACAAAAGCATCCAAACTCTTATTTGGTAGGTACTCATAGATCAATATCTTCTCTTCTCCATCAACACAGCAACCTAAGAGTTTTATAAGATTCCGGTGCTGGAGTTCAGAAATAACCTCTACTTCATTAGTGAATTCGATTAGTCCTTGTCCAGAGGCTCTTGAAAGTCTTTTTATGGCTATCTCCTGTCCGTCTTCCAATTTTCCCTATGAAAAATAGTTTGAAACATCAATACTATATCCAAATGACATTATATACAATTAAGAACAGAAGTAATAAATTTTACCCTGTAAACTTGCCCAAATCCACCCTGCCCAAGCATAGTGTCAGAATGGAAGTTATTTGTTGCCATTGCCAGCTTCTCAAAATTAAATAGTTGAAATTCTTTTTGTTTCAAAACTTCACCAGGGAATTTCAGACTTTCTATCCCTTTAAATCCCGGAGAATGCATCTCCTTGCCTTTCCGTTTCCTTACTGATTATATTCAGATTATGCTAGTTAGCCACTTAAAAACCACACCAACATCATTTAGTGAAATATATATTTACATACTAGCTTAACACATATTACCTTTTTGTTTATAATTCCATATGTATAAGAAGTATACACCAGCGGCAATGATAAATGTTCCAACAGTCACTGCAATTGTAATGATTTCTGCCAATTGTTTTCTTTCAGCTGTAAATCACAAATGTAAATATTGAAATAAGACAAACAGAATACACTACAAGTGTAGCTATTCTGTAAGATTAAATCAATAAGAAGTTCCTGACAGATGAACATTTCTGGTCTTGACAGAACTGGGAATAACTAAAGTTTATTTTTAAAAAGACATCTACTTAAAACACTAACTAGGGCCAGTAGACATATATCACAAAAGTGTACAGAAAACGGAGACGACACAACTTACAAAATTCAGAATAGGCCAAACGAATGTAGAGATCAGTTCCACTGCCTTTGGGGAGTTGCTGAAGATCAATTAAGTTTCCACTCCATAGCATACAACCAATGCCAATATCAAATGCATAAGCTGCACATGAACAATTCTTCAAGCACTCCTCCTGGCAGTTTTCTTGAGGAGCAGATGCTAATATCATAAAATCTGGCACTTTCATTGCCTTCAGTTTCATAAACGCATCATCTTTGCCAGATTCTTTATCTCCAGTACTAGTAGTAGTACTGTTATTTAGTCTCACACACTGTAATGGTGTCCTCCTAATACATCCACTAGTCCAATTTCCTCGATTCCATTCTTGTATATTACTTGGCTCAAAGCCTCTCAAACATCTGCATTCTGATAAACTAGAGCAGCTTCCAAATGCCCCACATGTTCCATACACTCCACATGATTTGGGAGCAGAACGTAGGATCTCCCATTTCTTCTTCTCACTACTCCAGTATGATAGAGCCAATTGGCCTTGCCAATTTAGAACATGTCTTGAGATGGTAAAATTATGCCCATAATCAAAAGTTCCATACACGGTTCCTTCCTTGTTATCCACCACCATCAATCCATCATGGTATCCCAATTTCAAGCCGACTGTTCCCAAGAAGTACTGACCATTCCATGGACCATTCCGCCAATAGGGTCGGTCTCCTTTCCATATGAAACCTTCGGGAACGTTTCGAGACTCCAAGCTTGCCGAAAAGCTTCCTATGGATGGATCAGAAATGCTTTTCCATGAAGTGAGTTTTACTTTACTATGTTGTTTTGAGGTTGCAATAAGTCTCATCTTTGGCAAAAACGTATCACAGGGATGTAGGAAACTTTCCCATATTGTAGTTCCTTGAAAATCTTTCAACACCAAGTTTCCAGTATCTAAAAGTTGGGCACTTGTACTTGAATTGTTGCTGACCATAGTAGTTCCAGAACTAGTTGTAGTGTTTGATGAAGACCAGAGAACCTGTCCCTTTGCATCTGATAAAACAAGATTGCCATCCATGGAGATCTTTAGAATCCCATTAGAATTATCTCTTAGGGGCTTGTCTCTGTTAGCAACCCAAACAACAACGTTGGGAGAAAAGCTGTACCAGATTCCGACGTAGCGATTGGTCGAATTCACAGGACTGAAGAATCCCAGCTCAAAGATACTGCGATTGGAGATTATAGTTTGAGAGCCTTTGATGGAACAGTTAAATGTAATCGAATCTGTGGTTGTGGTTGTGGTTGTGGCTGTGGCTGTGGCAAACTCTACAAAGAAGCAAGAATAGTAGTAGTAATGTAAGAAGAGTAGAAAAAGTAACAAGTTTGTAGTCACAGCCATTGACTTGTGCTGGAAGGAATGGCAGCTTCTTCTTTTGTTGAGAAAGATGATCAATACCATATGTTACGCATGAGCAGACGACCATTACCAGTTTCAAAGTCGGACATTTGGATTTTTGTGACCAGTTACAATAACTGAAGCAAAAATATATTAGTTGCCATTTTGGAATATAGGCAATATGTCTTGGTCATTGCAGTTGCAATTAATTGCCATTTTGGAACAAGGGCAATATGTCTTGGTCATTGCAGTTGCATTTACTTTTCATTGGAAATTAGGGCCATTTTTATTTAAGGAGTTGGTCTGTATCAAAATTTATTTTAAATTTTTTTTTATTAAAAAAAATACCTTTTTTTTTTCATTTTAATAAAATAAGGGTGTTTGACAAGTAATTTCCAGAAACAGCCCATAGCTGTTGGTTGTCATCTAATACTTGATGGTTATTTATTTTGTTTCCGAAAAGGAAGGAAAATTTACACTAACGCTATGTTTTGTAAAGAACACTGCAAAATTGCACAGCCAAAGAAACTGTGCAGAAATATTATTCCATCTATAAGTTTTGGAAACATTATTTGTAATGACTGAAATTTAAAATTCCTAGCAAGTTTTTATAACTTAAACCAATTGAACCAAACAATAACAAAACCATGGACATACATTGAGCAATGTCACAGACTCACAGCAAAAGATATAATACAATTTTGAGAGGAAAAAATTTGATGATTTGATAGAAATGTTCAACAAATTCATAAATATTAATTTTCTAAAAAAAATATTTACAATGTATCAAAAGCACTCGAATACTGAACTGAGAAATCAACTATAAAAGCGGGGAAAAAAAATAGGGGTTTTTTGATGCCGTAGTCAATGGTAGGGTCGATTATGTTTTTTTAATTATATTTTATAAAAATTAAAATTTTAGCCCGTAGTCTATTGAATACTTAATATTTTTACCTAAATATCTTTCACTACATTAAATGCAATCAACTTATTTAATGAGATCTTTCAGTCACTTTAAAATCAATTTCATTAATGAAATACAAATACATATCACAAAAAAAAAAACAAAAAACGTGATTCATCAAGCTGTGAGTGCAATCATCAAACTGTGTGGTGGTGCCCCCACCCCCACCACCACCCGGTGCACCTGTGCATATTATATTTTTGTGTGTTTACCACAATGCATATTATACTTTTGTGTTTTACAAAAGAAAATATTAAATGAAAAAAAATAAATTTGAAAATAAATATTATAGTTGTGTTTCACAAAAGAAAATAAATTGAATTAATTTGAAAAAAAATATATTAAATGAAAAATAAATAGAGAAAGAGTACAAAAATTAAAAAAAAATTTCAAACCGAACCCCTCCCCCCACAGCATGCCCCACTCCCCGACCCCCCGAGCCCACCCACCCCAACCCTCCCAGCCCCCCGCGCGCGCCCCACACCCCGATACCCTGCTCACGCGAGCACGACCCCCTGCCCAGCCCACCCTGAACCCCCCAGCCGCATGCCCAGCCCACCCCGACCCCACCCTTGTCCCCCAACCACATGCCCAACCCCGACCCCCAGCCAAGCCACCCCAGCCCCCCAATCTGGTGGGATGTGGCTAGTGGCCACCAATGACCAAAACCCCAATTTTCTTCAATTTAAATTTCCGGGGATATCAAGATAATTTCGTACTACATTTTTAATTCCTAATATTTTTCATTAATTGATATTGAATTTGACTATGATATTAAAAAATCCAAAAATATAACATCTAAAGTAAGTGTCAAAGAGTACAGCATTGCTTTGGCTTTCAATCACACCAACACAAAGTTTGGTGCAATGATGAGCCATTCCAAGAAATCAGAAAATTGGACAATCAGAAGGCTGGAACCAGAAAAGTAGAGCCCAAATTGAATCAGCATGCCTTACTTGTCAGAGACGCTTTGCCACTATTAAAGTTTCTGAATAAAACAGAAGAATATCAACAAAATAATTTTCAAAGAAAAATGTGTTCTAATCCAATAATCCCCAAACCCCATGTAGGGCATAGGTTATTATTCCACTATCAGAAAAAACAAATAATAATAAAAGTATTATAACTAACCACAATCCCAAATTGAAAAACAAAACAATGAAAACGAAAATAATAAAGAATAGACCATTAAAATAATACCTTTCAAACAATCCAAGCTTAAGAATCACATTGGCAAGATTAGAATTTGCCTTTCCCACTAACTGAAATAGTTTCTTCCTCTGCATTTTAAACTTTCCAATTGCTTCCATGCCACAATTAATGTCGGTGAATTCTACAACCATTCCATCAACCTAAAGGGAGAAGATTTTCTGAGTCCAAATGCTCAAGAAACATCTTCACATAGTTGAAACTACCAAGTTCTACGAACCACACCTGGCGTACGTAGTAATCAAGAGCAATACTTTGGCCAAGAACACGGCCAATGGTTCGGATTCCATCAATATACAAGTACTGCAACATTATATAATCCAAACCACCTTCCATCGATGTGTTTAAAGTTGGCTTCTCTCTAACCTCGTACTCTAAAAGATTTTAGAACAAAATAAAGGTACAGATGTTAACAAAAGTTTTGACAAACCAAGTACCATCAAAACTTTGTTTAATGTCCAGGAAAAAAAAATTCCTTAATTTTTCAAAAAGAAATTTTTAATATGCTATGAACCTTCAAAGTTCAAACTTCATATCCACCACCTTAGAACTAGGTGTACCCAAGCATGCTGACAATACATGAGGTATAACTTCAACCGAGCTAATAGTAAATGGTGGCTTAGCAATGATCTTCCAAGAAGTAAGTTGTACTTTACTCTGTCGTTTTGAGTTGGCAATAAGTCTCATCTTCGGCAAAAGCGTCTCACAGGGATGCACTTGTACTTGAATAAGTACAATTAGTCTCATCTTGTTGCTGGCCATAGTAGTTTCAGAACTAGTAGTACTATTTGATGATGACCAAAGACCGGTCCCTTTGCATCTGATAAAACAAGATTGCCATACATGGAGACCTTGAGAATTCCATTAGAATTATCTTTGAGGGACTAGTCTCTTCTAGCAACCCAAGCAACAACGTTTGGAGAAAAGCTGTACCAGATTCCAAGGTAGCGATTGGTCCAATCGAAGCAGTGAGGAATCTCAGTTCGAAGACACCGCGGAGGTTATAGTCTCAGAGCCTTTGATGGAATGGTTAAATGTAAGGTATTTGTGGCTGTGGCTGTTGCAAACTCTACAAAGCAGCAAGAATTGTAGCAGCAATATAACTAGAAAAAGTAATACGTTTTTAGTCACTGCCATTAACATGTGCTGGAAGCAATGGCAGCTACTTTGTTTGTGACAAAGATGATCAACACCCACGAGCAGACAAACATGACCCGTTTCAAAGTCTAGATCAGTTGGTCATCAGTTGGTCCAAAATAACATGTCTGGTGGTCAGGAACGGCGTCTCATTAATGCTAGTCCCGGATGTTGACCACTGTGTTTTAAGGTAATACTGTACCTTAGCATTTGAAAGAACAAGATTGCCATCCATGGAGATATAAAGAGTACCATTAAAATTGTCTTTGGGGGTATTGTCTCTGTTAGCAACCCAAACAATGACGTGACGAGAAAAGCTGCACCATTCTCCTAGGTAGCAATCTCAAGAATTTAAAGGGTGGAAGAATCACAGTTTGAAGACACCGCCATTGGAGATTATTGTTTCTGATACTTTTGATGGATTGGGGAAATGTAATGTGGTTGTGGCAAACGCTGTGAAGAAGCAAGAACAATACTGTAAAAAGAGATGAAAAACTAACATGTTTTAAGTCACTCCCAATAACTTGTGCCCGAAGTTAACGTTTTTGTTTTGGAGTAGTGTATAATTTTCTTGGTTCAAAGGATAATTAAAATTAGCTAGAGTTGGTTATGCTCATTTCTCATATAACTATAAATGTGAAGGAGAATTAGAACTGAAATACTTAGAAAACAATTTAAAGGGGTCCAATCCAATACTCAAAGCTTGAATACAAAAATAGCAATACTACTGCCAACATGTAAACAACGTTAAAACATTAATTGATATCTTTTTTTCCCGAAAATTTCAACAAGGTTTATCGGCCATCAATGGTTGTTACAGAGGCATTGTTGATGGAGCATTTTACTCGGTTTAGTTGAAAGGATGAGTTTGTATATGAACCAATATGCCTATCAGTGAATGCAGGCTTGTTTGGAGTAGGTAAATTAACGATCTCGCTGTTGAGCATTGAAACAACACTAGGCATAGATGGCCTGCTTCTTGCTGATTCTTCAACACACAAAAGTCCCACATGTATGCACCTCATAATTTCATTTTCAACGTCTTGATTGTATGAACTTAACGCAGCATCTGTTAAAGCTATGATGTTATTCTCATTCCACAACTTCCATGCCTGCACAGAAATTAAACAAACAAAATATGAATCAAATTCTAATAATACAGTTAATTAGATACATAGTTCAAATTGATAGTGAGTAAATTAGTAATATGAGAGAAGGAAATAATATAATAGAAAAGAAAAAAAAATATGAGAGAATAGAAAAAATATTTTATTGAAAAAACTTGAATCAGAAAAAATAAGCTGCTAACAAAATAACATGCTAGTACAGCATTGAAAAAAGAAAAAAAAAATATCACGCTAGTATAGCGTTGAAAAAAGAAGAAAAAATATCACGCTTATGTAGCGTTGAAAAAAGAAGAAAAAATATGCAGCTCTCTACATAGGTCTTGTGACTATATGGTATTTATAGAGGAAATACCTCCTAAACCTAATAGAAAAACCTTCTAAACCTAATAGGAAACAAAGCCCTATTTAATAAAACTACCTAAAAAAAATTAAAAAATTAAAAAGATAAATCCTAAAAATTAGAAATCACAAAAAAATAAACTCTTCACAAGAAGAATATCACACAGGTTCCAACACTCCTCCTTGAGATTCTTCTTGAGTAAACCCTAATTTGTTATAGAAAAAATTCAAATTTCTTATCAAAATAAATCTAATTCAGTATCAACATGAGCCGCCATAAATAAATATTCAGCATCTTGCTTTTGATCTTCTACACGATGTGCTTGTTGTGAAGATTGTTGGGCTGGTTGATTTTGTTGGCATACAGTAGCTCCGGATGACCATCTTTATTGCAATAATCACAATGAAAAAATTTCTTATTTTTGGACCAGCAATTTTTCTCAGTATGATTGGATTTGTTGCAAAAACGGCAAGAAGAAAATTTTCCTTTTCTTTGTGCTCCTCCTTTCACATGAAGGGCTCCTTCAATACCATCATCGCCATCATTACGAATAAAATCCCTTTGCTCTTGGGCTTGTAATTTGCTAATTAACTCTCGAAATAGTAGTCAAATCACAAGATTCTTCTATTGCTGAGATCTTTGCTTCAAACTTATTAGGAACACTTACCATTATTTTCTCCACAACTCTTTGATCTGGAAATTGCTCGCCAGTTAGTCTAATTTTATTCACAATAGACATCAAATTGGTTGTGTAATCCTTCATAGAGTCTGAATCATTCATCTTCAACATTTCAAATTCCCTTTTAAGGGTTATTAATTTGATTGCCTTCACCCTTGTGCTTCCTTCAAACTCCTCCTTTAACTTAACCCACGCTTTCTTAGCTGTATCACAATCAATAATTCTTGAAAAAATAGAATCTGATAAAGCCGCATGAATACAAGATAAAGCCTTAGGTTTCTTTGACTTCTCCTCTTCATGTTGCCTAATTTGATTTAAAGTTGGATTTGCTACCAACGGTGCAGGGTCAGTATCACTCAAAACAGATTCTCATAGGCCAAGTGCTTTGAGATAGGACTGCATCTTAACCCAAAATTGGTAGTTTTCACCATTAAATTGTGGAGGAGTGGAAACACCAAAACTAGAAGACATATTAAAAACATTTAAAATTTCTCTCAAATAGAAAAAATAAAATAAAATTTCTGTGTGAAAAAATTTAAAATTTCTCTCAAATAGAAAAAAGAAAATAAAATTTCTCTCACAGAAAAAACACAGTCCCTTAAATCCAAAGCTCTGATACCACTGTTGAAAAAAGGAAAAAAGAGTATTGCGGAAGAAAAAAGATAAACCCTCAAAATTACGATAAACTATGAGAGAAGGAAATAATATAATAGAAAAGAAAAAAAAATATGAGAGAATAGAAAAAATATTTTATTGAAAAAAATTGAATCAGAAAAAATAAGCTGCTAACAAAATAACATGCTAGTACAGCATTGAAAAAAGAAGAAAAAAATATCACGCTAGTATAGCGTTGAAAAAGGAAGAAAAAATATCACGCTTATGTAGCGTTGAAAAAAGAAGAAAAAATATGCAGCTCTCTACATAGGTCTTGTGACTATATGGTATTTATCGAGGAAATACCTCCTAAACCTAATAGAAAAACCTTCTAAACCTAATAGGAAACAAAGTACTATTTAATAAAACTACCTAAAAAAAATTAAAAAATTAAAAAGATAAATCCTAAAAATTAGAAACCAAAAAAAAATAAAATCTTCACAAGAAGAATATCACACAGGTTCCAACAGATCTATTGGTCGAAAACAACATATCTAGTGTTATCAAACATAGTATACAATCTAACAGAACAGGTAAAGAGAAAATCAAATGAAATTACAAAAGAAACAAACAATGTACGAACGGAAACGAATCTAATTAATCGAATCAATATAGACATGAAACCAAAAATTATAAACAGAAAACCTATTGATTACGAGTTCCTCCTACACTGACAGATTTTGAATCGAGGCCTGTGTGCTACCACAGCTTCCTCAAGACGAATTCACTCCACACATGGTGCTCGTGATCATAGAACCTTCGTCTCCCAGAATACGACAATTCACCAAGAAATTCCGAGTAAAAGCACCTTTCGAAATTTCCACAACGAACTCGAATTTAGCCTTCATTCTATAATCAGGATACAGATACAAACATACTTCCCACTTTTTCATATTTTTCCCATGTAAGTCAATTGAAAAACTCAAAAACCTTGTAAACCAGTGGCCAAATGGGTACATGACAATAATCAAAACAATTTATTTTGTAAAACGTTTATAAATTAAAAACACAATTCATTCACATTAATTTTCAAATGTTACAAAAATCCAACATCTAGTGGTCATGAACCCCGTGTCATTAGTTCTAGTCCTGGATTTTGACCGTGGTAGCTTTCAAAAGTGTTTTAGAAATAAACAAAAAAGTTACAATTATAAAATTTTAGGATTAATTACATTGTCCACCCCTGCACTTTTGGCTGCGTATAAATATAGTTCCTACACTTATAATTAAACAATTTCACCCTTACATTTTTCAATGAAATCAAATAAGTCTGTTCTGTAAATTTTCTTCTTTTTTTTTTTGGTTAAAATTGATCACTCGGAGCCCATATTTATTTTCAATCCTTTTTTAGGTGAAAAAATATAAATGAGTTAGGTGAGGGATGATATGCCCAAATCAGTCAATTTTAGCAGAAAAAAATTGACAAACAAATGCATAGCTTAATTGGCTTTGACTACAGACCAACACAAAAGTTCATGAAGACCAAAGAACCTGTACCTTTGCATTTGATAGAACAAGATTGTCATCCATGAAGATATAGAGAGTCCCATTTAAATTGTTTTTGAGAGGCAACACAAACGACAACATTAGGAGAAAAGCTGTACCATACTCCTGGGTCGCAAATTGTAGAATTTAAAAGGGTTGAACAATCTTGGTTTGAAGACACCGCCATTGGAGATTATACATTATGATTTTTTATGGATTGAGGAGATGTAACGGTGTCTCTCATTGGTTGTGGCAAACGCTATGAAGAAGCAAGAACAATACTGTAAAAAGAGAAAGAAAAACTAACATGTTTTAAGTCACTCCCAATAACTTGTGCCCGAAGTTAATGTTTTAATTTTTGGACTTCATTTTATTTTTGAGTTGTCTATAATTTTCTTGGTTCAAAGATTAATTAAAATTAGTTAGAGTTGGTTCTGCTGATTTCACTTCTTACTATAAATGTGAAGTAAAATTAAAACTCAAACACTTAAAAACCAATTTAAATGGGTTTAATCCAGTACTCGAAGTTTGAAAACAAAAATAACAATACTACTGCCAATATGTAAACAACATTGAAATATTAATTGACTTTTTTTTTTCTTGAAAATTTTTACGAGGTTTATCGGCCATCAATGGTTGTTAAAGAGGCATTGTTGATGGAGCATTTTCCTCGGTTTAGTTGAGAGGAAGAGTCTGTATATGAAGCAATATGCCTCTCAGTGTATGCAGGCTTGTTTGGAGTAGGTAAATCTATGATCTCACTGTTGAGCATTGAAACAACACTAGGCATAGATGGCCTGCTTCTTGCTGATTCTTGAACGCACAAAAGTCCCACTTGTAAGCACCTCATAATTTCATTTTCATCATCTTGATAACAGGAACTTAATGCAGGATCTGTTAAAGCTATGATGTTATTCTCATTCCATAGCTTCCATGCCTGCAAAGAAAATTAAACGAACAAAATAATGAATCAAATTCTAATAAAACACAGTTAATTAGATACAAAGTTCATATTGATAGACTAACAAATTTTAGGAGGCTCGAGGACTCCTCATCTTGGTGAAAACTACTGCTTCTCCTGCCACTAACTATCTCGAGTAACAAAACACCAAAGCTGAATACATCCGATTTCTCCGAGAACAGCCCTTCAAAGGCATATTCGGGGGACATATACCCACTGCATATTTTAATTAGCATTGAATACAAATCATTGTTATGATAATGTTGCTATAATTTTAATTCACAATTGAATTTGGTCATAAAAGTAACAAGCAAATTACTTACTATGTTCCGACCACCCTTCTAGTGTTAGCATGATTTTCATTGCCTTGAAAAATCTTGGCCATTCCAAAGTCAGAAATTTTGGGATTCAGCTCTTCATCCAACAGTATGTTACTTGGCTTTAGATCTCTATGAATAATCTTTAGCCTTGAATCTCTGTGAAGGTAAAGAAGACCTCGACCGATTCCTTCAATAATATTGAAGCGTCTTCTCCAATCCAATAACTTTTTTTTTAGTGGATCTAAATGGACAGAAAGTATTGGAAGAAGTCAAATTAATTTTGTTCCAAAACACAATAGTACTTACTTTGAGTAATTGTAGTATGAATTTACCAAAAACAAAAGCATCCAAACTCTTATTTGGAAGGTACTCATAGATCAACATCTTCTCTTCTCCATCAACACAGTAACCTAAGAGTTTTACAAGATTCCGGTGTTGGAGTTCAGAAATCACCACTACTTCATTCGTGAATTCAATTAGTCCTTGTCCAGATGCTCTTGAAAGTCTTTTTATGGCTATCACCAGTCCGTCTTCCAATTTTCCCTATGAAAAATGGTCTGAAACATCAATACTATATCCACATGACATGTACAATTAAGAACAGAAATAATCAACTTTACCTTGTAAACTTGACCAAAGCCACCCTGCCCAAGTATAGTGTCAGAGCGGAAGTTATTTGTTGCCACTGCGAGCTTCTCAAAATTAAATAATCGAAGTTCTTGTTGTTTCAAAACTTCCCCAGGAAATTTCAGACTTTCTATCCCTTTAAATCCCGGAGAATGCATCTCCTTGCTTTTCCGTTTCCTTACTAATTATATTCAGATTCTGCTAGTTAGCCACGTAAAACCATACCAACATTATTTTGTGAAATATATATTTACATACTAGCTTAACAAATTACCTCTTTGCTTATAATTCCCCATGTATAAGAAGTATGCACCAGTGGCAATGGTAAATGTTCCTATAATCACTGCAATTGTAATGATTTTTGCCAATTGTTTTCTTTCAGCTGTAAATAACAAATATAAATATTGAAATTAGACAACCAAAATACACTACAAGTTTAGCTATTCGGTAAGATTAAATCAATAAGAATTTCTAGGACTAGCTAAAGTTTATTTATTTTTAAAAAGACATCTACTTAAAACACTAACTAGGGCCACCAGATACATATAAAAAAAAGTGGACAGAAAACAGAGAAGAAACAACTTACAAAATTCAGAATTGTCCAAACGAATGTAGAGATCAGTTCCGTTGCCATTAGGGAGTTGCTGAAGGTCAATTAAGTTTCCACTCCATAGCATACAACCAATGGCAATATCAAATGCATAAGCTGTACATGAACAATTCTTCAAGCACTGGTCCTGGCAGTTGTCTTGAGGAGCAGATACTAATATCATAAAATCTGGCACTTTCATTGCCTTCAGTTTCATAAACGCATCATCTTTGCCAGTATCATAAGCACTGGTATTAGAAATAGTACTTTTATTTAGTTTATCACACTGTAATGGTGTCCTCCTAACACATCCACTAGTCCAATTTCCTCTATTCCATTCCTTTATATTAATGGGCTTAAAACCTCTCAAACATCTGCATTCTGCACTAGATAAACTGGAGCAGCTTCCAAATGGCCCACATGTTCCATACACTCCACAAAAGTTGGGCACAGAACGCAGGAACTCCCATTTCTTATTCTCACTGCTCCAATATGATAGAGATAGTTGGCCTTGAAGATTTAGAACAAATCTTGAGAAGGTATAAATATGCCCATAATCTAAAGTTGCATACACATTTCCTTCCTTGTTATCCACCACCATCAATCCATATTCAAGGTATCCGATTTTCAGTTCAACGACTCCCAAGAAGTGCTGACCATTCCATGGACCAGTCCGCCAATAGGGTCGGTCTCCTTTCCATATGAAACCTTCGGGAACTTCTTGAGACTCCAAGCTCCCCGAAAAGCTTCCTATGGATGGATCAGAAATGCTTTTCCATGAAGTAAGTTGTACTTTACTCTGTTGTTTTGAATTGGCAAAAAGTCTCATCTTTGGCAACAACGTATCACAGGGATGTAGGAAACTTTCCCATATTGTAGTTCCTTGATAATCTTTCAACACCAAGTTTCCAGTATCTAAAAGCTGGGCACTTGTACTTGAATTGTTGCTGACCATAGTAGTTCCGGAACTCGTAGTACTGTTTGATGAAGACCAGAGAACCTGTCCCCTTGCATCTGATAAAACAAGATCGCCATCCATGGAGATCTTTAGAACCCCATTAGAATTATCTCTGAGGGGCTTATCTCTGTTAGCCACCCAAACAACAACGTTTGGAGAAAAGCTGTACCAGATTCCAAGGTAGCGATTGGTCGAATTCACAGGACTGAAGAATCCCAGTTCAAAGACACTGCTATTGGAGATTATAGTTTCAGACCCTTTGATGGAATGGTTAAATGTAAAGGTATCTGTGGCTGTGGTAGTGGCAAACTCTACAAAGAAGCAAGAATAGTAGCAGCAATGTAATAACAGTAGAAAAATCAATAAGTTTTCAGTCACTGCCATTGACTTGTGCTGGAAGGAATGCCAGTTTCTTTGTTTGTGAGAAAGTTGATCAATACCATATGTTAACCATGAGCAGTCGACCATTACCAATTTCTAAGTTGGACATTTGGATTTTGTGTTAATAAATGGTCGAAAACAACATGTCTGGTGGTCATGAATGGCGTGTCATTAGATCTAGCCTAGGGCAATATGTCACTGTAGTTGCATTTACTTTCCATTGGAAATTAGGGTCATTTTTATTTAAGGAGTTAGTTCGTTTTAAAATTTATTTTCAAGTTTTTTTTTTAATAAAATAATGATTTTTGAGAAGTAATTATTAACTGTTGGATATCATTTAATACTTGATGGTGATTTATTTTGTTTCCGAAAAAGAAGGAAAATTTACACTAACTCAATGTTTTGTAAATAACACTGCAAAATTGCACAACCAATGAAACTGAGCAGAAATTTTCTTCCATCTATTAAGTTTTGGACACATTATTTGTAATGATTTCTAGCAAGTTTTTATAACTTATACCAATCGAACCAAACAATGACAAAAACATGGACATACATTGAGCAATGTCACAGACTCACAGCAAAAGATATAATACAATTTTGAGAGGAAAATTTGAATGAATTGATAAAAATGATCAACAAATTCATAAATATTAATTTCAAAAAAGCTATTTACAATCTACCAAATGGACTCGTGTGTTGAACCAAGAAACCAACAATAAAAGCTATAATGGGAAGTAAAAAATATACAGCAAGTTTGACATCCAATTGTCAGAAAGTATAGCTTTGCTTTGGCTTTCATTCACACCAACACAAAGTGCTGATCTATGAACAATGTCTTAAAGGGATAAGACAATTTCAGAACCAATCGACGCAATGATGATGAGCCGTTCCAAGAAATCTGATTTCCTATTTTGTAGTATTTCCTGAAGGAAGCTTATATTATGCTGCCAAAACAGAAAAACAATATGTATTTGATTAAGGTTTAGCAACTTTTATTGAAAACAAGACAAATAATACAAAAATAATAAAATACAGAAGAACGTCAACAGAGAATTTTCAAATAAAAATGTGTTGTAGCCCAATAATCCCCAAACCCCATGCAGGGCACAAGTTGTTATTCTACTATCAGAAATAATAATAATAATAATAATAACTATAACTACAGAATATAATCTTAAATCAACTAAACAAAATTCCAAATTGAAAATGCAACAATTATGATGAAAATAATTCCTAAAGAATAGACCATTAAAATGATAACTTTCAAACAATCCAAGCTTAAGAATCACATCAGCAAGATTAGAATTTCCTTTCCCACTTGCTGACATAGTTTTTTCCCTGCATTTTAAATTAAGTTTCCAGTTGCTTCCATGCCATGATTAATGTCAGTGAATTCTGCAACCATTCCATCAATTTTCAGAGTCTAAATGATCAAGAAATATCTTTACATAGTTGAAAATACCAAGTTCTACGAAACATACCTGGCATACTTGGTAATCAAGAGCAATACTTTGGACAAGAACACTGCCAATGGTTCAGATTCCATCAATATTCAAGTACTGCAACATCATATCATCCAAAGCACCTTCAATCCATGTGTTTAAAGTTGGCTTCTCTCTAATCTCGTACTCCAAAATATTTTAGAACAAAATCAAGGTACAGATGTTAAAAAAATTTTGACACACCAATTACCATCAAAACTTTGTTTAATGTCCAGAATAAAAAAATTTCCTTCAATTTTCAAAAAGAAATTTTTAATGTGCTATGAACCTTCACAGTTCAAACTTCATATCAACCTAAGAACTAGGTGTGCCTTAAAGACACAAATGAACCCAAGAATGCTGACAATGCATGAGGTATAACTTTAGTCGAGCTAATAGTAAATGATAGTTTACCAGGGAAAACTTGAAAAGAGCATCTCATACTTCCTTGAAATCTTTCAACACCAAGTTTCCAGTATCTAAAAGTTGGGCACCTGTACTTGAATTGTTGCTGGCCATAGTAGTTTCAGAAGTAGTAGTATTATTTGATGATGACCAGAGAACCTGTCCCTTTGCATCTGATAAAAGAAGATTGTCATCCATAGAGATCTTGAGAATACCATCACAACAATCTCTGTGGGGCTTGTAAATGTTAGCAACCCAAATAACAACGTGATGAGAAAAGCTGTACCCTATTCCGAGGTAGCGATTGGTTGAATTTTCAGGACTGAAGAATCCCATTTCAAAGACACCGCCACTTAAGATTGTAGTTTCAGACCCTTTGATGGAATGGTTAAATGTAATGGTATCTGTAGCCGTGGCAATGGCTAACTCCACAAAGAAGCAAGAATAGTAGCAGCAATCTAATAAGAGAAGAAAAAAGTAACAAGTTTTTAGTCACAGCCATTAACTTGTGCTGGAAGAAATGGCAGCTTCTTTGTTTATGAGAAAGATGATCAACACCATATGTTACCAGATGAGCAGACATCCATGACCAGTTTCAAAGTCGGACTTTTGGATCTTTGTGTTACTGATTGGTCTTTGATCTATTGGTCGAAAACAACATATCTAGTGGTCATGAACCGAGTGTCATTAGTTCCAGTCCTGGATTTTGACCGTGGTGCTTTCAAAAGTGTTTTAGAAATAAACAGAAGAGTTACAATTATAAAATTTTAGGATTAATTACATTGTGCACCCCTGCACTTTTGGCTGCGTATAAATATAGTTCGTACATTTATAATTAAACAATTTCACCCTTACATTTTTCAATGAAATCAAATAAGTCTGTTCTGTAAGTTTTTTTTTATTTTTTTTTAAAATTGATCACTCCGAGCCCATATTTATTTTCAATCCTTTTTTAGGTGGAAAATTATAAATGAGTTAGGTGAGGGGTGATATGCCAAAATCAGTCAATTTTAAGAGAAAAAAATTGACAAACAAATGCATAGCTTAATTGGCTTTGACTACAGACCAACACAAAAGTTCATGAAGACCAAAGAACCCGTAGCTTTGCATTTGATAGAACAAGATTGTCATCCATGAAGATATAGAGAGCCCCATTTAAATTGTCTTTGAGAGGCAACACAAAAGACAACATTAGGAGAAAGGCTGTACCATACTCCTGGGTCGCAAATTGTAGAATTTAAAAGGGTTGAACAATCTTGGTTTGAAGACATTGGAGATTATACTTTATGATTCTTTGATGGATTGAGGAGATGTAATGGTGTCTCTCATTGGTTGTGGCAAACGCTATGAAGAAGCAAGAACAATACTGTAAAAAGAGAATGAAAAACTAACATGTTTTAAGTCACTCCCAATAACTTGTGCCCGAAGTTAATGTTTTAATTTTTGGCCTTCATTTTATTTTTGAGTTGTCTATAATTTTCTTGGTTCAAAGGATAATTAAAATTAGTTAGAGTTGGTTCTGCTGATTTCACTTCTTACTATAAATGTGAAGTAGAATTGAAACTCAAAACACTTAAAAACCAATTTAAATGGGTTTAATCCAGTACTCAAAGTTTGAACACAAAAATAATAATACTACTGCCAATATGTAAACAACATTGAAATATTAATTGATTTCTTTTTTTCTTGAAAATTTTGACGAGGTTTATCGGCCATCAATGGTTGTTAAAGAGGCATTGTTGATGGAGCATTTTCCTCGGTTTAGTTGAGAGGAAGAGTCTGTATATGAAGCAATATGCCTCCCAGTGAATGCAGGCTTGTTTGGAGTAGGTAAATCTACGATCTCGCCATTGAGCATTGAAACAACACTAGGCATAGATGGCCTGCTTCTTGCTGATTCTTGAACGCACAAAAGTCCCACTTGTAAGCACCTCATAATTTCATTTTCATCATCTTGATAACATGAACTTAATGCAGGATCTGTTAAAGCTATGATGTTATTCTCATTCCACAGCTTCCATGCCTGCAAAGAAAATTAAACGAACAAAATAATGAATCAAATTCTAATAACACACAGTTAAATAGATACAAAGTTCATATTGATAGACTAACAAATTTTAAAAGGCTCGAGTACTCCTCATCTTGGTGAAAACTACTGTTTCTCCTGCCACTAACAATCTCGAGTAACAAAACACCAAAGCTGAATACATCCGATTTCTCCGAGAACAGCCCTTCAAAGGCATATTCGGGGGACATATACCCACTGCATATTTTAATTAGCATTGAATACAAATCATTGTCATGATAAGCTATGGTAATGTTGTTATAATTTCAATTGACAATTGAATTTGGTCATAAAAGTAACAAGCAAATTACTTACTATGTTCCGACCACCCTTCTAGTGTTAGCATGATTATCATTGCCTTGAAAAATCTTGGCCATTCCAAAGTCAGAAATTTTGGGATTCAGCTCTTCATCCAACAGTATGTTACTTGGCTTTAGATCTCTATGAATAATCTTTAGCCTTGAATCTCTATGAAGATAAAGAAGACCTCGACCGATTCCTTCAATAATATTGAAGCGTTTTCTCCAATCCAATAACTTTTTTTTGAGTGGATCTAAATGGACAGAAAGTATTGGAAGAAGTCAAATTGATTTTGTTCCAAAACACAATAGTACTTACGTTGAGTAATTGTAGTATGAATTTACCAAAAACAAAAGCATCCAAACTCCTATTTGGTAGGTACTCATAGATCAACATCTTCTCTTCTCCATCAACACAGTAACCTAAGAGTTTTACAAGATTCCGGTGTTGGAGTTCAGAAATCACCACTACTTCATTTGTGAATTCGATTAGTCCTTGTCCAGATGCTCTTGAAAGTCTTTTTATGGCTATCACCAGTCCGTCTTCCAATTTTCCCTATGAAAAATGGTTTGAAACATCAATACTATATCCACATGACGTGTAAAATTAAGAACAGAAATAATCAACTTTACCCTGTAAACTTGACCAAATCCACCCTCCCCAAGCATAGTGTCAGAGTGGAAGTTATTTGTTGCCACTGCGAGCTTCTCAAAATTAAATAGTCGAAGTTCATGTTGTTTCAAAACTTCCCCAGGAAATTTCAGACTTTCTATCCCTTTAAATCCCTGAGAATGCATCTCGTTGCTTTTCCGTTTCCTTACTAATTATATTAAGATTCTTTTAGTTAGCCACTTAAAAACCATACCAACATCATTTTGTGAAATATATATTCACATACTGGCCTAACACATTACCTCTTTGTTTATAATTCCACATGTATAAGAAGTATGCACCAGTGGCAATGATAAATGTTCCTACAAGCACTGCAATTGTAATGACTTTTGCCAATTGTTTTCTTTCAGCTGTAAATCACAAATGTAAATATTGAAATAAGATAAACAAAATACATTACAAGTTTAGTTGTTCGGTAAGATTAAATCAATAAGAATTTCTAGGAATAACTAAAGTTTATTTTAGAAAAACATCTGCTTAAAACACTACCTAGGGCCAGCATATATATATCACAAAAGTGGACAGAAAACAGAGAAGAAACAACTTACAAAATTCAGAATTGTCCAAACGAATGTAGAGATCAGTTCCGTTGCCATTAGGGAGTTGCTGAAGGTCAATTAAGTTTCCACTCCATAGCATGCAACCAATGGCAATATCAAATGCATAAGCTGTACATGAACAATTCTTCAAGCACTGGTCCTTGCAGTTGTCTTGAGGAGCAGATGATAGTATCATAAAATCTGGCACTTTCATTGCCGTTAGTTTGATAAACGCATCATCTTTGCCAGATTCTTTAGCGGTACTTTTATTTAGTCTATCACATTGTAATGGTGTCCTCCTAACACATCCACTAATCCAATTTCCAGTATTCCATTCTTGTTTATTACTGGGCTCAAAACCTCTCAAACATCTGCATTCTGCACTAAATACACTAGAGCAGCTTCCAAATGCCCCACATGTTCCATACACTCCGCATAAGTTGGGCGCTGAACCCAGGATCTCCCATTTCTTCTTCTCACTACTCCAATATGATAGAGCCAGTTGGCCTTGCCAAGTTAGAACATATCTTGAGAACGTAAAACTACGCACAAAACCAAAAGTTCCATAAACGTTTCCTTCCTTGTTATCCACAACCATCAATCCATCAAGGTATCCAAAATTCGTTCCAAATGTTCCCAAGAATTTCTGACCATTCCATGGACCACTCCGCCAATAGGGTCGTTCTCCTTTCCATATGAAAGCTTCAGGAAAGTTTCGAGACTCCAAGCTCGCTGAAAAGCTTCCTATGGATGGATCAGAAACGCTTTTCCATGAAGTAAGTTGTGCTTTACTCTGTTGTTTTGAGCTGGCAATAAGTCTCATCTTTGGCAACATCGTATCGCAGGGATGTACGAAACTTTCCCATATTGTAGTTCCTTGATAATCTTTCAACACCAAGTTTCCAGTAGCCAAAAGTTGGGCACTTGAATTGTTGCTGACCATAGTAGTTCCGGAACTAGTAGCACTGTTTGATGAAGACCAGAGAACCTGTCCCCTTGCATCTGATAAAACAAGATTGCCATCCATGGAGATCTTTAGAATCCCATTAGAATTATCTCTGAGGGGATTGTCTCTGTTAGCAACCCAAACAACAACATTGGGAGAAAAGCTGTACCAGATTCCAAGGTAGCGATTGGTCGAATTTACTGGACTGAAGAATCCCAGTTCAAAGACACTGGGATTTGAGATTATAGTTTCAGAGCCTTTGATGGAATGGTTAAATGTAATGGTATCTGTGGCTGTGGCTGTGGCAAACTCTACAAAGAAGCAAGAATAGTAGCAGCAATGTAATAACAGTAGTAAAAGCAAAAAGTTTTTAGTCACTGCCATTGATTACTTGTGCTGGAAGGAATAGCAGCTTCTCTGTTTGTGAGAAAGATGATCAATACCATATGTTACCCATGAGCAGACGACCATTACGAGTTTCAAAATCGGTCCATTTGGATTTCTGCGTTAATAATTGGTAGTTGACGGTCATGAATGGCGTCTCATTAAGTCTAGTCTTGGACGTGACCGTTGGTTGAAAAATTATTTTAGAAGTAAACAAAACATTGAAATTAGAAAATTAGATGTTCTGCAAATATTCAAGTATAATTATAATTTTCAAAATTACATTCACGTATTTCATTTCAACCTTAAAAGTCTTATGATGTAAAATTTTCTTTATTGCGATGTGAATCTTAATAAAAGAAGCGAAAATAAATTAATTGCCATTTTGGTACAAGGGCAATATGTCTGCGCCATTGCAGTTGACTGGCAATTAGGGACATTTTTATTTAAGTAGTTAGTTGGTTTTAAAATTTACATTCAATGGTGAGTCGGAGTCACCACCTAATCAACCTGCTTATGAAGTTGGAGTTACCCCCGACTCAACCTCCCTGGTCAACCTGCTTATGAAGGTCAACAGGCTTAATTTTCTTTCTTTCTTTCTTTTACGAAAGTTTTAGATATTTAATTATTTATAATTAATTAAATATTAAAAAGGAAGGAAGGGAAATCATTAAATATCGCGGCGACAGAGAATTTTAAAAAAATCAAAAGGAAGGGAAATCATTAAACATCGTGGAGCCCACAGAGTAAAATTTAATGAAATCGATGAAGGTGGCATTCATTCAACGGAAATAATTTAAAGAAAACAAAACATTTCCAATATCGTAGGGCCCAGGGGAAGAGAAAGAAAAAGAAAAATTCGGAAGACGTGGCTTTTTGGTAAAGTGGGGGCCACGTACAAAAAAAATTAAAAAAAAAAAAGAAAGGGTGCTGATTCTCTATTGTGATTTTTACTGTTGTGTGGGAGATAAATCACAAACACGAGTTGACCAGTGATATATTTTATACCCATATATTTATATATTTATTGTGGAAGATTTTTGCAGTATTTTTTCATATTCAATTTTTTATGTGGATGCTTCTGTTTATTGCTTATATTTTTACAAGTTAGTTATTACACATATTATGTGTAAGTTGGATTTCATCAGTGGACACATTAAAAATTATTGACTCTTCTTCTTTAAACGAAAGCAATTTATATTATTTCTACAATTGAATTTTTACTAAATTCAAACGCATATTTATTATCAGTTATTGAATTTTTTCCGGATCATAGCATATATTATCTGCTTTTGAATTTTCTATCAGATTTCAATACTTAAACCTCATAAGCAGCTGGGAGAAAAATGCCCACAAATCATGCGTTGAGTGCCAACATTATTATTGTGGAGAATTGAGTACCTACAAGCAAATTATAGAGGATTTTGTTTAAAATTTCACCATGCGCACAGTCGGCAAGGATGATAAGTCTATCTACATACTTAGGCGATATTCATAAGCCCCAAAAAATTATACTTTCAATGAGAGTTGGTGCTGACCCGGACAATTTGATCAAATATTTCGGACGACCGTTGGAACTATCCGATCATGCATAATGGATGGTTTCCTAATGGACAGAGTAATTCGAGTTATGCAGCGAATGAACTCTCCCCAGTATAGCTTTTTTGGCTATTTGGAAGCATTCTTCCAATTCGGAGTTCGAACTAGATGGCTTACCAACAGGCTTGGCTAGTTAGAGTAGAGCGGACTACATAAACAAATTGATTACGTCTAATTCAAGTCATTAGTACGTGATTTGGTCAACCTGTAATCAAATTGCTTGTATAGCTCAGATAGCTTAATCACATAGGACATTTACTTAGTTTCTAAACCGAAGTTATTATCCACTTTAGAAACTAAAGGCTAACTATATGGACAAAAAATCATACATTGAATAGTATTTAATTATTCGTAATTAATTATAAGAATATAATTAATTTTGAATAATAGACATATAAAAAAATTTCTAAGGGTTACCAACTAAACCAAGACAGTCAGGATTTTCTAAATCCTCGTCTCTAAACCCTATAAATACAATATCCAACAACGATACACATATATCGCATCTCTCTTTCTCAGTCTACATTATCTCTAATGGACTATATTAATTTGAACATCGAAGGATCTTTAGACCGACAGAGTCTCATAGCCTAAAGCCGCTGACGTTTTTTTTTTTTCTTGCAAGATAATCAACGAGACTAAGGTACTAACTTCAACTGTGTAAATTTTTACATAAACACCGTTCAAATCAGCTCTATAGTGAAGGTGTAAAATATACAGTAACTTTTACATCCAATGCTTGTCAGAAAGTACATTTTACCAACAAAAAAAAATTGTCAGAAAGTATAGCTTTACTTTGACTTTCATTCATACCAACACAAAAGTCGGTGCTAAAGCGAAGTGATAATATTCAAGCTCTAATCACATCAGCAAGACTAGAATTTGCCTTTCCCACTAACTGAAATAGTTTCTTCCTCTGCATTTTAAATTTCCCAGTTGCTTCCATGCCACGATTAATGTCGGTGAATTCTGCAACCGTTCCATCAACCTCAAGGGTGAAGATTTTCAGAGTCCAAATGATCAAGAAATATCTTCACACAGTTGAAACTACCAAGTTCTACGAAACATACCTGGCGTACGTAGTAAGAGCAATACTTTGGACAAGAACACTGCCAATGGTTCGGATTCCATCAATATTCAAGTACTGCAACATCATATAATCCAAACCACGTCCCATCCATGTGTTTAAAGTTGGCTTCTCTCTAATCTCGTACTCCAAAATACTTTAGAACAAAAGCAAGGTACAGATGTTAAAAAAATTTTGACACACCAATTACCATCAAAACTTTGTTTAATGTCCATAATAAAAAAATTTCCTTCAATTTTCAAAAAGAAATTTTTAATGTGCTATGAACCTTCACAGTTCAAACTTCATATCAACCTAAGAACTAAGTGTGCCTTAAAGACACAGATGAACCCAAGAATGCTGACAATACATGAGATATAACTTTAGTCGAGCCAATAGTAAATGGTGGTTTACCAGGGAAAACTTGAAAAGAGCATCTCATATTTCCTTGAAATCTTTCAACACCAAGTTTCCAGTATCTAAAAGTTGGGCACCTGTACTTGAATTGTTGCTGGCCATAGTAGTTTCAGAAGTAGTAGTATTACTTGATGATGACCAGAGAACCTGTCCCTTTGCATCTGATAAAGGAAGATTGCAGTCCATAGAGATCTTGAGAATACCATTACAATAATCTCTGAGTGGCTTTGACTTCATGCACACTAACACAAAAGTTGATGAAGACCAAAGAAACTGTACCTACGCATTTGATAGAACAAACCTGCCATCCATGGAGATATAAACAGTCCCATTAAAATTGTCTTTGAGGGGATTGTCTCTGTTAGCAGCCCAAACGGGGACGTTAGAACAAAAGCATTTTCTATTTGTACTTTTACATTTTTACTCAATTGAGTAATCTAACTAATATTTAACAGACTTCAACTAACCTCTAAACTAATCAAATAACACATAATTCAAGAGGAAAAAACTAAAAACAAAAATATATCAAACATGCCCTAATTGAATTCTTTTCTTGAAAATTTTGACAAGGTTTATCGGCCATCAATGGCTGTTATGGAGGCATTGTTGATGGAGCATTTTCCTCCGTTTAGATGAGAGAACGAGTCTGTGTATGAACCAATATGCCTCTCAGTGAATGCAGGCTTGTTTGGAGTAGGTAAACCTATGATCTCGCTGTTGAGCATTGAAACAACACTAGGCATAGATGGCCTGCTTCTTGCTGATTCTTGAACACACAAAAGTCCCACATGTAAACACCGCATAATTTCATTTTCATCATCTCGAATACTTGAACTTAATGCAGGATCTGTTAAAGCTATGATGTTATTCTCATTCCACAGCTTCCATGCCTGCACAGAAATTAAACAAACAAAATATGAATCAAATTCTAACAACATAGTTAATTAGATACAGAGTTCATATTGATAGTAAGTAAATTAGTAATTGTCAAGTTTGATACACTAACAAATTTTAAAAGGCTTGAGGACTCCTCATCTTCGTGAAAACTACTGTTTCTCCTCCCACTAACAATCTCAAGTAACAAAACGCCGAAGCTGAATACATCCGATTTCTCCGAAAACAGCCCTTGAAAGGCATATTCAGGGGACATATACCCACTGCATATTTTAATTAGCATTGAATACAAATCATTGTTAAGATAATGTTGCAATAATTTTAATTCACAATTGAATTTGGTCATAAAAGTAACAAGCAAACTACTTACTATGTTCCGACCACCCTTCTAGTGTTAGCATGATCTTCTTTGCCTTGAAAAATCTTGGCCAATCCAAAGTCAGAAATTTTGGGATTCAGCTCTTCATCCAACAGTATGTTACTTGGCTTTAGATCTCTATGAATAATCTTTAGCCTTGAATCTCTATGAAGGTAAAGAAGACCTCGACCAATTCCTTCAATAATATTGAAGCGTTTTCCCCAATCCGATAACTCTTTTTTGAGTGGATCTAAATGCACAGTAAGTATTGGAAGAAGTGAAATTGATTTTGTTCCAAAACCCAATAGTACCTACTTTGTGTAATTGTAGTATGAACTTACCAAAAACAAAAGCATCCAAACTCCTATTTGGTAGGTACTCATAGATCAATATCTTCTCTTCTCCATCAACACAGCAACCTAAGAGTTTTACAAGATTCCGGTGCTGGAGTTCAGAAATCACCACTACTTCATTTGTGAATTCGATTAGTCCTTGTCCAGAGGCTCTTGAAAGTCTTTTTATGGCTATCTCCTGTCCGTCTTCCAATTTTCCCTATGTAAAATAGTTTGAAACATCAATACTATATCCACATGATATTATATATCCGCAAGACATGTATAAAATTAAGAACAGAAATAATCAATTTTACCCTGTAAACTTGACCAAATCCACCTTGCCCAAGTATAGTGTCAGAGTGGAAGTTATTTGTAGCCATTGCGAGCTTCTCAAAATTAAATAGTCGAAGTTCTTGTTGTTTCAAAACTTCACCAGGAAATTTCGGACTTTTTATCCCTTCAAACCCCGGAGAATGCATCTCCTTGCTTTTCTGCTTCCTTACTAATTATATTCAAGATTCTGTTAGTTACATGCTAGCTTAACAGATTACCACACCAACATCATTTAATGAAATATATATTTACATGCTAGCTTAACAGATTACCTCTTTGTTTATAATTCCGCATGTATAAGAAGTATGCACCAGTGGCAATGATAAATGTTCCAACAATCACTGCAATTGTAATGATTTTTGCCAATTGTTTTCTTTCAGCTGTAAATCAAAAATGTAAATATTGAAATAAGATAAACAAAATACACTACAAGTTTAGCTGTTAGGTAAGATAAAATCAATAAGAAATTTCTGACAGATGAACATTTCTGGGAACTAGGAATAACTAAAATTTATTTAAAAAATAAAATAAAAAGAAAAACATCTAATTAAAACACTAACTAGGGCCAATAGATATATATCACAAAAGTGGACAGAAATCAGATACGACACAACTTACAAAGTTCAGAATAGGCCAAACGAATGTAGAGATCAGTTGCGGTGCCCTGAGGGTATTGCTGAAGGTCAATTAAGTTTCCACTCCATAGCATACAACCAATACCACTATCAAATGCATAAGCTGTACATGAACAATTCTTCAAGCACTGGTCCTGGCAGTTCTCTCGAGGAGCAGATGATAATATCATGAAATCTGGCACTTTCATTGCCTTCTGTTTCATAAACCTGTCATCTTTGCCAGATTCTTTATCCCCAGTACTACTAGTAGTACTGTTATTTACTCTTTTACACTTTAATGGTGTCCTTCTAACACATCCACTAGTCCAATTTCCTTTATTCCATTCTTGTTTATTCCTGGGCTCAAATCCCCTCAAACATCTGCATTCCGCACTATACATATTAGAGCAGCTTCCAAATACCCCACAAGTTCCATACACGGCACATGATGTGGGACTGGGAACGGGATCAGAACCATGGAACTCCCAGTCCTCCTTCTCACTACTCCAATATGATAGAGCCATTTGGCCTTGCCTATTTAGAACAAATCTTGAGAAGGTAAAACTACGCCCATATTCAAAAGTTACATACACAGTTCCTTCCTTGTTATCCACCACCATCAATCCATCAAGGTATCCGAAATTTGATTCATATATTCCCAAGAAGTGCTGACCATTCCATGGACCGGTCCGCCAATAGGGTCGGTCTCCTTTCCATACGAAAGCTTCAGGAACTTCTCGAGACTCCATGCTCCCCGAAAAGCTTCCTATGGATGGATCAGAACTGCTTTTCCATGAAGTAAGTTGTACTTTACTCTGCTGTTTTGAGTTGGCAAGAAGTCTCATCTTTGGCAAAAACGTATCACAGGGATGTAGGAAACTTTCCCATGTTGTAGTTCCTTGATAATCTTTCAACACCAAGTTTCCAGTATCCAAAAATTGGGCACTTGAATTGTTGCTGATCATAGTAGTTCCGGAACTAGTAGTACTGTTTGATGAAGACCAGAGAACCTGACCCTTTGCATTTGATAAAACAAGATTGCCATCCATGGAGATCTTTAGAATCCCATTAGAATTATTTCTAAGGGGCTTGTCTCTGTTAGCAACCCAAACAACAACGTTTGGAGAGAAGCTGTACCAAATTCCAAGGTAGCGATTGGTCGAATTCACTGGACTGAAGAATCCAAGTTCAAAGACGCTGGGATTTGAGATTATAGTTTCGGAGCCTGTGATGGAATGGTTAAGTGTAATGGTATCTGTGGCTGTGGCTGTGGCAAACTCTACAAAGAAGCAAGAATAGTAGCAGCAATGTAATAACAGTAGATAAAGCAAAAAGTTTTTAGTCACTGCCATTGACTACTTGTGCTGGAAGGACTAGCAGCTTCTTTGTTTTTGAGAAAGATGATCAATACCATATGTTACCCATGAGCAGACGACCATTATTAGTTTTTATGTCGGTCCATTTGGATTTTAAGCAGACGACCATTTCTAGTTTCTAAGTCGGTCCATTTGGGTTTTTGTGTTAATAATTGGTGTTTGATGTGTTGGTTGAAGAGAACATGTCCGGTGGTCATGAATGGCGTCTCATTAATTCTAATCTTCGACGTAACCATTAGAGTTGAAAAATTATTTTAGAAATAAACACAATTTTAAAATTAGAAAATTAGATTTTCTGCAAATATTCAAGTATAATTATAATTTTCAAAATTACATTCAAGTATTTCATTTCAACCATAAAAGTCTTATGATCTGAAATTTTCTTTATTATAATGTGAATCTTTTCGTTTTGAAGAAAATTTATAAAAATAAACAAATAAATAAAAGAAGCAAAAATAAATTAATTGCCATTTTGGAACAAGGGCAATATGTCTTGGTCATTGCAGCTGCATTAACTTTTCATTAGAAATTAGGGCCATTCTCATTTGAGGAGTTAGTCCGTTCTAAAATTTATTTTCAAGTTTTTTTTTTTTAATAAAAAAACACTTTTTTTTCTTCATTTTAATAAAATAAGGGTGTTAGGCGAGTAATTTCCAGAAACAGCCCATTAACTGTTGGTTATCATGTAATACTAATAAAAATTTACACTAACGCTATGTTTTGTAAAGAACACTGCAAATTTCCACAACCAAAGAAACTGAGCAGAAATATTCTTCCATCTATAAGTTTTGGAAACATTATTTGCAATGACTGTAAGTTTAAAATTTCTCGCAAGTTTTTATAACCAAAATCATGGACATACAATGAGCAATGTCGCAGACTCACAGCAAAAGATATAATACAATTTTGAAAGGAAAAATTTCGATGATTTGATAAAAATGATCAACAAATATTTACAATGTATCAAATAGACTCGTGTGTTGAACTGAGAAACCAACTATAAAAGGAGCTATAGTGGGGTGTAAAATATACAGCAACTTTGACATCCAATTGTCACAAAGTATAGCTTTGCTTTGGCTTTCATTCACACCAACACAAAAATTGGTGCTAAAGCGAAGTGAGTGCTGATCTATGAACAATGTCATAAAGGGATAACAGAATTTCAGCACCTATCAATGCAATGATGAGCCATTCCAAGAAATCTGATTTCCTATTTTGTAGTATTTCCTGAAGGAAGCGTATATTATGCTGCCAAAAGAGAAAAACAATATGTATTTGATTAAGGTTTAGCAACTTTTATTGACAACAAGACAAATAATAAAAAAAGGAACGAAGAAAAAAATTGTTATTGAACCTCCACAAACTTCAACTTGAAATCAAGACTTGCAAATCTTTGAGTTAATTCAAATTCGTCTCTGAGATATTCCCATATCTGAGCATATTTTGCATCCTTCCAGGCAATATCTGACCTGTAAGAACCAATTGAATTCTAACGTTCTTATCTTTAAAACAATGAGAAGCAAAACCTATAAATAAATATCATTGGACGACAAAAAAACTTGAGCCTGGTTGAAAAATTAAAATGTTTGGGGTTATGTTCAATTGCAGATAAAAATGTCAATAACAAGAAAGAGATCCTTTAAAGACAGAAAATTTTTAATGTGAACGCAACCAACAAATGAAGCACAGAGAACTGAAGAAAATTGGACAATAAAAAAGGCTGGAAGCAGAAAAGTGGAACCCAAATTGAATCAGCATGCCCTACTGATCAGAGACACTTTGCCACTATTAAAGTTGCTGAATAAAATACAGAAGAATATCAACAAAAGAATTTTTAAATAAAAAGGTGTTCTAAGTTCTAACCCATTAATCCCCAAACCCCATGCAAAGCATAGGTTATTATTCTACTATCAGAAAAAACAAATAATAAGAAAAGTAAAACTACAAATACATAATATAATCTTAAACGAACTAAACAAAATCCCAAATTGAAAAAAAGCGACAATGAAAATGAAAATAATTCCTGAAGAATAGACCATTAAAATAATACCTTTCAAACAGTCCAAGCTTAAGAATCACATCCGCAAGATTAGAATTTGCCTTTCCCACTAACTGAAATAGTTTTTTCCTCTGCATTTTAAATTTTCCAGTTGCTTCCATGCCACGGTTAATGTCGGTGAATTCTGCAACCATTCCATCAACCTAAAGGGAGAAGATTTTCTGAATCTAAATGATCAAGAAATATCTTCACATAGTTAGAACTACCAAGTTTATCGTAACATACCTGGCGTACATAGTAATCAAGAGCAATACTTTGGCCAAGAACACTGCCAATGGTTCGGATTCCATCAATATTCAAGTACTGCAACATTATATAATCCAAACCACCTTCCATCCATGTGTTTAAAGTTGGCTTCTCTCTAACCTCGTACTCTAAAAGATTTTAGGAACAAAATCAAGGTACGGATGTTAACAAAAATTTTGATACACCAATTACGGTCAAGACTTTGTTTAATGTCCAGAAAAAAGGACCTTTTTTTTTCCCTTCATTTTTCAAAAAGAGATTTTTAATGTGCTATAAACTTTCAAAGTTCAAACTTCATATCAACCTAAGTAATAGGCATGCCTTAAAGACACAAATGTACCCAAGCATGCTGACAACACATGAGGTATAACTTCAGTCAAGCTAATAGTAAATGGTGGTTCAGCAATGGTCCACAAAAAGTACCAACTTAATATCCTTTTCATTAAAGAAATATCTATATGATCTATAATCAAAAACTTCATATTTAAAATAAAACTATGGGAATATCTTACCATCCTTTCTCATTTCAGGTAGCAATCCTGATGCATGCTTTTCTACAATTTTCAAATACCCATCAACCTCATGTTCACGAACATTAAATAAAACGATCGAGCCATACTGAAAAACAACCATGAAGCAGCAACCACTCCCACTTAAGGAAACCCCCAAACCCTGAAAGAAAGAAGTTGATAATGTCTTTAGTAGGGCATCAACTTATTGTAGAATATACTGGTTGACTGAGAAAATTGAGGTTGTAATGCAGAAAATCAGAAGATAAAGCCACTAAGATAAGAAAGAATACAGCTTAAAATAGGGGAAGTATTAGCCAATCTCCACCAAAATTGTTACAAGCTAATGTTTTTACTAAAGATCTACATACTAATGGCACTTGGCAGATTCTTTTGTCTAAATATAATCTTGTCAAGCTGTTTCTTATCAACAAGGTTTCCCTATGAACTTTAAGTGACTTATCAACCATCTAGATATTATTAAATTACCAACTTCAATGAGGACTTCCCTTCAATTCTCCAAGAAACACAGGCTTCAGAAATTGAAAATGTTAATACCTGTACAGGTCTTCTGACCATTGGCATTTGCATCAGAAACTAATAACAGTCAATGACTGACATATAGGATCACATCAGTCAAACAGAATTAATTGCAACAAGAGAAGATAGCTCAAAAGGCTTGATGGTCTTGCATATCAAAGACAAGAAGCCACACATCACAAGCTCTAAGACACGGTAGAAGGTGAGCCAGAAAATAACCCCCAGCATGGTTAGTTGCATACAGCATCTAGTTGCATTTTGCAATCAATATATGGTGTGATCCAAATTTTTATTAAACTTGTTAAGTAATTAGGAAGTGAAATTTTGACCAAACTGTCAAGAACAACCCATACCTCTCAATTAGTAGCGACACTTAATGGATCAGACGCTTTGAAAATGTTCAACGACTAGCCCAAAGAGTAAGTTACGGATGAAAAGTAGGGTGTGAAAAGCCTGCACATCTAGTGGTATCGAGCCATATCTTATTTGCACTTATAAGTTATTTCCTAATCTAGTGAAACTAATGTAAGACCAATGTGTAATTATATTATACCAAAAAAAAAATTTGATTTCCGACATTTTTAAGCTGATAGCATACTGTTAAAATTAATTTTGAAATGTTATTCACATCTTAGACAAAGCATATGGAAACTTTGCAAGGAGCTTCTAATTGCGACGCCATAATTGCTTCAAGCCACCAAGAACTCTTAAAAACTTTAGGATATGCTTGAGTACCGAGGATACCATTTATAAGATTATCAGGCGTCAATGCAATAAAAATGTAATTTTGCTTCATCACTAGCCCAATTGCATCAATGTAACAACTAGCAAATCCATGTATTCAAAAAGTACAGCAGTATGAACCAAACAAGCACAATTAAGTAGAATCGTAAAGCATTGCAAATCAAAAGAAAATGTGGTAAACTCACAACGGAACCAGGAAGCTCGCCGAACTTAAAAACAACATAATTAGTCATACGTGATGTTGGCGGGATAAAATTGGGCCTGTTCATTTCCACCAAGCTTCTTAAATCCACACTGCCAATGTACAAATAAGAAAGCAACTTCTAAGCAGACAATACTGACTTTTTTTAGGAATAATTCTTACAAACAATTTTTAAGAGATTAATTTGCAACAATTTTTCAATCTGTTTTCTACAACAGAAGTCCATCTCAATAAACACACTGGTTCCACCAACTCTGTTTTCTTAATTTCTAAAACATAATAGGAACAATTAAAAACACCCAAACAGCCATCAATTCGAATAACAAAAACCCAAATGGAAACGAACCTCGTAGAGAAAAAATAAGCTCTAACAGGAATAGAAGGCTTGGCATTTTCCTCCACAGTCTCATTGTTACCATCCCCGACCTCCGAGCACGAGACCGGTTCATTCCACTCCAATGTTGGCGCCGGAGAGACAGAGGAGATACACCGCACCACAAGCAAACCGAAACCGGAGCTGAAGGTTTGGCTCCTGAGACCCAGAATAGAGGAAGCCGAGGCGGTATTGGCGTGGGGAACTAGGGTTTTGGGAACAGAAAGAGAGTGAGGCTTGGGAGAGAGAGCGTGAAAATGGTGCTGAGTCAGGATTGTACGAGGTACCGAGTTGAGTGGTGGGGAAGAAGATGAGAAAGGAGCTGCGAAACGCATGGCCCTGAGGTGGGCGTCAATGGTGCGCCGCATTTTGGTTTGGGCATGAAACGAACAGCAAAAAGAGCTGGAAAACTACACCATTTAGAAGCGCCTTCTATTATTTTGCTTTCAATTTCAAGGTTTATAAAAATATTAAAATATTTATTATATATTTATTTTTATATTATTTATTTCAGATTTTCCTTGCTTTTTTTGATGTGTGCGTACAATATTCTCTGTGTGTGAGGCTGGAGCCTCTCTTACTTTTATTTGGAATTCAAAATTAGAATCCACAAGGAAAAGAAAAAAAAGAGAAAATATATATATATATATATATATAGTTTTTATTATTTGTTTGAAACTATATTATAGAATAATAGTAACAATAATAAGGAAAAAAAAGAAAAAAAAAAAGGGCTTAAGGAAATATTCAGAACCTTCTAAAACCTATGTTTAAGAAATGGCTTTTTTTTCTTTTTTTTCTTTTTTCCTTTTTTTTTTTTTTTTGCAGTCTCTAAGAAATCAAATTTGAGTGACTAAAATACCATTAGTCACTTAAAAGTGTATTATTTATAGCTTCATTTGGAGCAAAAATGAAAGAATTAGGATTTTAGCACTTGCTGACTTCTTTATAATATTTTGACACATAATAAATTAAATATCAATAATTTAATTTTAGGTGGGCTCACTATAAAGAATTATTATAAAAATGTTAAAGAAGTGCTCAAAGGATCCGGATTCAAAATGAAATTTTACATAACAAATGTATTTATCACATGTAGTATGCTAGAGCACAAAAAGCTAAATATGTGACTATAATACCATAGCTGACCAGAACTCGTTCCTCAAAAAGTTATGGTATATGATAAATTCATGATCATTTTGTGTGACTAAATTGCTTTGGAAATTATTCACCAAACCAAAATTCATTGGAAAATTGTTTGCTGGCTTATCATTCAGAACAGAATTAATATTTTATTTTTCACATATTTTTTCTGAAAAAATCATGTTTTACATTTTAGGAATCCTATACAGCAACATTTTACTTCATGATGCATGCATCTCACTCATAGTTACATTACATATAGACCTTTTTATGGTATGATTTTTTTAATAATTCTTTCTTGTTTGTTTAAAAAGAAAAAAATATTCATGTAATTTACCAGAAGAACTTTTTTCTAACTTCTCTAGGAAACAATTCACAAGAAAAATCTATTTTCCATACAACATAGAATCTAAATAATATAAAGTAACAAACTTTACCTTGTGAATGTGACAAGCAAATCTTTATATTATTATTGTTATCTGATCTTATCTTATGGGACCCGAAATATTTGTATTTTATAATTTATTTCATAAATAATAGAGTCATGAAGTAAAGCCTAGCTACAACCAATATCTACATGTTTCATTTTATAAAATAATAAAATAGATCGTCATATCATGGTTGCTTTACAGATGGTTGATGTTATTATTATTGTTGCATTGCTACTATATATATATATATAAATTTCTTCATTTCTTATTATTATGCAAAGTTCCATTAATTCTGAAAGCATGGTTAACCTAACTGGGTTTTTTACCAAGCTTGATCCAAGAGGTAATGGATGGGAAAGTTGAGGTATAAATGAGAATAAATTGCTTAAGATCAAAATTCAAATATTTCAAAAACCCAAATGGGTTGGCAGATTTGAATCATCTGAAGCCAAATCATGAGTTAGATTTGGATGGTTTTGCAAACAATAACTTGTACCCACCACACTCATTCAGCCAGTGACTAGGAAAACAACCCAATTTTCTAAAGGCAAATCCTTGTGCCCAAATCCTAATGATGAACTTCTGGTTAAGAGTCTCTTTGGGAGTTCATTGACACTTACTTTCCAGATCCATTTTATGTGGTCAGAGAACAAAAAAACAAGAAGACAGCCATCAAAATCATCTTTTACCAGACTAAGCAGTAGAAACGAAAACGAAATCGAAGGTTGATTCGGCCATCAGTTAAAGTCTGAGCATCAGAACCACCCAACAACCAATGTTCTTTGTATGTAAGCAAAGCAACTTAGAAGGGTCAAATTAAGTTTGACCCATTATGACAGATGAACAAATTTGAATAGAAGCATTCTAGTCATGGGTTGGCCAGAAGGTTTTGAATGACATTTTGACAAATTTGTCTCTGAAAACAAAATAGCTGCTTGCTGGTTTTTCACTCAAGTTGGTCTAAGAGAAATTCACTCATTCACATTCTGTATCATCAGTCAACTTTGCTCCAATAATATGTATCTCTTTAAATTATGGTCATGATTGTTATATATATGCTCTGCTAACTCAAACAAAACCTGGGTTTCTTGCAAAACAAGTCTCTTTGTTCTTGAAAGATACTAAATTCCTAAAACCAGACTTGAACGATCTTCTAGTCCTTAAAATACAAATTTCAAGAACAAATCAAATAAAGTTTTACCGCATTGAATGAAAGCCTCCAAGCTTATATATACAACAGTTACAAAGAGAAGAAGGTTACAATGAAGGAAATCCGTGCTTTGGGTATATTATGTAAGAGATACATTCAAAACAAAACAACATCTCTACACAGTTCAGAGTCTACAAGAGTAAACCGGTAGTATTTAATTAGCTATAAGCACTCTCCTGCTCACCTCGCCTTCTTAAAAGCACAAACTGATTTTTTGTTTGTACTTCACGGTGTCGGTTTTCAGCTCCTATGATTGAAATAGTGAGAGTTGTCAGCGCTAGATGTCGTGGGTGTAGAAAGGCAGAGATTGTGGACAAAATTTGCTTGGGTGTTTAATGGGAGGGCTGATGGAGCTGTAGTTGTTGTGGCAGATGAGAATCCTGATGATGCTGCAACGGGGAAAACCGGCATTGGGGTTATACGGCTGTTGTCTTGGATCTTCCATGCCCAGTTACAGAATCTCGGTGAAGGAACAGCTTCAACTCTCTTTTCTGTGGCCCTTTCCTATGTATCCAAAAGATCGAATTTTTAACATTGTTTTCTTTGCACTAAATGGAGAAAGAAATGCTTGGTGGTTAACAATGCCCCTACAAGCATCACAAGTAAAATCTTGAACTTTCAACTTTTATGAAGTGGGTCCAACTACACATGTAGGACAAATACAAAGGGACAATCAACTTGGGGCCTCCACAACAAACGTGGGAATGGGGAGCTCAATAATTGTGGGACTACTAAGCATCCCTACATATGATAACAATCAGGAGTATGAATGCTTACTAAGTGGACAGAATCTGAACTAATAATAAACAGTACGTCTTCTATGTGTAGGTTGTGAAACCCATTTCACATTGATTGGACTTTTAACAGTGAGCATAAACTACTAGTTTATGTACTTGAAATTATACTGGAAACTGTTTATATAATGAAAATCACATAACGTCTCCAAGGGATAGCTCGACTGGAAAAATCTCACACATTTCTAAGATTAGGACCTTAGTTCGATTCATTCTGTTTGCAAGCCCTTACTTTTAGAAGCTGGAATTGAGAATGAGTACCTCATGTTTTGATAAGTATGCAGGATATATCCCAGAACTCATAGCAGGTTGCTTGGATGCCACTGTTAGAACATGAGGAGGTTGTCCACCCGCATGTGTAGAAGCAGAGCTATCAATCTGAAAAAAGGGTTACCAATTATTAACCGCTATCTCCATGAACCAACAAGGACTAATACTAACCACAGCATTCTGAATGATCTCTAAATGTAAAAGGCGTTGGCTTCATACATACAGTATATACAAACACTTGAAAAGCACTGAATTTGAGCAATTTAACTACTTACAATTGATCTTCCTGATCTGTTGGGCACTTCTGCAGCTTTCCAAAGAAAATGAGAATCCTTCAAAGAGCCATTCCCTTTTGCACCATCAGATGTCACAGAAATCCCAAGGCTCAGGTCAAGATTGTGTCCACTGTCTGCAATTTGCAACAACAAAAGATTTAGTTGTGCATATTCAATAGCTTGGAAACTTGTTTTCATCCTGTATGTATAGGAAAAAAGCTCATAATGGGAAAGAGACATGGGAATCATTTAGTACCTTCTCTATTTGCATCTAAAATAATCTCCCCTTGATAAGTACTAGGCTCAAAATTGGTTACTGCTTCCCTTCCGTTACATTTTATGGCCGCCTTGTCATAGGCCCTGAATTTATAAAGGAAAAAAAAAAAGGAAAAAAGAAAAAAAAAAAGACAATACATAAACATCTTTGTCGCCTTAAACCCCACCAAGAATCAGATTTGTAGAACATAAAAAAATTTAAGTCCAAGACAATGAAATTCTTCGTGATCATAACGACCTTGCAGCTTCTACTTCGTTGTCGAATAACCCAAGATACATATACCTGCAAAGAAGCATCATGATTTCATACATACAAAAGGGTACTTCCTATTCATTTTCTTGTTCTTCATATCCATATATATTAGAGTTTTTATCTCCATTAAAGTAAAGCACAAAGTTAAAGTTCTTAGGTCACAAAGTTATATGATAAAATATAACACAAACTTTAAAAAAATATAGCTCAAGTTATGGAGGGTGGTTCTCACTTCTTCCCAAGGAATTGTCCCATTCTAGCTTCCCATCTCCCACATTTGTGCATAGTTACACCCCTATATTTTGAGCTTCCCCGGGAGAATCCGGTGCTCTGTCGACGTAGTATGTGCACGAATTCTTCTTTATTTAGATTCTTCATCTGATAATCATAAATAAAAACAGCATAAAATTAGCCACAGAGAACCCAAACTTCTCAAGAATTGCATAAACCAAAAAAAAAGTTGCATTTCAAACCCACTTGCTTCATATCTTCCTCATAATCGCTTACGGTAAAATTGATATCAGCATCAACTCCTCTGAACTTAATTGCAGCCCGATCATATGCTCTAAAAATCACAAAATTAACCCAAGTTAGCTTGATTTAGCTAAGCATAATTAGAACATGTTTATTAAGAAAAGCATGTTGTTTAATTGACTCACCTAGCTGCAGCATGAGCAGTGTCAAATCCACCTACAAAACCAAGCAATAACAAGGATTTTAATTAGTTACAAGCCCTCGAAACTATGAAATTCTCTTCTGAATTTGAATTTCTTGAATATTTCACTACGCACCTAAATACACTTGCTTCCCACAGTCCCTGAAGACCAAAAAAAAAATTAGAAAGACCAATTAGTAGTTAAACAAGATTATAGTGATATTAAAAAAAAGGTTGAAAAGTGCTTATTAAGGAAGGATCATCATCACTGTCATTGCACGCAATCACACCCACCATATATGCGATTCCCACCGGCCGGTCCTCCGGTAGAACGTAACGCCACGGTACTGTGAGCTCCGGGACCTCGGCCCTCGCCTGCTTTTTCTCACCGGCGGCTGCTGCTGTTGCTTCTGCTGCATAAGTTTCAGCTCGGCTTGCCCGCCGGCCGAGTTTGCAAACGACAAGTTCAGCCACTGAGGCCTGGACGACGACGATAATCCCAACCCGAAATCTGCTTCCTGAACTCCTTTGTCTCTGGTCACCGGAAAAAGTGACCTACCGACGAATTCCGTTGATGGGTTTTCTTCTTTGACGGCGCCGATAGTACCGTCGAGTACTAGTTCACGTTTCTTTAAGATATCGAAGATGAATGCGGAGGTAGTGTTGGAATTAGAGTCTTCGTCTTTGGCGTTGTTGTTGCTTGGAGTTGGAGCTTCTTCGGCATTGACGACGGAGGAGTTGGAGGTCCCAGAATCTTCCATTTGGGTTCCGAAACCTTGTGAGTGCTTCTCAACCTCCATTACCATCTCCATCTCATCACAGCTGGTTGAATCACTAGAAACGATATCAACGTTAAGATCCAACATATTCACTATTTGTATTTTTTTTTTTTTTCTCTCCCTCTGTTCTCTGCTATTGATCTTCAACGCTGAAGAGCGGGTTTTACTTAACCCAGAATCTCTGATGCGCAAAAACCCAGTTGCATAACCGAACTATTTCACACAAAAAAAATAAAAATAGAAAACTCGGAACCCAAACAGCTGGTGTGTAAAACCGAGGAACACAGATAGAATTCTTCGATGAAGACTGAAAACAATACAAGCCTGACAAAAAATCTCAGTGAAAGAGCATTCCGAGAGAGAGAAATGTCCGTGAAGGTGGTAATAAAGAAAACACAAAACAATAAAACGAAAACGGGCAGAGAGTTTTGAGGGTCAGTATATATAAAATAAAAAGAATGGGATCAGAGGGAGAAAAACGCCTGCAGAGGAACAGAAATAGATGACAGATGGAGAGGAAGAGAAAGGGTATGGTAATGGTGGTGAGGATGAGAGAGGGGTATGAAACTGGTTATATGTGAGGAAGCGAAGGCTAAAAAGAAAGAGATGGAGACGTGTTAGCTTTGACAGAATGACTGTTACACACACTCACACTTGCCCTTCTTTCTTACACTTCTCGTATTTTTCACCGTCTCACTCCCCACATGTTGTTTTTATTCTTTATTAACAAAATTCACTCATATTATATGAAAGCTAATTTTATAACCTAAAATAGAATGTAGAATAGGCTAATAATTCACCTGGAGTTCATTAAAAAATATATAAATAATAAATGTTAAATTTATTTTTTGTTATACATATTTAATAATTTATCATCTATGTGTAACTCCGTCTATATATAAATTATATAATTCTGGAGATTAATTTCTTATATATTCTTAAATATTTAAAATTATATCCTTAATCACAACTATTGAATTATCCACTTGAACTGGACTTTACCATTTTCAGATCATCCTAATAGATGGACTATATTAGAAATAATTTATTAAAGCCTTTTTTTTTTTCTTTTTTTGCTATTTTATCAAAGTAAATCTCTGCAGCTAATGCAGGTGGATTGGTGCATCATGGGACTTAATTAAGTGATTTAAGAACAGGGTAGATTTTTTTATAGGTAATTTTGGATACATCAGTATCCATGATTAATAAAACTCAAAAGCATTGTTTACTTGTCATTAATAATGGTTGTGGATGGATAATTTAACTATTTATTTAGGGATAAAGTTTTGGTTTTTCGTTATTTTAAATATCAATTAGAGTCTATTAGTGATGTCTCTTCATTAGTATAAATATGGAAGAAGAAAAAAAAGCAAAAATATTAAATTACAAATCATATCAACATTAATTTTTAAATTAAATAAATTATCTTAAAACCGTAAAGAACAAAAATTAAAAACCAAAAACTAAAAGCATAAAAATTATCCAACGGACCCATAGCTAGTAAGTAACACATAAATAAATAATGAGAATTTACAATTATAGGTAGTTTGTGAATAATGACAAATAATATACTATTATTAATATATGCTTTTAAAAGGTCAATTTTTCACTTCTAGTTGGTTACTAAGAAAGTAAGATACGTTTTAGTTATTAAACAGTAATTAGAACAAATTAAAAGCGGTTAATTTTTATATTTTTTTATTTTATGTTTTTAATTATGGATAGCTGGCTGGCCGCATTCAACAACGTATATATTGGACGGTTAGTCAGCCACCAATATGCGCGTGTGTGTGTGTGTGCGCGGGCGCGCGCGTGTGAATTTTCAGTTTATAAAAAATCAAAATAAAAATAATAAAATATAATAAAAGGGGATGATTTTTTTTCATTGAGGCAATCAACGTGGCAAAGCTTGATAGGACAGATAACTGCAAAGATGGACGGAGATATATCACATATAGGCTGATTCCAAATAATGCTGGACAACGTTGACCATACCTTAAATAGGCCCTTTTTATAAAAATTCATGAATATATGAATTGGACCACCAAACTATATTAATAAATTTTTTATTTTTTTTTTTGGTCCTCTTTATTTTCATTTAATCGAACAGTTGGGATATGGGATAGAGGATCATTGAAGTTGGGTGTATCACAAAAACAAGAACCCATCAAGACGTGGCCAAAAACCACTACTTGTCTCATAGAAATTTATTTGTTATATGAGAAAATATAAAAACTTATATAAATATTTTATCTTTGTTTTTTAGGAGTCATATATCCAGATTAGTTTCAGCAAATCTCGTCTAATTAATTAGTCAATGTGTAATAAATTCTAAAGTATTATTGATAAGGAAATAGTGCACCCCTCTTTCCCAACTGGGCTAGTCCCTTATCTAGCTAGTTGTAATAAAATTATCAATTTCTTCCATAAAATCCACTATTTTTTTTCTTGTTTTTTTGCTGACTTAGAAAAAATTACAACACATCCATCTCCAATTTGTGCTTTGAATATGAGAATATCATGGATTTATATATATATATATATATTTGTGAAAAAGTAAAATTTATAATGATGTGCTAGTTTTAGTGGAGTTGGCAATTTATCATCATGTTTATAATATTTTTATTATTATTATAGGACTTTCCATTTATGGAGAAGCAGGCCATTACATCATTTTATAATGTGACCATTCATGTCCCTCTTTTTTATCGTATATTATAGTGAGTGCATAATGAAAAAGCAAATTTAGTAAGATTATTGACCACTCTCTATTTGTTTGTCGTCGAGTATGTAGCACAATTTTATAACTATTGGAGGATATGACTAATTGTACTTTATATTAATTTTTTTTTTTTTTTATCTTTATGTTGTCGCATGTTTGTGTTAAAATTAAAATAGAGGTTATAATATTTAGTACTTTAGCTTAGTAAGTTAAAAAAAATATACGATTATGTCACAAATTCATTTTAAATTTCAAAAAGCACCCATATACTTTCCTTATAGTCTCAATTTATTCCATGTTACATGTTTTTCATGCAATCTCACCCTTGTACACATAATTTTAATCATAAAACATGAAAGTCTTATGTTATAAAAAGGCCAAATAATGGCTCTGTAAAAGCACGATGATGTCATATGATTTGATAATATCCATTCGACATTTAACTTTTTTAAGTTAATTTATTTGACAAAAAAAAAAAAACTAGTACACATACATATAAGCCCGTTTGAGATTTTACTAAAGTCCAGGGACTAAATTGCATTAAAAAAAACAAAGGTACAAGGGGTGCTTTTAAAATATTTCATTTGGATAAATTATAACAACTCAAAATTTACTTCAATTGGAAATTACAAGTACAATATATATATATATATATGTGTGTGTGTGTGTGTATGTTTAAAGAAAGAAAAAAATACAGGCTTAAACAATGACAGGGGGGAGAAAAAGTAGAAGAAACGGACAAGGAAGGGTCATTTATACGGATTTGTCCTTTCCTTAAAAAAAATGACTGACGTGTCCTTGACGGTTTGCTAAAGGAAAGCGGGTCTTCTCCTGTACTTTTCACAGACCACAATTTTGGGTCCAACTTTGATTCCCGAAGATACCTAATTACTACTTACTCTGTAGATTTACACAGTTACGTGACGTGGGTATTACGGAATAGTTTATTTCATATTTATTATATTTTTTTAAAAAAAAATTAAATTTAAATGAATTAATCAAATAACCAAACGTAAATTGCAATAATACTTAACCCTTGTACTTTGTAATCATTCTGTTGGTCCTGGTCTCTTTCTCCCTCTTAATTTTTATTTTTTTATTTTTAAATATAAAAGTCGCTGTATAAAGTACTCATTTTGATTTTAGGCTCTCTTCTAGATATAAAAGTCGACATCTATTTAATTACCCTAAAAAATAAAAATATATGTATTTATTTTCTACCAGTTTGATAGTTATATTTTCTAGAAATACATAATTTATTATAAGATATAATTACAAGCATAACTAATAATAAAAACTACTTGTTACAAAAGTTAAAATAAAACAATAAAATTATGCAGTATGGGATTTAATCCTCTTTTTTTTATTTATTTGTTACTATTAAAGTAAATTTGTACCCTAATTTTTTCTTTTGTTAGTTAGAAGGGTGTATTCAATATTAATTTTTATAGACATTTGTATATTTTTTTATAAATAGCTAATTAATCCATAGAAATATTAAGTGTGCAAAAATATTTCTGTGATTTTATTTTAAAGAAATTTAAGATAAAATTTATAAAAAAAAATTATTAAAATCTATTTATTTTAAAATTTATGAACATTTTAAATATGTGTAGACTTTTGTAGAGTTCTAAATATCTTAATTAAACACCTCATAATTTTTAATAATTTTACGACTTTATAAAATTTTTAAAAAATATTAATTAAATATGTTTAAATTTTAAATTTTAATAGAGTTTTTAAACGTTTAAATTGAATATATTAATTTAATTTTCTTGGATAACTTTTGACTTTTAATTACATGCACATGTAAAATTTACCTTTTGGTAAAACTGCAACAGCGTGAAACTGGCACTAAAACTACATAATCAATGTACCTAATCTTTAGGTACGTAAGTCAACCAAACAAGAAGTACCGGATCTTTAGATCTTCAAGCCATTTGATTTTCTTTTTCTTTTTTCAATGGCTGTGATTAATTTTGTCGGTCGGCTTGAATTAGTTTGGGGGAAGTCAAGTTTGGGTGCGAACGGGTGTAGGTTAGTTTAGTGTACTCCCCTTTTATTCCTGATTAGATAGGAGAGCGAATCAAGTGTTTTGATTTGGTTCCGCTGGGTAGAGAGAGAGAGAGAGAGACTGTTTGTTGCCTCTTCTTTTGTTCCAAAAGACAGGATGGGATGCTCAATCTGCCATCTTGGACCACAGCGTTCATTTCGTCGTTGTCGCTTTTACATTCTTGACCCTCACTGTGATGTGAAATTACACTTCGACCACACCACCTCGGTGTAGATTTTTTTTTTTTTTTTTTTTGACTTTTGCGGCATTGATCCCTAAATAATTACCTAAATTGACTATTTGTTAAATCTTAGGTTATGTAAATGAAAATTAAATGATTTTTTAATTTAGCTTCGGTTGTATTTATAAATTTTCCCTATAAAAATATAGGACATGGCTTTTTATTTGATTTTCTTATTAAAAATTAAATTATCTAGAATTATTTTTTCTAAAAAGAAATAGATAAAACATTTGAATATGTTAGATTTTTTTTTTGGTTAAAAAATGGAATCTTCTCTTCCTAATATTAGTACTTTTTTAATAATTTATTTAATTAAAATATGATATATACTAAATAAGATTATATATATCTTGTCACCTTTCTTTTTAGAGGCATTAACAGGCTAACATAAATCATAATTATTGTCATGATTATATATATATATATATATATTATACATAATCATTATTGTTATGGGTGGGAATGTAATTTTGACTAACTAGTAATCTAGTACTATCTTCTTTAGCAAATCCCACCCCCAAAGATAGAGTCAAAATAGGACAGCAATGAAACCTTTGCACTATTTTGAAACTTGGGATTAGCGACTCTTTTGGTAATATACATAGTATACACCTCCTACATTATTTATTTTTTTCTTTTTAAGGACATGGCTTTTTATGGTATCCAAAACCCCCCAGAAAAAAAGGCACATGTGTTTCACCTTATTAGTTAATCTAATAATTGTTGAAACCTTATCAAATTGTAATAAATTTTCCATAAAAAGAAAAAAAAATAAAAATAAAAAATCTATAACCACAAAAAATATGGACCAAGAAAAGGCTAGATGTTGAACTATGGTTAGGTGATAAATAAGACCTTGAAGTGGTGGGGGACATGACAGTGCTAAATTGGGTGAGTTTTAATAAAGTCAAAATGTGGGCCGAATTCATATAATAGAACAAGAAATCAAATTCACATATTTATTACTCCTTTTAAATTGAAAACGTTTTTCATTTTTCGGGCGTTGCTATGTACTTGTGACAATTCATTGAATTGCTGTTCCACCTTCCCAAGACAATATCAGAGTTTTTTTTTCTTATTTTTAAGCATGAAATGTTATGTTTATAATTGAGACTGAATGTGAAAAAAATATAAATTTTTGCACCAATAAGTATTAATGATAACTCAAAAAAAAAACCCATTAAATTAATTGCTAAATTTTTGTAAAATAAAATAAATAAGCATATGAAGTGGTTGGCGGCTCAGCTCAAAAATATTTTTATTATTGGCTATAAGTAGAGCTATTTAAAAAAAAAAAAACATTGCCTCGCTTATTGAAGGGTATTATTGGAAATGAAAATAGAGAAATCAATAATTTCAAAAGGATATTTCAGTAATTTTAGGAAGATGGAGCCAACTTCCAATCAAGTGGGCTGAGAGAGAGAGAAACCTTAATGGAGACAGAGGGGTCTTGTCAGTTGTCAGTTGCTGGATCCAATCAAATTCCACCTACAAAGATATAAAAATAAATAAATAAAAAGCAGTCCAGAAAGACGATGAAAAGAATCAGAGCCGTTCATATTCCCCCATTTAAAAAACAAGCTTCGATCGGTGAGAAATGGGACAGAAAGAAGCAAGAACCAGAATCATTTTCATGCCCACCCACGTAGGAACCTTTCCTCTTATGGTAATCCATCTCTTCCTTAAATACTTATATATACATATATATATATATATAGATATATAATCGCCCACTTTATTTGATTCCTTTCCTTGTTTAAGATAAGCCGGCCCCACCTGATTTTGACCATTTTATTCCCTAATTAACTATTTTTAGTAAATCCAACATTTCCAATCACCCTTTTACTTTGCACTTGCTAATTCATTATTTTATGTTTTTATTTTATTTAATTGTCAATAATAAAACGGCGATAATTTATTTTTTTTCTATAAAATTATTAAATCAGTGATGAATATTATTTTCTATGTAAAGTTTTAATATAAGTTTTGGCCAATAATATTTTTGGGTAGTTGTAAAAGCGTAGCATATTAATTAAAAAAATAATAAAAATAAAAAGGAAATAGAAAGAAAATGTGTACGAAAAGAAAAAGTCAAAGAAAAAATAAAAGGGGAAATTGTCCGCTCAATTACAACTGCGCCAATGCCAAGATGAGATCGTCCCACTTCCTTCGATCCACAAAGCTCCAATCATCGACCGCCACGTACACGTCACGGAAAACTTTCTTCCTTACAAAAGGATAAGGAATGCTTGGTCGTCGAAGGAAAGCGCTGCAAAGTCTTAGTTTATAAGCTCCACGCTCAGAATCAGCGCGTGTGGTTTCGACGAGGGCCATTTGTTTCTGAAAGTTTGGTGGCGTGAAACACACGAGCTCAGCTGGGAGAGGGAAAGCGTGTATACGTACGTCACTGCTTAATTCAGAATGGTGGGTGCAAATAAGAAAAAGTTGCTAAAATTAGACATTATTTATTTTTTAGAAAAAATTAAGATTTTTTTTTCAATGCAATAATTTATTTATTTTATTCGATGGGCGTCGTTGTCTATCAATTTTGTATGCGAAACATGCGAGACTAAAATATTAAAGATATCATCGAAAACAAGATCATGACAGATTAATATTTTTTTTTGTACTTTTAATTAATTTTTTTTTTCTTTCGAGAATATTTTGGAGGCAAGCATGCACATGTTTGCCCAAATAAAGAAAAGAACATAGAATATATTTATTGAAAGGTGAATATTAATTTGTGGTAAATTTTCTAGTCTACGATGAATTAGTCCAAGCTGAGATTTTTTTCTTTTTGGTTGGGCAAAGTTTAGTACCCAATAATTCATTACTAAAAATGTCAAATCAAATTTATAATTATTGGCGCATTGAGGTTTACTTGAGGTTCTTTCAAAAGTACTAAGAATTATAGTTCAACTTGTCAAACTTCCATACATAAAAAGTCTTCATTTCAATAAATTGTTATATAAATGAAGTATATGTGATTGTTCAACCACTTAGAGGCACGAAGTAATGAGAACCATCCACATTAATGATTTGATTAAATCTCAAACAATTAGGTTAACATTCTACTATTTAAAAAAAAAAAAAAAAATCTTATATAAAAAGGTACAATATCAACCTTTCTATATGTGATTCAACTAAGCAACTTATCACCTATAAAAAGGTTAGGCTAATTGTTAAGGGGGGGAAGATGCTCCTTTTTCTTCATCAGTCAGATCCAATTCAATTCATATGAGTAGTACTCTATAAGTTTAATAACTATTAAATATACCAAGTCGAACACCTCGACTGTTAAAAAAAAAAACTTATCAAATCAACTATTAAATTACTATTTAATAATTAACACTTAGAAAGAAAAATGAAAGAATTAAATTTTTATATAATATATATTTGATATATTTTCATAACCTTGGACAAATTCTTGGACAAGAATTCAAACTCAGAGAATTTTCCTCCTCCCATATACATCAAGATAATAAGTATATATATATGTGTGTGTATATATATATATATATATATATATATATATATATATATATATATTACCCTCCTAGATTAATAACTAATATAAAAAAATTGATGATTGAATTTTGGAATTTAGTAGTTTATTATGGAGTGATGGGGAAGAGAACTATTATTGGATTAAAATAATAATAATAATAACAAAAAGTTGAGGTTGTTGGGCAAGTGGGAAAAATAAAAAATAAAAAAATTAAATAAATGGGGACAGGAAATGGGAAAGGTAGATAAGAATAATAATTGGTGTGAGTGTGTGTGTAGTGTACTTTGTCGGCAGGGGTACGAGGTTTTAAAGCCTCTTGGGTGACGTGGTCGCTTCCCCTCCTTTCATACTAATGTTTTCGTTCCTGTTCCCCATTCTTTGCCCACACTTTTTGCCCTTATTTACTATATTTGTCCCTCCCCAGTTTTTTATGCACGTGCTGTTCCAGCTTCCAGCCGTACACGTGTACTGCGGTTTTTGTTGGTGGTTGTCGTGGACAAGTGGGTCCAATCATTCATTGCACCACCTAAAATTGTACATTTTTAAGATTACCCTTTCGTTGGAAGACTAATTTCTTTTTTTGGATTTTCAATTTTTTTTTCCTTCTAAATTTTCAATATTGTATTATGCTTCAAAAAGAAAATTTAAGAAAAAGAAAATTTAGGAAAATTAAAAAGTTAAAATTCTTCTAACTTAGTACTTAGCTTGAGTTTGAATTTTATATGATTTTTTATTACATGCAAAGTTACAAAGATTGCTTGTCCTAAAGTGCTAGAGTAGCTGTCCTACAGTGTTAGGCATAATATAATAAAAATATTCAAAGCTTTAAAGTAAAGCGACCCTATTGTAAAACCAGGAATATACTATTTATATATGCCAAAATGGGTTTTTGTCAGTCATATATATATATATATATATATTATATATAATCACTTTTTATATAATATGAAGTTGCATGAATTTTTAAGATTTGGTTATTATATTATTCTCCCCGAATGTGGAAGCAAATGTGTCATAGGGGACAAGTTTTATGAATGATTAAGATGGATTTAGTAGTACTAAATTACTAATTTATTCAAAAGAAATTAGATAAAATAATTACTTAATTTCGTTTGACATCATGCATGACGTCATCTCATTTGTTTTATTTTTATATAAAAAAATTTGTTTCTATAATTTTAGATTTAATCCTGTCAAGATCTTATATTAGTACATGGTATAGTGTGCTAATAATTACAAGTCAAAGCCCATACTTAGTACCATCTATTATTATTAAAAAGAGGTAAAAAAAAATAATTTAAAATTAAAATTTAAAGGTTGTCTGAATACAACCCATTTGACATTGGAATACGTTGAGAAACATGAAAAAAATAATCAATTTGGGTTTGGAATCCTTTTCATTAAAATTTGTCTGGAATCTTTTTGTCAATTTTTTTTTTTTTACCGAATTTTAATTACTTATAATTACAATTAGCCAGATGCTTTTATTTATGTGTGAGCAGAGTACAATGCAAGGAAGACCCTACCAAATAATAATAAATAATAGCATTTTATATCTAAATTAATTTGCTAAAACTCATTGCACTTTATATATAGATATATGTTTAATTTGTAGGGTTTTGTTATAATTTCAAATATATATCCTAATGGGTACGTATATGGGAAGAAAAAAAAAATCAATTATTTAGCTTAACCTCACAAAACTTTGTAGTTAAGAACGTGAAGAAATTAATTAAACAATAAAATAAAATAAAATCTTTGACTTTTATGTTCTGATTTCTTATCAATTAATAAATAAAATCGCTTTAAATGGATTGTGTAAAGCTATAAAATTCCTTTGAATTAGATACTTTGCTTATTTAGGTTTCTAATTAAGGTGGCGAAATTAAGAAAAAGATGTAGGGTTAGTTATAGTGTGTATGATTTACGTCCATAAAATTAAGCTTTAATAATTATGTGATACATTACTTGTCGTGGGTCACATGCAGGAAAAAGAAAGGGTGATAAATCCATCTTCTAGTACCTAGTAAAGTGGGTCCCAAGAGTTGAGGTGTCAAAAACTTTGCAAAAGAGAGGGTGAGAAATGTGGGTCACCACCTGTTCCATTTTTGGCACGCAACTTTGAGCTGTAAAATTAGAAGAATAATATGCTCTCTTCCTCCCGATGATGTTTTTTGGCAACCAACACTGTGAGGAACCAAATTCCCAACAATAAAATTTTATTTTCTTTATTTTTTTTCTTTTTTTTTTTCTGAAAGGAAAATTTTGACCCACTTGCGCAATTCCATCTCCAACGTATAATGGGCATATAGATATAGATATTAATTGGAAGCCCATACTTTTATTTTCTATAGGAATATTTTTCCCTTTTTTTTTTTTTTTAATCTTATAAGCAAAAAGAAAAAAAAGATTAAAATAACGTTTACGGTCTGAATAATGTACAGAAATTTTCTTAGTGTTTGTAACTTATTTTCAAAGAGACACCACCGACCCTTTTGAAAACTGAAAAAGTTAAAAGTACGTACTTGGACCTTTTGTTTGTAATTAGTTGCCGTACAAGGTAAAAGAATGGTTCTTTTACAAGGTTTTGAAAATGGCTGCGCTTTCTGGTGAAAAAACATCCACTACGATTTTGAGAGTTTCCTAAGGCAATCTTGTAACCTTGGGCGCCGTCAATCCACATTTTGTGGTACAATTGAAAATCAGACAAAGTCTGAGAATAAATTTGTAGAAATATAAAGAAATGGTTCGGGATTTGGTATCTAATGCCCAATTAGTTTAGCCCAGCACCAAAAGAGCAAGGAATGCTAATAAATATTATAGTATTTAAGTGGACCCAGCCAATCCTATACCCAAAAGAAAAACCTTTTTTTTATTATTATTTTCCCTAAATTATGAAAATTACGTACATAAATAAACAGTCATATTGATATAAACGTTACATTGTTTGATTCAGTTCCATATGGAATATTGGACTTCAAGAGAAACTTGTTCAGATTATAGTTTACTTTTTAAGAGTAGAGATGAGACGAGCCTTATTAAATAATTCACAATACAAACTTTGCCTGCAATTTAACATTTGTTTCATTTTGAACATTGCCTTTAAAAAACTGCAATGGACCCAAGTGTTAGCAGCGAGCGTCCCCAACAAACATTGGTTCACTCGGAGGGTTGTCACAGAGCTCCCTGGGCTATTTACATGTCTTGTTAAAAGCAAACCCATCAGAACTGTCTGAAACGATACAAAAGAAGGGCAAGCATGGTTGCAAAGCTTTACACAAAGCTATCATACATGAATCTGTCAAATAAGGTTACCCACTCTAGTTATTGTCTAAGCAAAGACAATTCACGTACAAACTACACAGAATAATAACATATGAGAAACGACGATATCAACCTCAAAAAAGATGGAAAACGAAAACCCAAAGCACATTTTTCATTAAATTATCTTCTTCCTATTGGCAGGTACACACAGGCAGGGCAACTAAATCCTTGTTACTGCAGCTATGCGGCAGGTGTATTCCCAGATCAGCGCATCAAAATGTGTATCGATCATCTTGGTCAAACAATCTCCTGTATAAATTTACTCCCCATAACCACTACTTTCTTTTGACAAGATAAGAAAGATTCACCTTGCCAATATATGGAGGGAAACGGGTCCATGGTAATCACGCAAGAAGGCGCTTCTTCACAGTTGGATAGGAACATCTTTGTATCCATAGTTGATCTTAAAATATTATGCATGGATCACTTCAAAAAGTGAACCATATTTGCAAGGGTGGTACGTCATCCATTGGCTTTCTGGAATTGCATTATCAAAAGTATTCTCACTTTTTTCGGCTGTAATAAACTCCACCACCAGAATAATTATGATGCCGATGACGTGTTCCACCCCTTCCGCTGCTTCCTTCCCAAGTGTTGCCACGGGTGACAATTCTATTGCCATGGCTTTGCATATAGTTCAAAGTTTGGGTTCCCAGTCCATTGAGTTCCTCCTCTTCTCTATCATTATATTCCAAGACCAGCCTCTTGATATCTTGTTTCTCTTCAAGCTCAGCTGCTTCCTTTTGTTTCGTGCTTTGCACAAGCAAGCAATCCCGAGGGATGGACATCTGCTTCGTTTGTTGCTTGTTCCCACGCTTCACAAGAACTTTTACCTGGATCTCCTTGCTTCCACCAGCATCCTCATCCATGGCCTCGTCACCACTTTCCCCTCCAGCCCCCCTTCCATGATGATCCCTGGTGGACCCCTCAAACACATTCATTGGAATCATCATATTTAATGTAGGTCGGCCACGCAGCTCAAGCCTGCGCTGCTCCATGCTCTCCTGCATTTAGAATTTAAATCATGGATGTTAAAACTGTCATCTAATTTGACTCTTCTACACAAAAACAATACCAGTTAAATAGATTGCATCAATGCCTTTTTCATGAATCAAAATCTAGCAATAACTGACAATGCTGAACAAACCACATAAGAGGCACCGGCCAATATTAACAAAAACAAAAATAATCTAAAAACCTTGCCTGCAAAACAGCCCTGAGCTCCTGCTCAAAACTTGCTTCTTCCTGAGGATCAACCTCTGTCACCTTCTGTCTGACACGGACTTCATCATCCTCATCAGAAGCAAGTCCACCCCCATCATCATCATCCTCCTCCTCCTCACTGTCGTCATCATGATTCTCTTCATCCAACTCTTCTTCATCCTGTCCCTCCGGATCAATAGTACCGCTCCCTGAATCACTGTCACTGTCTCCAAGGTCATCATATACTCTCCCATTTTCAGTGCCATTCATGGCACTCTGTCCATTTACTGAAATAGCGTTGGAAGAACCCCTGCTTGAAGGCATTTCAGTGTCAGAGTGCTTCTCACTATTTGCCTTGTCAGTCGAGATGGTACGTTCATGCTCCTCAAGTTCTACCAGAGCTGCATTTACTTCTTCGATGGTTGAGTATCGAGTCATGTTGGAGCGTAAATCCGCAAATAAGTCCTGAGAATGAATTCTTCAAGGCATAAGCTCTCCCCACTAAACAAAGGGTGATAAATATATCATGAATGCATTACTCTTACGTATCTTTTTGTTGGTTATACACAGTTGGGTCCACCTCTTAGTAGTTTAAGCCATTAAAACTGATGGTCACTTAATATGATATCAAAACCTTGGTTCTTTGTGTTTAAAGTTCTATTCTACTGATCCCTATGGTACTATATCATCTATGCACAAGTACACCCACATTTTACATCCAATTATTGGGTGGGCTTACATGTGATACAAAATGTTAGTGCATGCTGTGCTAGCTCGATACACAGTACATAGCATCCTCTTTTTATATATTAAAATTATTGCAAGTAATGGTAACTTAAAACATTACTTTTAGTGCTAAATTCTTGGAATAGAATATGAAAATAAAAATGTTATAATACCATAGAGGAACAGGTTTCATATTATAATAGTCAATTCGTTTACAGATCTAAAGCTTGATTTTCCTCATTGCTTTCAGGCCTTCACTCCAGTTATAGGAAGGGGACTGGAGTTAATAACAGGAATACTATAACAACAAGAGCTATGACGACAACTATAATTGACATCAATAAAAATCGAAGATAATCTTCAAAGAACAGTACAGCATGCAACTTCAGTAAGCAAAGGTTGCTTAGCCCTCCATTTCACAGGTAATAGTCAATGTCCTAACCAAGTTCTACCTCAATTACACATAATCGAACCAAGTGCTTCCCTAATCTATTTTATTGGTCCTAAAATTCACAAATTTCTAAACCATAGTTCTTTAGCTCCTGATTATTTTGAAGAGTTAGCAATACTATAGGCATTGATAGAAATTGTATGACTTAAATCCTCTCATATACCTTAATTACATAAGATGGACTTTTAATAAGACAGATATCAGAACTAGAAAGAATCACTAGAAAGAATTAGTGTATCTTTATGAAAACTAAAAAGAATTAGAGTATCTTTATGATGCATGTTCATTAATTAATTTTTCCAATTGAAAAGAAACCACTCTTGCATCTAATATAGCTCTTTACACTCAAACACAAATCCTGTAACCCCTTCCAGCTACAACTATCTAACACCAAAGCTTGTAACTTCAGAATATCTGATTCTATGCTGCATGATTAGCTCACTACACTCTTTTAAAGTGTTACGAACCACATCAACTACCTCTATCTTACCTGTAGTTCAGAATTTCTTATCCTGTTATATACACATGGTACCATTAGTTAACTCGCTTCTTTAAATTAAAAGCACTATTATCACTTTCCTCAACCTATTAGAATAACCTACGAAATTTTCACCTTAAAAAGGTTAATGAATTTTATTATTGTTTAGAAAAATAAAATAAAATAAACAGAAAAATTAGGGCTTGTTTGATAACACAACTGTTTTTTGTTTTTGTTTTTAGTTTTTTCCTCTTGAGTTGTGTAATTTGGTTAGTTTAAAGGTTGATTAGGGTTTGTTAAATGTTAATTATACTAAAAATATGAAGAAAAATAAAAAACACAAAACTGAAATGAAAACACTTTAAAGGTGTTTTCATTTTCTGTTATTGTTTTTACATTTTACTTAATAAAATAGTCTAACTAACATTTAATAAACTCCAACTAACCTTTTAACTAACTAAATTACACATAATTTAAGAGGAAAAAACTAGAAACTAAAAAGAAAAACAAAAAACAGTTGTGTTATCAAACATAACCATAGTTATCCTCATTTACATGCCATGACCAATAAGGGAAATAAGTTGAGCTAACCTGTAAGTCAAATTCAATATCTAGCGGTAGTGCCCCTTTGCTGAGTATATATCTCTGAAAGTGTATTAAAAATCGATCAAGTTTCCTTTTAGAAGAACCTCGGTCAAAGTAGTGCCCGCAGGTTTCAAGAAGTGTAATAATCATCCTGATGCGGAAACAATCTTCTGGAGGATCCAGAAAATCTTGCTGCAGCATGGAAAATTTGAATGGATTTCCTTAAAAAAAAAATCTCATATCTCCCGGAGATGAAAAATAAAAATTCATAACAAGAAACAAACAAGTGTGCATATTGATCCATGTCAATTTAAACTGCACAGCACGTGCCACATACAGAAACATTCATACTTGTAAATCCATAGCCATTAATGGTCAGTGTAACAGTGAAATGGAGCAAACAAACTTCTTGGCCTTCCTTGTATATATGGAATGCTTTATAATCATGTCCACTATTTGAAAATTTAAATTTGTAGCATTAGCAGTTTGATTCAATACCACTTGAATGCTTCATTCATTAAACAAACATCAGGTGTTAGGAGTGTTTGTAGTTTTCGAATATACTTGAAATCAGGTATATTCTTTAGGGCACCATTCAATTATTACAATGTAAGAATAATATATTTAATACGTAAATGCATATAAGAATAGGCTTAGAACTATACATATCATATATAATATTAAAATGCATACAAGCATACAAGAATATGTTATAAGTTACGCAAGCAACATTGTATCACTTATAACTATACACTAGCGAGATTGTATCACAATATGTCAGGAATTATTACATGAGAATATCCAAATAATATGACCATGTTGTACAGTAGCAGTAACCCTCTTCCATATCCCAAATGAATTATAGATGATTCAAGGAACAACTACAGCGTCTATGAAGAGAAATAGACAACAATGCTTTTCATGCTGGGAAAGCACCTCTACCCATGTACTGTCAAGGGTGCCTAGCCATCAACCCTTAGATACTTGAAACATACCAGATATGTGAATATAGTTTGTAATTTTGAAATGGATTCCATACCTCTTGTGTGCCATGGCCAAAGATAATAATCAAATATAGCGTCTCAAAAATAACAGATGAATCTACATGCTCATAGTTGTATAGCTCCCCTAAGAATCGCATATGTGCAATGCGCCTTTGCTGCATACCATAGTCATTCAATTCTAAGCCACTCCGAATCTCTTCCAAAACCTAAGAGTAGAAGTATAACAGTCACATTTTTGACAAAAACCATATCACATAGAAATTTGTGAAAAAAATGCACATTTCATGTTGAAGGCATGTAATGATACGTTTTTCTTTTTCTTTTCTCATTTGATTCATTAATGACAGGGTAAGTGGGGTGAGTGGTTTATACATTATGAATGAAAAGGGAAGTTATTTTGCCTTAATAATGCCCATTACAGCATAACATAAATAGGACGTGTACATATATAAGAAAAAAAAAGTATTGAACTAAACAGGTTCAAATTTTCCTATTGAAGGACAAATAAACCCATTCCATTTTAATTTTTTTTTTATTTCCAAAAAAAAAGAAAAAAGAAAAAAAGAGAGATAGAAAGAAGAAGATGCAGACAAATAGCATCAAAGTTCATAAGAAGACAAATCCATTCAATTAGTAATGATTCCCACTGCCCAACCTTGAAAGTACAAGATTCCATTAACCACCTCTAAGAACTGGAAGGATATTATACACATTGTAGGTAGAATGCTGACATAAGTTGAAGAAGTTCAGCATGCTAGCTATTAAATGAAGTTATTTTCCCAGACATTAGCCACAGTCAAGAAATGGAAAGTTAATGAATTGATGTTGCAACTATTGCCAAGACCAAATCAAATTTTGACTTGCAACACTTACGGAAAAAAAGATTCACATTAGAAGTGTATGTTCAACAAGCCATAAACTACACCATTATTATACACCAACATTAAAAAGCTAGATGATGTAACTACAATATATTGAAACATTAATTCACTTATGCAAAACAAACACATAGCTGACAAACGTTTATCAGGAAACAACTAAAAAGGCACAAAAAAAAGCCCTTCCTCAGAAACAAGATCACCTTTACTAGTGAAAACTAAAATGCTTACTCGGACAAAAATACTCTCAGAAAGGCAATAAACAACCTGCCAATACCAGCTACTGTAAGGTCATACATATAGTGACTCAAAACAGCATCCAGAGAGGCAATGCTTTTTATACTCATATTTCACAATTGATAACAATCTACGTGATGGCGACTAGAACTGGATAAAAGACTAACCCAATAACACATTTAAAAAACGGGACATATATGGTAATCATGAAGAATGACAAAAGTAGCAAATAATCACTTTTCCCCAATATCACAAATATGTTTGTCAGACAAAACTAAAATATCATCTCAACAAAAAGACAATCTAAAAAGATAGAAATAACCTCGTCAACAACAGCTACTGCAAATTCATCATGGTAGCGACTCAAACCAGCAGTGAGAGAAGCGATCAAGTGGATCTGACCATACTTCCCTTTGTGAACCTTCATAAAGCACTTTAGGAGGTATGGCTCACATTCACTCCATGGTAATTTACGAAGCTGCCTCAGCACATGCTCAATAGTAGACTTATCAAGATCCGAAAATAATAGTTTTCTTATATACTGCCAAAGAAAAAAAGCAAAAAAATGGATTCAGAAGTTTATACAAAACAGCTCTTACAATCCAGGGGAGAAAGCATTAAACCTGAGAATTATTAATACCTGATGCAATGGAGGACGGATTTTTGCAACGCGTGCAGATCTCTCAGGAGGCTTGCATAGGTAGTAAGCATTTTCTACAAGAGTGCTATGCCGAGGATCTAAATTTTTTACATTTTTCAAACGCATTAATATCTCCAACATGTTAGCCATCCGGACAGTAGTTTCAGGTGATCGGTACAAAAAACGACCGCACGTCTCCAGAAGATTGCAAGCAACATCAATGTTATGATGAGTGAAATCATCTAAACAAGCCTGGTTAGGAGAATCAACCATAAGAAAATTTTCATGAACATCAAGCTAGATGATAAATAAATTCTCGAATCTCAACAAACAGAATAGACTAGTTTTGAATTAATCTTAAGCTACATTCTAATGTACCAAGGTTAGATAGAAATACACAAGTACTGAAAATAAGAGCAAAAAGAATGACTACAAGTAAAGATATTTTTCATCGACTTGCTCACCAGAAACCAAAATGTGTTAAAACAACCCATAAAAAGACAACATAAAATACGCCAATTACTCCAAGATAGGCTTGAGGAAAAAGAAAATTGAGGTAATACTTTTCTAGAAATCTATACATTCTGCTAGAAATTACCTTCAAACAACTAAAAACAAGGCCGGCTGGTGCAATCTTAAACTTGCATAGTTCTCCAATAAACCTAATATTCCTAATTTTTGTTTCAATGTTCATTTGATCCTGCAGCAAAATAATTCAATAGAAAAATCATGAATACTTGCCAAATTACAAACAAGAGCATAAACAAGAAAACATATAAGGAGATAACTACCAACTACAAAGGAAACAGATATGCAAACCTTTTTATTAATTAAAAAGTTAAACTCTTCCTCCAGCATCTGTATGAGCATAGAAGAGACGTCCTTCATACAAGTTGACAGTGTGGCAACCATGCGTGAGTAGTATGGTAATAGTTCCAATGATGTCCTTGGGACATTAAACAATGCCCTCACAAGTTTTTTCCGGTTTGCTTTTGAATTTAGGTAACAAAATTCTACCTGATGTAAAATAAACAATAAGATACTCAACATAGAGCTTCATAGACCAATAAATAATATATGTATACAACACAGAAGCTCAAACAGAGATATAATTACAGTTAATTGATCAATAAGGTCACGGCTCACACAACCCGGGAGCCTCTGCAATAAAGCATCCAAATTTGTCCCTTCAAGGATTTTAAGTTTCTCCTTTTCATTCTCTCCCTTTTTGTCACCATCTTTTTCTTTCACTTTATCTTTTTCAGGATCTTTAGTCTTTTCTTTATCTTTCTCTTCCTTTTCCTTCCCTTTCTCTATGTTTTTGCCCTCCTGCGAAGTCCCAGAGTCTGCAGAAATCCCTCCACCATCTTGTACAGCATGTTGACCTTGGTCAGATTCAGGTGCCGCTTCCTTAAGGTAAAACAAAATATAATATAATAAGAATTCTTCAACAGTCTCTATCATACAAAGCATAATTTTGACATGGGTTTTATCTTTGAGCAAAGATACACAGGAATGTAAAAAATATTCAAGTACATCAAATTCCAGAAAGACATAAGCAGAACAGTTGCTGGAAACCACTGAATAAGGCAACTCTCAGTGCGATAGACACTCCATTCCCAATATAAAAATTCAGGAAGAAGATAAGTAGGCAAATAATCAGATATACAGAACTATAACAGCCATTGATACTGATCGACCATTACTATCAGATATACATCAGAATTACTAGACAAAAGCAGATATGAAAAGTTGAATAAAAAACTGACATCCAATGATTAGTCAGGAGCAATGAAGAATGTCAGGATTATATACAAATGTTACATATGACTTTGAGGGAAGAAAATAACTAATTTTGGCAAAAAATTTTGACTAATTCAGGAGGTGGCCAAGCATGCTTATATACAAATGTTACATATGACTTTGAAGGAAGAAAATAACTAATTTTGGACAAAAAAGCATTGACTAATTCAGGAGATGGAAAAGCCTGCATTAAATTTTTTGACTAATTCAGGAGATAGCAAATCCAGTATTAAAACATTTTGGAGGTTAATTTTCTCACAGTTGGTTGCTCTTGCGTCTTTGCAGATTGCTCATTCACCTTGGGCTCTGCCTCCCCCAATAATACTGCTGGAACAAATGCTCTGAAAAACACATGTATATAAAATCTCATCACTATCTATATGATCATCACATGTTACTATTAATTAACAACTTTTTAACTTCTTATACATGAATATCATCCAACCAAAACAAACCTGAGATCTGGCAAGCATTCATAGAAAGCCCTAGTATCTTCATCATCCCATATGGCTTCAAGAATAGAAGAATCCTTCCCAACAGCAGGAGATGAAGCATCTTCTCCACTAGTAACCCTAGTTGTGTGGCCATCCTCTGGCATTACAGGAGGCTGCATATCAAGTGCTTCTGCCAAACTGTAAAATGAATAATTTTCTGAAATAAGGACTAAAAATTAATTACTGAAAGAATAATAAAACAGACAAACAGCATGGGTTTTAATATCAGCCTATTCCAGTTGTTAAGTTGATGTAGTGGATAATTCCAACAACAGTACAGAGCATTATCATGGTGCTAAAACAATCACATATTTTGCAATCCACAGCAGCTCTTGCTGCAGCTATAGCAAAACTGTCGCAGTCTGCCCATGACACATAACAAGCTGCTACTCATGCTTCTTTATTTTTTCTCTTTTTATCCTAATACTTAGATTTCCTGACCACATATATGTTTTCACCTTTACAGCAATTTTCTACTTTAGATTTTTAATACTAAGGCTTAGAAGCTAGATATGAATGTCCCAAACTTGAATTTAGAACTTGCCAATTTCTACAAGTCAAGGAATTAATATGTTAAGTTCCATTTTCAACTTTACAAATTCTGGCCCTTTACACATATAGGGAACAGTAGCATTTCCCCATTTATTTCTGTTTGTTTTTAATTTTAACATGTATTCTTTTATCAAGGAAGATAAGATTGGTTAATAATCATGAAAAATAAGAAAATATTGCTTTTCAAACCAGCATTATTCTAAAACCTAATTCAACCTAATTAGTCCTGCTAAAAAATCTGTCTTAAAATACAAACACAAATGCAATGCAGTCATAAAATTCAATTGTTTAATTGAACTTGTCCATTATAATCATTATAGTAATGTTATCACCTCCTTGATAATTGTGATGCAATTATGTTCAAGATCACTACAGTGACTTAAAACCTTTTTTGACAGACTCAACAGATGTAGTCATCAGCATAATGACAGCAGTGGAAAGACAAAGCAACTTACGATGAGACATTGCGGTACAAATGGTCATGAGATTTTCGTAGCTTTTCATAGGAAGAGACATTTTCATCGCTTAGCTCTCCCTTTGCATTGAGGATTTTTGCATTCTCATTCTCCAATTGGCGAAGTGACTGGAAAGACATGAGAAATATTAATCTAAATAACTTATTAAAGAAAAATTGTAAATTATATCAAACTAGTGACATAGTTTGACCATTACAGATCTACCTGATGTAAAGCATGCCACTATAAAGAATTCTAAAATCGACATATAATTGAAAACAACAACCCCCAACACCCTGGCGAGACATAGTAAATATAATAAGAAGAAGAGTGCAAGGAAAGGGGGAAAATATAGGAAAACTATCGTTAATGGCAAAAAATTCTTACAGTATGCTCAGACTGAAGTAGTTCTACAGCAGCTTCATAATATGCATGCAAAGCCTTCCTGAAAAATTTCTTTTGATCTGCCGTGATATTAAGGCCCTTAAAAAACTATAAAAAAAAATGTCAGCAGGAATGATATAGAATATAGAATCACAGGAAAGAAAATCCTTAACAAAATAATATTAAATTGTAGAATAGAAAAAATATGTATATAAACATCCTACTAGTACAGCCACTAAAGCAAGAAAAAATACCCATTTGCTGATTGTGTAAAAACTATAAATTATCTGACAATGCAAAATCATAAAAACCATATAGAATAACTAAATACACCAAGGGGTAAGTACTGAATAATGGGAAGACCAAAAGAAGAATTACCTCTTCATGAATTTCTTGTCCAGAGAGAGGAAGCCCAAGAAATATTCTCCCTTGCCGTGCAAAACTAGCAAGAAGAGTCAAATTTGTCTGTGCAGTATCCCGATCCTTTAAGTGTTCAACACTAGTAAGATCCTTGATGATATTAACAAAAATACCACTGTCTTCTGTAACTCCAACAAAGTAGAGTTCCAAAAGCAGTTTAAGAGTGCTGCGCTTCTTCATGGCCTTCAAGTTCCTGTCAGCATCTGAGTCATCCCCTGATTTTCCAGGAAAGAAGATTTTCAAAAGCCCTTGAATCAGGCTTGGCGAGAAGTCCTTGTATCTTTGATGAAGCAAAGAGCAGATCTTTAAAATACAAAGTATCAGATATCGAGTAGAACGGTAGCTTAGACACATATACTTACTTCAAAAATATAAAATCTACCTGAACTGCAGCTTGTACATCCGAACTTTTAAGCTTGGCTTCACAAATAGAAGTCACAGCTTCACTAACAAATTTGCTGAGGTTGACACTTTTCAACTCATCCTTCAGCCCTTCACGCTGCTCTTCATTAATCTGCTTCAGCTTTTTAATGACTGCAGTATTGCGCTTGATGCTAGAATCTAAAGTCCTGAGGAACCCTGAATCTAGAATTAAGAGTAAAATGTATAAGTAACCACACAACCACCAATAATATGCTCTGTTTCCAACAGAAAGAATGGAAGGCATGTATCTGCTAAAAAGACATTTGATGATAGATACTATCTTTAATCATAATCAGTTTGAGAAACATGAGATTCTGCCAACAAAAATGGAGAAGACAAAAATCTCTAATTCTCAATAAAGTTCAAGAAAGAACCCACAAAAACAGCAATCACTCTAGCAGAATTGAGGTGTATAAAAAAATAAAAATAAAATAACTGTTAAACACTACTCATGCTTCAAGTCAATGAGTTCTACTCTACTATGACAATGAAGAGCTGAAAACACTTTTTCTTACAAAGGAAAGATGAAAACATTTTTTGGAAAATAAAGTAACATTTTTATAATAGCCATATTATGATTAAAAACCAAGTATCCCAAACTAAATCAAGCAGGATCCTTTATGAAACACAACTAAAATGAAAATCACCAGATAATATGCATAATAGTAAAAAGCCCCTTTATGTTGAACAAGGCTGCATGGCTGGGGAAATTTTTATATGGCCAGAGCTCTAAAATCTAGCTCAAATTATCCACTTCAGTTCACCCATAAAAGGGTTGCATTTCCAAAATACTAGGTTTCAATATTTTAGAGATTCAGGGAAGATTTTATAACTAGAACAGGCCAGCTTAAGAGCTTTACATGACTTTGCTTGTCTTTTGTCACATGACTAAGTCTAAGGCTTCATACATGTATGGGATTGATTAGAAAGTAAAGTAAGAACCTAGTAGCCTTACTGAACCAGAAATCAATATTGGACTGTTTTCGTAGGCTTGTAATACCTAAGCAGGTACTTATCTTGGTTTTATAAGTTGACTTCCTTGAAGAAAAAAGCTTCTGTCTGCAATTCACTGACTCAATGGAGGTACAATCTCATCAATTTCAGGTGGCAATCTAAAATAAATGATAAGCAATTTCCAAAGAGTATCCCACAATAACTTGCAACCTTAAAGTCCAAATCTAGAGTTTTAAGAGCCTAGACACACAAATTTAGATCCACCAGGCATTCAGATTACTTGGATTCAGTAGTGTAGCAAAAAAGTTGAACTTTTTCTTCCTTCTTGTTTTTCGTTAACCATATTAAACGCACCTCTTTAAAGTATAGCACTACAGGTAATATGATGCGATCAGTCCTTTATATGTTTTATCATCAAGAAAATAAGGCCAAAAATAACAATTTTGATAAGAAACAACTTTTGTATATAGGAAATCAATACAAAGAATAAAATGAATCCTTGTGAATAGGATTACAAAAGAAAGTATAAATTAAGACAATAAAAAATAAGAAACCCATTGTTAGCCCATGACATCTTTCCAATTTTGAACAATCAAAGAAAAAGAAAACATTTTGAAAGCTTTGTCTGTAGTAAGGCAAAATTTAAAAAGCGTCTATTTCTCCCACCAGAAAGTTAGAAAGAAAGTGATGATGGGGAAACCAGTCACTTAATTTTCAAATGAAATTTCAAGATAAAATCTGGAACAACGTATATATACTAACCAGGCCTTTCAGGATTTAAATTGCTTTGACGAAGAGCCATTTTTGCCTCAACTGATTTCTTGATCTCCTCAAGACGAGCAACAGCTTCCTACAACAAAGTTAGCAAAGTTCTTTTTGGACCCCTTCTACAACCAAAGAACTATCCACAAACAATAATAAAGGCTGAATTGCAATTAATTGCTAAGTCACGCATTTGTTATTTAGGAATATTAAACCTTAACTGAGACCAAGCATCCAATTTACCAGTTAAGATGTATCTAATACAAAAGTAACAGCATACTCAGGACAAATTTTTTGTTTGAAATTAACTTTATGATCTAGTTTCATCATATCTTCCAAGGAAAGAAATATGAATAGTGAACTGAACCATGAACCTTGCTACTAAAAGATCATGCCATAATCCAAGTGCTCTTGTTAAGAGAGAAGCAACCATACCTCGTCATCTTGCTTTCCATGATGTTCACCTTCAGCACGACCTTCATCCTCATGGTGATCCATCTTCCTCTTTTCAGTCAAAGATAGACACCTAACTACAAGAAATTGAATGGATAATTGGAAACATTAGCACAAAAAACGTAGAGAGAAACAGACACCCAAAGTGCTATTGAATATGTGACTCTTTTTAAATCATTCAACTAGAAACTAAGACAATTTCAACATTGTCAACCCATCCCAACAAATTGCTAAACAAGTAGGACACCCGTTGGCTTGGCCCAGCGGTAAAATGCTGAGGCTGAGGGTGTATTCCACCAGCCTGGGTTCGACCAGGTCTGATTGCCCAGTCTGGATAGATCAGTACCAAAAAAAAAAAAATTTGCTAAACAAGTAGGCATCATTCATGCAATTAACTCCTGTGAAATGTATATATATATATTCCACTTCAATCAAATTTAAACAACAAAGCTTCATTAGAAAACAAAACTATGAACTGTTACATTTTCTATGCCTGTTAGAATCATAAACCTAGTAGTAGTCAACACATTCTCAGAAGCTCCTTTCCCTCAAGGAACCTAGATGATTGCCTCAAGCACGTATCCTATAAATTCATCAAATGCGGAACATGTTTAACAAATCACTGTTTCCATCACTCAGGGTTCATATTCAACACATTTTAAATGCACAGAAAAGCTAAAAAAGAATTCTTTCATGACTATCGAGTTGGAAGAAAATTGCCTCCAGTGGACACTGAAAACATGGTTGCAAGCAAGATAGCTAACACAAGTAAAAGGAATAATTAATTTATAATTTACCCACAAGTATTAGTGAGTTAAAACATGAAATGAAGAAGATAAAAGATCATCTACCCAACCCAGCACAAAAGCATAATTTAATTCAGAGAAAAAAACATTTAACATCCACAAGTTTAAAATAGACAATTTGCATAAATAAATTCAAAGAAACGAAAAAGAGCCCAACATCATCTGAAGAGTAATAAGCCCAAAAAATAAAGAAATCAAACAGTAATCGACTCTTGAATTTAGGCTCCACAAATTTTTTTAAAAAAAGGGTAATCCAATAACCAGAGTATAATATTGTCTAAACAATTACGAACAAGTTCCATAAATTCAAATAAACTGTGGAAGAAAAGGTGTTCGTGACCTAGCTTCGTTTCCCACAATCCCTAACGAAACTGAGCCCGAATCCAGTGATGATAGCATTTATTTGGTTCATATATGGAAAAAAAACTGAAATTTAAAAGAAGAAAAAACCCATGTACGGTGTATACATTGGCCGCCGAGATCTCACCCATATAAAACCACAGTTATGCACACACACGCGTAACTCCCTGTACGACTGTTTGTGTGCGTTTGAGAAAGAGAGAGAAAAAAGAGCGAGAGAGAACGCTAACCTAATCAGACGCACCGCCAGCGACTGTACCAGAGAGTCGCCGAGAAAGTGAGGAATACAGTGAATAATACAGCTGAGAGAGAGATGAGAGAGAGAGAGAGAGACACAGAGAGAGAGAGAGAGGGCCAAGCCCAAAGGTTAGGGGCTGGGGCTGAATTGCGAAGAAACGACTCCAATGGGAACCCAAAAGGGCAAGATCCGACTCGTTGTATTTCCGGTTCATAGATCCACCCGTTTTTTTCTTTCTAGCTCAAAGGTCAATCCTGGGGTAGTTCTATATACACCACAAAAATTACTCTATTTACTCATTTCCATAATTTCCATTCCTTTTGTTTTTAATCAGATTAATCCTGTTATACTCAAACATTACACATTTTACTATTTTTAGTCCATAAAGCTCCAAAAGAAACCTTTTTTTTTTATACGAGAAAAAAAAAATCTCAATCATATGCCTAAAAATCTATTAGAAAATAAAATTTATTTACTATTTCAACTTCACCTAAAGTTTAAAATAGTATTTGTCTATGTCTCTAATAGTTCCATTATTGTACTTGCCCATTTTATTCCAAAATGTTGTCCAACAAACAAAAAAAAATTGAACTCAAAATTAATTTAATTAAAATTGAGTTGGGGCTTAGAGTAGCTCAAGCCCAACACAGTCGGACCCAATAAATAGTGGGCAGTCTCGAATTGGATTTTGATTAGTATTTTTAATTGGCAATTTGAAATAAAAGTATTTTAATTATTTAAATTGCATGCGCTAAATTCAAACCCAATCTTTAATCTCATTTTTAATTTGTCATGTTCCTTGATACTTGTAGTAAATATAGCATTCTAGAACAACCACTTTCAGGGGTCATCCTTAATTTTGGGAGTTAAAAGTTTGATTAAAGACCTCAAATAACCAAAAATTACCATCTTTGAAAACTAGTTTAATTTCCCACCCTCCATTTTCCATAACCAAAGTTATCAAGCTAAGAAGCACATACATTACTAATTCACAACCATCCAAAACGACAAAGATGGAAATTTAATCCAATTCTACAACCAATTCATTCATTTTAAGCAGTATTCACAACTGCCCACATTACAAATTTACATATATATTGCTAATTTCCTTCTAAAAAACCCTTCAAGCACTTTCTCAATTACTTTCCTCCATTTTTTTTATTTTTTTTTGAAATTTCTTTGTGACCAAGCTTTTTTATAAAATTAGATGGAGGGTGCATTGATGAAGAAGTTGCAGGTGGGAATGCTAGCAATCTTGCTGGTGACTAATCTTATGGTGATCGTCGTCGTCCGGGCAGATGAAACGGCGCCGTTGGAGGCCGTGATGACGGCGAGCATCTACAAGATCAGATCAGAGGCAAAAGAGAACCAGCACAAGGTTGGAATGCCACTCTACAGGGTTAAGAACGAGCCTGAGGTTTTAATACCAGCTTATAAGGTCCAGTCTACAACCTTCTCAAGGTCACCATGAATATTCCATTAATTATGCAAATTAATGAATTAATTGGGTGGTGCTCATCAAAGAAGTTCAAGGATATATAAACCCAAGTTTGATATTCTAAGGAAATGTATGTATTTGAGGCATATTTTAATTAAATGAGTGAACTTCAGATTGTGGTTGAGTAGGCCTCTATTGCTCTGCAGTCCTTTTTTGGGCTCTTTTCTTTTTTTTTGTGCTAATGCAGTTCTGTTTATCAAAAAAAAAAAAAAAAAAAAGAGTAAACTACATGAATAATAATTAATACATATGGGCTAATTTAGTATTTGGTATATAATATTGGTTCAAGTAGATATTGTTTTTTTTTTTATGTATGTATGTATGAATGCATGTATCCTCTCTCTCTATATATATATTTTTGCATTATATTGCTACAATCTCTTACAAATAAAACGAACTGAGCAGCAGAAATGGACACATAGATGAGGCTAACACAAAAACAGAGAGCATATAGAAGATTGTTGTTCTTAAAGTATTGTCTTGATCATGTGCTAAAATATGTGCATTTAGATTTGGAAATTAATAAAATTTTGTTTCAATTAATTATTGAATTTTTGGTTGGTTTTAAAAAGGGGAAAAGAGAGACGGCTAGAAAACAAAATAGAAATCCAACCTTTTGGTACAAGAAATAATTGGCTCAAATAGTACTTCATGATTTACTGTTCAAGTAGAAAGCATATCAAATTCATAATTATTCAACAAACAATTAGATGAAAAATATCAGTCCATTTTGTCTTTCGCATAGAAAAAAAAAAACAGCCAACAATTTTTAAAATTTTTCTTCACCTTGTGGTGATTTAAGTGTAGCGTGTGAAATCTTTGAATCTTATTGTTCTTAGAAACTATAGCAAATTGATAAAAACACGGAAGTCTGAATGTGGAGGTCATACAAATTGAAGAGTTGGTAGACTTCATGCATGGTGTTTGTGAAAGAAAGTAACATATAAATATCCATTGAGTTCTGCATGTTCATTTACAATGTGTACATTTTGAAAGCAGAGAAATTCTTTGATTTGAAAGCAGAGAAATTCTTTGATTTGAAAGCAGAGAAATTCTTTGAATTATATATATATATATATACATATAAATGTGTAAGCCATTGAATCCGGCTCAGCTAGATATATATACACAATGTGACTGCATTAAATTAATGTACTGAAATTTTCAAATTTAGCAAAACACCACCCATGTAATAAGCGCTGTCCTACTAGCTGGGAGCTATATATATATATATATATATATATATATATATATATATATAATAATAATAATAATAATAATAATATACACACACACCGTGGTCCATGCATGCACTTGACTTTGAAAAAAATGTCACTGTAAGAAATAGTCTTTTATGACATAATGAAAATGTTGTGAATGGCCTAGAAAATGCCTCGAATGAGTTGTCGACACTTGTAATTTGAAAACACTATATATATATATATATATATATATGATAATATGACTTTCTAAATTCTGTAAACCTTGTCAAGCTGTGTGTGTTTATAAAGTCGACCCCGCTTGCCAAACAAGCACTTGAAGTACTTTCTTCACCGTTTTCAATCTAAAATAAATATATTAAATAAAATAAAATCAAGAATTTCTTACACAGCTTGTTTGGCTTTTATTAATTATCCTGGAAAAACTCAAAATTTTCCAGAGTTTAAAATGAATGGATTAAAGGAAAAGGAACAATAAAATGCATGACCAATATATATGTATATATATTATTACCCAAAAAATATATATATGTGTGTATATATATATGTGTGTGTGTGTGTGTGTGTGTGTGTGGATGCACATTTTCAATTTGAATGAGAAACACTAGGAAATTCCCAACAGGCAAATATCAAGGTCGATTTAAATGCATGCATGTAGAGAAGTAGCACTCACTAGAACACCATGGAGTGCGACATATTCGATCATGAATTCTTTCCCTTTGAAATTTGACCTTTTGTTTTACTAATTTCTGTCAAACTATATATATATATATATATATATATATATATATATATATATACACACTCAACTTATTATTCCAATGAGTTGGCACAGTTTCGAAGCTATGAATAAATATTAAAATTTGGACCACTCAAACCAATCCTTTTCTCTCCTTTTTTTTGACATCAAATGTAAATTGGAAATGTAGAATTTTCAGGACACCTATAATCTGTAGTCAAAGTCAACCTGGTTCGTTAGAAAGCAGATTTTTCTTTTGCATTAATAATCTCAAATATCAAGGGTAATTGGCGAAAATGCCCACCAAAATAATATAAATTTGAAAAATACCCATTTCTTTTTAACCTTTGTAAAATCTACCCAAACTACCAATTTTACCCTTATCACGACTGTACAATTTGAAGATATTTAGGACCGAAATGGGGTCCACGCCAAACTAGGTCTAAATTTGATTTTTCTTATTTTTTTTACATACTTTGTCATTTCATATATATTTGTATAATTTTTATTTATTTATTGGCATATTTTTTTATAAAACTACATCAATTTGTGATCATTTTGGCTTTGAATCAAGTCATTTCGATTAATATTGAATGAGATAGAATTTTATAAAATGGCGGTCGGACATGCAAAATCGCGGTCCACCGCCATTTGTAAAAATTCTATCTCATTCAATACTAATCAAAATGACTTGATCCAAAAGCCAAAATGCTCACAAATTAATGTAGTTGTATTAAAAAATATGCCACTAAATAACTAAAAATTATACAAGCAGATATGAAAGGACAAAATATGTAAAAAATAAGAAAAAATGAGACTTAGGACCTGCAATTTGGCGGTGTCGGACCTTCCATTTTGCAGGTCCTAAACACAATTTAGGAAAATGGCAGCACAAATTGCGGTCCTAAGTTTTTTTTTTTAATTTGTCCTTTCATATCTGCTATATAATTTTTATTTATTTAGTGGCATATTTTTAATAACTCAATTTGTAGCATTTTGGCTTTTGAATCAGTCATTTCGATTAGTATTTAATGAGATAGAATTTTTAAAATGGCAGGTCGGACTGCGATTTTGCATGTCCGACCGCCATTTTGTAAAATTCTATCTCATTCAATATTAATCGAAATGACTTGATTCAAAAGCCAAAATGATCACAAATTGATGTAGTTTTATCAAAAAATATGCCAATAAATAAATAAAAATACTATAAGTAGATATAAAAGGACAAAGTATATAAAAAGTAAAGAAAAATGAGATTTAGGACTGCATTTCAGTCGACTTTTTTATAGGTCCTAAATTCACACAATTTAGGACAAAATATAATTTTTATTTATTTAGTGACATATTTTTAATACAAATACATCATTTGTAAGCATTTTGAATTTTGAATCAAGTCATTTCGATTAGTATTAAATGAGATAGATAGAATTTTTACAAAATGGCAGGTCGGACCGGCCATTTTGCAGGTCGGACCTGCTATTTTATAAAAATTCTATCTCATTCAATACTAATCGAAATAACATCAAAAGCCAAAATGCTCACAAATGATGTAGTTATCAAAATATGCCAATAAATAAATAAGAATACTACAGTAGTATGAAAGGACAAAGTATGTAAAAATAAGAAAAATGAAACTTAGGACCGCATTTGGCGGTGCCGGACCGCCATTTTGCGGTCCTAAGTTTCATTTTTCTTATTTTTTACATACTTTCAAACCTACTGTAGTATTCTTATTTATATTGGCATATTTTTGATAAAACTATCATTTTTTTGGCTTTGAATCATGTTATTTCGATTAGTATTGAATGAGATATGATTTTACAAAATGGCGGTCGGACATGCAATTTTACAGATCCGACCTACCATTTTGTAAAAATCATATCTCGTTCAATACTAATCGAAATGACTTGATTCAAAAGCCAAAATACTCACAAATTGATGTAGTTTTATCAAAAAATATGACACAAAATAAATAAAAATTATACAAGTAGATATGAATATACAAAGTAGGTAAAAAGTAAAGAATTTACATGTCCTCACTCAAAAATATAGGTTAAATGCTACAGATCTTCATTAAGGGTAAAATAGGTATATTCTACCCTTTTGGCAAAGATTAAGAGAATGTGGATATTTTTCCAATTTATATTAATTTTATGGGTATTTTCGTCAATTACCCAAATATCAATTTAAATGGTAAAAAAAAAAACAAATTGATTATATATACATAAACTACTACTAGTAACATTATTAAAGTTTATGGATTGTAATTTTTTTTTATATACATTAATATTTGTCAAATTTACATATTTGCACGCATATAAATTTACTGAAATGATGAAATCAGCATTACAATTTGTTATTAAGTAGATATGTATATATAATTTTTCAACAAATTTCAAAAATACATGACAATTAATATATATATATATATATATATATATATATATATATATATTATTTGCGCATTAACCACCATAAATTTTAGGACATGGCCCAGATGGGTGACTTTTGAGTCTTTGACTAGGCAAAGTAGTCTTTGACACATAATTATAGTATAAATGAGATCATCTCCAATGGATGGGATATAGGTGGGACTTAAGCTGAAAGACTTGTTGTCGACGTGGCATAAATATATAGTGAATACAAAGTCAAATCCAAAACTATATCTATGTATATGTTCTAGCTATATTTTTATTTTTAATCTAAAAAATAAATGCAGATAAAGTATTATTCCAATAGGAAATAAACAACACCTATAAAATATAATATTTTTGTTGGGTCACTTTGTCTAAAGGCTTTGAAAGTTTGAAATCAAATAAAGGTCTCTTTTTTTCTTTTTGTTTTTTTGTCGTGTCAATTTAGCAGAGTTTTTATTAAATTGCATTGAAAAGAATTTTTTTTAATACACTGTCTAATTTACTTCTGTGATAATTTTATTTATTTATTTTTATAATTGATAGAGTGCATTGAAGATGATATGGGTTTAACTTATCTTCTAAAAGGGATTAGTGTGTTAATTATCATTCTTAATATAGGAGTCCACATCATCAAAATTTGAATTATTTGCACACTTTATATGAGTAAAAAAATATAAATATTGTTTGGTCACTAGTAAGGACCTAAGGACACGCATGCTTTCATAATAAGTTAGGGCCAGCCAACTCCAAATTATTATTATTATTATTATTATTATTATTATTATTATTATTATTATTTGTGAATCAGCAAACTCCAAATTTAAACAAAGACAATACTGATCATCGAATAGTCTTTTTCGTTTGTGGAAAAATAGTCAGTTTGTTTGGTAATATCCAGAAGGGTTTGGTTTTCCAAAACTAAAAAGATAGAACTTTCAACTGTTTTAAAAAACCAATCAATTCTTAAAAGCCAAAAAAACAAAAATGATTTCCAATAATAAAATTGTACAATCAATTCTCAAAACCAAGAAAAAATAATAATAAAGCAACAACCCTATGCCTGATAAGGTTTTGTTTTTATTTTTATTAATTGTGTATAACTTATTTAATTTAAAAGTCCGCTAATGTTGAAGTTTATATTTTTTTTTTGTTGAGTTTGTATTGTTATAATTCATGACATAAAAATAAAAACAGAAATATGGAGAGCTCGTTTGGTAATATGTTTGTCTTTTATTTTTGTTTTTTTCTTTTAAAATATGTGTATTTTATTTAATTAAAGATTAGTTATACTACAGTATAAATGTGAAGGAAGAAAAAAACAAGTTAAAAATTAAAAACACTTTAACAGTGTTTTTATTTGATATTTATATATTTCTCTTCATATTTATAATAAAACAAAAATATTAATAAATTCTAACAAATTTTAATTAACTTTTAAATTGAGTAAATTGTACACAGTTCAAAAATTTGATATTGCTAGATTGTTAAGGGAAAGTGAAAGTGAAAGTCATGGGTTTGCTGAAATATTAGGAAGCATTGATTGTATACATTGGAAATGGAAGAACTATCCAGTTGCTTGGAAAGGAATGTATGTTGGCCATGTTTGTGAACCAACTATAATTCTTGAAGCTATAGCTTTATATGATCTTTGGATATGACATGTATTCTTTGGACTACCAAGATCATATAATGACATAAATATTCTAGAGCATACTTTTTTATTTTCATATCTTGTTAAAGGACATGCTTCTCTAGCCAATTATTCCATCAATAGTCATGGCTATACAATGAGATACTATCTTGCTAATGGTATATATTCTCCATGGTCAACATTTGTAAAAGCAATTACATATCCCCAAAGTAATGAACACAAACAATTTGTCGCAGCTCAAGAATCAACAAGAAAAGATATAAAACAGGCATTCAAATTCAAAGTGTTGCAAACACAATTTACAATTGTGCGTGGACAACACGTTTTTGGCATCGTGAAACTCTTAAAGATATTATGCTAGCTTGCATCATATTACACAATATAATTGTTGAAGATGAAAGACATATTAGAAATTTAGATTTTAATTATGATTCATTTGATGTTGTTCCAAACATATTGGTTTTGCACAAGTATACAATAGAACTTATGAAGTTTATTCAACGTAATCGCCACATTCGAGATAGAGAGATATTCATTCTCAACTATAACAAAATTTTATCGAGCACATACGAAAAATACATGGGAGTCATATATAAGCAAACAGTTATAAAAAAAAAAAAAAAAACTAAACTTTATTGATTTTTAGTTCTTTTTTCAAGGATTTCTTTTTTACTTTGAATATAAAAATTTGCAAGCTTACGAGGCATTATAGTTGTATCTATGGCCATTATTCTTTCATCCTCCTTCATTTGTTATAATCGAAGCTTTTTCCAACAAGTCTCTTTTATCCTTGAGCATATGCCTTTTCAAATAATTTTAATGTCTTTTCATTGAATTATTTTTTTCTCATCTCTAATCTCTTTTTCAACTTTCTTTTCCTCTTTTGCAACTTTATTTTCGGGTAATCTTTTTAGATCCACAATGTTAGAACTTAGAATGTTGTCATCTCCCACTTTATTCACTGATATAGGAGTAGGATAGACAATGAGGCCTCTATACTTATTTTGTGTTGGCTTTTCCTTTAGGCAATCTTCCAATCATTTCAGTTGAATTCCTTTAGGCAATCTTCCAATCATCTCAGTTGAAGTATCAATATATTTCAAATAATGTTCAAATTGAAATGAAGGTTTACCTTTATTTAATTTTCGGTACCTCATGAGGGTGAGAAAAATAAATGATAATGTTAATATTTGATATTGTAATTTACTTTTTACACCCCAACAAAAATATTATTTTTATGATAATTTACAGCATTGCTACATCTTGATGCCAAATTTAACACCAAAGGCAGCACTCTAGGGACGTCTGCCATTATAATATAAGATCAATTAAACAAAAAGGTAACGTTACTATTTTGTACATGTAAATAAAAATTGAATATTAAAAAAACTCTCAATAATAAATAAAAATGATAGTGAAAAAGAAAAAAAAAAAAATATATATATATATATATATATTGATGTCAAAGTTATAAATAATTCGGCATCTCCTACTGGCGGTTGTAGCTTCTAACTTGCTCACCAAGACACGTAACAGAACTCCAAATGCAATTACACAAAACCCACTCAACTCCTCGGACACATCGGTGTGTGAAACTTGACAAAAAAAAAACATTTCAAAAAAATATATTTTTAAATCCCAGAAACTGAATAATATAAATAAATTTGTAAAAAAAAAAAAAAAAACAGCTGTCTGTGGACTAAAAAACTTTTCCGCACCAGAGAGTCCCATTTATTTTGCTGTTTATCTGTATACCATTTTCAATGCAGTGTTCACACACTGGGTCTGTGTGTGAATCCCTCTGACTCAGTGAGCGTTCTTTTCCCTTCTCTCTCTCTCTCGCTTCTATATAATAACCCCACCACCGAAACATTTTCTCACACACTGGCCTGCGAGATAATTTTTTTATCTTTTATTTTCTCTTCCCTGTTTTTGTTTTCCTTTCTCAGCTTCCAAACAGTCTGTGTTAAGCTAGCGTACAGAATCAAAATGGAAAATGGCAAGCAGGTCACGAAGAAAGCAGAGGTGGTGAGAATCCCACCTCCGAGAGGTCGAATTAAAGCCAAGATATTCAAGGATTTGGCCAAGCAGGTGAAAATCATTGCTACACTAGTGAGTGGGCTTTGCAGAAAGGAACAGAGAAATGGCGGTGGAAGCTCTTCCTCAGCCTCTATTACTCCACTGCCTAGCAACTACAGTTCCAGAGGGGTCACTCGGGTGCCTGAACCCAGATCACAGAATCGGCCATAGATGTCCTTGAGCATCACATAGATAAAGGGTTTCTAAAGTGGCTGTTTTTCTTGGTTCACTGTTTATAATTCTTTCCATTTTTTTTTCTTTTACTTTTTTTTTTTGGTTCTTTTTAACTAAATTTGATGGACATAGATGGTGGTGAAACAGAAACATGTCAGGAGTGGTGGCTGTGAATGCCAATTTCTTCAAATTTTTTTTGGAGAATTGGAATTGGGAATTTGATTGATTAGGATGTTTGATGTATTATATATATATATATATATATATATGAATGAATTATAAATTAAGCATTATAAGTATCTAATTGTTCTGTGTAATCTTCTGGTTTTGGCAGCTGGGTTTTCCGGTTTGTTGTGTTGTGTGATAGTTAACATATATATATATATAACACACACACACACAGAGCTGAGCTGATGTCTCTGTTACGTTGTTCTGAGCTACACGCCGTCGGATCGGCCAATTCAAAGAAAAAAATAAAAAGGTAAAAAATAATAAATATTATATATTTATATTTCTATCCGTATCTACTAAAATAATACAGTATTATAGTCGAGAATAATATATATATAAAGATTCTAATTTTCTTCGACCATGAACAAAAGAAATTGCAAGTTTAGTAGTTATTTATGTGGAAATGGGTGTTGAAAAACCTTGTCGTTGAATTCTGAATTTGGTTTTGTATTTGAGCTTGCAGTGAGTTTGTATCCCTTCATTGTTTCAATTATGTGCTTGTTTGTTTGCAAACTCAATCAAGGTTAGAGTCGGTGAAAAATAAAAAAAATGAAAAACTATTTTTTTTTTTACTGTTTAATTTAATTTACTCACTATCTGAAACTGTTAAGGCCCAGTGAGGGGCAACACTTGCTTAACTGTATCAAACTGGGGAATTCCACATCATATCAGTGATTAGATTCTTTGTAATTATTATTATTTTTTTATGTTTTTTGGCTGCCGGCCGTCTATCTTTGGAGATTCCACATTTGTGAAATATGGCTTCTTTTTCGTCCAACTAGGAACCGCATATAATAATAAAATAATATAAAAGTAAAAGGCAAAATGAAGATAATTCTAATAAAAAATAATAATAAAATAAAATGATCTGCTTAGAACTTCGACGGTATTAATACTTGTTTTTTAGCAGGCAATGTGGGTTAAGTGTGCTTAATTTAATAATTTCCACTTAATTGACATTTTTTTGGTCTTATGAATTTTACGTATTTGTCCATAGAAAAAGGGCAGGTGCATGAACATTTATATGCACTCACACAATTCATTGATGCATGATGGATATTTGATAAGCGATTAACCACAGTCCCTGTGCCTTACCCCACACAAAGCTATTAATGTAAAATTTCAAAAGCTCTCATAATGATTTTTTGCCAAACCAAAATATACAGATTCACGTTTGCACCTATTATATATATATATATTTTTTTTATGTTTTCATTTTTAATAAATAATGTGTGTGTATATATATATATAGAACTAATCTGTTAGCCCCTATTGCTCATATACTCTGAGCACCACCGTTGCTAAGATAACCCTGTGCGCCACATTATTATTGTACAGGATGTATGAACAATGGTAACCAGAAAATCAATTATCTCTTTATATATATATATATATATATATATCTAAAAATCCAATGGAAGACTATAAAATAAAGTATTTGACTTGAAATTTCTTTAAAATGTGTAATTTGTGTTCATTTAGTCTCCTTCTTCTTATTCTTTTGTCTGTGGGTGTGGAAAAAAAATCAATTTCACCATTTAAAAATTTCCTAGTTGTTAATTATAATTAGTGTTTTAACAGGCTGCTAGGCTGCTATATCTGAAACCTATGTGGCTAATTTTTCCAACTTGTTGCACTTTCTTGGACATATGTCTTTGTTTGTTGCTGTACATTTCTGTTGTGGACTCTCACCTTTGAATCCTATGATCACACACCCAGTCAAACCCTTATCTTAATCCACTTTATTCCTTTAAATCCCATCACTCTTTATCCATAAAAATCAGTTTTTTTTTCCTCCTTGAAACTTATTATTATTTTGTTCGTCTTATCCTTTTTGAATGTATTTTTAAGCCTTTTCTTGTGTCACAAGAAATGTCTAAAAACTTAAGGAGGAGGAGAAGGGAAAGAGAGAGACACAGCGAGAGAGAAAGAGACGTGTTCCAAACTTAATATTTGGTGAGTGATGTCATACATGATCATTCATGTGCGAAATAGGGACGCCCTTTTTGTTTTCACACACAGCATCGGTACCCTTAGAACAAAAATGGGCTTTAAGCTATAATCCTCCACACTTCTATATATACACACACACACACACACTCTCACGGCACTTCCACTGTCCTAGTCTCTCGTTCTCACTCTCACACTCACTCTCTCTCTCTGCGCCTCTTCTCCTTCACTGAGGCTCAAAATTTTAAACCATCTCCAAAAATGGAAAGCAAAACCAGCCAGCCAATGAAGAAAGGCAAAGCCACACTCCCGCCAAAAAGAGGTCAGGTTAAAGCCAAGATTTGTGAAGAAGTGGTGGACACAGCGGTCACTACTGTAGTAAGAGCAGTTTCTGCCTGTTGTGGAAGCTCTGGTTCAGAAATCACACAGGCATTTGGCTACTCTCCTGATGAGAAGAAAAAATATTTTTGAGAAATATATTAAAAAAAAAAAGTGACTGAATTCTGGGCAATTTGGATATGGGTTTTTCCTTCTCTTTTTTTTTTTTTTTCAAAAAATAACTTCTAATTAGCTAATGAGGGTTTGATTAATTTTTCTTCTTTGTGATGTATCTGTGCATGTATTTGTAGACCCTCTTCGTTCTTTTTGTTTAAGTAGAAACTTGCAAGTGAAGTTCTTGTATTTTCAGCATATTATATATATATATATATATATATATATATTTAATGAGCTTACTTTTTATTGTTGATTGGAAGCTCATCATGTACCTCTAAGCTTAATTGTGTTAGAAAAGTGCAAGACCTTCTTTTGGGTTTCTGGGTTTGGTCATGATTGTTTTCAAGATCGTCAATTTGTGTGTATTTCAGTGTTAAATTGGAATAAGAAAAAAAAATTAAAAAGCCAAAGGTAAAATTTGCATGAAAGACAACTGTGTTTGCACAGAGAACAACTGTAAAGAAGAAGCAGAGAAGAAAAAAAAAAAAGTATAGCAAATAAATTTGTTTGTATGGTCCAGCATCATTCTGATATGTATCTGGTGCAGGTTCTGTTCTGATAATTTGCCTCCTGGTACTAGAATGCTACATTATAATATCACCTACAAATTATCCATTATATTTTTATTTTTAAAAATTTTAATCAGCTTTTGGGTATATTATAAAAAATTTAATACGTTTCTTAGGGGACCTTATCTAATTCACACCCACCAATGCTGTCAAAATTTTACATCAAGCTAATAGAGTCCATGATGTGGTTCTAAAAGTGATTGAATATGATGAATTTATTATGATCATCATAATGGAATTTTTATATATGATTGCAATAGTCCATAGTGGTGGATCATAATTTATACAATTAGGAAAGTTAAAACAGAGAGATAAATGGGATCAAAATTTATTTTAAGAAAAAGAAAAAAAAATAACCCAAAACCATACGAATCCCACTCCAATTTTCAGCAAATTAATCACCAAAATCTCATAGTTTAAGATTAATTTGGACTAAAACTTGTTTCTTTGAGCATGCAAAGCTCAAAGGCGTCCATGGTGAGTCGGCGAATGGTAGATTTTGATGGGCTTTTTAAGATTCTTCTCAGATTTGGTCACTTTCAATTGAATTAAATATGAAATTTGGTTCCTTCTCTACAAGTGATTGGAGACCAGTCATTATCTTTGACTTTGATTGGCTGACATCATAGGCTTATGTAACCAACATGTCACTGAGGACATCTGGACAGTAATATCTTCTTTTGTTTTTTTTTTGGTAATAAGTAATATCTTCATTGGCCATATATAAAAAATATATATACCAATAAATAATTTGCAAAAAAACCATTTTTTATATTAAAAAATGTGACAAAAAAGAAGAATATGTATAAAAAAAAAATTTCATTGATAGTGACCCTGAAATTGATGATATTGAATAATAATAATACAAGGAGGAGGATAGGTCATGGGTGTTCCCACATGCTAAGTGATCACATCAGAAAGCAAGCTAGATATGGATTTTGACCCGCTTACATGCAATATAAATGCAACGACTAGGAGGAATCAAATTTTAAAAACGTGGATTGGTATTATAATTAGTTTAATCTAAATGGTTAAATGAACCTGTTTCAGGACAGCTGGTTATGGAGGACCCACTTGGGATTAGTCTTTGACCCTCCTCCAGCTCTATAGCTAGATCAAGATGGCCTTCTTTAATTTTATTTTTTAAAATTTTCTGGCCAACCAAACAGTTTTTACAGAAAACAAGCACTTGTTTATAATGCACACAATTACTAGTTTTTTTTTTTTTCCTCTTTTCTTGTGTCCAATCATATCCTTATTCTCCTTTCATTTCAATTCTTCTTATGTGGTGGGGCCATCCTTATTCTTTCTTGTGAGAAATACAATGTACTGAAATTTTGAAAGAGATAAACTCTAACAAAATGGACCAACTAAATTAGAGAGAAAAAATCTGGCCTTTGGAATATTTTGGGTTTCTAAGTCTCCTTGTGGACTCGAGTACGAAAATTCTAACTCTTGGTCACCGCATATTAAAAACATGACATTTGAACAAAAATTGGTCTATGTTTTCTAACTCTTGGTCACTAGACTCGCTACACATTAAAAACATGTCATTTGAACAAATTTGCTTTTTGTTTAATATCTTTCACTTCCAAGAGTAACTTGAACCCCAAGATGACAATTTCTGTATAGCTTCCTCCATTTAGCTCTTGCAGCCTTTTCACTTTCCGAGAGTAGAACACCCCAGTCACAGCGCTTTTGTAGTAAAATTTTTCTTTCCTCGATTTTTATATATATATATATATATATACACATTTATAAACCTAACAAGGTTGAGGCAGTCAAGCAGTCAAGCAGTCAAATAAGAAGGCTGATAATGTTATGTAAATTGACCGAGACAGCCTTCTTTAAAGAATCTTGCGTGAAGAAGTAGGAAGGTCCTTGTCTAATTCTCTGTTTTCAATTATCGATGATAGTAATTATTGTTACTTATGACAATAAATAATGCATTTTTCAATATTTGATTGCAATGCTTGTTATTGGATGCAGGCCAGGTGGGATTTGTGTGAGCACTAAATTTTACCACTTTGTTGAACAGAAATAACAAAAGCAAGGACATGAGTCTGATCAAAATTTCGTACTTCTATTACATCAAAATGATAAAACCATAGCACATAACTTCACACCATCAGCATTAAAAATTATACATTATTTCTCGATTCTTAAAATTGCCGGATACAGATCTCTCCTTTCCTCGTGAATGCTAATGACAAATTTCTAGCAGTTCTCTCTCTCTTCAAGATGCCTCGATACCCGGCTCACGAATCTGAATGGATGTTCTTGACAAACTTGCTTCAAGTTCATTTAACTCATCGATGTCCAGTTCGTCGTCTTCGTCATCGTCTGGGGGCACATCTTCATTATCAGCAACAACACTAGAAGAACTGCTTGGTCCCCCTACTGCACTGTTGTCTTTGACCTGATATCAGATGTGGAAAAACTTTTACTTTGTGGCACCGATAAAATGTTAATGTTGTATTAAACGCACAAATACAGAAGAATCTGACAAATGATCTAATAGATCAAGATTCAAAAGCTCATTGCATACAAAACAATGAAGCGCACGGAAACTCATGAGATATCCAATTTCTAAGGCCATAAGATGTGAAATAATTGATTCAGCCAAACAGAAAGGATATTATACAATTCCAAGCTACTTTTTGCTTTTTTAATGAATAATTCCAAGCTACTTTATTAGCAGTAGAATCAGCTACTTCTTTCAGAAGTTGATTTAATGTGCAATTCAAGTACTTAAAGACTAGAATAAATGATCGTGCTTCTTTTCCTATTTGATGATACATGTATGTTTCATGATGCAACCAACTTCCATCACAGCATCATGAGGAATACACACTTTTGGGGCGAGGGTGAGTACCGGGGAACTCAAATGTTGAGAGTAAGGCACTTCAAATCAAGACAGCAATTTGAAAAAATTCTTGAGGTGCATCCCAACCAATAAAAAAAATATACCAGATTTTAATCCATTAGAATAATTTCTCATTTCAATTATTGCACTTCCATGGCCGTATGGCTCAAACACAAGGCAATAATGCTTTGACCTTTGACCAGCAAGTACAAGACTACATCAGTAAGTAATGACACCATAATAACATAATACAGAAACCAAGAGTTCTACAAATTTCATCACAAGGTTTCTTTGTCAGACTTTACTTTGCAGGGATGAAATGCAGATTGTATGCTACATGAGACGCATAACATGATATGAATAAATTAACATAATGAAGTATCTCGATCATATTTGGAAGATGATTCAATTCACTTTTTTCTGTTATTGTTCTTTAGTTTAACATAAAGCTCTAGATGGCACAAATAGCTAAAAAATAATCCAGCCACTCGAACATAGAAAAAGCAACAGCACATGTCAAAGCCAATGATTTTTTACCATCATAATACATTGCTAAATTAAAATATAAAGACAAACTACACATGCAAGTGTAATTCATATAAATAAGCAGCTATACATTGTTGGCCTCAGTGAGCCATAACATGCATGAACAAAAAAAATTACAACAGTGTATATGACTTCCTGACCACAAAAATACACCTTTTTTTAACCATCAATATGTACATACATAGTTTAGGAGGAGGAAGAAGAAGCAAGCTTACCTTTTGTTCAGCGACCTTAGATTCTTCTTCTTTCCGGTATTTTTCATATGCCTCAGCATCAATATCATCCACAAACCAGCTAGAATCTGAAAGGAACAACTCACGACCACTGAAAAACGTAGAAATGTAAATCAGTACCACTTTAAATACATTTTCTTTAACTGAATGCAATTACAGGAAATAAGAAACCTCATTCGATCATTCTTAGCCCTCTCTGCTTGCTGTGCAGCAAGACCAGCATCTCTTTCTTCCATCTTTTTCTTTTTCCATTGAAAGAACAGCTCAGTAGTCATAGGAGTAGTGGTTGTTATTTTTGCACGCTGAAGTAATCAGCAGTTGAACCATAGTAAGGACTAAATATACAATACTAAACAATGGCAAAGAAAGTATGAAATGGGACACTCACATAAAGCAAATAAAGATGTTTCCATCACAATAAAGGAAAGTACAGATGCAAATTAAATATAAAAAATATGAATGTCACCTGATTCTCAATCTCATCCTCAATGGCAATCTTTTCAGATTCTTCCTCAAGAAGTGCCTTCATTTGAGATTTTAAAATATAGCCTGGAGGAAGAGCATGCCTGTAGTGACAATCTTTGCCACCATTTGGGCATACCCAGAACCAACCATATTGTTTCTTCTCTACTGCATCAAGAAAGTATTTGCAGACCTGTACATCGTATATAAGAAGTTAATAACAGATATCCTGATGTACAGAAAAAGCAGAGATGGTAACAAATCAGATCACATTAAATATGTAAAGCTCTCTTCAACCTAATTCATCACTTCCATACAAGAAGCATCTAGCGATCCCAGGGACTCAATGAGGATACTGCTCTCCTTAAATATATTGCCTTTATTTCCTACTCATATATTAAACAAACAGAGACTTAATTAACTATTACCCAACCATTATGACCATACTAAAAATGTTAAATATCCACACAAATTTTTTTGAATTCTCCTTGAAGAGTAAATAACTTTCCATACATAATACAATAACTCAAAGAAATTCAGGTGTTATCATCAAATAGGCTATATCCATGCTAGATGCAGATCCAGCAAACAGAGAACTTCAAGCATCAGTGATTCACTATAAAAGCTAATCTCTTAACTTCTTAACCAACCACACTGTTCACCATGAAAACAGATTTGCATATTAGTTTAGGATATGAGATATCACTTCCTATTCTTCAGCAACTCTAATAACAGCACAACCAAAGATGTGAATAAGCAGCTCTGCCAACTCTTCAAAATGCTAATGATTTAAATCTGTCAACCTTTTTTTTGGAAAAACAACAGAAAGAAAGAATGCGAATCTGGATCCTAGCTGGTCCATAAATACTTGGACACGTTTGAGAGAGTTGACATACACCACACCAGACTATGTATTCCTGAAGACATCAATCAGATATCAAATTGCAACAAAATCAAGAGAACTGCATTATTCGGTATGCCGATGAGACAAAAGACATCAATCAAAGTTATTGAAGCTACTAGTAAAGGTATAGCAGTTACAAGGGTATAACATCAAGAGATATATTGAATCTCATGAGCAAACATTGGCACAACGAACAACCTTTAGCCAGTACTGAACTGACACCACCAAGCTTGCAGTTCAATGCAAATAGATGCCTATGGTTACTTTTATACACAAATTATAGAGAAGCCAAAAATGCAAGCATCTGAAGCAATCAATTCAGTGACTACTGCACTTACAATACATATCATACTAACTATAGCAGGAAATCATCCATGATTCTTAAGCAGCTTATCGGCAAGAATGGGTGTTTAGTACATCATTTTATATCCTTTTCTTCTAAAAGTAGTTTTAAAGATGGTTCGGATTTACACGAAGTAAAGAGTCTGAGGGCTAGAATTTATTGTATTGGGTTTTTTCAATGAGATAAATAGGCTCATAACATACATTGAGAATTGATATTAACATTTCAAAGATTTTTTCTAGAATCTGGGAGTATTTAGAGCTTTAATCAATTAATCTTCAAATCTCTTTGAGACATTAGTTACTGATTATTAAGTCACAAGAAAAAACATATTAAAGCATCTAAAAAGGTCACAACTCTTAGCAAGACAAGGCAAAGACAGCCCCATATTATATTAAAAACTAGATCCCCAGAAGCAGATCAATCTGATATGGAACCAAACCTTTAAGATCTCATTTCTACAATATGAGTATGAACCTTGCAGGCAAGTTAATTTAGAATAGCCAAACTTACATCTACTACCTGAATTACTTGTCAAGAGTTCAAATGTCGCACAACTACAATTAAATGCATTTGACCAAAAAGATGAAGATACCTACTTTAAATTACAGAATTATGACTACAACTCTCATACCTGAGCTGCAAAATTACTCTACTTTTTAACTGGCTCACAATATAGCTACCATATTACAAAAGTTAAATCCCCATAGAACAGGTGCAAAGAAAAACATCAGGGGAAAGGGAGAGAAAAAGCAGCATGTGCAAATGCAGCAACTCTTAGTAGCAGAACCTATCAGCTAGATAATATGGCTCAAAAGATTCAAGGTTTGAATGAAGAAAACATACAATTTCAGTCGGTTTATTCTGGTTATACTCTGTCTTCTTTGATTCGATGACCTTCTCCAATGTCTCTTGATCCCACTCCTCCATCGTTTCTTTTGACAATCACAAACACACCAATGAGTTGGGCACCAGTTAAGTGATTATGCATCACCCAAAAATCAAAACAATAAATAAATTACACAGAAATGTATAATCATTCATTCACCTTCATCACGCTTGTCACTGTAAATATCAATCTTCTCACCCTTCCTCTGGATATTCAAATCATGTGAGAACTTGCATTTAAAACCCTTATTACACTGTCCCGCCTTGAAAAACTCGCATAGAATAGATTTGGGATCAACACCTATCCAAATAAGCAAATTTCATTACTTACATAGCAAAATATAGAAAAGCCAAAACCATAAACAACTACCATCCAAAAAAATGAACACGCACACACACACACACACACAAGTGAATAGCGAGAGTAAATAGAACACAGTACATATTACATACCCACTGGTACTTTTGGCTGACTAACAGCAACTTTGAATAACTCATTCAGCTCTTTCTCTTTGGCTTTCTCTTCCTCCTTCTTTTTCTGTCATAAATGAATCAATCTCAGTCAAACTCAGCTTGTACAAAAAAAATCACCCCACTAAAAAATTTCCCCCTAATCATCAATTTTCACCTATGCCTTCTACAAAGTGCAAAAAAAAGAAGAACTTTTTCACTTCTGCATAAATTTTATCAGACCCATTTACAGGCAAAACAAATAGAACCTGATTAAACGAAGGGGGGAGGAAAAAGAAAAAAAAAAGCACTAACATATGAGGAAGGATCCGTATAAGAAACAGCAAGAGGCGGACCTTGGCGGCGACTTTAGTCGCGTCTGTTTTTGGCTGGACCGATTGCTTGAGGTTTTGAACGTACTTCTGCACACTTTTGCTCTTGTTCTTGTTCTTCAGCCCGAAGGTCTTATCCTCCACGACCTTCTGCTTCTTCGCCAAGTCGGCCTTCTGCTGCTTCGGCGGCATAGCTTTTTCGCATTCAATTTAACTTTTAAATCCCAAAAAAAAATAAAAAAATTTCTAAAAAAAAGTTGCTAATTCAAAATTTATTGATTTTCTGTGTTAGACTTGCTACCAAAGAGGGATTAGGGTTTCGAAGCAGATCAATCAAAGTTCGAGTTCTATATGCTCTCTTATGGAGAGGATGATAGGCGAAGGATGAAGAAGGGTAGGAAGGCTATGTTTTGTTCCCTAAAATGCCCAACTTGTCCTTCTCCTCCTGGGTGTGGCTTGCCTTCTCTCCCCAAATCGGATTAGAAGGATCCAGACGGAACTTGGGTGAAATGGGAAATTCAATTAAACATTGAAGGTTATTTTTGTCACTTAAAAAGCACGTGCGAGGCTTGTGCACGCAGGCTAGGTAGTTTCATTTGGACATAAATTGCCCTTCAAAGGTACAGCCACAATTTTGCTAGGCTTGGCTTTAGCCGTAGCACCAATTATTACTTGCCGCGTGTTATCACGCAGGCAAATGTGGCGTCGACACGCCGTGTGTATCTTACATAGCGAGAGCCAGAACGAGTTATTCAGTTACCGTTAAATCACAACCACGAGTCCCTGAGCAAAGTGGAACCAGAAGAAGGTAGAGAGAGAGATGAGATTCCGTACAGTTTTTAGGGTTCCTCAATGCAAAAATACAGTCATTTTTCTCTGTAAATCTCGAGCTTTCGGTTCGTACTCTGGACAACCTAGGCCCGAACGGTTCGTCAAATTGCAATTTATACGTTGTATTATGAATTTGGTAATATGTATATTTACACGTACGTGTTGTGAGTTTGAGTTTGAATTTGGTAATGGTGATTTGCAGGTCTTTTGGAATTGCTTTTGACATTGATGGGGTTATTCTTCGTGGTCGTGTTCCAATTGGAGGATCTCCCCAAGCTCTGAGAAGATTGTATGGAGATTCTGGTAAGAAAATAATTGTTGATGTATTAAATAGAAGAATTTTATATTGCCTGGGAATTGGTACTGGAAATAAATATGTAAGCTATGTTATCAAGCTCATTTCTGTAATCTGATTACGGTGAACTGAAAGCTTTACTAATATGATTACTTTTTTCTTTTCTTTTTATGTTTTCCCTTTTGTTTGTCAAATTGTAACTCTAGTTCAATTGGTTGTTGATTCTTTTGTAGGTTCTTTGAACGTTCCTTTTCTGTTCTTGACGAACGGTAAGTTGTCCGTATTTTTGGTTTCTAGCCTATTACTAAGAGTGTTTAATTGCTAAGATAGTAAGATAGTTTAGTCCCTTCATTGTGATTATCTAAATGTTTAATCGCTATAAACAAACATTTGATTCTATGAATTGGGTCTATGACATTATTTGGATAATGCTATGAATTGGTTTATGACATTATTTGGATACCCTCTTTATGGCCTTTTAATAGAAAATATCTTAGCACCTATACTGCCTGACCATAACCTTATTCTCAGTTACCCTACTCTTACAAATCCCTCCTAGCTATGTGCTTATGACTATGAGTAGCAGTAAGTGTATCAAACTATATTATAAATTTCTTAAGTTATTCAAATTCAGCAAAATGATTGAATATTGTATGTTCAATGTTTATTTCAGTAAGGTTTGTTTGATGATTGATAAGAACTCTATACTTGAAGTATTATCATGTGACTGACTGTGTGCAAATATAGTTCTCAGCCCCAATATGAATTGACTCTCTGACAATGATAACTTTTATTTTTTTTAGTACACTTAGAAGAGCTAGACTAAACTAATGACTTAATAAATATATTCTGTTAAATAGGTGGTGGCATCCCAGAATCAAGAAGAGCCATTGAGCTTGGTGAACTTTTGGGAGTTAAAATTTTACCTTCTCAGGTAATGCTTTTTGACTTTTGTACTTCTGTTAGGAGCATAAATATTTGAATTTGATGAACTAAAGAAATGTTTTTTGTTACTATCATTTGACTGATGGAACCTTTCTATAGCTGTATCTTTTGCAATATCCTGATGCAGGTCGTACAAGGTCACACACCGTTCAAAAATTTGCTGAACAGGTATATATATTTATCTTTTACACTCTTTATTTTCTAAATAAATACATTTGTTTTGGAGATTTCAGAAGTGTATATGACATAGCTGGCATAAGTCATCTTTTTTTTTTCTCTGTCCTCCTGGTTTTCTTACAATCTCTGGGTTCTATTCTTCAATCAATGCTGTTGAAAGCACTTCTGTTAGCTTTTGGCTGGGGTCATGCTTTCAGCATCTTGTCCATCATCATTTTATTTGTCTAGAAGTTTCATACAATTCCTTTACCTGATAAGAAAGATATTATTTTTCAGATATGAAAATGAACTAATTATTGCTACTGGAAAAGGGGAACCAGCTCTAGTCATGTCAGAATATGGTTTCAAGTAAGTTTTTTTAGCTCAAAATCTCAGTTGCTCTAATCAGGAGAGAAGTCTCTGTTGCTGTTGTGTATGTTATAAATTTTAAGGAAACAGGTTTAGCCAAATTATTTATCTCTGGTGGCAGAAAAGTTCTTTCACTAGAAGAGTACGCATCTCATTTCAAGAACATTGATCCTGTATCTCAGTACAAGAACTGGACAACAATGCAGGCAGTAGATTCTAGTAGCCACTCAAATGAGTTGGAGCCAAGACACAATGTCTTATCCAACAGGGTTAAGGCAGCATTTGTTGTCAGTGATCCTGTAGATTGGGGAAGGGACATTCAGGTAAACTTGTGATATTTACCATGTAGGTTGCAGTTTTAGCTGTAAATTCTAGATTATGAGGAACTATACTGGTTTCAAATTCATTGAAATTATCATACTTTATACGGCTCCTATAGAAGTACATTGTAAAGACATTATGTGCAAGTAGAAGAACAAAGTAAATCAATGAAAACTAATTATGAATATGTACCAAACAACATTCTGTGACCTCGATTATCTAGGGTCTGAAGTTTTTAATTAGAACTTTTTAAGACAAGATGGGATGTTTGTGGACTGCAATGTCCAAAAGGAGGAGAAAATTACATTTGGCTCCAACCTTGAGATTCTACACTTGAACATGTTTCTTTGGAATTTCCAATAGTTTTAAGAACAGTGATAGTGATATGTTAGGAATAATAGTAGTCCTTTGAAAGTTTTTCACGTTTGCATAAATGGAGGGTAACAAAGCAGCCTTTGGAACTTGAAGGAGCCTACAAATCACTTTTGAATTTCATTTTGATCATTTGTAATAGATCTTCTTAGTTATTCTTTGGGATACTTCACATATTTTACCATCATCTTGTATGAAATAACATTGGTCACTTGAATCTGATTGTTGAACTGGATTAGGTTCTGTGTGATGTTTTAAGATCTGGTGGGCTTCCTGGACAAGAGAATGAGCATCAACCGCCATTATATTTTGCCGCAGATGATTTGGAATATCAGGTTGGTTGCTGAATTAATTAGAGATTTCAGTTTGAACCGAAATTAGTCGTGAGAATTAACTGTGAGTGAGAAATCATGTCCTTCTCAAGTATGTGTTTCCTTGGTTGGGCTGTGAAATCTTGGACCCTAAATTGACAGCATTATTCATATACATCATCTGATCTGTATTTATCCAGTATAGATTTCCTTGGTGGGCCCATCAAAATGAACCACTACAATGAACCTCTCAAATATGTTCATGTCCTTGAACTTTCTTCAATTTGAAAATTATAACAGTTGATTCTCCTAAGTTCTAGAAATATAATTTAGATCTGCTCTTTCTCTTCATCCCAGTTGGAGTTTGTACTATTCATCTTTTGAACTTCAGGCTTTACACTGTTCTGACAGTTGCCTAACGATACTCAATACAGGCTGCATTTCCTTCTGAGCGACTGGGAATGGGTGCTTTCAGAATTGCTTTGGAAAGTATCTTCGATAGGTAACAGTCGGTTAGAGTAATTTCAAAACTCTAATTTACTGACATTTTAGTAGACAGTTTTACATCAGATTGAGTCGTTAGTCAATGAATCATGTAGTGATTGTTATGCATCTCCGCAACATAGTAATCAATGCAATTAGATGTCTTTAAAGCTACAGTGTTTTCTTGAGTCTTTTATGCAGTTTGGGAACGAATATTACCTAAGTGTGAAGCTTATTGTAACCTGTCTGAAATTCTGGATATCTGTTTGTATTGATTATTGAGTGTCCTATGTTTGATCATACTGCATAACCCCGGCACTTTAATATTGCAATTTATACAACACTCTTAGATTACTTTTGAAATGCAAAGCACTTTTTTAAATCACAATTAAGAAGAGGTTCGACTTCTCTACAATAGTAGCTGAGTTGTTTGTACCTAACTGTGGCTTGCCCTGTGACAAGCATCATAATCAGCAGCCTTTAACGTAATAACTCTTATGCAGTTTTACCGTGCAGAATTCACCACAATGCTTTGGAATATACATCTTTCGGGAAGCCACATCCATTTGTATTCAAGAATGCTGAAGCAGTATTGAGAAAGCTTCAGCAATATTATTCCGATGATTGTCTTATTAATAGTGGAGACTTTGGATCGCAACCCTTCAAAACACTTTATATGGTTGGTGATAACCCTGTAGTTGACATCAAAGGTGCAAAGCAGGTTTGTCTTTGTTCTCATTGTAGCCTTCAAACTTTGTTTCTATAAGACCTACACTAGGTTCAGCATGTTTTATGATTGAGTAAACGTTGAGATACGTTTTGACTATCAGGCTGGACATCCTTGGTTTTCTATATTGACGAGGACCGGCGTGTTTAAGGAGAGAGACAATCATGCGGAGTTTCCAGCAGATCTGGTAAGTTGGCCTTGAAATGCAAGAGCATGCAGGTCAAATTGATGTTTGCAAGACTTCCCAGCTCAAATTATTTGGCATTTCACTTTAGTTATGTTCAATCCTTGCAGGTTGTGGATACAGTAGAAGAGGCTGTGGATTATATTCTGAAAAGGGAAAGTTCCTCTTAATACCTGCCATTTTGAGGCATGATGCTTTTCTGTTTCCCCATTTTTTCTCTAACATGATCTCATTAATTTTTTGGGAGATTGCAGACCAAAAATTTTGGAGTGGAAAAAAATGAAAAACAATGTATTTGGTTGAAGCCAATTGATTAGGCCAATTCTTATTATTTATTTATACTGATTTCCCTACCGTTTTTATTTATTGATTTATTAATAATAATTTTGAGAATAAAGCGCACATTTTGCTTCTGATACAACTGCTAATATTCCAAGCAAAATTTTCATAAACTTCCAATGTTTCTATTATTTCTATAAGATAATGACTACCTAGGCAGCACCAGAATTTGCGACCGTCCTCGCCCTCACCCTCCACCTCAAACATTCATCAGAGTGACATATCCATCTCCTAGAAAATAATTATTAATATGGTATTGCAGCTCTTTCCCTATCACATATTAACCTCATATTAGCAAATTTCAGGGACATGATGGTAAAAGAAATATGTAAAACATGTAAAAACAACAGCTCTTCCTCCAACACTTTTTACTACTACCGGACCTAGACACAGAAAACAAGAACTAACTTCACTTTCTAACTCTATGCATAAATGCTTTTCCACGCCACACCCATTCATTCCTTTCTAATAAGAGCACTCCTCAATGGTTTGCTACCAGTAGAGGACAAGAAGAAAAAGGGTGGAGAAAGGAAATAAGATGAGAAGAAGGCTAGTTTAATACCCTTAATTGGAGAAGGGGCAAACAATCTAAAGGGGTCTCTTTTTATGTGAAATATGTTGGGGCAGAAACACTGAACTTAGCCTCTGTAGCTATCACAAAAATAACGATGGTTTTATGTAAACAGAAGCTTCATGCAAACTCATGTGTCCAAAATATGCATATCAAAGTCCAAAAGTGTTCTTCAGCAATTGAACCTACTTTGGTTTACATAAATAGCAATGATCTACAAGTTATGTTAATGGGAAACAATGTCTACTTCAGCAGTGAATGAACCATGCCATGTCATAAACATTATCAAATTGCAAACTTTAAAGCACAAACTTCGCATAACATTTAAGAACTCTACAATTGAGATTCCAATTTTACACAATTCTACAGCTTTGTCACCCCTTCAAGGCTCAAATTCAATACAACATGTGAAACAAATTATACTACAACCTTTCCAATAAGAAAAATAAAAACTACAGAAATGGATTTTCAAGATACACTTCCCGAAATGGGTTTTCAAGATACACTTACAGCTTCAATAAAAGTCCTCATGTAAACCAATTAAGTCACTATTGCCCACCACCACCCTCTTGTTCCAACTTGTTTACATAAGCCTTCAAAAGCATTACCAAGTCCCTTGCCGGTGCCTGTAAAGTACCCACCAAGTTCAATGCCGGACTCTGAAGCGAACCCAACAACTTGGCGTAAGTCTCAGCTCTGGTTGGCATAGTCTCTAACTTCTTGAAATCTCCAGGCCCATAAAACTGTCCCTCAAACACAGCTCCACTGAAGTCATTCTCGTCCAGTTTCTTCTCCTTTTGAAAATCCCTATACGGCTTAATGGCTGCTGGGATTTCTTCACTGTGCACAAAAAGCCAAGCATTCATGCCGGTCATGCAGGGCTTCAAAGCCTCCCATGGTGTACCCTCTATGGCTTTGTAAACCAAAGTGTTCTTCGCCACAATAAGCTTGGTGTTCTCCGGCAAACTTCTTCGCAGGTCCTGGAATTGCTTCACAGTGAAGCCCTTGTATTTTATGCCGGCGACGAGGTAACAGTTTTCCAAGTTCTTCTTGACGGTCTCGACGGTCTCTTCCTTCCTGTTGCGGGAAATGGCGGATCGAATTGAAGGAAGGCGCCGTTGGGTGATTCGGGTCGGGTCGGGAGTAAAGGATAGTAAAGGGTTGGTGGGTCCAGATATTGTTAGGGTTTGGAAAGGTGGTGAAGGTCTGTAGGAGGGAAAGCTAAGGAGAGTGGCTTCCATTGGAGGAAGTGTATTGAAAGCTTGAAGGTGGAAGAAAATTGGAGGAAATGTCTTGGTTTTATTTCTGGGCTTTATCTTTATTAGTCGGTCTATGTGAGACACAGAGAGGAGGAGAGAGAAACAGAAACTCTAAAAGCTACCCTCAAGTTTTAGATAATATCATCGGAATCCCAATAGAACAGGCTTATTACTATTTTCTCCCCATTTTAATAAGATTTTCAATATTTGTCATTGAAGTTTCTGAATTTTTTAAATTATTCCCATCCAAGCTTGCTGGTGTTATTAATCAACGACCAAATACAAAAATGGAAAGAAAAGAAAATGCTTGTTTTGTTAACTAATAATTATGAAATGTGATATCATATGCTAATTTAGAATTTGTTTTATTGAAGTGGCCAAAGTATATTAGGACCCCATTTGGAACAGCTTCAGCTTTTGCTTTTGGACAGTAGAAGAAGAGAAGCAGCAGCTATAACTTTGAAGATAGTGGTAGATAATGTTATATAAAAAGATCTTTAATGGGATAATTTTCGTATTTATTTTTGTTATTTTATCCAGTAAAAAGATAAATAGTCATTATAAAAGTTTCATTAGACACCTCAACAGTTTCCCTTGTTTAGATGGCCTGCATCAGTTGAACAAGGTAAACATGAAAATTAGTAACATTTTAGAACTAGTGCCCATCAGTGGCATCTACTTAGCGTCATCTAGTTTTTGGTTCATCTTTATTTACAAAATCACATACCTATTTTCTACACATGCTTGATGAGAATGGACTCAACAACACCTTGTGCAATAGGGTGATAACCTTCACGAGCCTCGGCAAATACCCTTTTGGCAAAAACCTTTTCTTCTTCCTTTCCAGTGCCTTGTACAAGGGTAGTGTATAGTGGACGAAGGTACTTCATCCTCCCAACTTCCTTCAGAGTTTTTTCCACCTCTGCGTAGTAATCTTTGCACTTTGAAGAAATTGCCAGTTGGAGGAACCCAACCTTCACCTCGTAATCTTTTGATTCTGATAGCCTGTAGTGTGCATCCAGCGACAAGATCTGTAACATTTTCCGACCATAAAGACAACTGCATTAGGACACTGGCTTACAATGAGATTCAAAACATATTACAAATTGCACAATGAGTAAGAAAATGTTTTGACAAATAAATGGGATCAGTCAAACTGAAGCAACCACTTAGGGTACATCTTTGGCTCCTCAGAGAACACAATATATTTGTCATTCAACAAGAGTGGATTTATATTAAACAGACAACCAGGAGAATAGACATGAATAAGAAAGTGTGATAGAAGAAAGCAACTGAGAAGCTTATACAGGATAAAGCTCCACCAATTATATGAAGCAGCTAGCCTGGCACCTGGCCTAAGGGTTAAGCAAAATTCAGGGTTTAACCACCACATATAAGCAAGGTCATGAGTCATGTAAATAATGCATCCAAACAAATTTCTCATCAGCTTCTAGCCAACTACAAAATGTTTTAACATCAAGTACAATTAGCTATTCCAGTCATAAGTATCCTTAAAAGAAATAGTTCAATTGTAATACACAAAAGCCAATGAAATATGACTCAAAAGAAAAATACTTAAACCTAGATATAAATAATAGAATATTTCTACCTAATCTTGCGTCTTCTATGAGATAAAGAAAATTCAACAGTAATTGGCAATTTGAAAATGATAACTGCTTGCATGCTTACTTCGGAACTGCAAACAAACAGTATCTTAAATGTTATATAAATAATCAAAGTGAGTTTCAAGAAAATTGTTTTATACTTATATCAACCAAAAAAGCAGAAGAAAAATGAATATTTGGGGGAGCAAAGAACATAAAAGCATCATATAGAGAAAATATGCAACAGTACCTGTGAAGCTTCAACAGATTTGGGCAAGCTCTCCAAGTAGAGCTCCCATTCCTGCCCTTTCCAATCAGCAACTTCATCCTCCCTTGGCATCCTACCCAGGTTAAATTCATTTGCAAGCGACACAATCTTTGTATATATACTGGACACAGGTTCATAGGCATCTGGAGGGATACCAACACCCTCAGTCCACAATTCTAAGTCAATGTCGTTTCCTATTCCAGGGATGTTTGTTTTCAGAAAATCAAGAAAGGTTTCAGTGTCAATTGATTTGAATTTGAACGTGTCAATATATCTCTTAAGGAATTCATCAAATGTAGGTCTTCCAACCTAAACCATTCCAAGGATATAGAAGAATCAGAGCCAGCCAAAGTATTCCTTGCTATCAATTTATTGTATCTAATAACAAATAAAACTAGCCAACCTACCTGGCGTTCAATGCGCCATAGAAACTGAAAACCTTTCTCATATGGAATCTGAGAATATACATCATCTGGATCCACTCCTTCCTGTTTGTTTTTGAGCTTTGTAAACTCCATCCTGTCTTTGAATCTCTCTATATCCTCCTTTAAACCCCTCCAGCCAATTCCAATATTCAATACAGCTGCGTCTTCCCCTTGTACGACCTCAACAATTCTCCTCTCCGCATATGTAGTAAAACCCTAAAGCATTCAATGAAAATATCTAAGACAGACATGCAGAGAACATAAATGTCTCTTACCATCACATAGAATGCGCATAAATCCCAACCCAAAATTTCTTAACACCAATCCCTTTAGACCAGGATGTAACTCTAAGAAAATGCATTGAAAATAAAACCAAAATACTTAAATTATGACCTTCTCTGATTAACTTTCTTGGAAACTTACAAATGTTGTTCTTCATCCCCCACAGCCACAGGTAGTGAACATTTTGGTGGAAGACAAACGTGCTAGAAATCATATATCTACAAAGAACTTAATTAAAATTGAATTATGAAGCCTACGCCAATTAGGAAAAAGAATAATCTACTGAATGCCGCTTATTGATGATAGAAACTTAGTCAAGTAACCAATGACCGTTTGCATTCAACTTTCTACACACATTAACAAAATTCTAAGACTAAAACAAACCAAATTCAACTGTAATTCAACTTGATAAAAAATTATTTTTTTATTTTATTTTTTTCCGTTTTGGTAAATTAATAAAGATTTTATGTGAATAAAAGAAAACGTCATTTTCAGATATCCCCACAACTGTAAATATAAATCCATAACCCATCAGCTATACATACCTCATTCAACCAAAAGTGTTCGCTGTTCTTGTTTGTGATCAAATTGCCGGTCCAGCTATGAGCAAGCTCGTGAGCCACGACTTGTGCGCCACTAGCGTCGCCCTTAATCACCGTCGGAGTCAAGAACACCATCCTCGGATTCTCCATTCCACCGTAAGGGAAGCTCGGCGGCAACACCAACAAATCGAACCGTTCCCACTCGTACGGTCCAAACAATCTCTCACCTTGCCTAATAATATCCTCCGTGCCCGCGAACTCTCTGGCCGCCGAGTCCAGCACCGCCGGCACCGACTCCGCATAGACCCTCGTCCTGGGTCCCACCTCCCTGAACGCAATCTCCCCAACCGCAAACGCAAACAAGTAGGGCGGAATCGGCTGCTCCATCGCAAACTCCTCCACCACCCTTCCCTCCGCGCACCACAACGAATCGCCGCAGACCAGCTCCGCAGCCTCGCCAGCGATCGGAGCACGCCTCTCGATGTGCCGAGCCGACATCACCGCCGACAACTGGCGCGGAACATTCAAGCGCGCGCTGAAGCAAACACGCGCCGCCGGTGTGTCCTGGCAGGGGAAGACCGAGCGCGCGTGGATGGCCTGGCATTGGGTGTACACAAACGGGTAGGTCTTGTTAAACGTCTGAGGCGGCGAAAGCCATTGGAGAGCAGAGGAAGAAGGCGAAGTAGAGTAAACGATGAGGACCGAGGAGTGGTTGGAGAGGGAGACGGTGAGGTGGCTGCCTTTGATTGGGTCGGGAGCAGAGAGCGAGAATTGAAGCGGAGTATTGGAACGGGGTTCGAGGACTGAGTGAACGTTGAGAGAGCGAGTGTCAAGGGAGAGAGGTCCGGTGTAAGGGCCCGGGAGGGAAATGAGGGCCGAGCCGTGGATGGTGAAGGAAGGGAAGTCGAAGTATAGAGAGAGGTGGATGTGGGTGGCAAACGGGTGAGTTGAATCGGTGAACGAGTGAGGGTCAACGACCGCCATTAAAGGAAAGAGATAAGCTAAGCTAGGGTTAGGGTTTTGTTTTTGGGAGAAGAAGTTGCTGCAGTTAGGAGTGAGATGCGTCAGTTAAAAGGCGGAAAACAGAATATAATTTTTGCTTTGTTTTGCGTGCGTATCTTTCGGATTCTTTTTTTTTTTTTGGAGGGAAAATCAAAGTGGTGGAATTGATACTTAAATATTTTTTTATTCAAATAAATTTTTTTATATAAGAAAAAAATAATAATTTCCTTTCTTTTTTTGCTCTGTTGGGGCATATTCTTATTTTTCACTTTGTATTACGAGTTTCACAAAATTATTTTTAAAAACAAAAAAACTTAAGAACGTTTAATCAGTTTAAACTTACTTTTTGAGTGTTTAGTAGTATATTTTTTACATGTGTCTTCAAAAATTATTATTATTATAAAAATTAGTATTATATTAATTGTATTATTTATTAGGCATATATAAAAATAATTTTAAAATAATTCAGTTGTTATTTATAATATTATAATATTAAATAACATCCTATAATTGTAATTCAAGATGATGGAGTATAGTTTAATCAGTATTTTTTTTACATAAATATATATCTCTATATTATATAATACATCTTTATTGATTCTGTTAAATATAATTTAGTATTGTATAATATTATCTTATTCTATAATAAACCTTTCCAAATATGATTTTTAGCACCAATAAGTACAAAATTATATTATACCATAAAAAAAAGGTATAATATCACAAACTGGTAAAATATAAAATTGAAACTAATACTTTAAATTTTAAAAACAATTGTAGTAATTTGCATATTAATTTATAAACACGGTATATTTTTAATTGTTTATATTTTTTTAATATTGAATACTAAGGTAAATGACAATGGATAAAAATTAAATTATTTTGAATTATTTATATAAAAAAATTATTTATTCCTTAAAAATAATATTAATGAAGAATTTTTATTATTTTCGGTATTTGTTGCGTGGAATATGAAATGACTATGACTCTTTGTATTTTTATTGTAGCTGCAACAATTTCAAAACTTTTATTTTACAATGACACAGTATCAAATACAATATCACTTACAAGATACAAAAGTAACCTATGTTGTATCGAATTAGGACCCAATACCTAAGAGGCAAAGAGAATATGGTATTTAAGCTATTGACCACCTAAGATGTCTGTAGTCATATATATATATATATATATATATATATATATATATATATATATATATATATATATATATATTATATACTTCGTATAAATTTATATAAAAATAATTTAAAAAACCACATTTGTATTTGTAGTGTATCAAACCCATCAATTATAATATAATTTCAAACAAGTGACCCGAATTTTTTAAGCTTCAAAAATTAACTATCTACTAATCATATGAGTCACTTTTAGAAACAAAAATTTTTAAAATTAAATCAATAAAACATGAAGAACAGAAAAGAAAAAGAAGAAACCATAATTAAATAAATTTACCCATGAAATTTTTTAATCATGTCAAATAACTAAATTAAACTACTCATAAACTTAGTTTAATCAAGTAAAATAATTAAATTAAATTACCCATAAACTTTTTGTTTTAAGATAAAAAAAAAAGAAAGCAATTTATGTTTTTTTTTTTTTCAGGCAATTAATCATTAGTGGGCTTTTAGAAAAGGCCCATATTCCCAAAACGTGGCCCAATAACAAAACCCAGATTATAAGCCCAGAGACAAAACTTCATCATCTAGTGGAGCCCACATACACCAGAAATTACATTATTACACCCACTCTCTCACCCTTCCCCCTTCTCTCTCTCTCTCTCTCTCGCTCTCTTTCTCACGCACAGACGCTCCCAACACCTGAAGCAAAAACATAGCAAAGCATCCGAAGCTGTCAAATTCAAACACGGTGAGAGAGAAGCAGAAGAAGAAGAAGAAGAAGGAGAAGAAGAAGAAGCAGTGATAGAAGAACATTTCTAAAAACTCTGAGAGAAAAATACGAACCAACCATGGACGATTACACGAGGGAGATGATGGACCTCAAGACCCTAGTCACTCGTACCCTGGAGAAGAAGGGTGTTCTCGCCAAGATCCGGGTAAAATTTCCCCACTTTGTCATCCGTGTTCTCTCATTTCCGCTTTTCCCTCGCCTGCTTTTCTATATGGATCTTTCCCGTGGTCGCTTGGAGCTGATTTTAACTGAAAAAGTTTCATTTTTTTTTTTGTTTGGGTTAATCTGGGACATGATGTTGTAGTTTAGTTGGTTTTTGGGACTAGGTTTTTTTTTTTTTTTTTTTAATTTTTAATTTCAAGTTCATCAAAATGAACAACAGCAAAAAAGGGCTCGTTTGGGAAATTTTGGCTGTGATTTGAAATTTCTAGAAATGTTGCGGTTTTTTTAGTGGGTCAATTATGAAAATTCAAAGGTTTTAAGTGTGCATTTTAGCGCATGTATGCATACATAAATACGCATGTATATATTATGTACTTACATGCATAGATTTTACATCTTTAAGAAGCTATTTGTTTTGTACGGAATAAAATGTTTAATTATACTCCCTTTCCGTACTGCTTGGCTTCCTTTTATATTAATTAGCTGTGTCATTGCTAGGCTGAGCTGAGAGCAAGTGTGTTTGAGGCAATTGAAGAGGAGGATCGGGTCATTGAGAAGGATGAAGGTTTACCCCCTGCATTACTTGGTAGCTGCAATGATCGTGCCAAACAACTTCATGCTTCTCCTTCAGGTTCTTATCTACTGCTCTATGTATATGTATGAATGATGCATATTAGTTGCTTTTGGTAATCAGCTTTTGTTAAGTGGGTGGTTTTTTGAGCTTTAATAGTGTTGTTGTATCCAGTGTAGCTGGAGGTTAATAAGTATATGCCAGATTAAGATCTGCAAGCTCCAAGTTAAGTTATCTTTTGAGTGATATTCTGGATAATCAAAGGATGTTCTACAATCTCATAAGTGAATAAAATAGTAGAATATAAAAAGAAATTTGTAAAAAGTTTCTTTTAGTCTGCTTGTTTCCTGTTATTTTAGGTTATAAATTGGAATTAATTTTGTTCATCACCCTGGAAGGCCTTTCCTCCTTAGGTTTTAGTTTTGTTTGATTGTTAGAAAAAGGAATGTAATAAATCGAAAGGAAAATAAAATTGTTGGTGCAAGATACTGTAATATATATTTAACACCACATGGTATTTCCTCCTAAGGCTCTGATTCACAGATAAAAAAGAAAGTGTACTTCTGCTTGTGCATTTTTAGCATGATATTATGTACCATGGTAAAGTTTGGACTGGTTTTGGTAAGTTTTTATTGCAAATTAAGAAATCCTATTTTTTGAATTGCAGGAAGGCTTCTTACTGCATTGATATGTGAATACCTAGACTGGGCGCAACTAAACCACACTCTAAAAGTTTATCTGCCAGAGTGTAATTTGGTAATCAAGTAAATTCTTTTATGCATAAAATTTCTGATCTTAAAATTCTTTCTTTCTTTCTCTCTCTTCCCCCCCCCCCCCTCTTCTGAAATATGTGTTTGATTATCTACTAATGAATCGGTGCTTCAATTGATTGAATTGCAGCAAAAGGATTCATGGAAAACAGAGTTGAAAGAGTTTAGTAGCAGAAATGGATATGAGAATGGTGATAGTGGTCCATTGCTTTTGGATGTGCTTGAAGGATTTTTGAAGTTTGAGGTTTGATATTCATTCTTATTCTAGATATAATATGCTTATGCAATTCAAAACTTGTAAGATTGTAGTCTAATCCAAGACCAATATCTTCTTGCTTCAATGTTAATCTCCATGCTTACTATGTAGGTTGCGTTATTAAAGCAGGATCTTGAAATTTATATGTGTAAAATCTGGAGACCATAATGTGATGTTATACAGAGAAATTGCGAATAGTTCACCAAGTGAAAAAGAAAATGGAGATTGTAGTCATAGTGGGGCTGATAATGTGAAGATAATGATGCTATTGGGATATTTATATGTGAAAGGGAAAAAAAGAAAAGAAAAAAGGGAGCAATAAGGAAAGAAAGCTGTATTGTGTCCTCTCTTAAGGGGGCCTGTGGGAGGAGGGAATGGGTAGGGTTGCTTATATGAGATGGTAGATTTGAGAAGCTTGTCTAAAAGGGTTGATCATATGTGATGGGTATTTACTATAAACCAGGAAGGGGATGGTAATTTGATTCAAGTTTATTAGCTAAGGAATTTTGTAGAGTGACAATGAGAAAAAGCTTATGTCAATGAAGAAATTCTATCAGTACAGACAATCAGGGAAGTGTTTATGTAGGTTGCCCTGTTGATAAGGTTATCTTGAATTCAGTTATAGCTCAACTTTATATATATATATATATATATCAAATTTGTTGTAAACTATTTATTTGTTATCAGACTGCAATAGGTGGTTCCTCAAGTTTACCATATTTAAAGTGTGACAACGGTTATTAAAGAAGAATATACCTACTAGTTTATAGAAATTTTTAGATTGCCAAGAATTGATGGTTACTGTTATCTTGTAGATTTTAATTAGCTGATTACTTATCATCTGAAGCTTGTTTTTACAGAATCTATCCCAAGCAAGGGGTACTGGAAGGAGGCCAACCACTACAGAGACAGAGTCCTTATCTAATCTAGAGTCTCGGAACACTCGAAGGCCTTCATCCTCATCTGTTGCTGGTGGGCTGCCTCCGCTAGGAAGGTGATGTGCAGACCTTTATTTTCAGTCGTAATTTGGTCTTTAGTTCATATTCACTTTCCATTTTTTCCTTTTGCCCATAATTGAGATCTTTTAGTTTGTTTGTTTTCTCATGCTAGGCCTGTTTCTGCTTCCCAGACATCTGGTAAGTAATGGAACTATATATTGTAGTCTTCCATTTTCAGCTGCTATCTTTTCTTTTATCTAATACATTTTAGCATTCAGATCGAAGAGGAGGGTCTTCCATGTCTAGTTACAGGAAAGATGATTACAATTGGAGATACGACAGTGATGAACTTCCAGAGGATGTAATTCGAGCATCAGCTGCCATGGAAAATCTTCAGCTGGATAGAAAAGCTCGAATTCTAACTACATCTTGGCGGTATGTTCTGAACCCCTATTAGCTATAAATTCTCTGCTCCTGCTCTCTAGTTAAGTAGAGGCATACAGTATTTCTAGAACATGGTTCAAGAAACATCCAATTTGTCATTTGAAATTGACCTTTTTGTTAAACATAAAGGGTGGTTGTTATCATAATTCTCCCTTTCTTGCCAAAGGTTGTTGCTGAGAATAGAGGCAGTGCATTTGGTGCATTTGGTCTCCATTTGTTAAGTGTCACTTCCATAACAAGAAACTGTTTGTCTGATTAAGAAAATTCTAACTTTTCATTGGAAGAGAACTTGCTCACTAATAGGTCATTAATGATTTCTAATAATTTTCCATTTTTTAGTCCCAACATGGGTAAGGATATTGCTTCTCAGTGTCAGTCTCAGTTTGAAGTTACTTAGTCTGTTATTTCTTCAAGATGCTTGCACATATTTTTCATCTGGAAATTGTTGGAGCTTAAAGGTGTGAAAAGAAGTGAAGGTTTTGGCAATCCAACTGGGCAATGATTGTTGAGAATCGGCAAAGAATATTTTTGACTGAGTTACAGAGATTATGGTACGAGAGGTTACTAAAATATGTCATCCTTAGTGTGGCATGGGAATTCTTTTATTGTGGGTTTGGAAAAGAGTAATATTTTGAAGAGCTTTGGGACAAAGAGTAGAGTTTAGGAGCTCAGAAAATTGAGTAGTTGTGGTCCATAACAGAAAATTGATACAATTTCTGTTTTGGGATCTAACTTATCTAATTTTGACTGTTTATAATTGAGGATTATCTTTAGGCTGTTTGATTGAAGGTAAGTACTAATATTTTGTTACACTTCTTGAATGATCATAGATGCAAGCCTTGCTCTTTGCATAATATGTATAAGGGCTAATCATATTATTTATGTTACACTAGTTTATTTTTCCGGTAATGAATCCTTTATTTGAAAAAAAAGAAGAAAAAAAGGAAGGAAAAAAGATAAATCTATAATGGACACATCATAGAAGAAATTACTGCATGATGTATGATTGGCTTTGGTGAAATGTTGATCCCACCATTTCTGGTTTTCTAGTATAATTCAGAATCTTCATCTTAACCACAAGGGGAGAGAGAACAATTTTGGGTTGCCATCATTATACACATTATATTTGCCCATGTAAGAAAGAGCATTGTAGTGAATTCTTGTGCATTGTGTTCTCAGCCTATCTGCTGGATTTTTACGCAGGCATGCAGGGGATGTAGTCAATGAGGACGATGGCAGGGCTGAGTGAAGACAAGTCCCCTTTGAATTATTGCACTTGTATTTTACTTTGTATTTTCTTCTTGTTTTTTATTTTTCTTAATCTATCAATGATTATCAAATGAGGGTAGTGAATTTACGTAAGATTCTATGTATTTCTGATGTTTGTTCGAGTGTCCCTTTTCATTTTAGCATCTCTGTTGACCATTTTTTGAGTCTGTTTTCGTTGATATGTTCCTGCTTAAATCTTATTCTAAACCCAAGTCTCAGAAATTGGCTTTGGAAATTATGACACACAAACTGGCCCCTTCAGAATCTTTTGTTGATGCAAGATTAATGAGCATGTGTTAATTTAAAATCTAATTTTGAAAAAGATGCTCAACAGTTCAACTACTTGCTGTACTGCAAGAAAAAGCCGAACTCTAAAATTTGGTTGGCAAAGAGGCCTCAATTTTAACATGTGCAATAATTAATTAATTAAAAAAGGAAAAGAAAGAGACACTGCTTTTGCTACTTGTGGAGGCGAGAGAGATCTACACACGCTGTGGTGGCTCGTTCTCAAACGCCAAAAGACAACACTAAGTCGAGCAAAAAAATAGTTTATTTTTTTATTTTTGGAAAGAAACTCTCTTCAAGCTGAGATTTCTCTCCTTCCTTTCCCCAGATACAATGACGGTGTTGAAGTTCAATTACCGCGTCTTCAGACCCAGAACGCTTTCTCCCATTGCCATCGCTCTCCGGAGCTTTTCTTCTTCTTCTTCTTCGTCTGTGAATTCGGGATTTGACGTGAAGCAATCGTCTTGGTTGGATCGTGATCAAAAGGGTCTACCTTTGAGTAGGGAACCCAGTGATAGAAATGTCCAGTGGGTGTTCCTCGGCTGCCCAGGTGTCGGCAAGGGTACCTACGCTTCTCGTCTCTCGAATCTCCTTGGCGTTCCTCATATCGCCACCGGTGATCTTGTCCGTGAGGAGCTATCTTCCTCTGGTTCTCAGGTCCGTTAGGGTTTTACTGATATTGGTATTTTTTTTTTTCCGATTTCTTAGTTGCAATAGGAATTTTCGTGGGTTTTGGGAGATATGAAGCTTGTACTAACGAAGTAAATTATTCCGTAGTGAAACGAACTTTTGTTGGTTTTTTATTCATTTTCTATGGACGAGAAAATAATTGGGAAAATGTATACTTTTAATTTGCTTATTTCATCCAGATGATCTATGCTTCGTGTATTTCTTAGCTGTCATCTTACTTTTTTTCTCTCTTTATTTTATAAATTTTGCAGCTTGCGGACATTGTTAACCAAGGCAAATTGGTTTCAGATGAAATTATAATAAACTTGTTGTCCAAGCGTCTTGAAGCTAGTGCTGCTAAGGGTGAAACGGGCTTCATTCTTGATGGCTTCCCTCGAACTATAAGACAGGCGGTAAGCAATTTTTTGGGTAAAAATGTTGAAGCAAAGAGCTGGGTTTTTATGTTATTATGTTTTTGATAAACATGAATGTTGGTAGTTGATGTAGGAAATGTGAGCAAGATATCAAATTTGCACTTGTGTCATATATGAATAAGATAGACAAGTGGTATATAATGTCTTTTAACGGATTTGTCTATCTTAGCTAATTTGTTGTGGGGCATCTAGGCTAGATAAGAAAAGAGCAGATGAAGTATGTTAGTACATAGTTCCTATTCTTAATGATGGGTGGCAATGCTTCATAGGAGTCTTTTAGGATGGGATATGGTTGTCAATGTCAACCTTGCATCATCTTGATGCTCAAGAAAATGGGTAATGATTATATGTTGGATGGTTCCCCAATTTTACTTTTTGTATATTCTTTAAGTATGTATCAGTCAATTGAAGAAATCATTTCAAATATACGCAAATATTAGGTTTAAACTTGTAGATAAGGCCATATGGGATTTGCATTATTACTGTTTGATGGCGTCTGGTGAAAATTAATGGTTTATGGACTTTAATTTTTGATAAGTTCAAGGACTGAGATTGAGCTATTATGGATGATTCATGCAATGTCTCTGGAAGGAACCAAAGGACAGGAAAGAGTCCCAAGATCTGAAAAGAGGTAATGATAGAACATCACTCTCAAGGACCTGATGAAGGATTTTACTTAGAAATATTAGATTGGCACCGAAAGAATCATGTAGATGTAACTCGTTTTATTTAGGATTAGAGCTTTACTTGGGTTTGGTAGAGTTGGCACCATTACAGTCTGCTATATATTTTTAGTTTGTCTAATTTTTTATTTGGTAAGTTGATTTGAGTTGTGTGAAAATAGAAAAATTGTTGCATTTGTTTGTTGTTTCTTTGAAGATGTACTAGATGCTAATGTAATTTTGTTGTGTTTATTACAGGTATTTGAAATATTATGTATTTACTCTTTGTTGTTCTTTTATTAATTGTTGCATTTGTTTGTTGTTTATTTGAAGATGTACTGGATGCTAATGTAATTTTGTTGTCTTTATTATAGGTAATTGAAATATTATATATTTACTCTTTGTTGTTCTTTAAAAGTGAACATTTCATAATTAAATGTTTTGAACTTTTATCAAGCATATTTATAAATGCTTGTTGCTGCAACTAAATCCAGTATCATAAAAATGTTAATTAACATTTTTTTTTCTTTAATTTGGTCTTGATAACATAGGATGGACTGCTGGTCCTCTTTGTATTAGTCTTTGTAACTTCTCCTCTATTTTCAATAAAATTTTGTTTCTCCTTGTTGGAAAAAAATGCTTTGAGAGTTGATTTGATCAAACAGTTTATCTATTAGATTGTCTACACTAGCATTGAGTTGAGTTAACGTAAAGTGTTTGCTCTTAGAGCATTGCAAGGGTTTTGATGTAGTTGGATTATTTAGATTTTCACAATCTCTGGAAGATGGTGTGAAATGGGTTTCAAAAGCAAACTTAATTCGCCAAGTAGTGTTAATTTTTCCCTCTTAGAATGGCTCCGGTGGCTACTTTTCTGGTCTATTCAGTCATGATGTTGCGCCTTTCGATCAAGTAAACAAAGAAGGTGGTCACCCTTTTGTCATACATATGGTGATAATGGCTGTTAGAATAGTTAAGTGGGATCCCCTTGTCTAATTTTTCTGTTATCCTATGACCTCTATGCACATCTTTTTGTTTTTACCATTTTGCAGGAAATTTTAGAGGGAGTTACAGACATTGACTTGGTTATTAATTTAAAACTTCGGGAAGAAGCTTTGCTTGCAAAGTGCCTCGGAAGGAGGATTTGTAGCGAGTGCGGTGGAAATTATAATGTTGCTTCCATTGACATCAAGGGCGAGGATGGGAACCCGGATTTGTATATGGCTCCTCTTCTCCCCCCTCCACATTGTGCATCAAAGCTTATCACACGTTCTGATGACACTCAAGAAGTTGTCAAGGAACGATTGCGTATATATAACGAGATGGTATTTGAAATTTCTCCTGCATCTAAGAATTCTTTGTCCTCAATCCTTTAGGGCACAACCAACTACTTCTAGTTTTTAAACTTGACCACACAATTGATATGCTTCCACTTTTAGTGTACACGTTTTAGACACTGTGCCACAGGACACTTGTTTTGACACTTTACAGTGTCTGCTAAGCTATGCTCGTAGTGTACCGTAAAAACAACAAAATTCACATTTGCTTTGTTAGTCATTTGAGAATATGGACTTGTTCTTGCAGAGTCAACCACTGGAGGAGTTCTACCGCAGTCGCGGAAAACTGTTAGAATTTGATCTTCCTGGAGGAATTCCAGAATCCTGGCCAAAGCTGCTTCAGGCACTGAATCTGGAAGACCATGATAAACAGTCTGCAGCAGCATGAATGGTATAAGTTCTGTATTATAAACACTAGGTATGTGGTAAATCATTCTTTGTATGGTGTTGAAGCACATTCATCTAATTTAAAACTGAAAGAGGTAGAGATTTTTACTTGCAATAAAAGAAGGAAGGTGGTCAAATATATTATGAGGTAGCTTCCTATTAGGGTCATAGATATTGTGTAAAATTAGTATAAGATTGGTTTGGAGAGGAAGGTGGCGTTTGATGTCATTAGTGCTGTTGTTTAGCAGGGCCGGCGGCTAGATGTCAAGGCCACTAAGGCCTTTGCCTAGGGCCCCATAAAAGATGAACAAAAAAAAAAAATACTAATTATCTTTGATAATTTACTTCTTATATTTGTTTTGAGATAATTCTGTTTATTTTTATTGATTTTCTCCAAATTTAGAGAGTTAAACCTTCTTTTATTTAAGGGTTTTTTTGCATTAAAGCCTTAATTTTCCTTCAAGTTGCATTCTCCCCCTTGAACACTTTTTTTTTTTTTTGGCATCATAGCGTCTTGAATTTCAAAATTGTTATAGCAATGGCCCAAATTCTTTAACACCGTTGATATTTATTTAACATTTTGAAAGCATGTGCCACGGGTAGTGAGTGGAATGCAAAATAAAAACCGTCACATTGCCCCCGAATATGTTGTTTTTGTCACTTTAGTTATCTCATGCAATTTTTTGTTATAATGAATTTGATAAAATTTTACAGACACAATGCAAATAATAAATTAAAACAAATTAAATAAGTATTCAAACACAATGCAAATTAATAAATTGAAACATATTAAATAAGTATTTAGACAGGGTTACACGAGATATGTAGAGTCAATTTTTCATCAAATTTATTTACGTGTTCGAAACCTCAAATTAAAGAAGCAATTGGTTGAGGAAATGTGATATGTGACCCTGAAATTAATTAGTCAAATAAGAAAATAATTTAATACAAATTAAAAATATTGTTAGAGGCCCATATGATAGTAACTAAAAAATTATATGCATGGATTCACCTCCTTGATTTAAATACTACCATGGTTCCCCAAAATACAAAAGATTAAAACCAAATTCAATTTTCATATATGTGAATAAATTATTTTTAATGTACTTTATCTATATAATATAAGTACACATTTTAGCTATCTATTTGTAATCCTTCTATTGTTTTTTTCTTTCACAAAGACACATGATTTTTCATTTTTTTTTATGAATAAAAAAGGGTCTCGATATGGATCTCATCAGCCCAAGATTCTATTAGTGGGTAGGCCTTCTACTTCAGAACTTTGAACTGTAGGAGTCTAGGCGGTGACTCATAACAGATCCCTCCGACGATTCAAGTAAGAACGCGATAGAACTGCCAAATCTGAACCACAACTCATGGCGAGTGTGATGAAATTGTCAGCTTCCTTTCCGCTATTTTTCATTTGATTGCTCTGAGGGCATTCTTTTTTAAAAGTTTTTATGAATAAAATTACATGTTTTTATGATTTTGTAATTAAATTGTTTAGCAAATGATGTTTCGATCAAAAACTACATGTGTTAAGGCCTTTTCATTTAAATAGTTTACATGGATAAGCGTGTATAAAGTCCAATGGTTTGCAAACAGAGATTCGTGAGAAAAAATTAACCATCATAATTTCGACTCAAATTGGGCTTTGGCCCTTTTTTAGGGAAAACGGGTCATGGGCGTCTTTAAGAGATCCATATTTTAACCCGCTATCCAATCGGGCAAGCAAAAAAGGTCTAAGCTCAGACCAACCACAACCGCAGGGATAGGCTCGTGGGGTGCAGTTTTACTCGTGTGCCAGTTTTTTCCCCGTACTTTATACACCCCCGAATTACTCATTTTGTAACCTTTAATTTTAGGGAAAAAATTAATTAATTTTATGAAATTCTATTATAATGTTCACTTATTTTATTGCTAATATATTAGTTTCAAAACATTTATTTGCCTCTGTTTTTCCAAATTAAATGTTTGACAAATTGTTTTATTTTAGTATTTATTTTGGACAAGCAGTTGGAGGTTTCTCCAGTTACTCTTGGAAAAATATAAGTATCCTCATATCATATATATACATAGATGGTATATTTATTTGTATTACATAAATGGTATATTTATTGTTAATTATAGTGCATGCTCGAAGTTTCCAATAAAATTTTATCATTTCTATATATAGAAACACATGCACATATATATTATTTCATACTTATTCAAAGTCATTTTTACAATATATATATATATATATATATATATTATGATTACATTTGAGTACTTTATTTATTAGGATATTGTCAATGTTTGTGATTATATATATTGCTTTTTAGTAATGTTTTAAAAGGCACAAAAAGGCGCCGCTTAGGCGCGAGCCATTTAGAAGACGTCTCACATTGGAGTAAGACAGCGTTGACCGTCTACTACGTGCCTAGGAGCTAAAAGGCGTGAACCTTTTCGTTAAATATTTTTTAAAAAATAATTTTTTTTAAAAAAATTGAAATAAATAATTCATAATCATTAGAAAAAAAAAATTTGTATTAAAAATGAAAACTTTTTTAAGATAATTTTTTTCCTTTTTTTTAAAAAAATATAATATATGATAAAGAGTTAAATAAAAATTAGTTAGAATACGGTAATACTTAAATTAAATATTAATTTAGGTACTATTAAATATTTATAGACTCGTAGTATATATAATTTGGAACTATTTTTTATTAGAAATTTAAAAAGTACAAAGTTTTCATATAAATATATGATTATATACTTGCTAATTTATATTAATTGCATATATATATATATATATATATTTATATTTGATGATATAGACTTATATAGACTTTGACATTCAAAATATAAATTATTTTATTTATTTAATAGTTTTATAATAATTAAAATAATATATACTAGCGAAATACCTTTTGACGCATCTAAACTTATAAGAGTTGAGACTTATAAAAACAGAGAGTAGATTAAGTTTGAATATTTTGTATTGCACACACAGAAGTTTACAGATAAAGTTCTATATATAATACATCAAAATAACAAAACAGCAAAGGTTATGAAGATGTTTAAAAATCAAATACTAAAATAACCCAGGAATCACATTGCTCCTTTCTCTCTGCATGATATGTGTTGATCTTCTAACTGTTCTGCACAAGATTCGTAAGATTCACAATCTTCTGTTCCTGTAGTTATGCTTGGTCTAATACGCCCCCTCAATCGAATGGGCAGTTCTTACACATGAAGATTGTCTCTCAACATAGTTAACCGAGCTGAAGCTAGAGGCTTGGTAAAAGATCAACAAGCTGATCCTTTGATGGCAGAAAAGAAATTTGAATTTTCTTCTTTAAAACTTGTTCACGCACATAATGAAAATCAATTTCAATATGTTTGGATCGAGTATGAAACATAGGATTTGAAGAGAGGTATGTAGCACCAATATTATTACACCAAAGCTGGGGACAACTATGTAACGGTAGACCAATATCATGAAGAACATATTGTAACCATTGAATTTCGGCAGCAGTATTAGATATAGACTTGTACTCAGATTCAATATTGCTACGTGCCACTGTTTGTTGTTGCTTACAACTTCAAGAAATAAGATTATTGCCATGAAAAATACAGTATGAACCAATACTTCTACGATCATCACTATCACTGGCCCAATCCGCATCATTAAACCCATGCAAAGAGTGATCAGATTGATTGTATAATCTAAGCCCAAAAGAAATTGTATTTTTAAGATATCTCAAAATTCGCTTCACCGCCTGCCAATGTGAGAGTTTTGGTTGATGCATATATTTACTAACACGATGGACAGAAAAAGCAATATCTGGTCTACTAAAACCCAGATAATGAAGAGCACCTACAGTGCTTCTATAAAGATTTGGATCCTCAAAATCTGAGCCATCAAATTTAGATAGATGACAAGTGGTGGACATAGGTGTTACACATGGTTTGACTTTATCCATTTGCACTTTACTCAGAAGATCAACAATATATTTTCTCTGTGTGAGAATGACATCTTCTTTGTCACGTAGTATCTCAACCCCAAGAAAGAATGAGAGTTCACCTAAATCCTTTATAGGAAAATCACAAGCCAAGTGAGTGATAAAATTTTTTATTACTGTTGTATCAGAACCAGTGACAATTATATCATCTACATATATAAGAATAATTAAATGAAGGTTGCCCTGCCGAAGAAAATAAAGTGATGTATCTGCCTTGGATCCACGAAATCCATACTCTTGCAATTTGTCTGTGAATTTAGAGAACCATGTTCTAAAAGCTTGACGAAGATCGTACAAACTCTTACGTAAACAATATACATGAGATGGAAAATCAGGATGAATAAATCCTTGTGGTTGCTGCATATAAACCTCTTCTTGGAGATCGCCATGAAGGAAAGCATTCTGAATATCTAATTGACGTAAGTGCCAGTTTTTAGAATTTGCAAGAGATAAAACAAGACGAACAGTGCTCGGTTTCACCACTGGACTAAAGGTTTCTGTAAAATCAAGACCCTCTTTCTGATGATACCCTTTAGCAACCAAACGGGTTTTGAAGCGCTCAATTCGACCATCAGTATGAGTTTTGATACGGTACACCCATTTATTTCCCACAAGATTCATATTGGCCTTTGGTGGAACCAAGTCCCAAGTACCATTTTTTACCAGTGCAATAAATTCTACAATCATGGCATCTCGCCAGCTTTTGTGCTTAGAAGCTTCAATGAAAGAGGTTGGTTCAGTAAGACTTGATTGGCATTGAGCAAGAAGAACTCTTGGCAATGGGTATCGAACATAGCCCACGTAAAGAGTCTTCCGCTTAAGTTTGTTTGTCTGAGATCAAGTTGTCATGTAATGTGGAGCCTCAGGAACATTTATAGAAACATGTGGAACATCGGATGTAGAGGTGGCAGCTTGCATGTGAGCATTAGATTGAGAATGAGTTGTAATGTGATGCAGGTCTTCATGAATGTTTTTAGGGACTCGTGTTAAAGCATCTGTTGTAGAGGTGGTTGCAGGCGCATTTGACACATATGTTGCCTCATTGTTTGTTGCATGAGCTGTATGGCCTGGTTTGTCACAAAGTTGACACTAAAGATTATTATAAGAGGTAGATTTGAAATTGGAATTACCTCTACCGGAGCCAAGACCACGCCCCCTGCCTCGGAAGTTTGGAAAAGTACGACCTTGGGATCCTGAAAAGTTTGGTGCTTTAACAGCAACATTAGCAGAAGCATTGGGTAAGGGAATTGAATTGCTATGGTGTTGAATGCGGGCTTCACAAGTGAGTAACATGGAATACACCTCTTTTAAAGTTAAAGAATCATCACAAGCAGAAACAGTAGTGACCAAAGAATCATACTCTGGCCCTAGGCCAGTAAGAATATATGTGATAATATCATCACATAGCAGTGGGTGACCAGCAAGTGCAAGATCATCAGTCAGCGATTGATCTGCATAAAATATTCACTAGCTGTCTGAGTGGTCTTACGAGCATTAGAGAGGTGAGACCTCACATGGATTGCCTGAGCTCGAAATTAAGAGGCAAAAGTCGAGATAAGAGCTCGCCACGTTGCATGAGATGAGGTACAATAAGCAACCTGCGAAAGAACTTCATCAGAGAGAGATGAATTGATGCAACTGAGAATTAAGTTGTCTTGAACTTCCCATATGTCATACAAAGGATTAGGAGAAAAGGTGCCATTAGTAGCACGTAGTTCCTTTGGTGGTTGTGTTAGTGTGCCATCAATATAACCAAACACTTTTTGGCCTTTGAAGTATGGAATCATAGTTGCTTTCCAGGTGAGATAATTATTACAGCTGAGTTTGGTGACATTAAGACAAGAGGTAGGATTGAAAGGTGGAAGTTGGGTTGCATGAGTGTCCGGAGAAGCAGACATATTGAAAGGAGTTAGGAAAGGTTGACGTAAGTTAATTTCAGGCTCTAATACCATATAAAAACATATAGTAGATGAAGTTTGAATATTTTGTATTGCACACACAGAAGTTTACAGATAAAGTTCTATATATAATACAACAAAATAACAAAACAACAAAGGTTACGAAGATGTTTAAAAATCAAATACTAAGATAACCCAGGAATCACGTTGCTCCTTTCTCTCTGCATGATATGCGTTGATCTTCCAACTGTTCAGCACAAGATTCGTAAGATTCACAATCTTCTGTTCCTGTAGTTATGCTTGGTCCAATAAGGATTGACCTATGTCTTATACCTTTTAAAACACTGCATTTTAGTATATTTGTGGAAGTTAGGTAAATCCCTTTCAGTTTCAATATGCTAGGCTTGTACCAAGTATGTACCAATCGTAGCTGTGTGTGAAATGCAATCTGTGTGCGTTTATATATATGCGCTACTGAACAATTATAATATGCATGTGCTTAAATTAGGGTTGTACCAAGTACATAGCAACGGCATGTGAAACACCATGTATATATACATATATATACATATATATGTATATATGTGCAACTACTACATTATTCTGCATGAGTTTGTTACTTTGGGGGTTTAAAAATACCTCCTATTTTAATGTTGTTTATATTATTATTGTTTTAATTAAAGATATTTATATTATTTTTATTGATATTGAAAAAAGTCATAATATTGAGAAAGTCCATAGCAATTTGAAAACCTAATTCAATTGGGAGACTTTATTTTCTTAAACTATCACACTCTAAATTGTAAAAAAAGTCCAAAGACCCTCTGTGGGGAGGTTAAAAATACCCCCTATTTTAATGTTGTTTATATTCTTGTTGTTTTAATTAATGTTATTTATATTATTCTTATTGATATTGCAAAAAAATCTTAATATTGAGAAAATCCATAGCAATTTGAAAACCTAATTCAATTGGGAGACTTTATTTTCTTAAACTATCACACTCTAAATTGTAAAAAAGTCCAAAGACCCTCCTCACCAATCAAAGATATGCATTATTTGTTTTCCCTAACTCTGATAAATAATTCTTCAAGTGGTCTAATTTGACCATCAGAGGATCTTTAACGGGCAACACCGCCGTTTCATGATAACTTTCTGCATCAACTGCATTCAAACTTGACATTGCACAGGATGTGTCTTAACTATTGCTGAACTTTTTACCATTCAACAAATCCAATTATCCGACACTACTGTATATAATTTTTCTTTGTTGAATTAGAACTGTTAATGATGAGGCTATATATATGTTTGTAGTTTTACATTTATTTTTATTTTATTTATTTTTCATCTTTAGGGTTGAGGATTCTAAAAATCATTGCCGAAAAAATACTAACTTTGCCATTGGAATGTTCCTACCTCTGAGACTGAAGTTCAACATTATATAAATTTTGTAAATTTTAGTATATAATATATGTTTTTTTTTGTCTTTTTGTTTCTTTAATATATTTTTAAAAAAATTATGATATATATATATATAATTTATATATGAAATCAAATTAATATGTCGTAGCCATGTATCAAAATGGAAAGGAAATTGATAGAAATATTCATATTAATAATTAAAATTTTTTAAAATATCCATCATGTTTTATTTCTATTAAAACATACTCAAAATATTCCTTAGTTAATTTTCACATTTTAAATTGAGAATGTCTCAAATTGTATATATTTTGTAACCTGCAAAATGGCAGGTACAACTTACGGTTTTACAATAATATTAAGATAACATTTAAATTCTTATAAAATGATATATTGGGTCTGCCATCTTGCAGTCCAAATTTACATTACAAACTATCTAAAATTCGGACCTGCAAAAAAATTAAATTTACCGTTTTGCAAATATGTGGTAAGAGTAAAGATAAAAGTAAAATAAATAGTTAGAATATATTTTATAAAGATTAAAAATGAACGAGTATGTTTTCAATTTAGGCTATCCGCATGGGTATTTTTATAAATTTTCCTAAATGAATTAGCTAGTTAGCTTTTGGTCCATGAATGTGTAGTTGTCTGGTCCATGCCTTTGTGTGTTCACGTGAAGTTATACCACAAATCTGGCAGCTGGAGACAGCCCTTTTACCATGCAAGGGTTGTCAGGCCAACCTCATGAAGGCATCTTTGTAATTAGCATTTATATAATAAATTTATATATACATATATATGATTCGCAATTTGGCGTGACATGTGAATCCCCACCACTATTATTATTATTATTATTATTATTATTATTATTATTATTATTATTATTATTATTATTATGTGTGTTATAATATTATTTAGATATATAATGCAGTAAGTGTTCTGAGAGACCTTTTTAACAGTAGGCAGTAGAAAACTAATCTTTTACTGAGTAATGGAAGGAAAAGGAATTGGCATGCATGCATGCATGCATGGGCAAGGGAGCTAATGATAATCAAGTTAGAGATTCTTGATATATATTCTATATGTATAGAGGGAAATATATAAAAGATAATAAAAAGCAAAGTGGATAAAGTTTTTCCCAAAGATATTCATGAGGGAAAAAAGATTCCAATTAAATAAAGAAAAGAAAAGAAAAGAAAAGAAAAGAGGATGGGAATCAAAGTCTCCTTCCTTTATGAAAGTTTCCTTCCTTTTTTTGTTAACCATTCGTTGTGAATGTTCAAAGTCGGGGAAAAACTCAAACCAAGTCCACAACCTAAGCATAAGATGCAAAGGTTATTTTGCCCAAAATTTAAAGGCTCAAAAAAAAAGAAAGAAAAAAAAGGAGAGGTTATTTTGCCTAAAATTTAAGAGCTCAAAAAATAAAATAAAAAGAAAAAGAAATGGCAAACAGCCTCACATTTGTTTCCCAGCACTTTTCACACTTTAATATTTGGGAATCAACTCCATGGACGACTATATATGTATGTGAAAGTACATTATGCATAACCAACTTTAACTAATACTAACTGTTGGATTTGTAGCTTTAAATAACTTAGATGGAATAGAACTCTCCCACAATGATTAAGAATAAAATCTTGTGATTTAAAACTTAAAAATAGGCCTTTACTTTTTGAATTTGAGAAAAGATATAAACATCTATTGATAGTTATATTCTCTTTTGACAAATCACATTAGAAGAAAATCAATTTATTTTAAAATTTTTTTCTTTTATTTTATTAATTTGTATTTGGTGTGTCAATGTTTTGGGTGTAACTGAGATTTGGGTTTTGTGAATATTAGTGGAATTTCTTTCCCATTTTCATCCGTTGATATAGGTTGGCTGAACCACATAAATATATAGTGTTCTATTTTTATTTTTTCTTATTTGTTTAGTTTGCATAAAATTCTTAATTAATTACTGTGTTTTTTTAGGATGGACCCCTAAGATCCTAACACTAATTGATATTAAACCTACTTAAATTACACTCAACTCAAAATTTAAAAAAAAAATGAAAATTTAAAATTCAGATGTCTTGTCTAGTTAAAAAATAAAAATAAAATTCAAATCTCTTGCCTCTTTATTTGTCTATTGACCTGTTTCACCATTAATTTTACTATACATAAAATAATTATCTATTTCTATATGTATAAATGATGTGTCATCAGAAGAGTAGGGGAGACATTTATTAGAACAGTGATTTAGATTCGAATTCAATAACCAAAATCTTGTCAAATGGACTCCTAACTAACTTAACTATAGCTTGTACCTATGTTAGAACGTAGTTACAAAATCTTTCCTTAGAAGGTCTTTGGTGCAGTAGTCTATATATATATACACACACATACATAAAAATCATTTCCAAAATGTAAACGAGAATGATTTCTTGCTTTCATTCTTTTTTCATTTTTGGCTTGGATTCACTCTCAAGGAGAAGAAATGTTTTTTTGGCCAAGTTGATGCTCATTGACCATATAATATAATATTACGTATGCATATATAAAGATTACTAATTGAATCATTGCGTGCATGGGATACATGTTATACATAATATATATTTATCTAATCATTTCGTTGCTAGCTAGCTATAGTTATTCTGAAAAGAAAAAATATTAGAAAATATAATATTAAGTACGTTGGGGAAAGAAAATGAGTAGGAGCAGAGTTTTCATTGACAAGCAAACTTAGAATCTTCAAGAACTTATATTAAAAGTGTTACATGATAGATTCCTTGTACATTCTCCGATTGCAAAAATTAACCCTTTTTTTTTCTTTTAATACTTTTTTTTCTTTTCTTTTCTTTTAGGACTCTTTTTTTTCTTTGATCGAAAAGAGAATATAATTTAATTAGGTACTTGATTTTATTATATGTTCGCACATGAAAATAATGAAATATTTCACTTGTCCTTCTTTATTTTTTACGATATTACTCAATATGAGCCGTCTCTAAAATCATTTAACGACGGGCATCGTACACCATTTTTGTAGTAGTGAAATATGTATTGCAAGTGAGAAATTGAGTGTGAATATATATATATATATATATATATATATATATATATATATATGTGTGTGTGTGTGTGTGTGGTTGTTTTGTTTGTTTTAGTTATATTTTTACTTTAATTTTTTTTATCTGGCTGTGGATGGTGGAGAGAGATGCACATATCAATTCTTGAAAAGCATACCTTACAACTTATCCATAATGCAACCCCAAAAAAGAAGCATATCCTATAAAGTAAACCCAGCATATGATTTATGATCGATAATCAAAGTCAAATCCCTACAATTGCTTCTCATTTTACTATCTTAGTTGTTGGAAAAATATAAACCAACACAACACAGAAACAGACGAAACCCAAGACCAAAAAATACTCACACAACAGATCTCAGAAAGGCAAAAGTAAACACACAAGTAATAAGCAGAAAGAAAAGAAAGACACAAGGATTTATAGTGGTTCACCCGAGATTATCCAGTACATCCACTTTGAGCTCGGACAAACCGAAGAGCTTCGCACTTAAGGAGTTGGTTACACACTCAATCCAAAACACACCCTCACAAATATACAGAAATCTCAACCCAGATCACCACTCTCTAACTGAGAGTGAGATCAACAACCAGAGACCCTTTACAGAGTAGTGAGAAGAAGGACGAGTAAACCCTAGATCAAGACTAATAGAGGCCACACACATCTCGAGGCAACCTTCAGCTTTTTATCCAGATGGCTATGAGGAAGAGGAAGCAATGGCAGAGATTGATCTAGTACAGCTGATATTTGAATTAAGGACTCTGATCAAGTTTCACAATCAGACACAGCAACGGCATCTTCCCAAAAGTGGCATAGCTGGTTGCCATGTGGGCCTTCCAAAAAACTGTGCCGTTTTGTGATTGTCAATCAAGTGTTGCAGCTTCACTATTCACAATCTCCACCTTGAAGCTTCAACACCTTAGCCTTCAGCTCCTCTCTAGTGCAGCATGCTTCAATTCAGATTTGCCTTCACAGCTCATGATGGCTTCCTAATTGCCACCCTCGACATGCAACAAGTCCAAGCAGTGCTTGAACTTATTTGCAGTCACACTTTTAGTCCCCATGTCTGCAGGATTTTCTTCTGTGGGAACTTTTTGAATCTGTACAATTCCCTTAGCAATCTGGTCCCGTACAAAATGATACTTCACGTCCACATGTTTGGTTCTCTCATGATACACTGGATTTTTACTTAAATGAATTGCACTTTGATTATCCGAATATACAACCACTTCTCCTTGTAGCATTTGTATCTCTTCAAGTATCCCACGAAGCCATATTACCTCTTTAATAGCATCTATAACAGCAATGTACTCTGCTTCAGTGGATGACAAGGCTACTAAGGGTTGTAGTTGAGACTTCCAGCTTATACAATTTCCTCCAAGAGTAAAGTAGTATGCCGTGGTGGATTTTCTTGAATCTCTATCTCCTGCAAAATCAGCATCTACATACCCAACAAGCTCAAGTGTATCAAATCTTTTCTTGTAGCATAAACCAATGTGAAGTGTACTATTTACATATCTTAATAAATGCTTCAATGCAGACCAGTGCTCCTTTCCAGGATTAGACATGAATCTACTTAACAATGATATGGAAAATGCTAAATCCGGCCTAGTGCTGATCATAGAGTACATAATAGATCCTATAGCATTTGCATAAGGCACCTTTTCCATTTGTAAAAACTCTACTTCAGTAGATGGACATTGTAATTTAGACAACACAAAGTGTCCTGCCAATGGAACTGAAACAGGTTTACAATCAGACAACCCAAACTTAGTGACAACTTTCTGTAAATATGATGTTTGCTGAATTTTTAACATGTTCTTGTTCCTATCTCTTTCAATCATCATTCCTAGAATTTTCTTTGCTTCCCCTAAGTTTTTCATATCAAAATTTGAATTTAAAACTTTCTTTAACTCACTGATCTTTGATTTAGACTTACTAATCAGTAACATATCATCAACATAGAGAAGCAAATACACAGGAACATTATCAGCAAGCATAAAGTAAAAACAACTGTCATATTTACTTCTTGTAAAACCAGATTTGATCACAAAGTTGTCAAATTTTTATACCGCGTGGTGATTGTTTCATCCATATAAAGATTTTTAAGCAAACACACATATTCAGGATGATGAACATCAATGAAACCTTGAGGTTAGGTCATGTATATCTGTTCATCTAGATCTCCATGTAAAAATGCGGTTTTCACATCAAGTTGTTTAAGTTCTAAATCAAAATGTGCAACTAAAGATAGCATTAACCTAATAGTTTTAAACTTGACAACAGAAGAGAAAATTTCAGTAAAATCTATGCCTTCATCACTGTATAGCCTTTGGCTACCGTGCTTTAAATCTAGGAGGATCGATCTGAAATACCTTCCTTTAGCTTAAACAATCATTTGCACTCGACCAATCTTTGTTTTTCTGGTTTAGGCACTAGCTCCCATGTTCCATTGATTCTTAGAGAGTCCATCTCCTCTTCCATAGCTTGTTTCCACTTAGTTTTATCCTTGGATTGCTCGACTTCTTCAAAACTAGCTGGTTCATCACTCCTCAGCTCATTTCCACGCAACTGGGCACTAAAACTAAGTCGAGATATGAATACCGTGTAGGAAACCTTACCCTTCTTTCTCTGTCTCAGGTAAGCTGATAATCTCTCAGATTATCATTTTCAGGAGCCTCATGAAGCTCTTCTTGTTGTCCAGCTTCAGTTGCTTGTGCTCCACCTTGATCAGTGACCTCTTGATCACTCTTTTCATCATCAGCCACATAATCATGATGATTTTCAGGTTCTGGTTCTTGCAGGTTTTGAGGGGTTATGGTTGGCTCCACCTCAAGTTGTGTTTCACCCGTGAGTATGAAATCTGCTGGAGTCCTCATGCTAATACCTGCATCTTGGTTAGATAGTTTACAAGGATATACAGTCTCATTGAAAACTACATCCCGACTTATAATTATTTTAATTCCAGCAGACTCCCTATCCCACAACCTATATCCTTTTGTTCCTTCTTGATATCCTAAAAGAACACATTTAATAGATCTAGGTTCCAACTTGTTAACCGACTTATGTGCATAAGCCTCACAGCCAATAACCCTTAAGTAACTCAAATTTGGTCTCCTTTTAAACCATTTTTCATCTGGAAATTTAAAACCGATTGCACTAGAGGGACTTTTGTTAATTAAATATGCAGTAGTAGTGACCATCTCACCCCAAAAAGACTTAGGTAACCCGGAAGTGAACAGTAGGCATCTAACTTTCTCTAACAAAGTCCTATTCATCCTTTCCGCCACCCCATTTTGTTGTGGTGTGTGCCTAACAGTTCTGTGCCTAGGAATGCCATGTTCTTTACAAAATTTATCAAACTCTAAATTGCAAAATTCTAATCCATTATCTGTTCTAAGTGTCTTTACTTTCTTGTCAATTTGGTTTTCCACTAAAACCTTCCAATTTTTAAAAGCATCAAAGGTCTGGTCTTTAGTTTTAAGCAAGAAAACCCACACTTTCCTACTATAGTCATCTATAATGGATAGAAAGTACTTATTGCCACCGTGAGTAAGAACATTGGCTGACCCCCATAAATCTACATGCAAGTACTCCAAACAAGCCGTCGCCAGGTGAGTCCCCTTATGGAAACTCAACCTGTGTTGCTTGCTTAGAACACAAGTTTCACAGAAACTTAAAGGGCTAACCGATACCTTGCCAAGGAGTCCCTTTTTGCAAAGTATTTGCATACCTTTCTGGCTCATATGGGCCAATCTCAAATGCCACAGATCAGTCTTATCATATTTAGAAACAAGAGCATTATTAGTTTGAACAGCAGCACAATAATATCCATCAAGCACATACAAACCATTTTGCTTAACTCCACTCAAAATAAGATCATTATCTTTATAAATATGTAAAGTTCCATGCTGTGCTTTGTAACAGAAGCCTAATTCATCCAACGTGCCAAGTGAAATTAAGTTCCTTTTTAAACTAGGTACATATCTCACATTTGTCAACAATCTATTTTTTCCATCATGCAATTTTAATGTAATGTCACCAGAACCCAACACATCACAAGTATTATTGTTCCCCATAAACACAATTCCAGATTCATTTGCATTAAAATTACTAAACCAATCAAGATTAGGACACATATGAAATGAGCATCCAGAATCAAGTATCCATTCATTTGAAACAACATCACAAGACACAGTCAAGACTTCAGATAAACATGCATTACTAGAAGTAGAAGCTACAGTCACATTACCCTCTTGTTTCTGTTTTCTTATAAAATCATAACAATACTTCTTAATGTGTCCCTCTTTCCCGCAATGGTAACATTTCCACTTTCCTTTGGTTTTCCCTTTTTGAACCTTTTTCTTATCCTTTGAACCTGAGTTATTAGAGTAATTCTGTTTACTTGAACCCTCTTTCCTCTCTGTTTTACTTTTCACATACAGATTACTCATGTTTCTCCTATTGGCATGCAGTTCTAATTCCCTTGCTTTTATACCCGAAATTACAAGTTCTAATTTAGGTTCTATGCCAGTATATTGCAATGCATTTTTAACTACAGCATATTCATCAGGTAACGCATTCAACAAAATCATAGCTTCACTAGATTCACCTAATGCTTGGTCTGTACCTTTTAAAAGCAAAGTCAATTTTGTAAATTCATCTATATTCTCATCCATAGACTTAGAAGCATCCATTTCATAGTTAAAAATCATGCCTTTAAGGTAAATTAAGTTGGGAGCAGCAACAACAGAGTAGAGTGATTCGAGTTTACCCCAGAGAGCTAATGGAGAGGTCATACCGTCCACCTTGCGTATTACAGCGTCAGACAAATGGAGGAAAATAAGATTGAACGCCTCCTCTCTTATCTCAGCTGCTTTCGCCCTCTGTTCTTCGGACCATTTCGTCTCGTCTAGCTCCAGTGCAATAGGCACCTTGTTATAGGATAGGAACACCTTCATCTTCTTCTTCCAGCTGCTAAAATCACCTTTGCCGTCGAACGAGCCCACCTCCAGACGCGTCGAATTCATGATTGTGACTCACACAAAAATGAAGTACTCTAAGATCTAAACCTTTTAGTCTTGATTTCGACCTAGCCCTAGACATAGACAGAACCGGGCTCTGATACCACTGTTGGAAAAATATAAACCAACACAACACAGAAACAGACGAAACCCAAGACCAAAAAATACTCACATAACAGATCTCAGAAAGGCAAAAGTAAACACACAAGTAATAAGCAAAAAGAAAAGAAAGACACAAGGATTTATAGTGGTTCACCTAGAGATTATCGAGGCTACATCCACTTTGAGCTCAGGCAAACTGAAGAGCTCACTGCACTATTAAGGAGTTCGGTTACACACTCAATCCAAAAACACACCCTCATAAATATACAGAAATCTCAACCAGATCACCACTCTCTGGCGAGTGAGATCAACAACCGAGACCCTTTACTGAGTAGTGAGAAGAAGGGCGAGTAAACCCAGATCAAGATCGATAGAGGCCACACACATCTCGAGGCAACCTTCAGCTTTTTATCCAGATGGCTGTGAGGAAGAGGAAGCAATGGCAGAGATTGATCTAGAACAGCTGATATTTGAATTAAGGACTCTGATCAAGTTTCACAATCAGACACAACAACGGCATCTTCCCAAAAGTGGCATAGCTGGTTGCCATGTGGGCCTTCCAAAAAAACTGTGCCATTTTGTGATTGTCAATCAAGTGTTGCAGCTTCACTATTCACATTAGTCAATCTGGCACACATTATATAATTAGATTATAATTCTCTCTTTACCTAAGCACTTTCCGACCATTTCATAATCTTTTAATATACATTAAATTAAATATTAATGGTTTATATATATATATATATATATATATATTTCTAATCTTGTGGCATACATTTTAAATATATATAATTGTCAAAGGTTGATGAATGAAATAAGAGTTTTTAATTTGCAAAAATATATTACATGAAATTTTTTTCTTTTGTAAGAACACATTTTTCTACCACGATAGTAATTTGCCACGTACAATAATACTGTCGAATCAGAGGTGACTTGGTACTTTTGTTATGAATCTTAAATATAGTTACACTTTTTCATGACTATAATTGGCATGATTTATGTTGTACAAATTTTTAAAGAAATCAAGGGTTGTATATATTGGTAAATGGTAATCAAATTTTTATTTTTACTATATAATTATGTTTAAAAGAGATACATAATCTTTTATGCATGGTCCTTCCTTTTTTAATTAATAAATAAATTATTTTTTTAGATTACTTTTTAAAAAAACTTTTGGTTATCATGCATACTTTGGGGTACTCTCTTTGGCCAACTTAAGGTCGGAAAATATTAAATATCTTAATTGCCCAAATTAGAGGTGTTTAAATGCATTAATACACAAAAATGTGTGTGTATATATTTATTTATTTATATAGTTTTTTCCTATAAATATTTATTTATATAGTTTATGTGGATATATTAAACATATTTTTTTGTTCAAATACTCTTAACTAATTAAAAAGAAAATCGACTCAAAATAAAACATTAATTAATTGTATTAGAGTATTTTAGTTTTTTTGTTTTGTCATTTTTTCTTGTCTATACTATAGTCATGTAAGTTTTAAGATCTTAAAATATAGACCGTCTTCTTGTATAAAAAATTTAGACTATATTAGAGAATTTAATTTGATGTAACTTTATATATTTTTTTTAAAAACATTTTTTTTAGTTTCGTTGACTTTAATAGTATATGTAGTTCAAACCCTTGACCCGATTTATGATGGGACAGAAATTTCGGTTCAAAGTCCCGGTTCATGTAGTAAGAAATCGGCCCAGATATTTTTGTGATGACGTGGAACTGGCACACCAACTAGAGTCCAATACGTAAAACCAAGGGCCCAACGAGGGCATTTTCGTCATATGGTAGCAAACCAGCCAAAGTGGGCTCACCTAACGTCGTTGAAAACGACACCGTCCACTTCCAAACTTTTTCGGACGAGCATCTTCAGCGGCTGCCTCATAAAACCTTTTACTCATCCCACAACGTGCCACGTGTCCACAACAAGATCTAGTGGATCTAGTGGATCGCGTTAAAGGATCCCAAACTATTCACAGCCTAGCTTTAGATCTTGATCCACATCAGCAAATAATTTTCCTACATTAATCCTACGTGGAAGAGCTCCAAGCCTCCATTAGATCCACGTCACCACGGCGGGACTATTATAATATCTTTTTTTCTCACATCTATCTTTCTCTCCGCTTTAGCTTCGCCGTTTCTCAACCAGTCAAGCTGATTCTGAAACACACGGCCCATTATATATTATTTTTGTTAAACAAAATTTAAAGAAAACAAACCCTAAAACACTCTCAGCTCTCAAGCTTGTGCTTTTACGACTTCGATTCTAGAGTTTCTCAAGTTCTTTCTGAATTTCTTTGATTGTTGCCGATTTGGATCTCGCTCGCATGAAGATCGAGAGGTATATTCCACTTCGACGCGGAGTCAAAGTACTTTTTCGGAAAACGTGAACATTAATTTTTTTTGTAATTGCTGTTTCTGAAATTTGGAATTCGTTACTGTGTTTCAGTTTGATTGGATGCTGAGAAAATTGATAGAAAGAATGGGGAAAATTTGTTGTAGCTAGTGCTGTTTGGTATTCTAATGAATTGAAACGGTTTTAAATGGCTCAGTTGGGAGTGAAACTGTTTTTTCTTTTCTTTCTCCGTGTTCTCATTTAAAAAAAACTTAGAAGATTTGGAAAAAAGAAAAAGGAAAATCTAGAGGACGGTTATTAGTTTGATTAATGCCTCTGTATAGATGTGTTCCTGCTTCTCTCTTTTCGTGTTGAGCTTGAACTTCTCTGTTTAACTTCAAATTGCAAATCTCTGACAAACAAGAAGCTAAAAAAAATGAATTTTGGCAGTTTCATGCTCGAATCGTTTTGTTCAACAAGACGTGAAGACTGAAGTGCTCTGCTCATGTGGTCAAGAGCTCTGTGGATTCGGTTTGAGTGGTTTGTTTTCTAAGGTCATGTAACTTTTGACATTTGAATAGCTGTTAGAGAACATTGGTTCGAAGTATGCTCATTTTCTTTGTTTTTCTTATATTAGAGGATATTTTTTAAGTCGAAAGGTGTTTTCAGAATCTTATGTAAAACATTCTTCTGATATTATTGGGGAAGTATAACAAGTTTGGATGAACAGAATTTTATTTTTGGGATCCTATAGTAAGACAATTTTAAGATATATATATAACTTATTATCATTTTGTAATGTTTATTACAGGTGTGTTCCATCCACAAGGCAAGAGCATGAATGTTTTGTGGATGATTTTGATTTTATCTTGTAATGTTTTTTTCTCATTTTGGGAACTACTTTAAACACACGGACAGACGGTTTGTAGTGATGTGATGATTTCATTATTTTTTTTCTGGTGATATAACTTTGGAAGGGATAGTAATTAATTTAATTTAATTTACTTTTTATTTCTCATTCTTGTATTAGCAGTGGCTTAGGGCTGTCATCTGAAACTAATTATTTTGATCCTTATTGCTTAGGTTGAGAGGCATTTGCAACTATTAACTTTTTCTTCTTTTTTTTCTCCTTAGTGCAGGATTTATTAAGAGATTGCTCTTGGTGAGGTTTGTGTCCTAAAAATAACGGGATGTGCAAGCTCTCTTGTGGAATAGAAGAAGTTTTCTCATCGACTTTATCAATAACCTTTCTCATTATTGGTCTTTTTGAATCTGGTTGATGCGAATGATTCAAATGAATAGTAATGTCCCCGTAACCAATGGGCTAGCAGAATTAAATCACCATAATGAAGATGGGGACAAGGAAGTTAGGGATGGAGTTATGGGAGAGGGCCAAGGGCTTTCTGAGGAAGATGAATCACGAATTAATGATAATGTGGAAGATGTAAGTGATAGGCAGATTGGGGTGATCCAGGTTCTGGTTCACAAGCCAGCTGATCAGCAGAGTTCGCAGCAACAGCCAAAAGGGCCTTTGGTTCGCTGGGAAAGGTTTCTACCTCTAAGATCTCTGAAGGTTCTGCTGGTGGAAAATGATGATTCAACTCGACATATTGTCAGTGCGTTACTTCGAAATTGTGGATATGAAGGTCAGTAACTCTTTTTGATGTATAATGATCTTTGTATAATTTTTGAAGCATACATTTTTTTTTTCTTTCCCTAAAATTGGTTTTTCTTAAATTTTTGAATGATTGGTGTTTGAAGTGTATTGTTGGCGTAGTATTATTTCTTTGACTGTTTGGCAACTATTTTTCTAATACAATTTATGTTTGTAGAAACTTAAAAATGAATTTAATATTCCTTTTTCATACAAATTTTGGTAAATAACCTTAGAATTGGAAAGCTTAAGTTTATTTTCGTCAACACACTTATAGTGTTTTGATCTTGTAGGAACTATCTCCTACTCTATAATGGGAACCATGATGATGTGGCAAGTGCTAAGGGTTGCATGATTGATAAATAAAAACCTAAATGGTGATGTGACAACCCTTAGCAGTTTCCAGATCACTATGGTTCCCATTATGAGGTGGGAGATAGTTCCCATTAGAACAAATCTTTATTTATGTGTTTGTATGTGTGTGTGTGTGTGTGTGTGTAAGCTTGTTCTATGTTTCAATGTTTTGGAACAGTTCATATAAGAGATATTGAAAAGACCTTCAAATAGGCAAAAACTTCCTTCAATTTCAAGTTCCATAATATTTCTAAAAGCCATATTCTGATTTTTTTTCTTCTATTGATATGGATTTCCAGCTAAATTGAGTCACAAAAAATAATAGGAAAGAGTTCAGAAATCAAACAGATTTATGGTCTAGGAATTCAATTAAAAAACATAAACGGTATACCTATAAATATAATTGGTTCGGTTTTAATTGATATTTTCAATTTTCAACCATAGTTGGATGGAAATTATCTTGGTTTTTATATTCGTAACTAAACTGTAAGGAATAATAATAATAATAATAAGTTTTACCAGATGATGTAGTGCATATTCATTGTTTTTATTGGGATTTTCTTTATGGAAGAAACTATTTATATGGTTTCACTTTTGTTCTGTTAATAGTACAAGCCCATGGATGATATGAATGTTTGACTAAAGAAGTTCAAGCCATTAATCCAGGGATGACATAGGTCTATGACAGTTAAGAACTTGGGACTTGACAGGGGGCATTTCTGTGATTGGCAAATTACTTGAATTATTGAAATTTCTCATTTCTCTTTGCGGTTGTTTCCTTATGGAAGTGAGATAATAACTAAATAAGCTCTTTAGGGAGAAGGATAGTGTTAGCTCTCCATCACCTCTGTCTCCTGCCATGTGTCAGTGTGAAAGTATGTAATCCAATTTCGGTCCACCTCTTATAAGTTTGAGCTTTTAAGAACAGTGGTATTATGTGCTTTAACATGGCATCAAAGCTGCAGACCCTGGGTTCATTCCTAGTAACTGCACAATTTCAAAATTAATTCCATTTTCATGTGTTGGACCTTCCTTTGTGGGTTTTCCACTTTGAGGTGTTTGTCCTTCATGTGTGGGTTTCAAATAGTTGGCCCATTAAAGGGTACACCCAATGTCCATTTGTTGGTTTCCAATAGTCAGGCCTGTAAAGGGTGCACCCCATGTTCAGGCCCACATTTGAAGGTGGGATGTTAAAGGATATACTTTTAATTGGGTCCACCTCTTGTAAGTTTGAGCTTCTAAAAATAGTGGTATTGGAATGTGGTGTAACAGTCAGTACAAGTGACGTACCTATGGGCGACATACATGCTTGTGAGGTGAGCATTTGACTACCATGAGGGTGGGTTTTTATGTGTACAAGGGGCACATAATCGTGAGGATAGTACTAAGTATCACTCCATCTGTGCATTCTTCGAGTGAAGGAACACACCTGACTAGGATGTCAAGAATTAAGTGGGATAGAATTTCACTCATGTTAAATGAAGCTTATCACATTGTTTCTAATGTGTGTATATTCTAGATTAAGGAAGAGGGAAAACTTAAGCTTACAGCAAGTGAAGAAGAACATATTGCTCAGTTTTCAGTAAGAGAATCCATAAGATGAGATTGTTCTGTCTGGAAGACTGGTGAAAATGCTGGTGCAGAACCATTGATCCTCTTCAAAGGGAAAGATGATTTTCCAAACTTCTACTAAGAAGACTTGATCTCTTATCACCTACCTCTTCAAATTCTTATGTAGGGTCAAATGTAAGATCATCTTCATCTTGTGAAGACTTTGTGGAATCCTTCTACCTCATCCTTTTCATGCTTCTTTCCTCTCTTACAAGTTGCTGTCGTATGTCCATTTTTGTCTTTCTTGAAGCAATGCACACAAGCAATGAATCTAAGAGCTTTAGACGGTTGTCGAGATGCTGCAAGAGCTTTATGTGGTTGTTTCCCATGGATTTCTTTCAAAAAGATTGTGGTTGGGCTGTTTCTGCTGCCTTTAGTGTGAATATTTGTAGAAAATTCACCATTTGGCCATTAAGTGAGATGCTTTTCTAGTTTTAAGATCCTTTTGGTTAGCTTAAGACATAGACACATAGGTCAAACATATTAAGAATTTCTGAGATAGGATTCTCATTCCTCTAATATCATGACACCAATTGGTCTTTGGCCTTCTGCAATTTCGTTGTAGGCCAACATCTAAAGGAACTTTGTGGTGTAATCAACCATGTCATAATTTTCTTAGGAAAATTTTTGCATCTGTAGTATATATAATGAAGTTGTTAGGCAAACATGCAATATGCATGTGTTGCTTTAATTTCTCCGTGTTAATTTTCATCTTACCTTGTTGCCCTTGTCACATTAAGTTATTGCCACAGAGCAACAGCCTTGGTTCATCATTAATACATTTCTGTTTTCTGGAACTTCATTATATTCTATAGTATCCTAACTGCTTTGAGCAAAATCTTAAAATTGTTTTCTAACACTGTGGTTCCAACTCCTATCATAGAAATTTAAAGATCATACAATGCCCTGTGGTACCATTCTCACAAATTTTGGTCTTGGTCTCATAATTTGAACTAGAATTTCCTTTATCAGAGTAGGTCACAAATATAACATCTTGTAACTTTTAGGCTGTTGGTAGGGATAAATATGCTTGACCAATATTAGGGTCCATAGATTTCATAAGCCAAGACATGATAATAGAGTTCTAGTCATCCCAAGTTGCAAACATTATACTATCATCTTAGACATCTCTGTGGAACCAGTGAGATATCCAAGCTTTCCTTTGGGTTAGTTGTATACTTTGTGGAAATGAATGGGTTGTAGTACAAACTTCAATTGTGGGTTGTAATGTGTAAATTAGGGTTTGTCATTCGAGACACGATTAGGATTTGAAAACAAGATCAAATAGATAAGTAGGCTCTGGTATCATCTTAACCTCCCAAAAGATTACACTTTTAGAAATGGGCCCACCTATGTTCTCAATCTAACACAATAGACAGTTCTAATTTTAGTATTTATAAATGTCTTGGAAGATGTCAACATAAGAAATGTCTTACTGATTTCTTGTTGCATCAAATGGAATGACCAGACCATCACCATCAACTGATTTTGCATCCCAAAATTCAAAATTAAGGTCTTCATTGGCTGGTGATGCAGTGCCCAAGATGTATTTTATCTTACATTTGGTTTTCAAAATGTTTTAAGTATGAAAATTTAGATATTGTGTGTTTGAACTAGGATTATGAGCATAAAAAGTTATACATTTACTTAACTAAGTAAACTAATAAAATATTGCACAACTTTTTGTACTCTGTTATCCTACCTTACCTACAACAATCAACATGGTACTAGAGCCACTTAACCTAACCCTAAAATCCCTAAGTTTCCATAAAATTAGAATGATCATGCCTATAACAAACCTATAACTATGTATATTAGTAGGTGGGCTGTTTGAGACGGGCCATTGGAGAGAATGTCCCGAAATAGTTAAGTCTAGGTATAGTCTTTGGCCACCAATCGAACTTCAATTGTTCTATATTTCCATCAAGATGATACTTTAAAGTAATCTTTGGCTTGTAGTAGTTTGAAAAACAATAGGCAGCTTCTTGTGGCAGGGAGGAACAGATGCAAAAATTTTCAGGATGGGTAGTAGAAATCATATTGAGCAGGAAAGAAAAAAGGTCAAGAACAAATTAGAAAGGATTCTTTTTTCAAGAATCCTTTTCTCTTTTTATGAGGGAAGTATAGATTGGGTTAGGTTTTATGAAAAGGTAGATGTTGACCTTTTCATGGTTTTGTGGAGGCTGCAGGTTACCTGCAGTGGAGCACATAGAAGATGGCAAAATTGCAGATAAATAGCAATTTTATGGAGAGTTAGGGATTTTAGGGTTAGGTTAGGTTGCTCTAGTACCATGTTGAATGTTGTAGGTAAGGTAGAGAAACGGAGTACAAAAAGTTGTGTAATAATTTATTGGTTGAATAAATGGACAACTTTTATGCTCATAAACCTAGGCTAACTACACAATATCTAAATTCCTATACTTTAATCATTTTGAAAACCATAGGTAAGATAAAATACGTCTCGAGCACTACATCACCAGCCAATGAAGCCCTCAATTTTGAAGTGTGGGATGCAAAAACAGTTGATGGTGATGGTCTGGTCGTTCCATTTGATACAACGAGAATCAGTAAGACATTTCTTCTACTGACATCTTCCAAGGACATTTGTGAAACAATTACTCTAACTTATTCCGAGAAAGGAGTAGTATCTAAATTATATGAAATGAAGTGACAAATTGTTTGTAGAATGCAAGGTTCCCAAACTGTCATTATCATATAATGCTCTAGGTTCTGTGGATCAAGTAGATCTTTATTAACATGGGGAGATGGAATCAATGTCAGATGGAAAGAAAATTTAAGTACATGCTTGGAATGGAGCATATTATTCACTTCTTGGTTGGTCTTAATCCAAAGTTTGACCAAGCTTGTGGCCAAGTTCTAGGTAAAGAATTTCTCCCTTCTATAAGATAGGTTTTACTTATGTTTGAGGAGAAAAAGGTGGTATGGGTGTGATGCTTGTCAAACAGGAAGCATTAACCTTTGATAATTGTAAACTGCTATACCTACCTTTCAAGCTAGATATCAAGGAAGAAGACAATTTGATACAGGTAAGTTGTGGTATGACTATTTCCACAAACCAAGAGGTACCTAAGATGTACTGGAAACTTCATGGAAAATCTCAGTCGGAATTAATCTTCTTAACAATGCATTGGTGAATAGGGAGGCCATGGAAAAAAACCTGGATGGGCTCATCAAACTGCAGTGGTCGAAGACTCTCTAAACATCCTCGGAAGCAATTATGGGCTTTAATTAAGTACAGGAAAATGACAATCATATAATATTGAGGATAAAGACTAGGCAGGCACAGGAGAAACTGTCACTAGACCTAAGACATGTGGTTTGGACCCATCAGCCATAGTTAGTGAGTCACTTGTGGAATATCAAAGAATGTAAAGAGAGAGCTTTCTCGTCACGTAGGAGAAGGAATTGTAATTTGTTTTGCAAGGTGGCGTCGCAAATGTAGAAAAGGCTGATCTACAAAAGCAGTAGAAACTGAAGAGATTATGTTGTGGGTGAAAATTCTGTTCAAGAGGACTATAACACTAGAAGTAGGTATAGTCATCCTAGAAGTACGTGGAAATATATCAAATTGTGCTTGTTCTGTACAAGCTAGTTTCTCAAACTTATTCCCACACTTTCCAAATACATTATTTAGTATTTAATTCAATAAGAAATAAGAAATGGGCATTAGCACCTACTATCCAACCGAATTCAATTGTTTACTTATTAAATTTCAATGAGTGAATTTTCAAGTTCAACCAAAACCCATTTTCAAAATATCAAAAAATATCAAGTGGATGAATAAAAATCATGAGAAAGCCTTTCATTTGCCTTTCATTATATACAATACCATAAAAATTATCTATGGAATTAGAACCTGAACTCTATTTATGATTCATTTTATTGAAGGATGATGACAATGCTTAATTACTCAATGATTCATGTTGTAGACAAGGCTACATGGAAGAAAGGCCTGGTAGCTTTTTAGCAGAGTGTTGCAAATACTAGCATACCATAGTTTCTGGTTCAATATTTGTTATTTTTGTCAATTTTAACCAATATGTTGATATATCTGCATGCATTTTTCTAAATTTGGACCTTCATCGTATCTGTCACTGTTAATTTTCTCTTTTTGGAATGGTTTATATATGGCTTCTAAAATAGCTTGGTTAAGAGTTGGAATGTAATTAGAGAATACAATCATTGATTTTTTCTACCTCATTATCTAGCTGTTTTTGTTTTTTTCCTTGAAGAAGTACAAACTATGATGCATCTTTATCAATGTTTATAATATATGTATACTATACAAAAATTGGAATATGCGCAAATAATTGAAGAAATTTAGATAGCACCATATTTATTGAGCTGCATTTTAGTGATACTGAATCCAAATTTTCCAAGCTTGCGACTGTTAACTGTCCATTGTGTAGCTTGATATCCAATTGTTGCTTTCACTAAACATGGTATCAGAGTCTAAATGTCTAACTTGTCTTGTGTTCAATTACTACTAATCTTAAATTGTTGTTTTATTTAATCACAAGCTGCTTGGTGTTGGTCGATTGATGCTGTTTATTTGTTTTATTGAGTTTTTTTAGAAGAAGCATTTTATATCATTCAAAGCTAGGCTATGTATTATTTTTATTACTTGTTCTTCAGTAAAACTAACTAATAATCTGATCTTGGCAGTTATTTCTGTGGCAAATGGTATACAAGCTTGGAAAATCTTAGAAGATCTTACAAATCATGTTGATCTTGTTTTGACTGAGGTAGTCATGCCTTGTTTGTCGGGTATTGGTCTTTTATGCAAGATAATGAGCCACAAAACTTGCAAAACTATCCCCGTAATTAGTGAGTATATTTTCAGTACTCTTTCTTCTATGTGGCTCTAACTGTTTAGCCATAGTAACTTTAACAAATTGATACTTTTAATTGCTACACCTGGTGAGTTTTTGTGCAGTGATGTCATCTCACGATTCTATGAATATAGTCTTTAAGTGTCTGTCGAAGGGTGCAGTTGACTTTTTAGTGAAGCCTATTCGAAAGAATGAGCTTAAAAACCTTTGGCAGCATGTTTGGAGGAAATGCCACAGCGTGAGTTTAATTTTTCCATTTGATGTAAGATACTATATTATGGTCTGATTTTAAGCTCCAGGTTAGTTATCATTTATGCTTTAAATTGTCATAGACATCAATCATTGAGCTATACCTATAAAAAAGAAGGGACATTGGACCAAATTTGACCTATGTAAAATAATTTTCTTTTGTTATTTCTACCATTTATATATCACTTCAATTGATAGACGACAAAAAGTGCTGAACTTTTCTCTTCTTTTGGATTCATTATTTATCCTTTCATCAGTCTAGTGGTAGTGTGAGCGAAAGTGGTATACGAACACAAAAATCCACAAAGTCAAAAAGTCTTGAAGAATCAGACAACAATACTGGCAGCAATGATGAGGATGATATCACAAGCATTGGTCTCATTATTAGGGATGGAAGTGATAACGGAAGTGGCACTCAGGTATATCACTAATTTTCTGTCTATGGATTTTATGTATGCTAAAGTGTATATTTTCTTAACTATATATATATATATATACACACACACATACCCAGGTCCACTTTCTAACAATTTACAAAAAAGCTATTCCAATTTGGGTAGGATTAGGCAAGTTGGCTGTATCATTTCGAACTTCATTGTTCATTATATTAAAAGAATTAGAGCTTTGGGGCGAAGGAATCTAGTTCACCCCTGTTCATGATGTTTTAGGATTAGGCAAGTTGGCTATTTCATTTCGAACTTCATTGTTTTGTATTTATTATATTAAAAGAATTAGAGCTCTTAAAAACTGATGTTGTTTGACCACCAAAAAAAGGAAAAAGAAAAAAAAGGAATCTGTTATTTAGTTCTAAAAGTTGAACCTTGATTTTATTTATTTTGGAGCATAGGAATCCGGTCCACCCCTGTTCATGATGTTTTGATTTTCTTTTTTGTTTGCTTTCTAGCTGCCTAATCTTGAGCATTCTGTAAAGAGAAAAATGCATATAATCTAGAATACTTGGAAAAGATTTGCATACAAGTCTTCCTTTTTTCCCCCTCTAATATTTAAGAATCCTGTGTCATGTTTTGAGGGGCGCGATTATTGTTGATTGATTTTCTTTCTTTGGAAAGAAAGATAAATCTCCCTTGTCTCTGATAACGCTACTCTAAACTATCAAGATTATTGTTTTAGCTGCACCCCAATCAAGTTCCATTACTACTAAGTTTATGTAATTTTCTTTGTATTTCATTTGTGTATGCATTTAATTTGTTTATGAATATCATATATACACCTATGAAGTTCCATGTCAGGTATATTAGTTTAGGGTTAATAGCGTCATAGGTCCCTGAACTACACACGCATTTACACTTTGGTCCTTAAAGTATTATTATTTCTGGTTTTCGTCCCTAAACCACATTATAAATAGCACTTTGGTCCCTTTTCTGTATTCCATCAGTTTGTTGATGATTTTTGCACATGTTCCCTTTTTCAGGGGCAGATAGTGTCATTCTACATGTGTTTAATTATCAAGTTAAAGGGTCAAAAAATTAGGGATGACGGGTTAGGGTTTGATCAATTTGGTAAAATTAGGGGGAATTTTAAAAAATTGGGGCTGAGTATCAATTTTAGGAGATCGGAAGAGTAGCATATCCATCTCCACCTTCACCTTCACCTCTATGTCCTCCACTTTCATCACCATCACCTCCACCTCATTCTCCTCCTCCACCATTACCATCACCATCACCTCCACCACCACCTCCTTCTCCTCCAATGGCTGCCCAATCACCATCACCTCCACCACCATCTCTTCTCCTCCAATGGCTACCTGATCACCATCACTGCCGCCTTCTTCTCCTCCAATGTTCGTCCGACCACCACCACAACCTTTTCTTTCTCCTCCACCACTCTCACCACCACCGCCATTACCTTCTCCTCCTCCTTTCCCACCATCACCACCTTTCTTTCTCGTCCTCCGCCTCTCTCACCATGCATCACCACCTTTCCTTCTCCTCCTCCCTCTCTCTCACCATGTAGTACCACCTTTCCTTCTCCTCCTCCACCTCTCTCACCATCACTGGCCACCACCACCACCACCACCATCTTCCTTCTCATCCTCCACCTCTCTCACTGTCACTGCCACCACCACCTTCTCCTTCTCCTTTAAGTTCTTTAAATCATTAATTAATCTTTAATATTAAAAAAATCAGATAACATAAATCACAAAATTAAACATAAAATAAATTATTAAATCAATATATGTGAAAAGACAATTTTTGCACCTGAAAAAAGGGAGCTCGTTTAAAAAACAGTGCAAAATTCGTCAACAGACTGACAGAATAATGAAAAAAGACGAAAGTGCTATTTATAATGTGGTATAGGGATGAAAAGCATAAAAAAATACTTTAGGGACCAAAGTGTATATGATTGTGTACCTTAGGGACTAATGGCAGTATTAACCCATTAATTTGATACAAGTAGAGATGATAACTTCCCCATGCTCAGACTTCATTCTTTCAAACAGTCAACATTGAACAATGTGTATCTTGCAAAATGCGAGTATCTGATTACAACTTAGAACCATTGCTACATTTTAATTGTTAACTGTGAGCATTTATGCTCTTCATACAAGACTGATATAAGCACCACCTATATATTTTCTTCGTGTAACAGTTGATGTAAAAGCTTCTATGAATATATATGGAAAACTAAGAAGACAAGAAATTAGACCGATAAGAATACCACAAGAAGCTATTTTGAAGTTTCTTGATGCATACTGACTGTTTATCTGTTGCTTTTTTTTATCTCTTCAAATAAGACCAATTAAGCATACCCTTTTATTTTGTTCATGTAATAGTTGATTTAAGAGCTTCTATGAATATATAGCGAGACAAGAAATTAGACCCATAAGAATCCCACAACAAGCTATTTTGAAGTTTCTTGATGAATACTTACTGTTGATCTTTCCAGAGCTCTTGGACAAAGAGGGCTGTAGAAGTTGAAAGTCCCCGACCAATGTCACCATCGGACCAGTTAGCTGATCCGCCTGATAGCACTTGTGCTCAGGTTATTCATTCTAGGCCTGAAGCATACGGCAGCAACTGGGTGCCTGTGATCACAAGGGAGCATGGTGGACAGGAGGATGATCATGGTACGTGTTAAGTGTGGATTTTATTGGCTTGATATATCATATACATAGTTGGCTTCACTTCGCAACTGGCTAAGTTTCCTAGATTTTGGTAATTTAACACGGTAGCAAGTTCAAGTTGATTGTTTGAGCTTGCTCAAATTATGATTACCCTTGTTTCTGGTGTTTTTTTTTTTTAAGTTATTTCAATGGGCTACATGTGAGTTAAGTATATTGTTGTTGGTTAGTTGGATTAACTTCCTAAATGTTTTCAAGTTTTTTTTCTTTTTTCTTTTTTTGAATGGTCTAAATGTTTTAAGTTTTATATTTAAATTATAACACACTTAATTATTAGATGCTGCAATCATGGGCAAAGACTTGGAGATTGGAGTACCTAGCATTCCAGATTTGCAACTTGGTGATCCAGGTGAAAAAGGAATGACCAACGTGTCAGGGACTAATAAAGATAAACTTTCTGAACTAAACTTGAAGAACAATGATGAGAAGCTGGAAAAAAGAGACCTGGAGCTCAGCAATGAGAAACCAAATGGAGAATTAAAAACCCAAGCTGTTGATCTAATTGCTGTGGCCACCAACGGGAATACTGATCCTCAAATAGAGAGTGTAGTATTTGACATCCCAAGTAGTATATCCAAGCTTCCTGACATGAATGATAAGACTGACGATAAGAATAAAGAAAGACCTTCACTTGAGTTCAGTTTAAAGAGACTGAGAGATGTTCAAGATACTGGGAGCAGTGCCCATGATCGAAATGTTTTGAGACATTCAGGCCTTTCAGCCTTTTCAAGGTATAGTGGGGTAATAATTTGATCATAATCACATTGAACCACTTATAAATCCAGAAATTTGACAGTCGAAATAATTCTTATCACTCTGCAGGTATAATTCTGTTTCAATTGCTAATCAGGCTCCAACAGCGAATGTAGGCAGTTATTCTCCTCTTGATAATAGCTCAGAGGCAGCAAAAACAGAACCAAGGCAAAGACTTCATTCTAATTCAAACAGCACACCACCCAATCAGCATTCCAATGGCAGTAGTAACAACAATGATATGGGCTCTACTACTAATAATGTTTTTACCAAACTAGTAGCGTCTGCTGACAAGCCACCATCTAAATCAACTGTCAAATGTCTCCACGCCTCCTCTGCCTTTCAACCAATACATAATGCTCATGTAACTCCTACTCCAACTACAACACAAAATAAGGCCGATTCTGCTACAGCTAACACTTGTTTAACACAACCAAGGGGTGTTAACCAGCAGATCCAAGTGCAGCACCATCATCACCATTATCACCACCACCACCACCATGTTCATAAAATGGGCCAGAACCAACAGTCATCTAATGATGATCTGTCTTTGAAAAATATGACAGCAGCTGCTTCACAGTTTGGATCGTCTAATGTGTTGAGTGCACCCATGGAAGGCAATGTCAGTAATCAGAGCCTGAATGGGAGTGCCTCGGGAAGTAACCATGGTAGCAATGGGCGGAATGGGAGCACTACTGCTTTGATCGCCAGGGTAACAAAAATTGAAAGTGATGATGGGGTATCTGGAAAAGTGGAAACCATTGGTGGAAATGGAAGTGGATTTGGAAGCGGAAGTGGAAGTGGAGTGGATCAAAACTGTTTTACACAAAGAGAGGCTGCTCTAAACAAATTTCGTCAGAAGAGGAAAGAAAGATGCTTCGAGAAGAAGGTAACATGAATTGTCTTCTGTGATCAAGTAGCAAGGGCCACATTTTTAGTAATGCATTGAATTCTCCCTTTGTTTATTTGGTTGAAATTTCCGTTACATGAATTATTTGCTAGTAAATCTTTCATTATCAATATGGGACTTTAGACACCCATCAAAACAAGTGTCATCACTGTCATGGATGTTTGTAACAGGAAAAAAAAAAAAAAAAAATTTTTGCATTATATTGGTATGATCACAATCAGCTATGTTGTCTGTGGAACTTATAGATTTGAATCTTCTATCACAATTATCATATTTATTTTACATCTGTAGTCAACTTTAACAGAGATGTGAACAAATGCATCTTCATCTTTGTCAGGTCCGATATCAGAGCAGGAAGAAACTGGCAGAGCAGAGACCACGTGTTCGAGGGCAATTTGTTCGACAAGAAAATAAAGGCAAGGATGCACACTCCTAACACAACCCAGATCCTTGATAGTGCATGTGGATTTTCGCTCATGAGATTGGTGGTAGCTGTTAATATGGAAGGGAGTATCTAGATTCCATGATCCAAGATTTGGGTCTGGCAGTAAAAAAATTACGAAACTAATGTATGAGGACTTATGAGACATATGGGACTGTACCTTAAGACCAAACTTATATGGCTGCGATTACTACTAGTACTGCTACTAAATTGAAGGTGATAACCCTTGAAAGGGTAGGTCTTCTCTAATAAGACTGAAATCATGTGTGCCGTTGTTCAAGACTGGTTTCCGGAAGTAGATGGTTGAAGAACTTTTTTCTTAACCTTGTAATCATCTATGGTTTACTGGATTGAATCTTATCTCTCTCTTTTCCTTGATTGGATTTGGCCATTGACTCAGCCTTCATATTTGATGTTTAGGAAATGAAATGATAGTAAACCTCATTAGAGGAAGACCCTTGAATGTTCAAGGTTTACAAATTAGTTCTGAAATGGCTACGACATTCGAAGATTGCTGACTGTGACTATCATCGGAATAAGAGCGGCTGCTTTTCTATATGAAGAGTGAAGGATAGGGATTAAATTCTGGCCATCTGAACCTAGGAAGCGAAAATACCTCCTGGGTTCATCAGCTTCTTCAGATGGCTCCCTGGAAATAGAAGTTTCCAAGAAGGTACGTTTGATTGTCACCGCTGTCTGATTAACTGGCACGAAATGCATAAAAGCATGAACACATAGTTTCAAGAGGGCAAATCATATGTAGGAGTTAAAGTATGCAAGGTAGGGAAGAGGATTTCAGTTTTTAATAGAAAGGATATAGGTACTCAAACTTCAAGATAAAATAATAATAAAATAATCAATTAAAGAATTAAGAAGTAATAAGTATCATCAAATAGGCATGGCACCAATTTCCAAATCTATGCTTTTAACTTAAACAGAGAGTGTGATAAGAGGGGCTAACCTTTGTGAGTCGTCTACACAGCTAATTGCAGGACAAAAGCAGGAGGAGACAAGGAAAGGGAAACTAGCCTTTCCAGTACTAGGTGAATATTTGTATCACAAGGATGCAAAGTGATTGGTCTTAAATTATATGAAAAATTTAAAACACTTAATCCGTTGTGGAAGGAAAACCAGCGAAAAAAAAAACACAAAAATGCGCTGAGAAAAGAAAAATGGCAAATCATTTAGAGCCAAAAGAACCAAGTGGGAAAAGAAAAAGGGTACAAAGCACAAATAAAATAGAAGCGTAACTAGACAAACACTTTTCTGACATGGCAATAAACAATTGGGCTGCCACGCCGTGATGGTTGTGGTGGCTTTCCTACCACATAATAATAGACAAGGCAAGCTGGCCGCAAACAAAAACTGGGCCACATGGTTTGGTTTCATCTCTATATTAATGGGCAAGTAAAGCAAAACACAAACGCTCCCTTTTACTGTGTGAGGGTGGAACTAATGGCCAAAGTCATTTGAAAAACCTCACATGTCATGGTGTGAATGAAAGCCACTAATGTCGGTTGTCATTGTCTTCATCTTCATCACCGTGACCATCCCAATATTAGTAAAATTTTTCATATGGTTCTTATTCAAGCTCTTCGAAAATGAACCAAACGAAACCAGACATACACATTCTTTTTCTTAGGATTTTATTTTTTTAATGTCATAATGAGACCTAATATATTAATAACAAAAAAAAATAATTTTTATATAATTAAAATTTTGATTTAAAATTACTTTTATATTCCTAAAAATGTAAAATGTAGAGATAATTAAAATTTTGACCAATACAATGACAGTCATACATACCTTCACACCATTACTCACTACCACCCAATCCTCTCCTCCTTGAGCTTGTCGTCGCCCTTTTCTTTTTCTACTTCTCCTAACTGTCAACTTCTTCTTCTCCTCGCCGTCATCGTCGCCCTACCATTAAGCCGATGGTTAATATATATATATATATTTCATTTTGGGTTTTTTTTCTTTTTAATTTATAGTGGGTTGATGATTTTTGTATGTATTTTTGAGATATTTTAGGGGTTCTATATGAGCTTTTTTATTGAAAAAAAAAAAACCAACTATGAAAATTTATATGTGCTAGAAAATTCTTGTTAGCTGAGAAGAGATTCAATGCATAGTAAAGATGACCTGGTAGTGGGGCACCGATGATCTAATGGTGGGCATCGACCCCGATAGTACCCCACTGACAACCCAATAGTGGACATTCATATCCTACCACTAAGGGTGTTGGTGGCCCATCATTGGGACATTGGTGGGGCACCACTGACATCTATATTATTCATTGAATTTTTCAAATAGTTGTAAAAAATTTTAATATACACGAATTTTCACATTTGAATATATATATATTTGCATGAAATTTTTATATAAAATCATCAACTCAATTGAAACTAAGAAACAAAAATCCAAAATAAAATTCATATATTAACTTACAATGCTTAAATAGTTGTTATAATTTGATTTGTTGGAGAAGAAGAAAATATTTTGATCAAATATTACGTGCACAATTTTTCTAAATTGAGTTTCTTTTTTGTATGTAAGAGATATTTAAATGTTTAATAAATTTAAGAGATATTATATGTACTATTTACATTTAATATGGGAATGAGTAGTTCAATAAAAATATTAAATAAAGTGATTAAAATTTTACTTCCTATAAAAAATAATTAAAAAAATTTAAAAGACCCTATCATTGGCTGTAACATTAAAAAACCTTTTTACCCTAAAAGATGGAGGAATCATGTGGAACTTAGGTCATTCTTAGATTCCAAATGGATAGGAATACGATGATGATGGTGGGTGACGTAGAAAGGACTACATAGCACAAAAATAAGACAAAAAAAAATTGCTGAAACGTGCAAGGAGTCCAATTTGTTCTTTTTTTTCTTACCATAATGAAAATAATTTTATTTTTTATTGGGGGTTATTCCGAAAAAAAAAAAAAAAAACTCTTGGAGACATAGAATTCAATCTTAATCCAAACCCTAGAAGCAATCTCAGGGCCCTGGCATCAATGAAGATAACCCGCAAAAGGTACAAAATAAATTATGAATCTGCAACCTAATAATTCATTCACACATCTAGATTATCAGTTGGTGTCGCGTATACAGATTTGGATGTGGGTAATACAGCATTCAGTACCATGCCCCCGGATTTTACCTTCCAGTAATCTTTCAGCTTGAATTCAACATGACAAATCAAATATCAACTTAAAATCTCCATCCTGAATAAAAATTACAGTAGCTACCAAAAAAAAAAGAAAGAAGCAAAAATACTAATTTAACACCGGTTACACGTCCATCCCGTACTAATACAAACTTTTCTTGACATCATATCCCGACCACACAACTCAATCCTTCTGTAAAATAGAAAAATTTGTTGGATTCTTGTAAAATGAAGAAAGCTATTTAACTTCTAAAGGGAAGAGAAGCCTCCAATATGTAACCCTAGCAAATGGGTATTATCCCCACATTAACATCTGCAAGTGCACATCCAGAGCCGTGAAAAAACTTGCCATCTCAATTGTGTGCCCTCAAGTCCTGCTCCCTGGGTAGAAATATTCAACGCTATTTTCCTTAACTTTGAAGTGAAAATTACTCATCTTGTTTCTATGTCCACCCTCCCCTTTATGAATATCCTTGTTCAGGACTGTAAGCTGCGAAAACAAAGAACAATGATGATCCAGGAATACAACTTGCCAAACCCTTGTTTCACCAAAACTTGTTAATCTCCAAATAAGTACTAACTGAACAAGTAGCAGGTAATAGTTAAATGAAACAAAATAAGTTTCATAATCAACAATCAGATCAAAAACACACTCACCAAAGGACTATTACAACCAAACAACAAAATCTTTATGGATAGGAGGGAAAAAAAAAATTCCCATATTTGTGAATTTATTGACAATCTCTATCAATCAGCAGAAAAGAATGACGGTGAAGGAAATTTAAATATTCCATTACAAGAATACCTGTCCATGCACATCTGTTGCTAAGCCAGTGGCTAACGGTTCTGCTTTTATCAGAATGCCAGCTAGATATTCCAACTGTAAAAGAAATGTTGGCTTCTCTGTGTTCAAATAGATATCCTCATGATTTAGTAAAACTAATGAACAACCCTGTGAGAAGAACGTAAAAAAGACAAGGTAAAAAAATCATGCTCAATAAAAATAAGAATCATCGCATATCAAGAATCTGAAGCAAAAGTTGACATATCTTACAAATTCAGACGTCAAAGTGTGGCAGTAATGCAGAAAGTCTAAGACAAGATCTGTATTACCCTTAGCAGCCACTTCCATTAGAGAGACATCATCTATCATGATGGTAACAGAATTCTTGCTCTCTTGAGGTAAGGAAGTTAAAGCCTTTTGGATTTTCCCATACAATGCAACGAGTCCACCCCCACTGGTCTTTTCTTCAACTCCATCTAAATGAATTAAAGAGGATCCCATCACAAAAGTACCAGGGAAGAAAATTTATGTCTTCTATATGATACAGAACAATTTATCCCCATTATTTTATGAGTGCCTTAAAACAATTTTCACATTAAGCAGCAATACTATCTTTTCCACACGAATAGGGAAAAAAAAAAAAACAAACAGATTCTACATACTTGACAACATGATTCTGATTATTAAACCATGTACATGTTAGAAGTACACTGGCATAAAATTAATTAAATAAGAAAGTAATAGCGTAGATAAAGCTCAACAAGAACCATTTATACCTGATTTTCTCACCTGGGCATTCCATCAGAAGCATGTCAAAGAAAATGAACCTATTGTTGTCCCTCTGCACAACCAAGTTGCAACCCTGTTACCGTAACACATTCAAATATCAGATAATCCATTCCTTGAAGATTAGAGAAATAACACAAATGACAATTATACTTTGTTCACTAATATGTAGATCTAAAGGTCTAGAGCCACTACAGTATGATCATCTAAAACTCAAAGATATGATTCTACAGAATGATGATGTAAAAATCAAAGATATTTGTGTGTGTGTGTGTGTGAGAGAGAGAGAGAGAGAGATAGTGTGTGTGTTTCCAAATGCGAATAAGATTAAGTCATATCTAATGATTCTCACATTTGAATGGATCCTCAAATTGGAAGATTATTGTAGGAAATTACTACTAGCATTATGCCATTCGAGTGTGGTACTTAGCTGACGTTCAATAAAATTGTGGAAACATCTTGACATTGTAAAAAGCAATCAATACAACGCAAGCATTAAAGGTTCCTACTTAAAGCTACATCTGCAAGCAAGCTTCTTAGCAATACAGATAAGATTCAGGAGCTACATAACAGTTCAATTAACATCACTGGCAACTCAGGCCAGACAAAATTTCAAGTAAATCTTGAAGCCAACCATAACCCAGTACAAAATGCACAAAGAAACCACAAATAGTACAGCAGTTTGCTTTTAGTACTGACACTACGATACCAATACCCTTCAAAAAATTTACTAGGACTCAGAAAAGGAATCAGATTTATTAAAACCCAGTATGAAAAATGGTTCACACACACTAGATGGTATCGGAACACAATCATACATACACACAACACGTATAAAACAAAAATGCGTGTACGAGTCTGGGGGAGAGAGAGAGTACGAGTTTCCTGAGAATACGATCGTAATGAGAGAAGGGTTGGGAGAAGGCGACGAAAACGACGACGTTGGAGGAGTGAACAGAGAGAGAGCGTTTAAGTAGGTGATGAAGAACGAATGCAACACTGGTCTCAACACAGTCTTCGAGGAGCACAACTCTGCCACTGAAAGGCCCCAATGCTTCGTCTAACAGGTTCAACGAAGCTCCTCCATACTCCATCATCTTCATCCAATTACTGTTACTGTATGTATCTGATTCTGATTTCTGAGTTAGGGCTTTACAGGGTTTTGGACTCTGAAAGTGAGAACTCTGGATCAGGTGCACAGAATTCATTCAAAATTCCCAATCTAGTGGTCAACAGAGAAAAAAAAGAAAAAAAGAGAGTCCCATTCCAGTTAATATACGTGGATTTTGTATTTTGGCTGCAGTCGGGTGTGATTATATTAGCAGTTTAGCACTAATACACTGAATTCCATCAGAACTCTACCCCTAAGGATGGACGACCCTTTGAAAAATTATCGACTCTATTTTATATCATTTTTATATTTTATTTTATCCGTTTAATTTCAAATCGACTCTATTTTATATTATTTTTATATTTTATTTTATCCGTTTAGTTTCAAAGGTTTAATTTCTCTTTCTAATTTTTAATTTGCAAATAGAAACTACAATTTTAGTATCCAACTCATTTATCATATGAAAGAAGAAATGTCGTCTGGTTAATTAAACCCTCTTCAACACTTACATTAATGTTAGTTTTGAAGACAATTGACAACGGGGCTAATGAGGTTATGGAAACTCATGTGAGAACTCCATTAAAAACAAACAAAAAAACATATATTGTAAAAATCAATGGTATTAAAATGCATTAAGCCAATCATATTGAAAACGAACAATTCAATCCAGAATAATAAAAAAATATGTAAAACATTTTACAAAATATATAATTTTTGCCCTTCTGTTTTGTGGGGCCCTAGACATGAACTTCAATGTGTGGAATAATGCTTGCTCTCTGCTCTGCTCCAATGTGTGAAAATGATCTGCTGAACTTCAACGTGTGTGCAAGATGATGATCATTTTTAAGCGAAAATCATACGCTCAACTGAGAGCCAAAGTATACATAAAAACCAGGCTCTGGCTCAGGTTGTGTTGGGCTACATTTACTATCTCAGCAATACTCTCCAAATCTTGCTCATGTACACCACCAAAGACCAAACAGCAAGCCCTGCTGATATATATAGCAAACCTATACCAGACGCGGCTACAATTCCTGGCCCTCCAAGACTACAACACAATTTTTCAGGTCAAAAAAAAGAAGGGAAAAGATTCAAATAATAGCTTATAGATACTTTGAGCAATGATTCTTTCATCTTCATTACTCAATAAAAGAATAGCCGACAAAAAGCAAGCAGAGAAAATGACGCAAAAAAACCTGCTGTCTCGTGTGGCCAGGAGGATAGTTAGCGCAGTCATTTGTGTAGCTGTTTTCCACTTCCCCAAGTTATTTACAGCGACAGCCTGAAAATTGATAAAATCATAGTATGGGATTCATTTGCCATTGTGCTATAATTTACCAAATTCATGAGAATGAGAGGGGTAGATTAGGTTAAACATAAAAGAGGGAAACAAACCTCCAAAAGCTTGCCGTTCTGCGAAGCAGCCCATTCTCTAACTGCTGACATGGTTATCTATATATAAGTTAGAGATCGACAGTAAGTAACTATCATCAACTCATACAGAAACCACAAACCATACAAAGTAGGAATGATTGCCCAAGAAGATATGTAAAAGTCATTGAGCCTGAAACTTTGGCAATGTAAACTCGCATGTGCACCATGCATGCATGCATGCATGCAAGCACACGGATATGATGTATACTGCGCCTACTCATGTATCATTGGGACCAGATGGAGGACAAACCAAAGAATTCCATCTGAGAACACTATGACACCCTCCAGTCATCATCATACAATTTGATTGGTGTGCAAATTTCTTAAATTTCACTGCAAGTTATGCAAGTACTCCTTTTCTTTTCTGTTTTAAAACCATAAATTGTAAATTCAACATGTAACGAATTATTTTCCATTTCTGAGTTACTAACACACCAGTAAGATTTTGCAGAAAGAGTGAGGGAAAAAAACCCAGCAACTATCCATAAATCAAAAAATTGCAAAATGAAGTTTGAAGATAAGGTTCTCTATAAAATATACAAAACTCTAAATGTAATACATGCACAAGAAACTAAGGAAATACAAAAAGATAAAGTATCAAATAACCTTGCCCAAAAAAAATACATATATAGCAATAGTAACGATGGTGATTGAAGAAAATAAGATACATATAATCACCTCTCTGCCAATAATAGCAATTGCAGGTACAGGTAGTAGCCATGGCACTTGTCCAAATACTCCAACGTCCAAAGGTTTGGTACATAATAACACCAATGTAGCTGCAACCATGAGCTGCACCCAGCAAACAAGCCAATCCAATTTAACACTATCATATGGTTCTCAAAAATTAAGCATAGTATTGTTTATCCTAATGTCAAATTGCTCACATGATCACATCAACAATTATTGTGTTATTTAAGAGTAAAGACATACCTTATCAGCTACTGGATCTAAAAAGGCACCAAACGCAGATCCTAACCTCATCTGAGATTTAATATATTAAGTCAAACAATAGAATAAGGCAAAAACATATCTTTTAATGCAACAAAATTCTCACAAATCTCCTTTAGAAATTGTAAAGCAAAAAAAGAGAATACCTTCCGAGCAATATAACCATCTAGCCAATCAGTAATAGCTGCAGCAATGAAAATACTTGTTGTAGCAGTTGTTCCCCACCAACTATCCATATAGAAAGCTAGTAAGAAAATTCAGTGTGTTAGTCTATAAAATTGCAAACCTTTAGTGCAATGATCAGTATAACATACTTATCATATGACAAACATGGGAAATTCTAGGACGCTACCTAGCTCAGCAGGTGAAGTCCCTTGGCATCATACCAAATAGACCTAGGACCCAATACTGCCCCCACCAAGGTTGAAGGTGTTTATGGGATGGAAGAAGGCTACCTCCTATCGTATAGCCTACAAGGTCCATCCAAAAAGTGAAGACGAGACCTTCTACATGAAGTATTTTTTCAAGGACGATTCTGAAACAACTTGGGTCATGCTCTTAGGAGTTCAAAGCAGCATAAATTCAATCACATAAAACTTACAGAGACAGCACTAAGTTGTGGTCCAATATAAATGATTAACGACACATTATATACTAATCCTTGAAACCAAAACCCAGAACTTGTATGCATGAGATTCACAAACAAAATTTGAATAAATGATAGCAAATTCAAAGCAGCCAAAACAAAGTTGCATGCAAGGACGTGAAATAAGAAAACCTGAATATGCAAACTTAATTACAGCAGCTGTCAAGCATAAGAAAAGGTACAATGCAATTTTTATCTAAATCAAAGCTTATAAATAAGCATTACATTAGCAAAAACCATATAATGGAGAGGAAAGCCAAATCAGCATTAGAAAAAAGTGTAATAAAAATTAAAACTTCCCAATCAAAATCACTCAGAGACCTTGTTAAAGCATCAAACACAATATTTGAACATAATTTGCAACCACATATACACGACGTAGAAACACCTCAAACAGATCTATCCAAACAAACACCCCAAACCCACATATCCAATCTAATACCACTCAGATCAGTGAAACAACACACAAACACATTTCCCACAAAACAAACAAGAACCCAGAAAATCAATTCAAGGAAAATCGCAACATACTGCCAATGAGAAGCGGAACAGCAGCGACACGGCCAAGAGTCAAAATGGTGGGCAACGTGAGCAATTTAGAGGAGTCATGCTGTTGCTGTTGTTGGTGGTGGTGGTGTTGCATAGGCGAATGCGATTGATTATGGCTCTGGAATACCCCATTCCCATACCAATCCTGACCTTTATTAGCCGAACCCATATCGGCGACAACCCCACCAGAACCAGACAACCCTCCTCTGTCTTCGTCGTCGGGAGTATCAGAACTATGATCGTCCGAAGTTGATGAAGAAGAAGAAGAAGAGGAGGAGGAGACAGAGAGGCATTTGTGGCGGTAACCTCGTCGAATTGTAAACCCTAAGTTCTTATGCGGCGGACCCTTATCGTGCTCTATAGGTGCGCACGAGGGTATCCTCCACCCTTCTTTATAAATAGCCGTAGCCGAAATTCTCTCTCTTGTGTAGGTGGTATTAAGAAACAGGGAAGAGGGTCTTGTTGGCGACGTGGTGGCACCAGCAGTGGCACTGGACATGGTTCGGACCCACACCCACTTCCCTGGAACCGCCGAGCTCAGCTTCACTACCACCCCACTCATGCCCATCCCCCTTCGATTTCCTTCCTTTCTCCGCCGCTGTCTCTCCCTTTGATTTCTCGCTTCCCTTTTTTTTTTTTTTTTTTACTTCGTATTTTGTCCTCTTCCTAGTTCTCGAATTTACTTTCTTTTCTCTTTTTATTATTAAAAAAAATAAATTAAAATATTAAATTTAATTTTGTTCATTATGGATTTTTCTTCTTTCTTTTCAAGAAATATCCTTTAAAAAAAAAATCGTAGAATATGAATAACCTATGTGGATGTCTATAATTCCACAATTTACATAAAAATTCGCTTTGTATTGTTTTATTTTTTTTAGTAAATTTATTTTATTTGTAATAAGCTGAAATAAAGAGACAATGCTTCAATTTTTTGCCTGGAATATTGTTTATATCTGAAACAATTGATGTCGCTTTTGCAATGAAAACCATACAAATATTTTTCTGTACATTAATTAATCTCAATTTTTATTTTTGTTTCTTATATTAATCTGTGTGTAATTTACTTAATTAAAAAAAATTAATTACAACCTTGTTAATATTTTTATTTTACTATAAATACAAAATAAAATTAAAAAAAAAATCACTTTTGCAATGAAACGACATCAATTTTGAATTTCATAGGTCGTCCTCGGCCACTCGGTCGGGTCACTGTAACTGTCGTTATGCTTCACTTTCAACCAACGCATGCTTCGCATCAATAGCTATAGCTGATCTTTGTCTTATGCAGTATTGTAATCGTTTTCACAGAGTTAGGGCTTGATTTTGCTCTTTTATTAGAGTTTTTGACTACGAGACTTGCATGGATTTTCAGTACCGGATATCACATTCTAGTTTTTGTCAATGGCAGGTCTCTAACTTGTTGGTTTATTACTGTATGTCTTGCTGGACTTGCGGCCAATGTATATTGAAGGATTTTTAGTTTCTGCAAAAAGTCATGGTTTGGTGGTGAGCTTTGAAAGATAAAATGCAGCTAAATTACTTGTATTTGTTTCTCTTTTCCAACTTATTTCAAGCTTCTCTGCCTGTTTTTACCACCTATATATTGACCTCCGACATCTGTATTCTTTGTGGATCATGCTTTGTTGAACACATGTGGTTGATAAATTGTGTAGATTTTCTGTTTATATATCATGCTTGGTTGTTTATTTATTTGATGCATTGCAGGTGTAGAGCAAGGAAGACAATTTTTGGGAATCCAGAGAAGTTCGTGCAACCAACAATTTGGGGAAATTTCGTTCGTCATTTGTCATTGAGGCTAAGATGGGCTGCTACAGAGATCAATCTCCTGATTGGCTGCGAGCTTTCCAGGTGCTGAGAATAATTATCTTGTTTCAGGTCTGTTTAAATTTTGTGAACGTTTCCATTGTAGCAGCAACTCATAACTTGATTGATAATGGAAGCAAAAAAGTTGGGGCATTCAGTGATGTAGAACTTAAGATGGTATAGCAAGATTGGCATGTGTGTGTAGGGTAAGGAGTTCATGGCTTAGTGGATGTGTATTGTAGAATGTCCCCCAAGTTACTATTATCTGTAGTGAGTAATGATCTGTCTCTGGTTTTGAAGATCGTCATTGACTCATAATCACATTTGTTTGTGTCTTTCTACCACATTTCATCTTTTCATCGTGACTGCTTGCTTATCGAGAGGGTTTATTTGTATACCCAGGCACCAACACATTCATCAGTTACATTATCTTCTGGTTCTGAGTCTTCACGCAATGGTAGCCCTTCAGGGGAAGAGGGAACTAACTGGGACGAATCATCTCTGTGTAAATCTTCCAAAATTCAAGGCGACAGCAGTGCTGAGACTCTATCCAATGAGAGATCAAGGTCAAAGTCTCCAGAAAAAGGGAAAAGGCCAAAAATAGAAGATCAAGTATTGGAGAAGAATAAATCGGGAAACCCCAAGAAAAGGAAAGGTAAAACAAGGTCTGGGGTACCTTTGTTCCCGTGGTTGTCAAAGTAAAAAAAAAAAAAAAATTGAGAGATTATCTAATAACGTTTAAGATGATAAATAAACAGATTTTAGTAATAAGCTTTAGTTTCAAGGGTTTTTGGGTGTTGGCTTGATTATTTGTCATAAATGTAGTGTCATATACATCTACTGTTGTTCAATTTTTATAAGTTTTCTGCCATTGATACAGGGGATAGTGGAAGAAAGAAGGTTCGTAAGAAAATAAAAGTTGAGAATCCTGTAGAAACCCATGTAAGAAACTATAATGTGAACATTATTTCATACAACTATCCTACACTGCTTCTCCTGCCGGGGGACAGACTACATGTCTTATTAGGACAGGCAATTGCTTCCCTTCTTTCTTTATGCAGTCTGTCAATTATGATGACAAAGATAGTTTATATTGAACAGGAAATGAACAATTCAGTTTGGGCATTATCATCAGATTCTGATTTATGTCCTGACAGTAGCCCTGTAAGGGAGAATCAGTTGCAACATGGAGAATCTTCTGACCAGAAAACCTCTCAACTTCCATGGAGAGGAATGGGTGAGGATGCAGTTCTTATTGGCAGCATCTCCATCTAAGAAGGCTTCAAAAGTAAAATCTCCAAAAAAGGAGCTAGAAGCAGACTCTCAAACAGCACTAAAGGAGAAGAAAAAAAGAGGTAGCATGAAAAATGAAGGTATGTAAGAGGGCCAGGGTTAGTTGGTATGAGATAGTAAAAATGAATTAGATCAAACAGAAGTTAACCCACAATGAAGTTCAAGAAAACTTGATAATCTGAGTACTTTATATTGGATGAAAAGCTGAGTCTTATCTTTTTCTATAAAAATTACTTCTTCTTCTTCATTTTCAAAATCTTTTCTATGCATTTAATATGTATGTCGAAATGGAACGGGGAACTGTGGTGATGTCAAAATTGAAGAGGAAGAAGAATGCGGCAAGCTTATTGAACCTCAAGTATGAATATTCCTTCAGAGTACAATAATTGCTCACGTAATCTTTGGTGTACTGAGTTATCTTAACCATATATGATTTTCAGGTCTCCTCCTCGAGGTTGCCTTTGGTGCCCTCTGAGAAAGTCCATCGATCGAAAGTAGAGTAATATTGATATCTTGGTTATGAATTTCTTTTGTGTTTTGCTATTGGGAGTTTCCAAGAAATCTTTAAGAGTGATTGACATCCATATTAGATAACTCAATATACTATGAGGTTTTCAAAGCTTTTAAATACAGTACTGTGAACAGGTTAAATGACTGTTGTTTTACTGTTCAAGGATGAGGGGATAACAAAGGCTCTGGAATTCATTCCCCTTTGCTTCCTTTCTCCCTCACACCAAGAGAAGTAAACAGTTGATTGAATAAAAGCCTTGCTGTTTGTGCAGGCACTTGTTGAGGGGACTCCATAAATTTTGAGTGGTGATATGGGTGCTGTTGGTCGAATTGTAATTTCGGATTCCTTATCTGGAAATCATGAAATGTACTTGGATTTGAAAGGTATGCTTTGATGAAGCACCTTTTTCTTGGATTTATGATAAACATTGGGTAAACTCAACTCAACTTTCCTACTAGTGATAATTTCTGTCATGCATAAAACTGCTGTTAAAAAAATGAAAACCGCTGACAAAAATTATTTTGCCAAGATTCAGAAAAATAAAAGCTAGATTTTCCAATACATTTTATCAAATACCTTAGCTTTCTACTCCTGCTCATATTGTCTTTTGTCTTGTTCCTTGCCTTTTGAAAATATGTTTGGCCTTGTCACCACAACTAATTATCTTGCATGTTTGTCTGCACAGCAGCATACATCTCATCAGTTTAATTTTGGTTACTATTTCAGGAACCATATACAAAACAACAATTGTTCCTTCCAGGACCTTTTGCATAGTACGTCGTCAGTTCCCATTCTGAAAATTCATAATGGATTTCATGTCCTTAAACTGTGTTGGCACCAATATATATACTATTGCAGTGACATGACGTAGGTTTCTTCTTGTACAGGTTAGCTTTGGACAGTCAGAGGCAAAGGTTAGTTAATTCTTATTTACTCTCTAGGATTTTCTTCTTTGCCATATCTGAATTTGTAAATGGTAGGCATTCTACCCTTTACTGTTTCAATATTTTTCCACATTATTCTCATCCTTAAGAATTGATCACCCATAGATTCTTCTCTTATCTTCCCCATTAGCGCTATTTCTTGATTGTAGTATGAATTGGAGATTAAAGTGGACCATTCAAGATTGACTGTTTCTTTGTTACTTGATTATTAGACAGAGACTATCATGAATGACTTCAATCAGCTGAAACCAGAGTCAAATGTTTATGAAGCCGAAACCATGGTTGAAGGTAGGATCATCATTGTCTCAGTATATGACATTTTTTACCGCCTTTATGACGTTAAACATTTACTCTAACTCTGTACCTTATTATTTTGCACAAATAGGAACATTGGATGGTTTCTCATTTGATTCGGAAGAAGAGGGTGACAAAATTCTCAAGCCAACTTCTAATCAAACTGATCATAATGAAGATGTTGAAGAACAACACAGTGAAAAAAGCAAAGGCAAAAGCTGATAAAACATCAGTAAGTTTTTTAGCTTGTTTTGGTAATAGTAAGTTTTTTAGCTTTAGTAATTCGCAATATATTGGATTAAAAAAAAAAACTACTCAAATATTGGTTTTTTTTATGTTGGATTACAGGGGGGTGGAAAGAAAAGAGGTAAAACCGTTGGTGGAAAGGCACAGCCACAGAAGAAAGTAAGAAAGAAACCTCAAGTTTCCAAGAAGGCCAAGACCAAAAAATGAAAAACCCAGATCACCAGTGGCTTTTCTATCTTCCCAATTAGAATTCAACACCTGATCCAATTGGAAGAAAAATAAACTAAGGTGCTAAATTCTAATTGGGGGACAAAAGGGAATAGATGATATAGGTTAAAAAATGAATGATAAATATGTATTCATGAATCATTTTTTTAAAAAAAGAAAAATCATGGAATTCAGATTTGACACTTGAGTAGCATAGGTATAAATAGCTTATAGCTTATCAGTTTAGTGACAGATTTGAGTACATTAACGGCCATATATATACGTTGCCTAGTTTTTCAAGTTTAAACATGAATCGTTGATAGTTTATCATTATATATATATATATATAATGTATATATATTGTGGTAATAGAGTATTATTAGATCATTTCTTTTCCAGAAATTATTAGATCAATTAATATAATCCAAATTACCCATGTATAACCTTTTTACCTCATGAATTTTAGTTATATATATATATTTTTTTTCTTCGTTGAGATTCATGAAATTATGAGTGAGTTGGGTGACATATTTTGCCTTGAAGATTGTGTATGTTTGAAAAAGTTGATACCACTTTGCAATGAAAAGATGCTTTATGTCGACAGCAAGATTTTTTTTTTTTGATAATAACTTTGTATTCAACAGAAAGCAAAACAACAAGAACATTGGATTCCACAGTAAGTAAATTTTGAATGCCTTTAATTCATTGAAGCCGTTGAATTCAGCTACACTACTACATTGTAGCAAAAGCAATGTATATACTACATTGTAGCAAAAGCAATGCTTTCACTTTCCTCCTATTTATTTATTCTTTACATCTAGTAAAATAAATAAGAAATATGGAAACTAATAAAGTTACCTAAAAATAAAATTGCAACAAAAACGTAACCCAAAAGGTATTGAAATTATGTTATTATATGTATAGTCAATAGGTTTTATTTATTTGTTATTGTTAAATGAAAAAATATTTTCATATATATCTTATCGATTTAGAATTATATTAATAGATATGGTTTTTTTACTATTTTAACTTTATAATTCGATAGGAGTTTAAAGCAGTTTATCCACGCTCTCAATTTGACTACATCTTTAATAAATTTTTTTTCATCTAACACATTAAATAATACTGAGTAGGTGCTGTTAAGCAAAGCTTGGTAGAATATGAGCACCACCAGATGTGGACTAAAAATAAAAATTATTTTTATTCTAAAAATAATAATTTTAAAAAATAGATGTTTTTTTAATTGTGATTTAATTTTTTTTGTCTCATGTGAGGTTGCTATTTTTCTCAAGTCTCTATCTATTTTTATTCATCTATTAAATGCACCAAATGGCCTAAAGGAAAGTGCTTTGTACCTTAGCCCTTCACCTTTTGTTTTGGTAAATAGCCCTTGACCTTTTGGGTTAATTACAAAACTCAATTATTACGTTCTACCGACAGAGATATTTTGTTTTTTCTTAGTATTATATTTTATTTTTCTCTTTTCATCTTTCCATTAAGCTTTTTATAAAATAGAGAACCTGACAAAAATACAAAAGGGCTCTTTAGGTTAAAAAAACAGTGAATATGAACTAATAAATGAAAACTTAAAAAAAAAAAATCAATAATTTTCCCTTTTAAGAAATTTGGTTGAAGTCGCATTTCAACCACTTAATACACATAATATAGCATACCCACTTACCATATTGTGTATAGGCATAGAAAATATAACCAAAAAAAAAAAATTCCCTAATTCATAATTTCAAACACACACTCATCTGAATACAATATAAATGTTTTTCTCTCCTTTTTTTTTTTTTGGGTAAATAATGTTTTTCTCCCTCTAAGATAGGATTTGAATGCCCATTTATTTATGTATTTATCTCTTCCGATATTAAGATGAATAATATTTTTTAGCACAAATTCTGTAATTTTATAATCTATTTTGTAATATATATAAGTTCATGGACTCCATATATTGGATTAATCCTCTATCTTGCCAACTGTATACATTAACAAGAGTGGGGTCCACATCTAATCCACGTATACACTGACATGGTCAAAATTGGTGATGAGTCTGACAAAAAGGCACAGCCTTTCTGGTTTCCATGCTCACTGTGCTAATCGTAGTACTGGGACCCACAAAGCCTTCCGTAATGACTAACAGGATAATTTTGTTTTTCTAATAATAATAATAATAATGGTGATAATTACAACAATATATGTTAATCAAAATTGAAATAAGAAAAAAAAATATGAAAATTGAGTGAGAATTGACGTTGAGAACAATGTGAAGTGGAGTGACAGCATGTCACGTGAGCATCCTGAGTTTTACAAATGAAACCCACGTGACACCCATCTCGCGAAAGCAATCATACATCGTTCGTCATCGTCTTAAAAAACCATCATCGCTCGTTGATATTGCCTATAAAATCTTTCTTATTATTATTATTATTATTATTATAAAAGAAAGGAAAAATATGCTATTTTTTGTTGTTAAATTGCATGCACGCCAATTCCTTATTTTAATGGTTATTTGTTTTTACTCTCATCAATGAGAAAAACTAAAATTCTTATATCTTACTTCAATCGGATATCATGACTCATTAATACTTCGGAAAAATAAAAATAAAAATAAAAATTCCTTAATTAATTAACTTCTGCAAAGTAATATGTACAATTAAAAATGGGTAATTGGAACCCAAATTATCTGTTCATAAAAATAAGAGATAAAAATTGTCAAATTTTAATAAATAAAAAAATTATAGATAAAGGGACAAATAATCGGATTGGCTAAATTAAATTATCAAATATAATAATTAATGCATGGTGGGAAGCTTATCCATTGTAGAAAATGTGACCTAAATTTAATCTCTAATTACCATAAAAAGGGAAGCCACCTACCCAGAAGAATACTCAGAAAAAGAAAAAATTAAAATTAAAATGCCAAAAAAAAAAAGGACTTTATCCACGTCTTTTAAGCAACAAGATTGAAGTGACGGTGTAAGCGCATGGTAATCGCTAATGGGCTAATGGGTATGGATTTGGAACTCCGTGCTGAGAAAATGAAGAAGCACATGTAAATTGTAATGATTTTTCTTCTTTTCTTTTTTTTTTTTTCGTAACGCTAATCTCGCTCTTAAGCATGTGATGCGCTTCTCTCTCCTCCCGGCCACTCTCCAACTCAAAGCGATGCATACATAGATAGATAGTGCCGCTGGTTTCTCGGTTGCTTACTCACAAAATTCAGTTGCAGAAAATCAAGGGAGCCAAAACAGGTTCCGAGATCTTCTTCTTCCTCCTAAACCCACAACTGAATCCACGCGATCCAAATGACCGCCGCCAACAAAGCTTCTGTCATCTCATTCGACCACAAGAGGTAATTACGCTGTTCCCTACTACTTCCACGCGCCCTTTTCCCCGAGCCCTCCGTACCCTTTTAATGCTTGAGCATTTACTTCTTTTCTGCCTCTTTGATCTGCCAAGTTTTCACTACATTTTCGTTATTTTATTTTGTTTTTTAAATTATTTTTCAGTTGAATTTGGGTTCGATTTACATCCATCTCGTTTACGCTTTAGTTGCTGTGTACTTCGTTGTTATGGATTTTGACTTTTTTTGGGTATTGGTTGGAAGTGATTTATTGGTTTTGCTGTGTGATCTTGCTTTTGGATTTTAAATTTTGCTGGGATTTGAATTTTTAAGTTAGTTGATTTAGATTAAGAAGGGTAGTGTGAAATGTGGTATGGTTTTTAGTAGATTGAGTCTGCCGCTGAGGCAATGCCCAGCGCTATGGGATGTGGAATTGAGTTTTTTTACTGAGTATGTTGTTGTCGAGACTGAGTCAACGATCTCTGGAGGCCGATTACAGGTAACTTGAACTGTGCTTCGAATGTCATTGATCCGAGTTTGGAATTGGATTGTGTCTTAGCTTGTATTGTTGCTTCTTTTTTTAAGCAATATTCTTGCTGTTTAAATTTGAATATATGATTAGGGAGTGTTATGTATTAGTAGATTAAATGAAATTGGGAACTAATGGGCATTTGTGCATCGACAGGGATGCCTATGGATTTGCTGTGAGACCTCAGCACCTTCAAAGATACAGAGAGTATGCTAATATCTACAAGGTACTTTCCTACTTATAAAAACATTTTCTTTCTTGTTGTTAAATCATGCTCTTGTTAGTGTTTTTATTTATTTATTTTTATAGGCTTTGAGATGGAAATCTTAAATGAAGAAAGTTAGATTGACTTCATAGACTTAGTTGGTTGGAGTTTCATTTTTTGTTAGTCCTACATTATGAGAATATTCAGTTATCAAACATTTTGCTTTATGTTTTCAGGAAGAAGAGGAGGAAAGATCAGATAGGTGGAACTCTTTCCTGGAACGGCAAGCTGAGTCTGCTGAATTGCCCATCAACGGGGTGTCTAAGGAAGAAGATAAGTCCTTGCATGCTGAAGCTTTAGAGCAAGGATTCGATGCTAGTTCAGAGAAAGGTGTTGAAAGAGAGGATGATAGTGACGAGAAGCCCTCCCTTAATGGTTCTTCTGAAAATGTTTCTGAAAAGGAGGAGGAGGCTTCTATTAAGGAGACAAAAACTCATAGGATTCAAATATGGTCTAAGATCAGACCATCCCTTCTTTCCATTGAGAATATGATGAGTATTCGTGTGAAGAATAAGAATAACTTAGTGAAAGGTGAGCAAGGCATGGGAGCTGGGAAGCTGCTTTCTCCTATTGAAGAGTCCAGGTCCCCAAGAGGAGCATCTGAGGAGGATTCTGAGGACGAGTTTTATGATGTGGAGAGGTCAGATCCAAGTCAAGATGGCCCTTCAAGTGAAAATTTGAGTGCCTCTGCTGCAGGTGTTACTTCTGATACGGTGCCTACAGAATCTTTGTTTCCTTGGAAAGAAGAGTTGGAGGTTCTTGTTCGTGGAGGAGTGCCAATGGCTCTCAGGGGAGAGGTGCATAACTGCATATTACATCTCTGAGCTGTCTTTATAACATCATGTTATTGATTGATAAGTTCCGTCATTTTTATGTAGAAGCTCCATAATTGCTTTATTACCAAATTTTCAGCTTTGGCAAGCCTTTGTGGGTGTGAGGGCACGGCGTGTGGAGAAATATTACCAGGATCTGCTAACTTCAGAAATTAGTTCTAGCGATTGGATGGAGCAAAAAAGCTCAGACACAGGCAGCAATGCTAAGGGATCAACTGCAGATGCTGTTTTTGTACCTGAGAAGTGGAAAGGGCAGATTGAGAAGGTCTTTCAATTTCTATCTCTTTTATGGTGCTACTGCTGCCCATGTTTGTATGTGCTGTCAGTTCAAATTTGTCAACCTCTTAGTCAATCATTGTAAAGTGCAGGATTTGCCTCGAACATTCCCAGGGCATCCTGCTTTAGATGAGGATGGTAGAAATGCTCTAAGGCGTTTGCTTACAGCTTATGCACGACACAATCCCTCTGTAGGATATTGTCAGGTAACTGTTTTTGGAATATGTGATGATCAATTAACTGTTTCTGTTCAGTTTTTTCTATTGTATTTGGATTATTCGTCCTCTTTTTTCTCTGTGTTATCTTTCTTTTCAATAAAGTAAAGTTTTCTATAAGAAAAGAGAAATAAAAAAACAATGTTATTTTTAAATTTCACTTATTGTATTCATAATCTGCATGCAGGCCATGAACTTCTTTGCTGGCTTGTTACTACTTCTCATGCCTGAAGAGAATGCCTTTTGGTGAGTTCAGTTAACCAATTTATTGTATGTGTTATCCCAATGGTTACTCCTTGATGTTTTTCATTTTAAGTCTCTTAACTTGTGTATTTAGCCATGATTTTATACATAGTTAAGTTTTAGTTATGTTCTTTGCTTTTCCTGGAAAATTTAGGATATAGTTTATGTTATGTTTGCACGACATATGTAGTGTTACAATTTTCATGATCTGAGTTTAATTTCTATATGTAAACTCAGGGCTTTGTTGGGCATTATTGATGACTATTTTGATGGCTATTATTCTGAGGAAATGATTGAATCACAGGTATTGTTTACCATAATGGTTTTTCTTTTGTCCATCTTCTATCCTGAGAATTTCGTTAGAAATTGTTGATATAATTTGCTGACTTATTGCATCTTATCAGGTAGATCAACTTGTTTTTGAAGAGTTGGTGCGTGAGAAATTTCCTAAATTGGGTTTGTATTCTGCTATATTTCACATGAGTGTTTTCTTTGTATGGTATTTGTTAGGCAGATACTGATGTCATCTTAATCATAAATTGCAGTCAATCATCTAGATTACCTAGGAGTGCAGGTGGCATGGGTCACCGGACCGTGGTTCCTTTCCATTTTCATGAACATGCTCCCATGGGAAAGTGGTCAGGTTTTATATGTATCTTTAGAAATAAAAACTTTGTTGAGCATGCATCTTAGGTTTCTCAAAGCATATTCTAGAATACTTGGATACTTACTTATCTGTGTTCTCATGGTTAGCAAGACTACTGCCTTCATCAAGCTTAACTAATAATTTGATGGTTTTCTACTGGATTCAGTTCTTCGAGTCTGGGATGTGCTACTTTTTGAAGGAAACCGTGTTATGCTGTTTAAAACAGCACTTGCTTTGATGGAGTTATATGGTACTGGGAGAACAAATTTAGTTTTCTTTTAGTGAATTCTTTAGTGTTGAATGGGTTATTCAACATGAATTTGGTGCATTGTGGGATATCCTGTTTATGAAACTTAATGTAACTAAATGACTTGTAGGCCCTGCTTTGGTTACAACCAAAGATGCTGGAGATGCAGTGACTTTGCTGCAATCACTGGCAGGTTCAACATTTGATAGCAGTCAACTGGTATTAACAGCTTGCATGGGTTACCAAAATGTAAATGAAACCAGGTTACAAGAGTTGAGGAATAAACATCGACCCGCTGTAATAGCTGCAGTTGAGGAAAGAGCAAAAGGACTTCAGGCATGGAGGAAGGATTCTCAGGGGCTAGCATCTAAGCTATATAGTTTTAGGCATGATCCTAAATCAATGATGATAGAAACAAAGAAAGCAGAGAGATTGACTGAAACAGAGACAAACGGTAATTTAAGTCGTTCTGAGTCAGGGTCCTCTAATGCAGATGACATTCTTAATACCATGACTGGGGATGCGGAGATAGGTTCTCTTCCAGATCTTCAAGAACAGGTCCTTATATCTTTGCAATCCTTTTTTTTTTTTTCCATAATCTTTTCCTTCGTTTAAAGAGTTATTAAAGTAATGCATTTATTTTTCTGGTAGTGCCTTTGTAAGGTCCTTGTATTGAGCCCATAATGTAGAGATTTGTTTTTATGTTATTTGTACTAATTTAATAAGATCAAGATGCATCACACTCTAGCTTTCCATAGCATAGGTCAACTAGGACAGTTGAGCATCTTACTGATTCTGGGTGGAAATTTCTCCTTGACTTGAGCAATGGAAGTTTGTGCAAGGGAAAGATAAGCGAGGATAAACTGAAATTACCTTCGGAGAGATTAAATTGTAGCATATTTCTCACAATCTGCTTTGTGGTTTAATATATGAATTACATGCAGGTTGTGTGGTTGAAGGTTGAATTATGCAAGCTGTTGGAGGAAAAAAGATCCTCTCTACTCAGGTCAATATTCTCCTACTGATATAAGGTTTTCTGACTGACTTATTAAAACTTTCAGCCTCACCCATGCCTACCCCAAATTAACCATCTGTCCTCATTACATTAAATGTGTACAATTTTTGCTTAGCTTCCTTATGATTGTCGTAGAATTGAATTTGATTGTACTAATTCATTTGGCTATGTAACTTGTGTCATTAGCAGAATAAAAATTGCTATTATTTTCTGAGTTGACTTTCTATTTGTAAACAAATCAAGTTAGTCTTAATTCACCCAAAAAAAAAAAAAGTATTTGGTCATATTTTCAGTTTTTAAAGATTTCTGTTCTTAAGCCATTTAAGTGTCTTTTTTTTCTTTCTTTCCTTTATTTTTTTAAAATAATAAAAATATGACATCGATTTTGTGAGTTCTTTCTTTTGTCAGAGCTGAGGAACTGGAGACAGCATTAATGGAGATGGTCAAGCAGGATAATCGGCGGCAATTGAGTGCAAGGGTATGCTCAAAATAGATTACATACGGAATTGTGTCATTCTAATGGAGTAGATATGGTTTTTTTCCTATGTGAATATGCTCTATTGAAAGATATATGTTCTTCTAACTGTAAACTCCTGCCCTTTGTTTAGAGTGAAGTTTGATCTGGCTATTGTTTGTTTGGGTATAGTTTCTTTACTGATAGAAAACAAATCAAGCCAGGAAAAGTCTTTTTTTTTCTTTTTTTTTTGTGTGTGGAACATGCTTTACTGGTCTTCTACCAGTCATGATGCTCCTTGAACGAAGAGAACATGGCATGCTGAACTTGTATTTTTATATTTTATGGATTACAGTGTTGGCAGCTTTGTGGCATATGGATGTACATTGACGATGGCAGATTAGAATTTATGCTGCAGCAAAAAGAAATTGGTAGTGCAATAATTGATGTGAATCATATTAGACTTTTATGCCACAGCACTAGTGAAATAATTGATATTGTTAGATTGTTTACTGATTACTTTAGTAGAGTCTGGTTACTAAACCTGAAAATTTTAGCAGTAAGCGTGTAAAATTATTCTCTATATGCTCAGACGTTGGATATTACACTGTTTCTTTTCTATCCCAATATTTATGCTATGCTAAATCCCGGCTAAGTTTCTGTGCCTTTTCCTTTTATGTACTCACAAACTTTTTCTTCTAACAACAAAGAAAGTATTGTATTTTAAGTCTGCTTATATTCCAGGTTGAGCAGTTGGAGCAAGAGGTTGCTGAACTTCGTCAAGCTCTTTCTGATAAGCAGGAACAAGAGAATGCCATGCTCCAGGTTACATTCCATGTGCTTTGGTTGTGCCCTCAGGAGCTTTTATCTCATCTTTCCTGCTTTCATATGAGTTTGTCATGGTAACTGTTAGATTGCTGACTAACTTAACAGGTCTTAATGCGGGTAGAGCAAGATCAAAGGGTAACTGAAGATGCTCGCCGATTTGCCGAGCAAGATGCAGCAGCTCAGAGATATGCTGCTCAAGTTCTTCAGGTTGCATTGGAACTGATTTATGGGCAATTCTTGCATAGATGCTTGTCTTATAAACTTTGTGAACTAGTTTTCTTTTATATGAAAGCTTCTGTTACATTTACAACTGACAGGTTGAATTCTTTCAAGCTCCTTATTGCTAGTTGAGTGAATCACAACAAAGCTCTTATTTCATTACAATCATTTATTGTAATTTATTTATTTATTCTCAAAAATAAAGCATCTGTACTCATTACGACAAGTGTGCATTTTACTTTCCCTCCAAATTTCCTTTACTGTATCTGCATCAAAGCTTTAAATTTCCATGATTGATTTTTGTCCTACGCATTGAGATCATTACTCTTGACTCTGCCCGTGCATCATTTAATGGGCATCTCACTGTTATCTTTTTGCTGCACAAATACTTTAAGGTCAAAATTATTTGTTTAGGATGTGTGAACTGTGTTAGGTGTTTTGGCGTGGAAGAGCAGAAATTTATCTATAGTGTTTTTTTGGAATTAAGTTCATATTATGTTATCAAAATTGATGCCGTAGTTGAATACTTACCATCTTCTTTTCTATTTTCTCCCTCATTTTTATACATTGTTGTCATTTCATCTTGTACATGTCTACATCCTTTTTCCAATCTTTTATGTATATGTATCAAAATTGATGCTTAAGGTAGTTGTTAAAAAAAATAACGGAAGGTTCATATCGTTATTTTGTTTTGTTAACTTCTGATGCAGAAGCTTAATTAAGGCGTTTTTTTATTTCCTTTTCTTTATGTGTTGAACTCTTCTGTAACAAATATATTGATTCAGGAAAAATACGAAGAGGCCACTGCTGCACTAGCTGAAATGGAGAAGAGAGTGGTTATGGCTGAGTCCATGTTGGAGGCTACTTTGCAATACCAATCTGGACAACTTAAAGCGCAACCTTCTCCAAGGTTGGTACATGCAATTTTTAATGTTTCTTGTTTAAGCTTATGTAGTCTTCTTTGTTCATTTATGGAAGTTAATCTATCACCTTCTCGTTATTGTTTTTGATCAATCTTAACTGTTGTAAGCTTCAAGCTTTTGTATTTTCTTTTTCATTATATATTTTTCATTCATTACAGTTGCTTTTTACTTTTTTGAAAACCTTATTGCCTTTTATAAAAAGAAAATTCTCTTCTACCTTTTTGTTTTTACTGCTTTAAATAGTAACACCATATATTTAAGAAATATGTGCTTATGTTACAACCCATAACCTTAAACAAAAGTGCTAGTGGAAAGTAACTTTTTGGCTTAAATGCCATACTTGGACTAGTCTGTAATGGATGTGAGATTATACTCGATAACACTTTGTTGGATCCTGTACCCATGGTATCCATCAACTCTTAGTGTCCTCGTGAGATCTCAATGCACCTTAGTGATTGGTTAGTCAGTGTGCCCATTTACCCTTTAGTGGTTGGTTGATGTCCCATTGCATTATTCTGGTACATTCCTGTTCTAATAGCAATTATAATTGACCCATAGTCTTACCTAAGGTTTCTAGATTATGATAACTGGACTCCTAAGTTGTTTCAAGTGCTGTATTTAGGCATTGAATATAGATCATAGGCAGATATGAATTTGCATGCATACTGTGCCTTTATGAATGAAAATCATGCCTTAAAAGAATAAGATTCTTTTGCAGATCTAATCCGGATTCACCTATGCGAAGCAATCAAGAGGCCACACAAGAACTGCCTACAAGAAAGGTTGGTTTGCTAACTCGACCATTTGGACTTGGCTGGAGAGACCGCAACAAGGTTAGTTTATCTTCAATCACTTTAATATTTAGGTTAATAATTTTCTCCAGGTGGCAATAAGTGAAATATGTTTGAGAAGACTGTTTTCTGTTGGATGATTAACAGTCTCTGGATCTATGAATGAATACTGACTTTCCCTTTTTAATTTTACAAATATGTAAATACATCCTTTTTGCTATTTAGGGCATAGTATACTTAAGTTTGAAGGAATTGTTGGTGGGAGCTAATTTTTTCCAAATATATATTTAGAACATGGTCTACTTGTGCCCTTGAATTTATAAACTTTAACATAGGACTCCTTTTGTTATTTCTTTTGTGATCCATCGAAACTTATGTCTTATGTGTTCCATTTATTATTTGTTTTCCAATTTGATGCACTTTTCTCTTTCACAAAATTGTGTATCTATCTTGTAACAGAACTGCTGAGACCATGTTTAATGCAGAAGTACGTGGTTCTTTAATTTCACTGAAGTGCCACACTCCATGTTTCCAGTGAAATTTAGTAGTTGGGGTTAATCTGTTTGCAAAACTAAATTAATAAGATTCGTTCTTGATATCCTACGTTTCAACTATATGAAAGGAGTAAATTCATATTCTAGACGATACAACATCTGATTGCAATGAACCTATGGTGATACTGATTGCCAAATCTTAATCAATTTTCATGCTTACGTTTGAAACTCTCACTGTTATGACTTTGGACTTTGAAATGTGTTCTAAAATCTACTGTATTTAACAGGGAAAACCCATCAATGTTGAGGAGACAAATGATGGAAAATCCACCACCCAGGGTGTGGGTCCCACCAGTACTGATCAGAAAGACACAAATGGCCATCAAGTTGAAGATAAGGAGTAGAGAAAAAAGCAGGTTATAGTGATATACTTTATAGATGTTCACCACCAGCCCTGTTATTTTATATCCCCCTTGGTAGATAACAGAGACGTGATTTGCCTGTAATTTTTTTTTTCTTTGACTAGAAAAAAAACCAATTCTATCCATTCATTGTTTGTTTGTTCATTAAGTAGTAATAAATGTGTGTAGGGTGAGGAAGAGATTGTAGGGAGAAATGTGAGAATATGGGTTGCGCAAGAAGTGTATAATATTTTAGCAACAGTTTATTGTCTGAGTGTAATTCTTCTTTGAACATTTCCTTCTTGTTGGTCACAATGTGGGGGTTTTTTTCTCTTGCATAATGTGAGTACTTGGAACATGCTTCGTTTGTCCATGTAATCTCTTGCAGTATCCTATCTAGTGAAATTTATAGTGCCGATGGAAAATCTTTTTGAAAAAAGGAAAAAGAAAACGCAAGGATGGGTGTAAAGCTTAATTGTTACTTAATAAAGCATAATGCTGTCACCTTTACATTTCTCACGCATAGAAAAGGTAATAATATAAATGTGACTAACGGGTCCTGTATTGTATTTTAACGATTTACCAGCCTTTACCAATTGTATTTAAGAATGAGTTTCTTTTATTTAAAACATACTATTTGATGTCTTTTAGAAACCGGTCCTCTCTTGAATGAAAAAACTGAGGGATAGAGGAGAGAAATTGAGTTTTCTCTATTGATAAAATTTAGCTGTGTGGATCAGCATCTGTTCAATCACATCGATCAAGATATGTAAATTATATTGTGTATTCAATCACACGGATCAAGATACGAAATTTATGTAAATTATATTGTGTATTTCTGTGAAGATCATAGAATTCTAAGACTTGGGATTAAGGTGAGCCAACCGCATGATGTTTTCTTTGGAACCTTGAGTTTCAAGAAGGTTTGGATGAGTATAAAAGCATGCACAAGCACCTGAAAATATTTTTTTTGGTGAATAAGCACCTGAAAATATTGGGAGCAGAAAGAAGGGCATCTAATTCACCAAAATAGTAATATTCCTACAACAACAACATTGATACTCTTTTTTTTTTTTCTTTTTTTTTCAAGGGGAGAGATCATTTGCTATATAGATACAAAAACCCCAATGCTCAATTGTACACAAAAGAATCATACAGAAAGATCAAGGAAGAGTGTAAAGGATAGAGAAAGCAAAACAAGCAAAAAGGGGGAGAAGTGAAAATATAGAGGACAAAAAAAAAAGGCTCTCCTTTACAACACATTGGGAATGAGAAACGCACCTGATATCAAAGTGATGCAAAATTCAATATAGGCACCGTCGCATGCTGCAGCAAAACAATTGCACACCACTAAGCCTCCAATTGAATGAACTCTGGAAAGAAAGAAAAGAATCCCGAAACACTGCAAAGTGATGACAATCTCATCAAAGGCTTCCCTAAAAGGAATTGCATTGTGCTATCTTCTGGCTTGATTTGCTAGTGATCTGAACTCAAAATTCCCTTCTAGATCTAGGAGTAGAAGAGCTCGTGCGTGATCCTTGGATTGGCCCCGTTTCTGGATCATATTTTTGAGAAGCAAGATAAGAAAGGGCTGTGACTACATCGGCTATGAGAGGTCTCATTGTAGGCTGTTCCTGAACACACATGGCAGCAACGGCAAGAGCTTGATATAAGCCCCTCACTGGATATTGGCCTTGTAGCATTGGATCAGCCATCTGAGGAAATTTCCTTCGATCTTTAAACAGGGGCCGAGCCTGCAGCATATAGAATATTATGTACAGTATACCGATAAAACTAGTATATAATGCTTTATTTAACTTTTCAATGGAAGCGTAGTCCCTGAAATGAATAGCAAATTGACAACTTAAATGCATGTTCCGTTTAATCTTTCAAGAAGATGAATGGGTGTTTGAATATCAAGCTTTCAAGAAGATGAATGGTGTTTGAATACCAAGTAACCTTTTCTAGACACAGGATCTTACACATAATGACTAATAAAGAGTATTTAGAAAAACAGATAAAACAGGTTCATGCACACACATAATTCAACTAGTTAAACAACAGAAATAGCAGGGTGCATAAACATGCATGCTTGAGTGTCCTTGAACCATAAGGTTTTATCAAGGAAACAATCTTTTAAAGGGTTGGCTTGAACATAGTATCAAAGCATAGTAGAAGACATGACTTTCTTACCCATGCAACTAGATTGTGTTCCCCAGCAGCCCTTGAATTGTCAATTGCTTTTCTACCAGTAATAATTTCAAGAAGAACAACCCCAAAGCTATATACATCTGATTTCAATGTGAGCTGACCCGTCATTGCATATTCAGGTGCACAATATCCATAGGTTCCCATCACCCTAGTAGATACATGGGTCTTATCACCTACAGGACCCAGTTTCGCCAAGCCAAAATCAGATAGCTTGGGATGATAGCATTCACCAAGCAAAATGTTAGAGCATTTCAAATCACGATATATAACAGGGGGGTTCGCTTTGTCGTGCAAGTATTCCAAGCCCTTTGCAGCACCAGCAGCTATTTTCATTCTTGTATTCCAGTCAAGTCGTTTTTTATCAGGTGGTAGATCTGGAAAATATTAGTACATGAGATCAAATATTACAACATACCATATGGAACATAGATAATAACATGGTTTTCAAGCCTCATATGATTAACTTGTAGCAAAGATAGTATGGTAAAAAGTAATAAAAAACGATTTGCTGTGAGACATTCCTCATAGCTCATAAGGAGCATGATTGGATGATTTTGGATCATAAAAGTGTTATTCAAATCTAATAAAAAATTGAAGAAAAAATTAACATTCCTAACAATTCATCAAAATTAAATCATTTCAGCAATGCCTTACCTTATTGTTTATTTAAACTTGAATATTACTGGTTTGATCCATATATACTTTGTTTTAAGATCTCATAGACAGGTACAATAACAAGAACACTTCAAGAAGCTTTAGAAATCAAGAATTTGGACAGAGAGATAATGGCATTTAATGCTGTATATATACCATGTAGGTGGTCTTCCAAACATCCCAATGGCATATATTCATAAACTAGAAGTCTCTGATCCCCATCAGCACAATAGCCAATTAAGTTCACAAGATTAGAATGGTGAAGGAGGCTGAGCATCAAAACCTCAACAAGGAATTCCCTGTTTCCTTGCAGCCCATTACGATCAAGTTGCTTGATAGCTACAACCTACAAGAAATAAAGCAACAGCTTTAAGGTCTTACACAAGCTTTTTGTGCAGGTTAAATCAGATGAGATACAAGAAGAATGTTTGCTACTGGTGCTAAGTGCATTAATGATCAAATCCCATGGAAAGACAAACCAACTCACAAACAAAATCAGAAAAACAAAGCTAAGCAGAGTAAAATCCATATATATATATATATATATAAATATATATGACATCTATTACGGCTAACGGTGTACATGACTATGGTGTGAGCTCTTTGCAATCCTTCCCTTTTTAGCAACTACATCACCTTTATAAGATATCATAATGCTCTACACAATTTTGTCTTGTCTTCCTACAATGGAAAAAGTATATCTTGAGTTCTGGTTTGGGGTGATTTCTGAATTCTTTTATCGCTCTATTGTCTCCCCTTTTCAAGGAGTAAAAACCAAAGAACTGGTTCAATTAAGTCGGGTAAGCTACCTGTGTTAGGCGACATTAGTAATGAAAACTGTGCTTTGAACAGGATACAGCTGAAAATGTTTGGCAAAGTGAACAAATACAATGGTGAGTAGCCATGGTTGTAAGAGGAGAGCTCATGATGATGGTTATATTATCAGTAAGGTGGAAATGAAGAAAGAATGACAGACATGGTTATTCTATCATATAATAGTCATGTTAATGAAATAGAATGTGGTGGTGGCACTGGCTGATACCATTGGGGCTGTGGACCCAGATATCCAATATTGGAGGTAGTATAATGATAATGGAGGCTGCGTGATGACAGGTGGCAGCAATGGCTTCCATCACGATAGATGTGATGGCACTGCATTTGTGGCATTAAGGTTGTAGCAGATAGTAGTGGTTCTGGTGGTCAATAACAGTGCTCATAGTAAAATTCATGCCTCCATCATGCCACAACAACTAAAGAAGGTTAGATTGAAAACTTGTTCCCTCTTCTTCCCACACAAAACAATCTAGTAATTTCAGGTAATCTTACAACAGACTCAATTTGATTTTAAAGTATATATTATTATATATGAATTCGAACAAACAATTCCATCAAATTGAGTGTCAGAATAATAGCCATGGAAAAACAAGTATATTCTTCTTTTGATGCGTTTGGATTCTTAGAAAAACAAGAGCCTGAAAGAAAAAAAAAAAAAAATCAACAAACCTGATTGGAATTCTCTAAGCGCCCTTTATACACTCGGCCAAAACCTCCTTCGCCCAAAAGGCAATCTGCTCTAAAATTTTTGGTTGCAGCTGCCAATTCACGAAATGTAAATGTATGTGCTGCAATGTGATTGGACCCTCCATCCTTAGCGCCCTCCTTTTTCACATCCACTGCTGAATTTGCCTTCAATTTTTCTAAAGATAAATAAAAAGATTAAGAAACAGTAAACTCCTCAGAAGAAGATTCAAAACATCACATTATTGTGGGAGTTAAAGCCAAAAGAAACTTGGTTTCTATTATAAAGGAAAAGGTCCCAACTCCAAACTACCATGACCAAGAGTTTAGGAAGAAACTAAGAACATGAAAGGACAGTTTAAGTGTGCACAAAAGTTTCACCATTTCATTTTACAATGATATTATAATATACATAGATATAAACACCACTGAAACAGTACACCCATATTGCTACCATCAACAGCATTTGATGCATAACCAGACCACAGTAACCACACCACAAATAATTTTTGAACCACCTGGAATCATATAGTCTTTCAAATTAGGAGAAAAAAAAAGAAAATGCCTTTAATCCAAATTGGTATGTAACTAAAGTATATGACCAAGAAAAATAAATAAAAGAAATAGAAGCTTGTAGGGCCTGAACAAAATTAATTAGCTTTTCATCAGTATAACAAGTGTGCATAAGAAAATTTTGTAAAACATATGGATCTCAGAAATGAAACTGGGTCAATCATAAGCTAATTAACAGAAATATTATGTGTGTATGTGTGTTTTATAGCAAAAATGAACATTTAAAGAAATTTAAATTTTGGTAAAAGAATGGATCTTAGAGAATAGAAAGTAGAAAATGTTGGCAGCTAAAGCAACTTAATTGACGATGAAAATACATCATTTATCATTACCGAAAAAATATGATATGGAAAAAAATTGAAAAGAAAGTTCAGAACCCAAATAAATTCTAATCAAAGCAACTCAAAATGACCACAAAGAATTCGAAAATAGACCCACATTAGCTTATAATAAGCAATAAAAATGCCCAATTAGTATAAAACTTTAATTGTCTCCTCTCATGTTTACAAAATTCTATATCAGATCGCATACATTATGCAAACCCAATTAAAGATTGATTCTAACAAATCCCAAAACGGCAATTTCACATCAATCCAAAGCAAATCTATCTGGTAAAATGCATGAAACTTGCCACGAAAAGATTAAGCAATACAGGGTATAAAAAAGCAAAAACTACGAACTAAAATAGTGTGATAGTGTGCGTAGAATTTGCTCATAATGTTGGCAGAGATTACCCGAAGTTGATGAGATCTGATCTTCTGGCTTCTTCCTCAGCTTCTCCTTTGCACTTTTGTTGGAATTTCCAGAACAGAGGAACCAACCCATGAGTTGTTCTCTCTCTCTTACCCTCAATGAGCATCACTAAGAGAGAGAGAGAGTGTGTGTTCAATTGACAGAGAGAGGGCTATTCTAGTTTATATCTAATTTTTTTCATTCATGGACCTTTCTTGCAATGGTGTCCTTGTGTCTTTCAAATTTGTAGACCCATTCCTCAAAGAATCTAAGTTTTCCATTTCCACTCCAATTCAAATGCTTTCCTCAAATCAGTATTCTCCTATTCACCAACTTAAATCATAATTTATTTTTTTTATTATTATTATTTATTATTATTATTATTATTGTTATTATTATTGTGTTAAAACCTTGAAGGGGAGCTTAAGCGGTCAGTTTTTGGATTTGATAAAATAGTTGATAAAAAGGGAACATATAAAAAATATATAAAAATTAAGAGGAACAATTCATAAATATGTACAACTTTCGGACTCATTAGAAAATTTTGGTCTGCAAAAATTCCTTCATTACAAATCAAGCTTCTGAAATGTAAAGAAAAAAGAAAATGCCAGAGCGTTTCAATTCAATATGATTGGGGGGGAAACATAATTAAATTGACAACTTAAACCTCAATAGCGGAGTTGTGCTCACCTAAATATGATGGACAAATTCGTAATTCAGTGACTTGGATTACGACACTCTTAAGATAACTTATAATTCATTTTTTATTCTTCATTAAATATTCTCTAATTTATTTACATTTAGAAAAAAAAAATGTTTTAATTTCATAAACAATCCTTTTTGGTTTGCCTTTTAGGCGCTACACTCGATGCTTTTGCAAAGTGTAATTTTTATTATTGACCCGCGTATAAATGATGTGATGTCTAATTTATAATTTTAATTTTATAATAATACTTTATTCAGTAATAAAAGCAGTAATTCATCGTTTTATAATTTATATATATATATATATATATATATATATATATATGTATATATATACACATTCGGCTGCAAAACTTCAAGGAGAGAATCTTGGGTGCTTGTCTCTTGGACCGTTTAAAACTTACCAAATCCAACTGGATTGTATCCTATTATTGGTTTTGTACTTCTTTTAAAAACAACAAATCAAACCAATCCCTTTTTATTTTCTTTTTTTGACAATTTAAAAAATATATATGTATATATATATATATATAATTTATTAAAGTTTTGATGTATGATAATATTTTTTATCAGTAAAATACTATACCTAAAAGATAACAATAAGAAAAAAAAATTACATATACCCAGCAAAATATATAAAGTAATTACACTTTTATACTTACCTAAGCTTTTTATTAGGCTTCAATGCTGTTTCCTACCCAGTTAAAGAGTGTATCATAACTACCTTCACAATCAAAGTGTAACACCAAATAGAGATTATATTTATTTATTTGGCTTCTAATAATTATTATTACACGTTGAGCAACTTTTAAGCTAAAGTAGCAATGGTTTTTTCACCAGAGAAGAGAGAACAGAACTTAATTTGATGATTATAACATGCGGAGGGAGTATTTTGAACACCATTCTTTCTTCTTTCTTTTTTTTGTCTCTTTTTCTCCACTGATTTCAGACCTGAACCTGCATAATTAATGGATTAGGAAAACAAGATTAGCAAATTTTGCACGATTAAAAATTCATATGGTTGGCTGTTGGCAATGTCAACAACTTTTGGTATGTCTTCTTAACATTTGAGAATTGGCGTAAGTAGGGAAGGGATTACCAAGAAGCGTTTCTTGTAGCTTTCGACGAGCTCCTTTGGATCGTTTTGAGTTTGCCTGTAACCTTCAATCCTGTTCATCTCCTACAGAAATAATACAAGTTTGAAAGTAAACAATCTGATGCTCTAAATTCAATGTCTGCAACAACATAATAAGGACAGATGTAAAACGTGACCAATGCTCATGTATTATAATTAAATTTGAAAGCAAAAATGGTTTCCAAGTAATGTAAAGACTTTTTTTCATAACAGATGCATTAGAGAAATGGTTGTCATTTTACAGTGGATCCCAAGGTTATTAGACCAGATCTAGAGAAGCTTTGTTCCCTCAGTCTAAGGTACAGATTGAACCTCTGGCCACACCCCTTTCTTTAAGTACACAATCCTTGCACCACTATGTTAGATTGGCTTTGGCCCAGATCTTGCATTAAAGTTACTAAATTGACTCATTTCAAGAAGAAGTTTACAAAGCTTGTCTTATGCAAGTAATAGCTAAGTGCCCGTTTGGTAACGGTTTTGGTTTCTGATTTTTTTTTCTCTTGAGTTGTGTGTAATTTACTTAATTCAAAAAGTTAGTTAAAGTACGTTAGAGTTGGTTAGTTTTCTCATCATACTATAATTTGGTATGTATTTTTATTTTTCCTTCACATTTATACTCCATTGAGTGGTCAAACTAAAAATAACAAACTCTAACTTACCTTTAAACTAAACAAATTACAGACAACTCAAAAAAAAAAAACAAAAACCAAAACATTACCAAATGGGTACTAAAATAGAGATATTCTTAGTCTTATCATAATAACCTGTAATAATGATAATAATAATAATAATTATAAACTATATAACTTATCAAATTTTGAAAATGAAAAACTTATCAAATTTTATTTATACCTCAAGCCATGCTTCCAGTTTAGGCCTGCCCGCAGTTATGTCATACTTCTTTACATCCAATAAGAAAGGCTGATATCTTTCAAGAAATGGAGCGTAAGCTATATCCACCTGAAAGTTCAAGAACAAGCTTGTATCTTATTTAACTTGAAATGAATTTTAATTTTTAAATAATAAAGCAAACTTTAAATTGGAGATATTTTTCTGCATTCTATTGCAAATCAAGAAAAATTAGAATTAAATCGCAATTGGAAGAAAGCAGATATCTCCCTGAAGCCATTGCGAAACTGTCACTTAAGTTTTCTTCGTGTTTTGTTGCTGATGAATTTTCTTTTAGTAATCTTCCTGTTAACATTGTATACAAGCTGGCGGTTGAAAAGTTTGCAGCAGGCCTTTAGTTCGTTTTTAGGTGGCCTTTCCTTTTGTGTTTTGCGTTTCTCTTTTGAATGCAAAATTTTATTCACCAAAAAGAAAAGATATCTCCCTGAAGCATTACCAGACTGAACTGGCCAAGAAAGAAAGGTCCTTCTTTGAATTTGGAGAGAGCAGTTTCAATGTTATCAAATGCAGCACCTGATGCAGTACACCAACATGGTTACATTTGTTTATTTCCAACCTAAACAGCATCAAAAGGAGAGTGAGGGCATCTCACCAGCCTCCTCTACATCTCCTTTAAATGCAGAAGTGACATATTTGTGGAATGAGTAAGTTTGGGACAGTAACTCTTCTGCAAATTCTCTCTTTGCAAGATCCTATATGTGTTCAGAGTATTAGCGAGCATATAAGCAATATGTGGATGGAAGTAAAAATTGGTAGCAAAACATCCAGAAAATCTTACATCAGGAAAAAGCGAAGGCCCTTCAAAGTGACTGTCAATATATTTAATCAACCCAAGACTCTCTCCTACGACTTTGTTGTCATGTTCCAACGATGGCACCTGTATTAGAATTTCCACACCCAAACAGGTTAAAAAACACCCTAGAGAGAAAAATGCAAGAATAGATTGGATTACAAATTCCTGCCATGAAAATGAAAGAACAGTTTTGCATGAACCATTTATAATGGATTCTAATCCAACATGTGCATTCGATTTATAAAGGAATGCTTGTTGTTTCCATGTAACATCCAAAAGTTTAAATGTTCATAACATATTAACTTGTACTGTTGTTGTTCACTACATTTCACCTTGTTAGCAGGGTAAACTTTCTCCTTGTACCATGAAGGTCTGTCTTGTAGATCAATAGGAACCAATTGTATCTTTTCCTGCAATCCCTGTTTTAAGGGAGCAACGGAGGTGAATTTTGTGTCAAAATTAAAAATGGCCAAGCACCATTGCAATCAACACATTGGAAGTTTCCACATACGAGAAAACACTAGTGTCCTGCATGCTTTGTCAGGGGAAAAAAAAAAGGAAATGAAAATATAATAGAAATTTACCAGAGAGAAAAAAGGTTTAAGATTCATATTGATTATTTTCTATTTGTAAGTGTTTATGCAACCATTTACAGAGTAACCATAAAGACGCCAAAACAAGCAAAATCCACACCAAGGATTGGTTGTAGAAACAACCTTACAATTCCGGGTAATCCACACGCGCTGCGCATATGGGCATTTGTAAGATATATACAACCTTAGAGAAAATTATCCACAGTCAGATTCAAATAGAAAAATCCATAAAATTCTTCTTATTGACATTGAAACAAACACTTGGAATGGACTGGAACAAACTTATGAATCTAGCTAAAGTAGAACAAGTGGGACTTCGAAGTAATCGATGAATGTCTACAATTCAGAAATCTAACAATAAAAATGTAAATCTCTACCTTGTAGTTCCATCAAAGACTGGGGGTGGGTCTGAAGTAGAAGTTAGAGCTGCTGGAAGCGCCTCTTGTTCACTTCTTCACAGAGAGGATAACAACCGTATGAAAAAAAAAAGTACAGAGAGTTCGTAAGAAAAAGAAGAAGAAAAAAAAAAGATCAAAACAATAGAATCCATATAAACACACTTATGCTGGATTTTGTTGCCAAGAAAAACACAAGGAAAAGAAGGAAAATAGAATTTGAAGTCCCACAAAAAATGTGTAACAACTGGGTTCTTCCGAGAAAAATGAAAACTTTGGTAATTGTCACACTCATTTTTTTTTGTCCCCACCCCTTTTCCTTGATTTTGTATGAGCAACCAAACAAGAAAAAACCAGAAAATTAATTACCCAGCTGCCATTGTTGCAAAACGCGCGGCTCTGGTTCTTCCAAAAGAAGCTTTAAGCCGAAGCTTAGGAGGAGATAAGACATGGGTTTTTGGGAACCTAATCAGCACAAACCTCTCTGAGAAAGAAGAGAAAGAGAGAGCGGGTGTATCTGAAAGATTTCGTGATGAAGAGCTAGCGGCGCTGCTTCTGTAGCTCACTTGCAAAGCAGTCATTTTCAATTTATTTTTTTATTTTTTTGGGTTTTGGTGGATACAAGGGTTAGTTAACGGTTAATGAGTAGTTATTCTATGTTTCTCAGATTGGTTTCGTGGGCAAGCGGGATGCTGCCACGTGGAATATGCATGTCCCCGTCTGGATTGTTGTTCTTTTTTTGGAAATTAGTATTCATGACAAATATTTTGATTTACAAAGTTTAGAAGAAATGTCAGAGAATTATAATATTTCTTTATCACTCTGATTTCTCACTGCCAGTCTTGATCGAATATTTTATGGCAATAATTTTGTAAATATTCTCCAATATATTATTTTCCATCTTCTATATATAATCATGAAAAGTGTTCATACATTTAAATTGAGTTCTAAAACAGGAGAAAATGTCAAATTTTTTTTTAAAAAAAAAAGTTATTAAAATGTATGCTAACACCTCCTCTATTTTTTTTTTTTTTTTTTTTTATGGAACACCTCCTCTGTTGATTGCTTACAAAACTTCTCTATTTTGAAAAATTAAATTTTTTCAGACTACAAGAAGTGACTTAAGATGAAATAAAAATCATTTTTTTTCTTTTACTGTGAAAATTTTGAGAGTGTTCCATTGAATCTCTGCTCTGGGAAAATATTTTATAAATTAATTTGATTCTATTTTTGGTTAATCTTTTATGGTAAAGTTTTGGTCAGACTTTCAGTTCCTGTTTTGCTTGGGTTCTTATTCTTGGCTATGATTTTGGGTTTACAATAACACCATTAAAGAAATAGCCTCAGATTCTTGGTGAAGTGCTACAAATAGGAAGCAATCATTTCTACACAATCACTCCCAAAACATAACCCCTTAATTACAATCAAAGCAGTAATTAACCAGCATTTTTACCCAGAAAGCAGAAATCGAAGCTAACAAGCAAAGCGATTTCTCAGTTAAGTTGCAAAACATCAAAATATGAAAGCAGCTGGATATCAAACAAGATGATCATGATCATGATGATTTTGTTATGTTAATGTCTAGCATCCACATCCAAAATCAACTTTCTATAAGTTAAAAAACTGAAACTCTAATCCCATCACATCGCAGTTAAAGGCGACATTAATATATTTTCGAAGAAGCAAAGGAATCATGGTTATTTTCAGTGCCAAACACCAGAAATTCCCTTGTCAACCTCTAAAGTGAGATGTGCAGTGGCATTATGCAAAGTGGTTTTTCATGAAGCATTTGCTATACATAAAAAAAGAGCAAAAATAAAAATAAAAAATTCTTCCTTTAAACTTTCCTTTTTAAAGTAAAAATTGATCCTTCATGTTTGAACCTCTTGAAACTAAGTGTTAGCCATGATACCACCGCCTCCTTTGATCGATAGAGAAGGTCCACGCCAGAAGCTGCGGCTAATCAGGTGTGAATCAAGAAACAATACTATAACTGTGATGTCGTCGTGAAAGTGTCTCCTCACCCCTCGATCGATCTTTTTCAGGTCTGAATATCTCATTTCTCTTTTCTTTGCCGCCTCACGAAGAGCAGCTTTGACAAGTTTCTTCGCAATACCCTGCATAGTAGTGATCAACAATTAAGTAGATACGTACACTCGCCACTTAAAAGAAACAAATGCTAATCAAGCTTGCAAGTTACAACATTGTACAGGAAAACATAACAGATCCAACATTGCTCTAAACCTATTAAAATTAGCAGCAACAGCATTTTTTGAGAAGAAAAATAAAAATACAGGGAAAGGGAGGCCGCTCTTATTAGTAAGGAGAAGAAAAGCTGTTATAACTTCAGAAACAACCTCCGCTAAAGTTGTCTAGAAATGGAATCATGGCATCAAACCAATGCAATAGTGGTAAAGTAAAAAAATAAAAATAAAAAAGCTTAAAATGGGAATCATACATTTCGTGGACAGCTCTGTACAATGTCAACGGCCTCCTGATTGCTTAACTGCTCCCACAGACCATCTGATGCAAATATAAGAAACTGATCTTCTGGGTAGAGCTTTTGCACTAATATTGTTGGTTCAGCTTTAAGAATTGGCGTTCGGAAGGGTTCTGGCAGTCTGAACTTTGCCAACAGAGGTTCCCTATTAAACTCTGCCTTTTTCAGATAGGCATCACCAATGGACCTTGAAATCTGCAAATGAAAAAAGAGATAAAATAAAAAAGCTGTGTCAATTGAAAAAATCTCTGGATGTGAATGGCATCTTTCTGAAGGGCCATGAATCTCTACACTGCACTATTTTATTTCACACGCATAAAATGATGTCAAAAAGCAATATTCTGATGATATTTTGTGCAGAAGTCACCAAGCATGCTCAACTTTCACCCTAACCTCTTTATACAACATAATGGCAATACTAGGATTCTGGCACAAGTCTATGATTATGAGCAATTAATAACTGAATTCTCATTTAGTTAATGTACTCAATTCATCTGTGGCAAATATTAATCAGGAGAATTATACCAAAGAATAACAGAAAACTTGGTGATGCACGGACTCAGTGACAGTGAATGATTATGGCTATTTAATCAAGAAATGATGTGATGTGGCAAAAACGCAATCGTCAACAGCAACAATAATAATAAAGAAAAAGAATAAATACCCAGGAATTATCGAAATTATATTCTATAAGGCTGCAAGGTTTACACTCATGGAAAAGTCCCCTAGGGATTCAAAACTATGGATCACAAATTCAGAAGGTATTAGCACAATGTCTCAGACGCAGATATCATCTTACAAGAGATTTGAAAAGAGAAAAAGAGGGCAACAAATGGTTTTTCCCAAAAAATTTACATCTCACAAAGCCTCAGAAATTACCTGTATCAAACCCTTCACACGCCACACCTTGTGCTTTAAAACCACAATCTGTGGATCATCGGGATGCAACGTGCGCAACTCCTCTCTCACAGATTCGATACTTGCATTGTGCTCGTATGATAATTGAACAGCTTTTACCTGTTTAACGGCCTTTTCCAGTCTTCCTAAAACCACCCGAGAATCTCCTGCATTTGCAATGTATAGAAGCCCACTACATATTACGCCTACCAAACAACACGACCCAACGGAAGCAAGCATTGGTTTATGTACCCACTGCTTTTTTACAAGAGAGAGGAATTCCTCTTCAGTAGCCAAAAATGCCTTGTTGATAACATCGGCTGACATTGCCTGATTCTCTGATGTGAATTCTGCACCATGAATAGCTGTCAAGTCAGTAAAAATATTCATTAGCTATCTAAATATTGGAAATCCAACAATGGGTTACAGCATAAAGGAAAAGAAGATGTTTAAAAACAGACAGACAGGGGAAAAGAAAGCTAGACACCAGTCCACATATTCCTTCCGAGCAGTTTCTCCATGAAAACTATTGTTCCATGTTTACTATTAAAAGAAAAATTTTCATCTTTTGCAAGTTCTTCTAGCTGATAATACAACATAAAACTCATTTGGAGATGAAACCTGTCTGCCAGAGTTTGACTAGGAAGATAAATCCCTAATTAATGCATGTCCTCCTTTTTCTTTGACAGCATTGAAAATGAAACATTTAAATTTGTTCTTAATCCTTCCCACCTCTTGGTATGGATTTCTTAACTTTCAAAATTCCACCTTAAAGCCAAAAGCAACTAATTCAAATTCCAAATCAGAATATATCAAAAAGAACACAATGTGATCAGTACGAAAGAAACATATATTGTAAAGCTTCATTTACACTCAAGAATTTGCCTTTTATGAATTCTCCTGAATGATGATATTATCACTAAGCTTATAAATTAACATAATCAACCATGTCATTGAAGATATTTCAGTAGAAAGCAAGGGTAGAAGCTTAGGAAGAATCAGAACAATCTATTCACACACTACCTATAGGCATGCTACACATGGTGCCCTATTCTATTCTTAAAGCTGCAAGCAACCAATGTGCAAGATAATATGGGACTCAGCTATTGCAAAAACATCAAACTTATTAGTAAGCACCAGATGATGGCCATGGAATACACATAACAACACATGGTGCCCATAATATGGGTTTCTACATTAACAACTTCTAATTATCAGATTATCACGATAAGAAGTACCAAAAAGGTAACATGAAAAAAAATGAACTCTTGAGTTATAGAAAATAAATTTGTAGTGGAAATAGAAGAACATACTCTTGATATTGTTAAACAGGTGTTCATTTACAAACCGGGATGCTTCTGGACCTCCATGCCCATCATAAATTCCAACAAAAGTTCCACAAGGACCGGATTCAACAGAGCTCATTGGCCCGGATTCTAGTTGACTATGGTCTTCCAACAAATTGTTTGCTTGAATAACTGCCATTGAGAATTCTCCATTTACATGGTTTCCTGAATCTTTGTACCACAACAAACCATCAACACGACCATTCAAATCCCCACCTCTACTAGAATTTTCACCCTCAGCGAAAGGTTTCCAACAGGGTGACACAATCTTCATAAGTGTAGCTGTTACCATCCCTTACATTCTCATCCAAATGACCCGGCAATCAAATTATTCATCAAACACGTAATAGGAACAAGATCAAAGCCTTTTGTCCGCTGTAATATCTTCCAAAATTCAAAACCTGAGTAACAAGTTCCCAGAATCAAATACTCGTTGACAAATGCAGACACCATTAATCAGTGGGGGTGTAAAACATCACTTTGATGGCTAAGAGCCAAACCTGCATATCAATTGGAGATAAGAATTAAAATACTGACACTAGAATTCTGTAGAGGCTAAAAAAAAAAAAAGAAGAAGAAGAAAGAATTAAAAACAGATTAACGATTTTATAGAACACAGGATATGATTTCGAGACAATAATCAAACATAAGCCACCAATGTTTAGAGGTATCAATTAAACGAACAAAAGAATAAAAAAATTATATTAAAAAAAAAAAAACACATTTTGGCCATATCCCAAATACACTTTTAAGGCGAGAGAAAATCAAAGTGCAACCTTTATCAATCTGCAAACGCATCTAAGATCATATAACCCAAAAGGGTATTTTCCCAAAGAAAAATGAACTGCGAGAAAACCCACAAATTAAAATTTAATCATATATCCTGAATTGAAGATGAAATAAATAATGGGTATATGATGAAGCTGCATCATAAATCATTCAAAGGAGGCAAATCAAACAGTTAAACATAATCCATTAAAATTTGTTGCTGTTTTCTCCAACATACCTTAAACCTCTCTTCCTTGAAGGATTCCACTACCCCTTTGTATATAAAACTTCAATTACAATCACAAATTGACAATAAAAAAAAGGTAACTTTTTTTCATAAAAACTGGATTGGAAATCAATGGGAGAGATTTGGAATGTTCTGACAGAAAAAATGTTGTCAGAACGTTGAAAAGGTAGATCTAGATAGAGAAATAGATTGTGGAATAGTATCTGGTTCTCTTCTCTTTTTTTTCTCTTTTAAATTTTCTTTCTTCCTTCTACAGAAAGAGATTACACACGCACAACAAATCCCTTTGGTATGAAATATTGAAATCCTCCTTCGTCGTATGAGAAAGAGAGAAAAAAAAAAGAAAAAGAAAAAAGAAAAACTGAGAGAAAAGTGGAAGGGCTTTGGCTTTTGGGTTGGAATTTTCTGTTGCGGTTTTCTAATTTATGGGCTGAGGTTTTGACTTTGACCTGCAACAAACCACTATTTTAGGCAACTTTTACTCATCTTTCTTCGTCTTATTTATCATCTAATTCATATCCAAATTGTCAATTCTGCATTTTGATTGATTATTTATTTATATTAATACATATATATATATATATTTTTTTTAATTGGATAATATGTCTTCCATACAAAGCTTAATAGTTGTCTTTGTCTAGCAGACGATGTTAAAAAAATGCAAAAACAGGGTTATAAACAATTTAAATTTTATTGTAGCCTCCGATAGAACGTGTATTATTCTGCCAACAAAAAGATCTCTACTTTCCTCCCCCATCTCTCAATTTATTTTGTTTCTTGCTTGCTAATATTTATTTATTAAAAAAAACTATTAATCCTATTTATCCATATAATTAACTTATATTTTTATTGGAAAAAAATACCCAATTAATTTATTTGCTTGGAATTTCTTAGAGACATGGCCCACCAAGCAATAATCCTCGCTTCAAATCATGCTGATTGACCTTGAGGCACCGCATGTGTTATCCACTTCATGAGAGAGACTTAATCTTTTCTTTTCTTTTTTGTCTTTCTTGTTGGATGTTGTTGTCAATTATATTTCCTACTCACTTTCAATTGAGCATCTAATATTTAAATCATGTAATTGCCTTAATTTTAGGAACATAGAGAAATGAACCAAACAATTGCAATCAATATAAAAATGGTCTTATTTAAAAACAAAAAAAGAAAAAAAAGAGGAAAATGTATAGAGGTCTTTACTTTAGCCCACAAAAATATATTATATTTTGGTCTTTAGCCTTTGTTTGGTATGAACAAGAAGATACGTAGGGATCGGATTTGAAATTTGGAAAGAAAATAATTATTCATGTTTTGATCCTCTTGCTTACTTTATGAAAATGAATATATGTATATATATTTGCATCATTTAATTAAAATTTTGAATTAAAAATGGAAAGAATTTATTTTTTAAAAAAATTGTTAAATGTAAACTAAATTATCATCTAGTAATGTGCATAACTTATCATTATCCAAATTAAGTATCTATAAAAATTAATTATATAACAAATTTATTTGGTGGAATTTGATTTCGTCTCTCCTAGAGCAATACTTTGAAGTGATTAATTTTTTTAATAGTTTACGTTTTGCATTTGAATTTTATTATTATTTTCTGGGTGTAGTTATAAAAGTTAATAAATAAATTATTCAAAAATTCGAAATCACATAAATTTAATGCAATATTCTTATAATATTTAGCAAAGTTGAAATATGTATTATAAGGGACGAGTTCAAAGTGAAGAAAACAATATTGTCAATCCCTTAAGCATAATTAAATAGAAGTTTTTTGGTAATTATAATTAAATAGAAGTTGAGGTGTACCATAGCAAATAGAGCATATTTGAAGGAGTATATGGCAAAAGTGAAAAAGACAAATAAAAAAATAATACAAACAACAGACGGTTACCGTTTAATCGGAACAGACTGTCACTTAATTATTACAAACATAACGAATCCTACGATGCCAAATTGCCTGTACCTTCTCTCTCCTCCAAACAGCATTCTCTGTAGACCAATCAGGTTCAGCCACCCTCCACTTCGTTCACATTTCTCAGGAACGGTCGCCGCCGTGTCAGACTCAGTCATGGCCTCGAACTCAGTCCGAGTCGCCGCCGCTCAGATGACCTCCATCAACGACCTCGACTCAAACTTCGCCACCTGCGCTCGCCTTGCCAAAGTAACCCAGTCTTCTTACTCTCTCTCTCTCGTCGTGCTGTTGGAAGAAGATCTATGGATTTCAAAAAAAAAAAAAAGAAAAAAGATTGGCCCTAGAAGTCTCTCAATTTGATCAGGAATTTTGGTTCTGAGGCTGTCAATTAGTGAAATTAGATTGCTTTTTTTGCTTTATCTTCCTTGGAAACTCCATGTGCGTGTTGGTAATGATTAGGGTTTTGCTATGTGTTTAAGGAAGCAGCTTCGACTGGAGCGAAATTATTGTGCTTTCCTGAGAATTTCTCTTACTATGGTGATGGGGACGGTCTTCGTGTAGCAGAAGCTTTAGATGGACCAGTCATGCAGGGATACTGCACTCTAGCAAGGTTCTCAAGCAGCTAAAACAGATTCCCATTTGGGACTTTCATTGTTTTTAACTGTTTTGTCCCAGTGCTTTAATGGTTTTAAGGTCTTATTGGGTCCTCGAGTTTACTTATTTGCAGTCATGGATTGCAGAGAATCCAGCATTTGGCTGTCACTGGGAGGTTTCCAAGAGAAAGGGCCTGATGACAAGCATATATATAATACACATGTTGTGGTTGACGATGCTGGAAACATCAGAAGCACTTACCGGAAGATACATATGTAAGAATTTTAACTTTTGTTTCAGTTGTTTTAACTTTTCCACGGATCATTTTACATGGTCATTTCTCATTTGTAAGCCAGTACAATTTTTTATTGAGTTTTCTTTTTTTTTTTTCCTTCAAGTATCCTCTCGATAACTGTATGCTGTTTAATTTTGATTCCAAGGTCTAATTATTGTATTTTGTTAATGTTTCTGTTTGATTATGTGAGTGTAACCTTGTACCGGTGGATTTAATGTAAATCAAACTTTCTTGAAGTTTGTACGATCATGCTAAATCCTTGACTTGTTGAGAATTGATTACGTTGTACACTTGTGCTAGTCCTGGATGTTAAGTGGGGGAATATTGTATAATGTGCTTTCTAAAGTATGGTTTGTGTTGATATGATAATTTAAACAAAATCTTTCTTTTCATTTTTAAGGTTTGACGTAGATGTTCCCGGGGGATCTTCATACAAAGAAAGCAGCTTTACAGAAGCAGGTAAGTTGCTTACATATGAACAAGATTTAAAACTAGAAAGTATTTTTGGTTTTCTACTACACGGTTGTATTTTAATTGCTTTCATCAGAAATCATTTCTATGACTTGTAAAATTGAATTTCAATCCTTTTTAACAACAGGACCTCCTTCTATGCTTTTTAAATTTGTGCGAGTGAGTAAAAGTTATATGTCAATCACATGTTCCCCTAACCTTTTAGCTTAGCATGGGAAAATGTTGGAGTCGGTGTTATTATATCTTTGATTTTGTTTATTTTTCCTTTCCTGATGTTTGTTGTTGGCAATGATTATTTTGATCTTTGAGCAACTAAATTGGTTGTTTTTCCAGGGAACCGTGTTGTTGCAGTAGATAGCCCTGTTGGACGACTGGGTTTGACGGTTTGCTATGATCTGAGATTCCCAGATCTTCACCAGCAGCTCAGATTCCAACATGGTGCACAGGTACAAGTGAATTGTTTAGTTTCACCATTCAGTGGGTTATTGCATCTTATAATGGCTTGTTGCTTTATATTCTGTAGGTTCTATTGCAACCTGCTGCTTTCACAGCTGTAACAGGTCACGCACACTGGGAGGTTCTTCTTCGTGCTCGTGCAATTGAGACTCAATGTTATGTAAGAAATCCATTATTCTTCTGCATTGATTAATTTCACTTTTTTTTCTTTTTCAATTACTAGAAAGAGGAAACACATATATCTTGATGAGGCCATTATCTTGGATGTTATCATTCTCCTGGCTTCCCATTTTTATGATGATATGATAAATTGCATTATCAGGTCATCGCTGCTGCTCAAACTGGAAAGCACAATGATAAACGAGAGAGCTACGGTGAAGCTTTAATTGTTGATCCATGGGGAACCATAGTTGGCCAACTGCCTGGTGAGAACTTATTATCTCTCTCATATCGACACTTCTTTAGTGATTAATACCTCTACATAGAAATAATGGAATAGTACTCTTCAAACAAGAACCGTCATTTAGGACTGACTCTTTCGCCATCACGATTATCCAGTCAGTTTGTCAATTAGCTTGGTTGCGAGCCTTCTACCTGTGAATTTTGATGACTAGTTGACATGTTGTTTAGGCTACCTCCAAATGTATACCATATCGTTAGCAGCTTGAAATTATGCTCAATACATCAACTCTTGATTGAAATTAGACTGTTTAAACCATAGCCCTTATAATGTCAATCAAAGACTTTCCTCGTTCATTTAATTTATTTACGTTATTCTTCTTTTTCTTTTATTGTTGAGGGGTTACAAGTCTCAAGGCTTCAACCTAGACCGTTTCATTGGCAGGGTGTGGATTTTCCACCATGATGTCAACTTGGAATATTTTTCTTTTTTATTTCTCTTAACTCATGCTTTAAAACTTAGAGTATATTGGAGAAAGATAGAGTATGCTAGACTGCTGGCAAAGGTTTCTGTTTGTTGAAGAGATGTCTAATGCTGGAATAGCTTATCAATGGGTTCAAACATCAGTGCAGCCATACTTCTAATATAACTTCTTACTGTTGGGACTTGGGGGTATTTTTTTTTCTTCTGCAGTCATGGTTGTATCATTTCAATATCCTACTTTGATGTCTGGTTTGAGTTCATAAACTAACAGTTGCTCCCCGTATCATCAATTTTCACATGCTTTTCTTTCTATTTTCAGATAGACTGTCTACAGGGATTTCTGTAGCTGATATTGATTTCTCGTTGATCGAGTCTGTGAGAGCTAAGATGCCAATTTCCAAGGTAAGCTCGTGAACATCAGTATCTTTTGAATTGGAGTTAGACTGGAGAAACAGATATGTATGTATCAAAAATGTGCTCTAAATTATTGCAAGCCAAGGAGTCAAAACTCTCGAGGCTGCCGGAAATTAGCTAGTATAGGAGTAGCTGTATTGATCAGTGTAGCTATTGGCCAGGTGGACCCATCTAGCCTGGCAATACACTCCATAAGAGAATTTATGTCAAGACACAGATATTATACAAGCACTGACCACTCTGACATTTTTATGTTGCTTCATCAAGAGTACTGTTCTAGTTTGTGTCAGATTATTAGGGTGAAGTAAATATATTTATGCTTAATCTGATGGTGGAACTCGACATTATTGCATAAGCTGGACCATTTAGGGACCGCCAGTGCCTAAATTTTGGCCTAATATTGCACCAGAATGCAAGACACGTTTTAAATAACTGATATTTTTATCTCTTTATTTTGTCCCGTACATATCATTAATATGGTTTAGCCTGCTTATGTTCAATTTATTTTATCTGGGTTTTGATTAGCACAGTGTTTTTGCATTTTTGTATATGTGTGAACCGGTTGAGTATGTTTCTAATTTATGTTTCATATCCTCAGCATCGGAAGCCCATTGACTACTGGAAATCTGCAAGTCTATGATTCTCGAATCTGTGTTGTACTCTTTAATGTTGAATTATGGAACTTCTTTCCTTAAGTTGAATAAATTATAATATCCAGACATAAAACAATAAATACACAAGTTCATTCATGTTTCAATTCGAAAGCTCAAGATTGTTGACATTTGTAAGTATATTTTTCTCAGAAAAACTGCTTTCTCATTTTCTTTGCCAATAGTTCCATTCAATTGTTAACCAAAATATCAGGTGTATATTGGTCTTTAGAAGTAATGGGATAATCAGTCTAATCTTTTCATGGGTTAGATTACCAAATGTATGAGATTTGAATCGTGTGGTAATGTTCCATGGCCTCTCGAATTTTTTACCCTTATCTTGTCAACTTTGAAAGTATTCTCTTTTCAATTTATTAGACGTTTTTGTTCGTATGGCACATTCTTTTTCTAAGAAAAGATGAAGTTTAACACCCTCCAAACAAAGCTAAGAGGAAATGAAAATTGGTTACTTTTTTTTTTTTTTGGATAAATAAGTAATTGCATTACAAGATAAGCCTAAAAAAGGCTTGCAAATACAGATCAACTTTCAATTGAACTTCAATCAAAATAGAAACCAGCAACACATTAGAAAGATTATCTAAATCAGAACACAACATAATAGAATTAGTACTTGATCTTTAAATGAAAATTGGTTACTTGATCTTTAATTAGACCAGACTCACAGGAAATAACTCAAAATCTCGTGCTAAAGAGCGTGACGGTTCGAGTCCTCTTCAAATGAGAATGCTTATTAAATTGGATTAAGTTCGGCAGCGCATCACGAAATCTTGGTGATCTTCTCTATTTGGATACATGTGTCTCCCATTACAGTCACCATATCTGACACTTTTAATTAATGAATGGTTTTTTTTTTTTCCTTTTTGTATGTGTTTCCTGAATAAGTCTTGCTCACATTACATATGAGTTCTCACTTTGCGGTGACTTCTTCATAAATTCATACAGTCTGACGAAAAGGTAAGTGGTAAGGGAAAAATAAAGAACAAATTACTTGATAAGATCTACAAAACAGATTAAATAAGCAGGGAAAAAAAAGAAAAAAAAATATGCTCTTGATTTGATAAATCAAAAATTTATCAAGAGAAGGAAAAAAGGAGATTTATCAAGAATATTGGTGATGGGTCTTTTTCAAAGTGTTCTGGATATTATTTAAACCCAAATAGACTTGCAAATCCCTGTTCATATATTAAAAGATTTGGCATTTGGGTTGGGGTTTCAGGTGGAAAAGTATCTGAAACAGTTATTCATAAAAGAAAAAAAATTCTGTAACAGTTATAAGCTATCAGCATCATCCTCTTTATGTGACTGAAATTAGTGGGAATCTCTTTTTTTCCCCACTGGCACTGCCTTTTCTCTTTAATCTCACTATTTAAATCTCTACAGAATCTAAGTAAAGAATCCTTCGCATTTTTATACACATCTATGTTTCAAAACTTGCAGTCACACTCAAACCAGAACCAAACCATGCTAAGATTTCCAATGGAGATCAGAGTAAGCATTCTAACCATTTTTGTAGCAACCCACCTGATTTCTTTCACAGTCGATGGAATCCAACCGACCAACCATGGCTTCCAAGGACCCCAAAACAACTGCTCATTTTCCATTGAGATTGAAACCACATGTGCACCATCTGCTGAAACCACAGACCATGTCAGTGTCAGGTTCAGTGACTCCCATGGAGATTTGATGATAGTAAAGCATCTGAAAAACCCCAAGCTCTTGTATGCTCCCAAAATTGGTAAGAGAAAACCAGGTGGAGGAGCTTATGGTGGGTTTGGAAGATGTGCCATTGACATGTTTGGGGCAAGCGGACCATGCATGAGGGAAAAGGTTTGCTCTCTATACCTTAAAAAAGTTGGGTCTGATAATTGGAGACCTGGTTGGGTGAAGGTTCATCAACAGGATAGTAATGGAGTTGTGCAGGTCTCTTATGTGTTCTATTTTAGAGTATTTGTGCCAGAAAATGCGTGGTATGGGTTTAATTATTGTCACTCCAAAGGGAATACTTATATGCCATATGTTGCTAGTTCTAATGAGAATTGACCTTGAAAGTAACATACTATGCAGTATTTAAAGTAGAGATGAAGTGATATGAATCGCTATCCTTTTTTTTTTTTGGTCGAATCACTATCCTTTTTTTTGATAAATGATATGAATCACTATCTTCGGCCTTGGCATTCTTTGTACGCGTGCATGACTGAAGATTGTTTGGGGATGAAAATTTAAATAGATTACTGCTATCCATCATAAGTTGCATGAATATAAATGATGTGCCAGCTATCACATTATAGCTAATGTGAGCTTTAACAAATCAAAAACTGTCGTATTAGTTTTGTAATAAAAAAAACTTTATTCATTTAAATATTATACTATCTTTACCCAATTAGAATTTTCAAAAAAAAAAAAAATTCCACTTCACTTTTTGGGTTTGTGATATATTTTAATGGAATTAATTTCTCCCAAATCAATTTTCGTTAATGTTTCTAGACAGAGGCAATCAGTAAGTTAGGACAGGGTCATACATGGTCCATCCTTTTAATTTCTCTCACACCAAACGAATTACAATATTCCATATTCACAAAATAGAATAATATGGGTCAAGAGAGAAAATTTTAATTAAATATAACACGTCCACTGACTCCGTTGCTAAAACATCTCTTTGGACATTTCAAGTAGGACCACCAACTACATACAACTATGAAAACTGGTCAGTTTACAAAAAGAATCAGTGCTATATTTCTTTCATTTCGTACTCTCTGAAACTTCAAATTAAGGGAAAAAGAAAAAGAAAAAAAAGAAAGCGTAAGATACATGTGAAAGAGAAACCACAGAAAACAAAGTATAGTACTATGAACAATGTTAACTACTACTCACACTATAGCAAAGCCTTTGGTTTCTTTTGCTATTATTGCAGCAAGAATTCTCTTGAAGAATCAGGACTACCAAGAAGGTCAAAAGGTTTATTCCCTATGGTGTCTTTAAGAATCGTTATCTGACCTTCTTTTAAAAGTAATTCTTCATCAAGAGCCTCTATCTTCTTCTTCAACAAATTAAGCTCGGAGTTTAATAGCATGTTCTTCTCACTGTATTGCTTCACTTCCTTCCACATCAAATCTCTCTCCTCTGAGATTTTAGGCAGTATTCCCCTCACAACAGTTAATTCCTTCATAGATTCTTGGAGATCGGATTGGAGCCGATTGATGTTCTCCTCCTTCTTAAGCATCTGTTACGCAGGTGGGAGAAAAATATTTTTATATTTCACAAGTCAAGAACAAGATGCAAGAAATCAAACAATTAAGAGGCCGAGAGTACAATTGCTCTAAGTTCATTACGCAGCACCAATCAATTTAGTGAAGAAGAATAGTATTCTTCTAGCAAAACAAGTATAAACATTATGCTCACTCATGCACATTCATTTTGCCCTTCCCCTTTTTAAATCAACAATTTTATAATTGGGTTAGAAAGCTCTAAAATGTAAATAAAAAAAGAAGTAGACGTATGATCTCTTGGAAACTATCTTAAACATATGTAAGACATACTTAGCCCCATAAGTAATAAGACTAACAGCACAACACAGCAGTGCAATACAATCAACCAGCATAAACATCGATTTCCAGTCTATGGCTGAAACTGGAATTACCTGAAGTTCACGATCCTTCAACTTGTGATTAACACACGAAAGATTGTCCATTGCATTTTGAAGTTCATATTGCAGGATGTCATTACCTCTTACCGCTGTTGCGAGTTCAGCTTGCAACTGTTCAACTTCCTGTTCTTTAGAATAAAGCTTTTCTCTTAATAGACTAGTTAGTAAATTTTCAGCTTTAAGCTCATATCTCATGACGTCCTACACCAAAAACAACAATCAAGGCTTCAGTAAAGTTTATGGACTCTAGTACAACCTAAAATAACATGAACTAATATATGTCGAAATAAAAAAATTAAAATACAAGTTGTAAGATCACCTTCCACAGCAACTTACCTCTGGAGTTTGAAGGTTTGGTTCTGCTGATCTTTTAGCTTCCAACTGGTATTCTGAAGCAGCCAAATTGGACTTCTCGTGCAACAAAGCAGACATCATCTGCAAACTTCTTGTTAAGCTTTCATTTCCACGCTTTAATCCCTGGACTTTCATCTCAGATTCAACAAGGAAGAACCCCTCAAAACCATGATTAGTGGCTTCCATGTCCTGCTTAGTTTCTGGAATTTGGCATGCTTTCGCTTTGACAAATTCAAGTAATTTTGAACATAATTGTGAGCTCTCATTTAACATCGATAGCCCTTGATTTTGCAAGCAGAAAACCCGAGTCCACATTTCCTTTTCTAGCTTAATATTCAAAGTGTCACTTTCTTTCCCATTGCCCTTCAAACGATTTAATAGATTTATATTTTCATGTCGCAGAGAATCAACTTCAAGCCTATAAGATTCCAACTCTCTTCTTAAGGCCAGTTCCACTCCAATCAACCTCATTTGCTCCATGCGCAATTTTGCCACATGCTTATCAGACTTCTCCAGTGATTCATTCTTCCCTAATTCCTCACTAAAACTTTCCCTTAAGCCATCAATTGTCTTCTGTTGTTCGCTGCAGGTTCTTACTAATCTTGTAATTGATTTATGCAATTCTTTGCAGTCCTTCTCCCTCTCTTCAAAATTCTTTTGGATGCAAACACGATTTTCTTCTGCTCCTTTACACATTTCTTGTAATTCAGAAAGGTTTTTCAGGAGACCTTGATTCTCCTCTTCCAAGTTCTCCACCCTGGTAGTCAGGTCCTTAAGCTGTTGCTCAGAAAATGTTATCATGCTTCTTCTCTCTGTTTCCCTCTCATTAAAAGAAGAGACTTCCCTTTGAAGTGAGACATTATGCTCTGCGAGCTCCCTAACTCGCTCACGAAGCCTCTGCTCTTCTAACTGGTATTTCTCAAGCTTAACGGACCAGTCACTTGACCTTCTGTCTAGCTCTCTCTCCAATCCTGACTGCAACTCAATCTTCTCTTTCTCTAGTCTTTGGATTTGGGACTCCAGTTCTGCCTTTTCCAGTCTAACTTCTTCCTTGGAAGAAGCCCTCTCCCCAATTTGTGACTGTAGAAGGCTTGAAATCTCGAGTGCTAAGTTTACCTTGTCCTCACTAAGGCTTCTAATTGTCTGAATCAAACCTGGCACATTGAATCCACTATCCTGTAGAAAGCTTTCCTGCTCAAGTTCTTCAGAAAGAACCATGACCCTCTCCTCAGCTTCCTTAGCTCTTCTCTGTAGTTCAACATCTATGTCTTCTTCAGCTTCCTTGGGGTTCAAACACTGAGAAGTATCCCCATAGCATTGCTTTCCAGAGCTGAAGTAATTCTCCCCATGATATTTGTTATCTGTCTCATAAGGTTCCTCTACTGAATAACTTCTCGGGGCAACCATGTCTGAATTAGAATGAAAGCATCTATTCATGGATACGCCATATATGTCCTCAATAGTGACTGGAATCTCATGGTCCAGCTCCTTCTGACTTGTTTTCTGATTAACACGAGACTGGGAGAGTCTCTCAATGACATTCTTCGCAAGTCTCCTTGGAGATTCATGCCCAAATCCATTCTCTACCCAGTCTCTGGAAGAGAAACGAAGACGTGAACTTTTAGCTTCTCTAAACGAATGGGCTCTGGCCTTATCTTTGACGCTATCTGTTGGAGAATTGGGTGATGTATACTGAACTCGTGGGGGACGCCGTCCAGAACCATTTCCATTATTCACCTGAGAAAAACTGTTCTTGGGTCTAACTTTTGCCTCCTGCTGCTCTCCATCAATGTAGCGATCCAAAACTTTACCTGAGGCATTACTGGAGCTAGTGGAAGAGCTGCCTGATGAATCATGCTGCTGTGTTCTAGACGAACCAGTGGAACCAGGCCTCTCTGGAACTTCATAAAGATGACTTGCATGCCTCTCAGGAGTTAGAGTCTGACGCCTAGCATACACAAATCCTAAAAAAATTAGCATCCAGAAACAGGAGTAGCACACAAAAAATTTTTACATACTACATTGAACTCTCTAACCAAGTTCATAGAATGAGATTTAGTCAACAAGTTCATGTACCAAGAATAAGCCAAATACAAAAAGCCTCACCAAAAAGAATGATCAAATTGTTGATGATGAACACTACTTGTAAAACTAGAAGGAGATCTACTAGGATCCATCTGCAAAGGGTAGTCAATTTGTCCTGGGTCAACACCAAGAAAGGCTGCTGATGACAATGACCGGCTCCTTCTAAGACTCGGACTTTTACTGGAGTTCTGGACATTTGATACTTGCTTCCGAGATTTAGACTTGCCCTTGGGGCTTCGGAAACTATTATCAGGCATGTTACTAACTTGGCTATCCAGCCCACCTTCTGATGGATTCTCCCAGTAAATTTGCTTATCAGTTGATGGTGGAGGACATGCTTTGTTGTTTCCATTGCTAGATGCAGAAGATTTAAAAAAGAATAGCTTCTTCATTTTGAAAATCTTTAGCTATCACTCACTGAAATTATGTGATCTTCTTCCAAGCTTTATACTGCCAGTGAACCTGAAATTTTAAAAGAAAAGAAATAAAATAAAGACCAACAATCATCACTGAAATTGGTGGCAAGTGAGAACCGGAGAAAAACTGAAGAGAGTAATCATTATAACATCAATTCAGCAACATATGAGGTACACCTCATATACACCTCACAGTGTACTGGGGAAGAAGAAGAAAGTATGTAACAATGTGCATAATAATTATGGGAGTATGAAACAACAAATTAAAGAATAAGTTCAAGGAAATGGAGAAGCAATTCTATTCCCTTTAACAAAATTAAGATGTAAATCTTTAATTGAGCTTTCATCCCATTCCCAGCAACTGGAATAACCAAATGAACAAAAATTAATAACTAAATAATCCAAAAAACAACAAAAGACGTTTAAAAGGTGGCCACGTGAGACTAAAACACTGTATAGATTTAAGCACCATCAGTCTGTTGCAGGATATCATAAAAGACTGAATCAAAATATTTCATAAAACATTATGAGTCAGTGAACTGGGTTCAATCTTGCTCTCCAGTCTTGGACTGACATTGAAAAGACCATTATAACCTCATACTAGTCACTGCCATTATACCCTGAAAACCCTAATGCTTCAACACACCAACCTGTGTAACTCTCAGCAAATACGGACCTAAAGTGGTAAACAAATAGAAACGGACTAAGATCTACAATCTGACACCAAAAGTAATAAGAAATTAAAAAATCAATTTTCGAGGCATTGCAATTTTAACGGCCAACTCAAACAGCCGTACCAATCTAATTCTCTACAATTTCTGGGATTTAAAAACAACAAAATTTTCAAAGAAAAAAAAAGCTCAGAGTATATGATTTTACATTTCAATCTCCCTCTAGTACTATCAATTAAATTCTACTTATTTTAAAAATAAATTATTTATAAAAAAAAATTAACCTGTGTCTGACTGCTATGCAGGGAAAGAAAGAAGGAAAATTCCTAAAAGAAAAACACTCCTCATGTCCTATAAAATTATAAAATTAAAAAACAAAAAACCTTCAATATCTGTTTGTTTGCTGAGAAACTGGTGGAAAAAAAATGGACGAAAAAATGAGTCCAATTAACTCACTTGTTTAACTGACTCCTGACCGTGGAAAATATATATATATAAAAAAAAAAAAAGAGCTAACACTTGCGCAATCATCTGATACACTATAAAGCGGCACAAAAGTAAATCCCTCCAATATAAAATTTTCCTTCTCACTTTCCCCGCCATTCTCGGCAACCAAACAGAATCTTCGCAAAAAAAAAAGCAGAAGAAGAAGAAGAAGAAGAAGAAGAAAGAAGGAAGAAGAAAGAAGAAGAAAGAAGGATGACTTACTCTTTGTTGTTTCGCTTCGAACGGTCAAAAAAAAAAAATTTCCTCCGACTACTACTTTCTACTAAAAGAAGCGGAACCCAAAAATCCACAAATCCCAAAAGAAAAATAATAATAATAATAATAATCTTTTAAATTAATAATAAATAAAATTTCCTTACATTAAATTATCCAAATATAGCAATTAATTTACTTACCAAGACAGGTCGGGTATGGAAAATTAGAAATTCAAAATTGACGGAAACACCGAATTCTCAGGAAAAAAAAAAAAAAATCGGTTACAAGAAACAGTGAGAGGAGAGAGAGACTGACAGTGTGTGACTGAGAGAGACGAAGAGTTTAAACGGCTTTTTTAGACGACAGTGTAACGGTGACGGCGAATTGAGCATGGTTTCACGGCCGACAAATATTAATGATTTTAATGATGGGCAGCCAATAATGAAGAAAGAAAAGGAGCAAGGGTAATTTCGTCCGAGAGCCAGGTTTTTTAAATTTTTGTTGTGCCCGCGGAAAAAGCGGGGAGGAGCGTTTCGTGTGAAGGAGTGGGGTGATCGGGTGTGCTCGGCTATAGGCTACATGTCAATCCATGCGGCAGAATTCTGCCACGTTAATATTTATATTTTTTAAAGTTTATGTTTTAATACATTTTGCTTTGTAGCTAAAAGTAATACATTTTTTATTGACTTAAATTATATAAAATATTCTTATAGAGAAAAAACAAAATTTATATAAATATGGATTATGTTTTTCCTATATGTTAGATTTAGTTTGGTAATTTTATACTGGTGTTTTTTTTTGTTTTTTCTTTTTTATGAATAACACTTATTGGTGTTGATCATTTGGTCTACTAAAAAAAAAAATCCAAAAATAATTATAAAAATCAATTATGTATTCTTAGTCTGCACACCTGCATAAAAGACTATGTACTTAAGATTAATGCATATGAGGCATGGTCGATATGGGTATGGTCTTTCATGATACGGCTAGGGACATATTGATGGCTATAAAAATTGTACTTTAGAGTTTGATTGTTATAATGTTTATTTATATATTTAACTCTATTGAAAATTATCGTAAAACCAATTTAGTGGATAATATTATATATTATTGTTTTTTCTACCTATCATGATATTATATACCTAGAGAAATAGAAACTAATTATGTAGCTTCGTAAGCATGCACATAAGTGCATTGACTAACAAGTTTGGGAAAATAACTCATATAGACTATTAAATTTGATTGTTTTTTTTAAAATAATGCATTAAGTAAGGCTGAGTACACATGAGGTAATAATGAAGCTCGTTAAAATTCGAATCACAACTCTCACGAACGGTTAGTTTCCTTTCCACTAAGCCACACTCCTAGAAATTTATTATTACATATATTTTTATAATAACTTATTTGATATAGAGAAAGCATGTAATTATATTTAAATTTTTAAATATTTTGAAATTACCTATGAGACTGTACGACATTATTTAATTTCCGTTTTATTTTATTTAAATTTCTATTTATTTTAAATCAAATAAATGATGTCATATCAATTACTATTAAAAGCAATTAAACAAAAAGGTCAAGTTTTAACTTTTAATTAAGACTAGCCGTTAAAATAGTGAATCAGTTCTAAACATTTATAAAAAATAAATAATACCAATATTTTGGAACAGAAAAATAGCACCGATATTTCAACAAATTATGTCAACGAATTGAAGATTTTATAAATAATTGATTATATTTTTATTTATTTATACCATAATTCATAAAGTGGAAAGCGCGGGAGCGAGAGCGGGTGTTGGTGAGAGGAGCCAAAAGTGAGATTAGCTTTTATAAAATCAATTTTTGTGTGAAAAAACATGTTAAATAAAAATGCACAAAATAAATAAATAAATAAATATTTGCATTTTGGCGGTGGAAATTGAAAAGAGATAAACATGAAATTCAAAAGCTAGGTTACGAATTGTGGGGCATGATGGAGTCAATTTCATTGCTAATTAGCTGTGTACCTTTTTAATAATTCATCATGATGTAGACCATTTACTTTTGGTAATAATGTAGACCATTTACTTCAATAATTAATATATAGCCTTTTCATATTTTCAATGTTGGATTGTCCTTAATTATGACTTTAGAACCCTAATTAACACACTAAAATATTTTTATTACTTAATCATATATTATTCAAGGTAATTGCTTGACAAACATTTCATATGAATTAAGCTTATAATTTTATTATTTTATTTTTTTTGTGAGGGTACTTCAGAATAAAGGAAAAAGTTGGAAAAAAGTTAATCAATTATTAATTATTAGTTAAATATGGGAACAAAAGTGGCAAAATTGCATATAAGGAAGAAATTGCATATATGAGAATTAAAATTTTGAGGGTCTAATATATTTAAAGTTTAAGGTGTACTTGATTTATTTATTGGTGTAATACTTAAAGCATGTAACGAAACCATAATAGAATGTTGATAAAATACAAATCTGTCAATGTTTTAATCATGCATTTATAAATATAAGTTTTACTTTTATTTTTTGATAAAATTTAAAAATATAAAGTTAACCATGCATTTATTTGTATACAAATATTAACAAGCTAATTTTTATCAAAAAAAAATATTAACAAGCTAATATATATATATATATATATATATATATTGTTCAAATATAGATATTTATTGCATTTGTAATTGCATCGTTTTAAATATGCATGGTGTTACACTTGTTTTTTTTTTTTTTTTCTTTTAGACGAATAAAAAATGTCTCGATGTGGATCTCATCAGCTCAGGATTCTATTAGTATATAAAGCCTTCTTACTGCTCCAGTTTTATAACCTTTTTAGAGTCTAGAGCAGCTGGCCTACACCCCTAACAGATCCCTCTCCACTTGACGCATTAAGTAATGCTGAGTATACATGAGGCAATAATGGGGCTTGCTAAGACTCATAACTATAACTTTTACAAGTGAATGTGATAGAATGGTCAGCTTCCTTTCTACTATGCCACACCCCCAGGTGCATGGCATTACACTTGTTGCAAAACAAAAAAAATGACCTTCTGTGTGAAAGTGCACAGACAATTTATGTAATTTTTCTTACCAAAAGCTATCAATATTCTATATTTGAACAAGCCAAGTAATTTTCATTATTTGAACTTTATGAAGTAAATTTAAAACCAAAGTTAAAAGATGAAGTATATAATTTACCCATATAAAGTTAGTGTAATTTTTGCTCCATAAGGACAAATTAGTGGTAAAAAACTTCTGTTTTATTGTAGCGATTCAAGTTCCAATATTTTCTTCTTCACTGTATTAAAAAAGTGTAATTGTATGAGTAAATTGTAATTTTTTTAAAAAAATATTTATTTTGTATAATGAATAACTCTTTTTAAAGTTTTAAAAAAAATATAAATAATAGGGGAAATTACGATAATACCACTTATAATTTGGCGCTTATTCAAAATACAAAATACTTTTGTATTTTGAGCAATTACACAGGTATCATCTTTATTTTGACATCTTTTTTCCGAAATATTTTTGTATTTTCGGATGATTACACGAACACCTATCTATTTTCAATTTTATTGCACGAAGGGCATTTCCAAAGCTAAAATCAAAGGGTATAAAATTGAACTCCAATAAGCTCTTTATTTATTAAAATTAAAATAAATAGTGGTATTTAGCTTTTTAATATAAAGAGTTAAAATCACTATCTATTTTATAATTAATGAACTTTTATTAAACTTTACACAACTTCCCACTAAACATAAGATTTTTTTTTTTTACTTTATTGAACTTTTTTTTTTTATTGGTTAAATAAAATAATTTAAATGTGAGAATTATCAGTTTAGGAGATATAAAATATAACTTATTTACAATGTCGATTTTATAACATTATAAGAGTTCAAAATAATAGATTTGTACCTCTAATAGTTTTTCTCCATCTAACACTTAATAATAATGAGTACACATAAGACACTATACAGAATCTATCAAGAAAAATGTTTTTTATATTTACAAAAATATTTTGAATTTGTTAATAGTCAAGGCGAATATTTTTTTTGATGAATAAAATAGGACCACGGTGTGGGATTATCAACTCATGGTTCTATTAGGAGATAGGATATTATTGATATTTAAACTTTGCAATTCTATAGAAATTTAAAACAGTAAGCACCTTTAACAATTGCTCCTTCATCTAGCATTTAACAAAATTGAGTATACTTAAGGTCTTGATAGAGACTTATCAAAATTTAAATCATAACTCTCGCAAGTAAGTGTGAGAGTTCGGTCGACTTTTTAACCGCTGGACCACATCTCAAGGTGCACTATAAAGTGAATGTTAGTGCAACAAAATTAAAAATAAAATGGATGTTAATGTAATTATTCAAAATATAGAGATATTTTAAAAAATAATAAAAATAAAAAGGATATTCTTGTAATTTTCCTAAACTATATTAAATCAGTTACCTCTCAGATCAGAACGACCTGAAATTTTTAGAATCAGATCATTTATAAACTATAATCATGATTCATATCGTTTGGACTGAAAAATGGTTAAATCCGACCCAAACGTACAAACGGTTACCGGACTTTAAAACTATACCGACTGAGAATTATGGGCCATCATTTTCAGGCCCTTCAGCCCAATAGTTACCGGGCTGTGTTAAACCCAAAAACTATTTCTTATCCTATTTTCTCCTTCTTCCCTCTCCTTCTTCCCTAATTAATGTAGAAGTGGAAGTGTGATTTGTCATTACCATTTTCTCCTCTCTGAAATTCCCAAATTATTTGTTCTTCATCTTCACCCACAAACTCTCTCTCCTATGGAGATGAATTCTCTCCCCAATGGAAACTCCACGCAGAGCTCAGCACCGGTCCCAACAACCACGAACTCTGCGTCCTCCAAGCTGAACCAGTTGGCGGAGTCGCTGAGGTTGGAGCACCAGTTCCTGAGAGTCCCGTTCGAGCACTACAAGAAGACGATCCGAGTCAACCACCGCGTAGTCGAGAAAGAGATTTCCACCGTCGTATCTGGCGTCTCCGAGGCCGCCGAACGGGACGACTTGTCGCGTGACGATGCTGTCAACCATCTCAACTCTCTCGTGTCTAGGTTGCAAGGGCTCAAGCGAAAGGTATCGCGGTTCTTGACCTTGGTCTTTCTTCTTTTTCTTGTTTTTGAATTCTTGGGTTTTCTTTCTTGTGGAAGTTCTGGGAAAAGAGATATAGAATAGTTGGACTTGAGGTTTATGTTTCTTGAGTGAGTGGCTGTGAGAATGGGAGTTTGAGTCAGATGGTGGTTATTCCATGAATTGGCTTGGGGTTGAGGGCGAACATGGTACTGAATTAAAGGCAGTGGAAGTGACTTTTCTTCTTCTTTTCCGCAAGTTTAATTCAAGGGTAATGTGAGTTATTCAATTGTATCACTTGGCAATTAGTGATCTGTGAATGATCAAATTGTTAATCGTAATTGATCTGACTTTGATATGGAGTTCACATGGATTTTCATTTTGATGTTTAAGAAATTTAAAGCTAGGCATTTCATGATTGGAATTTAGAAAGAACTCAGTTTAAAAGTATTCATATATTGTACTTTTTTTTTTTTTTTGCTCACTAAGTTGGAGGAAGGGAGTCGAGTGGAGCACTTGCAGGCCCAGAGGTGTCGGGCTCGGCTTGATCATTTAGAATCGGCAGATGCGGAGAATTTGGCTGAGTGGAACAGCATGCGGTTGAATCGCATCCTTGTGGATTACATGTTGCGGATGTCATATTATGACACTGCAGTGAAGCTGGCAGAGAGCAGCAATATGCAGGCAATTTTGCGCTTTCTTCTCTGACTCTGCATATTTGAGTACTCTTTGCTTTGATTTTGGTATTGATTTTTGTAATATAAGTCAAACTGGAGCAAGATTACTTCTCTGGTTTATTGTGGTTATGTTGTACTGTTGGGTTGAAAAGATTGCTTTATTACTCCTTTCTTCCCATATTAATTATCTTTTTCTTTATTACTCTTTTCTTCCCATATTATTTATCTTACTTTCTACTTTGTTTGCCCCATTATGTGTCCACAACTAAAGAGTAAAAAAATTAACTTTGGGTTTCCCATGTTGTGACTTGCATAAAAAATAAAAGAAAGTAGAAAAGAGTTGGAAAATCATGATAAGAGTTTCACTACATTTATAACATTTTCTAATAAGTGAATAATTGCAATAGAAGTAGAGGAAAGATGGAGTATGTCATGTGAATCAAAAAATTGACATCATGATCATCATCTTGTAATATTAACCACTTTTAGTTTACTAGTGAGTTTATTGTTTTCATGTTCCAGGATTTTGTTGATATTGATGTATTCCGAGAAGCAAAAAAGGTTGTTGATGCTCTTCAGAATAAGGAGGTCGCTCCTGCACTAGCTTGGTGTGCTGAAAACAAGTCGAGATTGAAGAAATCCAAGGTATCCAAACTTCAATCCAATTCCAAGGTTTATTAAATTAGGTATGAGTTTTCTGACTTTGTTATATTATTTGTCAACTTACAATATTTGGTTGCTTGTTTTTGAAGGAAAGTAGGAGTTGAACTTCTATTCTGATTTAACCCTTAGTGTAATAGTCACTGTTAATATTTAGATCAATTAATATTGTCCTTTGCATCCCAGAATAAGCCAACAATTACTTAAAGAACATGATTATACTTGCAGATGCATTCTTGCCATAATCCAGAATGAAATTGCAGAATACCTTTTGGCAGTTTGGTTAATAGTGTGCAATCGAATGGGTATTGTTCTTGAATATTGAAAACTCATACATTTAGTTAAATATAATGCAAGACTTGAAGTGATAATTTGATTACTAACATAACAAAAGTGAATAGGATGAAGAGGGGTTCAATATGAATGACAACAAAATGGCAAAAGTGCAGATAAAAATAAATTTGCTAAAAAGGATCTTTTAATAAGTCAACCATATCTGGTAGATTTGGTACTTGAATTAAGTGCAAGGAGCTGGGAAGGATATGGTATGACACATAGTTCAAATGGTAAGAGGCTTTAATATATTCATCAATTTAGGTGCATAGAAGCATCTACGCTATTTTGTCTTTTGGGAACACTTTTATAGGACATTTCTAATTACTACTTTTGAGGTGGCTTCTTCAGGTTTAGAGTGACCAAGGGGAGTTCTTTTTTCTGAATTGTTTATTCAGACACTTTAATTCAATAATAGCTGGTGTAGAATGAATAGAATAGGATGCTCAAAGAGTGGACCATGTTTTTATTATTTAGCATCTCAAAGTAATAATGGTTTTTAGCATTATTCTGTTTGCATGGCTAACATCAAAGTTTGATTCTTTAATTGTTGGGATTAGTAAGGATAGTGTAAGAATCGCATGATACCTCAAATATAGTTGTGTTAAGTCTGTTTAATGCCAAATTCTTTACTTGCTGGCAGAGCAAATTTGAATTTCAATTGCGACTTCAAGAGTTTATAGAGTTGGTACGAGCCGAAAATAACTTGCGAGCTATCACATATGCTCGGAAATATCTCGCGCCATGGGGATCTATCCATATGAAAGAATTGCAACGAGTTTTTGTAACACTTGCTTATAAGAGTAGTACTGAATGTGCCACATACAAGGTAAACCTGTCTTCCTTTCTGGAAAAAAAAAGAAAAAGGTTTCTATTATGGCAATGGATGTACTTTGCGATTCGGTAGCATTAACAGTTTTTACTTGTTTTGTTTCTTTTGTAATGGAAACCAACTTCTTGCATTGAAAACGAGTAAGCCTTAATTCTCTCTATTGATGATCCAGTAAGACTTAATTCTCTCTATAGATGTTTCCCTTCTCACATCCGTTTTGCCCCTCTCTTTGAATTGAATGGACTACCTTGTTACCTAGAACTTAGAATGTGATAAATGTATCCAAGTTGAGTTTGGTTTGCTTTTTTGGTGATAAGTCATGTTTGTGTAGCTCATCTCTGTCCATGTTGTTCCTCTGCATAGTAATTTTGTTTGGCACCAGTCAGAATGTTGTTTTCTTGCAGATTGATCATCTATTTCTTTATTTCATATACATGTTAAGGTATTTATTTACTTATAAATGACACGACATTTGTTTCCTTTTTTTGGCTAAATAGACTAAGCCCTGGTTCACTTTAGAAGCTGATAATTTGCAGTTGAACCTGAAATATGTGATTGATATTGTTTTTTTATGCTCTCCAGGTTTTATTTGAACCAAAGCAATGGGATTACCTTGTTGACCAGTTCAAACAGGAATTCTGCAAATTATATGGCATGACCCTTGAACCTTTGCTGAATATATATTTGCAAGCAGGCTTATCTGCTCTGAAAACCCCGTATCCTTTCACAGTAACTCATCTAAGATTGTGATGTTACCCTGTTGACCAGAGATCTAGATTACTAGTCTGAAAGCTACTCAGATGCTCTAACCCACTGTGATTTTCATGTATGGCTTGCAAAATAAATTGCACACCCGTGCACACACACAGAGACTTTATGATCTATGTCCAAGTGTATGTGAGCGTTTATGTGTTTTTGTGCTCATGCTCATTTATTGAATAATAAGTTTTTTATGATTTGCATCATTCTCTCTCGCCATTCAGTACCTTTTTTTTTCACTTATATGCTGGCACACATGGTTTGCTTCTAGTTTTATCCAAATGCTTATTATCCTTGACCTGGCTTAGATACTGTTATGAAGATGATTGCCCCAAAGAGGACCCATTATCACAGGATAATTTTCGTAAACTAGCCCATCCGCTACCTTACTCGAAGCAGCATCACTCGAAGCTTGTGTGCTACATAACTAAAGAGTTAATGGACACAGAGAATCCACCACAAGTCTTGCCCAATGGATATGTCTACAGCACAAAGGTTTGAAAATTACAGCATATTATTAGATGATTAACATCCTAGTTTGCTAGTCTTTAACTCCTCAGCTTTGGCAGGCTCTTGAAGAAATGGCTAAGAAGAACGGCGGTAAAATTACTTGTCCAAGAACAGGTCTTGTCTTCGACCGCAACGAACTGGTGAAGGCATATATATCATAGGTCTCCGCAAGGCCACTAAGGCCTTCACCTAAGGCCCCACAAGGAGAAGAATAAAAATAAAAAAATTTCTTTTTTGTGTATATGTGTGTATATATATATATATATATATATATATATATATATATTTGATAATTCACTTTTTATATTTATTTTCAGACTATTTCTCTCTATTTTTATTTTAATGGATATTCACAATAGAATAATTCGGAGAGATGTCATTTTAAAAAAGAAAACGAAATAAACCTATAATAATTTATGGAAAATGATAAAATAAGAACCGCTGCCCTCCCCATCAAATGAAGATTGGATAGGAAATAATTTAACTCAGAAATATACCACAAAATTTGGGTGTACTCTTGAACAAAATAAAACGGTAGAAGTTAATTATGTTTTTTGGGTTTTACAACTTCCTCATTTAATGTTTTAGAAGAACAATTTTATGGCTATGGCTTTACAATTAATCCTTTATTTTTAGATATTAGGGTTCAATGAGAAGTTATTATTATTTTTTTTTTCGGTTAAATATTAGGGTTCAATGAGGGATTATACGTAGACAGCAAAGAGTTTAGATTATAGGCATTAAAAAAGCTTTGTTAAGTATTAGCATTACGTATTAGTGTTATTTTTCGCTATTCATACTGTTTCGTTTTTAAGAACGTTGTATACAATCAAAGAAGCCTTACGGCAATAATTTGAAAATTTTACCAGACAAAATTCCACATTTAAAAAATGTGAAATACAATCATCATTTTTATTTTAAAAAACAATTTTATATAAATTGTTATACAAAACTTTACGTAACTAACACAAAATTTGCAACCTAAGCATCCTCCACGTATAAATCAAGTTATTTTGGAAATTGGGGAAGTAGAGGTATGACTTATACAAGGGTGCCAAATCATTCTAAATACGTACCCGTAACATTATTTGCATGGCTTATAATTATTACCAATTTTAAATTCTAAGGGATACCACTTGTGTAAATAATTAATGCAATTCACATCTCCGACTACGCTATAAATTGATGAATATTTTGAAGGCAACAGAAAAGTATTCATCTGCGGTAGTCATTGGCATATCTAAATAATAAAGACGTTAAAAATTAACACACAAAATGAGAAAATCTGGCAACACACGTGAACGTTTATGCGTCAACCACAATTCAAAGGTAAATAAAACAGCACTTCAACCTGATTCACTGCTGCCTTCAAGGGTAAATCAAACAGCCTTTTAAGCTGATTCACTGCCTCTGGGAGAACCATGGTTATCGTCATCATCGTCAATAGGACTCCTGTCCTCTCTTCGGATTGGGCTAGGACTACGGCTGTGGCCATTTTCTTCTGCAGCGCTTCTATACCTTTTATCCCCCTTATCTCCTTCAACATCATTAACTGGACTTCGGCTCTTTCCTCTTGGAGGACTGAGACTATAATCAGATCTACGGTCCCGTGGCGATGGGCTACCCCTCTCCTGTGGGCTTCTCTCGTCAGATGTTCCATTTCGTTTCCTGCCTCTGGAGGGTGGCGGTGAACTCCTGTGACGCTTAGGGCTCCGACTGTCACGCGGGCTCCTTGATCGTCTTTCATTGCTCCGCTCCTTAACTGGTGATCTGGATCGACTGCAAAAGAAATAAGATTTTACTGAATTTGTTTTTTAAGACTTCAAAACACAACCATTAAAAAGAAAAAAAAAACTGATTTAACATAAAACCATGCAAATTTACTTCTCTTAAAATGCCAGTTACTATAAAAAAACTCAGATTGGACATGACTAAAAGGAACTATTTAGAAATGAGGGCAGATATGAACCAACCTGTAGCTGCGACCCCTGCTGTAACTACGGCTTCTACTTCTACCGTGACGTGGACTTGGTGAACGTGAATGACTACTACCATGTCTATGTCAAAAAAAATTTCCAAGTAAAAACCCAAATAAAGAGGTTGGTGTTTTTGTGTGTGTGGTGTGTGTGTGTGTGTGTGTGAGAGAGAGAGAGAGAGAGAGAGAGAGCATACTTGAGTTTCTTTGGACTGTTCTGACAATTTCTTTCTATGTGGCCTCGTTCCCCGCAGCGGTAACACTTATTCTTCCAGTCCCCTGCTTTACAATCTCGAGCCCAATGGCCATCAATTCCACAATTGAAACAGCGTCCTGAACCAGGAGGAGGACCCCTACCTAGATACTCACGAGATCCACCAGGCCCACGTGGCCCCTAAAGCAAACCAAAATTATCTTTAGTATATAAAAGATAATTTACCTTTCACAATATTGCCAGAGCATATTGTTGATCCCAATGAATAAAGAAACTTGAAAAAAAGCAAAGCTGTGAGAATGCATGCGTTTTGTGCACATGGGCAGAAGGACAGCATACAGAGAAAAACAGCGTTCATCCTAAGTTTACAACTCTCAGCTTGTGAATAACAATCCAAATTATATAGTTCCACTGTTTTTACTATATATCCAAATATAACAAACTTGGATTCATATCTTTAATTCTTTATTTTACTAAATGTCATGCAACAAGATTTCAGACAAGACTCACCACCTTTACACATTTAGAATATAACAGTTACATACCCTAGGTTTGGAGGAATCAACAGTCACCATTCTCATCACTTATCAATGGGAACATGACAACAAAATCCTTCATATAGATGAAAGAGAATCATGCAATGTCCAACTAGAAAAACCAAGGCATAAATATAAATTTTAAACAAACAGCAGTTAAAAAGTTAAACAATATTGTACAAGATAATATGGTCTACTAAAAGTGATTCTTCAAACATACCCCCCTAGCAAACTCCACAATGATGCGACTTCCATCAAAGTCCCGACCATTCAAACTGTATCTTGCATCATCAGCATCCCGTGGATCACTAAATTCCTGTATTTATTAGGGACAAAAGGAAGAACAAGGGAGATATCATAGTGGCAATCAAGTCATCTGGCAAGGAAAAACATATCTAAACCGCAACAAAGAGATGAACAGATGATTGTGCATGTGAGAGAGAGGGAGAGAAAAGGTAAGAAACTACATACAACAAAGGCAAAGTCGCGCTTCATATCCACATCACGTACTCTGCGTAAACGGGTCCATAAACAGTAAGGCCATCATGACACAAGCATCAAAGGGATGATACTTCGCCCCTCACAGATGAACTAAACACCACTTTTGAGATTGTTGCCATTTCCATTAAAACACGCAATAACATTATAGAAAGACTCGCCAAATCCACCAATTGGGACCCTCTCACCACAGACCTCCAGGTTTGGCAAAAGCCATGAAACCTTCAACAAGATCATTCAAGTTAAACCACACAGACACGTGGAGGGGTGCATCTTTCTGACAAATATATTTATAAATGTTATTTTAGCGTCAAGCACAAAGAAGGCTTGGCAAAACGCTTAGTGCCCTCATACACACCTTAAAGTCAACATGGATGGAGACCAATGTTCATTATTCTGCAACAAAGGCAAACAACCACTAACCCAAACCAACCAAACACAAAACAAAGGTTTTTCATTTAGAGTCAGACAGAGACAATCACAAAAAAACACTTGTTTTGAATTTCTAGATTATTTACTGAAAAAAGAAAAAGCAGCAAAGATGTCTAACGAATTATATGTTAAGGTGTTAAAGATATGAATTTACAAACTGTAATTTTATCAATGAAAGGCCAAGGTCCATGCTTTTGCTAACAGAGAGCCTAAAGTTATTTTTGTAACAAATAATTTTTTAAACAAGTTTTAAGAAATTTCTACTTTATTCTTTCATCTTCTTTATTTTTATTTGGCAACAACACTTCTTTATGGTAATAGATAAAAGCTATATTCTACCATAGAAAGCTCAACAACAGGAACACTTAAGGTGAGAAAATCAAAGAAATTCAATTACCTTCCATATCTGCTAAATATGTCCTCCAGATCTCGTGACCTTGTCCTAGATGACAATCGGCCAACGTAAAGTCGTGTTCCACCATAACGGTCATCATGACGAGGCATTTTACCTGCCATATACATACATTAACCCAGCATGACTTTTGAAAGTATAAACATGCCATCATTTACACAGGGGTTGAATACACTTTGGTACCCTCTAGTTTGGCCAAAGAGGGTACAGAAGTATATTAAACCCTTTACATATCTATGAAAATTAAACATATTCATAATCCCTGGTTGTATTTTACTTCCCTATAGTAAACAAGATTTACAATGAAAGAGAAAAAAGAGCTTTTACTCTTCTAAAAAAGAAAACAAGAAACCCACCGCAGCCTAGTAATAGAGCCAATCAAAGAACCTTAAAAGTTACAAATAGTCATTTACTACCAGTCAATACATTTTATGGAAAATTTCCTATACCTGAATATCCATGATTATACCAATACCAAAGATGAAGATACACATCACAAATGAATGAAGATACCATATATCAATGTAAAATACAAAGTAATATTTGGGCTTGTTTGGCTTTTGAAAATGTTCCATTTTCTTTTCTGGTGAAAATAAGAATTCGCACGCAAAAGATGCCCAATTTCATTGACAGTCGGTTGCAATTAACAAAGAGGTAAAAAATAAAAAAAGGTCAACTTCCGAAAATTATTCTCTCATCTTCTTAAGCACGAAATTTCTTTCATAAAAACAGCTTTAAAGAAATAATATTTCAATTTTCACAAACCAAGCACAACCTAAAAATTCTATTGAACACAGTGTTTATATCTGAAATACGTGTTATTTATTACACGCATTCTTGAATACATATGTAAAATGTCTGCCTTTACAATCAAAATTCAGCTAATTTTCTAGATCGTAGAAATTCGTTTAAATTTCCAGCTGAATGATGAATATATAATACAGAAACTTCGAAATTAATCAGAATTCTATAGAATTAGCAAGAGAAAGCTCTATAATTCGATAGCTCTTATACACATATAAAAATTATATTTTATATATGTATATATATATAGATATATGCATGTATTTACCGACAAGTCTAACACAGAGAGAAAGAGGCGCACCTGAAGAAGATGAGAGCTGAGAGTATCAAACCCTAGTCTTCACACGCGCTCTATTTATAGGGCCTAAGATCCTCATGGCTAGGTTTAAGATGCGCTTTCCTAACAACCCCTCCGCTTGTTAGAAATTACGAGGCATCTTTTTAGTTGGATCCGAAGTAAATAAATTATTATGAAATTAAAAAAATAAAAATAAAATAAAAAAGACGTCGAAGCTGACAAAATGTCATCCTCGCTGCACCCCCCCATAATTTTTTATACACCCACACAAGAAAAATAATAAATTAAAACCTTCAGAATGTGAAATAACCTTATGTATTCATTTGTATATTTTATGAAATTCCAAACCAAACTTAAGAGCCCCAAGAATACAAGAATACAGCTCAGTAGTAGTGTCCACTCTTCACAAATTAAATAATTTATTTTTTAAAGTACCAGCTCAAGAGGATAACAATATTAAATTGAAATCTTATGTTAAGTTTTCTAATCATCAACTTATTATTATTATTATTTTTATACTTGTCATTATTTTTCTGAATTAAAAATAAACAAATAAATAAAGAGCGAATGAAGAGAATCACATATAAAACTAAATGCACTTACAAATTTAGCTGATAAGAGTATTTCTAAAGAGCTCTTTATATATTTTAAATTTTTTATTTTAAAAAGTTATCATATAAAATAAGAGTCAACAGACTCTTTATTATTTAAAAATAAAATAAAGAGTCAGTTTGACTGACTCTTCACATTTGAAGAGTCAAATCTCACTCTCTATTTATATTGTAATTAATACATTATAAATTTTAATGCACTATATTAATTGATTTTTTTTAAAATTATTATTATAATTTTTATTGACATCTTATTGGTTATTGAAAAAATAATATTTATTCTCATTAATGATTATGATTGAAAAGCAAAATAAAAATATATATATATATATAAAGAGTCCATTGGACTTAAATAAAATTTTTCACTCTTTATACATACATATTAATAAAAATACTCTTTATTATATAAAAGATACTCTTTAAAATAAAGAGTACTGTTGAAGATGCTCTAACGTGACTATTCAAATTGTAAAAACTCCTCAAGATCAGAAAAAAATAAAATAATAATAGCATGAAATAATGTTTTAATTATTTAGGCATCCATAAAAATAAAATACAAAGAATTAAATTATTTCACTCTATAAAATAGTGGCCTAGGCAACAATTTAATTGGGCCTTTTTTGTGGGCCCCAGGGGCTTAGCCCAATAACCGGCAGTGGTCCGTGGTTGTTAAGGTTGCACAGTAGTTTTGCAGCCATGCAGAAGCGGACTTGAGAACACGAAGCTCACCATTGAGGAGTTCCTGAGCCATTTGCCTTCGACGAGCTCGTCTTTCACATACAAACGGAGAACTAACAGTGCCCAACGACTACACATATACATGGAAGAAGAACAAAAAGAAATGAAAATCTTTTATATGAATACTAGAACAGCTTTCAATGCAAGTGAAAGTAGCATTGTTTTACCTCACTGGATGCATTATAGTCCTTAATTACTTGACTTATTTGTGATATCAAGAATTGATGTGCTTCAATCTCTCTGTTGGTGTTCTGCAAAGGACGTCGAGCAAGGCGGCCGTCATTTCGTTCAGCTTCTATGGCCAAATCTCTAAGCTCTGAATATTAAATAATAATCATGAAACCATTTGCAGACATGTTGTATAACCCAAAAAGCAATGACTTTTGAAGGATCTCAAACTAAATATGGACACTAAGAGAGTAATGTGAAACACACCTTGAGAAGACCTGCAACATAGAACACGAGCAAATGCACGTAGTGACTGTAGAATACCTTTCTTTTTTCCCCAAGCAGACCGTACTTCCCTATGTGGTAATAAAATCATTAGAGCCAGAAACAGATTTTGGTATATTGAAAAGATATCCACAGAAATAATGGGTGAAGGTGAATGCTGATCCCTAGGAAAATAATCTAATGTGTATGCTGAAATAGACATACATGATCCTTTGAATAGCTTGTCTTCTGAGATGCATGTTCGTTACATAGACAACCTGACAAGCATTATGAGCTTTGTATAATAAAGCACTTTATCCACTTATAGGATACGCTCAGCTCAACTCAGCCTATTTGTATTGCAAAGTTAATGCATACAGGCAATGGCCCCTGCTCCAATTGGTTCTAAATTTCTATTTTCCTGCCTCACTAATAAATGGTAATACGACTTAAATTCCAAAAAAAAAAAGAGTCCAGCACTAATTTACCCAGAAACTGACATGTTACAATGTCTAACAACTAATTTACGCTTGTAAAAACTGATGCTTTGATGATCTAGTAATCTCCGATGCCAATCACTTGTCTACAAGCAAGTTCCAGTATTGCAGTATAACAGCATAATGAATGGAAAATTCATTTCTTCCTCATTACCATGTCGTTTATCATATCATAAAGAAGCAGGTTAGCATAGTCAAGTACCATGTAGTATCAGTCTCAGAAGTGTTTCAGACTCTGAAACAAAAGAAAATTTCTCTTTTAGAGAAACATGCGCCTTCTGCTACAAGTTTCTGTAGATTTCATATGATTTCGTCTATGTACAACTAAATATTGAATGACATCATGGTCTAGATATAAATATCTAATGCAACCTACTTGATTGTGAAAGAATCCACAGAAGAGTTCAAGTGATGGACATCTTTACTGCTTGGTCTATGATGTCTTTGCAAGACTTCCAACTTCAATTCCCGAAGAGGATCATGGTGAGGTATGTTTAACTGGCTATGAACCTGAAAAGAGAGCCAAAATCAGCCTAGAGTACATGGTGAAAAAAACAGCGTAGAAACGATCTGAAAGAGATAAGTTCTCTTAAAAGAACAAATATGTATCAGTATTGATAATCAAATAACATGTTTAAGTAACAGCAAAATCATCCCATCATAAAGAAGTACAAGATGAAAATTTCCAACTGAAATTCAAGACTAACCTGGTCATGAATGTTGTATGGAAGCGTGAATCCAAAGTCCAACAACAAGGTAGCATTTGAAAATTTTCCATATCTTATCAGCACCTATGCAAATTTTCCAAATACACTCCAGATTACATCTTAATTTTGTATCTTCTGTATTACACATATAGGAAGATTGAACTAACACGTCACAAAGGGCTTCACCATCATATTATCATTGCTGTGCTAATACTAACTAATACATACATTGAGGACACAGAAAGATTGAACTAATCCATCACATTGGGCTTCACCACCATATTACCATTGCTCTAATAATACTAATACTTACATTCAAGACACAGAAAGATTGAACTAACGCATCATATAGGGTTTCGCCATCATATTATCATTGTCAATATAAGATTAGTGAAGAAAACCTATGAAACATAAATGATCAGATTTTCAGGACCTTCTGACATTTAAATTCGTAGTTTATCTCAAACTTTACATGTTTTTTCAACAAATACACAGATTTTGTGAGTTTTATTGTTTACACACAACGTCCAAGGCAATGCCAATTGGAAATACAGTGCACTAATCTTTAGGACTAAAAATTCTTCATAAGGATTACTCTCTGTACAAGGACTACCTTTGAAACAAAATCCCATATATAACCTATGAAAGTCAGCCTTGTTCTGTTTGTTTAGAGTCACTGCATGCAATTGCATAAATAAATCACATAAATCAAAACTTAAGACATGTTAAAGTGCCAACAGACCTGCTCACCAGGGTTATAATCGCGATCAGCAATAACCTGCACATGTAAAAATAAAGCAATCAAACTATAAGAAAAATTCTATCAAATCCATATTGAAAAGGTATTATAATACCATTTGTAAGGGTAATTTTTTACTTTTGCAAACAGCTGAACAAGAATAATGGAGAAAGACTAAGAGAATTGGATCCTTTGAACCTTAACTTATTATCTCAATAACCATGCTAATGGATTTTAAATTTAAAAGAGAGGCAGTTACGATATGATTTCAAGCTGAATGACTAGTTTATAACCTAAAAGATTTCTTATCGAAACCAAGACTAATTAGTGAAAGACACACACGAAGAAAAACATATGCATAATAGAGAGAGAGAGAGAGAGAGAGAGAGAACCTCTGACAATTGTTTGTCTTCATCATTTAAAACAATTGCTTTTGAAGTTCCATCATGATTGAAAAAATCTGCAAATGGAATCTATGCAACAATCAAAGAAGAAATAAGAGACATATCCTTTCATAGAAAAATAGAAATAAAATCCTCTTAGAAATTATACCAAAAAATCACCCTTTGTGCTTCCCCATGCTCGAGAACTAACTGTGGCATTCATGGTGAACTTGTCAGAAAACTTCTGATAGATTGCAAATCCATGCAATTACTGCAACAAATCTTAACAGTAAAAGTAAAAACATGATATGTCATATAAGCCAAACAACTCAACATAAATTTTTTCACAGGGCTATGTATCAGCCTTCTAAGTTCAGATAAGGATAAAGATGTGCAACAGCACAGCTAGCAGTTCTGTGCCGTCATATGAAATGAAATTAGAAAACTTCAATACAATTCTACCCAACAACAACTCTCATGATAGTACTACCAATATGAATAGCGACGTACAAACACCATACTTGGAAGAAGAGTTGAATTTTTTATTACACAAGCAAATATTCATACATTAATAACATAGCTTATGACAATCAAATAATTTTCCATTTAGTAGCACTTTATTAACAGAAAAAAAACACCATGTGATTAGCCCTCAGAGTTCCACAGAACTTAAGACAAATCTTTTTTCTTTCAAGATGGGATTAAGTAAGCTTCAAACATGTATCTATATGTAAAAAAATAAAAAGTAAAGAAGGAGAAGAAGAATGAAAAACATGTATCTATATGTAAAAAAATAAAAAGTAAAGAAGGAGAAGAAGAATGAAAAACATGTCTCAAATGTAGATGCTCACCTAAAGCATATGCATGCATGAAGTCCTTATAAGTGATTCTTTCAAAAAATTTAGGGAAGCGTTCAAAAACCTGAAATCATTATGCGTACTTTATCATTATCATGACCACAAAAGTAGGAGAACTCAACAAAAAGCTTATCTCTCAGTAAAATAAAGATGAAAATGTGATATTAAAGCATTACGTTGAAAATCTGCTCAGCAGAACATATTGAATAACTAAAGTGACACATAATTCTGAATATGATCTCATTAGTTGATCTACTTGGTTATTTCTTACAACAGATCAGATACTATGACATAATCAAACAAGGGTTAAAAACATGAACATGACCTTGTGACGAATGTCAGACTTGTAAATATAACATTTCTTCTGTACAATTTGGTTCTACAGGATTAGACCCTTTGGTAGACATGATAAGTTGAGTCAAGTCATTAAGTTATTTCTTTTTAAAACTCTTAGGTTGTTTAGTCTTCTATTCAATCAAATGTAGCCCTATACAGAAAGAGTTTCCAAAGAATTGATGCTAATTTACTGGAGGCAGAAAACACTAAAACCAGACAAGCAATTCTCCAACACATGGAAAACATGGAAACCAGACAAACAATTCTCCAATACATGGAAAACATGGATTTGACTTTTGAGATTAACAGGCTTATTAGTGGACTAGTATAGGCCAGGACCATCAAATAGGTTAACAACTTTTTATAATGTTCTATGATCCATATACTTAACCTTAACATACTTTAGAAACCACACATGATCAGCAGCAACTGTAAATCCAAAACTCGCAAAAAGTAACATCAGAATCACACATAAACAACAAAGCTGTCGAATGAAAATGAATAGGTTAGAAACATAAACATAAAACGTAAACTTGAAGAGGCTTATGGCATGTGATGACATATAAAAGACAGACATGTCTCTATGAAACTATTAGCCATACAAAGAGAGAATTAACTTACAGGCCTAATGGTTGAAAATTCCTTTTCAATTAGAGATTTCAGATTAATTGTGTCCTGATATACAGAGCTTTGACGAATCATCTCCAACTCATTTTCGCTCCAAAAGATCTGTGAATAAACCAAGAAAGACCTTTTGTAACTTCATACAAGGCAAACAATAATTATTTATGTTTTTTAAAGGAATGTTAAATATAGACACTGGGTTCTCGGAGACAGGACAAAAATCAATCTGCTAAAAAGTGAGGAGCACTTACTGTGTTATGCATCTCCGTTGAGTGAGGAAGACGGCTGATGTAAGGGGCCCACTCAGAATCCTGCACGAATTTTGTCAATTATGACCAACAAGCAATGCACAGCAAAAGAAACAGCGCCTTTTTTTTTAATTTTTTTAACACAAACAGACTTGAAAATGTAGTTCATGTACATCCACTAACTAAAAAATCTTTGCTTGAAGTTTAAATCAAGAAATATAAGGTTACCTGGCCCATTCTTTGCTCAACTAGAACTACAACGGCGAGTTTTGCATCATTTCCAACTTCACCATTTAACAAATATTTAATTTCTGGATGGAGATTGTCTGGAGATAGTTGCTGTAATACGAAGGAAAAAAGCTCAATCACACAGTCATTGCTTTGGATGCAACTCAGAAAAATTATAACAGTTTGTCAAATGCAATATACCACATTGTAAGGAACCTTCAAAATGCAGTCTCCAGTTTGTATGATTTTTGAAGCAAATAGATTTCTGCTGTATGAACTAAATTAAAAATTATTGAATATTACCAAATAATAATTAAATTGAATTAAAAAACAAAACAGATATAAAAAAAACCTGCCGTGTGCCGATTTCCCAATGGAAAGTACCGATGAAATCTCAGTCCCAGCTTTTCGCTCCAGCCATGGCAGAAAATCATCACACTCATCGTCCAAACAGTGGGAAACCTGAGAAATCAAAACTCACATACGATTTGAAAAAATTAGCGACACCTCTAAGTTTCAAATGCAAAATACAAATTCAATTATAAGACAAATGTAAAGACCCAATTTAAGTTCTCATGGTAAAACCGCAACGTCCAAGAGAAAAGAAATATAATGATGCATTTTCTTTTTTCTTCTTAGTTCGTTTCTCGGCAACCAAACAACTTTGACATCAAATAAGTACAGTATAACCTTGACTTCGGACGAAGAAGAAAAATGGAGGTTGATCCACGGCCTCTGAGAGATGCTGAGAAGTGGACGTCGAACGCACCAGAAGTTGGAGACACGGGCACCGAGTAGCATTTCAGAATTAAGACGTCGTCGTTTTTGGTATCTGTATGCACCCGCCTGCCTTATCCACGCAAAGCTGCTCCTTATTAAAGATGGCTTTTTCTACGTATATTCAATATTCAATAGACATTTTTTACGAGTGACAAAGTATTCAATTAAAATTTTTAAAATAATATAAAAATTTAGATATATTTAATTAAAGTTTTTTAAAAAATTATAAAAATTAAGTGATATTTAAAATATAATTGATTTTTTAATATTATAAATTATTAAAGATTTTTATAAATTTTTTTTAATAAAATTACTTTTAAATTCTTTTTTTTTCAAATTCAAATATTTTAATGGATTTCTAAAGGATGTATTCAATCTTAACTTTTAATTTTTTTTTAATAATAGATTTTTACAGATTTTGAAAATTCTAAAAACTTTTAAAAATCTACTAAAATAATTAGATTTGAGGAAAAATAATTTGATAATGATTTTGTTAATAAAAGTTTATAAAAGTCTACAAAAATTTTTAAAAGTTTATAATATTAAAAAATCAATTTCATTTTAAATATCACTCCATTTTTATAGATTTTAAAAAATTTTAATTGAATACACATAGACTTTTAAATATTAAAAAAATATATAAAAATTTTAATTAAATACCTCATTACTTTCATAGAAGTATTAATTAAATATCTCATTACTTTTATAAACTTTAAAAAGTCTCTATTGAATACATTTTTAAATATTTAAAAAGTCTGTAGAAATCTTAATTAAATACACTTCTTAAAAGTTTTAGACTTTAAAAAGTATCTGTTAAATACACTTAAACTTTTAAAGATTTAAAAAGTCTGTATAAGTTTTAATTAAATACACCCTTTAAAAATTTTTAAAATTCTCAAAATATATAAAAATATATTATTAAAAAAATAGTTAAAAGTTGAAATTAAATACATAATCCTTCATAATTAAGCATAATTATGGGAAATGTGAGAATATTTATAAATAAAATAGTTAAAATAATAAATAAAATGTAGTAAATGTAATTAAAATCAAATAATATTGCCAATATTAAACTTTAGAGAACAAATTAGTGTCATTTGTAATTAGCCTAATAAGAAATTACATGAATTATACAATTAAATGTTGTTACTTGTTTTATTTTTTATTTTATTAGTTTAGGTAATAAGTGAAGTTTCAATATCCCGTCTCTTCAGGTATTTTTTATATAAAAATAAAAATAAAAATAAAATGTAATATAATGTTTTTGTCAAAGGACTTCCAATGAAATTAGAATTTCAATAAATATTTATTTAGTTTAAGAGGGATTAAATAAATATGCTTATAATATTTAAAAGGTTAAATAATAGTAGTAACTAATTTCAATAATTATTATTAATGTTAAAATCATTTATATTAATAATTCCCATTCAAATCCACCAAAAGGTGGGAAAGCAGATATGTTGTGAAAAAGGGAAAACAAATATGAAAGCAAAAAATAGAAAAAGAAAACACAGATAATTAATTTGCCATGTCATCGATCCGACTAGAAAAAATTATAGAATCGTGGCCGTCTGTTAGGCAATCTACGGTTCGATTTCTGTTTCCAAAGTTGCGTGGTGGATCGTCCCAAAAATAGCATTCCTCGTGTTCTTGCTTTAAATACCACAAGATCCAATCGTTGCGTTTTCACCAAAGTAGTCTGCTTTCTCTTTTTCTCTCGCATAATCTCTCTAGTGGCCTTTGGTCGACTTGGTGTAAATCGAAGCTTGTGAATCAGGTTCGTATTCACTTTGAAGTTCCAATTTTTATTTTTTTATTTTTTATAGTTCATAGCTTGTACGTTTATGATTTGAATAAAATTTTAAGGTTTTTTTTTTTTTTTTTCTTGGGTGTTCTTACTAGGGTTTTGAACTGGTAAAACTGATTATCTGAATTCATTCTGATTTTGTTACTGTTCCTTCTCCGAATTCGATTAGTTGGTTTTTTTTTTCCGAAATTTACTTGAGAAATTATTTTTCTCAGGAATTTCTAAACAAATTTCCTAATTCGTTTGTAGTGTGAATTTAAATTCTAGGGTTTGATTGGATCCTGACAAGGTCGAATTGTTCAATTTCAGGAATCAGAATGTCTGGGCGTGGAAAGGGTGGTAAGGGACTCGGAAAAGGAGGTGCCAAGCGTCATCGCAAAGTCCTCCGCGATAACATCCAAGGAATCACCAAGCCAGCCATTCGGCGTTTGGCTCGCAGAGGTGGCGTGAAGCGTATCAGCGGCTTGATTTACGAGGAGACTCGTGGGGTGCTCAAGATCTTCCTCGAGAACGTGATCAGAGACGCCGTGACCTACACCGAGCACGCTCGCAGGAAGACGGTGACTGCCATGGACGTGGTCTACGCGTTGAAGAGGCAGGGCAGGACTCTGTACGGGTTCGGCGGCTAGAGTAGTGATCCAAGAAAGAAAAAGTCTTACTTTCAAGAAAAAAATGGGTCTCTGCTAATTAGGGTTAATTAGGTTGTTGTTAGTGGTGTAGGAGCTTTTAACAATGTTAATTCAGTGTTTTTTTTTTTCTTTGTGGGTATTGTAATTACTGGGTTCAAAATTCAGCGTAATTTTTGTTGGGTTTTTGAGTTTTTGGTTGTGGTGGTTCAACTTTGGTTGGAAATTGAAATCTGGAATGAAATGGTGGTGTTTTGATCAGATTTAGTCCGTGATTTTGTATGTTTTGCTGTTTCTGGGAATATGCGTTTTGTGTTGTTCCTCTACGCTTCTTGGGCTCCTTCGAAAGTTGAAGTTGAGATAGCTTCTTCTATTTGCACTCTGGTCCATTTTTTTAAAATTCCTAAAAAGCCCTTACCGGCTCTTTTTCGCATTCTTTCTAAAGGCGTGGGTGGTTTCTATGGAGGTGACTAAAACCTCCAGCTCATTATAGCGGCCAGAACCCCCTTTTGGTCTGATGGTTCTCGAGAAAATGACTGCCATGGCCCGAACCAGAAAGGTTACAGATTCCAGAAAGGTTTCAATTAGTTTTGGTAATTTTGTATTTATAAATCGTGCGAAGAGACTCTCGATTGTGCGAATAGAAGGTCCCTTGTCATTATGGTTTGGTATGGGCCTTGTGTTTTTAGTTCTGGGTTTTGACATTTAAGTTATAAATTTGTACTGTATTTACTTATTTTTTTGTAAAAGTTTAAATTAAATATTTATTTTTTAGTAACAAGGAAAAATGGTTATCAAGACTTATATTGTAATTAGCCAAAATACAAATTAGATACTAAATAATTTAAGTGCTGAATTGATATTGTATTTATTTTACTAAAATAATTAAACTAAATATTTAATTTTTAGCAAAACATAAAATAAGGGTAAAATGTCATTAACAAAACTTGAACTCATTGACTAATAAAAAAAATTAGAGCTGACTAATGAAAAGGTACCAGAGGGTGTTAGTGTAATTACTCATAATGGAAATGTTTTTATAAAAAAATTATATCAAAATAAAAAAGATGTTGGTGTAATTTTCCTTTTTTTTTAATTGTAATATACCCATTTAAATCCACCAAAAAATGATGAAGGCAGATATTTTGTTTAAAAAAAATGAGAGTGAAGAAACACAGATACAGAGGAGAGCGGGAGTTCTAACTTTTCCAAATTGCAATTAACCTCCAAAATCCAAGTCCCACTTAATCCATATGCCATGTCATCGATCCGCATCGAACACTAATGCACAATCTGGCCCGTCAGTTGAACAATCTACGGTCCCAAACCTTCTAAAATAATTTGTCGTGGATCGTCCCAAATGTAGCATTCCTCTTGTTCTCGCTTTAAATACCACAAGATCCAATCCTTAAATTTTCACCAAAGCAATCAGTTTCGCTCTCTCTCCCTCTCATTCTACTGTGTTTGTTTGTCTGTCAGACTTTGCGTGTTTCAGAGCTTGTGAAGCAGGTGAGGAGCTGTTTTTCTCGGTTCATAGTTTCTACGTTTGTTTATTTTCAAAGATTCTTTGGGGTTTTTCTCAGATTTTCCTTGTAGGGTTTTGAACTGGAAAAGCTGTTTTCCTGCATTTTTCCTGTTTAGCGATTTTGAGCCAATGTTTCTGTAAATCTCGATTCTCTTGTATAAATTCATAAGCTGGTTATTCTGGCTAGTAATTTGGTAGTAGTTTTGTTCATTATACCTGTTTCTTCTCTGAATTCCTTTCGAATGTGAAATTTCAATGTTAGGGTTTCATTGATTTTGAGCCAGATTGTTCAATTCCAGGAATTTTCTGCTTGATTCAGAATGTCTGGGCGTGGAAAGGGAGGCAAGGGACTCGGAAAAGGAGGTGCCAAGCGTCATCGCAAAGTCCTCCGCGATAACATCCAAGGAATCACGAAGCCAGCCATTCGGCGTTTGGCTCGCAGAGGTGGCGTAAAGCGTATCAGCGGCTTGATTTACGAGGAGACTCGTGGGGTTCTCAAGATCTTCCTCGAGAACGTTATCAGAGACGCAGTGACCTACACCGAGCACGCTCGCAGGAAGACAGTGACGGCCATGGACGTGGTCTACGCGTTGAAGAGGCAGGGCAGGACTCTGTACGGGTTCGGCGGCTAGAGAATTAGTTGTGAACCCAGAAAGAAAAAAAGTCTTGCTTTCAAGAAATAGTGGATTATGGGGTCTGTTAATTAGGAAGTTATTAATGGCGTAGGAGCTTTTAACAATGTTTTCTCTTTCAATGTTTTTTCGTTGCTGTGGGCGTTGTAATTACTGGGTTCAATTTCAGTGTAATATATTTTTTTTTTCTTTTTGGCCTTAAGGTTGTTCAACCTTTTGTTGAAACTTAGAATATCATATGGTGGTGTTTTGATCCAGATTTACTTTGTGGTTTCGCATACTTCACTGTTTTTGGGTAATAACACGTTTTGTGTACGTTTGGGCTGCTTTGAAATGAGTGGCCAATGTGACTCACAATTTTTGCACAACTATGGGCCTGGTATTGGGCTGGGTTGAATTTAACTAATAGGCCCATAATTCAATCTTCTTCTTTTTCTTTTTTTAATAATTTTATTTAATTTCGTTTATTATTTAGTTTTAGTTGTCTTTATTAAAGTTATAGTGGTGGTTAAAGTTGAATGGGATGTTTGAAAATGACTTCAATTATCAAGAAACACAATTATTGCTGGCCAGTCAATACTCAAAAGTGATTATGTATTTCGAGTTCCATAACTGTTGGGCAAAGTACCAAAGTGAAGGCAATTTATTTTCAACCCCCGATTTGTCATATAATTGTATTTTCTCGTGCGGAATCTTTTTCTTTCTGGTTGGGTGTTCTTTTCTTATAAACCACGAAAAAGAAAAAAAATCCTTATAAATATCTTACACAGAAGGAAAAAAAAAATCAAGATTTATTTACAAATCCCAATTGATGATTAATTTATCAGATTAAATACCAAAATTAAATAAATCATGTGGATATTTTTTAAACCAATCTGAATAATTTATAAGATCAGTTTTTAATAATTACAAAATTTTAAAATTTCTGGCAAACAGTTTAAAATTTATTCCATCATGTCTACGTAGCCGTTTAATAATACTGAAAATAAATAAATAAATAAATAAACCCTTTAAAATTCAATTATAAACCGAATGATGAGGTTGGTTGAAAAAGTAATTAATATAGGCTTAAGCGTTATTTTTGAGAACAATAGGGGTGTCGTTATATTTAAAGGAAGCGAGAGGACTACGATTGTAAATTCGTCAGAAGATGCGAGACGGCAAGCGAAGAAAGCGACGTCGTGTTTTATTTTTCTTTTTGGGTAGAAAATTTTGGCATATCGAACCTTTTTGTTCTTTGACAAAAACTCGTCCAAATTGAAAAGATCAAAGCAAGGAACTGTGCGTTTCGTGACCCTCGGTGCACGTCGCGTTAAAAGTTCAGAAGATGAGATGGACACGTGTCAGTTTTATACTCATTGTATTTTTAATTTAAATAATTTCACATTTACATTTTAAATTATAAATGCTATGTGAATAGTGTGCAATTTTAATTTAAATAAATTTATCTTCATATTTTTTAAAAAATTTTATCAATTTTAAAAATTGTTTAATCAGTTTAAACGGTTTACTAGAAAAATTTAACAGAAATATTTATTTAACATATTCTTTAAAATATAAGTGAGTTTATTTAAAATAAAAATAAAAGGATTACATTGAGAAAGCTTCTCAAATATAGGATAAGATTGTTTCAAGTGAAAATAATTAAAACGTACAGACACTGTATTTACGTATCTTAAAATTAATTAGTTTATTTGGAGTGCGACAGAGGAGAGAAGACAGAGAAATTGCAATTACATAAGAGAGAGAAGAGAGAAGCAGAAAACCCTAAAGTCTCCGTTTTTAAGGTGTGGACAGATTCTTTTTCCATTTCTTGTTCCTCTTTCCTTGAAGTTGCGGAGCTTGACCAAAATCCTTTCCTTTCCTTGTTTCTCCCTCTATACAAGCAGGTGATTTCTTGTTTTCTTCTTTGATTTTGTAGGAATTCATTTTCTTGAAATATTTTTATTTCAGGTATTTTCCAAGAAGATCCTGAAATTTCTCACTCTTTTTTTTTTTTTTTAGTTGTTTATGTTTTCGCGTTCTTGTATCGTTTAGATGCACGGATCTGAATTGTTTTCATCGTCATCGATTTTATCGTTTTTGTGTTGGATCATCAAAATTGTTTGGCGAAAACGTTGACTGGAAGTCTTATTTTTTATTTTTCAGTGTTCTTATTGAATTCTATGGATTATTGTTTGGTGTCTTGGTTATTTCATTTATCTTTTGTGTATATATATATTGTTTTGTGAGATGTTCTGTGTATTTTTGCTTCAGTTCTGATTATGAATCTTGTTCAGTATTAAATTTGCTGGTCCTGTTTAATCAGTTTGTAATTTGGCTTCAATGGGATTGTATCCATATTTCTTTGTAAACTGCCTTAAGTATGTAATTTACTTGTGGCTTCTAATTCTTTAGCTGGGTAATTTTTTTATGTGAACCAAATTATGATAGTACTTTATCTTTTTCTGTTTGTTTGCAGGTGCTTATCTGGTTGACTTTGATAAATGATAGCGAGAAGTCCAGAGAGATTGACTGTATGAGTTTGTGTAACTAAGAGAACTTCTCTTGGGAAATATAGGAACGGATCTGTATAGAGTGTAGTGCAGGATCTAAAAGCTGGTTCAAATGTTCTCGACAACTTGCTAATCTTTATTCTAGTATTTATTATAAAAACCAGAAAATTCACTAATAAGCTTGGGAAATCTTTGGAGTCATGCCTGTATCAGGAAATGAAGAGGTGTTATTCTCAGTTCAAAATTAGTGCTAAGATTTGTAAACCGTAGTATTTATTGTTTTCCGATTATTGATTAATTGATCTTGTATTGGCAGACTGGGGTTAAACCCATGACCCGGCAGTCTAGTGATTATATTTCAGGTGTTCCTATTAAGAAGAGGAGGTTCCCAATAATCAGGCCTCCTTCTCCTCTACCTGAAGAACCTTCTTTACCGGTCGAAAATGATTCACCACAAAAGGATCATTCTGGTGCATCTCCAGCGTCAACTCTTTCTAATGCAAGTGTTGTTACGAGTTCTTGTTTATCTGATATGACTAAAAATCCTGAATCTGAAGAAAGAAGAGGAAGCTCTGACGTGGCAAATGATCGTTTGGTCCTAGGCAATGTTAAGGTTGAGGAACCAAGCATCCAAGTTCACCCATGTTCTTTGGACAATGTTGACGGCAGAGATAAGCTTGTGGTGGGAAAAACTCCAGCATTGCAGGTAATTTCAGTGAAAAAAGAGTTAAGTTTAGCACCAAGTGAAACTGTTGCTCTTAATGTAGTGAATGATGTGCAAACTAAACAAAATAGTGAATTGAAGGATAGATTACAAGTGTGTGCATTATCAGAGAACACTGAATCATTATTCCGGTTAAAGGAACATCATCCAGGACAGAATAGTGATAGGAGGTTTCAGAATCAGGGTACTTTAGAACCTATTTCACTGAATTTGTCCTTGAGCAAAGAAAGTAGCAATATCAAATGCAAAAGCGACGATGATGGACGTAGTAGTAATGGTTCTAATCTGCATGCAAATCGGGCAAACTGGGATTTGAATACCACAATGGATGCATGGGAGGGTTCTGCGAGTGACCCAGCTGTTGGTAAAATATCCGTAGACAGAATGGGCTCAACAGGTGGCACACATGATATAAAACCATTGCTATGCTCAACTGGGATGGTTGGAGTTGATGTTGCTTCAGATAAGCACAGGGAGAATAGAACAAATTTAGCCATAGCGTCCTCACTGTCTAGCAAGCAGTACAAATCTGATGACTCTCTTCATTTACGTCTTAGTCCTTCTTGTCCTCAGTCAAGCCTCAGTCATGAACCTTCTACTTCATCCCTAAAGTTAGATTCAAACAAGATTATCCCAAATACTAGTTTGTCTAAAGTAGGGGTGAAAACTAGCAATCTGAATGCTGTTAATATGAGAAGTGTAAAATCTGAGCCAGTTGATGAGTGTGTCAAGGTTGTTCCGAAGGAAGCTAATGCCGATATTGTGGGACTGTCAGAGAGTAGATCAGTGGAAGGAGACCAGTGCCATCCTGAAGCCCTTAACTCTTCGAATATTTGCAACAAAATATTAACTGAAATTAGATCTATAAAGTCTGAACCTTTAGAAGGCAATAAGGAAACATTCAAGTTAGTGGAGGGTGTGCCACTCCATTTGAAGAAGAAGGTAGTTCAAGGTATGGATAACCGTTCTTTTGTAGGAAAATCTTCTTGTTCAGCTGATTTGATTGGAAGTGGGGATCTGTTAAATTTCTCAGGACAGTTTACTTGTACTAATGCAACCCAGAATAATGCAAAGGTTCCACAGGAAGCTTGTGGAAGTAGTAGGCAGGTTGCTACATCTATGGGTGTTGATGATAAAGTAGTTATCATGAGAGCTGAAGACGGTATGGTTGAAGATCGTGAAGGGAGTAAATTGAAATCAAAGAATAATCTCGATTCACATGGAAATGGTGAGGGTTCTGCAAGTGATGAGGAAAAAATTAACATATCTGCTGATATGCTAGAAGAAGATTCCTATGGTTCTGATTATGAGTCAGATGGCAATCATGCTTTAAATTCACCAATTGAGACAAAACATGATCGTTTGGATGATGATTATGAAGATGGTGAGGTCCGAGAACCACTTGAACATAATCCAGTTGAGGAACCAATGCCTGAGGAAGGATTAGTGAAGCATGCTGACAAAGATAATTGTGATAATAAAAAGACGATCTCTGTGGGACCTTTTAGTGATGTTGACCCTATTTCATCCTGTGTCGGGGAAAAAGACAATAATACAGAGGATACTGGTGAAACAGATAAGAAGGATGTTGAAGAAGCTACTGATGCAGTACTTAATGATAAACCAGAGATAGGATCTAATAAAACTTTGTGCTTGCAAGAATCGTTAGCTTCTGAGAAGCAACCTGCCGAATCTGTCATGAAAGGGCTCATCAAGGTTGCAGAAGGAAAACCACATGATTTACTGGGAAAGAAAGATTTGTCGAAGAGTCAAGTGACAGAGGCATCATCTAACCAAGCCATTAATGAGAGTGAAAGAGCTGTAGTGACTGTTTCTCAAGGGGCAGAGGTCAATGTTGATAAAACTGAAATGGTAGAAAACAATGATCTAGCTTTGCCCAAAGCATCAATAAGTGGTGATAATGCAGTAAATATTACCGTTAGTGGAGGTCAACGTAGCCGGATCATAAATTTGCCCCGTTCTACTGCATCTTCTCCGGTTAAAACAAGACCTATTCCTGGCAGGTTAATGCCATTAAGAGGTGGAAGAGAGCCATTTGAGGGAGATAAAATACATCCTCGAGGGAGGTGATTATTTTCTATTCCCAATTTCTTAATCTATCTCGGTTCTTTTTAAGGGTTATTATTCACGTTCTTATCTGATTTCCTTGCCTTCCTCTTTTTTCAGAGATGAAATATATGTTGATAGTACCCAGAAATTTTCAAGGGAAAGGCATCAAGATCAGTCACCCAGAAATTCTAGGTTCAATTTTACACGTGGAAGAGGTAGGAATACTAGTCGACTAGACACTTTCCGTGGTGTTCGAGAATCAGACCATGACTTTAATTCTGAATTTTACAATGTTCAAACAGGGTTTCATGTTACTAGACATAATAAATATGCATCTGCTGTTTCTGACGCTGACTTAGAATATAATTCTTATAATATTGCCCAAGATGTTCCATTTGTTGGTTCTGGTCGGGGAGGGAGGAAGCCCCTAAATGATGAAGGACCAATTATTCACCGTATACCCTCAAGGAGGAGGTCTCCAGGTCGTGGCCGTGGCATTCATATGGTTCGAAGAATTCCAAGAAATATTAGCCCTAGTAGATGCATTGGTGAAGATCATAGTGAGATGGTTGGACTGAGGCGTGGCGAGAAGTTCATGAGGGATTTTCCTGATGATCCCATAGAACCCATATTCACACGTCCCCAACCTTCATTTGAAGGAATAGATGGGCATTTTGCCCGAGGAAATAGGACATTTTCTCCTGTTCAGAGGAGGGGGCTTCCTCGAATTCGATCCAAATCACCAATAAATTCCAGAACACGTTCTCCTGGGCCATGGTCTTCTCCTAGAAGAAGGTCTCCAGATGTGTTTGGACATCCAGGATTGACTCATCAAAGATCTCCACCGTTTTATAGGATGGAGAGGATAAGATCCCCAGGTCGCCCTTGTTTCACAGGAGAGGTGGTGGTCAGAAGGAATGATATCAGGGAGATGGATTCTGGACGTGATCATGGCCATCCAAGGTCTGTCATTCCTAACCGGAGCCCTTCTGGTCGGATTGTAATCAGAGACAGGAGATTTGATGTTATAGATTCTCAAGAAAGGCCTAATGGTGATGGTTACTTTGGGGCTCCTATGCATTCTGGACGGTTGCATGAACTTGCTGGTGAGGGAAATGGTGATGAAAGAAGAAGGTTTGGTGAAAGACGTGGACCCATCCGTCCCTATAGACCTTATAATGATGCTGGTGGTGAGAATTTTCATCTTAATCCAGAGGATGGCCCTAGGCCTTTTAGGTTCTGTCCAGACAATGATGCAGAGTTTCAAGAAAGAGGCAATTTGAGGGAAAGGGAGTTTGACAGAAGGATTAAAAATCGACCTGGGAATGCACCTAGAAGAATGAGAAGCCTTGAGGAACAAGAATCAAATTACAGGCATGGTGGACAGGTGTGGCATGATGATGGATTTGATGACATATCACGAGTGAAAAGAAAGAGATTTTGATTTGTTTCTGTTTTAGCTGTTAGATTGGATTCAAGATCCATAGTCTATGAGTGGACTGGCTCAGGCAGAAATAGTCAATTTACAGGAAGTTAGTGAACACATTTTATCCGCTCAAAGGGCCAAACAAGTTGCTTCTGTTCAGCGTAAGTTGTTTACAACAATCAGATGCTAGCTTAGTGTTCGTGTTCATGAGTTGAAGATTAGATGCTCTTCGACCAATTGCTTCATTGGTCTGATATGTACATAGCTTGGTTCTCTTACCATGATACCTAATACACCATGAAGCTCATTTCAAGGTTCCTTTTATAATAATTCCAGGGCATTACATACACTGTCTTAGTTTAGCAAGTTTTTTACTGTCATAATCTTGGTGCTATACTAAATTATCTCACTGGTGGACTCGGTATGTAAATACTTCCAAGTTCTGGAGTTTAACTTGAAAGTCTTTTGAACTACATCCTACTGTTGGTTCTGTGATTGGTGGTCAAGTGCAGGTATGCAGCAAGGGACTGATAAGACTTTTAAGATAATGTTTAAGTCGTCGAGGAATGAGTAATAATGTCGGTAATAATGGCTGTTAATTTTATATGCTTCTTCGCTTTCTTCTTCCTGTCGCAAGAAATATTGAATCCTTCATAGTAGTTACCACACAATCGAATCGAAATATGAGAAGGCTGTTAGTTCTTGTACTGACACTGAAAGCTTTCATGAAGTACTTATACATGATCTGCTTTGATTGGTCGAGAACAAATGTCTGAGGCTTGTATTTTGCTTGAGCAATAGTTATATAGGCTGAAGTTCTGATAAATGTGTAGATTATGTGGGTTCTTATGCAGTGAGGTTATAAGATAGCTGTGAAGTTTTTTTTGAGCAATACAATGGGCAAATATTTTGATGGATGGTAGTTGATAAGCTTATTACAACTTGAAGAAATCAACGGCCAGGAATTTTTACTATGTTGATGATTTCTGAGCTGCTAAACATCTGAATTTTGAAGTTTACTCATGAAATCTGCAGAATTACCTTTTGAGAATTCTGGCTGTTGTTTTAGTATTCAACTACTTTTTGGTAAAAAAAGGATATTTGTTGCTTGGCTTCCTCTGTTCCCATGTTTTACAGCTGCTTCTTATGATTTGGGACTTATGGGATGGTGTGGTTTTTGTAAAATAAGAACAAGTTCCGAGTGAAAGAAATAAGATTATAAAGCTCTTCCGGTCCTCGTGAGGTTTATGACCAACTCCTTGCCAGTTTGAAGTTGGCTTTATTACCTTCATTGAATATCATAATCTTCTATTGAATGGTTATAGATAGTAATTATAGCAAGAGTAAGAACAATAACAATGGGTAATAATAATTATAATAATGTAACTTTTCAGTGGAAGTTTGGGGTTAGTAATAATAATAACAAGAAGCCTTACATGTTGCTTTTACTAGCAACAGAGAGTAAGAAAATGACAGTCTCTGGAGCAAGGATTTAATAGTGAAAATAATAATAATAATAATAATAATGAATCAATTTTTGTATTTCCCATCTCGTAGATGTTAAGTTTTTCTTTTTCTCATGCTTGCGAGAAAGAACGTTATCTAGAAGTCAAATCTATAAACTGGGATCCACAATATAAACATAAGAAAATGTCTATGATTGAACATTTAAGAACTATTATTTTCTATTCAGGTAAGAATAGATAATAGAAAATCGCAAATAAAATAAAAATGCAATTTTTTATTATTATTATTATTTTTTTGGTAGGGCCTGGATGAAGTTTTGTTTGAGCATGAAATAATTTTCATTTGTTTATGAGTAGTGGTGGTCCTTGAAACTGGATTTGTCTGCGTGCGTTTGCAAATCGAGCGAGAGTCAATTGATTCGCCAATAAGGAATCTGGTCTGAAATGACGAGCAGTTCTCTTTAAAAAAGTTTTTTTTAACAAATTATTTATTTATTAATCTATCATTTTGTATTTAAAATCTTCACGGAATAAAGTTGTTATTTTCTATTAGAAAAAAAAAATAAAAATTTGAACCTCATAATTCAGTATACGTTAAAAAAAAAAAAAAAAAACTTTCAAGGGGGCATTATATGAGCCGTGTAATTTCTTAGTGATAGGGGCTTAGATAGATTGGGCTGCTCTATATGACATTTATGCATTAATGGTTCTATATACACCACAGAATAAACTGTATACATACATATTGTAATTTTACCAAATTGTTATTTCTTAAATTTTTGTTGGATTATATAAAATTTATGTACTTATGATGATTAATAAAATAATTTTTTTTTTAATGGAGAGAGTTTATTTTGGGATGGTGAAACATATATTAATTGCCTTCTTAATTGAGGGTAAATTAGACAAATAAAAATATGGAAGTTGGAGTGTGCGTAGTGTCAAATAAAGTGTAAATGTGACATCTTTTTTTTTTTTTTTTTTTTAAATTTTTAGATTGAAGTATTTATAAAAGAAATTATCAAATAAAATAAAAATTAAATAGCGTATCTTAAACTATAAACGTCTTCCACCTTCCTCTTGAAAATGGAGATACAAACTTATAAGTTAAATGAGCTCTGCAATTTAAAATCTTTTCATTTCTTAACCTGTAAAATATTTGAAATCTCGCACTTGATGAGCCACGTGTCATCTTATGATTGGTGCATATTAGTTTAAGTAATGTGGAAGTTCAATTTTAATATATTTATTTCAGCTATTATTTTAATACAGTTAAAAAAACCAAATTTATTACTCAACTAAAAAAAATTAAATTAATATATTTGGGTAGAACAGGCTAGTTTGGTGAATAATATATAAATATAAGTAATTAGGCGAATAAGTTGCCTAAAAGAAAAAAAAAAGAAAGCAGTTTGCAAATAATTATCTTCCTCTACCGCCAACGTTCAGAGGTCCTACAACCCCAAACACGACGCGACCTAGACCCCCGGTTGAACTCCAACCACCATCTCTCTTGTCTCTGTATTACAAATTTCGTCCCCTTCAAACCCTCATATTCCATAGCTGTTTTCGCCCAATTACCTCTGAAATTTCCTCAAAAGCTTTTGTTTGTCCGTTTTCTTTTTTTTTTTGGTTTGCTGTGTTTTTTGCTTGCGAAGTTTATAGATATTGCTTGCTTTAACATCCTTTTGTTGTTTAATAATTTACTTTGTGTTTTTCTGGGTTCTTGTTGATCTCAATTTTGTTTCTGGGTTATTTTTTTTCAACCCCACTTTGGATCCTCCAAATCAACGTTGAGAAAGTCATTGCGTTTCGAGCTTCTTACTTGGGTTGTTTGAAGGTTAGGATCGATTTGATTTGCTGAGACCTGATTAGGGTTTGCTAGGCTAATCAGTCAATTTATTGGTATTTAATTTAATTATAAGTATATATGTCTATATTTTGGGTTATTAATATTTATTGTAACGTACCTAGGATGTCGATGTAATGATGAATCAAGGAGGTAATGCTGAGACCTTAGCTCCACTGAATCCCAGTTCGCTCGAGGTAGTTTCTCGAACTGTTTATTTATTCTTTTTCGTTCAATAGTATTATTATTTTTCCACATGAAATATTGTCTTATTGTTAAGTGGAACAAATTTTCTCTCTAAGAATTGGATTCGGCAAGTTGATTATGGAAAGAATATGTTAAAGTGTAAAAGAAATTGAGTTGAAGGGAACAGCTTTACTTGAGTCAAAATTTTGAAAGTTGGAAGTCCTTACTTCACTTACTGTGATTTATCTGTGAGGAAAGTGTTATGCCTGTCCTTTAATTTTAAGCTGCCCCTTTTCAACGATATCATATATTTTAAAGTTGGGAACGAAAATTCAATATTGTAGTTCAAAATTTCTTACGCGTTTACCATTTTGAGTATGAATTTTTTCTTCATGGTTAGTCTAATTCAATTAGCAAAACAGTAATATTTTGATGTCCTATTCATGTGAGTAGGATGTAATATAATGGCTCTTGTTTTCTTAGATAGCTAGCTCTTCCCAATGTGCCCCTTTGTCTACTATATATCACAGTAATAAATTTTATGAGATCCATTGCTATTTTTTTCTTTCCAAATTTATCCAGTGTTTGATTCATGTTTTGCAAATGCCACTAATGACTGCTTACTTGCTTTTATTAGAACCGACATGTAGTTAATGCAAGCCAAGGACAGGCATCTTCTTATCTTCCCCCATCAGCTGGCTCTGAGGCCTTATCATGGACCATGCATAGGGTGGATAACAGCTCCACTGAGAATGGAATTCCTTCTAACTCAACTTACAATTATGATCAGCACATGCAGCAACCGGTGGGTAATTCATCAAGTTTGGGAACATCAAATGCACCACAAGACTACAATGGTTATGCGTCATACCCAAATTCCTCTGATCCATATGCTTATGGAAACACAGGATATACAGGATACTATAATAACAGCTATCAGCAACAACCTAGCCATTCCTACTCACAACCTGTAGGAGCATATCCAAACACAGGTGCTCCTTATCAGCCTCTTTCCTCATTTCAGAATACTGGGTCTTATGCTGGGTCTGCAAGTTATACAAGCACTTACTACAATCCTGGTGATTATCAGACAGCTGGAGGTTACCCAAGTAGCAGTTACAATAATCAGACTACCGGGTGGAATGATGGAAATTATGCAAATTATACTTCTCAGCAATATGCACATTACACTCCAGATACAAATACTGTTTATAGTTCTGCTACAGCGCCTGCGACTTCAGTAAATTATCAGCAGCATTACAAGCAATGGGCAGATTATTACAGTCAGACAGAAGTCAGCTGTGCTCCTGGAACAGAAAATATATCTGTTAATAGTACGTCTAGTTTTGGTACAAACACTGGTTATCCGTCTTTAAACACTCAACCACCTCCTTCGTACAACCAATCTTGGAGGCCAGAATCAATTTCGTCTGAATTACCTCCAGTGCAGGTTTGGATGTCCTTCCTTACATGATTAGAGAGATCATATCTTCCCTTTTATGCAAACATGTTTAATATATCACATTATTTAATTCTTGTGCATTTTGATGTTCTATTGTTTGCTTGTTATGTTTTGTCATTTATGAATTATGATTATGTATTACTTAAGGAAAATTTGTATTGGTGGTGTAAAAGTGTGGTATTTCTTTGAGGAAATCTAGGTCTTAGATTATTTCATCTTAAATTACATGGTTTTATTTTTGGTTGATCAATGATATAATAGTATTAGATTAATATGCAATTACTATCTATTTCTGATCCGTTTTGTTGGTCAGTCTGGTGCGGTAGTTAGTGGTGCTCATGATGGTTACTGGAAACATGGGGTTCCTACTGCTCCAATTCATAATACTAGTCCAAGGCAGCCTCACTTTCAACAGCCTTCGGAGCAAAAATCTTCTTATCAGAGCTTTCAGGATCAACAGAAAACTGCATGTCCTCAAGGACCCAGTTTACAGTACCCTGCTTCTCATCAGGTGCCCCATTTGTCCCAGTTGCCTCAGGTGCCCCAGGTGTCCCAGGTGCCCCAGTTGACTCACTTACCCCAGTCGACTCAGGTGCCTCAGACTTATCAATCACCTTCACAGACTTATCAATCACCTTCACAACCTGCTTCATCTCTAGATTCACGAAGAGTGAGCAAATTGCAGATCCCAACAAACCCCAGAATTGCTTCAAATTTAACCTTGGGTTTATCAAAAACTGATAAAGATAGCTCTACATTCAGTGCAGCGGCAAAACCTGCTTATATCAGTGTTTCACTGCCTAAGTCGAATGAAAAGGTTCAGTCCAGTTCTGGTGCTGATTCACTACTCAAGGTAAGAATTCTGATTTGGTTTTCTGGGTGCTTGTATGAATGATGTGATCCATTTTCTTGCAAGACTGATTGTAGAATCCACTGAGATTGATTGTTACTCAAATAAGATTGTTGGATATTTTTATGAAGCTAGCCTTCTATAATTGTTTTCTTGTTTTCATCCATAAGAGGTTATCACCTGTCAAGATGATATGGATTTTGTGTGGCTTTTAGAATGAAAAGTGTTTTGTTGCTATGATGCTACAGTTGCTGACCTTGTGCTACATAAAATATTGATCATGGTTTCTTTTGGCAAAAGTATTTTTTATGTAGTATAAACTCAGTATTGATTTTCATGTAGCTAAGAGATAACATATGTGTACTTTTTCTATCTTACATATACTCACTGACATATGGGTTTATTGTTATTTATGTCATGAGTATATTGCAACTTTAATTTTTAGTATGACTGACATCTTTTACTATCTAGATTTCCATGACATGATATGTCGTTTTGTGTTTGTTAGTGTACAGTAGTGAACGAAAAATAGTTTCATTATTGACAATGATTGTAAGTGATAGCTAATATTTTGTTTTCTTGCAGCCTGGTATGTTTCCCAAGTCATTACGTGGTTATGTTGAAAGAGCTTTGGCTCGCTGTAAAGATGATATACAAATGGCATCTAGTCAGGCTATCATGAAGGATGTAAGCTTCATATGTTTGATTCTATCCTCGTCAGCAATAATGCAATACCTACTGTGGAAAGAGAAAATGAGACTTTTTTTTTTCTTCCCTTCTTTTTGGATTAAAAATTCATATGTTTTAGGAGTAATGCTAATTTGCAACTATAGGTTACTGACTCTTTTTTTTTTTTTTTCCTGATGATTAAAAATTCACATGTTTTAGGAGTAATGCAAATTTGCGACTATGGTAACCTTTAGTAATTTAAAATTATTTGACTTGTTGTGATAAGAAAAATAATGATTAGGAATCTATAGACCATTAATAAATAAAACAAAACATATAGAGTTATAAATTATACAAAATCTGCATTCTGCAAGATGAGAATCTTGTATGATCTAAAAGTTCAGAGCTTGTGGCTTGCTAAAGCTCTTTTGTGTGAAGTAGTCAGTAATAGTTTTATGTATCGATGACTGGTCCTAAAAGATTGAACATAACTTCCATCAATGCATGATTGCATTTCCATCAATAGTTCTTTTGACCTACCTAGTTTACATAGAAGTTTGATATTATATTCATATGTAAGCCATAAGTACATTTATTTTATATAAGTTTCGTGTATGTGGGTTATGTATCTGTAACTAGATAGATGCAGGTAGCATGCTTATTCTGGAAAATTCATAAGACCTGTGCGTATAGACTGATATATAAATGTATTTAATTCCCTCACAGATGATCACTAAGGCAACTGCTGATGGAACACTTTACACACGTGACTGGGATATGGAACCTCTTTTCCCCCTGCCAAGTGGCAATGATGTGAATAAAGAGTACATCTCTCCCCACCCTCATACTCTTGAATCATGATGAACCTTTGTTTTCCAAGTTCAACGCACACATAATCATGCTGCGCGCACACACACACACACACACACATAAATATATATATATATATATATATATATATTTATATATAGTTTTGAGTTGCACTGGTTGAAGGCTTTCATTCTCATTTTAAGAAAGCATAAACTTGAAACTCCTTTCATAGTAATTGTAAATACACTTTTGCATTGAAATATATGTTAGTTGTTGAATTAGCTGGTATAATAGTCTATAGGCCTGTTTAATTTGTGAGTTTCTCTTGAATGTCATCATGGTGAGTTTGTGGTTCAGTATATCATTGTAATGTAAACAATCACAATGCAGGCAATTTGTTATAAACAAATTATTCTGTTTTCATAGGGTAAATCGTTTTTATTGATAGAAACATACTACTGTAAGGCTGTAAATGCCATAACTTCTTGTGTACAGTTATTGTGGTCTGAAAGTGAAGAAACTCGTTTGTAATTGATACTTGAGATATATTGTTTTATGAACTGGTCTGCCTTCTACAGTCATTGTTTCATGTTTCAGTTTTTTTCCGTACGAGACAGGTCTGCTTTTACCTTTATGGCTATTGTGTCCAGCAAAAACTGGCTGCTAGGTTTTTGTTTGATAATGCGTAATAGTATTTTTAAAATCTGTGCTTGATGAGTTGATGTAGATTCTTGCATGCGAAATTAACTGCATTCACCTGGCTTAAAGTATTCTTCTATCTAGTTGTATGATATATTGGCAGTCGTGTATGAATTGTATGGTTGACAATCCAGCATGTTTTCCACTGATCCTCTAGTGTTTCTTTTATGCAGCAGAGTAGAGGGTTCATCCCCTGCTTTGTTATTGCCAAAGTTTAGGAGTCCTAGTAGACGGTCTAAAAGTAGGTGGGAACCTCTACCAGAGGAGAAACCAGTTGACAAACCAGCATATGTTAATAATGGTGCGGTAAAATATGCTGGCTGGGTGCATGCTAATGAGAGGGACAGAAAGGTATCCTATATTTCTTTGGTGATATTTTTTCCTTTTTTATTATTTTTTTGGGAGCGTACAATAGAAATGATTTGACATGTTATTTGTTTGCTCTTTTTCGTTTTTATAATGTTGCTCAATTTCTGTCATTTTCTTTTGGAAAGGAAGAGAGGGGGAATAAGGGGTTGGGGTAAGATTTTTGAAGGTTTAATTTGGACCAACTCACCTATGTTAAATATGGTTGGGCCTACTTAAATGAATGAGACAATTTTCCTTTAACTTTGTGTTATTTATTATCATAAATGGTGGTATATTTTACTAATCTTTTAATATAATTAAGAGTTAACAGCATATTAAACCCTTGCACCTGGGTATAATCATTTCAATGCTCGTCCATTGGTTAAATGATTAATACCACAATGTTTTGACCAACATGTAATGGAAATGTGGCATTTCTATGATATTTTGCATTTATAAAATTTATCTTTGATATATATATGTTTTACTAATATAGTTAACCTTTTTAACCTTTGTCCTATACTTTGTTGTTAAAAGAACTTAAGAGCTATTAATATGAAATATCATTAAACAAACTATTGAAGATAAACACTTTAAACCTATTTACAGGTGATGACCACATGTTTTTTGAAACTGTTGAAAAAAATAAAAAAGAAAAAGTAGGTTAGCAGCTTGTTCATTTTACTCACAATTTCTGTTTCTTCAAATGAACTGTATGCAGACTTTGATGGGGGGTTTTGGGAGCAAGGATAATAATTTGAATAATACAAAATTTCCCTCACTGGAGCAAAAAGGTGCAAGTAAGACTATCCAGAGGCCAGTGAAAAAGCCGCGCCTTTCTGATGGTTTGAGTGCTCCTGAAAATGGTAATGCGTCTAGTGATAGTGATAAGGAGCAAAGTTTGACAGCATATTATGCAGGAGCAATGGCACTTGCAGATTCCCCAGAGGAAAGAAGGAGACGTGAAAGTCGTTCCAAGCGTTTTGAAAAAGGGCAAGGACATCGAGCAGAAGCTAATCACCTTAAAACAAAAAATGCTGGAGCTGGAAACTTGTATGCTAGAAGGGCTAGTGCCTTGGTGATGAGCAAAAATTTTGAAGATGGTGCTAGCAGGGCTGTTGAGGACATTGACTGGGATGCTCTTACTGTCAAGGGGACATGCCAGGAGATTGAGAAGCGTTATTTGCGCCTTACTTCTGCACCTGATCCAGCCAGTGTAATTATTATTGTCAATCTGAAATTTTTTTTTTCTTATGAACATTTTCATACGAGAACTAGTGGTTTTTCATTAGTGTACTTGCTGAGCTACAAATCCTTTCTATCATACAGGTAAGACCGGAAGAAGTACTAGAAAAAGCTCTTCTTATGGTTCAGAACTCTCAAAAAAATTATCTTTATAAATGTGATCAGTTGAAGTCTATTCGCCAAGATTTAACTGTGCAAAGAATTCGCAATCATTTAACAGTAAAGGTTTATTTGATACTTCTCTCTCTCTCTCTCTCTGTGTATGGTTTTACAGTGTTCTGCAATTCAGCTTATGTACTTAAGTATATATATGTAGTCTTGTTATTGATAGATGGTGCATATTGTAACATATAAAATTCACTAGGTTAATATTAGTATATATATATATATTTATATTTAATATATGTTATAAGTTTTTAAAATTCGTCTCATCCAGCAAAATGATTTACTTGTTACAATAGAGAAATTAACTACAAATCCTTTCTATCTAGTTCTTACTGACAGTATTTAAACAAGTTAGTTTCTACTTAGTTAACATACTAGATCAAACATTTCAAACTTTTTGGATGTTTTCAAATTGTTATGTTGAATCCATTATGTTTCTAAAACATTTCCATCAGACTAGTTGAAGCAAAATATTTTGATCCATTATGTATATGCATGCCTGTAACGGTTATGCTCACTTTTTTCATTTTTCAGGTGTATGAAACTCATGCTCGATTAGCATTGGAAGTTGGGGACCTGCCTGAATATAATCAGGTTGGTGTTTCTTTGTAGTTTTGGCATATTCTGAAACTATATTTAGTAACATATATTGGGACTCTCATTATTGATTTGCTATTACATCTGGCACAGAGTCGCATCTTAACTAATGTGTTGAATGCTCAGTGTTGGGCTCATTTCTTCATTTGTTCTGGGATGTTATTCTAACTAGCTAGTAGCTGGTTGGATGATTAAGTGACAATTAAAGATCCAAGGGCCTGAAAAACATATTGAAATAGAGAAATTCCCATCTTGCATGTTAAAATTAAGGAGATTAGTAGATAACCAAAAAATTGCAGGAATCTCTTACCGAAGTAACTACTTGTTATTGTCAACATATCATCATGTGGTCTTTTGCAGGTTAAAGTCTCATTTATTTTAATTTTGGTGGCTGTTGCTTTCCTTTTTCCACCCATTTTTCTTTTATAATATAAATTTCTGATAACTATTTATTTTTGTTTTCCTGGTCTCTTTTTGTGGATTTGTATTATTAATCTCTATATTCTCTTACTAATGGTATGATTTACTTTATTTTGTATGGTTTCAGTGCCAATCTCAGTTGAAAACTCTTTATGCTGAAGGAATTGAGGGTTGCCATATGGAGTTTTCTGCATACAACTTACTTTGTGTTATTCTGCACTCTAATAATTACAGAGATCTCTTATCATCAATGTCGAGGTCAGAATTGCTTTTATTTATGGTATTTGTTGTCTGACTTGCCTGAACTTTTCTATTACGTTCTTGGCTTCGTGCATGGCTAATTCTGCTTAAAACTAAACACACACCCCCCCACACAACCCCAACCCTATATACATGTACAATGCTTGCATCTGCATGGTACTTCATTTACTCATATACATGCGTTTCTCTCTCTCTGTCTTTCTCTTTTTCACACACACACACAAGTAGTTACCCTTGTCCTTTAAATTTTCTGAGATAATAGTGGAATGTCAAGAGAAATGGATCATTTGGTGAAACTACTGTGTCAACCAAAAAAAAAAAAAAAATGCCAGTTTCATTTGGACTATTAGGAGTTTTCCAGTATATTTCTGGCTCTCTGCAGCCATGTATAAATTAGCGTGAACACTAAGCAAGTGGATCACATTTGGGTCACATGCTAAATGTATGGAATAAGAAATTTTGCTAGGAATGGATTGTGAAGAGTTTTAGAATGATTTAAGGATAAATATGAAATAGGCCAAGAAGTAGATTGGACAATTCTGAATCATTTATGTTGGAAAATTGGGAATTGCTAATCCAAATCAATTCCTGAATTTTGGCCAAAGGTGAGATCAGTAGAATCTGGTTCAGGTTAAGGCTAGTGAAATATCCGTTTATAAGAGGAATTAATTTCATTTTGATTGTAATATCTATAAAGTGATCGGGCCTAACCATGCAAGGAGCCGTTTGACAAAATTATACTAGTGCTTTATAGATTTAGCGTTGTGATTGTGGAAAACATTTAAGGGTGATTCGTAATTATTCTTGTTATCCTTGCCATAGTTTGTAGATAATTATTTACAATATATGGAAAATGCATCTAGAACATAATCATAGATGTTCAGTTGTGATCCTTTCCTGTTGCACTTATTATACTGCTCTGACCTTGGAATTTGTTATGTAATCTCTTCTTGTTGAGTTCAGATTATCAGATGAGACAAAAAGGGACAAAGCAGTTAAGCATGCTCTTGCGGTCCGTGCAGCCGTCACTTCAGGAAATTATATTACATTTTTCAGACTCTACAAGACTGCTCCAAACTTGAATACCTGCCTTATGGGTGAGTATCTAATATTTGATTTATCTTATTTGATTGAAAATATCAAATAATCGTCACCTGTTATAGTTTTCAGAGACTACAAATTCTTAGAACTATTTTGTGAGAAAATTCTTTTTTTGCAGATCTTTATGTTGAAAAGATACGGTTTAAGGCAGTGAGCTGCATGGCTCGATCATATCGACCTACTGTACCTGTTTCATACATTGCTCAAGTTTTGGGCTTCTCTGGCATCATGCCTGCAAATGAGGTAAGTAACGAAAAGGATTCAGATGGTGTAGAGGAATGCATTGAATGGTTGAAGGCACATGGTGCATGCCTTATTACAGATAATAACGGAGAGATTCAGCTTGACGCAAAGGTACTTCCAATCTTACCATTTTATTTTGCAAAAAAATCATATTATCTCATCTTTTTGAAGCTCTTCATCAATCTGGGGATTAAGTCCAGTATGGAATATTCTATTAATATGCAAATTTTATTTAGATGCGTATGAAATGCTTGTCCTCATTTTCATTTTACTTGGAATCCAAACTGTTTTTTCCCTTCATCTCACCTCCTCCCGGCCTTCACCCTCATGCTCATCCTCGCAACAGCGCACATTCAAAGTTATATAGGAAATCAATATAAAATAGAACAAAATTTGAATAATAATATTGTAATGGGACTCTTGCATTTTTCAACTCCGTGGTGCTGATAAGGCGTTCTTGCAGTGCAAAGAACAAACACTTTAGATACTTAACTGTAATAGTTGAAGTTGATATTCTTTAATCTGACAAGTTGATTTCTATGATTGTATGGGTGTATTTGATATGCAGCCTACATCTTCTAGTCTGTTCATGCCAGATCCAGAAGATGCTGTGGCCCATGGAGATGCCAGTCTTGCTGTTAATGATTTTCTGACACGAACATCGTAATAGCCAATTTAATTTAATCCAATTGTATTTTGAGAAAGATTAACAGGAAGAAGATGATGGGAAATCATGCATGCCCCCATTGATGACTTAGTGTACAACCAAAGGAACAGAGGGGCGGAGATCATTTTTCCGACACTGATTGGGCATTCGGAGGGAGGGGCGGATCTGCGGGAGTTGTCTGTAACACTAGAGAGAATAGTCACAGATGATGTATTATCATTGGAAGCATGGAAATGAAACAGCATAAAACTGGAATTGGGGCTTAGGGGATTGTGCTTACTAGTTCGTTTTAAGATTAGATTCTCCCTTTTCTTCTTTTTTCCTTTTTGTTTAAACACCAATTCATTCTTTTGTGAGGACAGAAAATGGTAAATATAATAGACAATGAAACGCAGGAAATTTGTCTTGTATCCTTAATTAAATAATGCTTCCAAATTTTGAGTTACAATGGTTGTGACATTGGCAATTTCTATTCGATTGTGCTCTTCTTCTCCTTGTTCATGCATGTTAATTTAGTGATAGATGTTATTAACCTGTTTGAGCTTGCACTAATTACAAAACACCATGCATGACCAGAAAAAAATAAATAAAGAAGCCTATGGTAGAGGCCATTGAACATGTAATATCAAAATAACGACGAAAATTGGGGGGTTAAGAGTCCACAAAGAAACTCTGCGCAACAATCTGTCGACAAAAAACTGGGGGTTAAGAGTCTAATGAGGTTTTCTGATTAGAGAGAAATCCAAGATGTAATGACTTCTAATGCAATTTTAAGGCAGGACGGCGTCGTTTTGCTAAGGTTGAATGACTTGGATCCGGTTGATGTTTGTCTCTATGTTTGGGTTGGAAAATTAAATTGGTTAAGACGAACATAAAGAATTCTTTAGTTCCCTTCTTTATACAGTGTGTTGGAAATTGTTCAAGAACACATAGAACCTCGATGTAATTTGTGAAAGAATCCATTTTCCTAATAAAACAAGTACATAAGAAAACCATTATGCATGAAAAGATCAACAATATTACAATGTTTGTTTGTTTCATTTATTTATTTATTTTTTTCAGTAATTGGATTCATTCATGGCGACCAAATAAGAATTAGAGCATCAGACTGCAAATGCCCTAACACCAAATCTACCCAACACTTTTTCCACCAAATATTTGATACAAAATTGCTTTCAAAATCCACAGGAAAAACTATATCAATTGTAATGTACCAAAAAACCAAGAAAATAGTAATTACAAAAAAAAAAAAGGCAATTGAAAATGCAGAAATGAAAATAAATTAAATTATTTGGTAAAAATTTTAGTCTTATTCTTTAGAAGAAGAGGAAGACTGTGGCCAAACACTGACCCTTTCTTTCTCGTATTTGATATACAACGCCGTAACCGCAGCGACAAAGTAAATCTGAATCAGTACAATCGTCGGCGAGTGATAGCTTATCACGCTCTTCCCCGTCGCCAATTCCACCAGCACCAATGCCGATAACCCAAGAATCGCCACCCGCCCATTTACCTTCTCGCTGTACGGGCTAAACCCGAAATCCACCTTCAGCTTTCCCGATTTCGGCTCCTTCAGAGGCACCGGCGGTAGGTACATCCCGCCGGGTTCCGACGACGATGACCCGGTACCCTTCTTCCCCTTCCGGGTCTTCCGGAGCTCCGCTTTCTTCCCTGTACCGCTCCGGTAGCGGATTCGGACCTGGCTGAGTCGGTTCTCGAATGAGTCCTCGGATTCGGATTGGGGTTCGGGTTGGGATGTTGAGGAGGTCTCGGAGGAGGGCGTGTCGGAGTCGGTGGCTCGTGTTACGAAGAAAAGAAAGGGCTTTGTAGAGTGGGGTTTGGGTGAGGTGGGCAAGAATGGTAATGGCTTTGAGAGCTGCAGAGAGGAGGATGATGGTATTATCGTCGCCATCTTCAGACACTTCTCCGAGCTCTGTAGTTTTTCTGTTTTGGATAAGGAAATCTCCAAGCAACGTTGCCTCTCTGTGTCCTTTTATTTTTATTTTTTTGGGCTCCATATCCATTTATTTATTATTTATTTTTACAAATGAATCTCTAATTTCTGGCCTCTATAAATTTTATTTGGTCAATTTTAATTTTATTTTTCTGGGTGGAGATATTTTACAAAACTCTTTTATATTTTAGTGGAGGAAAGCACCAAGGCAAGTAGGCAACTTTTTTTCATTTTTCTTTTTGTATTTTTTTTCAGTGTGTTCCCAACTTCCCACGTTGATAGCTCTGGTTATATATTATAATTTTTATCGAAATTTTTGTAAAATAATTTTATATCAATTATTTAAAATATGGTTAAAATTTTTAAAGAAAATTTTGAAATATTCATGAAAATTTCAAAAATATCCGTAAAATTTTTAAAGTATCTATAAAAATAATAATTAATTTTTTTTATAAAATTTTAAAATATTATAGATTTTTATAAAATATATAATATTTTTAATTATAAAAAATAAAATAATATTCTTTTAGATTTTACATAAAAACGTAATATGAATATTTTTTTTTTCAAAGTATAATTACAATATGCTTTTAGATATTATATATAGCTATGAATATTAATTATTAAGTACAATATGAGCATATCCATATTACGATTATCAATAATAATTACATATAATAACAGATTTATAGAGTTGACATATTAATAATTATATATAAAATTACCAAGGAGATGTATCATTTGATTAATATTTCTCTCAATACACTATTGAAAATGAAAATATACAAGATGGTAAATATTTTTAGCCATAAAAAAATTATATGTGTTATTGAGTTATATTTAAGTAATTATGTACATGTATTATTATTTTAATTAATGAATAATTCATCATAAAAAATAATAATATTTTTGTTACTGTCAACGAATGTTGTATGTCTTTTAATTATAAAAAATATAATTTATGTTCAATATATATACATTTTTTAATTTTATAATTAAGTTGATAAAATAGTTGATAAATTAACATATCTTATAATTTCATTAAATTTTTTTATATTTTACTATCAATTTCAGTAATTTCTTTTAAAATTTTATCAATATTTATATTTTTATCGAGTATGTTTTGCCTTAGATATTTCCAAACGAAAAAGACCATACTAATTATGTGTGTCAAGTTTGTTAATAAAAATAAATATTGCCGAGTTGTGTCAATATATAAAAGAATAGTCTAAACTTAGAGATTAATTAACATAAGCGTTGGTTTTAAAAAGTAATAATTATAAATAAAGGAACCGTGTGGAAGTTAATAGGAACTGAAGATGGTAAATCTTTGTACCTGACAAATTAGGCAAGATTTGGATAACCTAACTGTAAATTGACAAGGCTATTGTTGAAACTTGAAAGTCATGAAAGAGGAATTTATGTATGTGTGCACCGACATGAATTGCGTGGGCGGACAATTTTCATGCATAATTTCTCAATAATATTTCAAAAATATCTAAATTAATTAAAATTTGTTCTTTTGTTGCACCTGCATGCATTTCAAGGGCTTTTATTTATTTATTTATTTTAATTTAACACAAACCAATTTATGTATTCTTAACATTTTACATATTTTCATGGGTGTGTGGGTTCTTTTATTGCTGACATTGGCTTTGTCTTTTGGTTTTGTCCCGCTCTAGCTAGGTGGTTTTGGAGTATGTAAAATTTTAACATTCTTATTTAACACATGTTTATGATTCAACCAATATATTTATTTGTATCAATACAATTTAATTAAATATAGCCAACCTTTTTGGTAAAAATTAATAATTTGCTTGATTTTGGACTGAGGTAGCCTCCATTTACATAATTTTTTTTTCCTTTTTAAATTGATATTTGTAGTGAGAGAATCGACCTTAAGTTAATGGGGAATTCGAAAATTTAAAATTTGTTGTAAAAAAAAATCAAACCCTGTGGCAGAAAATTGTTGAACTACCAGTACTACTGTTTGAAAAAATTTAAATTATTAAAAAGTGAGTTTTATTGTTTATTATTTTCTTATATGTCATTATCTTTTAAAACTTTTTTATTTTTAAAAGGGTTAATTTTTTTAGTTGGGTAATACTAATGTGATTTGAATGCAAAACTTTATAACTTTTTTTTTTTCTTTGATACCAAATTAAATTGTTAATATTTTTAAAATTTTAAAACTGTTGGAGAGCGGATTTAATTGGTTGTTTAAACACTATCCTCAACAACAAAAATTGACATTTTGAAATCAGGCTGCAACCGACCAATTAATAATCACACTGTACTGGGAGTTGGACTACTGATATACACGTATATGTTTCCTCATCCGGGTGGGTTTCTTTCCACATGCATATGTGTGTTTATATATATATGAAATTATTGTGAGTCCAACAATTTATAAATTAAGTAATAATTTTGGCACTTGCCACTGTGAAAGTACTGAAGACACTGCTCCAAGCCATAATTTCCAATATATATTCAATTCATTTCAATTCCGTCAGAGGGAAGGGTTCGCATGCATGGGCTCAAAGAGATGTACCTATATATATATATATATATATATATGAAAGTGGTATACAAGTAATTAATAGCTGCACTAATTGCTAGCTATCTAACTTGTAATAGAGTAAGGTAGATAACACGAGCATTCTCATTCTGCAATCAAATAAAGCAAGTCATTACACAGTCCACATGATCATCATCAGAGCACGGGCTAATATATATATATATATATATATATATATATATATATATATATATATATATATACATGCTTAATTACTTGTCCACCTGAAGCTGAGCATCCAGATCATGTAATAAAACATATAAATGTGGTTTCTGTTTTTAGAAGGTGTAATTATTATACAGTTTGGTTATATTTTACAGACTATATATGTATGTGGGTGTTGAGTGAAAGTGTAATTTATTAAAATAATATATATATATATATATATATATATATATATATATATGGAGAAATACTTTCATGCATGATGTCCCGAATATATTTTAAACGACAAATAAAGTTTCGTATATTTTTAAAAGATTTTTAAAAATTATATGTGAATCTAAGTGATTAAAAAATATTAAAAATACATACCACATCATTTATTATTTAGTATATACGGACAATATCATACATAAGAGCAATTATATATATATATATATATATGTAATACAGTATTCTAAAATGTGTAAGGTGTTGTAAGATGACGAGGTCAAACCTCAAATCTTAGGAGTTTAGGCGAAATTAGGTTAAGCCTAGGTATAAAAAAGCATTCGCTATTATATATTATTTTAATTAGTATAAGACAACTAAATAAATAAAATAATTTATATTTTGAATGTCAAAGTTTATATAAATAGTCTACCTCACTATATATATATATATATGCAATTGATATAAATTAGCAAGTACATAATCATATATATTAATGAAAACTTCATATTTTTTAAATTTCTAATAAAAAATTAGTTCTAAATTATATATACTATGAGTCTATAATTATTTAATAATACCTAAATTAATATATAATTTAGGTATCACCGTATTCTAATTAGTTTTCATTTAATTTTTTTATTATATATTACATTTTATTGTTATAAAAAGGTTTCATTTAAAAAATTTTTATTTTTTAATATTAATTTTTTATATTTTTTATATTCTAGTTTATTATGAATCATTTATTTAATTTTTATAAAAAATTTTAATGAAAAACTCACGTCTTTTGGCATTTAAGTGCGCATTAAGCGATCAATACAGTATTAATTATCTTTTATTAAGTTTTACTTTGATACGAATCGTTTTTTAAACGCTTTATCCCTAAATACACCTAAAGGCGTCTTTGGACACCTTTTAAACCATTGATATAATAAGTGCTATTCACCAAATTATTATTCACAAATAGGGGTGTTCAAAAAAACCGAAAACAACGGTAATCGTGAAAAACTGAATTTTCGTAAGCGCATTTGTTAACCGACCGCCATATATATACATCGATTTTGGTTAATTTTTAAAACCGGTAAGCAAACTGGCCTAATTTTTATTTTTATTTTTTATTTTATTATAAATAAATTAAGTTAACTTATACAAAAAAAATATTTTTTTTTATTTTTTACTATAATATATTTAAATTTTTATTTAATTTTAAATTATTTATCTTACTTATTTATATTTATTGTATTTATTATATATATTTTTATATTATATTCTATTAATTTTTTTATAAATATATAATAATAAAAAAACCGAAAATCGACCGTAACCGACCGTAAAACCGCTCAGTCGGTTATATTGGTAAAAAAAAACTCGGTTAAAAAAACCGACCGACCGTAAAATTTCGATTAAAAAATGGACACCAACCAAAACCAACCGATGCACACCCCTATTCACAAACATATTAAATACACAAAATATATGCATTGATAATACAAGGAAAAGACCCATATGCACCTGGGGGTGTGGCCTAGCGGAAAAGAAGTTGACTTTTCAGTTACACTCGCTTGCAAGAGTTGTAGTTCGAGTCGTGACAAACTCCGTTATTGTCTTAGGTGTATTCAGTCTTACTTGAAGTGCCAGATAAAGGAGAATCTATTAGGGGACTGAGCCAGCTGCTCTAGATTCCTATAGAATTATAAAATTGAAATAATAAAAAAGCTCTATTTATTAATAAAATCTTAAACCGATGAGATCCATATTAATATCTTTTTTATTCGTAAAAAAAAGAAAAAAAAAAAAGAAAAAGAAAAAAAAGCCCATACTAAAAGGCAGGCAGTATTTATTTAAGTTGTTCGACGTTGTGCCACAATTTAGCTTTAGCTCTGCACGATATTTCGATGATAGCAATAAATAATAAATTAATATGGCTACCTAGCTACCTAAAACCCTATAAATTCTGCTTGTTATGAGTAATTAATTAAAGGTATTTATTAATTGTATATGCACTCGTGGAAGCTTCATGCTTTTGGAGAAGATATCAAGTAGGAGATGATGCATGCATGGATATCTCATGTTTTCAATTTCACCATCGATCATTTCTATATATATATATATATATTCATACATACCACATAAAATATAGTACGTGGTGATTAAGCAATATTAATTCATACCTTAACATGCAATTTTTGTAATTATCCATGCTAAATGCTAACAAGGCATGTGTCAAAGAAGAAAAGAAAAGAAAAAGCACTTTATGTTTATTTAAAAACCTTAAGTGATTGCATTTGCATGCATGTATAGGTTAAAAGCTAATGCAAAAAAAAAAAAAAAAAAAGTTTATATATACTCAAATAGCTTCTTACTAACTTAATGGCTAGGATATGTTGTATAATGTGTATACCTGTGAAATGATAATGTACTTAATTAGTTGAAATCGAAAATTGAAATCACTACTTCTCTATAACAATTTATTTAACAAAGATATCCAATATATATATATATATGTGTGTGTGTGTGTGTGAAATGTGAGTAATGACAATAATAAAACACAATATTATAAACAACATGCATGCGTATATACAAACTAAATGTAGTAATATCTAATTTTATCCGATTAATAAATCTATTATTACTTCCAAAAAATATGTAGAATTGAATAAATAAATAAATAAAATTAATAAACAGTAATAATTTTAGTAAGGCTGAAAAATTTATTTTTCATGAGAGAGTATGTAACAATTCTACAACCCAAAAGAGTCTTAAAGAAAAGAAAAGATTTTTCACACAGAAAATTACAGAGCTTTTCCCGCCAAACACAGCATTATGAGCAAGCGCGCCCCTCCAAAACTTGTTTGAGGTTAATGGCTTACGTCCTTTTGTTCTTGCTCCCAAGCAACAAAGAGAAGTAAAACAAAATCCTGAACAAGAACCCCCAGGCCACTGTAATCCACAAGCAGTTCCACTTGCTCAGATCAGTGATACCTTGTTGTTGAAGAATATCCGTGCCTGTTGTCAAACACGTCGAGCTCGTTATCTTCATCCCCAATGTACTGCTCATGTTCTCCAAAAGCTTCAATTTCATGGCGGTAGGTACAGCTTTGAGCGGCGTGTTGTCGAAAATCTGAATTCCCCTGATGAAACACTTGACGGGGTTGTGGAATTCGTTCTGAAGGACAGCTTCGTAAGGATATTTGACGAGGGACATGTAGTGGAACCAAATCCAGTAGGGTGGGATTCGATCCCTGGTTATGAAGAAGCCGCTGAAGAGCAAGAAATAGGCCAAGATTGCTACGACGATTGTGTATCCAAGCATTACCTGAGGTACTACGCCCGAGAGAAACGTGACGAACGAGCTTCCGGCCCAGAACGAAGCGAAGATGATGAAGAAGTAGAAGAGGAAGCCGGCAAATCCTCCGTCGAGACCCACCGCCCAAAACGTGGTCGCCGAGAAGGCGAACGAGAGAAAGATCAGCGACGGTAAGGCCGCGAGAGAGTGGGAGAGGACGTAGGAGGATCTCCGGTAGGCATTGTAAGCTGTTTCCCTCATGAAGATGTATCGCTCTTGGAGGAAAACCGGTAGAGCATCGGCGCAGGTGTAGAAGGTGGTGGACATGGCGAAAGCGAAGAACCCCAATCGTTCTTGGACCCCTTTGGGAGAGTTATCGAGCTGCCAAAACATGGTGGCGAGGATAAAACCGGTAACCAAAACAGCACCTAATCGAATACCGAACAGTTCCGGCATTCTCCTGGAGTTTTTCATCGACCTTCTGAATAGCACCGCCATTTCTATCCACAATGGGTTTGCGAAGGTCGGAACCATGGAGGCTGGGCTGACGTCACAGCTTTGCGCGGCGCCGGAGACTAATTTTCCCCTTGAAATGCTGGCGCTGATTGCTTCTTTTAAAGATAGACCGTGCCGGTCGGCAGCGTCGGGGTTCCGATCAGTTCCATATTTCATGCTCTGCCATGACTTGTTGAACTCGACCAAGCTCTTTGTCCCGCCCGGCGAGCCTTCGAGTTGCCGGATCAGGTCGAGAGCGAACTCGGTCCGGTTCTCGTTTTCCGGAATCGGGTGGCCGAACTCGGTGAAGAATCGGGGGAGGTTGGTGGGGGACCCACTGTAAACGGTTTGTCCGCGTGATAGGAAGATCATGCGGTCGAGCAAGCCGAGGATTCGGTAACTGGGTTGGTGAATCGACATGATGACGATGCTTCCGCTCTGAGCGATTCTCTGCAACACCTTAACCACCATAAAAGCACTGGTGGAGTCGAGCCCCGAGGTCGGCTCGTCGAGAAAGAGGAGGATCGGGTCGTGAATTATGTCGGTCCCGATGGAAACTCTCCGTCGCTCTCCGCCGGAAACTCCTCGGTGGCCTTCGTCTCCGATCACGGTCTTGGCGGCGTTTCGGAGGCCGAGCTGGTCGATTAGGGCTTGGACTCGCATCTTCTTCTTGGACTTGGAAAGCGTGCGAGGGAGACGAAACTCTGCGGCGAACATGAGCGTCTCTTCGACTGTGAGCATTGGAAACAACAGGTCGTCTTGCATGACGTAAGCCGAAATCACTTTCAGAAGCCGAGACTCCATGACCTCGCCGTTTAAAGTAACGGCTCCTTTCAGGCTTCCTTTGGCTATCCGATTGGCCAAGGCGTCGATCAGAGTTGATTTCCCTGACCCACTCGCTCCCATCACCGCCATTATCTCGCCGTCTCGAGCTTCGCCGGAGATGTCGTCGAGGAGAGTCTTCGTCTTGGAAAACAAACTCTCTCCGGAAACTGGCTCTGCTTCAGTAGCTGCTCCGAGTCGGTTACGTCCCCGGGAAAGCACAGACGGCAGGCTCATTTTCCGGCGAACCTTGACGCTGTAAGTGAGGTTACTGAACGAGAGCACGAAAGGCAGAGACCGAGGCTCGAGTGTGGCACCGTCCGTGACGTCGACTGCTTGGTGCACCGGAGTCTCGCTTCCGTCGCCGGTGGCTTCCTTTCTCACATCCCCGACTCGTTTCAGAAGCTGACCGAGAGTGGGAGACAAGGCTGGTGGTGCTGACGACAAGTCGTCGAGTTCCATGGTGTGGTAAAACGGATTGGCGTCTATGGCCGATGATATGCAATTATCTGCTACAACGCGGGACATGGCAATTAACTGGTACTTTGTTGGCCGGTATTTTATAGTCTCTCTCCGAGATTTCAGTATAGAGATAAGGGCGTGTTTGGAGGTGGCATGCGTTCACGTTCGCCGGTATTCGAGGAAGCAGTTAACGGCGTTAGAGAAACCGCCTTTCAGTCCTCACGAGGAGAGTGACGGTGTGGGTTTTGTTTTTGAAGAGAGGGAGCGAGAGAGGGATTGCGTTCTAAGGGGTTTGAGTTTTGGAGTATATATAGAAATATTCAAATAAATAATTAATAAAATACATATAAAATGAAAGAGAAATAGGTAATGTAATGGAGGCGTTGGGTTTAATTAATTAAACTTGGCTTATTATTTTGAGTTAATAAATATTAGTGCAATGTGGATGGTTTGGAAGAAGGGGGAGGTGAGAGAGAGGTGACCTAAAACGCCTAATACCCATTGCCTATACGTCTTGTTTTTGTTGACACGCGGCGTAATGGGTTTTTACGAGGGCCATGTTGTTCACACCTCAGATTTCGGGGTTTATGGAATTAGGTTGGGTGTTGATCTACTGTGGCGTAAGCAGTAACGTGCAGGCTGTATGGATGATATTAATTGGGTAGGCTAGCTCTAGCTCTAGCTTGTTGGCAAAAATGGCTGCCACTTAATTTGAATTAGGCAGTAAAAGTCATCGAATTTAGCTATGAGGTCGATTTTTGCTAAGATAGAGCTGTTGATTAATAAACAAAGTGTGTATGTGTGTGTGTGGATCGATATAAGGTATGGTTTTAAACTTGATTTAATTTAATTAGACATATACTTAGGAGACAAAATTAAAAGATTAAAAAGGTGTTCAATCAAGGAAATTATGAATGGCATTTTTGTTAATTCTAATGGGATTGGATTGGAAGGCACTTTTTGCCACTTTTTCTTCAAGGTTAATCACATGATCATTTGGATGTGATGATAAGATCAACATCATAACGGAATTTATCACAAAAACATGACAATAATGTACTACATATTTAAGCATGTTAATTACTTAACCTAGATATTGTATTTATGTATACTTGTACGTTAATTAATTAAATCATGCGCATATTCAATTATACAGATTGTAAACTACAAAATGGCTTCCAAAATATACATACATATATATATATATATACACAATGCAATGGATGTAAATTATACAGTAAACTACTTATTGATTGACACCAAATTCAGAATTTTAAATTGGCTGTACATAAGAACAAACACCCTTTATTTTCAAATCCTCAAAGATTGACTTTCTTTAGAATTTAATTATATATATATATATATATATATATGTATGCAATTACCACCAAATTAGTTTTGGTAGTCTTTTCATTTTTACTTTTATAGGTATCATCTACATCAAGAACTGGATGTATTCGCTCACCCAGTGAAAGAAAACAAATTGTTCAACAAATTTTTTATGTAACTTAACTTCAAGAATGAACTTAAAGAAGTTCAACAAATTCATTAATGAACTTAAAGAATCAAGATTGCAGAAAAGAAAATGAAAACTATATTAACTACTACCCTGATAATGAGTGTCAAAATATCTTTCTGGAACTTAATTGAAACAAAAAGTTCTTCAGAACCAAGCATCAAGAAAGTCGAGTTTGAAATTTGGTAAAACATGTATTAATTAAATGAATAAATAAGGCAAATAAATAAAGAGAGGGGCAAGTTCGTTATAGCTAATAATCTAAATGTGGTAAGAAATGAACTTAATTTGTATCTACCAGTTTCTTTTTTCTTACTTCAGCTACCAAACTATACAAAACTAAAAGACAAATTAATAATAAAGCAAAGAACAAAAAAAAAAAGAAAAAAAAAAGAACAAATTGCACTGCTAGCTAGCTTAATACACAATCTGCTTCTATTTGACTTACAATTACCCTGTGGAAAATGGAGGGAAACAAATAAGCAATTAATTAATATAGGAAAAAAAAATTAAGAACAAACAGATTTTTGGCTCTTAATAAAGAAGATGAAGATCATCATCTAGGGGCATGGTAGTTAAATGCAGATAGACAACCACAGGCCCACCGAATTGGAAGCTAACTTTACACCTACAAATTTAAGAGAGAAACTCTGACTGAAAAGTCAATGTCTCATAAAATTTTTGAACAATAATACATGTGAAAGTATAAGAGCTTCATGCGCCATGTATATGTTTGTCAAACATGCATGTGGGATTCTAAAGCCGTCTGATTTAATTATAGTCAATTTTCTTTTCCTTTTCTGAAATCATTTTAATTTCTCTCGCAGTAGGGTGGTGCATATGTAGTTTCGTATGTCTTAATCATACCTTTCAATGCCAATATATATGTATATATACACACCATCGTAGTCTATATATATATATATATATGTATGTATCTATAGCGTGGTTAAACCTTAACTATTCTTTTAAATGACATTATCTAAATTTAAAATTAGATACCAGTTCATCCTCATGCATGATAAATGAACTACAACATCGCATAGGTGAGCAAGCATTTATATATATGGATTGGACCATTGGAATATACCCGGAAACAAAACTTTCAAAAGGGTTTGTTCCCATTTGTATTAAACCAAATGTTAACTAACAAGGGAAAATTCATGTTCAAAAGTGTTTGTTCCCATTTGTATCTACTCAATTTCGTATCAAAAAAATTGATTCAGTTGGAGGGAAAAACACGGATCATGTACACATACAGATACATAAACAGTATTTTTTGTTCCCTAAAATTTTCTTCAACAAAATTAAGGTCTAGAATAAGTAAAAGAGATGTGTATAGCACTTGTATTGTTTGACGTTAACTTAGTGTAGTCCAAAATCTGGTTGAGAAATTAGCGGAGGTGGCGGTGTCGATACGTATGTGTGCTCTCACCCTGTTCATGCCTGCTGACTGATCTTACAAGGCAGTTGGGATCAAGTGAAAGTGATAACTATTTCTTATGTTCATATTGCATGCGTACATATTTAAGATTTAGCACACTCTAGTATGTACCCTCTAATTTGGCCAAATTTTAATTACAGTTCTCTTAAATTTTCTTTTTTAAATTGAGACTTTTTAATTTCGTTCAATATGGGTTCTCTACTCAAATTTCTGATATAAAATATAATTGCACCGTTCAAGATATCAGTGCATGCATGCCAAACACATGATTGCGAGACACATGATTTGAAGCTCTTTAATTTTTTTTACAAACAACAATAATGTTTATTTTTCTCTAATTTGGATAGTGCAGCTTTGGATTTTTTTTTTTTTAATGATTTGAGAAATTTGGAAAAGAGAACTCTAATTGAATCAAATTAAAAATTAAAAGGGCCTCAGTTGAAAGAAAATATTGAGAGGGTCCTAACCGAAATTTAGCAAAATTAGAGGGTATTAAAATGAATAAAACCCGCATATTTATATTTATTATTTTTTATTAATTAATTAGAAATGACAAGTTTTATATGTATCTTCACAGTTTTGAAATAAAATATGGATTGGAGTAGATTTCAAATGTTCTTCCCTAAGGCCTCCTCTATAATATAATGACCTAATTAATTAGTTTTAAAACAAAAAATGAAAAGAAAATTCAATTGAAACCTTTCAACTAACACATTCGTTAAAATAATAAAAAAAATAAAATAAAATGAACTCTATTGGACGGTCACATATTATCAAACCACTATTAATCTTTTAATTTTATTATTATTATTATTATTATTATTATTTAACCGGTTTGCCCGATCCTGAGGAGGTTAAAAAGACAGTGTTCAACTTGGACCCGACTACCGATGGCTTTCCGTTCCTTTTTCGACTTTGTGATTTTATTCATTCTGATGTGGTGGATGCAGTGAGATCATTTTTTCATTCGGGAGCTATTTACCTGGGTCTCAATTCAAATTTCATGGTGCTCCTTCCGAAAGTTCAAGGTGCTGACTCAGTGGACAAGTTTCGTCCTATCATGCTGGGAAACTTCCTTTTCAAGGTGGTTTCAAAGATTTTAGCTGATCTTGGGGTCGCTTCAGAATTGTTTCGATAATCGCCGGTTTCATCCCGAAATGTTATCGTATTGCGATTGCTTCAGATTGTGTCAACCACCTCGACAGTAAAGTTTTTGGTGGGAATGTGGCTTTGAAGATAGACATCTGCAAGGCTTTCGATTCTATGAGTTGAGATTTTCTGTTAGCAGTCTTAGACAGGTTTGGTTTTTGCATCAAATTTTGCTCATGGATCAGATCGATTTTAATATCTGCAAAGATCTCGGTTCTGATTAATGGGGTTCCAGAGGTTACTTTGGTTGCTCGAGGGTTCGCAAGGTGATCCGCTATCTCCTTTGCTTTTGGCATTGCCAAGATTTTTAGCGGTTTTATCCGGATGGTCTCGAGTTCTCCTACCGATTTCCTCCCCGAGGAATTTCTCTTCTCCAACTCACCTTCTTTATGTAGATGATGTGCTAATGTTCTGTAGAGGGACTTATCGGAATTTGACCGGTGTTTTTGATGCTCTTCGCCTCTACAGCTCTTTATCAGGTCAGGTTGTCAACTTGGACAAATCTCATATCTATTTTGGTTCTGGTGTCTCTCACCAGCGTCGAGCCAAGATTTTGGCGGACTTTGGTATCAAAACTGGGTCACTTCCTTTCATTTATCTCGGGGTACCCCTTTTTAAAGGAAGCCCTACTCAGGCTATTCTACGCCCTATCGCAGATCAGATTTTGGAGCAGTTAGCCTCATGGAAAGGCCGCACTCTTTCTATGGCAGGTCGGTTATGTTTGATAAACTCTGTGATTACCTCGAAGTTTGTTCACACGTTTATGATTTACAGATGGCCTGTGGGTTTGCTTAAGTCTCTTAATAGGGCTATTCGGAACTTCCTTTGGACCGGATCTTTATTGGTTCGGAAATCAGTCTCGGTTGCTTGGTCTATCTGTTGTCGGCCTACTAAACAGGGGGGACTAGGTCTGAAAAACCTAGTCACTTTTAATAAAGCTTTGCTCAGCAAGTTGGCTTGGAAGTTGATGAACAAGGATTCCTTCGTTTTTCGGTTTCTTCGGGCGCGTTTTTTAGGGAAGCTGAACCCTTTGCATTATGTTGCTTCTTCGATCTGGCCTCCTCTGAGACAGTTGTATCTTACCCTTTCGAGGGAGGCGATTTGGATCATCGGGGTTCACTCCAAGGTTCGTTTCTGGATTGACAATTGGCTGGGGATACCCATTATTGAGTTGTTACAGAACTCTGGAGTTTTATGTGATCCGGACATTCTGATTGGTGATCTGGTTGACTCTGATGGAGTTTGGAATCTCCCGACTAGTTTCCGTGCGGCTTTTCCACAGTTGTCCACGCTTATTGAACAGGTGGCGATTTCGATGGATAGGATGAGAGTTTGGTCTCATTCGGCCTCGCACCATTTCTTGTCGAGACATTTATCTTCATCTTTCTACGATGACTTCGCCCGTTTTGGGTTAAATATGTTTGGAAAACTTTCATTCCTCCGCCGTCGGCTCGGCGCCTTTCCGTGGTCGGATTCCTACCATGACGTCTTGATTAGGAGGGTTTCTCCATGGCCTCAAAATGCGAATTTGTGGTAATGATTTAGAAACCGCTTCTCATCTCTTCTTGACTTGCCCTTCACCGCCATTTGGGTGCCAGGGGTTGCTTCGAATCGATTGGATGCATCGGTTGGTAGTTTCTATGTTTGAGAGGCTAGGCTTTCTTAAGCACTCAGTCTTCAATTTATGGACTACGCCATAGTGAGTGCACTTTCTACTATCCGGTTTGTTCTAATCGGGGCATTTTGGCAATGTCTTCATACCCCAAGACGCTCTTTGGCTTTTATTGGGCTTCACTAGAAGCAAATGCTATTTAGAGGTACGATGCACAACCTCGGTTAGTGATCTTCCGGTCTTTAAAAGTTTGGGGTTGCGTGCAGTCCGAGCTCCTCGATTATCCCGTGATTTGGTCACCGGCGGGTTGGTTGAAGGTTAATACTGATGGTGCAGCTGACGGTAGCCCGGGATCTTCGTCACAAGTAGGGGATTCATCAAAGGTAGCTTTGTTGTCCCTTTGGATTCCTGTTATGCCTTTGAGAGTGAACTTTTGGGGGCTATTATTGCTATAGAGTGTGTTAGAGATTTCGGGTGGGATCATCTATGGCTGGAGTGCGACTCCACTTACGTCGTCAACTTATTCATACGTCGAGATGAGGTAGTCCCATGGGCCTATAAATCAAGATGGGTGAACTGCCTTCTTTATGTTTCCAACATTCAATTCCAGGTTTCTCACATCTTCAGGGAAGGAAATACGGTTGCGCATGCTCTATCGAAGATTGCGGTTTCTTCAACTGGGGTCCAATGGTGGTGGGGTCTTCCAGATTCTTGTACCCCTATGCATTCTGGGAATGTCAATGGGCTTGCAAACTATAGGTTTAGAAAGTAGTTTGTTTGTATACATTATCCGTACTCTTTTTCCGAATTGAGATTTTCCCCATTTGAGGTTTTTTCTCTTTTCAGGTTTTAATGAGGCCGGCGACGATGGTTGTTTATCTTTTGATTCTTACTTCAGATGTCTTCTTTTTTGTGCTTGTTTATTTCAGGTTTTTATACATGCTGTAACTTTTGTAACAGATGTTATCTCTTTTAATTTAATAAATTTTATTGCTTGTTCGGTGTGGGCTTGGAGGGATGCCAACCTAGTTGGGATGTCTCCATCCTGGGTAAGAGAGGTGCCAACCTAGTTGGGATGTCTCTGCCCGTCTATCCGGCAAGTAACCTTTTCTGATTATTATTATTATTATTATTATTTACATTTGATTTCTAAAGTTTAGTAGAAAATATATATAGGTGAAGAAAAAAAAAGGCATTCCTGGTTACATGTGCATTTCCCTATCAAAGCTTTTTGACCTTACCTTTAGGTGGGTATGCATGCATTCTAAGGATCCATTCCACAGCTTGTTATACTTTACTTTGCTTACAAAAAATAGAAAGTATATAAAGTGAAGTAATAAATACAAGCACGAAGATGTTAAGTATATGGTCAAGTAATAGCATGCATGTGAACCCATTTTCTTTTAATTTCATTAAAATTATAACCTTAAATTTTATATATATATATATATATATATATATATATATAAAAGAAAAAAGAGATGAAGGTGTCTGTAATTGCATCAATAATTGTAAATTAATTGAATACTAGATTTCAAGTTTTTTTTTTTTTTTTAAAAAAAAGAAAACTAAAATGCCTATGTCAAAAATATTATCAAACCAAGTGGTGTTATAAAAGTAAAAATTTAACCAATAGCGAGAAAGGCCAACCTGTAAGCATTAACAATAATCCTATCTTTACTTAATGAGGGTGATGAAACACAATAAATATTTCACTATTTCAGTATATGTATGTTGTCGTGATTTGGTAGCAAGCAATAAATTAGGTGAAATATGTAATGACAACACCCCACTTGATTAAATTTCTATTAATTAATTAATATATATACATATATATACACATATATAGCCAAAACATGCATATAGTTCCATTTGATATGAAGGGCACAGAGAGATTGCCTTCGTTCATAAGCTAAAATGACAATATGGTTTACTTAGCTTGGTACTTTTTCATGTGGGACTTGGGAGACAAACCACCACAAACATGCAAATTAAATGAACTATGTACATGCATAAAGATAATGTCTATAACTTAATATAATCTTTCTGTCACTTTCCCCGGAAACCTATTGTCTGTCATTTATCTGCAAAGTAGCATTAGTGATACATAAAAAGTGATTCCCATATGAACACACCCTATTTTGTCAAACAAAAAGATATGGCAGGTAATGTTTACCTTCTTGTTTTATAAGCAATATTTGAAAGCTCGCGGTTGAAGTAGAAATTAATGAATCAGAAAAAAGTAAGATTGACTGGTAAATGTCTTTGATAAGAGTCCTTTAGATTGTAATACTATATGTATGATATCTATGTTGGTTTATCTTAATGTCCTACAAACAAACAAAAATAATAATAACAACTTTACATTGACATAGTCTCATACGGTGTATTAATAGCGTCAAAGATCTTTCATTGTGATATTTTATTTTATTGAGAGCTTTAGTGTTTACTCATGATTATTTATTAATTTGTACAAAGTAGTAATTTAAAAAGGTTATAATGCGTACATGGTTTTGGAAACCATGCATAACTTGGACTTTTAAAGAGGTGGGGTTAGTATTAATCTGTATGTATTCTAATTTTCTAACAAAAGACACACAACAAATTAGAGTACATAAGGAGTACAATTAATCTTTTATATTCTCAAAGGAATACATCCTTGATCAAACTTGTTAAATTGATCATCACTCCTTAGGTTTCTTTATTTTTATTTTTGAGATATTTTTCAAATCCCGGGTTTTGATGATGTAGAATATGTTGTCTATTCGATTCCTTGAAGAAAAAAAATTATAAATCACATCCAATAGATTTAACCATATGGTTTTCAAAAGTACTCAAATTATATCATATATTATTTATCCTAAATTAAATACAACTCAAAAGAGTGCCTTAGTTTTCCCTAAACTTAAATATCTCATTACACCCTATAAGTTTAATAACTTCTAATTAACTTTTAAATGCATTAGGCTGATGTGGAGAAGTGCGCTCTTAAAATGTCTAAGAATTAGCAGTCGAGGTGCATGTAAACTGATTTAGACACAGGTTAAAAAATAAAAAATATAGTTTTTTTGTTTCTTTCTAATAATATGTATTTCTTTTATAAATAAAAAGGGACCTCAATATGTATAGTATTAATCTAAAAAAAATTCTAATAGTAAATAGTATCCATATGCTATTTGAGTTCTATAATTGTATAAAAATCGGAAACAATAAACCCATCCTTTTAACATTTTCCTTACACCTTGGCAATTAAGTCAGAGCTGAATATATCTAACATATAATGGAGTTTATTAAAATTGGAACTTTATCTCTTATAAATATGTGTAAGAATTTTATCAATTTCTATTTTTGCTGCACTATGCCATTCCAATAATGTGACTTAGCTTGGCTAAGATCTGCGCACCTTCGCTTACACATAAATACTATCGAAAGCTAGCCAGGCAATATACTTTAATTTTCCGTAGTTACTCCACAGTCCACACACAATCGTGTTAAGAATTAATATCTAAATAGAGGGTCAACATTTTATGGCACACAAATATGAGTAACTTAAGCAACTTATCAAAACACTCTCACTACAAGAAAAATGCCTTTTTGTAACATTTAAATAGCAACATTCATTAAATGACTGTTGCTAAAAGTAATTTATCGCAACAGTGATCAAATATCTGTTGCCATTGATTAAATCAATTTAGATTTTGCAACAGATATTAAATGCGTGTTGCTAATGTATTATACTACAACAATAATATGTCTGTTGCTAAAAAATTTATATATTTTATATTATTGGCAACAAACTTCACTCGTTGCAAGTAAAACTTAATATTCTAGTATTTTGCAACATGCTTGGTTTGTGGTGAAAATATAAAATTGTATGTTGCCAATTAGAATCCCACTGTAAGCGAGCGAAGAAAAGTGATTGGCGCGAAGAAATTTTTTTTTCCCACCATCATTAGAGCCCTAAAAGCAATTTGGGGAACAAAATCAATATAAAATAGAACCCTAAAAGCCCTAATATGGGGAACCCTAATAACTAGTCAAAACAATAATCCAAATCCTATGTCTCTTTGTGGTTTTATCAGTTTTCTCCGAACGATGGAGCTGGTTCTCTGCTATAATTGCTATAGGGATGCAACTCAAATTCTCTCCTACAAGTTAGTTTTTATGGACGAAGCCAATCTCCTTTCAATCCAAAAACCATTCCAAAATCCCCAATTTTTAAAAACCGTCATGTCAATTCAGCCCAAACCAATCTCAGACTCCCAAATTTCGGGACTTGCTCTGAATCCCAAATACCAAGCTTTGCCTCTCGAATCCTCTATCTCCATGGCCATAGACGCCACTTCCAAATTCCAAAACCCAGACTTAAGGCCGATCCCTCAGCCGTCGGACTTCCACCCAGAGCGCAAAGTTAAAGGCCATGACGGCCTCTACTTCTGGCAGTTCATGGTTGCCGGTTCCATCGCCGGCTCTGTCGAGCACATGGTTATGTTTCCCGTCAACACGGTTAAGAACCATATGCAAGCTCTCGGCTCTTGCCTAATTGAGTCGGTGTTCGAGAAGCCCTAACATCCATATTGAAGTCCAAGGGCCCAAGGGGGCTCTACTACGGCCTTGGCGCAATGGGTCTAGGGGCCGGACCCGCCCACGCCATGTATTTTTCAGGGTATGAGATTTGTAAAAAAAATTTCTCCGGTGGGAAATATGCTGCTCACGCCGTCTCGGGGGTCTTCGCCTCTGTCGCTTGCGACACCATGTTTACGCCTATGGACATGGTGATGCAGAGATTGCAGTTGGCCACTAGTCCGTACTTGGGCGTTTAGGATTGTGTGAAGAGGGTTTTAAGGGAAGAGGGGCTTGGAGCTTTCTACGCATCGTATAGAACCACGGTGCTGATGAATGCGCCGTTTACTACTGTGCATTTTACCACGTATGAGGCTGCTAACAGAGGGTTGATGAAGATTTCTCCGGAGAGTGCCAACAACGAACGTTTGGTTGTTCATGCTACTGCAGGGGCTCTTGGTGGGGCTTTGGCTGCTTTCGTAACTACACCACTCGACGTGGTCAAAACTCAATTGCAGTGCTAGGTACTGTCTTTTGTCGGTTACATTCCTACTTGCATTCTCGTTGTTGTTATATTGTGATTCAAAGAGATTTTGTTAGGCCTGGTGCATGGATATTAGTGTGTTGTGCTTATCCTTAAAGAGTTTGAACATCATGTTAAAACCATCAACTATAAGCAATTAACCTGTACTTGTGGGACTGAGTTTCTACGTTCTGTTTTTGATATTATAGAATAATTTGAGAACTCTCAACTTTAGAAACAGCTTAAAAATTAGACTACTTATAATCACAAATAGGCAATAAGCACTTATTGCAATTAGTTACAAAAATTAAACAGGATCTAATATCCATGTATTTCTTGCGCCCAAAAATTGGACTAAAATTGATAACCAAAGAGCACTTGTTGAAATTAAAATTGACAACCAAAGAGCACTTGTTGAAATCAGTTACCGTGAGTCACCAAACTAAGCTCTCTGTAATAGATAGGTACAAGCTCAGGACTAATGGAAGTAAAGATTGATCTCCTTTTATAATGGGGTAGTTTTTCTTTCAGATTTTTTCAGCTAGAGTCTATTTACCTACGAGAGACAAGATCATTGGGTTTCTTTGTATGAAAAGTTGCTTTAGAATGACAAACTTCTTTACTAGTATTTGATGAGGTATTATTCCATGAAAATAATCATATGCTATGTATGATCTTTTATTTTATTTTTACCTGTTCTTTCCTCGTTTTTGTTTTTGTTTTTCTGTAAAGGAGCTTGAAATGGATGAATATATTAATGCCCATCAAAATTACACCATGAAACTGAGAGAAAAAGAAAAGATGTTTCTGTACCATTTAAATGAAATATTCTAGATTTAAGGATATTGGCTCTATTAACTGTGTACTTCTTGTGCCCAAATATCCATACACTTCTTGTGCCCAAAAATTGGCTCCAGTAATTGTCTCCAATCACAAACTTTGTTCTCCTAACAGAACATGTTGTCTGATTTTTTATTTATTTTTATTAAAAAACAGATTTCACTTAAAGTAGCGATGAGATCTCTTCAAGTTTTCTCTCTGTAATTGATGCAGTACTGCTCATGGTTACTTCATTCTCTCTTGCTCACAGTTTATTTAAACTATGATTATGGATGAAGATATCAATGCTATTTACTGTCTAGATGCATGCATTGATTTATGCATATTCCTTCTTGTAATATTCTTATTCGAGGTCTTGATGATTTTGATGATGAATTTTGTCAAAATAAAATATTTTGATGATGAATTTCCATTGGCTATACAGGGTGTTTGCGGATGTGACAGATTTAAAAGTGGATCAATCAGAGATGTATTTCAATAGTGAAAAAGGATGGTTACAGAGGGCTAATGCGGGAATGGATACCAGAGTTGCAAAGGCGATTTGTCAGTGCCTTGCACCAACTTGGAGGTTCACAAGGTTAGACATTGATGTTAAAATCTAATTAACAGTATATTGCTGAGTCTGAGGTTATTCTTACCACTTGAATTGGAGTTTGGTTCAATTATTTCCTTGACTTTTTTCAAATCCATAGCGGAATTGTGGTTGTTTGAATATGATTGAAGATGCAAAATATGGTAGTATTGACAATTATACTACCATATTTGCATTGTGCTTTCAGATTGGTTTGATGCTAAAATTGTCTTTATGAAATTTCTTTATAAGTGAAAGGATTAATGCTTTTTCTAGTGAACCAATAATGTAAGCTTCGTGACTTGTGCTGTACGATACTCTTTTTTCATTTTTTTTTTTTGGTCCTATATGATACAATTTTATTGTTCTTATACAGATGTGATTTTGTACGTTTATGATACAGGCCATGTAAATCTATCCCAAACCACATAACCCAACGTCATAAGTACACAATTCTAGCTCACCCTTCTACAAATTATGGATGAACCAGAAAATAGGGCATCTACTCCAATTACAAATGAGCAGAACATCCAGTCAACAAATGAAGTTGCTCCCAAAAACAAAAGAGGCAAACTGAATTGAAACAGGTTTATGATATGTGTGATTTGTTAGGTTTTAGTTCAAACTTTGTATAAAGTCTATGTTGGATACTTGATAATATTTTGTATGATGACTTTAATTTTTAGTTTATAATACATTTTAAGTTGATTAACTTTGTCCATATTTGTTTATTTGAATGATGCTTGGAATGAGTTATATATATATATATATATATATATATATATATATATATATATATATATATATATATATATATAACTCATCGTATGCAATATGAATTTAAATTAATTAGAAAGTAAAATGTAAAAAACAATAATATATAAAATATATTTAATAAAAAACAAGCAACGAGCTGATGACTGTTGCCAAAAACAAAGCATGAATATTGCCAAACATCAAAGGCAACGTGCTAGTGATTGTTGCCAAACATCAAAGGCAACGTGCAAAACTTGTTGTTGAAACTTAACAACAACAAACACCTGAACGTTGCTAAAAATTTATACATTCTGTTTTAACGCAATATTGTAATGGACGTTGTTAAAACTTTAATGTTTGTTGCTAAAACTAGAACAACAACGTGCATTTTAGATTTAACAACGAACATTGACTGTTGCCATAAATGCTGAATTTTTGGCAACTTCGCGGAATACAACATACGAATGTTCGTTGCTAAAGCGCTATTGTAACAAACATCGCCCGTTGCGAAAGGCTATTTTTCTTGCAGTGTCTCACCCACCATAAACCTACATATACATATACATTACAAATATAATTAATTAAATATGTGTGTTTATATTTACACTATATCTGCATGTATGAGCTTGGCTTTCATACTTAGATTTACATATATATATATATATATATATATATATATATATAGCATTAACCTTTAAGAAGCTTAGTACCTACTCCAAACTTGGTGGGTCCTCTCACCCTCATTTATATTAACCAACATAATAAGTATAAGCAGAGCCGCAGACGCAAATGTCTTCTATTGGGTTGGAGTACTTGTGCAAAAAGAAAAGAAATATAAGCACAAATTGATTCGTAGGTTTGTCATTCATCAAAGTTCTTTATTTAGGAAAAACAAGAGACAGAAAATAAACCAAATTAAGTGCTAGGAAGTAGGAATTAATAGAAAAGTCGTGTAACTTCAATGGGACAAATCAATATAATTAAGCTCCGACGACTTGTTCTCTGTAAAATTTAAAAATATCAATGTCAGTTTCATAAATACCCACTAGGTACAGATAGGGTGTTGGTACAAGAGTATATGTATTTGATACAATTTATGTTAAAATATAAATGATGTATTAAATTTTTATTAGTTAAGAATACTACCATATCGTCTTTCAACTAATAAAAATTTGATCCACCATTTGTTATCAATAAGAATTATTGTGTCGAAAAATTTTATTCTATTTAATTGTTATTATCAAATTAGTATTAGATTTTGTACAAGGGGGCTTAATTTGATGATCCAAGTTGATCTTTTCTTTATTCCTTTTCATATATATGCAAAAATAAATAAAAATAAATAAAATCTCAAAAATACTGAATTTTATACTAATTAGACTAGTTTAAAAGATGGCTAATATTGCACTTGAATTTTTGGAATTATTTTTGTATGTGTGCATGCGTTGCTTTTGCTATTTTTGTTTTGTTTTTTTTTTTTTTGGTTCTTTTTTTGGCCGAATCCCAACTGTACAATCCCCTTAAGCTAAATCAACCTACACAAGACCAGCCCAATCAAGCCCAAAATTAAACAAGCCCAAATACAAGCCCATGAGAAGCCCAACTCCAAGAACAACCGGGCCAATCACAGGTGCAAGGGTGTTTTAAGGCAATGCCGCATTTGATTTCCTTAATCCCTTTACTTGGGATCGAGCGTGTGTGTGGTAGGGAGTTCGGACTCAGAGACGCAGAGGTCTGAGAAAAACCCTAGAAATGGAGAAAGACAAAGCCAGCAAACGCACCCGAGACGACCGCGACCACCGGGACCGATCTTCCAGGGACTCCTCCGATCACCATCGCCACCAGCATCGATCGGACCGTGATTCCAAGCGCGAGCGCTCTCACGAGCCACGCGACCATAAATCGCGTCGCGAGCGTTCCTCTGAACCGAGGGGCGAGAGAGAGGGTAGCAGAGATTGGGTTAAGCATGGTGAAGTGAAGTATGATAGGTCTGAGGACCACGAGGAGTCTGTGGAAAGGAGGCATAAGAGGAAGGAGAGGGGAGGGAGTGAGGATAGAGGGGCTGATGTTGGGGAGAAGAGAGTCAAGGTTTCGGAGGATGGGAAGGAAATTAATGGAGGTCACAGAGAGAGAAGGAAGTTTGAGGATCGTCGAGTTAAGGAAGAAGAGGGTGATGATGAAGCTGCCCAACAAAGGGAGGAACTATATACGAGTAATGTCAGCCAGAGAGCCACTGGTACCGTCAATGGGGATGGTTTGGTGGGTAATGTGAGTTTGTGCTTTATTTTTTCGTTTGGCTGTAATATTTGGTATTTGGGAATTTTACTTATCGTTTCTGTTGTTCATAAGTACGTTGCCTGTTTTAATTATATTGTTTGAAATCTTGAAATGGCTGATAGTATCTGGTTATCGTGTCAGTCTGGCAATTATATGTCTTATACTTTATTACTTTTTTTTTCCGCTTTTTCTGTTGCTTGTAATAACAATGCACATGTGCTTATTGGATTGCATTTATTAAAACTGCTATATTTAATTTGTGTTCTTCTTGTAAAATTATTAATCTTTTGTGAATTGTGTCAAATTGAATGTCATTTAAATTAATAACTAAAACTATTGAGCAGTTCCTTATGAGGTGTATTATGTATTTTTGGTTTGCACTCAGATATATATATATATATATATATATGTATATTGTTACTTTCTTTCACTTTATCTAATTGTTATTCTATACATTAGCCTGTTTCAATGACAGTTTGTTTTCCTAAAATCTTAGGAAACATGGCTAGGCCATATCTCGGTTGCTTGGGGACATCTGTGTGTTTGTTTCAGGGTTTTTGTTTTTTAAAAAATTTAATATATTTTCCATATCCTGTTTTTGCATATTGATATTTTTTATTGTTTTTGATAATAACAGGGTGCCGCTATGGAATCACACATAATGGCATCAAGGAGTGTGCCTGAGACTTCTTTAGCCCCTAGCCATCCCCTTCCTACCAAGGTATCTTCGATTTCTACCCCCCATGAAAATAAGGGAGTTAGTATTACCAGATCTCATGAGGTTCATGGAAAATCTAGTACAGATGGGACATCTTCAACTGCTGGAAAAGGTGGAAATCTTTCTCTCGATGATTTAGCGAAACTTAAGAAAACTTTACAGGTGCAGAAGGAATTGTCAGAGAAGCTGAAGAAACTTCCGGTGGTAAGTCTAAGTAAACTTTTAATTTCATATTATATTGTTGACTTTCTCCCCCCGTGTTTGTATTTGTACAATGTTCATTGATTGTGGGTTCCTTTGTATGCATTAACTAATATTGTTTCATTCTATAGTTGAAAAAGGGTGCTAGCTCAAGTTCAGATGCTAACTCAAACCTGGGACCAAAAGAAGTGACGAAGCCACCTGTTTTTGCTGGAATGCATGGATTGGTACCATCAACAACTACCACTACAGCTGTTTCTGGGGCGACATTGAATTCCTCAACCTTAATTGATGCCAGTTCATCTCCTGTGAAGCCGTCTGTAAGTGGCATGACTGCTCCTGCTGGTCATCAACCTATTCCGAACATTGAGGCTGTAAAACGTGCACAGGAGCTGGCTGCCAGGATGGGATTCCGTCAGGACCCAGAGTTTGCTCCTCTTATAAACTTGTTTCCGGGGCAGACAACGACAGATGTTGCCGTTCCTCAGAAGCCTACTAAAGCCCCTGTCCTTCGTCTTGATGCTCTTGGTAGGGAAATTGATGAACATGGAAATTTAGTGAATCTAACTAAACCAAACAACCTCAGCACACTAAAGGTTTGTTAGTTATTTTATCTGTTTAGTGAGTTATCTGTTATTATTTGAAACCTTTTTGTTAGTATTTTAATATTATATTTTCATATTTCCAGGTGAACATTAACAAACAGAAGAAAGATGCATTCCAAATTCTTAGACCTGATTTGGAAGTTGATCCAGAATTAAATCCTCATTTTGATTTAGGGATGGGTATTAATAAAAATAAACTCCTGAGGCCTAGGAGGATGAATTTCCAGTTTGTAGAGGAAGGTAAATGGTCTAAAGAGGCTGAACATATAAAACTGAAGGTATTTACTATTGCCTTTAAACACCTTTATACTTATGTGAGTAATGTAACTATAATTTATTGTTATTTTCCTCTCTATTAATTGCAGAGTAAATTTGGAGAAGCACAAGCGAAAGAGCAAAGAGCAAAGCAGGCACAGCTGGCAAAGGCAAAGGCAGCACCAGATATAAATCCAAATTTGATAGAGGTATCTGAGAGAGTTATCACCAAAGAAAAGCCGAAGGATCCCATTCCTGAAGTTGAGTGGTGGTAAGCTGTTATGATCCTATACATTTATATGGTATTCTTTTGTTCTTCTTTTTAGTCAGTACTTTATTTATGTGGTTTAGCATTGTAGTTGTGGTTAATAGAAAGAAATATCCCGGACATTATGTTATATGTTAGTTTTGAATATAGATACATTATTTCTAAGAAAAGAAAAAAAGAGGAGGAATTTTGAGACAGATGAGCGTTGGGCTGTGATACGATTTTTGGGTTTTAGTATTTATATGAGTTTTCCTCCATGTTGTATTTGGCCAATCCATCTTGCAGCTCCCTTTGCCTTTTTGTTGACATTGAAGCTCCTGTTTGGTTTAGTGGAGGGTTGAGGGAGGGGTTGGGAGTGGTGGAGGAATGATGTGTGTGGTAGTTGTTTGGTAGGAGGGATGGGTGGAGGGAGAGGATGAGAAGAAGGATGGGGAATCCATCCTAACCCCTCCATATCAATCCCTCCGATATTGGATAGATTATAGGAGGAATTGGTTTGATAACTAATTAATAAATTTTTAATTACATTTAAATCCTCTTTCTTTCCTATCATACCAAACAAGAGGAGGGATCAATATAATCAACTCACTCTTTTCACCTCCCCCTCTCCCATTTCCTCCCCATCCTTCCCCCTCCCCCTTATTACTATCAAATATAGCCTAAACGATGAGATGAGACCCGACAACTACAAGAGTTAATTTGTTCTGAGATTTTAATTAAATCAATTTATTTTTTTAATTATGTATGTTATATTTTATCAGGGATGTGTCACTTTTGCATTCTGGCATGTACGGTGATATTGTGGATGGTATGATACCTGAAGATAGAATAAAGTTGGAGAAAATCACCATCTATGTTCAACATCCTCGTCCTATTGAGCCCCCTGCTGAGTCAGCTCCTCCACCACCTCAGCCTCTCAAGCTAACCAAAAAGGAACGGAAGAAATTACGTACACAGCAACGACTGGCTAAGGAGAAAGATAAGCAAGAGATGCTTAGACAAGGTCTGATAGAGCCTCCGAAGCCAAAAGTTAAGATGAGCAACCTAATGAAAGTTCTTGGCTCAGAAGCAACCCAAGATCCAACAAAGCTTGAAAAGGAAATTAGGAGTGCAGCTGCTGAGCGTGAACAAGCTCACATAGATAGGAATATGGCACGCAAACTCACTCCTGGTGAACGCCGTGAGAAGAAAGATAGGAAGCTTTTTGATGATCCAAATACGCTGGAGACTATAGTCTCAGTTTATAAGATAAATGACCTTTCACATCCAAAGTCCCGCTTTAAAGTCGATATGTTTGCACGAGAGTATCGTTTGACAGGTTGTGCTGTTATCTCAGATGGTATGACTGTTGTGGTAGTTGAAGGTGGAAGCAAAACAATTAAGAAGTATGGGAAGGTCATGCTTAGGCGCATAAACTGGGCAAACACTATAAAAGAGGACGAGGAGGATGAAGACGGAAGTGAAGACAAACCTGTTAATAAGTGTGTGTTAGTTTGGCAAGGAAGTGTTGCCAAACCGGCCTTCAATAGATTTTTGATTCATGACTGCATGACTGAAGCTGCTGCTCGTAAAATTCTTTCAGATGCTGGAGTTGTTCATTACTGGGATATTGCGGTTAATTTTTCAGAGGATCAAGTATGAGGCGTAGGATATTTCATTCAAACTTTTTTTTTCCCTCAACATTTTGGTAATGGTATGTGATTATGAGCTTTTAGAAATTGCTTGATACGCAATTTATTTGGTAATGGATGAACTTTTTACTTGTAAAGATACTGTTGTTGGATTATTAGCTAGGACAAGACCACTAAGGCCTTTGCTTAATGCCTAAAAAAAATATAATATTTTTCTATTTTTAGTTATATTCGATTGGATCAGATAATTTGCTAGCCTATTTTTGGTGTGTTTAAAATAAATATCCATTATCTTTATACGTTTCTATGGAAATTCAATTTTTTTTTTCAATTCGATATTGAGAAGCTAAATGGCATTTGAAACAAAAGCCTGTTTATATAGAGCTAAAAGTTACAGGTTTAAGAGAAAAAAAAAAAATTATATATGTTATCTATATTACTAAGAACATAAAACAGAAAGAGAAACGCTATCAAACGAGGATTTGAAAATGGAGAAAAACCACACAAAGGCATAAATGCAAGCGGTATATTACTTGTACCTTGGAGGACACAAAAACTTGCACCAATATGAGATGCTTTTTACATCTGAAAAAATCTATATAAAACTGACTTGAACACCACACCAGTCTGTACAACAATCACTACTCATTTTTCCCACCACAAACATTAAAGATAAACAAGAATTAATCTACATAATTTCCTCTTTCACCATTTGGGCAAAAACCTTGCTCATTGAAACACCTGCAAGGTCTTCCATACTCGTCATGCTGAATTCTACAGTTGATTCGCCGGTCTCTAGGTGGCTGACTTGCGAAGGTAGCTCACCGTTTTGGTTCGTTCTTTCATCAGCTCCCTGGAGTTGAAGAACACATTCCAAATTCCACAACACATCTCCCATTGAAGGTCTAAGAACACCATTTTCTGCCAAACATTTTTCGGCAATCTCTCCATACTTCCTCAATGAATCTGGCTTTATTTGATCTGCAATGCTGGGATCAACAATTTCCTCCAGTTTTCCTCTCTTCTGCAGCTTCATTGCCCAATCTACTAAATTCACCTTTTCCCTTGGCAAGGATGGATCAATTACAGGTCTTCCACAAAGGACTTCAAACATGACAACTCCAAAGGAATAGACGTCTGATTTTTCTGTAAGTTGCTGTCTTGTCAAATACTCAGGATCAAGATACCCGAAGCTTCCTTTAACTGCTGTACTCACATGTGTCTTGTCGATCTCCGGACCAGTCTTCGAAAGGCCAAAATCAGCAACCTTGGCCATGAAGTTCTCATCTAGTAGAATGTTTGCAGATTTCACGTCCCTGTGAATAATTGCCTTTGCAGAGCCAGTATGAAGATAGTGGAGTCCTTTAGCAGATCCAATGCATATCTCAAGCCTCTTTCTCCAACTTAAGCTTGGAAGGTCTGAGCCATAGAGATGTCTCTTAAGTGTCCCATTTTCCATATACTCATAAATTATGATCATCTCATTTTGCTCATCACAGTACCCGATTAACGATACCAAATGGCGGTGGCGAAACTGAGGCAACATTTCAATTTCAGTCCAAAATTCTTTTAGACCCTGGTTTGATTCAGAAGCTCCCCTCTTAACAGCCACTTTTATATTCTCTCTCAAAACTCCTTCATAAACCTTCCCAAAACCACCTACCCCAATAACCAAGTTTTCACTAAAATTGTCAGTAGCCTCTTGAATTAGTGAAAGAGGGAAGTAATACCCAGTTTTTGTGCCAGAAAGCCCGGTCCTATTGGCAAATTTGCCTTCCATTCCATTCACAGCAACATCCTCCGTCTTTGAATGGCCAACAAGTGCTAGTTTTCTTCTTCTGCAAAACAGGAAGATAACTATAGCCAAAACAACAGCAACAAAAAGTCCCACAGACGAGCCTACTATGACAATAATTTTCACCTTGCTACTACTCTTAGAGGACTCGAACACATTAAGTCTACCAGTAGAATCACTTATTTTCATGATCTCTAACCCATTAAGAAAGACAACCGGGTAAATTTCCTCTAAACTATAAGGGCCAACACTTACTTTTAGCTTAGAGCTATCACTTACCTTCACAACAGCATCCATAAAGTAGGGAACACCAAAGTTGTTTGATGTGAGATTGCTAACATCAAAGTTCCTGGAGACAAGCCAGGAGTTAATGTATACATTGGAGAGGTGATTTGAAGAAGAGTTACTCACTATGTCACAGAAGTGAAACCTAACCAGATACTCAAAACCAGGAATAACATCAAAATGCCATGTAACATTGGCGTTAATAAGAGGATCTGCTGAGTCCAATGTAGTTGCAGTGCCATATACAGAAGAGGGAGCAATGTAATCTTCTGAAAACCCGCTTGTGAAATTAACGGCGTTTTCATTCGACACAAACTTTGCAAACTTATGTATAAGATATGAATCATCAGAGTCCCAGAATCGCCAAAGGGTATCATTTTGAGGGTACACTGTTACATTACCCATATTCACCCTCTTAACTGTCTCTAAGGCTTGCTTCTGTAAATTTCGGAAACTTCCCTGTGAGCCAACGGTTCTGGCCTCTAAAGGAACGAGATTATCAGGTTGTGAAACAACCTCTAATGCATTTATAAAAGCAAATGAATTGGAAGAAGGGGTAAAAGTGAGAACTAGACTGTCAGAACTTATGTTCAGAGAGTACTCCTTCATGAGGTTACCAGTCTCTACTTGGAATTCTTTGAGAAGGGTAAAACTTTGAGCAGACACAGAGAATTTTGCCATGCTCAAGTTGTGGTTGTTGTTAATGAAAGGGTAGAAATAAAGGCGAATCCAATGCCGTCCTGGCTTTCTGATAGGAAACGTATAATCGGAGGTTTCATTAAAAATCCTTGCAGTTTTATACAGAGCTGAATCAAAGGTAGTCAATGTAGAAATTGAACTTGTATTGACAAGAATTTTTGGGGTTTCTAGGAAGCTGGAATAAAAATCATCTGCTACAAATACACGACCACCAACTGATACATTGCTTCGAGATCCACAATCTATCAGATAATTGTCTTGAGGATCAAATTGTAACGAAACACATAATGAACACAGAATAGATGACACCCAGAAAACAGACCTAATATTCCCAGCGGTCCTCATAATTACAACTCTAAGACTAAGAGAGAGAGAAGTGACAATGCTTGAATTATTATGATAACAAAACTAGCAGATGCTAGAAGGAAGCTATAAGAAGAAGAGCTCAAATCAAAATAGGCAAATTTCACAGAATTGACAAAAAGCTCATACTAAAACACAATGCAGAAAAAACCCAACGAAGAAAATCCTATAAACAAAGTACTGATGAGTATCCTTTAAGAGATTTAGTTTCTAAGATCACCTGAATGCATTAAGCATTAAAGAAGTAGGAAAAGTTGTTGATTCTGACACGGATATGTCAAATGTCAAAAGTAGAAAACAACAACCAAGGGACATTTCACTGTCATGTGCTCCTCAACTTGCTGGTCTAATTTAAAACGAGAGCACTAACAAAACGTGGTCAAAAGAACATCGAGGACGACCATCATCTACTAATCTGAAAGCAACCCAGAAGTGTTTTCAGTTATTTCATTTTATTTTTTTTAATTTCTCAACTACGTTTAGTTTGACAAATTCATAGGATAGTGTACAAAGATACAAAACTTTTAAATGACAAATTGAAGAAGAAGATAAGGGAGTCAAAAGGGGTTTGGGACAGACAAGATGGCTGAGCAGAAAAGAGGAGGACAGCTATTGTGGATGGCTCACCTGCTCAAAATTGGTACGTTACACTGGTCCCAGACTTTGCAGGAAGGTTCTGAGAGAGAGACAGAGAGACCGAGAGAGTTGGGACATAGAAGGAATATTAATTTAATTAAACAACATAATCATCTTGTCGATGTCATGTGCATTGGGGAGTCGCGTCACGCGGTTTCTAAAACAGCCAGGCACTTTTTAACTTTTATGATCCTTTGCTGGCATCAGCTATTTTGAATGTCGTACGTGGCGCCAATGAGATCGGGACGTGTAGCTGGTGGTGGAGGGTTTTGGATTAGCCCCGGAGAGTCGGTTTGTCGATTTTGAGCTTTTGTTTTTTATTTTCGTTTCAGTGATTGGAGTAGAAGTAGGCCCATAGTTTGTTTGGCAGTATTTTTCAATCTTTATAATATGAAAAATTAAATAAAATTGAAGATCTGTTTTTTTAATTAAGACGTGTATAGGGGAAAAATATAATAATTTTTTTTCATAATTTAAAGATTTTAAGCTTTGAGTATGATAAGAACATGTTTGGATGTACTTTTAAAAGTGATCAAAGCGCTTACACTGTCATAAAAATAAAACATTTTATAATAATAATAATAAAGTTTTCCCTAGAGAGTCTTTGATTTCTCTGTTGAAAGCCGTCGAGTTAATTTGATGACTATGGGTTTGATGTGGGAAACTCTAACAACTCTTAGACTTTGTTATGGAAAATTTAATAGTTCTCGAATTTAATATGAATTGTATGACCAATAAAAAGTGCTAGATAATATAATCACTTTACATTCAAGCCAATATTAACTTAAGACTGTATTTCCTTATTAAAAAAAAAAAAACAATTCGATTGTATTTGTTAAACTACATTGAGTGCTCTTCCCAGTTAAAACCCATGTACCTAATCATATTATTATCACAGCTAAGCAAGCAATCCAAATTGACATTTTCTCATTGATTACGAATCAAAGACAAGTTTAGGAGCATCATCATAGTGAAAATTCAAAGTTCTTGTTGGCTAATGAGTTATATTGGGAAGATTAAGTATTTATGGTGGGCTAGAAAGAGAGCAAAATTCTAGACCCTTGACCATTTTAACATGGTATATAATTTCCTTGTAGTAGTTTAATTAAGTTGGATCCCCTTAAGTTTTTGGAAGCTTGGTTATGGATTAGGATGGACCAGCCAAACCAAACCTGTGTTTTCCAAATAAATAAAACTTTGAAGCCTCTACTTTGTGCGGTCACATATTAAAAGAAAAAATTCTTCATGATATATAAATATATATAGATATATATATATATATATATTTATATATAAATTAAAAACAATTTTTCATGGTACATGCATGGTTCAAATTATCAGCATTGATAACAATATCCACACGCCCTTGAATTATTCAAGTGTTGGTGATGCCTATAAAGAATTTAATTTAATTTTGAGGATAACTTGTAAAGTCATGTGAACTATTGTAAATAGATACATTTTATTCTTCTTGGATATAAGATATATCAAGGTTTAGGTTTGGTGGAGTATGTGGAGAAGATGAAACCAAATCTGCCGTCATTGTAGTTTGGAAACAAGGAAAAAAAAAAGTGTCAATGTAATGCTGTTAGGCATGGCTTTTGAAAATTTAAAGGAATAAAATTTGTTAACACAGTTTGTGTTGAAATCAGAACTGATGTGTCAAAATTTTATTAGTTGAGAGCTAACAAATAAAATAACCCTAACTAATAAAAATTTAATATATTAATTATGTTTTGATAAAAGTTGTGTCAAATAAATCTACTCAAGTAAAAAATAACTTTGGGGTAAAAAACTCTTTTATACGTCTACTAATTTTTTAAATGTTTTTATCACTTGAAAGGCCTTCTAAAGGGCGCTAGAAAGCTCTTATTGAAACTTTCAAAACTACAATTTTATTCTTTATAATTGAGAAGAAATAATATTCATCTAAATTACCAAAATAAAATTCATCTATTATTCCAATTAAAGCTCTTTTTAAAAATAGTTTCTAAATATTATTTTAAACAGCATGACTTCACTTTTCTTCTGCTCAAAAGTAAAAGTAAAAGGCAGATGCCACCTCAGATGGGCCAATAGTTTGGATTTTTGGTATTTTGACAAAAAAAAAAAGAGTGCTAATAAAACTTTTGGGTGTTAATAGAACTTCTGGAAGATCTATTTGCACTTCCATTTGAATTTGAGTTTTTAGATGTCATATCTTCTCTGAGATACATTTAAATTTTTTTGATCAATTTTTCTTAAAACTACTATTTTGGTGAGATTTTAAACGAAAAATCAAAAATATCTTTAAATATTTGTAGGTTTCTTATGTTTTTTTCTTCGTATTTATGTCTTCTTTGTCGTCATCTTCTTCTTTTCTTCTACAATATCTCTTCTTTTAAAATGCTTTTTTTCTTCTAAATCTTTTTGTGCAAGTCTTCTTGATATTCTTATTCTTGGTTTTTTGTTTTTCTTATTCTTGATATTCATCGTCTTCTTCTTGTTCGTCTTTTTTTTTCCTTATTCATCTCCTTCTCGTTTATCTTTTTTTTTTAATCTATGTATTTAATTCATTAGAAATTCATCGCTGATGAAGTGGAATTCGATCATGAAGAAGTGGAATTCATCGCTGACGAAGTGAGCTTTCGCGATAAATTTTGTTGATGACGAAGTGACTTTTAGTGATGAAATACTTCAATGAACTCCGTCATCTTTAGCAACAAATTCCTTTGTTGGCGAAATGAGTTTTAGAGACGAATTTTGTTGCTCGCAAAGTGACTTTTAGCAACGAAAGAATTAGTCACTGATGAAGAACTTTGTCAACTTTCTTCGTCGCTGATAAAGAACTTCATCAGCTTTACTGACGAAGTACTTCGCCAGTTTTAGCAACAAAGTGAACTTTGGTGACAAATTTTGTCTCTAACAAGTAACTTTTAGCAGCGAAATGAATTCGCGATGATTTCTTTTAACATTTTTTTAAAAAAAAAATTTAATTTTTATAAACTTTTCAATATTCATCAAAGCTTATTTTTTTATTTCAATCTATTTTTTTCTCTTTTTTTTTCATATAACTATCTGAAAATTTCAAATATATAATTGAAAAAATATTTTGATGAATTATAAAAAATAAGGTTAAAAAGATAATTCATCATCTAACGGTACTATTGTAAATTTGAGATAAAATAATTATTTTTAAAAAATTCAAATGTCAATAGGCCTGAATATGACATCAAAAAACCCTTTCAACTTCTATACGCACTTCTCCCATTCTAAATTGGGTTATTTGATGCCATGTCACCCTTAGCACCCTTTTTTGACTAATTTTGTTTTTTTTTTTTTTTTTTGGTGAATAACTAAGATGCATTAAGCACAAAAACCTCCAAACTGAGGATTACACAAAAAAGCCACCAGCCAAGATATCAGCTTGGACTTGGCTTTTAACAAAATCGGGAACAAACTCCCTACTGAAAATATAGCTATCAAAGCTAGTACACTGCACCAAAGAAAATTTAGCAAATGAATCAGCCAGATGATTGTAACTTCTACTAATCCAGTTTAGGGACCATTTGTTATTTTTAAACTTCCTGCGTAAAGACTCCACCTCATTGAAAGTCTCCCAAGCACCATACTCTAAATTGTTAATAACTACATCGCCTGCACCTTGAGAATCACACAACCACATGACTTTATTGAAATTCCTCTGCTCAGCAATATTCATAGCCCAATCAATGGCCTTCAACTCAGTTGTTAAAGGAAACATCTTACAGAGTATTTTAGAAGCCAAACAAATTAAATTCCCTCTATAATCTCGGGCTACCATGGCTATGGCAGAGTTCTCATCACCTACAGCAATATCAGTATTTATAACCAAATACTCATGTGTAGGATTGGGAGGAAGCAGTGAACTCCTCTCCATAGGTCTAGTTACCTTCTCTTCCCAATCTTTTCCATAGTCTTCCACTACATTTTCAAAAAAGCCAATAGCTTCTCGAATACTTTGATTACCTCTGAACCATACATTGTTCCTAAACTTCCATGTTGTATACATTGCAAGGATCAAAACTACAGAACTTTGCTTTTTACTTTCCAGACTTTCAAAGCCTATCGGATTAAGACATAGGGAAACTAAAGACTTTATACTCTCACAATTGATATATTCCCAGTTCAACCCCCACTTACTATCAAAAGATATTGCTCTTATCACATGACAATTCAGGAACAAATATTCAAGAGATTCCAAACTAGAACCACACAGAAAATAGTTTTTCTCAGTTAATGTGAAGATGCGATCTAACCTTTCTCGGGTAGGAATGCAATTCGATAAAATCCTACATAGAAACATTTTCAGTCGAACATGTAACTTTGCTTTCCAAACTTTATTCCATATATTGTCTTCTTCTTCAGCAGAAATTGACCTAATTCCAACCAAATAAGCACTCTTGACACTAAAAATTCCAGATGGATTTCCAACCCATAACAGCTTGTCATGTCGATTTCCTGCTGGCCACTCAACCTTCAAGATTTGTTGCACACTTTCTGGTTCAAAAAACTCATTTAGCTTTTCCACATTCCAGTTTCTCTGATCACCATGCTTAAAATCAGCCACTGTATTGATTCTTATACCCTATGTACCTTCTCTTCGAATTGGTATTTTATTTTCCATCTACGGAATCCAGGGATCAGTCCAAGGATTGATTGATAAACCATTTCCAATTTTGTAGCAAGATCCTCTCTTTACCATATCCTTGATGCTCAAAATACCTCTCCAAGCCCAAGAAGCATCCCTTTTGCTTTTACAGCTAAAAAATTTTCCTTCTTTAATATACTTTGTTCTGATCAGGTCAGTCCTGAGGCTTCTTTCTCCCTTTGCCAACTTCCATCCTAATTTAGTTAAAAGAGCAATATTATATTCCTCAAACGATCTGAATCCTAGCCCCCCATCTCCTTCGGTTTACATAAGTCCTTCCATTTCTTCATAGCAAGATATCTATTTTTCCCTTTTTTTCCTCCCCACTAGAATCTACAAGCCATAGAGTCCAAATCCTTACAGATCTGCTTAGGCAATCTAAAGGTTGATATAGTATACACTGGAACAGCTTGCACAACAGATTTAATCAAAGTTGTCTTCCTAGCTTTAGAGAGCAATTTACTTTGCCAGCTTTCAAGATGAGAATGAACTCTCTTTTTTATATTATTATACTCCAAACTTCTTCTTCCAAAAAACAAGGAGTTCCCTAGATAAATGGCATTCTTCTCCATTTTCTTGAACCCAAATATAGCATTTATCTTCCTTCTCTGCCCACTGTCACATTTTGGAGAGAACATGATACTTGATTTTTCCTTATTGATTTCTTGGCCAGACCAAGAGAAGAATAATTCAAGACACCTCTCAATAGCTTTTGCATTTTATTCATTAGCTCTGCTAGTGATAATGATATCATCGGCAAACAGCATATGAGAGATAGCCTTAGCACCTCTACTTATCTGAACTCCTTGCAGGTTTCCCCTTTCTTCTTCACGAGCAAGCAGTCTCGTAAGAACTTCAGCTCCTATAATAAAAAGGAAAGGGGATATCAGATCCCCTTGCCTAAGGCCCCTTCGTGGACTAATTTTCCCATAACGACTTCCATTTAGCAGAAGACTATATTCAATAGAGCTCACACAGCTATGGATCATCTCCCTAACACCATAAGAGAAACTAGCTGCTTCCATAGTTTTTGTCAGAAAGTTCCACTCCAACTTATCATAAGCTTTTCTCAGATCAATTTTCAAAAACATTAGCCATTTCCTTCCTTTATGCTTAGAGACCTTGTGAACTAACTCATGAGCAATTATAGAGTTTTCAGCAATCCATCTCCCCTTGACAAAAGCTTCTTGGTTGGGGGATATTAAACAATCCAGGGAATCCCTTAATCTATTGGCAAGGATTTTCGAAACCACCTTATAAATAAAGTTGCACAGACTAATTGGCCGGTAATGGTTAAAAGTAGACTAATTTTGTTTATACTTATTATTTTATCCAGTTTTTTAATGAAAAGTCAAATATAACCTTAGGTATTTTTAATTGTTAATCTCTTTGTCTCCTTCGTATTCTTTTCTTCGTTCACTTTGCTGTCTCTTCGTCATCGTCTTCGTCTGCAACATCTTCTTCTTCTGTAATTTTTTTCTTCTTGGTATTCTTCTTCTTCTACATCATTTTTTTTTGTTTTTTCTTATTCTCATCTTCTTCGTATTCTTCATTTTCTTCGAGGTGTTTTTAACCTGGGTCTTTTTTTTATCATATATATTTTTTTTCACATCTATGCACTTAATTTGTGACGAATTAATTCGTTAGTAACAAATTCTAACAAAGCTTTGATGGATATTGAGGAGTACATAAAAATTAAAATTTTGTAACAATGTTAAAAAATAAAATAAAATAAAATTTGTCACTGATGAAGTACAACAAAGTACTTCATCAGTGACAAAGTGGGCTTTTAACGATGGGCAAATAATCGTCGTTAAAGCCCACTTCGTCACTGACAAAGTATTTCGTCGTACTTTGTTAGTGATGAATTTTTTTATTTTTTTTAACATTGTTACAAATTTTAATTTTATAGGATTAAAAAAATTATGATAAGATTTGATAAATATTGAAGAGTACATAAAAGTTAAATTTATAACAATGTTAGAAAATAAAAATAAAAAAGAAATCGCCACTCACGAAATAGGCTTTAACGATGGTTAAATATTTGTCCGTCGTTAAAAGCTCACTTCGTCACTGATGAAGTACTTTGTCAGTGCATTTTTTTAACACTATTACAAATTTTAATTTTTATGGACTCTATAATATTTATCAAATCTTATTATGATTTTTTTAATCCTAATATATATTTTTTTCTTTTATTTTTCCTATAACTTTATCTAAAAAATTTCAAATATATGGCTAAAAAATAATTTATGACAAACTATTAAAAAAAAAGAAGCTAAAAAAATAATTCATCATCTAAGGGTCTTATCGTAATTTAAGATTTGATAGATATTAAAGAGTACATAAAGATTAAAATTTACAACAATGTTAAAATATAAAAATAAAAAAAAAATTGCCACTGACAAAGTACGATGAAGTGGGCTTTAACGACGATTAAATATTTGCACGTCGTTAAAAGTTCACTTCGTCACTGACGAAGTACTTTGTCAGTGATATTTTTTTTAACATTGTTATAAATTTTAATTTTTATGGATTCTTTAATATCTATCAAATCTTTTATGATTTTTTTAATCCTATTATATATTTTTTTCTCTTGTTTTTCCTATAACTTTATTTAAAAAATTTCAAATATGTGGCTAAAAAATAATTTATGACAAACTATGAAAAAAGAGACTAAAAAAATAATTCATCATCTAATAAAAGGTATAGATTATTTTGTACCAGACCAGCCGAACCAATAACTATTCATGGTTCCATAACTGAACCTCTGAAATTTTTTCAATATTGGATCTTGGACAATTAGACATCCAACCCGTAATAGCAACGACCCAATTGCAAGAGCGGAGCTCTACCAACTGAACTATATCCCCCGAGCCAAGTGGAGCATGCATGAAGGAGCCAAATGCTTCTTCTATTCTTTTCCTTGGCGTTATCATAATCTTAAAATAAAATAATTATTTTAAAGAAAATAAATAAAAAAAATTCAAATGATATTAGCGCTAACCACTAAGTAAAAAAAAAAAAAACCCTTCTAAATTTTAAAAGCCCAAACTCAATTTACAAGGGATGTAGAGTGCAGAGGCGGATCCAGCGGAGGGTTAAGTGCATTAAGAATATTTAGTTTTCTTTAAATAAATTTTATAACTAGTCAATTTTGCCCCCACACTTTGACTTGTATAACATTTTATCAAGGATAATATAGTCATTGGATTTAAAAACATTTAATTCAATTTTACCCTTAAATTCAAACTTCTTTAGAATAATTTAGTAATTTGATATAAAGACATTTAATACACCTTACGTATTGTCTCAATTTTGTTTTTAGTATGGTTAAAATAGCCAACTGCTTATAAATATTTTAATACAACCATTAGTCAAATTTGAGCTACTTTCCCACTCTCCCCAGCCAACCTTTACACATTTTATGGTTTATATGTTTTTTTATATATTCACCATTAAAGACAAATTCATTTTTATTGTTTGTAATTAAATATTTTTTTATCACTTGCATTTTATCAAAGAGATAAAAATTGTAGAAACTAGTATGGATAGATGATAGATATTAAACTTGCATTGGTATTTCCACTCTTTTTCCTTTTTTTTCTTCACCATTTTTCATTCATTTTCAAATTTTGGCTCCGCCCTTGGAGGATTGTGCACAAAGTTTCATTTGTAGTACATAAAGAACTTACAGCTACTTCCAGAAGCAAGGATTTTGACGAGGCCCAAGTCAAAACAAACTGCTAATATCACGATTCACACACAAACAAGTACCAAATAAATTCATCTTTAATACAAAACCATTCGCCCACAAATTTTTTTTTTCTTTTTTCCTTTTTGTTTGGTTAAGTCGAGCCTTTCATACTTGTAGATAGATATTCCACCAAAAAAAATACTTGTAGATAGATAGTCCAGAAAGCTATTACAAAAACATAAAATTACGTACTATGTCCCTGGGGAACTTCTTCATTATCTGAGTCTCTTAATTTGAAAGGGTTTTACCTGTTTCAACTTCAACTTGCTTGGTGCCATTTTCCTCCATTTTCTCATCTATGGGCCCTTCAACTTGCTTGGTGCCATTTGCCTCCACTTTCTCATCTACGGGCTTATTAATCAACTCAGTCAACCTTGCTGCCAAAGTCTTCTTCGCTTCAGGAGAAACACCATTTTTACCGATGATCGACTCGAGCACTGACCCCGAAAGTAGTTTGTTCTCAATCACAGCATTGCCAGCTTCAGGTATGGAACCATCTTTTGAGAAGCTTATCTGTTGAGAATAACCCAAAAGAAGAAAAAAAAATGTAAAGGAAAGTGTTTCCTAGCTTCAAAATGATATATAACCAAGAAATCTTATATAATTTCTATTGGATCTTTGCCTTTTCTTGATCCCCAAGAAACCCGGATGTCTTTTTGTCAAACTAAATCAGAAACCAAATAGACAAATATGAAAGATACAAGAAGTTAAATATATGTAATTTAGTGCAGTAATATATAAATGCTATACATACATATATATACACACAAACACACACACACACACACACACACACATAGACTAACCGTTAATGACCCTTGGGGTGATTGTGTAAAGAGAATAGAAGCACCAGGTGGGAAGTTTTCAGCTTTGAAAACCTCATTGAATTTGTCTAGGGCTATGGCTTCTGCTTCAGTGTAAATCCCCATAGATTTCCAAATGGCCTTGCAATTCTCAGATACTTTCTCAGAGTACTGCTGCCCCGTCAACGGCAATATCATTGTCACTCGTGTGAATTTCTCGAATGGCCCTATATGAATAGGTTTCCCATAATTAAAACTCCAACCTTATGTATAACCAGTTATTCACCAATTATAATATACTTTGAAACCTTATGTATAAACGTAAACTTTGAAAACCCGAAGTGTCCCTACCAAACCCCGACAATGGAAATGTCTTCGTCCATATATTCGTTGATATTTTCTCCTTTTTGACCATAAGATATAATTTGTCAAACTAAGATGAAATCTAATTATACCAATGAAATCGCTAATATTAAAATATTATTACCTAATTATATTCTATTAATACCTAATTAAATATAATAAATATACCAAAAGAGATTAAAATATCAAATTTCAAATTAATTAGACATCTATATAAATAAAAAGAAAAACATTTAAATTATTGCATATAATTTAATTTTTTTATATTAAAAAAAAAAAACTGTTTTTGGGCTATTTTTTCTAGGGCCATACGCCCTGCGTACCCGTAACGATGTCCCTGAAAAACTCGACGGACTCTGTCAACTCCTCCACAGTCTTGCCTTTCCACTTAGCGGCGAGCAACGGCACGGCGTTATCCTCCAGGTACACTCCGATCGCCGTGAACTTCACGAACTTCCCCTGAATCTCCAGCCCTCTCACCCCTGCACACGTCAGCAAACACCACCATTTTAAATAAAACCTAGATCGATGAAATTTTTTTAAAAAAAATAAAATGGACGATTCTCCAGCGGTTCTATCAGAGTTTAAAGCTAAGCACCTGCGCCACCGAGAAACAGAGTCTTCGTCGAGCCCGGGGGCTTCACCGACGGCGAGAATGCCACGTTCTCAACCTCGATTCCGGTTTCGGAAAGTGCCGGAGACATTTCGATTTCCTATTCTGTTTCCTGTTCTGCGAGAGGAGAGACAAGCAGAGCGTTGCGTATATTAATATCTCAGCCAAAACGCAACGTATTTATAGCGGGAAGGTGATGTTTCCGCTGGAACCTCATTTATTTGCGGTGGTGACTGGTGAGACGCGTAGCGAGGTCGTCCGACGACGTTTTAGCACAGGTAAAATAACACGCTATTCAATTTTCCCAGCTCGTGGAACCATTCATCGTCTGCCACATTGGATTCTGGGACCCATAAACCACCACATGGCAGCTTCTGAGTGGAAGTCAAACTGTGACTTTTTATTGGAAGGGTAGGGGAATGAGTACGGGTAGGTGTGCGCGCGAGCGTAGGTGGAAGAGGAAGGTGGGGAGGCTTAAAACCTGCTATACCTGTCGGTCACAGCTTTGGCTTATACCCCAAGTGCCACAGTGATTGGAATTACAGCGATTAAAACCTCTCATCTGTCCCAATTTATGACCTTTTCCATTTCTTTTATCTTCTTTGTATACGCTTTTGTGTTTGTTTTTTGGTGTGTACGGTGCCGTTATGATTTTGTAAGTTATATCATACCTAATACTGTCAGAAATGGGTCCCACTTGAGGTCGGCCCCGCAATGATATATGACGTTCAAGAGAGACAAAATAGTGGTCCCTTTGCATAACATGTGTGTCATGTGTTTCCTTTGATGACGAAACAAGTGTGGATTCGAGTTGATAATCGACTTTGTTTTTGTTTTCTAGTTATTTGTAGTGAGTTATGTGTAATTTGACTCTTCAAAGGTTAAATGATGTTAGTCTTTCTAATGTATCATGATGGACCAGCTAAACATGTGGCTGTCCAAATAAACAAAACTTTTTTATTTGTTCAATAATTTTTAAGGGAATCACAAGTCAAATTGGAACCAAGGAATTCACTGGAGCACAAAATAAGTAAATAAATAAAAATTTTAATCCTATGTTTTTTATGAAAGAGATCAACGGAGGAGTAGTAATCAATAAGGGATGCAATATAACATAGGGTTACTGTTTGATAGAATAGATTAACAGTAGGAGGAGATCAATGAATGGATTAAGCATCAAATCTTTAATTAATTTGAATTATTCATCACCTATTGATGTGATAGCTGTTCAAGCACAGGATCCGCTTCAAATGCCTCCAACAAGAGCTCGTGTAAAAAAGTTCAAGGAAACCCTTCTTGAGTTGGTTAAATCGACTTATTTGGAAGGCTTTGAGAAAGGTTCTATTGAAAGAAAGATGTGCAAGGGAGCTGGTCAAACCATTTATACATGCATAATCATTGTTATCCATGAATATTAAAAAATGAAGATTGAAGTTAACATGGTCTTAGTTCTGTAGTCTATTGACAAGTGTCTTTATTTAATTAGTTTGGACACATGACAAATGTTTTAATTTTATTAGTTTTTAATTGGTCATGTGACTAACATGTGACCTTTTATTTAAGTTTTCTAATTGTTGTAAGTTTCCTAGTTGTTTTAGGTGTTTTAATTGCTTTAGACTTAGGGTTTTGAGAAGCCTATAAATAATATCATTTAGTATGAACGAATTTTCACACATTATTATTCAATAAAATTAGTCTTGGTTATTTTGCCAATTATCTCAGAGCATTCAAGAGTTAATTGCTTGTTGTGTTCCATAACATTGTTGGTTCTTGCTTGCTAAGCAAAGGATCATAATCTTTCTTTGATATTTTTTGTTCTTTCTTTCTTAAAAAAAGTGTTAAGATTTTTAATCCCTGTTCTAACCTTGTTAGTTTTGGGAGTTTCCGTATTTTTCTTTGTTAGGTTCTTGGACAATCTCTTAGAGCCACACATCAATTGGTATCAGAGTAAGGTTCTAACAAGGTTTGCTATCTTTTTTTTATTTCTTGATTTTTTCTTGTTCTTGGAACATCTTTGTTTTAAACTCTTCAATTGTAAAAAAAAAAAAAAAAAAAAAACCCCTTAAACTCAATTTGATTTTTCTTGAAATTTCTGCAAACTAAAAATTAATTCCTTGTGAAAGTTTAGTCATGTTGCCTACAAGTCACGTTTGATCCAAAAAAAAAAAAAAGAAAAGGAGAAAAAGATGCGTAAGTTTGGACGAAAAGCCAAAAAAAAAAAACAAAAGTTAAAGCCAAAGCCCAAATCCCAAATCCCAAGCACAAAGCTTAAAGGCCAAGCCCAAATCTAAAGTCCAGACACAAAGCCCAAAAAAAAAACCAAATTCCATTAAGCCGATTTCTTTTGTTTCCTTACAATAAGTTTTAATTTATTGTTTGTTCTCTGATTTTTGGTAAAGACCAAATAGGTATCTAGGATAGTTGGTGAGTTTATTATCGTGGTGAGTATATACACGAGTGTTTGAGTGAAACACATAAGGGAGTGTCTGAGGATTATTTTATCTAACCATAACAATTCTTTTGCTAGTTTTTGTTTCAATATGTCCAGCAAGGAAGAAACTTCAAGAGAGGAAATTTTTAACATGCAAGCTTTTAGACAACATCTAGAGCAAATAGAGATTCGATTTGGATAAGTGTTGGATCGCATGGAAAAATAAGAAGCTGAAATACAAAAGATCAAGAATGATGTGTCCCAATCATCTAATCCACCTATGAGACATAATTGGCAACCTAGAATAGTTGTGGAGGAAGAAGCTGAAGAATGGAGTGAAGGAGGATCATCAACCCGAAATTAGTGCAACAATGATAATAGGGAGGATCAAAACTTAGGCAATATCAAAGTATCTATTCCATCCTTCCATGGAAGAAATGATCCTGAAGCTTATCTTGATTGGGAGAAGAAGGTGGAGCTCATATTTGATTGTCACAATTATTCTGAAGAGAAGAAGGTTAAAATAACTGTGATTGAGTTTACCGACTATGTTATCATATGGTGGGATCACTTGGTGACAAATCGAAAAAGATATAGAGAGAGACCAATCAGCACATGGGATGAGCTTAAGACCGCGATGAGGCATTGTTTTGTGCCTACTCATTATTACCATGAGTTATGTCAACATTTACAAGGATTAACTCAAGGCAATAAAAGTGTGAAAGATTACTACAAGGAAATAGAAGTTGATATGATCTAAGCAAATATTGAAGAAGACTGTGAAATAACCATGGCGCGGTTTCTACAAGGTTAAACTGTGAGATTGCTAATGTTGTTGAATTGCAACATTATGTGGAGATAGAAGACATGGTTCACATGGCTATTAAAATTGAGAAGCAACTCAAAAGGCGAGTGACCAATACTTGGTTTAATTCAGTTTTAAGTAGTAATGTACCATGGAAGGCTAATAATCTATCTTGAAAGAGTAGTAGTGCAAATTGGAAAAGGGATGAGAAAACTTTCTATAAGCCAAATAAACTTGACTCCCAAGGGAGAGGTGGTGCAGAAAAAGAGAAAGGGAAGGAAACCAATCCGACTTGGACCCGCAATATTAAGTGCTTCAAGTGTCTGAGAGTAGGACATATTCCTTTGCAATGCCCTAATAAGAGAGTTATGATCTTAAGGAAGAATGAAGAGGTGGAATCCGATAGTAAAGGCGAAATTGGTAATGAGATGCCGCCTTTGGAGGAAGTGAGTGATGGAGAGTATCCTGAAGTTGGACAAGCTTTAGTTGTTAGAAGAGCTTTGTACGTCCAAGTAAATGACGAAAATGATGAACAGAGAATATATTCCAAACTCGATGTCAAGTTAAAGGTCGTGTTTGTAATATGATTATTGATGGAGGGAGTTGTACAAATATAGCTAGTAGAGAAGTTAGGATTTCATATCATGAAGCATCTAAAACCATATAAACTTCAATGGTTGAATGATTGTAGAGAGAATAAGGTAACCAAGCAAGTTAAGGTTCCTTTTACCATTGGGAGGTACCAAGATGAAGTTTCATGTGATGTAGTACCCATGCATGCTGGGCACATATTGCTTGGTAGGTCGTGGCAGTTTGATCGGAAAGTAACCCATGATGGGTTTAAAAATTGGTTTGTGTTCCATAATATTGTTGGTTCTTGCTTGCTAAGCAAAGGGTCACAATCTTTCTTTGATATCTTTGGTTCTTTCTTTCTTAAGAAAAGAGTCAAGATTCTTAATCCCTGTTCTAACCTTGTTAGTCTTGGGAGTTTTCGTATTTTTCTTTGCTAGGTTTTTGGACAATCTCTTAGAGCCACGTATCACCTATTTTCTTCTTTATCATACAAACAGGTCTTTAATTATTTTTGAATTATTCATCACCTATTTTCTTTTTTCAAATATAAATAAGACGAGATATCAATATATTATATTTACTCCTGTTTGGATGTGAAATTTATGATCTTAGACTCCCTCCCTCCTAGTGGTATGAAGTGCAAGTTGGAAAGAATTTGTTGCAAGGGTGTCGGTATGTCTGCTTATAGCGAAGGTCATTGGAAAGTCCGTCAGATTGCTTGCAACCTCCTTTCGCCTATGCTAATCTTTAAAATAGAAAATGGGGTTAGTGGGGGCACCGATACGCACCCTCCGAGGCCCAAGTCAACAGTTTGATCATGGAAAATAGTAGGTAATACATGGAATAAGTTTGAGGGATTGGAAATGAGAGAAGTGAGACTTTAAGCTTAGAGAGGTGGCGACTGTGTGCACACACTTTCTCTTATCCCAGGGAAACCAGAAAGACCTCCCCATTTCTTGAGGATCAAATGGAGATGTTTCTGGTACCAAGTGGTGAAGATAAGCCAAAAGTTGTCACTCTCTTCTTACCTTGATTTTAAGTATTTTTATGAAGGCGTGCGGATAGGTAACACATGTTGTGGTTCAACGGGTGGGATGATGTTAGGTCTGCCCTAGTTGAATTAGGGCTAGAACTGGTCTTCCCGCCATTGCCAACGTGGTTGGCCTAAGCTAATCGCTTAGTTGACACAGTAGAGTACTGGTGTATAAGGCGCCCTTTTCAGGAGTGGTGGGTGATGCCTTCTACGATGTGAACCAGACAACTAGGCAGCAGCGAGTTTATAGAATACTTTCCTTTCTCGGAAGTATTCATCTCTAAGTTTTCCTGCTCAGCCTACGTGCTACCTCTTTTTAGATAAGATTCATTCCACCTTGTTGACTAGATCAGCATAGCACATTCAATACCTTTATTATGGGGTGGTTAGGAACATTAATGGTTCAACTGGAGTAGAAAACTTCTTGCTACTTTTCTTCTTCATATGGGCTAGGGAGGTGGGCTAACAGTCTAAAGGACTTCTTCGTGAGGATGGGCTTCCTTAGGCTTGAATTGGTGATAACCTAATCTTACTACCCATAACAACTTTTATCTCCTCTTTAACATCCCCCTTTTCCTTCTTCTCAAATATAATATTTACTCATTTTTATCTCTCCTTTATTGATTGTTTTCTTCTCTTTCCTATCAAACATAGTTAAGCATTTAATTTGATTAATCATCAACTATTAAAAAATAAAAAAATTATTTTTTCATGATTTAAAATATAAAATAAAATAATTAAAAGATAATTTTCATAGTACATGTATTTTTCCAATGATCTTTTTTTTTGTAAATAAAAAAAGAGTCTTGACGTGGATCTCATAGGCTTAGGATTCTGTTAGTCGATAGAGTCTTCTTGCTTTTCCAGTTTTAGAACTTTTTAGGAGTCTAGAGCAGCTAGCTCACACCCCTAATAGATCTCCCTCTACCTGATATATCAAGTAAAGTTAAATACATATGAGGTAATAGTATCTCTCATTTATTGATTGTTTTCTCCTCTTTCCTATCAAACATAGTTAAGCATTTAATTTGATTAATCATCAGCTATTAAAAAATAAAAAAAATTATTTTTTCATGATTTAAAATATAAAATAAAATAATTAAAAGATAATTTTCATAGTACATGTATTTTTTCAATTATCTTTTTTTTTGTGAATAAAAAAAAGGACTTCGATATGAATCCTATCGATTCAAAATTCTGTTAATAGATTCACCTTCTTCTCCTTCTTATCAAATATAATATTTACTCATTTTTATCTCTCCTTTATTGATTGTTTTATCCTTTTTCCTATCAAATATAGTTAAGCATTTAATTTGATGAATCATCAGCTATTAAAAAATAAAAAAATTATTTTTTCATGATTTAAAATATAAAATAAAATAATTAAAAGATAATTTTCATAGTACATGTATTTTTCCAATGATCTTTTTTTTTGTTAATAAAAAAAGAGTCTTGACGTGGATCTCATTGGCTTAAGATTCTGTTAGTGGATAGGGTCTTCTTACTTCTCCAGTTTTAGAACCTTTTAGGAGTCTAGAGCAGCTAGCTCACACCCCTAATAGATCTCCCTCTACCTGACGTATCAAGTAAGGTTAAGTGCATCTGAGGTAATAGTATCTCTCATTTATTGATTGTTTTCTCCTCTTTCCTATCAAACATAGTTAAGCATTTAATTTGATTAATCATCAGCTATTAAAAAATAAAAAAATTATTTTTTCATGATTTAAAATATAAAATAAAATAATTAAAAGATAATTTTCATAGTACATGTATTTTTCCAATTATCTTTTTTTTTGTGAATAAAAAAAGGACTTCGATATGAATCCTATCGATCCAGAATTCTATTAATAGATTCACCTTCTTATCAAATATAATATTTACTCATTTTTATCTCTCCTTTATTGATCGTTTTATCCTTTTTCCTATCAAATATAGTTAAGCATTTAATTTGATGAATCATCAGCTATTAAAAAATAAAAAAATTATTTTTTCATGATTTAAAATATAAAATAAAATAATTAAAAGATAATTTTCATAGTACATGTATTTTTCCAATGATCTTTTTTTTGTGAATAAAAAAAGAGTCTTGACGTGGATCTCATTGGCTTAGAATTCTGTTAGTGGATAGGGTCTTCTTGCTTCTCCAGTTTTAGAACCTTTTAGGAGTCTAGAGCAGCTAGCTCACACCCCTAATAGATCTCCCTCTACCTGACGTATCAAGTAAGGTTAAATACATCTGAGGTAATAGTATCTCTCCTTTATTGATTGTTTTCTCCTCTTTCCTATCAAACATAGTTAAGCATTTAATTTGATTAATCATCAGCTATTAAAAAATAAAAAAAATTATTTTTTCATAATTTAAAATATAAAATAAAATAATTAAAAGATAATTTTCATAGTACATGTATTTTTCCAATTATCTTTTTTTTTGTAAATAAAAAAAGGACTTCGATCTGAATCCTATCGATTCAGAATTCTATTAATAGATTCACCTTCTTCTCCTTCTTATCAAATATAATATTTACTCATTTTTATCTCTCCTTTATTGATCGTTTTATCCTTTTTCCTATCAAATATAGTTAAGCATTTAATTTGATGAATCGTCAGCTATTAAAAAATAAAAAAATTATTTTTTCATGATTTAAAATATAAAATAAAATAATTAAAAGATAATTTTCATAGTACATGTATTTTCCCAATGATCTTTTTTTTTGTGAATAAAAAAAGAGTCTTGACGTGGATCTCATTGACTTAGGATTCTGTTAGTGGATAGGATCTTCTTGCTTCTCCAGTTTTAGAACCTTTTAAGAGTCTAGAGCAGCTAGCTCACACCCCTAATAGATCTCCCTCTACCTGATGTATCAAGTAAGGTTAAGTACATCTGAGGTAATAATGGGGCGCATCAAGTAAGACTGAATACGCTTGAGGTAATAGTGGAGCTTGCCAACTGTCGGATTGTCAAAACAGCTGCCAAAATTTAAATCACAGCTTTCAGAAATGAGTATGATAGAACAATCAACTTCCTTTCTATTAGGCCACACCCTCATGTGCGTATTTTTCCAATTATCTATATCAATATAAACATGCCCTTCAATTATCCAAAGTTTTGGCGACGCCTGAAGAGAAATTAATTTAGGATACCTTGTAAGGTCAAACCGGGGTTGGTGGACAATAAGCTGGGTCTGAAAATTAAGTTCTCAGTGGAGAAATTTGGCAAAGCCACAAGGCCCAAGTTCAAAACAAGCGGCTCATTTCAAACTCAGATGTTACAAGATTAAAAATTACAAAACCAAACTTGGGGGATTATTTTTTAATAACATGCATACCTATCCATACTTGAAAGATTAGATCGGTAAGTTTTTATTAAAACACATAAAGATACCAAGTCTCTCTTGGGAAATTCTTCATTTTAATCATTCAAATTGTGAAGGTTTTCCTGTTTCCACTTAAACTTGCTTGTTGATCAACTCCGCCAACTTTGCAACAACACTCTTCCTTAACTTGGGAACGTCACATTTTTGACCGTAACCGATGTTCACTGTGAGTACTTCCTCCGCTAGTAGCTTGTTTTCTACCACAACATTCGCAGCTTCTGGTATAGATCCATCTTTGCCGAAGCTAAACTGTTGAAAATGAACCCAAAAAAAATTATATTAAGAAAGAAATCCATATGTGAAAAGAAAGTGTTTCGCAGCTTCAAAATGGTATTTATATATATATATATATAAAAATAATATAAACCGTGAAATCACGTTGAATGGAACTTTGTCCTTAGTTGATCCCCAAGAAAACCCAGATGCATGTATATACTAATTTAGCAAAATCTAACACAAAAATATTGCTCCAAAATAGATATATATATATATATATATATAGAAATTCTGCTCAATAATACTCTAGAAACACAGCAAACACACTATCAAACAAGTAGGAAATATATGAAAGAAAAACAAATAATTTATATGGTTCAGCTCAAGATTGAGCCTACATCTACAGGAAAACCAGAAGAGCCACATGATTAATGAACCAGCACAAATACAAGAACTCTATCATTGTTTCTCACCCTCTCCAGCTCTTTCTTCCTCACTCCCCTCTATTTCTCTCAAGTTTTCTCACACGTAAGAAACCCATATTAACCACCGGCTAATCCTCTGTTTTTCAAGCTTAACTAAGGAGGAAATTAAATTACATAATTAATCCCTAAACAAACTCAGAGAGCAAGCTTACTTGCTGAGCTGGACTATAATGGTATACAGCTAATTGTTTTATGCCACGTATGCTCACAATATGGAAAGGTACATATTAATAGGTGCGATAATAAATTCAATATGCGCATATATATGTATATATATATGCATACACACACTAACCGTGAATGTTCCGTCGGGTGAAATTTCGGTGCAAACTGAAGAACCGGGTAGAAAGGTTTCAACTTTCATAGCCTCATGGTACTTATCAAGTGCTTTGGCTTCTGCTTCAGTGTATATCCCCAAAGGTTTCCAAAGGGCTTCGCAAATCTCTACTTGCTTCTCTGACCAAACCTTCCCCGATATCGGCGTTAGCACTTTGACATATATAAATTTCTCGAATGGCCCTTTCAAATACAATATACTCTGTTACATGATGTACTTAATGCCCATACAACGTAGGCCACGAAACGCAATAATACAATACACTCACCATTAATGAGGTCTTTCAAGAACTCCTCTGACGCTTCTAACTCCTCAGCACTCTTGCCCCTCCACTTAGCGGCCAGCCATGGCACGGTGTTATCCTCCAGGTAAACCGCCACCGCCGAGAACTTCTTGAACTTCCCGTTTCTCTCCCCATCTCTCAACCCTGGGCACACGTTAATTTGCAAACACACCACCATTTTACAATCGGAAAAGAAAAATGTAGAAATATTAGACGATTCGGTCGGAGTTTAAAACCAAGCACCTGCACCAATGAGGAACAGAGTCTTCGCCAATCCCGGAGTCTTGACCGACGCCGGGAATGTCAGAGTTTCGCCAGCGTTACCGGTGAAGCTCAGTGCCATTCCGAGTTTGTTTGTTTGTTTTGTTTTCTTATATATCTTTTCCGTTTTATATTAAAAGAAGGATTGGAAAGAAGCAGAGAGAGTAGAGGAAGGTGTGGTTTATTTGAAAGCTGAAACGCAACACATTTTATGGAGGAAAGAGATGAGCAGAAGTTACCGTTGCTATTTGTCCTTGTTAAACGGACCTACCATCTTGAGCATTTTCAATAACATGGTAAAATGAGGGTTAATGCTAAAATTTAATATTAATATTTATTTTTTATATTATAAAAAAATATTATTTTAATGTTAAAAAATGTTATTACTGTTCAAAAAAATCTGTACATCATAGTAAGATAAGAAAATGGGCCAATTCTTTGAATTCACTATTTTAAAAGAAAAGTATAAAATTATTTTTTTATTGTCATATTTTGAATATGACCTATCTAATATGTTAAATTTTTACATTAATAATTTAATATTTATTCAATATTAAAATTTAATAACAGCGATATTATTATATCATTTCTCATTAAAAAATGCTCATACTGTTTGCTTAATTATATAGCATATAATGATTGATTAAGGCATATTTAATTTTAAAACTTATTCAGAGAATACTAATAAAATTACTTCATATGAGCATCGTCAACACAGGCGGTACCAAGTATCAATCTGGGTAGGTACCGGCTTAGGTCCGGCTACCATATTATAATCAAAGAATAATGCGCAGCACACTAGCTATAAAATATATTATCTCGTGTTGCACGCAAATCAATTTTAAAATGACTAGTCTGACCTGTTTCATTAAATGAACCGTCCTATAATCAATTTTTTATTAACTCGTGTAACAACTAAATCAATTAACAGGTACCGTTACGTACGTTGTTTTCTTTTTTATGTGGGGTTTGCGGTTTCTGAACATACATCGGGCTTTGTGGCTCCTGCTTCATGTGCAAAATCCCAAAAAGTTCTTAGGGTCAGCCTGAATCTATTTTATTTTAAAAAAATTTTTATGTACCCTCGGATGATTTGACCTATCCCACTCCGCCCACGACATTAGCACGTTTAGATGCTAACAACCTTAGTAAGGATTGGCCACCAAAGGCATCTGCCTTTCCAGCAGTAGATGTTTTAAATTCAATGTCAACTATATTCCAACCTCGGATTGCTGGTGAAGAGCAATATAAAATTACACAAAGAGCTAAACAAATCTAATAATATTAAAGAGTTTAAAGACATTATAACTAGAGATTGGATTAAAAGATCATTTAACAATGATAAGAGTATGAAAAATTAAGCTTTTTCTATTATGATCTTTATTCGCAGTAGAAGTGTTCATTGATTTTTCAGAGGAATATATTGGTCTAATAGAAATGATTAGAGATTTTAATTTTATTTTTAAAATCCCACCCCTTATCCAATTAAGTTTTTTTTTTTTTTGATATAATTAAGAATTTATTTATTTATAATTTATTACAGTTAAAAATATTTTTTAATTAAACAATCGCATACTATTATAAAAATGTAACGCACCTGCCATCGAATACTAATTACTTTATTGGTGTAGTGGTTTTGAATTAAAAGTACAAAAAATAAAAAAGCGGTATTAGAAAAAAATATTATTAGAAAAGCACATTCAATGCCCACCACTTTCTCCAAGTGTACTGCCCCCCTGTGAACGGCAATGTCGTTGACATGTGTGAATTATAGAATAAGGTTCCGCGATATTCAAGGAAGGCGGTTACTGGGGGGTACACGTGGAATAAGACGGACGAGTTTAAAGGCTTGAGGTGAGACCGGGAACATACACGTGGCGGTATCCCATTCCGTTTATATAAATTGTTGTTTTCTAAAATATAAAAAGTCTAGAAGATTTTTATTGAAAATTAATGATTATATAGATATATCATAGCTACTATTTATAATGTGTCCCATGTGGGGACAGCTGTCGTGGATGATAAGATTTCGAAACTCACCACTATTACAAAATTAAAAAACAAAAAAATTAAAAACAAAAAAGAAAAAAGAGAAGCAGAAGAAGAAGAAGAAAGCGAGGCAAAGAAAACTCAGAAATAATGATACCGTGTGCACGAAGTTAAAAACAAATTAAATAATCAATGTATTAAAGTAGTGTAACATTAGTGTTTGATGGAGACACGTTTAGTTGAAAAATTCCACTCCTACTAACCAAAAAAATTGACGGCATGTACTTTGTTTTTGGTTTTCAGTTATTACGTTGAATTGTGCGTAATTTGACTGTTCAAATGTTAATTAAATTAATGTTAATTTTTGCTATGAATCCGGTTCGATATCAGCCTTGTCAGTAGCTATAAGGGGACGTAATACCTTATCCCCCTGATATAAAAAGTGAAACAGACAAACAAATAAAACTTCAAAGCATCTATTTTGTGCGCTCATCATCTTTTTTTTTTTTTTTAAATTGCTTCGTCATGATTTTGAAATAATTAAAAATGACTTTTCAACTCACATTCATTGGCCAAATTATTAATATCCAAATGCCCTTTAATTATCCAAGGCATTAGGCAGTGAACAAAGAGAGAAAAAAGTTGGGTCTGCAAATTAAGTCCTCACTGAAAGAAATTGACAAAGGCCAAAATGGCCAAGACACACTTATTTAATCCAAACACAAACACTACAAAGATTAGTTTCGCATAAGACAAAAGCAAACCTAAGGGATTATTTTGGGTAGCATGCCTTGTCACACTTGCAGATACAAAAGTTTATTAAAATACATAAATTCAATTAAAAGTTTATAAAAATATATAAATATAATTAAGAAGCCGCCCTTAGGAAGTATTTGATTTTCAATTCAAGATTTTAGCTGTTTCCACTTCAAACTTGCTTGTTAATCAACTCTGCCAACCTTGCAATAATATTCTTCCTTGTGTCAGGAGTGACACCGTTTTTACCGATGTTCACATCGACTATATTCTCCGCTAGCAGCTTGTTTTCTATCACGGCATTACAAGCTTCTGGGATGGATCCATCTTTAGAGAAGCTTAACTATTGAAAAACAACCCAAAAAAAAGAAAAAAGAAATTAAAATAATAAACTCGTATGTAAAATGAAAGTGTTTGATGAGCTTGGAAATGCTATATAAACCATGAAATCACATTGGGAGTTTTGTCTTTTCTTGTTCTCCAAGAAAACCCAGATGTCTTTTTTAACTTTAAAAAATTCTGACACAAAATTTTGCTACCATAGGTACAAAATAATTGGTACGGTGATAAATGTTACAGATACTAACCGATATTGTTCCATTGGCTGATAGTGTCTGGAAAACAGTGTAACCTGGCAGGAAGGTTTCAGGTTTCATAGCCCCAACGAACTTATTAAGGGCTTGGGCTTCTGCTTCTGTGTATACCCCCCGAGACGCCCAAACGTCTCTGCAAAGCTCTGCTTGCCTTCCTGACCACCTCTCCCCATACAACGTCTCAATCGGTTTCACGCATACCAATTTCTCGAATGGCCCTATTAAAATAGATTAATATTAGAAACCTAGGGAATAATTTACCTCAGCCATAACCCTCTCTTTTGCATATACACATATCCATTTGTAATTTAATAATCCATCGTCAAATGCTGTGTAAGCAAAAAGATAAGGTGACAAATAGCATAACTATGTCTATGAGTAATTTACCATACTGCCCATGATGACTGTTTCGCACGAGCACACATTGACTCTTAAGAAATAGACCACGGAACCATACAAGGAAAGAACTTAGAAACATTAACATAACAAGACAAAACATGTACCTGTAATGAGGTCATCAACGAACTCGGACTTTTCCAACTCTGCAGCAGTCTTGCCATTCCACTTAGCGGCAAGCCATGACAAGGCGTTATCCTCCAAGTAAAGTGAGACCGCCGAGAACTTCATGTACTTCTCTCCTCTGTACCCGTCTCTCAAACCTGGCACACGTTAGCAACCGTTAAAACCAATAACCCTGTGGAATTTTTACAATCGGGAAAAGCAAAAACAAACGTACAACTGTACGATTCTATCCAAGTTTAAAGCTACACACCTGCACCAGCGAGGAACAGAGTCTTTGTCGTGCCCGGAGGCTTGATTGAAGGCGGGAATGTCACGTTTTCGACGTCGACTGCGGTGACGAACACTTGACTTTGCATCAACTCCGCCAACTTTGCAAGAAGATTCTTCCTCAACTTGGGAACGTGACATTTTTGACCGTAACCGATGTTCACTGTGAGTACTTCCTCCGCTAGTAGCTTGTTTTCTACCACAACATTCGCAGCTTCTGGTATAGATCCATCTTTGCCGAAGCTAAACTGTTGAAAATGAACCCCAAAAAAAAAAATATTAAGAAAGAAATCCATATGTGAAAAGAAAGTGTTTCATATGTATAAACCATGAAATCACATTGGATGGAACTTTGTCCTTTCTTGATCCCCGAGAAAACCAAGATGCATGTCTTTAATTTGGTAAATTCTAACACAAAAATATTGCTCCAAAATAGATAAATAATATGGAAAGGTACAAAATAATTGGTGCAGTAATAAATTCTATCTATCTATCTATCTATATATATATATATATATATATACACACACACACACACTAACCGTGAATGTTCCATTGGGTGATACTTCTGTGCAAACAGAAGAACCGGGTGGGAAGGTTTCAACTTTCATAGCCTCATGGTACTTATTCAGTGCTTTGGCTTCTGCTTCAGTGTATATCCCCAAAGGTTTCCAAAGGGCTTCGCAAATCTCTAATTGCCTCTCTGACCAAACCTTCCCCGATATCGGCGATAGCACTTTGACATATACAAATTTCTCGAATGGCCCTTTGAAATACAATATACTTGGTTATATATATATATATACTTAATGGCAATGCAACGTATGACCACGTGACGAAATCATACAAAACACTTACCATTAATGAGGTCTTTCAAGAACTCCTCTGACGCTTCTAACTCCTCAGCAGTCTTGCCCTTCCACTTAGCGGCCAGCCACGGCACGGAGTTATCCTCCAGGTAAACTGCCACCGCAGAGAATTTCATGAACTTCCCGTTTCTCTCCCCATCTCTCAGCCCTGGCACACGTTAGCAAACACTACACCATTTTACAATCTGATGACAAAAACAAAAACCAAAAAAAAAAAGGTGTACAAATATTAGACGATTCAGTGTGAGTTTAAAGCTAAGCACCTGCGCCAACGAGGAACAGAGTCTTCGTCAACCCCGGAGTCTTGACAGACGCCGGGAATTTCAGGGTTTCTCCAGCGTTATCGGTGAAGCTCAGGGCCATTGGAAGGAAGGAAGGAAGGTTAAAGAAGGATTGGAAAGAAGCAGACGAGAGGAGTAGAGGAAGGGTTTGGTTTTGGTTTATTTCAGAGCTGAAACGCAGCTTCTTTTATAGAGGAAACTGATGAGCAGGAGTCGGTAAACACAGGTCAGTAAAACGTTAGCGGTAAGCGGTAAGTTGGTCATAACAGGAATGAGCAAATTGAAAGTTGTCCCGGTTGCCAAATTATAATTGTTATCCGCCCCTTGTAATTAAATATGGTATTAAACTGCAAGTTATTGGCTCCCCATGATACTTGCAACTTTTTCAAAATTAATTAATTCCGCTATAACTTTTTGAATCCAAATCAATATTTTAATTCACTGTCATTTCTTGAATGCAATTCAACTTTGTGGACCCGACGTAGTCCAGCGGAAAAGAAGTATTTTTTATAATTTAGCGAAAAAAAAGTATTTATTTGTAAAAATTATGATTTGAATTTTAATAAGAGTTGTTATTATTATTATTATTATTTTATGTGCTAGGAGTGCGAAACTGTTAAATTTTTATTGAATTATAAAATTAAAATAGTAAAATAAATTTATCTTTTAATAAAATTTTAAAATAATAAAATTTATATTAAAGGTTTTTTTTAAAAAAAAAAACCAACTTTGTGGACACATGGACCAAATGTGGACAATTTTTTATTTTTTGTTTTTTTAGGATTATAAATTTGTATTTTATATGTAAGTTTCCAAAATTGATCAATTCCATTACGACTTGTTAACAAATTCCAGCATGACTTGTTGAATGCACAACAATATTTACTGTCGCTGTCACCTGTTGAAAACAAATCAATTTCGTGGGCATGTGGAACATATGCGGACAAAATAGTTTAACTTCGCGGTCACTTGCGGAGTGCAAATCAGTTTTGTGGTCTTGTTGAACATATGCGGACAAAATAGTATCATCGACATTTAGAGCCTGTTTTTGTTTTTAGGTACGGATTACAAATTTGTCATTTGAAAACGTGTGGGGCATGATTTGAATCCAACTCAAATGTCTAAGTGCGAGGTACGTACTACTGAATCAATTTTATTTGTTGATATTAAAATTGATTGTACCTTTTTTTAACATAAAAGTGATTTTTTTTAATGAAAAATGCACATGTTTGGGAAAAAAAATATAAAAGCACTTTATATATATATATATATATATAATATTTTTAAGTACTTTTTTTTGGAAAAACTTCTCCAAAAAAGAACTATTTTTGATAAAAAAAAGCATTTTGAGCATTAATTAGAATTTTAACGTATTTAAAATATTCCCTTTTAGTTTTAAAAATTTCATAAATTATCCGGCTAGATTTATTTTTTATTTATTTAGTTAAAAATTTATCCTTTTTAATAAATTATTACAATTAACTTTTTAATAAATTGCTACAATTAAAAGTATTTTTAATTAAATAATTAAATAATTTATTTTTATACACTTTTTATAATTTAATACCAAATACAAATTACTTTATTATTAAAATACTTTTTAACTAAAATATTATAAATAAAAAAGTATTGAAAATACTATTACATAATTACAACCAGACAGGCCCTACCAAGTGACTCAATATTATATAGTTTTTTCACAACTTATGTTGATACGATTTATAGACCATGGTGCGTCTCTGTAGAAGGATCCCAGCTTATGTTGGCATGTAAAAGAAATGCTCTTTAACCCAAGAGCTCATGGTTATGTTGAGGGAGTTAACGAGGAAATTCATACGTCTGTACCCATTTATTTATTTATTTGAGAAAAAAAAAACTATACATATATTCTTTCTGATTTAAAATTTTTGGGAAAAAATTTTGTTTGATAAATTATATTAATATTTTTTTATTTTCAATTCTGGTGCACTAACACCCATTATGTTAATCAACTCTAACTTTTTGTTAGTAAGCTCAGTTATTTATTTATTTTTTGTTAATAACTATTCTATACTGTCTCGTGTTTAAAGTAAACTATAAAAATTTAATTTATATTTTAGGTAAAAATTAATACTCTTTTACTGCTTAAATTATTTAACATCCAATTTCAATCTTTTTATATTAACTTTACATTTAATATTTCAATTATTTTTTCAATATATATTTTTTAAATTATTTAATGTATAACCAAAAAAATAAATATTTTGATTATATATTTTAAATAACTTTTTTTCACTTCTTATTTTTTTAGCATTTTATTTAATATAATAATCTTAAAGTTTGTTTCAAAATTTAATTTTTAAAAGTATATTTGTCTTTATAGAAATGAAAGTCAAATAATACGGATGACCAATAAAAACTTAGATACATCACTTTTATTTTGATACAAGTTATGTCAGTACATAAATGATCAGCCAAGCTTTTATTATTAGGGATACTGTATATATTAGTTGATGAACAATAAAAATTTAACATATTATTTATATTTTAATACAAACTAGATTATAAAATGTTATTCTTAGTCAACTTTATTAATTATGTATAATGTATCATATTATTTATATTAAAAAATAAATTATAATGAAAAATTTTATTTTAGAATAATTAAATTTTAAATGTTAGTCTAAATATAAAATAACATCAAATTATTAATTGATAAACAAATTAATAAACGAGTTGATTAGAAAAAAAAAGGGGGAGAGAAATCTCTGCAGCGCAACGCGAGCACTGGCTTAAGGTCCAACTGCCAGGAGCATTTAGTTTTCTCAAGGAAAAAAAAAGTGGAAAATCTCTGCAGCCTAACGCAAGCATAGGCTTAGGGTCCAAGTGCTAGTAGCACTTACTTTTCTCAAGGAAAAAAGTTACTTTGCCGTGCCGGTCATACACTTCTAGTCAGATCTCAATATTTCGTAAAAGCACTCAAAGACTGACATTAGATAATTCCTTCCCATTAATTTGGTCCACGAATATTATGATATATAATAATAACAATAAATAATGACCCTAAACAATTCCTTGTGAGAAGCAAAAATTAAAATTGAATCAACTAGACCAACAAATATATATAAAACCCTTTAAGGATTTGTTTCGATTTTTGTAAAAAAAATAATAATAAAAAAAAATCCCTATAAAAGCCTATATTTCCAGTTTATTCAAACACACTGCAGGGATTGATTCCTACGGCAGCACTAGCTTTTCAGACTTAATATTTCTTTTCAAAATTAGAAATTGCCTCCCAAGTTCCGGACACCAGACTTGGACAAGTATGGCGGTTCAGGGTGTGCTTCATCCAATTTTGAAGCCACGTGGTGTATTTATATTGGGTGGGGACAACAAATTGGAGAGATAGGCTTCATCCAATTTTGATCTGTGCCTCTTTTTGACGGTGCTGTAGTAACCAATGTCGCGCCAACAACTATGGAGCGTACCATTTGCCGTCCTAATTGAAAAATCAATTGTAGATGACAAATGGCTTCTGTATACTACACGACCTGTGGGCTACCCACAAGAGCTAAGCGCATTTACACAACAGGGTGGTTCCGCATACAATAAAAGTTTTAATCATGTTATTAACTAGTAATTAAGAACTGACATATTTATTAATATAATCAATTAAAATATAATATATTATTTGTATGTAAATATAAATTGTGTTGAATACGCAATGTTAACAATGCTAATATGGCATCTCTAATTATCATCAGCGAATCCATTGTTATGATTTATAGGAGATTTAGTGATTGGTAATTAAAGATATTTAATTTGAAATGCAATTTTAACAGAGAGTGACGGCCAGGAATTAGTCTGTGAATACCGTCGGCAGTGAATCCGCCATAGATGGGACATAGGTTCAAGTGCCATATAGTAATGAATGAATGACTCACGCGGAGCATAAAATATATTATCACTTTTCTGATGAATAAAAAATATATTATTACTAGTTGAATGCAGACTATTCTTCTTTTTTTTTTTTTTTGGGTAATAAAATACAGACTATTCAAATGTAACTATTAATTAATTATGATTCGATTTATTTAATTATTAACGAATGAACTATTAATTAATTAAGTTGTGTGATGGATTCATCCAATGATTAAATCAATTAGCAAGTGTGCATCTTTACCCCAAAAAAATAAAAAATTAGCAAGTGTATATTGTCTAAGGAATTATTTTTTTCCCTTCCACTGTGTTTGGTAATTTTTTCTCTGCGTTGGAATCATCAAATAGATAAAATTTTATAAAGGGGGATATTTGCAATCCACAAAAGGCCTTAACAATTAATTTTAACTTTAATTTTTTTTAACTGAATAATTTATATTTACTTGCAAAAAGATAATTACCTTTAATACTTTTACCTAATACAAAGAAATAAAAAAAAATCTCATGATTCCAAATTAGAGCTACTAACTTGAGCACCAATTAATTTTTTTTTATAATCTTTACTCACCTAAGTAAATTATATATTAATAGTTCAAATTAATTTCAAATGGGCCCTATTCACATTTGAAAATATTAAAAGGTTATTCTTATCTATGTTACACTTTTCTATGTATGATTTTATAATTTTTTTTTTAATTATTGACCTATCACAATCTGAACAGGTTTTTTTTTTTTTGGTAGATATCACAATCTGAACAGGTGAAATTAAATCAGAGACATGTCAAAAGATTATGAAAATATTAGGTAATATTTATGTCATGAGAGGATAAAGATTCCACTACATGATAACCTTTTTTATTTTTAATATTGAGCTATGTGTGATTTTTTTAATTTAGAAGGTCAGTGTTTATTTCATCATTTAATTAAATATAAATGTTAAAAAAAAGATTTAGGATTCTAAATGCATCTTAAATAATATATCATTGATAATTTCCAACTCATTTAACTAAAAATGATTAATAATATATTTTTATATCAACGGTTGGCTTGAAATTGACATGAAATATTTTATAGATATTATATTTTTAGATTTACTTTTAGAATTTTAGTATAAAAAATAAAATATTTTTTAATATGATAAAGTGTAATTTTTTTTTTATATTGTATGACATGATACACACATAACAACTGTTATATCATTTAGAATGCATTTGAGATTTTAAAATTTTGAAATCACTATTATTTTTTAAAAAAAAACATTAAATGAGAAATAATCATTCAATTTTTATGTTTTTTGTGTGTTTATATTTATAATAAGATGAGGAAACTATCAACTCTAATTGCTCTTTTAACATTTGAATTAAGCAAATTATATACAACTTGAATAAAAAAAATTAAAAATTAAAAACCAAAACCGTAAAAGTAATGTTGTTCGTCATCATGGGTGATAACACTATAACCATCTTTCACTTGGTGATTGACTATTAAAGAATATATATATGTATATATATTTTTTAAATCTGTTTTAAAATGATAAACTCTAAAGAGTTAATGGTAATAAAATTTCTGCTCATCAACATTGAACTTGCTGAGTTCATATGAGGCTAAAACATTAAAGTTACAAATATAAAAAATTAGCTATAAAGCAGTAAGATAATAGTAATAGTTATATATATATATATATATATCTACCTCTCTTTAATCATCTACATAAACTGCACATCTCTTTAATCATCTACATAAACTGCATCTGAACATTGTTTAGATTTAGACTCTTCAACATTCAAGTTGAATATAGAAAATTCTTCCATGATCATTGTTCAGATTTAGACGCTTCAACATTCAACAATTGAATATATAAAGTTCTTCCATGGCTGTTTTGCTTATTTTTTATTTGTAAAATTACAAAACTACCCTGCTAACAAGTTACAATACGTTTGTATCTTTTTTGTAGTTGCCAGGCTTATAATTAGTTACAATTCTATAAAAAAAAAAAAAAAGGGATATATTAATAACATGATTTTAAATTGCACTCCCCTCTAAGTCATCGAGTTGTCTATAAGCAAGAGCAGAGGAACAGTACCCAAAAAAAATAAAAAAATAAAAGAGCAGAGGAACAGAAACTGACAGAACCAATTTGGTTCCAGCAAGCCACATCAATTAAATAACATCCAACTGCAACAACAATGATGCACTCTAGAACGCAGAGTGCATCAAAATTTTATGATTTTTATTTTTTTTTTCTTTTTCATGCATATTACGATATATATTTTTTTTTTGGTAATCATGCATATTACGATAATTGATTAAGAAGACTGACTTTTCCGAGGACTAAGAATGTGATTGAGAGAAAGAAAAATTTTTTTTGTCATGTTTAAAATCCATAACATTTTCATGATTGTACAAAGATTTGCGGGTTTTAAATGACTTTTCAGCACTAACATTTGCGGCGACGTAATCAAAACAAAGTATTGAAAGTCATTTGACATGAGGTGTGAGTTTGAAATTATTCTACAAGACTTGCAACGAAATCAAACGCTAGATTTGCAACATAATCGAATAGATTATTGAAAGTTATTTTAAATTATGAAGTAATCGAAGCGCCTTAAAAGTGAAATTTCAAAAAAAAAAAAAAAAAAGAAAGAAAAAAAGAAAAGAAAAACTCTAATGAATAATGGGACGTTGAACTATTTATAATGGGCTAGAGAGAGACACAACTTCCTTGAGTTTTTGAGAGTTTGGATACGGATTAGGATGATGCACCAGTCAAATCCTGTCTTTGTCCAAATAAAAAAAACTTTAAAGCATCTAGTTTGTGTGGTCACCAATTGAAAAAAAGAAAAGAACAATTGAAAAAAATTGTTTCTCAATTATTATTATTATTATTATTATTTTTAAATAAAATTAACAAAAAATAAATTTCTGTGTCCAAATTATCTGGAGGCATTAACATCGACAAGCCCATTAATTATCCAAAGTGTAAGCCATGCCTAAAAGGAGATTAATTTTGAGGATAACTTGAAAAAGATTTTTTGATGCCGTGGCCATCGAAGGTCAGAGATTTGGTTTTGGTGCAGGTGCCACAGTAGTAACGACACACCAAAAGCCAATAAAACTTTTTAGCATGCAACTTAGTAATCTACTTAATAACATATATACTACCACGTAAACTACAAAATTGCACAATTATCCACTTATTTATTATCAAATAGACTATAATTGCACAATTTATTATATTAAATAGCAATACTCCACAATAAAATATTACAAGATATTACCAAAAAAAAAAAAAAAAAAAGAACATTACAAGACTAAGCCCAAATAATACAAAACCAATTTTTTTTTTTCTTTTTTTGAGGCAACTTATTTAGTTACCCCTAAGAGATTATTTTGGGTTACTAGTCTTTCCACACTCATAGATAGTCCGGAAAGTTTTATTAAAAATACATAAAACTACGTAGTCTCCCATAGGAGTTTATTTATTTATTTATTTATTTATTTTTTTCAATTTCTAGCAGTCACATTTCAAGGCTTTCCTGTTTCCACTTCAACTTGCTTGTTCATCAATTCATTCAACCTTTCAACTACACTCTTCCTTGTGGAAGGAGAAACACCAATGATAACCCCAAGTATTTCCTCCGTCAGTAGCTTGTTTTCTATCACAGCCTTCACATCTTCTGGTATGGATCCATCTTTGGAGAAGGCTACCCATTGAAAAATAACCCAAAAAAATAGTAATTATAATAAGAAACTTATATGCAAAAAAGAAAAGTGTTTCATAACTTCAGATGGTATATATATGTATGTATATATGCATATATACATACATATATACATATATATATATATACATATATACATATATATATATATATGGAAGCACATTGGAACCAATTTGTTATATATATATACATATATACATATATACATATATATATATATATATATATATATATGGAAGCACATTGGAACCAATTTGTTTTCTTGTTCCCAAAGAAAACCCAGATCATGCCTTTGATTTGGCAAATTCTAACACAAAAATTTGATTCCAACTAGAAAATTGGTTGAAGCAAGAATAAAGGGTTTAGTGTTATATATATACTAACCGAAAATGATCCAGGGGTGATAGTGTCAATAAAGCAGAAGCACCAAGTGGGAATTCTGCATCTTTCATAACCTCATAGAACTAATCAAGGGCTTTGGCTTCAGCTTCAGTGTATATCCCCAAAGGTTCCCAAAGTTTTTCGCAATACACTCTTTGATTATATACGCACCGCTCCCCCGTTACCGGCCCTATCGCTGTCACATATAATAAATTCTCGTATGGCCCTGCGAAATAGTTAGAATGTTAGAAACGCAGTGTCAAAAGTATATGTTGCTTGATGTTTGATAATACATTGTCGGACTCATTTTCTAAGGGCTTAAACTTTTAGGATTAATAGCAACTTAACATCCTAAATAAAAGCTCCAACCATAACCGTTAGTAATTAACAATAGTTCATGATTATTATTAGTTTATTAATCACCAAATTAAAATGGAAACATATAGTGTATAGTATAAGGCTGTGTGTGAGTTGCCATAAGGCCCATAGTTGTCTCTATGAAGTACACAACAATGTAATCATAGACGGAAAGAGAAGCACATGGCGGTCCTTTGAGAAAAAGAAACACGTACCATTAACGACGTCTTTCAAGAACTGCTCGGAAGCTTCCAACTCCTCAGCAGTCTTGCCCTTCCACTCCATGGCACGGCGCTATCCTCCATGTAGACTGAGACCGCCGAAAACTTCATGTACTTCCCCTCTCTATTCTCTCACCCCTGGCACACGTTAGCAAACTCCCACCATTAATCCTGTGAAATATTTACAATCGGAAAATATAAACAAAAGAAAAAAAATGTAAAATTAATAGACGATTCTCCGGCGTTTTCGTATATCGGAGTTTAAGCTAAGCACCTGCACCACTGAGGAACATAGTCTTCGTCCATGCTGGAGGCTTGAGCGACAGCGGGTATGCCACGCCTTCGACGGTGAGCCCGGTGACGTTCTGTGCCATTCCGATTTTCTGTTCCATTTTTTTTTTTTTTTCTCTGTGTGTTTCTGTTTTTTTGCGAGTGAAGCAGAGAACTATGCTGGAGCGTATTTATAGGAGTTTTGTGTTGGTCTCTGATTGAGTGAAGCCCAATATATGTAACAATATTTACTATATTAAATGGCGCGGTCTCATCCGTTATATATTACTGAGTTGATTCCACAACCTATATGAAAAATCATTATTTTGTATTATTAAGATTGGACCTATAAATTTGACTTTATTTCAAACAGCTCCCTAAAGTTCTATATATATCAACTTGCACCTCGATATTAACTTCAATCCAAGGAGATCTTTTCTTTTTCCTACGTGCATTATTGAATGCCTAATTACCTTTATAAATTTTTGTTTCCTTATTATATATATATATATATATAATATAATATAAATAAATATAAATAAATAAACAAAAGGTTAATTACAGACTTAAAGATTATTTATAAGTTTTAGTTAATTATAGATTTGAAGTAAAACATACATAAATTTAAGATAATAAATATCAGAAAATTTATTAATAGTTATGAATTAGATGAATCACGCCAACCAAATAAAAATGCAAAAGACCCGTAAGGCCTTGTTTGGTACATCATATTGTATTGGATTGTATAGTATATAGTTCTAGTACGGTGTTTGGTGTAGCACTTCGTACTAGGTCAGAATTATCCAAAATTCATTTTAATACGATATTCATCGTATTATTCTGACTCATTCAAATATATAGGTCAGAATAATACGATGTTTTTTTTAATATTTAATTTGAATGTTATATGTTGAATTTTATTATAACAATTTAAATTATTAATATAAATGACTATTAAAATTTAAATATCTTTTATTTATAAATATTATGTAATTTTTTAAAATAAAATATTAATATTTTATTTTAAAAGAAAATATTAAAATTAAGTTTTTTATATAATATAATATAAATTTTAAATGATATTATAATACTATATACGTTAAATAATAAAAGAAATAGTCTAGTATGATGTGCATTAAATATAGTATAACTATTTAAATTTTTAGTCCGGAACTGTACCAAACACAGTACAATATTTATTTTTTTCGATTGGGACTGGACCATTTACGTCGGGTATTAATTAATAATACTAATCCGACACCAAACGTGGCCTAAGTGTGCCAAAATAAAAAAGCCAGTGTACATTGTCTTAGGAATTTTTTTTCCCCTTCCATTCTCTTAGGTATTTTTTCTCTTATTTAAAAAATTTAGACGTATTTAAATAAGACTTTTAAAATATTTTTAAAGTCATATAGTATTCAATCATAATTTTTATAAATTTTTTAAAAAGTTTTAGAAAGTATTGAGGTATTTAATTATAATTTTTTAAGAGTTTAGAAAGTCTATAGTATTCAATTTAGACTTTACTTTTTTTAAAAAATGAATTTTATAAATTTTTAAAGACTTTTGGATGAGAGATGTATATATTCCATGTTAAAATTATTTCTCATTCTCCTCAGAAACTCTCACAAACTTCTCATAAAAAAGAAAAGAAAACCAAAGGTTAGGGTTCTTTGTGTTTGCGAAGATTTTAGCAAATTTGAAGCCAGGAAGGAGGGCTGGCTCATTGACAATCTCAATCTCATATGCAATTAGGACCTCTTCTGTGTAAATACTCTTTACTCTTTGGGTGGTGAATTAATACATAAGCAGGTTAGTTTTATATATATATATATATATATATATATATATATGGCAATTTGTAATGTGTTTGGTTTGTGATAAAAAAAAATTGTATTAACATAATCAAAGGGGCTTGGCTCGACATATACAAGTTTATTGACCGAACATATGTTCTTAGATTGGTCGTCCTATTGTTTGTCATTGTTTATGATAAGCAAATACTAGATGCGTGTCTGATCTTTAGAATGCTCCATTTTTTGTTAATAAGTTACTCACTGTGCTTAATTTTTTTTGTTTCCTCATACTTTTTCATCTTATATAGTGCTGTACTTATGACTGTATAATTAATGTCCTTTGCCATTTAAGAAGAAGACTCTTGGTATTTGTGATTGAAACTTGACATATTATTTTATAAAAGTGTCATCCATAAAAGTGGTTAGTAAAAGTGTTATTTTATGAAACTTGACGTATATTTTATGCTTTTAGAAACCAAACTGGTTAGTAAAAGTGTTATCCATAAGATAACTTGATGTATTATTTATTTTATAATTCAGGTTCTCATTTTTACTGTCTTATTTTGAGTGGTGGATTAAAAAACTTTGACTCAAGATTTTAAATACAAAATGGAAATTTTGTTTATAAAAAAAGAAAAGAAAAAGAATGTGCAAGTCAAATGAAATACATACGTTTCGGCAGCCAAAAGATCCAAATTCGGACAATCAGCAAAACTTGTTTTTTCCTGTTGCTTAGATTTGGTTAGTTTATGATTTGGACAAATTGGTGCGGTTTTATAATATCCTTATTAACTAGTTGTTATTGTTTTTTTGTGGTTCGATACTTACTGGGTGAATTGATGAGCTTTTAGATCAGATCATACCACTTATATGCCGACATACGCATCATATATGTGTATGTATATGCACACAGAACTAAACTAAACAAAATACATACATAGCCAGCTTTTAAGCCATTGGGTTTTTCTAATTTAATTGATCTCATGGATCGGATTTGAAAACTTTGTTTTATAATTTTTATTTGTAATTTATTATATTTCCATCAATCTGTCATGGTTCAATGGATGCAATTTTTTTGACTACTTGGTGTCTTTTATATCATTTAGCTTAAAGTAAAGTTGTATTTATGTCTTAAATTCTAAAAGGTATACTCTTTAACATTGCTTGAAGTTGTCTCTCATATAACATTTTTATGATTCATCTTTATTTTGTGTATCTTTAATCTTCTGTGACTATAATAATCTATGTCATGGTACATTTTTAATATCTATGTTAAAGAAGGTTATGTTAATTTCCTTGTATAGCTTCCTGAACTAGCTGCTTGTTACATTCAGTAGGTCTTTCCATTAGAATGAGATCTATCTAATTCATGCTTATTTTGGTCATCTTTCTATGCTTGTTTTAGTGGTGGATTTTAAATACACATACTTTCTTTTCCAATATATATGTATGTCAAACTATTATTGTTAATAGAAGAGCTATCTTTTAATTGTTTATGACATTTATTATGCAATTTAGTAATATAATGGAAGACTTAATCCAAGGAAATGATGACGAAAGGGGAAGAGTACAGAAAAATATAAAGTATGGATAGTGGAAGAAAATAATGAGTTATTAAGGCTCCTTGCTGATGTTGCTAAATGTGGATGACGTTATTAAAATAGTTCATTTAGCAAGCAAACAGTGGAAAAAAATATTCTCCCTATTCTTTATGCAAAATTTGAGAGTCAAACGATTTACAAAGAATATGCAAGTCGTACGAAATAGTTTAGGACACGATATATGAACTATTGTCAACTTATGTAAAATAACTTTGGGTTTGGATGAGATCCTGTAAGAAAAAAACTCATTGCTAGTAATGAAACATGGAAGGAGTACTTTAAGGTGAGATTTTTTAAGCTTTGTGTTTAATGTATCTATGAATTTCATTTCAATTCATTAAATAGTATATATGACGTATAAATATATACTATGGACATGCATGTTTCATAGTTTAATATTAATTATTATTATTTTCTTTGTAGTCTCATCCTACACATAAAAGTTATCATACTGACACTTTAAACTATGAAGATTTGGAAATTACAATTGGAAATGAAATTGCAATGGGTTCACACTCTATTGGGTTCGGGGATGACATAGATGCAAGAACATTTGAAGTAGAAGACAATATAGTTGGTGGATTAGATGACTTGGATTATGATCCATTGACTGATACATTTATACAAAGTGATGCACATGACACTTTACTACAATCTCCATCTCTAAGTGACTTGACCTCACAACCTATGAATTTAGAGGTTCTTCCAACAACTAGAAAAGAAAATAGAATGGAAATTGACGGAAAATTAGGCCCAGTTGAAGCTAGTGGAAGTCACTTAGATGCTATAAACAAGCCCACCAAAACTATTTCCGAGTTCAAATAAATTGTTAATTTAATTGACGTCAGACAACTGTATTGTTGGGATGTTATCAAGGAGATTTCAAATTTGGATAATTGTGCTCGTTTCAAGGTACTTAAGTTGCTTAATACTAGAGTAAAAAAGATGAAGTTCTTGAAAATGACACATGAATAGTGTTCCGAGTGGATAAATTTTGAATTGGAAGAATGAGTTTTTTTATTTTAATACATTAATAATGTTTTAGATTGTTTTTGGATTATTATTCTTTGGAAATTTCATTATAATTTTGAACTTTTTAATGAATTACTGTCTTTAGTTTGAAAATTTCATTATAGTTTTTAACTTTTTATTATATTTTTATAATTTTAATAATATCCATACAAAAAAAAATACATAAACATACACATAAGTGAGTTTATTTTATTTTATTTTCCTCAAGTAGTTTAATTTTTATAATGTCTAATTTCAACATACATGAAGATGGTGAACAAATGAAAGAAGAAGAGATAGAAGAAGAAGATAATAAAGAAGAATTATATGAAACCATTAGATATATATTGATATCAATAGTAACAATTCTTTATAAACTAAATGAGTTTATAGATATAATATATATAATAATCGTGTCCAACGTTCCCTATCTACGCGACCAAAAACCTCAATTGGATATGATTATGTACATAAAATATTGCAAGATAATCCGATAAATTTTTGGCAAATTTATAGAATGTATTTTGATGTGTTTTTAAAGTTATGTACTATAATTAGAGAAAAAAAAAACTCTTACAAGATACTAAATTTATTTGTAGTGAGAATATGCTTGCAGCATTTTTACTCACAGTCGGTCAAAATTCTCGCTATTTGTTCTTCGAGAAACATTTTCTCAATCACATTTTACTACGAGCAAAAATTTCGACAAGGTTTTGAAGGCATTGAACATAATGCGGTAGATATAATGGCTAAACCAAGATCGATAGTGCCAGAAAAAATTAGAGAAAGTATAAGATTTTATCCTTAAAATCAAATGATTAAATGCAATAACTGAAAAGAGAGAGATATATGAAATACATAAAATTTGATATGTAAAAATAAAAATTTTACAGAAATTTATTCAAAGTCTATGAAAGTCATTTAAAATTTTTTTACAAAAGTCACTCAAAATCATTCATACTTTTATAAAATCTATAAAAATTAATAAAAATCTACAAAACTTTGTCATTAAAAAAAATCTGTAATTTTTTTTAACTAACTAATTTACATTTACTTGAAAAAGATAATTATCTTTAATACTTTTACCTAATACAAAGAAGAAAAAAAAAGAATCTCATGATTCTGAATTGAAACTACTAAGCACCACCTAATCTTTTTGTAGTCTTTAGTTACCTAGTAAATTATATATCAATAGTCCAAATTAATTTTAAATGGCCCTACTCATATTTGAAAATATTAAAATACTACACTTTTCCCATATATTATTTTATAATAAAAAAATTTGTGAACCTTTTGCAATTCACAATCTGAACAATTGAAATTAAATTAGAGGCATGTCAAAAGATTATGAAAATGTTAGGTAATGCACATGTCATGAGAATATGGATCCCACTACATGGTAACCTTTTTTTATTTTTACTATTAAGCTATGTGTGATTTTCTTAGTTTAAAAAGGTTAGTGTTTATTTCATCATTTAATTAAATATAAATGTTAAAGAAAAAAATGTTTGAGATTTCAAATGCATTTCCAACTCATTTAACTAAAAAAGATTAATAATATTTTTTATATCATTGGTTGGATTGAAACTGATATGGAATATTTTTATAGATATTATATTTTTAAATTTACTTTTAGAATTTTAGTAAAAAAATAAAAATATTTTTTAATATGCTAAAGTGTATTTTTTATATATACTATATAACATGACACTAACATGATAAGTATTATATCATTTAGAATGTATTTGGGATCCCAAAAAATACATCTCAAAATTTTGAAATCCCTAACATCTTCCAAAAAACAAACATCAAATGAGAAACAATCATTCAATGTTTATGTTTTTTCTTTATTGTTCATATTTATAGTAAGATGAAAAAACTAACAAACTTTAATTACTCTTAATTAACATTTGAATTAAGCAAGTTATATACAACTTAAATGAAAATAAAAATAAAAACTAAAATCCAAAACCATAAAAGTAATCTTATTCATCAACATGGGTGACAACACCATAACCATCTTTCATTTAGTGATTAACTATTAAAGAATACATATATATTTTTTAAATCTGTTCTAAAATGGTAATAAAATTTCTCCTCATTAGCATTGAACTTGCTGAATGCATTTGGGGCTAAAAAAATTAAAGTTACAAATATAAAAAATTAGCTATAAAGCAGTAAGTTATATATCTACCTCTCATTTATCATATACAGAAACTGCATCTAGCATTGTTTAGATTTAGAGTCTTCAACATTCAACTTCAATGTAGAAAATTCTTTCAAGATCATTGTTAAGATTTAGGCACTTCAACATTCAACACTTGAATATAGAAAGTTCTTCCATGGTTGTTTTGCTTATCTATTATTTATAAAATTACAAAACTACCCCCGCTAACAAGTTACAATACGTTTGTGTCATTTTTTGTAGTCTCCAGGCTTATAGTTAGTTACAATTCTATTAAAAAAAAAAAAAATAGATATAATAACACCCATGTGGAATGACCTCTACAAAAAATAATAATAACTCAAATCGCACCGTACATGTAGTTACAAGTCCTCGACAATGACATTATTTTAAATTGCACTCCCCTCTAAGTCATCGAGTTGTCTATAAGTAAGAGCAGAGGAACAGTAGCCAAAAAAAAATTAAAAGAGCAGAGGAACAGGAACTGACAGAACCAATTTGGTTCGAGCAAGCCACATCAATTAAATAAGATCCAACTGCAACAACAATGATGCACTCTAGAACGCAGAGTGCATCAAAATTTTATGATTTTTATTTTTTTTTTCTTTTTCATGCATATTACGATAATTGATTAAGAAGACTGACTTTTCCGAGGACTAAGAATGTGATTGAGAGAAAGAAATTTTTTTTTATCATGTTTAAAATCCATAAGATTTTCATGATTGTACAAAGATTTGCAGGTTTTAAATGACTTTTCAGCACTAACATTTGCGGCGACGTAATCAAAACAAAGTATTGAAAGTTATTTGACGTGAGGTGTGAGTTTGAAATTATTCTACAAGACTTGCAACGAAATCAAACCCTAGATTTGCAACGTAATCGAATAGATTATAAGATATGCAACGTAATCGAATAGATTATTGAAAGTTATTTTAGATTATGATGTAATCGAAGCATCTTAAAAGTGAAATTTCAAAAAACAAAAAAAAATAAAAATAAAAAAAGAAGAAGAAGAAGAAAAATTCTAATGAGTAATGGGAAGTTGGAACTATTTATAATGGGCTAGAGAGAGAGAGAGAGACAAAATTTTCTTGTAGTTGTTGTTCATGACAGATTTCTGCTCCGCAACGGTCGTGCACTCCATCGCCAACCTGCAAGACAAAGAAGCGTGAAGCTTTTGGGGGCACCGGTGTTGTACCGGCCAAAGACACTCCGACGCTCAAGTCAGTATGTGAATGAGTGACCTTTGGACTTTTGAATGCGTGATTAGCTGAGAGTGCGTACCTCTATCATGAAGAATGACTGACGTATATATAGGCTTGGTTTTGCCTTCTCCACCAAGGTAAGAAATCCTAAAAAATGAAAATAGGAAACCTAACCGCCTTGATTTAGGGCAAGTCCCCAGGATCGGCTCTCCCAAATTAATAAAGTGTAATATGGGAAAGAATCTAACATTGATTGCTGAATGAACTTTCTTCATTTGGGAACTTTCCTTAATTCTTACCACGCTCAAATTAAGGAAGACCGCCCCAAACCACAGCTGATTGATCGCTATCCTACTCTTACCACGCACAAGCGGAGCCAATTCAAATACCTTCTCTCCGAAGAACATTCTATTTGGCCGAGCCAGGCAATCGTTCAGATCCTTGATTTGGTTGGCTCGGCTCTGATAGCCAGTCCATAGAATCTACCCATTCTCTCTTCTCGGGTCCGGACGGCCCAGACCGATCCTCCACCCTAGACCTGCTCGGCTCAACCCAATGGAAAATTTGGTTATACAGTTGTTTAAGCTGGTTAATATAACCATAACGCTCAAGTTTTTGAGAGTTTGGATATGGATTAAGATGATGCACCAGCCAAATCCTGTGTTTGTCCAAATAAAAAAACTTGAAAGCATCTACTTTGTGTGGTTACCAATTGAAAAAAAAAGAAAAATTGAACAAAACTGTTTCTCAATTATTATTAGTATTTTTAAATAAAATTAACGAAAAAAAAATTTCATAGTACATCATGGTCCAAATTATCTGGAGGCATTAACATCCACAAGCCCTTTAATTATCAAAAGTGTAACCCATGCCTAAAAGGAAATTAATTTTGAGGATGACTTGAAAAAGATTTTTTGATGGCATCGCCATCGAAGGTCAGAGATTTGGTTTTGGTCCAGGTGCCACAGTAGTAACGAGGCACAAAACTCGTTGACTTTTCTCATTTTGATCAAGTTTGTCTGGTCACCTATTAGAAGAAATGTTTCTTCGTGATCTATAATAAATATAAAAATAATTTTTCAACATGGTTCAAATTTCCTGCATTAATATCCACATACCCTTCATTTAACCATAGCATAGTTTATGCCTAAAAAGAATTTGATTCAGAGGTGGTGAACAATGAGAAATTTGGTCTGCAAATTTTTTCAAGTCCAAAAAATCTTTTAAATTCCTAATTAACTACACCAACTTAAGTTAATCTCATTGAAGTAACCTAACAAGATCTAAGTCCAAACAAACCGCTTATTTCACACACCAAAAGCCAATAAAACTTTTTAGTATGCAACTTAGTAATCTACCTGATAACATATAAAATAGATGAGATCTCATCTATTAAATATGAGTTTATATAGAGGAGCCCAGCTATTCATTTATATATTACAATGTAAATTATAAAATTGCACAATTATCTACCTATTTGTTATCAAATGGACTATAAAATTGCACAATTTATTATATTAAATAGTAGCACTCCACAATAGAACATTACAATATATTACCAAAAAAAAAAACCATTACAAGACTTAACCCAAATAATACAAAACCAATTTTTTTTTTCTTTTTTTTGAGGCAACTTAATTTAGAGTTACCCCTCAGAGATTGTTTTGGGTTACTAGTCCTTCCACACTCATAGATAGTCCGGAAAGTTTTATTAAAAATACATAAAACTACGTAGTCTCCCATAGGAGTTTATTTATTTTTTTTCCAATTTCTAGCAGTCACATTTCAAGGCTTTCCTGTTTCCACTTCAACTTGCTTGTTCATCAATTCATTCAACCTTTCAACTACACTCTTCCTTGTGGTAGGAGAAACACCAACTTTACTAATGATAACCCCAAGTATTTCCTCCGTCAGTAGCTTGTTTTCTATCACACCCTTCACATCTTCTGGTATGGATCCATCTTTGGAGAAGGCTACCTATTGAAAAATAACCCCAAAAAATAGTAATTATAATAAGAAACTTATATGCAAAAAAGAACAGTGTTTCATAAGTTCAGATGGTATATATATGTATGTATATAACCATGAAACCACATTGGAACCAATTTGTTTTCTTGTTTCCCAAGAAAACCCATATCATTTCTTTGATTTGTAAATTCTAACACAAATTTGATTCCAACCAGATAATTGGTTGAAGCAAGAATAAAGGGTTTAGGGTTATATATATACTAACCGAAAATGATCCATGGGGTGATAGTGTCAATAAAGCAGAAGCACCAAGTGGGAATTCTGCATCTTTCATAACCTCATAGAACTCATCAAGGGCTTTGGCTTCAGCTTCAGTGTATAACCCCAAAGGTTCCCAAACTTTTTTGGATAACACTCTTTGATTATATACCCACCGCTCCCCCGTTACCGGCCCTATCGCTGTCACATATAATAATTTCTCGTATGGCCCTGCGAAATAGTTAGAGTGTAAGAAACGCAGTGTCGAAAGTATATGTTGCTTGATGTTTGATAATACATTGTCGGAATCATTTTCTAAAGGGTTAAACTTTTAGTATTAATAGCAACTTAACATCCTAAATAAAAGCTCCAACCATAACCGTCAGTAATTAACAATAGTTAATGATTATTATTAGTTTATTAATCACCAAATTAAAATAGGAACATATACTGTATAGTATAAGGCTGTGTGTGAGTCGCCATAATGCCCATACTTGTCTCTATGAAGTACACAACAATGCAATCATAGAAGGAAAGAGAAGATACATGGCGGTCCTTTGAGAAAAAGAGACACGTACCATTAACGACGTCCTTCAAGAACTCCTCGGAAGCTTCCAACTCCTCAGCAGTCTTGCCCTTCCACTTAGCGGCGAGCCATGGCACGGCGCTATCCTCCATGTAGACTGAGACCGCCGAAAACTTCATGTACTTCCCGTCTCTATACCCGTCTCTCACCCCTGGAACACGTTAGCAAACTCCCACCATTAATCCTGTGAAATAGTTACACTCGGAAAATATAACCAAAAAAAAAAAGAAGTAAAATTAATAGACGATTCTCCGGCGTTTTGGGTAGATCGGAGTTTAAGCTAAGCACCTGCGCCACTGAGGAACATAGTCTTCGTCGATGCTGGAGGCTTGACCGACGGCGGGTATGCCACGCCTTCGACGGTGAGTCCGGTGACGTTCTGTGCCATTCCCATTTTCTTTACGATCTGTGCCATTCCGACTTTCTGTTCTTTTCTTTTTTTCCTTTGTTTGTTTCTGTTTTTTTGCGAGTGAAGCTGAGAACTTTGCTGAGGCGTATTTATAGGGGTTTTGTGCTGGTCTCTGATTGAGTGAAGCCCAATATATGTGGCAATATTTAATTTATTAAATGGTGAGGTCTCATCGGCTATATCTTACCGAGTTGTTGATTATAAAATTTCACAATTTATATTAAAAATCATTATTTTGGCTTAATTTCAAACAACTTATATTAAAAATCATTATTTAGGCTTTATGTCAAACAGCTTACTGAAGTTCTATATGTCAACTTGCACCTCGATAGTAACTTTTTTTTTTTTAATAAATAAAAAAGGGTGGAATTATCAGCTCAGAAGTTTTATTATTATTATAACTTTGCAAACTTAGAATAGCAAATTCACTTTCTAATACTTCTCCTTCCACATGCCAGTTAGCAAGGCTAAGGACACCTGAGATTTTTATAAAAATTTATCAAGACTTAAATTATAACTCTTGCAATTGCAACAAATCCACTCCCTAACATCTGACGTTTAGCAAGACTGAGAATATCTTAAGTCTTGACGAAAACTTATCAAGAATTGAATTGCAACTCTCACAAATGAATAAGAGGGCTCGATTGACTTCCTTACCGTTAAGTCATACTCCCTTACCTCGATATTAACTTCTATCCTAGGAGATCTTTCCTTTTTCCTACGTGCATTATTGAATGCCTAATTACCTTTATAAAGATTTTTTTTCCTTATTATATATATATATATATATATATATATATAAATATAAACAGAAGGTTAATTACAAACTTAAAGATTATTTATAAGTTTTAGATTAATTATAGATTTTAAGTAAAACATACAGAAATTTAAGATAATAATTATCAGAAAATTTATTAATAGTTATGAATTAGATGAATCACGCCAACTAAATAAAAATGTAAAAAAGCCCTAATTGTTTTCTTTCTGTTTCAGTTATATATCATCAATTTTGTCCGGAGAAATTCGACCACTAGAAAAATAATTGTCCGAAGAAATTGTAATTTAAACATATATTGATCGACTAATTATATAAATGTCAATTAGTCAAATTTTATCACATTTTAACATAAAACAAAATGTTAAATTATTACCTCTAATATATTTGTTAATAACTGCATACTGCATTGCATATCTAAAACAGTATATTAATCAATATATTGAGTTGCATATCTAAAATAAATAATTAAATTCTTATCTCTTCAAAATACCAGTGGTACATAGCCGGTGTTTACTCCGCTACTAATCCAGTTCAAATCCCTGCATTCCCAATATAAAAAAAGATGCAATATATTAAATAATAGCATATTTTTTTGTCCGCTATCCACAAAAAGCCTTAACAATCAATTTTAATTTTTTTTTAACTGACCAATTTACATTTGCTTGCAAAAAGATAATTATCCTTAATACATTTACCTAATACAAACGATCAAAAACGAAATCGCATGACTACCGACTACTAAGAGCACTACCTAATCTTTTTATAATCTTTAGACATCTAGTAAAATACATGTCCAAATTAATTTTAAATGGGCCCTACTCCCATGTAAAAGACTAAAAGTATTAATAGGTTACACTTCCCAAATGTGGTTTTAAAATAAAAAAAAATCTGTTAATTTTGATCCTAACAAAGTCTGACCAATTAAAATTAAATTAGAGGCATGTCAAAAGATTATGAAAATGTTAGGTAATATTTATGTCAGAAGAGGATATGAATCCCACTACATGGTAACCTTTTAACGTTGAATTGTCTGTGATTTTCTTAGTTTAGAAAGATTAGTTAATGCTTATTTCATCATATAATTATGCATAAATGTTAGAGAAAAAAATAAAAAAAAATAATTGGGATCAAAATGCATCTCAAATAATATATTATTAATAATGTCCAAATCACTTAAAATTTTAATAAAAAAAAATTAAAATATTTTTTAATATATTAAGGTGTCAATTTCTTTTATATTATACAATATAGCAAGTGTCGAAATATGATTTGAAATCCTAAAATTTAGGATCTACAGTATCTTTTAAAAAATTCAACACCGAATAAGAAACAATTTGAAATGATTTTTGATTTGATGTTTATATTTTTCTATAAAAATGAGATATAATAATACCCATGCGGAATGAGCTCTGGAAAAACTAATAATCATTCAATTCATCCCCTGCATATTTTAATTGTTGAGGCCACATCATAAAACAGAAAAAGAAAAAATGGAACAGGAACTGCGAGAATCAATTTGGCTTGACCAAATCAAAGCCACATCAATCAAATAAGATCCAACAGCAGCAACAACAATGATAAACTCTGGAACGCAGCGTATTTGTGGTGGAGGGGTGGGTGGTCTAATTCTGCGCAGATATCCAATATCTATAGAGGGAATAAGGAAAGTTACAGTAACGCTTTTCAGTATTATTTGTGTTGACGATATGATGAATGATTTAATTAGATATCTAATTCATAATGTTTCATAAAATCTACTTATCTTTATATATATATATATATATATTTAGGAATCCTTCCCTTTTATTTTTTTAAAAGTTGTTAATTATCGTTAAATTTTGAAGACCTCAATTATTAAGTAATAAGAGATCAAACCAGTCCTTTTATAAACTAAACTGTATTTGTTCATAAACCATGTTATCAACACCAAATGACCAGTCCAAATTGACATTTACGAATCAAAGACCATGTTAGAAGCGTCTTAAAAGTGAATTTTTTTTACAAAATTATAATTTGTAATGGGAATTAAGTTGAACTATTTATAGTGGGCTAGAGAGAGAGACACAATTTCCTTGTAGTTGTTTAAGCTGGATAATATAACCATAACGCTCAAGTTTTTGAGAGTTTGGATATGGATTAGGATGATGCACCAGTCAATCCTGTGTCTGTCCAAATACGAAAAACCTTAAAGCATCTCTAGTATGCGTGGCCACCCATTGAAAAAAAAATGGAAAAAACTGTTTCTCAATTATTATTATTTTTTGTAAAAATTCATAATACATCATGGTCCAAATTATCTGGATGCATTAACATCCACAAGCCCTTTAATTATCCGAAATGTCAGCCATGCCTAAAAGGAAATTAATTTTGAGGATAACTTGAAGAAGCCAAGCCGAGGTAATAAACATTAAGAAGTTGAGCCTGCAAACCAAGTCCTCATTGAAGGGATTTAACAAGGCCATAATGCCCAAATAAAAAAAATATTAGGGCTATATTTGAAAGTGTGTATTGTGAAATAAAATAATATTATATAATATAATATTATCTCATATTTGATCAAATAAGTAGGGGTGTATTATATAATATATGGATATATATTTATGTAGAAAATATAAATTAAATTATGAATCACTCTCCTTTGGATTTCAATTATACAGTGTTATTGAAAGTTATGATATTATAACATAACAATTAAATTATTTTAAAATTATTTTTATATATATATACAATAAATAATATATATTAATACAATACAGTTAATATAATATTAACTAATACAATATAAACTAATTTAATACAGATTAATACAATACAGATTAATATAATATAGCATACCAAACATGGTGTGCAATAGTTTAGATTCATCGAAGATTGATTTATGAGAATGTTTTGATGGACAACAAGGGGAGAAAACAGTAGCGGTGAACATCGGTATAAATGGTTGTTGCGCTGCCACAAAGAAGAGAACCCCCAAAAGGAAAATAATTATAAATATAAAGTAATTATAAGAAACTCATATGCAAAAAGAAAGTGTTTGGTAATTTGATAATGAAATATTGTATTACTCACTCCTAAATGGTAAAAGATAGATTCATCAAAAAAAAATAAAAAATGATAAAAGATAGAAGAACTCATCTTGCTTTTTCTTTGATCATGTATAAGGCCAAATCTATTTGATTTCTAAAATGTATTAATAATTTTTTTTACTTTTCCTGGAATCCTTCATCGGGGATTGTGAATGACTTGATTGGTTCCTTAGGTTAAAGTACGTTACAAAGATTGATTGCCCAAAAAAGTCATAAAGATTGAAAAAAAAAGGGTCAACTCATCTATTTCCGTGAAATCACATGGGTTCTTTGTCCTTTTATAATCCCAAAAAAACTCAATGTCTTTGTAAACAAATTCAAACACAATATTTTGTTTTTTTCCTTGCGAGGTTAGAGCATAGAGAAAGGTGTCTATTTTCGAGCTGGTAGCGTATTTATAGAGGGAGTAACGGAGAGAAGTGACCATCAAAACAGATGAGTTAGTCGGTCAAAATCTTTGAATGAAGGTAAGAAGACCATGTCAGATATTTCTTAGCTTTTTCTATAAAAAGATGAATTTGTAATTCTTTAATTTTTATTACTGTGGTTTTGATGTTACAGACAATTTTAAATTTTAAAAATAATCAATTGAAAATTCCGTCCGCACTGAAATTTGTTGGGTTGGATTGATTCGGTTATTTAAATTTTTTTAATTGTGATCGGTTTGAACTTTATTAAAATTATAATTATTAGGTTAGTTACAGGGTCAAAACCAAACCAACCCAATCCAACCAAGTCAAGGATTTGGTTTTGGTCCAAGTGCTACAGCAGTAACGAGGCATAAAAATTGTTAACTTCTCTCATTTGATCTAATATTTATGATTTTTTTTTTATAATCATTTATACAATGAGAATAATGATGTTTTTCGTAAGTGATCATTATTATTGAATCAAATAGTGAATTTGGTGTTTGATAATTTCATGTAGCATAGAAACTAGGAAGCGCAAAAAGAAAATAAAAGCAAAATAATAAAACGATAAAACCTAGATTCATTGATTCGCACAGGGATACCTGAAAAATGGGTATAGTTTTGTTGTTCTTTTGTTTTCACACCTTGTTACTTGTACCCTGTTTCTTTCATATGGCTTACTAACCTATTTCTTATTTAACGTTATTTCACCTCTTGTCAATTTGTTTCTTTCATTTTCACATGGCACATCAAATACTACTCCTTGACAATTTTTTTTTTTTTTTTTCTAATCCCACTACTTTTATTTTGGGATGGCAAAATTCCACTTAATCTGTTAACACGACAACAGCCCGTATTATTTTTTACTGGTTCATGTCTCCACTATTGGATTGGATTGTTAATAGATCAACCTGTTGAGACATGTTAACTTAACAGATTAGTAACGGGTGAACGCACAAAAACACGTTAAAAACTCGATATTATTCATAAAAAATAAAAATTAAATAAAAATTATTTTCTCCTCATAAAATGCTAAAAATTATAAATTGTGTCAAAGTATATTTGTGACAAATATTAAATAAAATTTTAATATTCCAAATTATAAATAATTATAAATATTGATAATTTTATTTTATTTTTATTTGTTAATCACGTGTAGTTTTTATCTATATAAGAAATATGTTATATATATTTATATTATTACATTTGATTTATTTTATCATATATTTCTATTTGATAAATATATGTGTTTCTATTAAATATATAATAAAATAATATAATATTTTGTCACATGTATTTGTATGAATAAATATATATGTGACACAATGCACATTGATCTAGTAAATTTTTGTATATGCATTGTATGAACAAATATGTAATGTGACATATATATAAGACAATTATGAGACAATTTCATTTATATATATGACATTACTTTAAATACATATATTTATAAACAAATATCTATATAATATATATCATACAATTCTATTATATATGTAGGACATATGCTATATATGTGACACATGATATATACGTGACACATGCTACATAGGTGACACATACTATTATGTGACACATGTTGCAGTGTTTTGGCGATGAGTAATGTACCATTACCTTGCGAGGCGTTGCCAATTTAAAGCTCTTTTTGGTGACTGTCACGTGACCGTTGCCAAATCCTTAGCGATTTGACGATGATCTTTACGTGAAGATTTGATGACGTTGTTCACGTGATTGTCGCCATAAATAATGAAATATTATTTTTTAAATTATTTATATTATTTTTAAAAGGTCCTACAATGGGTCGCTAAAGATATAAAAATATTAATTTTTAATTATTTAAAAATAAAAAAATTTAATATTTTTTCATTAATAAAAAATATAATATTAATTTTTCATTTAAAAAAAATAAAAAACCTCCTCTGAAACCTCATTTGAAAAGGAATCAGAATCCAATAAACCTCCGAACTTCATACTCGAAGCTTTTTCCCAGGTTGTAAATCATCATCGTAATGGCCACCCCCACCCCCACCCTCACCACTCTCCTCCTTCTTCCTAGCTAGTATCTTGTTGATCTTGTGCAGCTCACTAGTGAGCTTCTGGTCCTTGTTTTGCTTTCGCGTCTTTCTTCCATCTTGCATCTTCACACCAAACTGGAATGCGGCCTTCGGCATTGCTTCCTTCTGCTAATTGTACGTTGCCCATTCTTCTTCTGTTTCAAAGTCCCACCGATGAAGGCGACCTTTGGCCTATAAACAATTGTTTCAACAATGTTATATGCACCATTTATTACTTTTAACAGACCAACCAATTGTACATTAAGAAATCTTATAGATTAATGCAAGGTTATCAACCAAAAAAAGCCGCACACATTCAATGACCGGTTTGCATGCAGTTATAATATTGCACAGAAAATTTTAAAGATAATTATTACTAAATTCTTTGTCCAAAACCAGGCATGCCGTTTACTCAAACACCAAAATGAAAGAACTATATTCTTCTTGATCACCACTAAAACCTCCTCTGAAACCACGACCACGACACTGGCCTCGACCACCACCTGGGTTGCAGAACCTTTCTCCTTTAGCAGGCTTTAAGAACTTATTAATGCTAACAGACTAGGGCCGCTGCCGGTTTTGGGGTAAGGCCCCCATATAACAAAGGCCCTAAATTTTTATTATTATTTTTATATATATAGTAGGTATATATAAATATATATATATATATAATTATATTATATATTACAATAATAAATATATTTTTAAAATATCAAAATAAAAATGAAATATTTTGAGAAGATAAATATTTAATGCCAATTAAACTGTTTTTGAAAAAGATAAAAACTATTTTTAGATAATATTTTTTTCCAAATTTTTAGGTCAGGTCAATTTTCTAATGTTTTTTTTTTTCATTTTCTTCATCATTTTTCTTTCCATCTTCTTTAGGTCCGTTTGGAACTATTTTTTTGAATGAAAAAGTATTTTTTTATAAAAAAAACAGTTTGAAATATATTTGACCAAAAAATTATAAAGCACATTTTTTTATAAAAAAAAAACACTTTAAGTGCTTGTTTTAGAAGCATCTGATAAAAAACGCTTAAATAAAAAACACTTTTAAAAAAAGCGTTATTTGCATAAGCAGTTCCAAACGGGCCCTTCATCATTTTTCTCTCAATTTTCTTTAGTTATTCTTTCTCTCATATTCTTTTTTTAAAAAATATTGACTTCAAATCAAGTTTTAAAATTATTATTATTATCTGTCTCTCTCTCAATTCTTGCTTTATAAGACTTGATTATTACAACAAAAAAAACCAAGTTCTATTGTTCTATAGCTTTTATATTTTCTTTACATATATTTTAATATTTATTATTTGTTTATTATTTTTTATTTTAAATACCATATAAAATTTATAAAAAATTATATATAATTAAGGCCCCATTTTTTTTTTTTGTTGCCTAAGGCCTCTTTTAGTGTTGAACCGGCCTTGACTAGGGTTGCCACACACATTAAGTTAAAAAAAAACACACACACACACACTTTAATAACAAACATGGAAAAATCAATATGCAGCAAATATTTTGTAATAAATAATCTAATTGACTGGAAAGACAAACAATCCTAAAGATTGCTGAAAATAGAGAAGATAAGAATAGATATAACTAAAGTTTCATCCAATCTAATTTTTCGAAAAGAAAATACCAAATGTTGTAGGTAGGGGAAGGAGTCGAGGCTTAAAAGAAGCAACACTTAAAAAGGCATGGCCTTATCTTCCTTTTTAGCAACCTCTTTCCTTAGTTCCTTGTCATGGTAGATCAGGTTCTGAAGCTTGGATCGGCGCCGGTGCACGACGAGGATGGGAATGGCATCGGAAACAAGGATGGAGGCAGAATGAAGGGGGGCAGAAATGCAAAGTGTGGGGGGCTTAAAGGGTTTGGGTGTTGGGTTTGCAGAGGGAAGAAAAGAAAAGAGAGAAAAATAATAGAATAAATAAAATATATATATATATATATATATATATATATATAGATTTATAGATGTAAATGGATTGTTTTTTCAATTGGAAATTTCCAACAAGAACGATACTGATTAGAATTAGGTATTAGGTCTTCTGTCAGTTGTGAAATAAAATGTCTCATTTGTTGCAATACTTCCTAAAAAAAGTTACATTAAACTAAGATGGTAAAGAAGAAAGTGAGCTGATGTGCTAATTTAATTCCCCATCCTCAAATCAGTTCTTCCCCCGATTATTGTCACAACAAATAGAAAATTGTAGGAATGAAATGTTAATATAATTCGAAAAAAGCAAGAGCAGCAAATCCAAGGAAATAAAAAAAGAAAAAAATATGTATTTTGGGGGGATTAAATAAAGGGTTTGCAAATAAAAGAGCTAATGCCACAACCAATTCATAAATTATTAAAGCTTCCATAAAAGCCAAACTAAGCAATAAAGTACCTTGTATTTTTCCTTCTGCTTCTGGTATAATGGGATTCTATCTTTATTCTCGTCTGATTAATCAATTCTTCAAAAGATTTATCAGATCACAATGGAGTAAATGATTTGATCAATGAATATTCGATTATATTTTCAACTTGGAATCGATTCACAACAATTCTTTCATTTTTTATATAAATAATAATAAAAAAAAGATTTGGGTCGTCATTAATCATTTGGTTTCTCTCCTAATTGGTTGGACCGTAGGTGCAATGATTTACTTCACGAGTGAGGTCTCTGGTTCAAGTCCAGGATGACCTAACTGCTCCAAGGAAAAGAATAAAAGAAGCATTTGACTCTTTTATGTATGCTCCACTTGGCTCGGGGGGATATAGCTCAATTGGTAGAGCTTCACTTTTGCAATTGGGTCGTTGCGATTATGGATTGGATGTTTAATTGTCCAAGCGATAATAATAGTATCTTGTACCTGATGGGGGCTGAGGCGGGCCCTGCCCTAATTAATCAACTTTTGGCGACGTGATCAACTATAACCGTCACCAAAACTCTAATCTAATTTAATATTTTTTAACAAAAGAAAAAAATAATTTATTATTTGAAAGATTGAATACCTTTGGCGACGGTCAACTTCAAGACCATAGCCAAAACTTCTTATTCAATTTATTATTTTTTTAATAAATTTAAAAAATGATTTATTATTTAAAAGATTGTACACATTTGTGGTCACCAATTTGCCCATCGCCAAAACTCTTATTCAATTTTATAGCGATGGTCTTCTATATGACCGTGACCAAATCTTGTAAAGATTTGGCAACGGCAACGGCGTGATGACAGTCGCCAAAATATTATAGCGACAGGCAACCAGCATCGCTGAATTCACTTTTTGTAGTAGCTTATAGCACTTATGTAATAATATCTAAAAATATAAAATTGGTACGATTATACGTATATAAAATATATTAAGCACTTTATACATATATTTTAAACATATATATATAATTTGTATACAGATTTTTTTAAAGCAGACGGATATTATTAATAATGGATACTATTTGATTAATTAATGTATGTTTAATTTATTAATTTTAAATTAACTTTATTATAATTTTGTTTTAATTTTGTGCGATTTTTTTTTATAAAGCAATTAAAAAGTTATTAAAATTAATTAATTTATTTAACAAGTTAGATAACATATTACATGATAATTTAATAAATATATTCAAGTTTATATATTTCAATACGAAAATTTAACAAATTAAGTTTAGATGCAAAAAATTTGACATGAATACAAAATTACACTACACAAACATGATATGACTCAACACATTGTCATCCTACTTTAACCTTTTCAAACCACTGAACATATGTATATGTATATATATAGAGTTGTTCACCTAAATGACGTATACCATGCGACCGATATCTTGAAACCACGTAGAGTCTCATGCGCTTGACACGGCCACCTTCTATTTAATTTTTATTCGACGGATAGCTTGACACCACATAGAGTCTCATGCGCTTTGACACCGCCACCTTCTAATTAATTTTTATTTGTTATTTTTCCCCCCTTCACCGTTCCCCTCGCAACCCCACTCTACTTTGCATTTAATTTTTTATTTTTCTTTTGTTAAAATAAAAATTAAATAGGAGGTAAAGAGGAGGTGGCAGGGACAGATGTATGTAGTGGGCTGCATTATGTCGTCTGAGTGAGCAATTCTCTTTATATATATATATATATATATATATATATATATTTGATCTTTTCCTATTTGTGCAAGAAAAAAAGAACTATGCGCAAGAATTTTTTCTAATTAATTATCTTCTTAGAATTTAAAACTAATTAGAATGAATATTATTATATAAAAAAAAGTAGAATGAATAATGTTATATAAAAAAATGATGAGTTTATATATTTTATTCTAATAGGCACACTTAATGCTATTATTACAGAATAATTTTATTTTAACTTTTTTTATAACTAAGGTAGTGCTCTCTCTCTCTTTTTCTTTTCTTTTTTTTTTTTTTTGAAAAATGTAATTTTTATTGTTTATTATAAGTTTAGGGCATCAAACAATATTGAATGTTACATAAAATAAGAATAAAGAAACAACAGTTTTAGTAAAACATAAAAAAAAATTTAAAAAAATATTATATATATATATATATATTAAGACCTAAAATGTTATATACGGTGAAAAGCATATATATTCGTGGCCTGCACAAAGTTATTTTGTGTGGACAATAAATACGGTGAAAGATTTATATGTTTATATAAGGTGAAAAATAAATTTTTTTTTTTATGTTATTAAATGTTGAACTCATACTTAATTATTTTAAAAATTTGTCCACTAAAGTTAACCAAATATTTTAGAAAACGATGGAAAACGTCCTCAAATCGTTTTAAAAACTAATAAAAACTTTTCAGATTGTGACTAAAGAAAAATAGCCTTTTGCAACATACAAATAACAACATTCATTAATAGTTTGTTGCTATAGTAGATTTATTGCAACAGTTTTTAAATGTACGTTGCCATTGATTTGCGCTATTGGGATTTCGCAACAGTGTATTTAAATGCATGTTGCTAATGTACCATATTGCAACTGTCAAAGGTCTGTTCTACTATTAGTAACAACCAGTGACCTAAATGCCTAAAATATGAAATTTGTGCGCCCAAAAATCTACACCAACAAACTTCTAGGGCTTGTCTAATCTTTCTTCAAAACTTCAAATTGATTTTTCCCCAAATTAAAAACCAGAGCTGCCCTAATTCATGGCTTCTTGCAAGTCTAGCATCAGCGAGACACAATTCCAGCACCTAGTCGCCGTCAAGCAGTCAACATTCTCCTACATTTTGTTTAGTTCAGCCAAATCCATGGGCATAGTTTAAAAGCCCAGTTTCAATTGTTTGGTTGGGATCCAAAAGCTTTTTGGATCCATCGACATGGTGCGAGCAAGTCCCTGGTGTTGTCATCGAAGCTCGCGAACATCAGATACATGGAACAGAGCTATTCGGTACTTGATCCATGTAACTGAGTTTTTTATTATCGTTTTTTTATAGCTTTCTTCAATTGGGGTTCTAATTTAATTGATTTTTTTCTTCCATTTACAGCAGAGCATAGTAATTTCAATAAGGCCACGTTTGTTTGAAACAAATAAAGTGTAGATGATTGAACCCAAACCCTTTCTGGGCTCAAAACCCTAATTCGTAGCTCTTAAACTCTGCTTTTCCCAGCCAGCAGCAAAGCTCCATCGCCTACTGTTACTAATCGCTGAATTTGCCGGAAGGTTAATCTAATTCTGTTTCTCGTAGAGATTTGGGGGAATGGCTGGTGGTCTGAGGGGTGATGCTCTAGATGATCTAAGGGGCCTTCGAAACACCTCTTTGGATGATGACGATGAAGAAGAAATAGTAGAAATTGTTTTTGGATGAGGAGGCAAATGATTCCTTTGTTTTCCTCACCAAATGGGGAATGGATAGTTGTTTTAGTTCAATAGGTAAGAGCATTATTGGGAAAAAATCCTACAAATCATTAAGGAGCCCTTCTGGTGTTACAAGCATATGCGAATTGAAATCAATTACACTTAGCGATGGTCAAATTGTTAATGTTATTGACACTCCTAGTATAATCCTTTTTTTGCTTTTTTAGCATTTATTTATTTACATTAATTATTTTTATTAGAGCTTTGCATTTGCATTGCGGGATTATTTGATTCTTCTGTGGGATCTGAATTTGTTGGCAAAGAAATTGTCTAATGTATTGATTTGGCCAAGGATGGGATCAATGTTGTTCTTGTAGTTTTAGTAGTTCTCAACCGCTTTTCACAGGAAGAACTAGCTGCAGTTTGCAGCTTACAAACTCTGTTTGGAAGTAAAATTGTTGACTATATGATTGTAGTCTTTACTGGGGGAGATCAACTTGAGTATGGTGATGAGACTTTGGAAGATTTTTTTAGTCGAGCATGTGATGATTCTTTGAAGGTCACTCCCACGTTCCTTGTGCTCTTTTGAAGTATTTAATCCTGTTAATTTTATTGTGATAATTAAAATTTAAGAAAAGATATTAGTTAATTGGAGTTCTTAAGAACTCATATGAATTAATATTCCTACATACTCTGTGTTTATAATGTTCTCCCTCCATGAATTATTCTTTTTTTTTCTCCCTCCGTGCCTGCATATAAGGTATGCGTGATATTTGGTTCCATCCGTGTTGACTTGATGGATATCTCAGCTTATCCTCCTGTTTTTCTCTATACATAATAACTGACAAGAATATCTTCTCTTTACTCATAGTGGCAAAGGAAAAAAGCATTTCCTAGTATCTCATATCATCTGCGACATGTGTGGAGAACCATTGCATTTCGTGCTTCAGTTATTTATATTTTTTTATTGCTTGAGAACCCCTTTAGCTTGTATTGTTTTCTACCAGCTTGTATTTTATTGTTTGAGAGACTTCTAGAGCTGGAGGTGCTTATTAATTGTTCCCTATATAAATCTCAGATGCCTCTCTATTTTGCTTATTAATCCTGAGCCTTCCTTGAATAATCTATAAGTTTCTGTTTTCTGATATTTTCAGGTCAGGCATTGTAACTTAGTACATGAATATGATTGTAAGCGGTTGCACATCTTTTAATAGCCCAGAGCAGTCTCATGCTCTGCTGCTAATGTTGAATCAAATATGCGAACTGGGCAGCAGCAAACTGCCAAGAAACAGAGAAGATGTTGGTTACCGGAGTTGCATAGGCAATTTGTCAGTGCCTTGCACCAACTTGGATGTTCACAAGGTTAGACATTGATGTTAAAATCTAATTAACAGTATATTGCTGAGTCTCAGGTTATTCTTACCACTTGAATTGGAGTTTGGTTCAAATATTTCCTTGGCTTTTTTCAAATCCATAGCGGAATTGTGGTTGTTTGAATATGATTGAAGATGCAAAATATACTAGTATTGAAAATTATACTACCATATTTGCATTGTGCTTTTCAGATTGGCTTGATGCTAATATATTTGCATTGTCTTTATGAAATTTCTTTATAAGTGAAAGGATTAATGATTTTTCTAGTGAACCAATAATGTAAGCTTCATGACTTGTCCTGTATGGTACTCTTTTTTCTTTTTTCTTTTTTTTGGTCTTAATGCAATTTTATCATTCTTATACAGATGTGATTTTGTACGTTTATGATACAGGTCATGTAAATCTAGCCCAACTCACTTAGCCCAACGTCGTACATACACAATTCTAGCCCACCCTTCTACAAATTATGGATGAACCAGAAAATCGTACATCTACTCCAACTACAAATGAGCAAAAGATCCAGTCAACAAATGAAGTTGCTCCATAAAAAAAAAAAAAAGAAAAAAAAGAGGCAAACTGAATTGAAACAGGTTTATGATATGTGTGTTTTGTTAGGTTTTAGTTCAAACTTTGTATAAAGTCTATATTGGATATTTGATAATATTTTGTATGATAACTTATAATTCTTAGTTTATAATACATTTTAAGTTGATTAACTTTGGCCATATTTGTTTGGTGTGAAAACTTTAATTATTTGAATGATGGTTGGAATTAGTTATATATATATATATGACTCGTTGCATGCAATATGAATTTAAATTAATTAAAAAGCAAAATGTGAAAAACAATAATATATAAAATATATTTAATAAAAAACAAGCTACGTGCGAATGACTGTTGCCAAAAATAAAGCATGAATGTCGCCGAACATAAAAGGCAACATGCACTAGCTGTTGTCGAAAATGAACAACAACAAACATCTGAATGTGCTAAAAATCGATATATTTTGCTTTAATGCAACATTTTAAAGCACACTGTTAAAACCTCAATGTCCGTTGCTAAAAATAAAATAATAACGCACATTTGAGATTTAACTACGGATATTTACTGTTGCCATAGATGTCAAGTTTGATGTCAAGTTTTTAGCAACTTCGCGGAATACAACATACAAATGTTCGTTGCCAAAGCGCTATTACAACAAACATTGCCTGTTGCAAAAGGCCATTTTTTTGTGTAGTGTGTATTTAACATTTTTAAATACTTTTCCTAAAGAATAGCAACTCCAAAATATTTTATGTATTTTTTAAATTTGTAAAATAAAAAAACAAAACATGCCAAACGGACCCTGATTTAACTAACCTGTGTTTGTCCAGATAAATAAAACTTTATAAGGATCAATTTTGTGGATACCTACATTACTAGACTATTAAAACTGCATAACTTATTATGTTAAACAGCAATACTCCACAACAAAACATTACTATATATTACTAAAATAAAGACAAAATGAAAAAGGAACATTGCAAGACTAAACCTAAATAATACAAAAACTTTTAATTTTATTTTTTGGAGGCAGTTTAATTTAGAGTTATCTCCTAAGGAATTATTTTGGGTTACTAGCCTTTCCATACTCATAGATAGTCCGGAAAGTTTTATTAAAAAAACATAAAACTGCATAGTCTCCCATAGGAATTTTTTTTATTTTATTTTTTTTCAATTTCTAGCAGTCACATTTTCAAGGCTTTCCTGTTTCCACTTCAACTTTCTTGTTCATCAACTCAGTCAACCTTTCAACTACACTCTTTCTTGTGGCAGGAGAAACACCAATTTTACCGATGATACCCCCAAGTATTTCCTCCGTTAGTAGTTTGTTTTCAATCACAGCCTTCACTTCTTCTGGTATGGATCCATCTTTGGAGAAGGCCACCTATTGAAAGATAACCCCAAAAAAATAGTAATTATAATAAGAAACTTATATGCAAAAAAAGAAAAGTGTTTGTTAGATTCAAATGGTTTATATATATATATATATATATATATATATATATATATATATATATATATACATATATAACCATGAATCCACATTGGAACCGATGTGTGTTCTTGTTCCCCTAGAAAACCCAGATCATATCTTTGATTTGGAAAATTGTGACACAAAAATTTGACTCCAAATAGATAATTGGTTGAAGTAAGAATAACGGGTGTAGAGATATATATATACTGACTGAAAATGATCCATAGGGTGATAGTGTCAATAAAGCAGAAGAACCAGTTGGGAACTCTGCATCTTTCATAGCCTCATAGAACTGATCAAGGGCTTTGGCTTCAGCTTCAGTGTATATTCCCAAAGGTTCCCAAAGGTGTTTGCAATACGCTCTTTGATTATTGGCCCACCGCTCCCCCGTTATAGGTCCTATCGCTGTCACATATAATAATTTCTCGTATGGCCCTGCGACATAGTTAAAATGTTAGAAACACAGTGTCAAGGTATTTTTTGCTTGATGTTTGATAATACGTTGTCGGACTCATTTTCTAACAGCTTAGACTTTTAGGATTAATGGCAGCTTAACCTCCTAAATAAAAGCTCCAACCATAACCCTTAGTAATTAACATTAATGATTATTATTAGTTTATTAATCACCAAATTAAAATAGGAACGTATAGTGTATAGTATGGGGCTGTGTGTGTGTTGTCATAATGCCCATTCTCGTCTCTATGAAGTACACAACAATGCAATCATAGAAGGAAAGAAAAGACACATGGCGGTCCTTTGAAGGAGAACATGCACCATTAACGACGTCCCTCAAGAACTTCTCGGAAGCTTCCAACTCCTCAGCAGTCTTGCCCTTCCACTTAGCGGCGAGCCATGGCACGGCGCTATCCTCCAGGTAGACTGAGACCGTCGAAAACTTCATGTACTTCCCGTCTCTATATCCGTCTCTCAACCCTGGCACACGTTAGCAAACTCCAACCATTAATCCTGTGAAATATTTACAATCGGAAAATATAACAAAAAATAAATGCAAAATTAATAGACGATTCTCCAGAGTTTTGGTGGATCGGAGTTTAAGCTAAGCACCTGCGCCACTGAGGAACATAGTCTTCGTCGATCCTGGATGCTTGATGGACGGCGGGTATGCCACGTCTTCGACGGTGAGTCCGGTGACGTTCTGTGCCATTCCGATTTTCTTTTCCCTTTTTTTTGTGTTTCTGTTTTTTTGCGAGTTTAAGCTTAAAAGGAGGAGTGAAGCAGAGAACTATGCTGAGGCATATTTATAGTAGGGTCTCCGATTATGGAACCCACAAATTACCACTGCTTTTTTTAAGAATAAATAAAGGCCTCGAAAATCGAAATCATATTAATTAGAAGATACGGTCCATTTATTAAATTAAAAAATACGATGTTTTTGCCATTTTGTCTATACAATTGAGTTTGTAAACGGTTTTTTTTTTAATAAATAAAAAAAAATTTGACGTGGATCTCATCGTTCAGAATTTTATTGGTGAATAAATCTTTTTTATTATTCTAATTTTATAATTTTATAAAATTTTAAAACAGCTAGCTCAGTTTCCCTAACAGATCCCTCCACTTTGCACTTTAAAAACGGTTCAAATTATTTTAATTAAGGGTTATTAGATATTAGAGTACTTTGCGAGGATGGGCCATCCCCCTCGGGCACCAACGTCCGTTGGGAAAAAAACTCTGGTACTCCAGGAGTACCAACTCCTGCCCCTTTGTGATGATGTCACATAGATATAAATACTATTAAAGTATTATGTGGCATCATCACAGAGGGGCAGGAGTTGGTACTTCCGGAGTACTAGAACTTTTTCCGTCCGTTTGGGCTATATATTCAACGCCCAAATGCCAGTGGCATGCACATGCAGGAAAGGCAATCTTTATGTTCATTGGTCTGGTCTTTCGCTTGTATGTACACCGGCTGATATCTTTGATCCTTTCAATATGTTTTCTTTGCCTAGTCCGGCATTTCTAATCTCTTTCTTTTCCGACGGAAGAACTATTATATAATCTTTTATAATCTTCTCATTATATAATCTTTTCATTATCTCTCAATACATGGCAAATGAAATACCAATGAATTAAATTGCGACAATGATATATATATATTGATGGAATTCTAAAATTCTATTCAGTGAAAATGAATCCTTGAGGGTTAATATTAATAAATTTCTTACATGCAAGTAACAAGTCCATTTGAAATCAATCTAGACCTTTTGTATTTAATTTGTCATGTGTTGAAAGTTTACAAAAATACTAGGTACTAACACGGTTAATTATGAAATGATCCAAATTCTAAAAAAATAAATAAAAAAAATTATCAATTTCAATTCAACAATCTGAATTCAAACATTTATCAACTTGTTTTTTTGTAGTAAATTTTTTATGCTCCTTCCCAAGGTGGGTCTTTAACATTGGGGGCTCTAAGCCGGTCTAAAATGTAGGGCCCACATATATAATTAAAGTGTATATATATATAATAAATTAGAAATGATATAACGAGCGACGTTGCTCATTATATCGTATATGAGAAGGGTTAAAAATATCGAAAAGTTAATGTGCGAGTAGAAATGCACCCCTCGGTCAAACTGCTGAGGGTTGCATTCCTCTACATATGGAATGCACTCTTCGGATAAACTGCCAAGAGCCTCAAAAGTTTAGATTCCCCTACACATGAAATGTGTTAAACTATCAAAACCCTCGATATTTTGGCCAAAAGGTATATTCCCCTACACATGAAATGCACCCATCAGCCAAACTATTGAGACCCTCGACATTTTGGCTAAGTGTTGCATTCCCCTATACATGGAATATATTCCTCGACCAAACTACCTAGGGTCTCGACAATTTGGCCAAAGTATGCATTTCCAAAAAAATACAGTTCTCTATAACAAATATAAGTAATAATTTTTATTCAATAAAAATATAAAAAAATTATAAAAATAATAATCACCTCTTACACATGAAGTGAACCCGTCAACCAAGCTGCCAAAGGCCTCTGCAATTTGGTCGATAGGTACATTTCCAAAAAAAAATACTATTCTCTATAACAAATATAAATAATAATTTTTATAAAAAGAAGTTATAAAAATAATAATCTAAAAGTTACAAAAGTTATTAAAATTTTAATTTTAAATACATATGGTGCTATAGAATATTATTAAAATGTTTAATTTTAATTATTTTATTATATTAAATATTATATATATATATATTAAAAAAATTTAGTGGAGCCCTTAGTATTGGCAACTGTATGTCCTGCTTATAATCAGGCCGATCCTACCTCCAATAATGAAACGAAAGTATGATGAAGAGCTTGTTTGGAACTGCTTTTTTTAATAGAAAAATATTTTTTTTATAAAAAAAAAATTTGAAATATGTTTGACCAAAAAATTATAAAGCATTTTTTATATTAAAAAAGGGCATTTTAAGTGCTTTCTTTAAAAGCACCTATCAAGTGTTTCTTCAAACAAATGTTTAAATAAAAAATGCTTGGTCATATTTAATTCAGGTGGTGTTGCCTGGTCAGTTTAACCCTTGATTTGGTACAAATTTTATGGCCCTGTAAAGAGTAGGGACAACCATCCAGAAGGTCAACTGCTCTTCTCAGCTCGTATTAATTCTAGTCGAGTTGTTAGCACACAACTTAGTCAATTTCAGCTAGAATTGTTTGTTCGGCTCGGACAACGACATGCACTCGGACAATTACGAAAGTAATTAAGAGTGTACAATGGAACGAATCAAAAGTCGCATTTCATTAAAAAGACGAGCAAATGGATGAACAGTAACCGAGCCATCTCGTTAAGCTCGTTGGCTCGGTGACTAGGGGGCTAACTGTGTGGACAAAAAATCACACCTTAGATGGTATTTAATTATTCATAATTAATTATAGGGATATAGTTAATTATGAATAATAGACATACATGAAAATTTTTAAGGGTTACCAAATAAACCAAGACAGTCAGGGTTTCCTAAACTCTAATCTCTAAGCCTTATTAATACAACACCCAACGACGGTATGCATATATCGTATCTCTTGTTCTCAATCTATATTATCTCTGACAGACTAAACTGACTTGAGCGTCGGAGGGTCTTTAGGCCGGCAAAGTCATGTTGGTCTAAGGCCTCTGACATTCCTTTTTCTTTTTTGCAGGTTAATCGGTGAGATCGGGGCACTAATTTTGACGGTTTATGCATGAATTTCGACCGTATAAATTTTTGCATAAACATGATTAAAGGCTCATTTGGAACTGCTTATATAAATAATATTTTTTTTCAAAAGTGCTTTTTATTTAAGCACTTTAGTTAAAAAGTACTTTAATGATAAAGCATTTTATGTTTGGTGGAAAGCTATAAAAAAGTGCTTTAAAGATATTTAACCGTGTTTAAAAAAATATTTTTTTGGAGAAGCGCCTGATAGGTGCTTCTTAAAAAAAGCACTTAAAGTGCTTCTTTAATTATAAAAAAAAATGCTTTAAAAGTTTTTGGCCAAATATGTTTTGAAATTGTTTTTTTTTTTTTAAAATATTTTTTCATTTAAAAAAAGCAGTTCCAAACGGGCTCTAAGAGCTTAATTGGAACTGCTTTTTTTAATGGAAAAACATTTTTTTTATAAAAAAAAAAAGTTTAAAATATATTTGACCAAAAAATTATAAAACATTTTTTATATAAAAAAAAGAAGCATTTTAAGTGTTTTTTTTTAAAAGCACATATCATGTGCTTCTCCAAATAAATATTTAAATAAAAAATATTTATAAAAAAAATACTGTTTATATAAATAATTGCAAACGGACTCTAAATATTACAACCAAATAATTGCATGCCCCAACTGTAATCAGGGCTGGTCCTGCCTCCAATAATGAAACGAAAGTATGATTAAACATCACAATCAATTTGTAACGATGCAACATATACTTTTTATGAAGTCGAAAGAATCATTGCGTCCAAATTATGACAATTCCCACATGCGGGATTAGCTGTCATTTATATGCTTTTTTTTCTTGGTGAAAGCTGTCTGATGTATGCTACTTTTGGAAACACTCTCCAATTCCATTTATCTCATTTGTCCATCTATCATCTATGGATCGTTGCCGATGGTGCAGGCTCTTTTAACACTTGCTCTCAAAACGCACGCTTTGTTTTTGTGTACCGACTGATACGGTGCAATTTACAATGAACAGTGGAAGAGTATGCATGGTGTGTAGTACCATACTAACATCCATGGCCGTAAACATCATATATATATTTGCGTGTACATTTACATGCCTAATAATGTATCGCTCTCAACATCTGATGTTGACTTATATTTAGGTCATTTACCATTTATAGACCATGCATAGTGGGTGGCTGCGTATCTATAGGAGGACCCCGGCTTGTGTTGGTCCCATTTGCCATTTATAGACCATAGATTGATAGTAATCTACAGAGTATACAAAAGGAATTGTGGAGGATAGTGATCTGTCTATCACAAATTTATATATATATATATATATATATATATAAATGCTATAAGAGTTAAATATGTGTAAGAAAATAAATTTATATTATTTATTAATTTTATATTTATTTTTTATTAAAATTTAATAAATTGATCAATTACATATTTGTTATCATTTATCTTCTATAAATAATATAATATATTACAACAATTCTATATATATTATTGGTTTCTTGTACATCTATACAAATATATACGCTGTAAGACAGATGACATCTGTAATATTATTTTTAATCTTTTTTATATTTTTAATCTGTGTGATTTTGAGGTGCGTGGACGTACGACATTTTAAGCATGTAAAATAAATGCTTTTAAACTCAAGAACTCATGGTTGGGTTGAGGGAGTTAATAAGGAAATTGATTTGTCTGTCTCAATTTTCTTTTCCGAGAAAATTACACCGATCGATATTGTTCCTATTTAAATATTTTTCATTTTTTTTTATTTTGATGAATTAGAATAATGCTTTTTTTATTTTCAGACTATAGTGATCTATACAGTATGGAAGGAGTTCTGGGAGATAGCGATCTGTCTATTCATCGTAAAAAAAAAATAGCGATCTGTCTATCTCATATATATATTTTTTAATTTGTGTTGTTGAATGAGGTTGAGAAAGTTTCCACATTTCAAACATATAAAATAAAACTCTTTTTTTTTTTAAAGAAAAATCACAAATATAGGAAGTATAAATTCAAAGACGTGTTAGCAAATATATTATTCTTTACCTCAATTTTACAATAATATAAGAGCATCTCCAACACTACTCTATATAGTAAAGAGTATTTTTTTAAAAATAAAGAGCATCTTTAGAAGTAAAGAGGTAAATTTATTAGACAAATCCAATAGACTCTTTATCATAATCTTTATTTTGTTATTTTTAATGCATAATTATGATCTATTCATTTTATTTTTTAGTTTATAATTAAGCAAAATATAAATATTATATAAAATGTGCAAAATTAAATGCAAATAGTAGTTGAAAGTTGTGCAATATTAATTGAAAAGTATATTTATTATGAAGAAGAGAGTAGTTTGGCTCTCTACATTTGGAGAGCCAAACTTTACTCTTTATTTTAAATATATAATATAAAAGAGCATTGGAACTTCTTTTAATCATTTACTCTAAAATAAAAATATTAGGATTTAAAGAAATTCTGGAATCTCTAAGAGGCTATTTTAAATTTTATTTTTTAAAATAATCTAATAAAATTAAATATATTTAAAATATAAATAAAATCTTTTATTTAATAAGATTCGAATCTCAAATTTTATAAATAAATATAACAATTCATTTGAATTTCTTTTCTGTCCACGCTGAATGCATGGATGGTTGGTAATGAAAGTGGTCAATTACGCCAACAGCCATTTATGCCGGAAAAAAGAAAAAAAAATTGAAAATTACGCCAACAACCGTTCTTAAATGCAAATCAATTCATCTTGAAATGGGCTGTCGGCGATTCATAACACGGGTTCGCGCATTTACGGAGTTAAGGTGGATATATATATATATATATATATATATATATATATATATATATATATATATATATTTCTGATCGTAGAAACGCATCGTGTTCAATGTTCGCAGATGGAGATATGGAGGAAAGTGACGTGCGGGTGTGGCGCTGTGACACATTACCGCCGCGGAGTTCGCAGCTCTGAAATCATGAAATTGAATAGCCTCGATTTGCGTACGGAGTGGGATACTTTTATTTAACGTCACAACACGTTGTGGCTCTGATTTACATGGATATCCTTTGGCACCTTTCGTCTTCTCAAAAAGGCGTAAAACTCGGCGGCAAGTTATGTAAAATTTAAACGTGGAAATATATTTTATTATTATAAAATTATTAAATAAATAAAATTTTTATAAATCTATATTCCCAATACACATGCACATACAGTTAATATAAATTAACAAATATATAATTATATATATTTATTAAAATTTCAGACGTTTTAAATTTTTAATAAAAAAATTAATTCCAAATCATATATATTATAAATCTAAAATTACTTAATAATTCATAGATTACTATATAATATATAATATAAGTATTAATATATTTTAATTAATTTTTATCTAATTTTTTATTTTATATTTTATTTTATTTTAAAGAAAAAATTAATTTTACTAAAATTTTTTATTTTTTAATACTAATTTTTTATATTCTTTTTATTTTTTAATTTATTATGAATTGTTTTTTTTTTATTTTTATAAAAAAACTTTTAATAAAAAGGATAGTTAAGTTTTACTCTAATATAAGGAGTTTTTTAAACATCTCATGTTTAGACGCTATTAGATAGCCTTTTAGAACACTACTTTTAGATATTCTCTCATTTTATTTATAACCATAGAATACCTGTATTTTATAAAACTGAAACACATAGATATTTCTAATTTAAGTAAAAATAAGGTAGGTAGCTATGAAAAAAACTTCAGCTCTTAGAAAATGCAAACTCTCCTACGTTAAACCGATATCACATATATCTTTTATTTTTGTGATATTATGTCAATGAAGGAGTCGTCCGCCCAAAGTAATAAATTTTTTTTTTTTTAGCATTACTTATGCACTTGTTTATATATATATATATATATATATATATATATATATATATATATATTATCATAGCTACAAACTGTATTTGGCGTTTGGCAACATTTTTTTCTTCATTTGTAATTTCAGTCTGGATGGAAATAGAAGTAAAATGAGCTGCCTCCTATTATAAAAGGCTTATCAAGTTTTTCGCCTAAAACGAAAAATAGAAAAGAGCATGAGGGCAGCAAGTATACTTGGTCGAGTAACCAACAAGGTGGGGGCTTTGTACATTTGCACAAAGTGTTATAATTACCATTTAAGTACAATTTTATGTTTATCGAAAAAAAAATTACAATTTTAAGAAAATTATAGCTTTTAAAAAAACTATATACATTAAAATCCCCTTTAAGTTTTTTTATTCTTTCCTTTTTTTTCAATAAATCCTCTTTAAAATCTCCTTGCTATAGAATCATCATGGGCTGCAAAGATCTTATTGTAAAAAATTAGAAAGTTGTTGTTAACCATATATCCTAAAAATATTACAAACTGACATATTAACATATAAATCTGAGTCACAATTTCAATATAGGAGTGCATTTATTTGAGGTAGCTCCTAAAAAAGTTAGAGATTTTATTTTTGCTGATTGTATTGGGTTTGTTCCCTTGATGAAGTTTCATGTTAGTTTTTGTTTCTCTCTGGGTTTCATCCCTCGTTTCATCACCCAAAAAAAAAATCCCTTTTAAGTTTGCTCAAAATTTCAGGTTGTCTTTTAAGTTTTAGGATAAATTTCAAAATAAATCCCTTTTATTTTTTATTTTTGCAAAAAATTGCTACTATGTTTTTAAATTACAATAAAGTAATTAAAACCTTAAAGCTGGCCGATTATTTGGGCATATAGAAAGCCCAGTTGGTATGAATTGATGGGCTTCCAAAATAATCAATGGGCTTCTGTTAAAAATAGCAATGCCGATTACGGTTATGCATTCAAGTCTTTTTCAAAGTTACAGGCTTCTCTATTTTGCATGCATTGAATCCCAAACTCTTCCACGAAACATCTGTGGGTCCTGTTGATCAACCCTAATTTTGTCAAATACTCACCCCGTTCCCATTTATAAACATTCAAAAGAGTTCACCCATTTATAATTTATGTAAAATTATCCACCATTTTTTAAACGGCTATTGGTATCAAAATCTCATGAACTTTACATAATGTAGTGAGTTGCTCTTCAATCATTGAAATTTATACCACTATCCTCGTAACTTTAAAAATAATTGAAAATTACTTTCTTATTGATAATTAAAATATATTTTTAGCTATAAGTTAGGGGGCATTTTACAATTATTTTTAAAATTTAAAGGGTATCGATATCAATTTTAAAATTTAGGAGGCAATTTACTATAAAATTCAGATTGTATTGTTATCAATAACCCTAAAATACTCTTGTTTGTTAGTTAATAATGAAGTAAGAGTGTAAAACACAACTATGGAGTACACAACTATTTCTTATTCTACCTCTTTAACTTTCTTGAACCCAAATTATAAGATTCATATACCAACTAATCTATTATTATTTGGAAATATTCGAGTTTAAGGATTCAATATGGTGTTATACTTCGATAAATACCACATATTTCTTTTCTAATTTTTTTTTTAAAAAAGTAGGTGTATACACCTATTTTTATCCATTATATGATGGCCAGCTTTATTAGTAATGGATGAGAAAATTTTAGCACAAATTATCTTCCAGTGAAATTATTTTCAGTAAATTAAAAGAGTGAGATTTATTAATAAAGAATAGTGCAGAGAAGAAAGCACGGGGCAAAAGAGAGAGATGGATAGTTAAAATGACAAAAGCATTTTGGAAAATTGTGGATAGTTTTGCATAAATTATTGATGGGCGGGCTTTTGTTGAAGTGTTTATAAATAAGATAGGCATTTGACAAAATTAATCATATTTCTATTGATTCGCTGAAAGTGCCATTGCACGCAACTCGTACCTCTCATTTGACCTAAATTTATTATGACATTTTGGTGTCATTGCATTTTTATAGAGTCTATTTATTTTTGTTTTTATCATGCATGATGTATTACGCAAATTCTTTCTTAGTGATTTGAACGAATTTCTATAAATTTTTGGTAAAAAGAATGAAAATTTCCTTGATTTGAACGATTTTCTAGAAATTTTTGGTAAAAAAACAAAAGAAGAAGAAATTTCCCTATTTAATTTTGGTACGTAATTTGTGGGAATATATTATACCTTACTTAATTATAAACTCTGAATTAATTATAATTAGTCAACATTAATTTAATTATCAAGGTTTGACTTTTCTTCTAATAGCTGATTTGTCATTGTGATTGACAGCTATACTAATTAAACAAATTTAACGTCCACATATATAAATTATATATTAATTGTTATTATTATTTTGGGGTCACATGCATTATGCCTTTTCCCTACAAATTGAACAAGGTAAGCACACACTCTACTTTTTTATTTTTATATATAGAATGGGGACGACTGATTGACAAATTTATTTAAAAATCATATTTATTGATCTCGCTTATTGTACACAGCAATTGTTTTAGCTTATCTTAAATACAAAGGTAACGAGAGATTAATTATTCATATATAAATACAAAACCAGATATTAATTAATTATTCTTCGTTTTTGTTTTTTGGTCACCGTCTTACTGTTTCCTTTCCCTTCACTTTCCAAATAACGCCGTCAACCTTTCAGCCAAACTCTTCCTTGTTGCAGGAGAAACACCATCTTCACCGATCATCGACTCGAGTACTGCCTCTGAAAGTGGTTTGTTCTTGACCACTGCATTCCCAACTTCTGGTGTGGATTCATCTTCGGTGAAGCTTATCTATTGAAAAAAAAAAAAAAACAACCAAAAAAAAAACACTAAGAATGTTAAGATGTAAAAAGGAAGCGATTCCTAGCAATTCAAAATGATATAAATATAGATGAATAGTAATTCTCCGTCGATTTAATGATAAAACTAACAGTAGTTTTAACATTAAGTGAATGGAGATGATATGTACATATATAACCGTGATATATATGAAAGGTACACAATTGGTGCAAATGCTATATGTATACTAACCACCAATGAGCCTCTGGGTAACTGTGTGAAGAGAGCAGAATCGCCGGGTGGGAAGTCTTGGGCTTTGAAAGCCTCAAGGAACTTGTCGATGGCTTTGGCTTCTGCTTCTCTGTATTGCCCCAAAGATTTCATAATGGCTACGCAATTCTCTGCTACTTTCTCTGAGTACTCCGGGCCCGTCAAATGATTTATTATTGTTACACGCATATATTTTACAAATGGCCCTATATATATAATGAAAAAGGAGTTTTAGAAATCCATGATTACCATAACACACTGCTCAAATTTTGTTGAATATTGATAAATTATTTCGCAAACCACTTTGGACTTTAATACTTAAACAAGAAGTTTGACATGTTTAAATTCTTCAACTTCAGATTTAAATAATAATAATAATAATAATAACAAATTCTTCAACTTTAAAAAATATATATATATATATATATATATATATATATATATATAGGCACTACATATTATAAGTAACAAAAGAACACTTACCAGTAATGATGTCTCTGAAGAACTCGTTGGTGGCGTTCAACTGCTCAGCAGTCTTGCCCTTCCACTTAGCGGCGAGCCACGGAACGGTGTTATTTTCCAGGTACACCCCGATCACCGAGTACTTCACGAATGTCCCACCCTCCACCAGTCCTCTCACCCCTGCACAAGTTGTCAAACACACCACCAAATGTTTATCATCTGAAAAAAGAAAAGAAAAAATTGCAGAAGTAGACGATTCTCTGGGGAATATATCGGAGTTTAAGCAAAGCACCTGCGCCTCCAAGGAACAGAGTCTTCTTGAAGCCCGGAGGCTTCACCGTCGGCGGGAAAGTCACATTTTCGACGACGAGTCCGGTGACGCTCAGTGACTTTCCGGGTTGCCTTTTTGCTTCTTCTTTTGCGAGGCTAAGGCTAAGGAAGGAGGACAGAAGCAAAGCGCAGAGGAAAGTGGTTTTGTTCATTTTTATTATTTTTGTAGTGGGAACTGGGCTGCTTCTTCTTTCTAAGAGAGAAGCACACTGCTGAAACAGGTGGTTTTTGTTTTTTTAAATGAAATGCATGCCTACCGTATTTATAGCGGGCTGGAGGAATGTGACGTGTCAATTTGATGACGTGGAGAGGTTTGACGTGGATTTAAATCGGAAAAGTAATAATTCTTCAAGCCACCTTCTGGGAATAATGACCGTTTCTTCTTATGGTCTCGCAGGGAAAAATGGATTAGTGGATGAGAATGTTAAATTTTGACGATGATATTTATTTTTTACGTTTTGACAAAAATGTCTTTTTCTCTTTTCTTTCTTTCTAAATTCTTAGATAATTATGCGAAATGCAGCTTCTTTAATTTAAAATTCACATTAATGTATAACATTTTCATTTATGCATTTTGACTATAAATCGAACAGTAACTCCTTTTTATTTATGTTCATTTATGTAATTGTTTTTAGACAGAAACTCTATTAAAAATAATTTAAATATACATAAAGATATATACATAATGGGCTCCTTTTTAAAAAAAAAGAAAAAGAAAAAGAAAAATTTACTAAACACTATTGCCTTGTAAATACAATATAGATATCTTAATAATATACTTTAATTGTAAATAGGATGTTCTTATGAAATAAGTAGGAAAAAAGTTATTTATAAAAATATTTAAAACAATTAATATTTTACAAATTAATTTTTTTTATGAAAATGTTCAGCAACAATTACATCATAAAAAAATCTATGTATATAAATTAATAAATACAAATAAATTAGCCTTAAAATATGGCAGATTAATAATTTGATTAAGATATTAAAGTAAATAATAAAATAATATAATATTGAAAGAATCTTTTAAAAATATTAAATTTGACATTGACATCATTTTAACATGTCCTATTAAAATGCAATATTATAATTCAGTATTAATATTATAATATAATGTCAAAGATAACGCGTTTATTTCAAAATTTTACAATAGCAATACAGTTATATAGTATTTTCCGCAAGAGATAAGATGGGCTACCAATATAATTTAGGATAACGTGGAATTTGAAACCATTTACAGTCATGAAATTCGAAGAAATACATGAATGGATATCAGATGTAAAAGGCCTCCTTTAAATTTGGCTTTTGTGCTCCACGTTGGGCTGTTCAATTTCGTGGCGGCTTCTGAATGGCAGCCCAACCTTGACTTTTCATACGTAGAACAGGACATCAAGAGCGGTAGGTGGGCGCACGAGTATAGATGGAGTAGGCGGAGGTGGGCGAATAGTCCGGTCAGAGCTTTGGGATTGGGCCCAAAAGTTCCAGATACCCAATATATATATATATATATATATATGTATATATATTGTATAACATTGTATGAACGTTATTAGCATGTCAAACTTTATGCTTAGAGTTGACCAATTGATGGAAGTCATTGCATTTAACAATCTATTTGTGTTCGTCTCCGTCTTTGTCGTGTATGATGATGTGATTTGAAGGAATTTTAGCAGATATTTTTTTTTTCAGGTATGAGAAAATTCACCCCCTGTGATAGAAAAAAATGGTTTTGAAGACTTTTTCATTTTTATTTTCTTTCTTATTGTCTTATCCCTTTTCGTTATTTACCTTCTTAAGGGAAATTGCACTACAATCTCATTTATGGATTGGGTCAAATATCATCTAGATCCTAAAAGGTCCAGTTTGGTATGAAGGAGGGGGAGGGAGAGAGATAGAGTGGGGTATCCTAAAAGGTCCAGTTTGGTATGAAGGAGGGGGAGGGAGATGGATAGAGTGGGGTGAGGAGAGAGAGATATTGAATGAGTGAATGAGCTGTATTAATTTTTTATGTTATTTGGTATGACGTGAAGGAAGAAAAGAATAATAAATTAAAATGTAATTAAAAATTTATTAGTTAATTATAATTTTTTTTTTAATATCAGAGAGTTTTTTTTTATGAATTTGTCATCCATCCAAATCTACTCCTTCCATCAATCACTCTTACCAAACAACTATCATCCTTCAAATCTCTTCATCACTTCCTCCCCTCCATTAATACCTCCTATCAAACAATGTTAATGTTTGATGCTATTTTAACTAATAAATCTCAGGTTTCAAACAAGTCAAATACATCTTATGCCATTTCATTTACACCTTCAAGTTTCAAATACACTCAATGCTATTATTTATTTTTTTCTATGTTAATTTTAACGGTGGAGGGTATGAATATAATTGTAGAGATTTTAAGTTTAATTCCTTCAACAAATCTAGGTTTAAACGGTCTAACTTAAACAAATGATTTAAAGGTAAACAAAAGAGAAAAGAAAAACAACAGCACACAATAGAGTTTTACGTGGTTCAGTCGGATAAAACTAAATTACATCTACAAAGCTCAGGCAAGGAGAGCCTACTTCACTAGTTCAACCAAGGTTACACCCTCAAAGTGACAAACACACCCTAACTGTTTTACAAGTAATTTCCTAACTCAGATCACCGTAACTACAATACTGCATAAAGTATAAGTGAGATCAAAACCACAAAGAAATTACAGAGAAACAAGAGGAACACAAAAGACCCTTGAGACCCTCTACCTTTGCAAGTTTGCTTGCGGCACACAGATCGAGAAAAGTCAAGATAAGTAGCTCGGCTGAGGTGAATCAACGACAAAGATCAAAGGAAGCAGTAATGCCCTACAGTCAATGGTCAAGATGAAGAACTTAAAAGATCAAACCCAGTTGCATTTTGGGCCATCCTGGGTTCAACTCTCTTAGGTCTGAGACCATTGGACCATCTGCTGAGGAATGAGGCTTCACATTCAATAATAATTATATTGTTATGGAATATTCGTAGTGACAGGACCGTATCCGGGATGGGTCCCGCCTTGGGAAAACCCTACCAAAATTTTATATACATTTTAGAAGAACCTCCCTAAAACTTGGTTTAACCCAATTTTGTACCTGCAAATAAAATCATTTTCAAAATATACATTCAGTGGTCATAACAAATACCATTAGATTTCCCACAGCAGATTAACCAGTTACCATAGTAAATTTTAAAATAGGAAGAAATTTAATATACAACACACCTTGGTACCAACATGGGATATTATCAAAGCAATCTAATTGATTTTTCAAAAGTAGTAATAAAAATAAAGTGCGCAAGTTGAATTCAAAAGAAATTGAAAAGTTTATTACAAAAATAACAGAAAACTCTTGAGAGTTGAAATATAGGGGCGGTGATGCCTAGCGTGGAGATCCAACCACAGTTAGCTGAAAATCTACTGAAAAAAATTAAAAAAAATAAAACAAAACTAATGAGGCAAGCTCAGCGAGTGGACTCATTACTAACAGTGTAAATAATTTATGCAACAATGTGAATAAATTATATTAAATAGTTTAATAACTTTATGGTAACAATTTTAACACTAATGAGAATAACAATAATAATCAATACCCTATAAAATAAAAAAAATTTCATAATAAATAATCACAGTAAATAACAATATAAGAAAATCTCTTAAACTGGTAAAGAATTATAGGCCAAGATACAACTCAAAATCATAGGGGGAGGGAGAAAAACCGTCATACTACCCTTGGCGTCCCAAGGCGTAGTAGAGATGGATGGGGAATACTACCCTGGCGTCCAGTAGAGAGATGAATCATCGTCCGGCGTCGTGTAGACAAACGAGGGGGACGGAATATATAACAGTCATCGTCCATCCTACGCGCAAGTAGGATGGAATACAAATCATCAACAAGGCAATCACTATGTCCAGGTGAATATAAGGCGTATACTAACAGAAAGAAATATAACACAACCATATCCACGGCATAAAACATATTTAATGGTCAAACTCAATATTTTTATGTAATAATACCAATATAAATTCTCCAAAATCACATTTAATAATCAATATGTATTTAAATATATATTTTCTCATAACAACAGTCATATATGTACTATTTAAAATAATTATTTTAATATACCGAAAATTGTCAAATTCATTAATTTATAACAATACTCAAACATAATTAATTTAATATAAAGATATAATTTTTAAAGTAAGATTTAATCCACTCACAAATTATCACTGCTAATCTGCAGGTGAAACTGCTCCAATATCCGCTTTAGTCACAGATCCTACGTAATAACCAAATATACCATTTATTAATTCTCAAATTTAAATCAATAATATTTTGTTTACACAATCTCACCCCAGCACTCTCTTTCTCATATTTGGGTAATTTCTAATTTATCACACCTTTAGCATTGTATACGTGAATAGTACCGTATACATGAATAGTACCGTATACGTGAATAATGCCGAAAATGTGAATTGTACCAATATCAAATCTGAACTTCAATTTAGCTTCTACTTGATACTGAATACCTTAATTCAATCAAATTTGAGTTCTCTCATGTCCAACTGATACAATTTCCAAAATACACCAAACCCCTAAAATTGGAATTTTTCTCAAATCTTAACCAAAATTGATGTATTATATACCAAATCGAAGCCCACGAAACAAGGATCAAGAATTTACCTTCAATTGGATCGGGTGATAACCGACGTGGCCGGAAAGTTTCAGGTTCGAGAAGAATTTTATAATTTCTAGAAAATCAAGCATTTTTAAGGAAAACGCTGTAATCGCATTCGTGAGGTGAAAGTGGAAAAGCACCTACCTTTCATAAAAAAAACTCACCGGAATCCGTCGAATGGAGGAGAGAGAAACTTACCAGAATTTACTCCGATCCAATGGCTACCAGCAATTTTCCGGCAGAAGGAGAGTCAGTTATGGTAGAGTTTGACGTGGCGATTCTAATGGTGATAGTGGCGAGGCTTGGTGATACATGGTGAAGGCGTAGCAACAATTTGTTTCCAACAGTGCTTAGAGAGAGAAAATAGGAGAGAGAAAGAGATTGGATGGTGAAGGCTCAGGGAAGAAGAAGAGGAAAGAAAAAAAAATTTAATTATTTAATTTTGAAATATTTACGATTTTGCCACTGTCTTCTCTTGACCATAACTTTCAAACCGTAACTCTGAATCAACTGTGCCGCTAGTCCACGAACTCGTATCTATAAGCTCTACGTAACGGTATCAAAGTTAAAATAAAAAAATAACACGTGGCAAAAGTCAATTTTAATCCCTACCAATTTGGATAAAATAGTCAAAAAAAAAAAATACGGGTTGTTACACGTAGTATCTATTTATAATTTTGTTATTATAAATCTTTCGAATTTCTTCTTCTTCTTTCTTTTTTTTTAAAAAAAGAAAAAGAAATTAATAATTATTTTTTATTAGTAGCTATAATTTTTTCATTTGTTTTATTTTATTATCTAAGTTTTTTATATTTCCTCATCTCTTATTATTTTCTTTTCCTTTGTCAAAAAAATATGTATATGTGTATCATTATATTTGGGAATTAATTTACTACAGTTGAAAAATTAAATTATCATATTATATACATTATAATATTCATTAAAAATTAAAAGATTAAAATATAAATAATTATTATGTTGTTTTAATTATTTAAACAAATTGATAGGAGTGTATATGGTTTATTTTAAACTTGGGGATCTCATTTAAATAACGTTAAGTCTAAGTCTAGTCTAATTATTTAAACAAATTGGTCGGAGTGTAGCTGAGGAGTGATATTACAATTAATTTACATTTATAAAATATTAATCCTTAAAATATTTATTTAAAATTTATATAGTCTAGCGTAATGTTACACCAAACATAGAATAATAGTAGTCTAGTCTAATCTAATTCAATCCATCCTCGTCCAAATTAATAGTCCAGTCCAGTCCTCTATATCAAACATGACCACTATGCTTTTACATTCTTTTTGGGATTACCTTTTCATTTTTTGAAAACTTATTAAGCTTTTTATGTTTCAAATTTGAGTTTAATAAACTACATTAACGGTTGAAAATAGTTAATAGTTATCTGTTTAAAAATTTATAATTTTATGATATTTGTTTGACTCTGTATTTTTCACCAATTTTGTTAGATTGGCATAATGAAATTGGTTAATATGAATAGACCAATAATATATAAAGTTGGTTAAATTGACAAGTTATATGATAAATTAATTGTCGAAGATAAATTTCAAAAGAGATGTCAACCTATATATTTAAATGAGACTGTGATAATCAATATTTAATTTGTATAATAATTAGTTCAGTTACTAACAAGCCCTTTATAATTTATTTTATTCTATTTATTTACTTCTTTAAATTTTTTTTATCTGTTTACATGATTGTTTAATTATTATTTTTTCTATAAAATATTTTGTCAATAGCCTTTAAAATTTATTGCGTGATGCATGTATATTTAATTATTATTACAAAGAAAAAACTTACTTAATGTTACTCTACCATAATGCTAGTTCGCTTATAATAAAATAATTTACCGAAAAGCTATTACCCACATTTACTTTAAGCAGTACTTTAGCGATTTATACTATTGATGGCAATCTCAATAAACGAAAAATATGTACAAATGTAAAAAATTATGAGATTAAAGTTTTTATTATTATTATTATTATTATTACCAAAAAAAAAGTTTTTATTATTATTATATTAACTAGTCTAATTACTAATTAAACTAATATGAAGATAAAAAAATTTTATTTTTAGTTGCAATTAAAAAAAACTATTTGTAGTCTTATTTTTAAATAAATTATATTAAAGAAATTTAATTGGTTTTAAAATGGAAAACAAAAAAGAGAAAAGACGAGCCAGTCCCAATACTTAGGAAGTGGTCTGACTGGTAGTTTATCGAGACTAAGCGACGACGTGGGGTACTGAAGCGACGTCGTTTGATAGCTTAAACGTGGCTAATCCTCGCAGTTCTGACTGCTTCACATCTTCTTCCCCATGGCAAAAATGGCCCTACCAAACGGACAAGAACACTTCCTCCATTTTCCCTAAACCCCCCAAAACACCTCTCTCTCTCTCTCTCTCTGTTCAATTCGTCGTCGTCGTTTTCTTCTTCTTCATATTCTACTCTCTAATTTGTTGACATTCGATTCGTATTTTCTGGAGACGGCTCAGAAAATGTCGTGGCTGAGATCGGCTGTGAGCAAGGCCGTGGAGGTTGGGAACAAGAACAACCTCACTCGCACTGTCAGGAACTACGCCGATTCTGTTGTCCACCACGCCGGCCAAGCCGTAGCTGAGGGTGCCAAAATCTTTCAAGATCGCATAGTAATTTATAATTTCAACGACATTGTTATTTTTCTTTGCCCCTACAATATTATTATTTTTTCTGTAATTTTTTTAGGTTACTAGTTGAGGCTTTCACTTGGTTACTTGTTCATTTTGAATCTTACAAATTGCAATTACTCCTATCTACTTGAAGTCGCTTAACTGTTGCATTTAGGGTGTTCTATATGCGATACCGGTCAAATTTGTGTATGCCCTTGTATACTTTTTCATATTGTAATTCTTTGAGTGTTTGAACTCTCCCACACTTGCCCAGTTGATTTGGATGTGTTTGGTTTTGCACTGTCATCTGTTTAAACCATCCAGTGTCAGTGCTAGGAAGTAATAATTTTTCATAACCATCCGTTGTTACATTACTCTATATAGCACTGTTAGATTTCAACAATTGGTATTCTATTGTGCAACTACAGTATATTTGAATATGAATTTTCTATTTATATATTTTATGCATTTGCAGGGTGCTCGAAATTTCAAGAGTGTTAAGCAAACTATAAAAAGATTAGAAGACGCAGCTGTCACTTGTAGGGGTGCCGAAAGAGCTCAGTTACTAAGAAGATGGTTGGTTGTGCTTAAAGAGGTTGAAAAATCGTCTCAAGGTTCCTCTGAAGATAAGCCAAAAACTCCTGACCAACATTTTCCTTCTGATGATTCTAAGGATAGTCCTAAAAGGCCATCTATGGTGAGTTAAAAACATGTTTTCCCTTGTAATAAGTTTAATGGGTCCAAACTCACATTCACATGATCTAAAAATGCTCTGTAGTCCAAGTTATAATTGTCTTTCTGGAAGCTTGTACTGTAAGGGGATTGACCTTCTCACTTTGAGGAGGTGGATATACTAATGACTATGAGCACTTCGTAGGAAATAACTGAAAATGTGGAAACTTTACCTGTTGAAATGGGATGATATGATTTTATGAGTGCCCTGTTAGTTGCACTCTTGTTTAATTTTTTTTTTTTTTGGGGGGGGGGGTGGTGTTTTACTGATATGACTTATACCAATTAATTATTTCTTTTGTCCAATTTATTATTTTATACTTTTTTATATCAAATTCTGTTCCTGAGTAGCTTAGTACAAGGTTTGCTATATTATTTATTTTCGAAACAACATCTTGAAGTCTCACCGTGTAATTTTTAATTGGCCACTGAATCCCATGAACGAAATAGTTGGATATAATATGACATGATGAAATTTTTAAGCTGCCTTTTTCTGACCTACTGTGGTTGTGTATAGGTTTTGTATTATGACTCTGATGTGGGGGGCGAACCAATGAATTTCCGTGATGTTTTCCTTCACAGTCAGGCTCTAGAAGCTATAACATTGTCGATGGTATGTCAATCTAATTTCAGCCATTAGTATGGACAGTTTTACAGCTTTTCAATCTTTTATACATAGTTTCAGTGTTTTTTATATGCTATATGAACTGGTACTGTGGTAGACATGATAACAGAATGTTTTAGTATGTTGAACTGAGTTCAGCCATTTGCATACAGTATTGTACAGTTTTAGAATATACATAGCTTCAGAATATCTTATACACAAAGTCACTATATGAACTGGTACTGTGGTAGACATGTGAAGCAAGTCTAGGTAGTGTTCCTAGAGTAATTTTTTGGAAAGAAAAATATTTTGTAGGAAAATTTTAATCTGCAAGCCTAATCTGTAAATAATAGGTGTAAGCCTCAGAAGGACATAAATTAAGGACACATTCAATTTATTCAATGAAGACAATGAGAGCAATTAGACAGAACCTTACAATTTATATATTACATGCTAGAAGTAGCAACCTTTTTTAGCTAACTGATGATACAGTATGGTAAAAGTAATAGATAGAACCTTTAGCCAATTGGAAACTACAATTAGATAAAATGCATTTTTTTTACCTCCAAGTTTATAGGTTATTATTCATTTGAGGTTTAACCCATAGAAGGAAAAGTGGGGAGATTTTAAAGGAATTGTGAAGTAAATTAATTAGTACTAGTAGATTGGATATGGTCACGTGATATTTGGATATTATATGATCATACCTAGCCTATTAAGGTGGAGAGAAAACTTTATATTTTAATGGGAGATTAAATTTGTTCTTATACTTGGTAGTTGGCTATGTTTGCCATTTGGTAAATGGCCCTTTCTGCTCTAAGAAATCCAAAACATAATCACATATATGTGTTTAGAAAAGAAGAAGTTATTGTTGTGAAAATGACACGAGTCATGAGGAGGCTAGATTATCTTGTACACAGTGTGAATTGTGTGTGTCATCTAATTTTGTCATCTAAAATTTTAGGAATGGAGTTATAGATGAAGGTATCAGAAGTAAAATATTATCCTTTCACACAAAGAAAGATGTTAACAGTGCAAAATATCATGTGATATTCGTTTTTCTGTTATATGTTGGCCACATTAGAATTTGTTAAATAAAACAGTTTGAACTGGTGGAAGGGTTGACACAAATAAAAGGTTTGGGGAGTTGATTGCTGTAGTTAAATGTTTTAAGGACTAAATTACAGCTACTCACAGGTTGCAGGACTAATGTGTAACTTACAATCTTATATGTTTTATAATTGCTGAATATGGAGCTTAACACAGGTCAACTCTTTTCTATGCCCCAGATTCTCGAAGGACCAAATGAAGAAGAAGTTTCTCTGCTACTGGAAATGTTTGAGTGAGTCCACAACTGTAGTTATTTTTAATGCCCGAGACTGATCTATAAAGTGCAGTTTGTATTTAGGTCTTGCTCGGCGAAACAGTTTTATTTTTCTTATATGTGTATTGATCACCCTTTTCATTTATTTTGTTTAATTTCATTATTTTAAATGCAACAATGGGATTGCTTTATCTTCATATTCTTGTATTGAGGGTTTGATGTGGTCTTCCAAGGAAAACACAAAAAATATTTTGTGAGCTTTGATTACTTTGGAATTAGGATTATCATTGATCTGGATCTGAATCTTTACTGATGATATGATTGTCTGCAGGCTCTGTCTTACTGGCGGAAAAGAAGTACATAATGCAATAGTGAGCAGTATACAGGATCTGGCAAAAGCTTTTTCCAGCTACGAAGATGAAGTATTGGTAAAGACATGGGGATATGGATGCAGTTTAGATCACATCAAGAAATCCAAAATTCTCAGAAAAATTTGTTAGAAAATTTAATCAAATAGAATTTGTGTTTACATTCCTTAGTTAAAAGTGCTCCCTTTGTGGCTTCTAAGGTCTGACAAAAAATTATTGAACACAACTGTAATACTCTGATTTCCATGTACTGTGGCAGCAGGAAGACTTAGTCCTCTATTCACACATTTGTTCTATCTGGTTTATTAGAATAGGGGATTTATGCTGCCTTCCTGAAAGTGAATAATGCTAATTTGTGATATTGTATTCAGGTGAAAAGGGAGGAATTGCTTCAATTCGCACAGGGGGCCATTACAGGGCTGAAAATTAATGCTGATCTGGGAAGGTGGGTATTGAATGAGCTTTTATTGTCTGTATTCTTTATATAAAATCGTGGACCCTCTGTCCTGCGGTATTTTTTGCTGCTAGTGATTTTTTATTAGCAAAAAAACTTTCCTGTTTTCTTCATAATGCTATGAACTATCTGTATTGTAATGATAAGCCCGTGGCACCAAGTTACTTGTTATGTCTACATGGACCTAGTCTTGCCCCACCCGTACATCTGTAGTGAAATGCAACCAGATGATAATTTATCACAATCTTTTATAATGTCCCATTTGACAGTGGTTATCAGTTTTGTTTCAGTTGAGACTGCTATATTTCCATTTGCCTGATAAAATTTAGATTTTGAAATTTTTGCCCAGTCTGCTTTAGAAATTTGTCTACTTCAATTTAGACGGGAGAGATGAAGCATGATCCTAGGCCTTGTTTAGGTCAGAGGCGGTAAGTGGTGAAGTTGGACTGCGTTGTGCATTAGGTGTTGCTTAACACCTGCCATCCTCCATTTAAAAGAAAAGTGGGGATGAAAAAATATTCTTAAATAGTTGCTTGTTTCTTACTGCTGTAATTTGTATGATTACTGTTCACAGAATAGATGCTGAAGCATCTAGTCTAAAGAGAAAGCTTGATGAGATGACGGCCTCCTTGAAGCCTTCAGATGAAGGTCAAGACAAAACATCAGAAGGAACAACTTCAGAAACGATAGAGGTGAGCCTGGTTATTGTGATAATCTGCTGTTTCAATATCAAATGGGTTCTCTCTGATTGATAGGTGTCAAGAGTTTCTTTAAGTGATAGAGGTTGGCAGTTGAAATTCAAAGCATGCATAAAATTGGAAGTCATATCATGCTTTCAACCTCACGGGGTGTAAGAGCATCCTTTTCTTTTTTGTTGTTCCTCCCCCCATGTGGTTCTTTTTTGTCTCCTGAGGGAAATGTAAATTTTATAATGAAAAGTGCTTTTAAAGCAGATAATTTTTTGACCTTTTTTAGGGTGAAAATTTATTGATATATGGTTTTTTTTCTTCCCAATTTTTTCTTTAAGGCATTGAAAGAAGCACTTGCACAAATTCGAGTTTGTTCCAGATTGGAAGGGCTTTTACTGAAGAAGAAATTTCTGAATAGTGGAGATTCTCCTGATATCCATGCTCAAAAGGTTTGTTCCCTTTATCTGGTTTATCATCTCTTGGTTACAGTTTATCAAGCCAAAGAGTACGGGCAGTTTGGTTAAATTGGTGAACTTCAATTTGCAGTTCAATTTTCTACCATGGTTAGAAACTTATAATGGTTAGTTTATCTATAATCATGGTTAAAATCTTGTTTTAGTCATCAAAATGTTTGAAGGAGCTTTTGCATAGATTCTAAATGTGTAGAAGCCATGGTTTGTTTTGATTTCTATTGAAATCCTTGTTTATGAACAAAAAAAAAAAAAAAAAAAGTGTAGAAGCCCATATTTTTGCTATAAGAAGTGGCTGTGCTTTAAAAAAGCATTTAAGCTCCATCCTGAATAATGCCTTTTAGGACCTCTTCTCTATAGGACCTCTTCTCCATCCTGAATAATGCCTTAGTTGTGGTACAATTTATTTCTTTTTCCTTTTGCTTACCCCTTTTAGTATGTTAGTGATCTCGACATTTGCAAGTAGATGATTTATCTAAATTCCACTTTAATTGTTTGAATGTGTGGTGCCTTTTCAAATTTTACTTATGTCACTTAGAAAATACTATATTCATTACAGACTTTGGTAGTGCTATCACTGATATTCCTTTTGTTATGAGCAGGTTGACAAGTTAAAGGTCTTGTCAGAATCTCTTGCTAGTTCCTCTATGAAGGCTGAAAAACGTATTTCAGAGCACAGGTGTAAAATCAAATCGAGGAACTGTTTTATCTAAAATGTTTTAGATTGTCTGCAAGCTATCTATTGCCTTTACTGCAAGTATATTTGAATTTAAGACATACCATCTTTCTTTGTTTTGAGTCCAACATTAAAATAAAAATAGAGTGGGATGTTAAGCTATTTTATTTGGCAACTGTCCGTCTTGACATTAGAAAGAAGTTTTATCTAAAGACTTTAACTATTACAATAACTTAAACTAATGATGTCTCCTTATATTATTCCAGCAAGCCTCCCTTATAACATAATGGTTATATTTGGTGCACTGATACTACCTTGACATGTCATGTTGAGCTCACTCCATGTTTTAGATAAAATCTTCTCCAGTGAGTCTTTTTTGGCCAAATGGTATGGATGTTGGTGAGTGTCCGTTTTGGAAAATGGTATTTCCATATGTGCTTCTTAAGTTTACATCCAGGGTTGCCATCCTCTTTCTCATGAATCCTTCAAGTAGTTGATTCTTGACGTATGCCTAGTTTCTTGCTCTATGGAATTTGGAATGCCATGATACAGCTCCTGTTTTAAAATGAATAGAAAAAAGGGAAAATTTTGAAAAAGGGGGAGACAGACTATTCTTCCTTGGTGGGTTTCAGCTATAACCTTTGTCTCTGGGGTTGCTTGGTATATACTCTAGAAGTTAGAAATGAAATGATTGGCAGTGTGGGTCAGTGGAGGTGCCTCCCTGGACTCTTACAAACTCTTGAATACCCAGGACAGGAACAAATTGCAAAGAAACCCCAAAACCTTTTTACAACCACTTCCTGGAGTTCCAATGAACAATAATTGGAAACTTTTAAGTGCATGTAACCTACAAGTTATAATCTTCGTTAGGATCTAAACAAATACTTTGCTCCTTTAAATTGACAGATTACAGAAAGAGGAGGCAATGAAAGTTCGTGTTGCCAAGGCTAATGAAGTTAGTGAAAGAGAGAAGGTAATTATGTTCCTCAGCAATGCATATTTCTTGTCAAGGATACTTCATACAAATTACTTTTTTTGATAATGTACTTCATACAAATTACTTGTTCAGCTGTAATGTGCAATTCTATCATTGGGCTTGGCAAATTAGTATTTCACTGTTTGCAGTGCTATGACTCTTGTGTGTCTGCATAATATGTTTTTGTATTGAAATTATATTTCCCAATGTTTTAAGTTTTATTTGGTGATTTATGTGAGGAAAAAGGGTGTATTGTACGTGCTGAGCCATTTATTGAAAGACAGGAATTTGAGTTTTTGTTACTTGGTTTTTGTTTTCAGGAATTAGCATCTGAGATTTCAGAGCTTGAAAAAGAAAGAGATAGCCTTGAGGCGCAATTGAAAAAGGTTTCTTCGATCTTTGGTTTTTTGGTTATTAATTTTATGGCTTAAAGGATTTTTATCTATTAACTTCTTAATTATTATTGATCAATTCATTCTTACTGATTGCAAACCTTGATAGATTAGCACATGTGGTGCAGGTAAATATCTCCTTGGCTGCGGCTAATGCCCGCCTTCGCAATGCCAGAGAAGAGAAGGACCAGTTTGATGAAGCTAACAATCAGATTGTTGTTCACTTGAAAACAAAGGTTTAATTTCTTTTGTCCAGTTTCCACTTGATCGGTAATAAGTAATCTTAAAGTATGCCAAAGAATACATCTCTGTCCTACTCAAATCTAATTTTCTTCACAATTGACAGGAAGATGAACTATTAAAATCCACTGCGTCATGTAGAGCAGAAGCAGATGTTCTAAGTACATGGACTAATTTTCTGGAAGATACCTGGGTTCTTCAATGCTCATATGCAGAAATAAAAGAGAAGCAGGTCAAGTATGTACTTGAATTCAATGTTCTTGATACTACTGCTTAGTCCTTTTGTTAGCACCCTTTGTTCCTTTTTTCAAATCCCTTAACTGAGAGATTAGTCTTGTGTAAAATGCATTTTTACTTGAATGTGCATTGCTCTTTTGTACCTTTCAAGTGATGAATTGGAGAAACACGTGGACTATTTTGTGAATTTGGTCATTCGTCTTCTCACTGCTTACAAGGTATTGATGTTCTTGAAGAATACTTATGGTACGGCACTAGTGTTTTGAATTACTCTCTCTCTCATTTGTTAGTGGTATATACTCTCCTACTTTGTGTGCAGGAAAATTTGGGGCCTTCAATCAGTCGTATTTCAAAATTTGTGGAAAACCTGAAGAAATTGAGTGAGAGGTAATGTTTCTTCTAGTGTTTATTTGGTTCTGGTTTTGTTTCTTTTTTAACCTTAATCTTTTTATTTTTCTTACCTGATACGATAGGTCAGAGATAGCATCCAGTGCAGATAAAGAGGATTCCAAATTATTAAATCCAAGGAAAAATCTCGAGGAGGAATATTTGGACTATGAAGCCAAGGTACATATACCCTTTGCTATTTAATTCAAATGTAACTATACATCCATTCAACTTGTCATCTCAGGAGGACTTTGTGGTTCTCTTTTGTGCCAAAGGAGTTGCAATTTTCCATAAGTTTTGGAAAAACATGTAACTTTTTCTTTTTTAGTAGTTTTGGAAAAAATATGATAACAATATTTTCTTCTTTATTGATGTTCACAAGCACTTCAATTTTGTTTTGTTTCAGATCATTACGACCTTCAGTGTGGTGGATAACATGAAAGAGCAGTTCTATGCTGAACAAGCTAAAATTTCCAGGTGCGATTAAGATTTTTTTCATTATGTTGTATGCTTTCTACACTGTTACACGTTATTTTTCACATGATTCCCTGAAAATATGTACTTGGCTTGCTTGATCTAGGAAGGACGACCCAAAGATTAAGGAGCTGTTCAGTGATATTGAGAAGTTAAGGGAGGAATTTGAATCAATTGAGAGGCCAAATCTAGAATTGGAGACTCCGTCGCCGAAAGAAGAGTCTCCATCTAGTGATAAGCTCCAGAGTGGTCCATTCCAACCTCTGAAGGTTGATGTTCCTGGGGCGAATGAAGTTGAGACTGACAAGCGGCCCAAGTCACTGGCAGTCGAGACGGAACAGGTGAAGGATAATGTTACTAGGGCAAACAAAGCTGGGACTGATGAGCATTCCAGTTCATCTGCAGTCAAGACGGAGCAGGGGCTAGACACTGAAGCAGAACTAGCAAAGCTGGAGTCGGAGTTTGGGAAGGTTGGTCGGGACTACTCAACTGAAGAGATTGGTGACTGGGAGTTTGATGAGCTTGAAAGGGAGTTACGATCTGGTGATTAAAGCATCAATGAGCTTTGTAGATAGCCACTTTTTATTAAAACTTTAATAAAAACAAACAAAGCATATTGATGAATATAAATTTCTGTAGCTGATCTCCCAAAAGCTCTGCAAATCTCAAGCTTTTTCTTTGTAACTTGTAACATGATATGGATTGTCGATTTGTTCATTCTTCTGTAAATTCTAGAACCTGTGTTGTAATATGGAATCTAAGCAAAAACAAATTGGTTAAAAATGTTTTTGGCTGTGAATGTTGAAAAATAAACAGTTTCTTGGGCCACTCTTGCTTTGAAAAATGTTTAGGTTAAAGTATGCTTCCGGGCCAAGAAACGAAGGAACAGAGAAAAAAAGGAAGAAAAAAGTAGGGTTTGAAAGCTTTGTTTATGTATTATTATTATTATTATTATTATTATTTTAATGTGTTGTAAAGATTTTCCACATATGGAAGCTGGAAGCTAAAATTTGTTTTATCTTTGAAGAGCACCATCATTATGCAGGTCCTCCTCTGTATTCAACACTAGGGCACAGAAGCTAGTGGGTTGGGAAACCTCTCCACCCAAAATCTCTTCAAAAAGGCAAGTCTTAAAAGAGGTTTCCTCAGAACTATTTCGCTTTGCCGTTTGCAATTCTACTTGTTTTGCTGGTGCTGGTTGGATACCAGGCAAGAGAGAACCCCACCCTTCAATCTGATCATATAGTCTCTACTCGTCAATGAATTCAACCAATCAGATTACAATAGAATCCTGATTTTCTGGGCGGTGGGTCGAATTAGATAGGTACATTTATGGCTATCCTTTGCTTCTACTTATTTTTTAGGTTTGATTTTTTGGGTTGTGGAGGACTTTGGTCCCAACATATTTTTTGCCTAATATCTGAGTGACCCAAATATGGTGATATGAGAATTTACATAATTGCGCAATTTTTATGTTCTATCCCCATCATATCTTATATAGAATAGCTCAAGTCTAAAGTTTGAAAATGATGAGAGATTATATGGGGTCAAGGTCCAAAGGGTAAAAAATATACCCTTTTATTCCTTTTCTAAATTATGCTCTAATTACAATCGTAATCCAACCTATAAAGCAAAATCATTTTGTAGCTACAAATTATTGTACCATTAATGTGAGTTATTGATAGGTTGTAATTGGTGACCATGATCAATGTCTGTAGAAGTAGGCAGGTAGGTTGAAAAATTAAGACAATGCATATGAGGATGCTCTGAACATAGCAAAAGAAAACTAAAAAAATAGTCGTATGAAAAAAACTAGGTAGATAGTTATAGGTACTGTGTTTTCTTATGTTTGGCATGGATGTAGAAAAGATAGAAGAAACTGTTTGGATCTTGGGAAAAGGAGGGAATCCCCATGGGTTTATTATTAGTGGTTAGGAATTAATAGGGAAAAAAAAAATTAAATAGAGAGAATTTAAACGTAGGGAGTGTGTTAAAAGGAGAAGACAGACAAAGGTCTCGAGCTTCGCAGGCATTCTATCCGGAATTTTTCTTTCTCCACCATGAAATGTCGGACCATGTGTTGTCTCTGCTATATCAGCAACTATCTCTCTCTCTAAATATTCTATTTTAATTTTATTTTTTCATTTTTAAGAAACTGAAAGCATGCAATTTTTTTTTTGGTCGATGAAAGCATGCAATTGTTTTATCAAAAAAATAGAAAGCATGCAATTGAAATTAAAAATAAGTTACAACTGTGAGAAGTAAGGCAGTTGTGATGAAAAAAGCTTTATTCGTAAGGGTGCAAGTGATTTTTTTCTGAAACCACACGGATGCGGTTGTATTTAGAGCAAACTTCAGTGGGAGCGTATGTGATATTTAATTCTATTTTAAAATGGACCCAACATTAAAGCTTCACTACTTGTTTACATCAACTTATATATGTACAAGGGGACAATCATAAAAAGAAGTTGTGGGATTTTCTTATAAAGAGAAAGTAAAAAAAGAAAAGAAAAACCAGGAATCCAGTGAAAGAAAAACAAAAAGAATGACAAGAACAGAAAAAAAAAAGGAAGAAAAAATCAGGTTCAAGTAGAACTAGAAAGTGATTCTTTAGCTCCAAGTATTATTCACCAAAAAGATAAGTACATTATTCTATAGAGGAGAGAGAGAGAGAGTAAATATCATATTTTGATATTTGTGAGGTGTAGAAAAGCCAGGATTTAAGACATGAGTTGGTTCCCAGTTTCGAAATTGGTCACTGGCGAGTTTTTATAGGATCCCATAATTTAATAAACTTAATAATATTTCTTGTGCGTGCGCCTAATTGATGATTACTTAATTCCCCTAGTTAAAATAGGGTTGGGCTTCTCTCTCATACTATTACTTAAAGGTTCTTTTTCTTCCTCTTTTTACTTTTTTTTTTATTAAAAAATAGAATTTATTTATTATTTTGTTTGTATTAGGGGTGTTCAAAAAAAGCGAAAACCGTGGTAATCGACCGGACCGACTGTAAAAAAATTAAATTTTTCAGTAACCACCAGCGGCCGATCGGTTAACCGACCATATATATTATACATCGGTTTTGTCTTTGAATTTTCAAAACCACAAATTTAATTTTTTTAAATTTTTTTTAAATTTTTTATTTTATTATAAATAAATTAAGTTAACTTATACAAAAAAAATATATATATTTTTTTATTTTTTACTATAATATATTTAAATTTTTATTTAATTTTAGATTATTTATCTTCCTTATTTATATTTATTGTATTTATTATATATATTTTTATATTATATTCTATTAATTTTTTTATAAATATATATATAATAAAAAAAACTGAAAACCGACCGTAATCGATCGGAAAACCGCTCGGTCGGTTACGGTTGGTTATATTGATAACAAAAAACTCGATTAAAAAAACCGACCGACCGTAAAATTTCGATTAAAAAACCGACACCGATCAAAATCGACCAATGCACACCCCTAGTTTGTATAATCTATAAGAGTTAAAAATAATAGGTCTGTACTATTAACGGTTACTCTTTCACTTAGTATTTAATAAGATTAAATACATCTAAAATATTATATGAGACATCTTAATATTTGAATTTCAACTCTTATAAACAAATATAAAGATTCTATTAATTTTTCTCCGTTAAAACACATCCTTAAGTGCTACTCAAACATAGTCACTGTTCATGTCAAACACATATATTTGAACACACAATAGATTGACCTGATAGTAAAACTAAGTGTGTATTCCACCGCCATCTGAATTTGACCAGGTGTATGGTAGTTTGGATAGACCAGAGCCCCTCCTAAAAAAAACACATATATTTGAATCCCATTAATTTGCATAGTTTTTATATTTCACAACTCACTGCCACATACTAATGATGGGTATTTTTTAATATTTAACTTTAAATTCCCCAAAGTGAATAAAAGAAGAGTTGGGAATCACTCATTTCCAACACCATGAATCTGCATGAACATACTTATAATTGTATAGTCTAATCAAGCGGTTCTGATTTGTTTGATCATGATGTTCAGTATGTCCTAGCTAGCTTTTTCAATTAACAAGGTCTTGATCATAGTTTTAAAAATTCCCAACTATTAAAAAGTAAGTGTAGATATGATGCTAACAGCATTGTTTAATTACCAAGGAATCCTGTACCCATTAATGATTAAATTAGGAGATGATATTTATTAATCCTCTAATTTAATAATATCTTAATTCATTAATGATTCTCTCTCCCTCCCTCCTTGTATAGCTTTTTCAAATGAGACTAAAGATAAAAAGAAAAAAGAATATATAAATCATTGGATGATTAAGAACTGCAATTAGAAAAGAGCCACAAAAAATAATTAACAACGTTTAATAAAAGAGAAATGCATCAATTGCATTGCTGGGCCAACTAAAAAAAACCCAATCATAAAATTGTTAATAATTAATTAATTATATTTGTATATATTTCAAATATTTCCAAAAAAAAAAAAAAATTATGATTCCCATCAACCATCCTTTTAAACGCTTCCACTTCCCTTCTATTCGCCTCCACAAAGCTCAAGCTTCTTGTAAATTACTTCTACTCAAAGTAGAGAGAGAGAGAGAGCAACAATGGCTTTAGACTACGTATCATATGACCATGCAGAAGATGACTACATTGACATGGAAGTGAGCTCCTTCTCCACCTTCCTCTGCAACTCCATAACCTCACCTTCCAACCACAGAGAGTTCGAGTTTCAAATGTCATCCACTTCTCTAGAGAGAGAGCCAACAACTTCTCCAGCTGATGAACTTTTCTATAAAGGAAAGCTTCTTCCACTTCACCTCCCACCGCGTTTACAAATGGTCGAAAAGCTTCTCCAAAACACCAATATTAATATTTCTCCTAATTATGATCACATCAGAAAATTAGATACCTTTGAAGAATTCTATAGCACCCCACTAGCCACCACCACTGCCACAACTCCAACTACAACCAGTACTCCATTTGAATCCTGCAATATTTCGCCTTCCGAATCTCGTGGGGTTAGCAGAGAACTCAACCCGGATGAGTACATGTGTGAGTTTTATTCCACAGAGTTGAGTTCCTTCATCAGTGATAATAACCCCTCAAAGAAGTCATGGACCAAAAAGCTCAAGCAGTCTGCTAATATTGGTTCAAAGCTCAAGGCTTCCCGGGCTTACCTCAAGTCTTGGTTTGGAAAATCCGGTTGCACCTCCGACGAGTACTACTCCAGCACGGGGGCGGCCGTGGTGGCGAGTACTAAAGTTTCAGATGAAGGATCAGTGGCTGTGTTGAAGTCCAAAGAGTCATGTTCAAGTAAATATGTGAAGGGTGTCAAGAAAATTAACAACCACCCATTTGGACAAATTCAGAAAGACAAATTCCAGAGCTTCAACAAAGAGAAAATGAGTAGTGAAGATGTTGGTGGTGATAGCCATAGGAGATCGTTCTCATTGTCCATAAAACGACATTCATCGACCATCATGAAGAACAAGTCTTCTTCTTCTTCTTCATCATCATCGTCCTCCTCTGGTTCATCTTCATCTACTTCTTCTTCTTCATGTCCCAATAGCTCAATTGGGGTTCGAGAATTGCATTTTCTCAAGAGATGTAGCAGTGCAAATTCGGAGATTGAGAGCCCAATCCAAGGAGCAATAGCACACTGCAAAGCGTCTCAGAAACCGTTTCGTTCCAGAAATTGTAGTATAGGTGAAGTTGGGTTTTACTCACTGTCATCATCAAGCTCCAGACTCGGAGTTCTTGAGGATCATCAAGAAAGACCAGAACTTTGCAGGGGGTGATGAGAAAGAGACAAAGGAAAAACAGAAGGGGAGCAAAAGTACAAACCTTTTTTTTTTACTTGGTATGACGGGTTATCTTCCTTTTTCTTCTTCCACTAAAAAAAAAAAAAGTGGTATGATTTTTGTGCGAGTGCAAGGTTTATGAAATGTGAGCGCCTGTCCTATACTGTACTCAAAGCAAAAACATCCTATTAAAAGTTTTGTGAAGATTGCCCACGATTAATTTGTCTCTTAGGTTATAATAAATGGTAATGAATGAGGTTGTTCTCAAAAGAAAATTAGAACATTCATTTCAGCAGTAATAACAAATTAGAGGTTCAATTCATTACTTTCTTTTATTTACATCATCTGAAAATTTTATAGTTTGAATGATGCAAACCTCCTTTTATCACTTTTGTCATAATTGCACCAAGGTTTCAACTTTCAAGTGGCTCAAAATATCTGATTTGAGGATTGGTATCTTTTATGGCATTATACTTAGGTAATTGAAGTAAAGTAAAAACAGTACATATTTTAGATGTGTGCATATATATATATATATATACACCTTTAAGCCCTGAATGATGTCAACTATACTTTTGAAAGCATCTTCATCAATTTTATATTGTCAGGTGTACTATACAACTCAGGATTCAGAATCTAACAGTTACACCAGAAATTGAAATACATGGGCCCCTGTCAGTTACACCAGAAATTGAAATACATGGGCCCCTGTCAAGGATTCTACATATGCCTGTGTAGGCTTTATATATATTCTCTATTTCATAGCTTAAAATGATGTGGGTCAGGAAGAGTACCATTGTTAAAAGAGAAAATACAAATATTTGATAGATTTTTTTTGTTTCGTAAATACTGTAGACACATTAGTCATGAATTTAACCTTAACCATCAATATACAGATCTAGAGGAAATTAATAAGGGTTTGTGGTTCCTACAACTCTCTATATTGAGTACGTTTATATATACACTAAGTTTCATTTTGTCCACCAAAATATGAAAATAAATAAAAGAAGAATTTTCTTTTTGTTACTCGATAAAATATCCGACTATTTTTTTTATACTGTTTACCTACTCTGTATTTATATATTGTCAAAGCCTTGGATTTTCCAATGAAACCGACATTGTTTCCCAAATGAAGCAAAGTGGTAAAGTTGACATAGATTAGGCAAAAAACACTATCATTATGTTCTCATCCAATCATCGAATAACAAGTTTAATCACGACCCATTTGCAAAAACCCACATGTCTGCCCCTCTGAAGCAACTAAGAGACACCTGCTCCTTACATACATATATATATATATATATATATATATATATAAGCATAAAAGAGTGATTTTGGATCAACAAATTAAAACATTTTTATTTAAATTTAATGAAAAGCTAAAGAAAAAAATTAATGGAAAGGCCAAAAAGCCATAAGGGATGCCATGCTCCTGTACATCTATGGGATACACAGTTAAACACACTACTCAATTGACAAAAAAGGGGAAACTACTTGACAACAAAATAAAGAGACAGTTTAATATAAAGCGCAAGAAAAAAAAAGAAGCCTTTTTAGGTGCCTCTTTTTTCTTTTAATTTTGTTTAATTTTCCTAGTGGGTGTACTAAACCTTAAACTAAGTGAACATGTCAGCTAGAAATTTGACAATTAGAGCCAAAGAAAGAAGTAAAAGAAAAGGCTAAATGGTTATGCTGTTAAGCACTAAAGAGATATAGATAAGCATTTACCAGTAAACCTTTCTCCCCACCAAACTCATGGATGTCAAGAAGAAAAAAAGCACACAGTAGGCCTACTAATTGATTCCAACTAAGCGCTAATCAAAACTTCATTAGTCCCATAAAATTAACACATCAGTTTCAATGATACTATTTTGGCCTTTACATAGATCATAAAATCATAAAAACATGGTTAATGCACTTGAGTTTTTAATGAAATTTTTTAGCATATATATGATCGATTTTTCAAGCAAGCAGTAGCTGATCATTTTGACTAGTTTTAAGGGCTTCTTGGGATTGAATTAACAATAAACTCCTTTAAATGGATAATCTGTAAAATCAAATTCAATAAATTGTATTGTTTTAAAACTCATATTCCACAAAATTTTTGGTGCAATTTGGTATAACTCTTAAAATATATATATGTATTTCGTATATGGGTTCAAGTGTTTGAAAATGTTGGAACTTGAAGCCAGTTGCTACAAAAATGGTACTGGAGATGTGTCCAAGCATCAATTTTACAAGCATGGTCTAGTGCGATATGTAAGCATAAAATTTTCTAAATTAAAGGTGTGGTGGGAACTTGAATCTCGTTAAACTAGTTTTATGGCATAGCATATTTCCCATACAATTGTGAATATAGCCTAATTTTATATCACAAAGTTTGTTGACATTCGATAATCATAAGACTCAACTAGTAAACTCTCATTTGAAATTTTCAGGTCCTATTGGCATACAAGATTAAACAAGGAAAGAATAGTTTTTTTTTTTTTTAAATAAATACAAAAAAAAAAAAAAAACCAGAAAGGAAATTACATACCAATGACCATAGCAAGGGCAATAGACTATCCAAAGCTACGTCTAAGGCAGTGAAAGATGTCTTTAGGTTCGTCTCTCTAACAAATATTATTTAACACACTTTTTTCATTTTCCTCCATCACAATTTGGTGCTATTATAATAATCAAATGTAAAATACTGTACAGACATACAAAATTAACAGAGCAATGTATTGGATACAGAGAGAAAATGAATATTATTGCAAAAAGTCAGTGCCTTTAATACAATGAGATCCTATCTTCCGTGTAAAAACAAAGTAAACCAATCATCAACTTACACAACCTTTTGCAGATAATACAGTTTTGTCTTAATTTTTATCACTTTTACATTTGTAAAGTTTATGCAGGATATGAGTCAGGCGACTGAAGCTTCAGAACAATCTACCATAAAAAACAAAGATCATATTTATGATCAATAACATGATAACTTTCATCAAGGACAGAAGAAATTTTTAACCAAACTGTGAAAGATTACAGAGAGTACCTTAGTTTTCTCATTTGTTCCAATATAATCACTCAGTCTTTTGCCCTTGTCCATAACTTTTCCTGCCCACAACAGCTGGATTGTGTCCTCATTCACATATTCCCAGTCTAAAAAAATTTCAAAATGCATTCAGTTCCATACAACCATTCGTAATAAATCAAAAGAAAAAAAGGACATCTTTTTACAATCCATGAACATGATAAACAACCATGTTATAGGCTAAAATATATACACCTCACAATTTGCAGGTACAGCACACTCAAATATATAAAAAATTTGAAAAAAATAAAAAAGTAAAAGATGGGTATTGTGATACCTGTTAGGATTCGTCGAAACTGATCCAAATCCGGTATGCCCGGCAACGGAGAAACGGAGGAAAGCTCTCTGTCAATGGCCTTTACGTGGTTTCGCAGTGGATGATAAGACAGGGGTTTATTGTAGACCAACTGGTTCTGCAATGGAAAACCAAAGTTTCAGAACAACGTCTTCGCATTAATTAAAGAAAACAAGAACCAATGCGTTGGAATTACCATGGAAGCATAGGACTTGGCTTCAGATAAAGCTCTGACGAGAGAAATAGCTGCATGTACAAGAGCAAGGGAAGCGAGTGAGTGAGTGAAAGAGAGGTTTTCCCAGATTTGAAAGTAAAAATAGGGCAAAGAATAAGGGTTTCGAGGATTTAGGGTTTCACAGGAGCAGAACCTTTTGGGTCGCCATGGAAGGGTAGCAGAAGAGGTTGGAGCTCGATAGCAAGGGCGTGGATCTTAGCTTGGAGATTGGAAATTCGTGCGAGTTCGAGAGCAATTTCGTCAATCCCACAAGTGCTATCACAGTCGTAGAGGAATTGCTGTTGATCGGAGGCTTCGCTGTGCTTCTGCTTCGCGTGGATTCGAACCATTTTCCAGGTGACAACCAAGGTACGACTTAAAAGAGGAAGCTAAAACCACCTGTATTTTGGCGCTAACCTGTGAATCCAAACGCACCGTTTTATATACCTCAAGCAACGTTTAATATTAAAATAAAATATTTTTTTATTTATTTAACTATTTTTTTAAAAAAAATTATTAAAACAAGCTTAAATTAATAAATAGAACAGTGTGTTTATATTTTATGATTTAAACTCATTTAAAATTGTTAAAATGAGCTTTAAAATAAGAAATAATAAATATGACGATGATAATTTAGTGGTTCCCTCATCCAGGGGAGCAACACAAGTGATTAAATATAATATTGGAGTTTTTGGACCCAAAATCACATACAAAGCCAAGCTACTAGTGGAATTAATTATGTCACTAAAAAATAATATTGTCAATCTACGAAAAAAAAAAAAAACCTTTAATTAACAACTAAGAATTATTTTCTTAATTGTGGCTTACAAATCTATATTAACTAAAATATAAATAAAGTGACAAGCAATAACAAATTTAAACAAAACAAGACAGAGACAGATACAAAGAGGAGTAAGAGTAGCGCAGGCCATGTCGTTACGAATGTGTCCCGACGGCACTGTTTCCGGTTCCGTATTTGCCGGCATTGTTTCCGGCTCTGTATAAATATGAACGAAAATGAGGATGATCAAACTCAGCTGTGAAGAAAATGCAATTCTGAAACATGTAAATTATAGGCACTTTTGCACCATCAAACAGTAATGCAACATCACTGTTGCCAAGATCAAAAGGATGATAACAGGCATTGCGTTTCTCTTCCAAAATCGCTTTGATGCAAACTTCGTGTTATCTTACTCCATGTATTTTCACCGCTTTCTTCATTGTTCTTAACCCACAATTCACACACATTCCTCTTCCAACACTAGGCAAACAGAACCAATCCCACACCCTCACACTCCACAAGCACCATCTTATGCTCCATTAACTGCTTGTCCTTCTCGGAAAGTCGAGGCAATGCAAACATCTCTGAGTTGAACCCAAATATCTCATACTGGCTATAAAGTTTCAAGTAAAAGTTCCCACAAGTTTGATACCACAGGTTTATTTATAAAATAAGGAGACCCTTATTGTTTTGTCATCCAATTCCTTCTATCTCCAGGTTTCTGAATCAAGTATCTCACGACAAAGGTGGAACTCTCATCACAGAAAGATTGGGACTCGGGGCATGAGAATACAACCACCTTATAATGTAAAGGTATAATCTACAACACCTCCATTGCCATTGCTTTTATCAAGTACCGATACTTTGGTGATGGATCTGGTGTCCTTGTCGATTGTTTAGTTGTGGGATTACAGACATACTATTGACCACTTTTTCCATTAAAACTGTCACATAGAATAATACCTGACGTGGTAGACGCTACCATCCTCACTGGATTGGCTGGTAAGAAATCAAGGGATGGTTGTAGTTGTGGAAGCTCCAGAATCTTCATAATATTGGAATCTTTTGCTTGAAGTAAGAATCTAGATAATCTTTTTCTTCTTTCATTAAATAATTTGGTGAAGCTTGGGTAGTCCATAATCTTCTTCACTCCTTTCGAAACCAGCCTGCAAACCCCCACAGTTTCAAGTAATGTTCATGCCAAAATCTAAGCCATAATCTCAGCGGGAAGAGCAGGAGTTAAATCGGCCAAGTCCTTCAGAAAAGAGGGTAGGACTAAATGACTATATAGTATTCAATGATGGCAGAATCAAGTAAAAACACCAAACGAGAAACCTGGAGCTTCAAAATGCAGAAATTGCAAACACATTTACCAGAAAGTTGTCGAATTGAAACACAAAAAGATTGAGTCACAGTAAGTACAATTGGATCTAAGAACAAATAATTAATCGGATACTAAAAAACAACAAAACAAGTATTCTACTTTTGCATAGAGAGGAAAAAGAAGTTGTAACCAACAAGATGGAAAAACCCATTTTGTAAAACATATTGGACTAAAAACATTCACTCAATCTTCTTCGATTTCAATACCATTAAAAAAAATCAGTAATAACTAGATAAAAGAGAACCCCACATAATTAAAATTGTAAACAGCATAAAAAAAAACTCAAATTCTGTATCAAGTACAAGCACCAACCAAGAAACCTGCAGCTCCAATGAAGCAGAAATTCCAACCACATTTACCGTTGTCAAATTAGATTAAGTCCCACTCAGTAGAGTACAATTGAGTTTGAGAACAAAGAACTAATCAGATATTTAAAACAACAAAACTATATTCTATTTTGGGATACAGAAAACAGAAGTGATAAGTTCTAACCAGCAAGATGGAAAAACCCATTATGTAATTGAAAAAATTCACTCAATCTTCATAGATTTCAATATCAGAATAAGAATAGTAAAAAATAGATAAAAGAGAGAAAACCCACAAAACTAAAATTGTAAACAACATATCAAAACAGGGTTCAAATTCTGTAAAAGTAGAACTTATCAATAATTTTTGACAAAAAGAACCATGTGAAAACGAAATCAAACAAGAAAATTTATATGAAAAAACCACGCGGATAGCATTAAAAAAATAATAATAATGAAATTAAAGGGAACAATGGGCTTATCTGAGAGAGAATAGAAGTGAGAAAAACTAAGATAGCAGAGTTGGAAAATTTTCGTTCACCGTCGCCGGGACTAAAGAAGCGGATGTGGATACGGTCGGCGTTGCGGATCCGAGAGGAGGAGGACGTCGTTGTAGTTTATGAATAAAAAAGGGAGAGCAGCCCGGGAATTGAATTGAACCCCTCCACCCGCATACCATGGTTCAGTACACCTGGTGGTTCCTTTAACGTTACGAAAAAATTCACCACACCAAGATTCTAGTACTGTAATTAATAACTAAAATATATACTGTAAATATATTACATTTAATATGATTTTTAAAATAAAGTAATGCATTATACTAATACAAAAATTACTCTTTATTGATGTGGCCCAGCAGAAATAAAAACTGATCGAGTTTTTATATTTTTGCAGTTGAATATGTGTGAGCATTTTCAAGAAACTCTCTATCTATTATTTTTTCTTTATTTTAGAGAGCTAATATTAAAAAATTTATTCTAACAGACTTTTTATTTTAACTTTTGAATATGAAGAGTGGATTTGACTCTCCACATTTAAAGAACCAAACTCACTCTCTAATTATATGTTAAATAATAAATTCATTTTCTATTTAATATCTCACAACTTTTTAATGATTAATTTGAATTTAACTTTATAAGATTACCCTCAATAGTTTTATTCTTATTTTATAAAAAGAAGGATAAATAAGTAAAATTCAAATTAATTATTGAAACTAATAAAATAAAAACTAAACAATAAAGAGTATTATTAAAGTTGTTTATTTAATTTGACTCTCTAATATAAAAGATGCTCTTTACTTATAAAAATATATTCTTTAATACAAAGAATATTGTTGAAGATGCTCTAATACTCTTGTAGTTGGATACGCAGGATATGGCTTAGCGATAAGAAAGCATATATAATTTTTATCCTTATTTGTAAGAGTTGCATTTCAGTATATATCTTGACCTCTAACCTCTTATACGATTGCAAAGGCCCTATCAAAATGTCAGTAAGTGTTTAAAAATGTTATCAGTTTTATTTTTCTTTATAACGTTCAAAATAAATGTTCCTTATAAAAGTAAAAATAGATTAAAATATCAAAAATTGATTCAAGATCATTACCGAAACAAATTATTTTAATACAATTGTCAACATAAAAAATTTATATTTCTGTCTAAAAAAATTTACATGTTGTATAATATATCTTATAATAAATAAAAAGCTTTGACAAAAAAAAATATATATAAAATATATTACGCATTTAAAATAAAATTTATTTAGGCCCTTTGTTTCAGTGGGGACTAATTCATTGTTCTAGTCTCCTACAAGTCCTGCAAACTACTTCACAAAAAATATACAGATTCACACTTCAAAGGGCATATATCCTATCAATTTCCGAGTTGGAGAAGTCAGATTGAGGCCATGAATTCGATGCACTCCTCCTTGCAAACTTCTCCTTCTTCCTCATGGACCGGACTCTCTTCGACTTTACAACATAATAAGTCATGGTGCCAAGAACTGCAGCCATTATCACTCCCCCCACAACTGTAACCAGAATTGCAGCCCACTGATAATGCCTTCCCACCACTATGTAAGAGGAGGCAATGAATGCCACCGATGTACATACCGATGCCAGCCACATCAACTTATTGATTATCTCCACCACCCTTTTCTCTGCCTTGGTCTCACCTCTAACCAATGTAATTTGTACAACCACAACCGCCAGAGACGTAAAAAGTGCAATGGCGTTGAAGATGAAGAAGATTTTGAAAGAAGCACGCTTAACCATCACAGCCGTCCCATCGTCATGATCACCACCGGGCACAGTAAAGATAGCTGCAAAGGCAACTGTCGCAAATAGCACAGCCACCACAGTAACTGAGTTGGTTGCATTGTTAATTCCTTCACGGTGGAGCTTTCTGAGCTCTTTGGAAATGTTGTGAACGTTTTTGTTCGTTTTCCTTGTTTGTTCAAGCTGTGTATGAACATCTTTCTTGATCTGTGTAACGGTATTCCTCAATTCATCTCTTGGTTGGTTCAGTTCGTTAGCTCTGACAGCACCGTAGCGAAAAAGACACTGCATTATTAATGAGGATTCTTCAGAAAGTGGAAGCCCTTCAGCAATGTCAAGAGCTGTTTTGTGGTCCCTTGTTAGTGCATTCACATTAGTGTCAGGAAGGCTTAACAACTCACTCACTATCTGCAAAGGAAAAGTAAAGATTTATGATGATTAATAAGTCTGCTATAATTGTCATGAAAATACTTTCTTTGTAGTATTCTAATTTAAGAACATGGTGCACGTAAAACAGGGAATACTTTTAACACAGGAAAGAATGAAATGGGGCGGTGGGTTGGGGGATTGTGTGCTCATGAGTGCACACACATTTAATAGAATAATCAAATTGGGGGGTCAAACTACTAAACTATCACATTGTTTGAGCTTTATTTGGTAATGCCATTTCCACATAACTTCTAGATATACCATTTACAGAATATTCAAGGTTTTTTATTTTTTTGGTGTGGGGTTGGTGTCAAAATAAAGTACCTCTGCTCGCTTTTTCCTGGTCGCCACATGCAATGCTGTGTTACCAAATTTGTCTGGAAGCATCACAATAGCAGCATCAGCATTGAGAAGCAATTTCACCACTTCACAGCTCTGTCCCTTAACAGCCATATGTAAGGCGGTTTGCCCCTTCTTGTCAGTTCTTCGAGCCAATTGTGCATCCTTATCGAGCAATGCTTTTACAATCTCAACATGTCCCTGTCTTGCAGCTAAATGCAATGCATTTTTTCCATTCGACCTTGAAATCTCCAACAAGCTACAATCTTTTGACAGCAGTTCATTGACAACAGCTGTGTGACCTCTTGTAGCTGCGGATATAAGTGGGGTTGCATTCGATGGGCCAAGTGTTTTGCTTAGCCCAGGGTCATGATCTAGTAGCACCTGAACAATGGCTGCATAAACTAGCATTATTACTGTACAGACCTACTGCTACATAGACGATGATTGATTTAGAAACGTAAATCATGCAACGAGTGGAACATTACACACAAACATCCTAGTAGAATTAAATTGTATACCAAGTAGATAACCTAAACAGAAAAGAAAAATAATTATTGCCCTGAATATTAACAAAGGCACCAGGAAGTACATAAACAATTACGGAACAAGGCCCAACAGTAAAGTTACCTATTATAATACAAAAACCTATTTTAAACACTTTTGTTGTTTATGGATAATGAAGATAACTAATCCATAAAAATCTTGATTTGTTCAGTGACACGACAGTGGGCAATTGTTTGGATAGTTGGATCATATATGCCTAGTATAGCTGCATGATTAAGAAACTGAAAACCATAATTTCATTATCTCCCCCACTTTTCTCTTATTTCTCTTTGCTTCTAAAATAACTCCAAACTCCTCCAACCTTGAGAACACTTAATGTAAACCACATGCACATACGTCACAAAACGTATACATTTCTTGCTCGGTGATAATTTAGATGCTACCATAAGAATAAAGTTTTCATACATAGTAATTTGATCACATGTGTATTATTTGTAATGCCACAATTTTACCTAAAAACTGTGAATCTCTAACAAAAACTAGCAATGAAATGATCCTGTATGCTTGTTGTGTGTTTACTGGGAAAAGTACAGGAACTCAAAGAACAACAAAGAGTTTCATAAAGATGGGAATCCAACGCAAATATTGAATTTCAGTGCTTAATATCCCCAATACCCAAAGGAACATAGTTCTGATTTGCTTACAAAGATCATATTAACTTCAATGTAAACTAGAAGACTAAAAAAGATAAATCATCTCTAGAGCCATTTTAAACAGAAAAGTTTAAGAACAATACCGTGGTGTCCGTGGGTTGCAGCTATATGAAGTGGGTCGAACATAGATCGATTCTTCTTAGACAGTGTCTCTTTGTTTGAATACTTGAGCAGTTCCTTAACCACATCAAGATGCCCTTTATCCGCGGCTGTAAACAAGGCGGTCTCACCGAGCTCATTGACCTCGTTCACAACTGCAGCTCGAACCTCGGCCACCTCTACGTCGTGTTCATCGCCAGTTAAAGTTCCGGCCACCTGCGAATCGATGTCTTGAAGAACCTGCTTCACGGCGGCCAGATCACCCCGTTGCGCAGCCAGGTGCAGCTCGGTGTCGTTGTGCCTGCCTGTCACCTGCTTCACGTACTTCTTCCTCCCAGCCTGATCGATCCGCTTGCCGGAGTTCGACAGCACCAGAGCCGGCGCCGAAGCAGTCGACGACGGCGACGGAGATGGAGAAGGAGACGGAGGCTCCGCTTGAAGGTTTTGACTATGTGGCGATGATGGTTGAGGAGTCAACAAACCCTTCTCTATGTCCCTCTCACCTCCTAAGATTCCATCACAAAATCCAATTTTTTCAGAGGAAACAGATTTTCCAGGGAAATTTAAAATTTTCTTTTGCAGACAATTAATCAAGCAGTTCTAGCCACTAATCTAATTCATTTTTCAATTTTCTTTTTAATAAAAACCAGGACGACGATTGCTGGACGGTTTCAAAGAAAATCCCCTTTTTATTTTCCAGGAAAATAAATTCTGGGTAGTAATTTCTGATGAGTCAAACAGTACAAAGTATCAGATGCATCAAACATAATTTATATATATATATATATATATATATCCAAATGCATGTCAAAAGAAAATTAATTATACGAAGTTAAAAAATCAGAAAGAGAGAGAAAAGAGAGTACCATTGTCGATTTGGGACGCCATCAGAGAGAGAGAGAAAATTGAGAGAAGACTCAGCAGTTCATTCAAGTGGAGCTTGTAAAGAAAAAGAAGAAGAAAAATGGCGCAGACGGCGACAATAAAAAACACGACAAAGGAAGTTGCTTGGAAAGCAGGTGGTGGCTGGCGAACCCAAAAAGGCCATTGGGAATATTTTGGCAATTTTTTTAGTGACTCACTGACTTTCCACGTCATCAGAAATATTATTAATTTATTAACTTTTTTATCCAACCTCCCTCAACTCCAGTCCAATGGCTGCAGTGGCCATCTTATTAATTAGAGTCTCTTTAATTTTTATTTTTTAATTTTTTTTAAAGAAATAATAAGGATATAATCTAAGTTTTAAGATATTATTTTGTATGTAAAACAGAAAATAAATAATATTTTAAATTTACGTATCAATTATTTATTTATTTTGTAGGTTATGGATCACAAATTGTGATCTCCCCCCCACCACAATTATCATAAATTTTCTTTTGTAATAACCAATGAAATTTCTTAATTATTTGAGTTTTTATTCATCTTAAACAATTAAGGTTTTATGTGATGGTATTTTACATCTTGTAACTTTAGTTGATATTAGTGATATTACTCAGTGTGAAATTAATAAATTTATCATTCTATTTATATAAAATTATGAACATTGTTCAGCGTTAATTCATGTTGACGAGAAAGAAAATAGAAAATGAAAGTCGAAACAATAAAAAATATATATATGGGTTCGGTTGTCTTATTCTTACATGAACTTTTTAAAAAGTTATATATATATATATATATATATATATATAAGCAATTATTTGAACAATTTTTTAAAGTTTTAGAATTAAAAGATAATTTTTTAATACATGCAAAAACAAGGTTGGGAGTGAAATTTGCATAAACTTATTCAGAGTGTAAAGTCAATTACGTAAAGAAAAAGAAAAAAGATCCAAAATAATAGCCAATTTAAGATGATTCATGAAAAATACACAAAGACTTCACAAAACTCAGTTGGAAAAAATTCGAGAATAGAACTAGTGCAAAGAAACAAAAGCTATCATTTGGGGAAAAAAATGAAATTAAAAAATTAAAAAATATTTTAAATTTTTGTATATATATTCATCAAAACGTTTTGAAAATATTTTTTCCCCATTTTTTAAGAAGATGTTTTCTATTCCTCTTTTCGTATATTTTCTGCATATATACTGACATTTTTATATTTTCTCTTTCATTAAATTTCTTCAAGGTTTAAGTTTGCTTGTCCTTTGACATTATTTTTTTAGAAGTAAAACTGTTGCAATATTTCATATGCTTATTGTTATTAGTTAATCTAAAAATATAAAAAAATAGATCTTATTACAAAGTAGTAATGGCACTATTTTATTAGAAAAAATAATTTTTAATGGTAATGCCTCCTAAACTATATAAAAAATTATAATTGCTTTATAAATTTACTTTAAAAACAGTTGCAAATTGATCGTGTAATACATTATATTTTTACATTATACATACTATTTTTTTTTAATTGTGCATGAATATTTTTTTACTTAAATAATTTAAACTAATTTATTTTTCATATACTTCTATTTATTTCATCATTTTAATATAAAAAAGTACATTTAAAAGGTTAAAAATATATTGAATTTATAAATCACGAATAATTTGCAATTATTATTAAAATTAACAAGATATTAATTTCAATTTTATATTTGAAAGGACAATTTATAATTTTGTAGATAATTCAATGAATATCGTTGTAAAAAATCATAGAAAAAAAAATTATTGCTTAACTCAGTGTGACACAAAAAAAAAAAATAAAAGGACAGAGAACCATCAATTGTAGGCTTGTAGCGACCATTGATTGATTTTAGGAGGACTAGACAATCTCTTTTTAGATCGACCACTACAAAAATACAAACTCACAATATATCACTCATTAACAAATGACAGTTAAAATATTGAATAATTAAGATAATTTTTCAATACGTAAGGCTAGGAGTGAAATTTTCATAAACTTATTCAGAGTGTAAAGTCAATTACCTAAAGAAAAAAAAAATCCAAAATAATAGTCAATTTAAGATGATTCATGTTATAAAACAGAAGATCCCAACAAAATAAAAATACACAAAGACTTCACAATTTCTCAGTTGGAAAAAATTCGTGAATAGAACTAGTGCAAAGAAACAAAAGCCATCATTTGGGACAAAAAATGAAAATAAAAAGTAATAATAATAATAATAATAATAATAATAATAATAATAATAATAATAATAATGAGATATCCCAATTAGATTAACGTCTCTCCGATTCCACATCGAGAAGTAATAAATTTTATTAAGATAAAACTGTATAAGAGGAGGTCATATCGAAGATGAAACATGATACAAAATGTTTAGCTTCCCTATAAAATGCAACTGAAAAAACCGAAAAACAAAGGAGATGTTTTCTATTCCTCTTTTCATTTATCTTCTGTAAATTTTGATATTTTTTCTTTCATTAAATTTCTTCAAGCTTTAAGTTTACTTGTCCTTTGACATTATTTTTTAAAAGTTGCTTCCAATTTTTAAAGCTAGAAAACCCTTTTGAGTAAGTGTTTAAATAATTCGATTCAAGTGCTTCTACCTTTTAAAGCTTTTGGTAAACAAAACAAGTGAGATACCCATAAGCTAATTAAATTTAAGATTTTATAATTCTTCTATATATATATATATATATATATATTATAATAAAAGCAACACTACTTTGTAAGCTAAACTATTGCAATATTTCACATATCTATTATTATTAGTTAATAAAAAAATAGGTCTTATAATAAACTAGTAATGACACTATTTTATTACAAAATAAGAATTTTTGATAACAATGCTCTTAATTATGTAAAAAATTGTAAATTATTCTCTAAACTATAAAATTAATATCAATAACTTCTGAATTTTAAAAAATAATTATAAATGAATCATACTCATCATACTCATAAATAAAGTGTACCTTATATATAATATTTTTTTTAAAATGTTCAAAAATAATTTTTTATTTGAACGATTCAAAATAGAAAAATACAGCCTCACACACAAATAACCGAACCATGTAAAATCTCCGCACATTTGATTTGTGTATGTTTTGTTATCAGTTTCTACGCATAATGTCTTTTATCAAATATGCAAGTGAAATTCTACCAAAAAAAAAAAATATGCAAGTGAAAAGAGAACACTAAAGAAAACTACAACATGGAAAAATCTGATGTTTTTGCAAATAATTCTCCAAGCTGGAAAGAAAGGAGCCCCAAATGTAGCAGAGACCCGTGAAACATGATGGCTGCTGCTTAGGCATTCATCCAGGTTGGGTTCAAGGTCCCCAACCGGAAGCAACTTAGGTTGGGGGACCAGGCTCCTCGTACCAGTGCACATCGATCCCTTTGTCATAATTGTGTTCATGTCCGGCCCCTCTTTGGTCTCTTTGTAAGGACGAGAAGTGGATGAACGTGCTAAATAAGAGGGTCTTTGATTCAAATCCTAGCTAACAAGGTACAAATAGCACATTAAATTTGTGTAGCTTTTCATTAGGCCATGTATAATAAATCAAACTTCAAAAATTTGTGCATGGAGTACTCATTTGGGATAGGATTTATTTGTTGTCTACTGTTATTTTAGTAAAGTTGAGTATACTTGAGTCACAAATAAAATTTGTCAGTATTTGAATTTATATTTAATATACAAATAGAATTTATTCATATTCGAACCTCAATTCTCGTAAGTTTGAATATAAGGATTCGGTCATTGTGAACCTCAGCCCGGCTTCCTCTTGCATTCCAAATTGGTGTCGTAGGGTATTAAATATTGAAGTTCAATTCAAAACAACCCTTTTATTAATCAATTATTACTATTTGTAGATATGCCCCTACTTTTTTTTAAAAAAATTACAGTCGAACTTGTCTCATTTTAATCTCAAACAGCGAAACAATGACTAACTGTCTAAATATTTTCACAAATTTACCCCTATTCTATTCCATGTCTAAGTATATAACAACAAATTAGTTATTGGCAAAATTTTTCCTTATATAATGAAATTACCTTAGAAAAAAAAATAATTTTGATGACGGAATGACACATTTTATAATTTTATAAAAGGGAAATTGACAAAAATGCACTCCCATATAACCTAATTTGAAAAAATACCCGTCCCTTCCTAACCTTTGCAATACCCTACCCAAAGTACCTATTTTACCCTTACCCCTCTCTCTCGCGCCTCTCTGTCCGTCAACATTTAGAATTAAAAAAAAAAAACAAACATGATCTTCTTCTCCGTCAATGGCAACAAGAACAACAATGGCTCCTTTTAAGAGATTGACAAAGGCAAGTGAAAAGCAGGCTTCATCCAAGCAATCTGCATCAACCCCTAAACCAATAACCAGAAAAATAAAGGAGAAAGAGAACCCAAAAGGCACGAAGAAAGTGGCTGAAAGCCCCAGTCCACCACCGGTAGAGAAGAGAAGACGTTGCACCGTCGAGGAGCAAGCCCCAACTAAGACAACCACCACTAGTGCATCTACGCAGGTTTGTATTATTGTTTGAAGCAAATTTTTTGTAAAAAAAATTGATTTTTTATTCGAATAAGCTATCAAAATTAAATTTTTATTATTAATTGGTTATCAAAATTATAGAATTTTGTGTGAGGTTAAGGTTGTAATTGGGTTTATATTAGAATATGGGGAAACTCTGGCAAAATTGTGACTGAAATTCCTTGCAAGAGTGAAGCCATAGTGGGTTGGCTTTCAAAGTCCCTGTGAAATTGTAGGAATGCATGGAGGCCTGTAGCTGCGGTCAGGCTGCATCGTGCGGGGTTTGCATATTGAAGATCATAGTTAGGCATAAATTAGTGGCCCTACAAGATGACATAGGGGACCGGCCTTCTTGCAGGACTTAGTATAAAAACCATGTTGATCGCAGATCTGCGAGATGCCCGGTTCGCATTGCTGATTTGCAGGTCTTATAAAAGAATATAGAAGGCCTTGTAAAGCAGTCCGCCATCCTGCGGTCTAATAACGGTTGTTTCTTTATCAATCGCCGCCATTTAGCAAGTCCGACCTGCCATTTTGCAGGGCTGTTATAAGAGAGTCCTTTTGGGAATGACCCTGCATAACGGTAGGTCCGAGATAGCAAACAACCAGTTATTAGACCAGCAGGATGGCGGACCTTTGCAGGCATTATATAGTACTTATAAAATGGTGCATTTGCGCATAGTAGCGGACCTACCGTTTTGTAGAGCTATAGTCCAAATTATATAAGGACTTGCAGGACGGCCGGGCGGACCTGCAATGTGGCAGGTCTATATTTCCAAAATTCTTCATTTCCTTTTATTTTTGTTTGATATTTTTTTAACATAATTACCATTTTTCTAATTCAAATATTTTCAGGTTGTGAAACGGCTTATACCAGTTGATAAGAAGTATCATGCTCACCTCACAAGCAATTCCAATATCACATTTGCATTTGATGTGATAAAAAATAAGCTAAGCAAGGGTATGGACAAATTGAAGGATTCATTTGTTGAAAATTTTTTGGAACTGAAGACTGTTCAGTTCTGCGGTGGTTTCATTCACCTACTACTATTGAATCAAGTTGAGTGCGATGATACGAACGTGATGGAGTTCGACTTCCACGGTATTGGGGCGAGGTTCGATAGGAAGTCATTTACAATGATAACAGGGTTGAATTGCGGTAAATTTTCCAATGAAAAGGAATTAGAACATTTCCCCTATGACTTGTGGGTGAAATACTTTGGTGACACCGGATTAATAAGTCAAAGTGATTTCATTAAAGCCTTCGAAGATTTGGATTTTGATGAATCTGATGAAGAGGTTGAAAATAATGTCAAGTGTTGCATGTTCTACTTCCTTGAGACGGTACTGCTTACCGGGGATAAGAAGAGAATGGTGAGAAACCGAAACTTCAACATTATCCAAAATAATGAGCTGTGTGATAGATATCCTTGGGGTAATTTGTTGTACGATGTCACCATTTCAAATTTGCGATCAAGGATTAAGGAGGGGGAACAAATCGCAAATTACAGTGTCAGTGGATTTCCCCTTGCCTTTCAGGTAAATATTGTATTTATATTCTTTATGAATTAATTGTACTGCATTCTATTGATTTGTCTTATTAATTTGACTTGTTTAATTGTGTTTTAGATATGGGGTTTCGAAACTATACTTGTCATCGTCACACTTGCACCCTGTGGGAAATATCATGGAATGATGTGTCCAAGGATGCTAAGGTGGTCATGTTCATCCACCCTCCAATACACCAAATTGGCTGCTGAGGTCTTCGACCGAAATGATGTAAGTTTTTTATTTATGTTTTACCTTAATCACCTAGTGTATTTGTAGTATTTTATTATATAGTTTATGGCTTTCATATATATACTAACTTTATTTTTTAAATTGTTTTAGTATATTGTGAAGAATGAACTGCATCCAACTGCCCTGGAATTGCAGCAGACATATATGAAGGGATTCTAGTACAAGCCAAGTGACCGAAAATATTATGGTCCACCGGTGTTCAGAGCTGATACCTCCCAATCCCAACCTACTGTGCTTCCTTTATTGATTGAGACAGTTACTAATGAGGGTACACAGACTGCATCTCATCCACCTAGTGACCAAATCTTGGATTTGAAGTTACTGATTACGGAGCTGCGTAGTGATTTGGTTGCCATACGGACTGAATTGAGATTTGAGTTGCGACAACAACGCAATGAAATCCAAAATATATCATCTCTTGTCCGTCAACTCGTTGATCAGTTTGTGCCAAAGGTATTTTATATAACTTATAAAAATGTAGTAATTACATTATGCGTGTTGTTACTAATTGATTACATGTTAGGCATTAGTAGTAGCGGTTTGGGATCCATATACTTCAGTTGATGATGAGTAGAGAGCTGCATTGACTGCCTTCCTGGATGAGCAGTCGACTCAATTTCATGTTGTGGAGTACGACATGATGGATAAAAGTTCATTCAACTTGATTTTGACAAGTAGAGGATGGTTGCGGGATCATGTATTCACTATATTTTTAGTGATTATATCTTCGTTTTTTATGAGTATATTTATTTCAATATGTTGTTTAATTATATTTTTAGGAAATCGATGCCGCAATGTACTACATTAGGAAGACGATAATTAATAATCCTCAATTGTTTGATCAGCGATGTATTGTCACTGACTGCATGTTTTGGGTAAGAAAAATTTTCATAAGTTAGTTAAGATTAATTATGTTATGTTACTAACTTATACATGATCGATAGACTTCAATGCATGGACGATATGTGAAATATCTGAAGAAGTCTCCAAACGAAGAGGAGATGAGCTAACTAAAGATGCTGATTGGGAAAAGGAGATGAGAGATTCTCCATTTGATATGTATGCGTTTAGCATGTTACTTGTTGGATCAAAGTCTTGGCTGGAGATTGATTATGTCAGTAATTAATCCAATATCATTGAGTTATTTAAAGAAAATATTATTGTAATTTTAATTCTAATGGGATCTTATTTTGAATGCAGGTATATGTGCGAGTTAACAATGACAGCAAACACTGGTTAGTGGCCAAGGTCGACATCCGAAGCCGGCATATTACATTATATGACTTCGACATTTCCATGAGTGAAGATAAGTTCCAATGCAAGAATGCCAAATGCTTGTCCGTTTTATTTCCATACTTCTTAATGGTACATGGGTACTATGACTATCATTCGGATCTAAAGAGTGAAGGGAATTATAACCTGCAGCTATTCTCCATCAAACGTGAGGACGACCCAAACTTACCCCAACAAACAGTTTTGTAAGTTTTTTTGACTTAACTTATTTTACCTAAATAATTTGACGTGACCTAATTGTGCTATGTATTTTTTATGTGCAGTGGTGATTGTGGAATTTACATAATCAAGTACATCGAGTTTATGGTCGGTAAACGACAATTTGATTTTAATGATACGTACACCCTTCTTTTTAGAGAAAAATTAGCAGTGGATATTTTCCATGAATAGTGATGTATTTTATTTTTTTATAACATGCAATGTAATTTAATATATAAATTAATACATTTTATTTTCTTTTTTATCAATTGAACATTTTGCATTTTGAAGTCATAATTAGGCATATGGACCTGCAAGATGGCAGGGAGGACCGACTATTATGCAGGTCCGCATTCTATATATCTTCACTTTTAAGATTAGTGAGGAAGGACCTGCAAGATGGCAGGTCCGCCTTGCCATCTTGCAGGGCCTTCCTCATCCAATCTTCCCATCTTAAAAGTGACTGGTGAATAAGGACCTACTGGATGGAAGGGAGGATCGGCCATCCTGCAAGTCCGTATTCACTAATCTTCACTTTTAAGATTGGTGAGGAAGGATCTGCAGGATGGCCGGTCCTCCCTGTCATAGTGTAGGGCCTTCCTAATTCAATCTTCCTGTAAGGACCTGCAGGATGGAAGGGAGAACCGGCCATCCTGGAGATCCGTATTCACTAATCTTCACTTTTAAGATTAGTGAGGAATGACCTGCAGGATGACCGGTCCTCCCTGCCATAATGTAGGGCCTTCCTCATCCAATCTTCCTATAAGGACCTGCAGGATGACAGGGAGGACCGGCCATCCTGTAGGTTTGTATTCACTAATCTTCACTTTTAAGATTAGTGAGGAAGGACCTGCAGGATGGCCGGTCCTCCCTGCCATACTGCAGGACCTTCCTCATCCAATCTTCCCAACTTAAAAGTGACTAGTTAATAAAGACCTGCAGGATAGCCGGTCCTCCCTGCCATCATGCAGGTCCTTTCTAGTGAAGAACGAAAAACATCAACTGCATATTCTCTAAATCCTTATAAAAATAAACATAAAAGTGATTGGTGATTCATAACCATAGTTTCAGAAAGTTAGTAAATACATATATCACAGTGGAACATTACCAATGCATGTTTGCCGATTGTGGCCAAATACTCCGCATCGATTGCATTTATGTGACGTCCGATCTTCTCCTCTGGATAAAATTCTTCTAGTCCTAGGTCTTCCAGGCGCTCGATGAACTACTGGAGGATTTAGGCCTTGTCCAATTATGTCTGGTGGTGCTGTCCACATACACTTATCATCAAGCGAGTAAATGGTTGCTGTATAACATGCTCTCCATGATGAAACACTATAGTATTCAAAACAAAAAGGGTAAGGAGACAAATTACGAAATCAACACGCCGCAATTGCATGTATACATGGATATTGATCTAATTGAAATTGTCGACACGAACATGTTTGTTTTTCCAAATTAACAGTCGTCAATAACTCAAATGTACGAACATGAAATTCGTACAGGCTCAATGTTGTTACTGTGAATCTACGACACTCATTCAATGTTTTTTTAAAAAAATTTTCTAGTCATGGTGTGACTAGTGTCGTAACCGCTTCTGCTTCAATCTGTTGATCGTAAAACCATCCTTGAATTAACCTCTATATGGCCTCAAGTAGTGGTATAAGCGGCAATGCCTTAGCATCTCTTAGTACAACATTCATACACTCGGCTATATTGGTTATCATAATATTATATCTATTGCCCGGGAAAAAAGCTTTAGCCCACTTTTATGGGTTCACTTCCATAACATATCTATGCGCTCTAATGTCAATGGCCTCTAATTGCCGCATATGTCTTTCGAAATCAACTTCTAAATAAGCTTTCGCTGTCTGATAAAAAGCCATATGCACATGCTTATTTTTTCCAAAATGTAATTTCACATTGCAGCTGAGATGATACATACAATTCCCATGATGAACAGTGAAATAAACCGTTGCAATCACTTTCTCCAATCCTTTATGTCTATCCGTAATGAATACAAGATCATGAATTTCACCATATGCCTCCTTAAACTGCTGAAGAAACTAAGTGTACGATACTTCACTTTCTGTATCTGCAATGCCAAAAGTCAGTGGATATATTTGCTCATTACCATCTAAACAGGATGCGATAATTAATGTACCAATATATTTTCCTTTTAAATGTGTCCCATCCACAGCTATGACTGGCCTAAGATTACTGAATCTGACAATGCTTTGCCCTAAAGCCGTGAAGAAATATAAGAAACAATTGTCTTTATCCGTTGCAATACGAGTAATAGTGCCTGAATTCTTCATCCCCAACATGTGACACAAATACTGGCAATATTTGATATGACTCCTTAGGGGTACCTCTGATACTATGTAGTGCACTTTCTCTTACCCTCCATGCCTTATCATACGTTATTTGGATGCCTAACTCATTCTCAATATTAGACACTATGTCTTTTGGTCTATACTGACGACCAATTCGTGGTACTTCGATTTTATATGATTTCCAATATATTTGCTAGTTGCTTGGCAATGTTGTGGATGACATTGTTCGAGTTGCGAGCATGAGTGTTTTTTGATAAATACTTTAATTGCCCAAAACTCTACATTTGGGATCCTAGATGCACGTAACTGCCATTTACAATTATCAAATACACATTGCACTTCAAACCTGCATGAACAAGATTTCTTCACCTTGTACTCCCAATTTTCCTTCAATGCATACATAGACAACTTCTGTTGCAACTCCTTCTTGTTTGAGTATATTTGTCCAACCAAAAGTTCATCATTTAAATATATCAATCGATTGATACTTGAATTTGGTTCACTTAATGAAGTTGAAGTACGATTCACAGATTGATAAAATTGAGCTTGAGTTGGTTGTGACTCACTTTCATTACGAACTGAATGATACCTACACCTATTATCATTCCAAATAGGTGCAATAGGGGAACTAACCACTGGTACAAAAGAAATGTCAACATTCGTCACATGAATAGGTGATGTAGCATTTAATTCATTATCATCTCCCCCCACCTCATTATACATTGTTGTTTCCTCATCCAAGCTAATATCCTCATCCAAGCTAATATCCTTATCCTCATATCTGTGCCATTCTCCGTATGTATCATTGTTGTTTTCTACATCGAGTTCTGCAATATTACGATGCCTATCGTAATCATCCATTGTTGTTTCTACCCTATCACAGAAATTTATTACAAACCAATCCACTGCATTATTTTCCTCGCCTTCATTTTGAAGGATTTCATCTTCTTCACTGCCTCTAATTCCACTTCTGTTAACAACCACTTTATATTTTGAAGAAGAAAGTTTATTGCTCCCACTCCGAGAGGAAAATGGAATCACGAAGGCATAATCTTCTTCTCCAACTATCGATATATCTTCTTTCGCCTCAATCTCAATAAATAATGGTGATGCATGCACTGTATCAAGATGACAATGCTCTTTGAAAAAGCACTTCACATCTCTATCGTCTTCAATCTCAATTGGATCCAACTTGTAATTAGATCGAACTATATACTTTATTATGATACGAAATTCGTTGAGGTTTATGTTTGTCGTATCATAGGCAATTTGTAGTAGTTCATCATATGTGCAATTCGTTTGGATCAACTTTGATTTCGTCCTCCCACCAACATACTCCCAATTTCCTTCACCATCAACCTCGAACCTTCCTTCAAACCGAATAACAACTACTGTATTTTCCTCCATTATAAACCTACATGTACACAAAATCACCAAACATTATAGGTCTGTCATTTAGTAGGTCGAACCTGCAGAATGACAGTTAGGACCTTCCGTTTTGCAGGTCGGACCTGCCATTTTGCAGGTCCAATGCTGTTGTTACATGGACCGCCCAAATGGCTGAGGATCCAGCCAAACGGCCGGTCCATGCCATATGGAATTGGACCTGCCAAATGCTGTTGTTACATGGACCTGTCGTTTGGCAGGGACCTCGACCATTTGACCGGTTCAAATCCATACAGCATGTACAACATCTAAAGAACACGCCATATCAGGCCTCCACCATCCGCAGTCACTATATCCCCGATCTTTGCATGTCCCTATACCAACCATCATCTAACATAACAATGGTTTTCCTACTTTTTCAGTTAAATTTAACACATATGAACTACTATAACTAATAGATCTTACCATTTAGATGAGCTTTCTCCTTCTCCTTCTTTAAAAAACAAAAGCAAAACAGCACTAATGCCACATGAAACTCTTCTTCAATGCGATTTCTTTTTCTTTCAAATCAATAAGGAAAAAGAAATCAGGAGAAAAACAATGAATCGAGAGAAAAAGAAAGAATAGATAAGAAGATGGAATTACAAACAAGGAAGAATGAGTTCGGTTAGATATGGATATAAAAAAAATAAGGGTATTTTCGGTAGTTTGTCTATGTTTTGCAAAAGTTAAGGTGCAGTGGGTATTTTTCCAAATTAAGTTATATGGGAGTGCATTTTTGTCAATTGTCATTTATAAAAATAAGGGGCAAATCTACAAATAGTGTAGGATAGATGGGATAATCTGAAATTTAATCAAACAAAATTATAATTGAGTTTTGTCACATACGTTGTGTGCGCGAGTGGTAGCAGCAAGTCGACGGTGTTTTCTTTTGCTAACAGCACTCTCATATACACCCATTTGAAGTTCCTTGTGGGGGCCATACTGCCATTCCGCCGCCTGATGTGGCGACTCCGGCGAAGGTGGTGATGGTGGAAGAGGATCATGAGTCACCATAACATTCCTTATGTCCTCTTTATCTCCTGCATACATAACACATATATATATATATAAATATATATATATTTATATACTACGTGACAAATATAGTTAATCATTAATCAAAGCAAACAGACAGAAAGAGAGAGAACACATAAATACCATCTCGGATTTGAGACGCCATGTGATTGAAGAAAATGGATGCCAATAGGTACTATTGGAGTTCAATATTCAAAGTGGTGGTGCTTACAAGTAGAAGAAAATGGCAACGACCAGAATATATATATACATATATATATCCGCAGAAGAGGACTGAGGAAGGCGTTGGGAATGAACCAAATAAGCATTTTGATTTTTCAAGTCTAAATTTCCATTACACGATATTACCAAAAAAAAAGAGGGTACTTTCCGCAAAGCCAATCCAGTCATAGTCCAAGTAACAAACCCAATAAATCAAAGCCCCAAGTAAATCTCATTATCCATCACCCTTTTCATAAGCTACCCAGTGCCACACAAATTAGTATCACTGTTTCAGGGTACACGTTTGCTTTTATACTGTTAATAATCTCTTCTTCTTCTTCTTTTAAACGTATTTATTTATTAAAAAAATAAAGTATTGAAAAGTGCTTTCCTTTTAAGTTATATATATATATATATATATATATATATATTTGCATAGAAAAACAAGGTTCTATGGACAATAAAATGTTTATGATAGAATTTATTCCGCCACAAACCGTAGAGAGTGTGAAGCTTTTGGGGGCACCGGTGTGGTACCAGCCAAAGAGACTTCGACACACAAGTCAATTCTGTTATGAGAGAATCGATTTTGGGCTTTAAATGCTAAACAACGTTAGAATATGTACCTTTGCTATGGCCTGGTGAGGTATTTATAAGCTTAGCTTTGCCTCCCTTACTAAGGGTAGAAAACCCTAGCCCTCAAGTTGGTTTACCCCATATTTGAAAAGTAGAATAGAGGAAAGGATCTAGCATTGATTGCTGAATGAACCATCCTTAACTCTTATCACATTTAAGTTAAGGAAGACCGTTTCGAGCTATGTCGCCGCTTGGCTCTCGTCATGTCCGAGCCAAACCTCCAAGTTGAATGTTGAAACTCCTTTGACTTCCTATTCGACTGAGCTGAGCTATAGTTAAAGTTGGTTCAACTCTGACAGACAAATCCAATAACTTTGATCAGTCTTCCACCTTGAGCCTGTTCGGCCTAGCCCGGTGAAAATTTTATCCGTACAAAGAATAAAGTCATTATAGATCGTTTATGTTATACAACAAGAAAGGCCAACAAAGAAAAAAAACTCAGATTTCCTCTTATTATATATATATTTTTATATATGCCAATTGTATAAATTGAACATTACAATTAGCAAAAGGTATCATTTGAAAATAATAATAACAATTATTGTGATTGGGGACTCTGACGTTCTTCGAAGCCTCCACTGTCTCTTGCCTCCCTCTTCCATGACCATCGCCTTCTAAGCCTCATTTAAATATAACTTTGTTAATTGTTTAGATAATTTTTAAGTATAACTCTTCTACCTCTCCAAAAATAGGCGTATGACCCCATGAGCGGCACATACGGTATTCTTTTAGTAAAAGGCGAAAGAATAGTTGGCTATAATGCGCACCCCGCAGCTCCGTGGCTTGAGGTTCAATAAGCTGCTCTATTTTATATGGCAGTCTTTGTTGGCTTTTTGAAAACGGGAAAAACAAAGAGAGTAGAAAATGACTTCCTTCTCATTCATCCTTTTCACCGAATATGTTACATACAAAAATAAAAATATAAAAGCAAAGTTTGAATATCACCTACCACAGTACAAAAATATGGGCATATAATTAATTACAACAACTCCCATAAAGTAGTTGGTAACAAGCTTACTTTTTAACAGTCTTGATATAGTCGCTGCTTTTGTTTATTATTTCACCTAGTAGAATACCCTCCAACAGCCTTTTGAGGTTGCATTTGAAGAAAGAAACAAGTTTAGTTTAACAGGGAATCTTTTATTGTTAACAAAAAAGAAAAACATTTTTTACTCGATTAGGGGGTTGGAGGCGCTTAGAAAGAGCACCTCTCCAAAAATAGGCGTATGCCGCTGAGAGCGGCGAGCACACGGTATTCTTTAGTAAAAGGCGAAAGAATAGTTCGCTCTGTGCTCACCGCACGGCTCCGTGATCAGACACTCAGAATGGTGCTTGGCTTTATACATGGGACTCAATTGCACATTTTGGTCTTCTTTATGATGTGGGACTTGTAGTTCATTTCCCTCCCAACCTCGGCGCGCCTATATCACACTCTGCCTTACTGCATCTTCCACAAACACTTTTCTCAGTTCCATCAAAGTGGACATCCTCTTCTCTCAGCCATGCTCGGCCATTTTTTCTGTCACTGAACATCTATCCCCACGTATTTCTTAGTTTTGATGTCCCACACATCATCTACAGTGCTCGAATTCAATGAATGTCTCATACTCTCTAGCTGTAGGTCTGGTGGACCCTCTCTGTAAAATTTTACAAGTGAACTTTGGAAGGTTAATAAAGCTGTTGTTTTTCATTTGGCTTACGAGAAGTAGGTATGTATTTATTTATATGCTCCTCCTCTCCTGTGCCTTGCAAGTTGCAACTGATTTCCCCAGACAAATTTTAAATTCTTACTTGGCATGGTGAATTGTATTTATGGTTGCAGCTTTTTTGTTTCTCAAGTGTATGTTGAAATGTTACAAAGTGATAGCTATACACTTTTCATTGGGGATATATATAGATATAGAGGATATTATCAAGCTTCTAAAAAGCTAAGGCTTAAAGCGTTAAATCAAACTCTGCAGTTGTGTAGATTTGTCAGTGTCTAAAAATCCCTTTTTGTATAATTACATATTAAAATTGAATTGAGCTTAAGCACAATTAATGGCTATGAATTTAGATGCAAACTGAATTTCATTTGGATACAATTTGATTACATAGAAATAGAAAACATGAACCAAGTTGTGGTTGAGAAAGCATATGGGTGAAATTGGTAGTGTTCATAATGAGAATTGATTGTACAGCAGACAGAGGTAGTACTCTCACTGATCAATTACTGTTGACTGGGTAGGTGTAGAAGTCTCCAATACCGAGCCCAGAAAAGTTAAAATGAGAATCAAATCTCTTCAGCAATTTACTAACTAATAGTGACCATTCCATATGGTTTTATTTTCTGTTCTTTTGCATGACAAATTGGATTTCATTGAGCTAGGCATAATGTGATTGCAACAAATACTTACTGAGTTTGCAGTAGAGTATAGGCTAACAACTGGATATTTAGTCAGTTTTTTTCTTTAAGATGTCCTATATGTTAAAACATAGCTGCATAAATTGGAATTCTTCTTGAATATGGTCTTTGAAACTCATCGATATGTAGTTTATTCTCCTATATATCCAGCTTATTAGACATGCCATCCAATACCAAATAAATTGGAAGAAAATATTTTGATATGAGACTTGCACTCTTCTTTACATTCAGATCAAGAAGAGTTATTTGAAAAACATTGCAATATATATCACTTATATGTATGATTTCAGGTATGTGTAAACTGACCTTTCATATCATAGCATATATTCAACTATATACCATTTCCATATATTTATCTGATTTTCAAACATGTAGTGAAAATTAATTGATTTGGGAGTTGTTGAAGTAGGAATTTGACACAAGATCTACATTTCTGGTTGAGTAATGCTACGGGTGCAAAAGAAGTTTCCCAACTTATGTGGCAATACATGAGTTATTGGCAAATTAATATGATCGAAAAAGAGAAAACTGAACCTTAAATAGAAGGCGATAGTATATTTCCACGTGTAATGCCCCATGGGATATAAAGTTTGGAAATTTCTTTGTATCCCTAGCTTTATTGTTTCTGGTAACATGTTAGTTCTTGTAGGAGGTTAGCCAGAGAATGATTTATATATTATAACACGACAAAAATTAGTAGTTGTAGCTAGTTTGCAACACGTGTGGTATAGATTGGACAGCTGATTACGTGAGCTTGAATTGAGGAAAGTCTTATTGAAACAAACAGATCGGTCATGTATAGATCGAACAAACGAACCTGAATTATTTTTGCAGTAAATTCAGAATGTCTTACTTTGATTGTGTGATTGAGATATGCAATATGTGAAACACTCTTAACCTAGGGAAACGACATTAATTCAACAATTTTCTTGAAATCGTAATGCAATACTAAAGAAATAAAATTTCACCAGACTTGTAGCTAGTACTACTCCAGCCGAACGAAGCTTAGATATTCATCATTGATCCAACTGTACTTCTCCATGAAAGGATTGACTAGGGTGCTCGGAGGGTAACTGTCTATGCATTCTTTCCATACATTGTCATCATCCAAGTCCCTCATAACCTCCCACAAGCAGTTGTTGCATTTGAAACCAGCTCCAAAGCTTATCATCAGAATCCTGTCGCCTTTTCTAAGCCTCTTTTTGGCCTCCATGTAGCCCAAAACATACCAGAATCCCCCAGCAGATGTGTTACCAAATCTATGAAGTGCCATTCTAGAGGGCTCAAGGTCATAATCACTAAGCTCTAAGCTCTTACCAACCCCATCGATGACCGCTCTACCACCAGGGTGGATACAGAAATGCTCCACACCGGCCTTAAAATTCAAGCCAACGCCCAATGCTTCGATAGTTGAGTTCTTAGTTTTAGTTTTTCTAATTATGGAGTAGTGAAGTATTTCTCTCAGAGGAAGAATTTTAGGTACTAATACCTGAAGGTTCATTGTAAAAGCTTTTGCAGCTGCCTTTGTGAGGGCTTTCGTGAGTCGAAAGCCTCTGCATCCTTTGTCATCTTCTACTTGTATGCAGCACTGGTATGCTTCATCGTTTGAGCCAAAATGGGTTCGTACTAGATATTTCAATTTCAAGATGGCTTGGTGCTTTAAACCTCTGTTGTTTGTGAAGAGCATGGAACAGCCGCCAGAGCGAAACAGACAATTGGAGAGGATCATTGCTTTTTCTTTGCCACAGTACCAGTTTGGACCCATTGACTCTGTGCTCACAACAATGGCGTTCAGATTCTTATGTGTTTTGAACAAATGTCGGACAAGATCAATGGCAATGATGCTTGCACTGCAACCCATTCCTGAAAGGTTGAAGGACTTTATGTCCTCCCTCATCTTGTAGCGGTTGACTATCCGAGCTGTTAGAGAAGGTGCAGGAGAAAACAATGAAACATTGACAACAAGCAAGTCGATTTGTGATGGAGAAACTTGTGTTCTGGCAAAGAGCATGTCCAGTGTTTCAAAGATGATTTCATCCATCTCTGAAATGGCATCTTCAAGAGTAGGAGATTCTTCTCGACCTGCCAAAACATTTCTTGGACAATAAGTTTCTTCACCTATGCCTGAACTGACAATGGTTTTCAAGAGAAATCTGTATTCTTCAAGTCCCAAATTCTTGTTCCTCAATATGATTTTTGCGCAAGAATTAGTGCTCAGCTTCCTGTCCTCCGTTGGCTTGAAGCATTCGTATGCCAACATGTAGCAGCATTGACCTCTCCATTGAAGAACCAACTTCCAGAGGTAATACAAAGCATAAAGTAGAAAGAATAGACACAAAATTGCCATGAAAAGCTCCACTGAAACAGAGGGGTAAGATATTCTCTGGTTAATTGGTTTTCCGGAATACAACTATATTTGTATCTGTTTCTGTAGAGTTAGCTAGAAATGTGTAAGTGTTAAAAGCTTATAAAACTTCAACAATTCTCTTCATATAATAAACTGCACATTGCTAACCGTTCTCTCTATCTTCAACATTTCTCTTCATAAAATATTTGCAGGTGGTGTAGCTCTCTCTTCTTGAATCGTTTTCCTCAAATATACTTATGAGCCATGGCATTTTCCAGCTAAGTTTACCTACTCTTCATTCCGTACAGACACTAGTACATAGCCATTAATTGGGAGGGCGATGCAACTGCAATTTATTTCCACAATAAAATAGGTGAGCTTTCAGCACTACTTGACTTTATATTAATTGTTCTAAATACTTTATATCATCCATACCTGTGAAAAAATTATTCTGATTTGAAGCAAATTAATTGTACAATAGACAAGAGTATTTATAGACTCTTGTAGAGATACAATGACTAAAACCCTAGTAAGTAAAATTACACAAAAGTCCTTATTGACTTTAAACTAGGATTAACATTCCATAATCCTACTTTCCTAATTACAGCTGCTGAAAGCCTTCTAACACTCCCCCTCAAGCTGGCTCGAAAATGTCCTCCATGGCCAGCTTGCCAATCAAGTTTTTGAATTGTTTTTTCAGCAAACCTTTAGTAAACAAATCTACTACTTATTCTGAAGTTGGAAGATATGGCATACATATAATCCCACTCTCAATCTTCTCTTTAATAAAATGCTTGTCAACTTCGACATGCTTTGTACGATCATGAAGTACTGGGCTATGTGCAATAGCAATGGCAGCCTTATTATCACAGTAGACTTGCATAGGTAGAGAACAAGGAATTTTCAGATCTTCTAGGAGCCTTTTTATCCACAAAATTTCACAAATACCATGAGCAACAAACCTGAACTCTGCTTCAGCACTACTTCTAGCTACCACAGTTTGCTTTTTACTACGCCAAGTAACTAGATTACCTCCAACAAACGCACAATACCCAGAAGTAGATCTTCTATCTATAATATTACCAACCCAATCAGCATCAGTAAAAACCTCCACACGTAGATGACCTTTATTTTCAAACAACCCTTTACCTGGTGTACCTTTCAAGTACCTCATAATTCTATAAACAATATCAAAATGTTCTGCACCAGGAGAGTGCATAAATTGACTCACTACTCCAACCGCAAAGGCTATATCTGGACGAGTGTGAGACAAATAAATTAACCTTCCAACCAATCTTTGGAATTGTTCTTTATCCACCACATCTTCAGGCTTGGCCGGTTTTAACTTCAAGTTAGCTTCAATAGGTGTCTCAGCTATTTTACACCCGAGCATACATGTTTCACTTAATAAATTAAGTATATATTTTCTTTGAGACACAAAAATACCTTTCTTGGATCTAGCAAACTCCATACCAAAAAAGTATTTTAAAGCTCCCAAATCTTTAATCTCAAACTCACTAGCTAGCACCTTTTTTAAATTCTCCAATTCAACACAATCATCCCCAGTAAGAATTATATCATCAACATAGACAATTAATATAGCAATCTTACCATCACCGGAATGCTTGACAAACATAGTATGATCCGCTTGGCTTTGACAATACCCAAATCCTTTGACAGCTTTTCCAAAACGCTCAAACCAAGCTCTAGGTGATTGCTTTAGACCATACAAAGATATTTTTAATTTACAGACCTTATTGTCACCATGCTTTCCTTTAAATCCAGGCGGCAAGTCCATAAATACTTCCTCTTCAAGCTTTCCATTTAAGAACGCATTCTTTACATCCAATTGATTTAAGGGCCAATTAGAATTTACAGCCAAGGAAAGAAGATGAAAACTCAATGATTATGTCCTGGCTTGTCAATTCCATGGAAGAGGATATTAGCCAGAATTTTCTCTGCTATGCAACAGTCAAAGAACTATGGGATTCTGACCTTGGCAATCAATCCCAAGTGTATGAATTACAACTAAAACTGGGAGGGATTCGTCAAGGGTTAGAAACGGTTACCAAATACTTCAATTCCTTAAAAAGACTATGGCAAGAACTCGACATGTATAGTGACTATGAGTGGAAATCACCGAAGGATTGCAATCACAACAAAAAGGAGGAGAAGGATGGAATCTTCAAGTTTCTTGCTGGTTTGAATGTGGAGTTTGATGAGGTTAGAGGAAGACTTATTGGCCGAATACCCCTACCATCTCTCAACAAAGTTTTTTCTGAAGTTAGGAGGGAGGAGACCCGTAGGAGTGTGATGCTTGGAAAAAGGGAGCCAAAAGGACCTTTAGAAGGATCGGCCTTGGTGATCCCTGATGCACACGTAGGAAAAATGGTCCCAACTCAGCCACGTTTAGAGGATAGGCCTCGAGTATGGTGTGATCATTGCAATCGGCCTCGTCACACTCGAGAAACATGCTGGAAATTACATGGTAAACCAGCAAATTGGAAAGGGGCTAGGGATTGGTTTTAACAAAAAACTCCAGCAGCTAATGAAGTCAACAGCGTTCCTTTCAGCAAGGAACAACTAGAGCATCTTCAAAAACTGCTGAAATCCAATTCGGTTTCTGGTATTCCTATTGGTTCTTTGGCACAATCAGGTAGTGGTCTAAGCTCTCTTTACTGTTCATTAGCATATGCACCTTGGATCATTGATTCAGGTGCATCTGATCATATGACATCTTTGTCTAGCTTGTTCAAATCTTACTCACCATGTCCTAGTAACAAGAAAATTAGGATTGCGGATGGTAGTTTCTCTCCCATTCTTTGGGAAAGGAAACGTAAAACTCGCAGACACTATCGAGTTGCAATCGGTTCTTCATGTCCCTAATCTTACTTGTAATCTCTTGTCGATTAGCAAACTCTCTAAGGATTCTAATTGTCATGTTATTTTTTCTAATTCTTGTTGTGTCTTTCAAGACTTGGATTCGAGGAAGACGATTAGCAGTGCTAGGTTGTTCGACGGTCTTTATTATTTTGATGAAGAAGCCCATGAAGGCAACAAAGAGCCGTGTGGTTTTAAGAGTACTTTAGTTCCTATCCATGATCAAATTATGCTGTGGCATCGTAGATTAGGTCACCCTAGTTTTTCTTATTTAAAACGTTTGTTTCCTGATTTGTTCAAGAGTGTGGATTGTTTTTCTCTTCATTGTGAAGCTTGTCATTTATCAAAAAGTCATAAAACATTTTATTTTCCTAAACCTTATCATGCATCCAAACCATTTTATTTAATTCACAGTGATGTTTGGGGTCCTTCTAAGATTACAACATTATCTGGTAAAAGGTGGTTTGTCACCTTTATTGACGATCATACTCGTTTATGTTGGATTTATTTGATGCATGATAAATCTGAAGTGGAAGAGTTATTTAAAATTTTTTATAAGATGATTGAAAATCAGTTTCAAACAAAAATTTGTATTCTTCGAACTGATAATGGAACTGAGTACTTTAACCAAAGATTAGGGGTTTCTTTAAAATACCAAGGTGTTTTACATCAATCCTCTTGTCGGGATACACCCCAACAAAATGGAATTGCTGAAAGCCTTCTAAGACTCCCCCTCAAGCTGGCTCGAAAATGTCCTCCATGGCCAGCTTGCCAATCAAGTTTTTGAATTGTTTTTTCAGCATCCCAGACAACATATCTAGCATCGGTGGTAGCAAGAGCCTTTGTTTCACCAGTGATATAACCAATCTTTCCTCTTCCACGAATATACAAATGTACAGATTGAGACCACCGAGAAAAATTATCTCCATTCGATTTAATATTGGTTATTTGAATGGAGTTGGTATTGGTGATCTGTAATTCAGTATTAGGGCCACTTGAGGATGTTTCTGAAGTAACCTCAGACATGATAGGGATCAACTAGGGTTAAGGTAGAAAATATAGACTAAAACTGGAATAAGTCTAGCAAAGAAACAAGGTTCTGTAGTTAAAACCTTGGGAAAAAAAAACTGGAAAAAAGGTCGGCTGCAAGGAAAGCAATGAAACCTTAGAGAAAAAAAAAACTAGAATAAGGTTTGGCAGGGAGAAGAAAATCAGCCGGCAGCTAAAACCTGGCTCTGATACCATGTGAAAAAATTATTCTAATTTGAAGCAAATTAATTATACAATAGACAAGAGTATTTATAGACTCTTGTAGAGATACAATGACTAAAACCCTAGTAAATAAAATTACACAAAAGTCCTTATTGACTTTAAACTAGGATTAACATTCCATAATTCTACTTTCCTAATTACAGCTGCTGAAAGCCTTCTAACAATACCACATTTTTAAAAGCATAAGAGTTTAACCCTTTTTCACTGAGTGGCTGAAACTTCAAATTCAGGTTATTATAAACTTGAAATGGACGAGATTAAACCTCTAATTTGTCCCTCGAGATAACTAGTACAAGACAAATGTCTTCAATATATATATATATATATATAGAGAGAGAGAGAGAGGGAGAGAGACAAACACACACATACATAGAGAACTTGCTTGTTTTGACCAGGCATGCATAATCTCATGCCCACGTAAAATTATGAGACAGATTGGAAAAAGGCCAAAAGGAGTAGTGAGCGTGTGTGTCTTTGTGTGTATTTCAAATCTAATAGACCGAGGAAATCTGTAATTGGTAAGGAGAAAAAATATATTAATTATCTAGGTACTAATTAATTAAGCATGCAAGAGGGCAAGAGCGCACGATGTAATGTACTATCAGCATCATCAATATATTTCTGCAACTTGCAGTACGTATAATAACTGCTGCTGTTGAGCCCAAAAGCCACGGTAACTTGACTTTCTTGTACAATGCGCGCGGCAGCAATAAATTGCATGTTGGTGATCCTACTAGAGAGCAAGCATAGCTCTTTATATTATATAAATATAATATAATATATATATATATGTGTGTGTGTGTGTGTGTGTGAATGATCTTATAACAATGAAATTAAAGAGAGTGAGAAAGATTGAAAAGGATGAATCACTCAGTATCCTATATATATTATCCATTATAATTTTTATATATACATGTGTGTATCAGGGATTTAAAGCACAATGAGCTAAAAGTTGGAGAGCGCTATGACAGTGAGTAATGCAGTCGTCTCTTTTTGCTGTTTCTAATTAGGTGGGATTTGATATTATTATGATCATTAATCCTATATACAAGAACAGTAATATGTGTTAATCCATATATAGTACTGAAATAGTGTGAATAATCTCTTATATATTAGTTGTACTATATATATGTGTGTGTGTGTATTTAAATGTAACTATTACTAAGATTTGTGTGTTGAAGAATAACCTAAAAACATTGAATACACAAACCCGGATATGGAATTGATCAACAATTGTTAAGTAGAAACAAAGAAAAATATTATTGCAATATTTATGGTCCTTGTTTAATTCCTTTGCAAATGGGAGGCCATGTTGGGGAAATGCATACGTACTCTGACTGGCCTAGTGCCTCCTCAAGAGTAGAGCAAGAGGACCACATTGATATATGAAACCCGTGTCAAAATTTTTGCAGTACTGAAGTTATTGCATTGTATAGCTGATCGAGACCTCTTAAAGTCATCAAAAGTAAGTTGGTCCGATTAATAAATGTTGCATATATGACAATTCAATTGAAATATATAAATCTTTACTTCAGAGGGAATAGAGAAATTGAATTCAGATTTTGTCACAATGCCTATTCCGGGGAAATTATACATATAAAAAAAATAATAAAAAGGAAAAATGCAAATTATTAAAAATTGGGTGCTCTTGGGACCAATGATTATGTTGCATCAATTTTGTACTTCCAATCCAAGCAATGGCCATTGTCTATTGAATTGCCATCATAACATGAATTTGGTCTTTGATCTTGTCTGTGATCAAAGCCTACTTGCTTCCTAACGTGTTTGATTCAAGTCCTTATGCAATCAGGCTAGTGTATATATATATATGCATCACTTTTACTAAAATTTTAATTATCACGCTCACTCTTATAATAATTTTTGTAAAATGTATTTTGCTTCATGATTTTTAAAGGTGGACTGTGGACTCGATCTGGACCTCAATATTCCATCTTATTATTTCCCTGATTTTGGCCTTGGGACATTGTTATAGGGTTTTATGTTAAGCCCATTTTTAATTTAAGCCCAAGCCCAAACTATCAAACCCAGAACCTAAGATTGTTAGAATGTGGATCCACGTATCCAGATGCAGAAATCAGAGTAAGACCCAGAAACAGAACTTGATTGTTTTCTGTGCACTCATCCACCATGCTGACATTTAGGATGCAGTGGAGGAAGTTACTCCTACGTCCCGCATAAACTTCCACATTCTGTATATATTCCTCCCACTCACTTACTCATCAATAGTTTAACTAACCCATGCTCCCACCTTCATGAGTGGTTATGAGCAGTAGAATTTGAAACGTGAGGTACAAGAAATACCTTACACTTCTCCTATAAATACCCCAAAGACACCCAGCTCAGGTAAGTAACTCTTGAGTCTTACAGAAACTCTGCCATTTTATTCTTAAGAACCTAATTGCTGACTTGAGCGTTGAAGTGCTTTTGGCTGGTACCACACCGGTGCCCCAAGGTTCTGACTTTCTTTTCTGTTTTCAAATTCTCAAAGTGTCTAATTTATCCAAAATACCATTCCAAGCGGAAGTAAGGCTTCAACCCGTTTTTTAGCAAAAACATTTGGCGCCGTCTGTAGGAATCCACAGTTTCCACGAACGCAATAGTATCCGAATCTGAAGCTTCCTCAGTACTTAGGCGAGGAGAGAAATCACCTTTTGAGCCTCGACATTCACAACCAGTAACCCTGAATGATAACGTACAACGCAGGAGCCGAATTGTAGCACCAGCAGCCTCACGTCTTGCCACTCTTGAAACCATCGTGGGGAATCTTGCGCAGAGCGTTGAGCAAGTCCTGAAGTGTCTTGCTCCAGGTGCCATCCAAAGGCTGCAGGATCCTCAAGCACCTCCCAAGGCAGGCGCGCCTAATACCTATCAGGTTGCCCGTAGCGGTTAAGCTGGTTCAAACCGTCAAGATGGGAAGGTTCCTCAGGGTGCTTCTAGCCATGTAGGAGGAAACAACCGAGAAGACCAAAATATTTTATTGGAGGAGGCCTCACACGAACAAGCCAAACGTGCAGCAGTTCAGAGTATTCTCGAGGAAGCAATGAATGAGATTAGAGAGAAGGCTACGGACAAGGTGCTTCGAGAGAAGGAGCAACCCTTAAACAGGGTGGAGAAAGAAATCCAGCAACTGAAGAAGCAGGTTTGCGACATTTAGGTTGCGGGCTCCTCCAGGAGCTCGATAGATCTGGATGAAGTAGAGTCACCGTATACTGAGGAGATTCTGCGAGCCCCTCTCCCTCCCAAATTCATCATGCCACAATTTTCACCCTATGACGAAAGCGAAGACCCGATCGAACACTTGGAGAGTTACCGCACTTGGATGGAGCTACATGGTGCAGCAGGGTCAACCATGTGCAAGGGCTTCCTACTTACAGTCTCTGGGACTGCTCGCCAGTGGTACAGACTGCTCAAATCAAGTTCTATCTCTTTTTTTCTTCAGTTAAGTCAGGTTTTCGTATCTCATTTTAGAGCTGCGAAGTCAGTAAAGAGGCTAAAATCATACCTCTTTACTGTCAAGCAGGGAAGAGATGAAACCCTAAAAGATTATATCACACGCTTAAAAAAGGAGGCTCTCTGTATAGATGGTTGTAATGATGACTTGATGCTGAGTGCCATGATGGCTGGCCTGAAACCAAGCAAGCTACTGTGGTCACTGGGAAAAATGATCCTAAGGACTTCCAGGAGTTGATGTGCCGCGCCCAGAAATATGCAAATGCTAAGGCCCTGATGGTTTCAAGGCGTGATGAGATGACCAAATCTAGGGAAAAGAGAAAGAGAAGTCGAGATAGGCGGCCTACTGAGCACAAGAGAAGGGTGAATCAAGCAACAGTGCGAAACCACCCAGAGTTCCAAAAGGACACTTTCAACACTATACCCCGTTAACTGCTTCTGCTTATCAAGTGTTCATGCAAATTCGAGATGACGACCTACTAAAATGGCCAACAAAGATAAAGACCCCGCTAGAAAAGAGGGACAAAACCAAGTATTGTCGGTTTCATAAAGATCATGGTCACAACACTGAAGACTGTGTGGCCTTTAAGGATGAAATTGAAGCTCTTATCCGCAGGGGATTTTTGAGAAATTTTGTAGCTGGGGGGCAGAGGCATAATGATCGACAGCAAGAGGCAGATCACAAATCGTGAAAGAGAACCTCCCATTGAGATCCGTACAATAGTTGGGGGAGGCGATATGAGCTCCAACAGGGCGCTGAAAGCCTATTCTCGGACAGCGAGGCACCCACCATCCAAATATCAGGAGGTCAACCTAACACAACGCCCAACAAATAAGGTAAAATTTGAACCCTACTCGATAGCATTTACAGATGCAGATTCAAGAGGAATTCATCATCCACATGATGATGCACTGGTGGTGACCATGAATGTAGCCAATTGCATGGTCAGATGGATATTGGTGGACAATGGGAGTTCTGTAAACATCCTCTACTGGGATGTCTTCAAGCAAATGGGCATCGGTAAAGAGAAACTAGATCGAGCATCAACCCCTCTATTCGGGTTTGCGGGAGAAAGAGTTATACCAGAGGGTTACATCACCCTCCCAGTAACTGCAGGAGTTCCACCAACACAGGCCACAGTTATGGTAAAATTTTTAGTTGTTAACCGCCCTTCAGTTTACAACATGATTATTGGAAGGCTTTTTCTAAACAATCTGAGGGCGGTTACTTCAACCTACCACCTAGCAATGAAGTTCCCAACAGAAAAAGGAACAGGTGTGGTTCGAGGAGATCAACATGAAGCAAGAAAATGTTATGTCAATGCACTTAGAGGGAAACACAAAGTAATGCAAATTGGTGATGGGGTAGGGATCTAGATCCAATCCCAGGGCCCCTAAGTAAGGCCTGCGGAGCTGGTTCAAGAGGATCAGAAGGTTCCGAACGAGATACAAAAGCATAACCACAAGTCAGAAGCTCGAGCTGAAACAACAGAAAAACTTGAGAAAGTGGTTCTGTCTCCGGAGAATCCAGACAAGGTGCTTCAGATTGGTACCTAGCTCACCCTAGAAATAAAAGCTGCACTTCTCGAATTTCTGAAAAACAACAAGGATGTCTTCGTATGGTGTCACGAGGATATGTCAGGTATTGACCCGAACATAATTGTACATCAGCTTAATGTTAACCCAAACTTCAAGCCTGTTTTTCAGAAGAGGAGGACATTTAATGAAGAGAGGTATGCCGCGATCAAAGAGGAAGTTCAAAAACTCCTCAAGGCTGGATTCATAAGACCATTGAATTACTCAGAATGGTTGGCAAATGTAGTGCTCGTAAAAAAGGCGAATAGTGATTGGAGAGTCTGTATTGATTTTATAGACCTCAATAAAGCATGTCCCAAGGATTATTTTCCGTTACCACGGATTGACCAGCTGGTTGACTCAACAGCAGGTCATGAGCTTCTGAGTTTCATGGACGCGTACTCGGACTACAACCAGATCCGAATGGATGAAGCAGACCAACCGAAAACAGCCTTCATAACTAATAGGGGACTGTATTGCTACACTGTAATGCCTTTTGGACTAAAGAATCTAAGCAACATACCGGTACTGGTGAGTAATGTTTGAGACAAATCGGAAAACAATGGAAGTTTACGTGGATGATATACTCGTGAAAAGTAGAGCGGCAGTAGACCATGTAGCAGACTTGAAGGAAGGCTTTGACGAGCTACGAAAATATAAAATGAAACTCAACCCCAAGAAGTGCGCATTTGGAGTAGCTTCTGGGAAGTTCCTTGGCTTTATGGTCAACTAGAGAGGCATAGGGGCTAATCCAGACAAAATTAAAGTCATCATGGAGATGAAGTCCCCTCGAAGCATAAAAGATGTGCATAAACTTACAGGAAGAGTCACAGCGCTCAACAGGTTCGTCTCGAGGGCTATAGACAAATGCCTTCCATTTTTCAAGGCACTACGTGGTGGGAAGCAGTTCCAGTGGACTGAAGAGTACGAATCGGTATTTCAGCAACTTAAAGCCTACCTGGGCTCACCTCCTCTTCTTTCTAAAGCGCTGGATGGGGAAGACCTAATTCTATATCTGGCAGTTTCAACTACTGCAGTAAGTTCAGTGTTAGTGAGGGAAGAAGCGGGAGTGGAGCGCCTTATCTACTATGTCAATCGTGCCATGTTGGATGCTGAAACAAGATATCCGGATCTAGAAAAGCTGGCCTTGGCTTTGATAGTCTCTTACAGGAAACTGAGGCCCTATTTCCAGGCCCACATAATCGTGGTGCCTACAAATCAGCCATTGAGGCAAGTACTCAGCAAACCGGATCTGTCTAGAAGACTAATCAAGTGGGCAATTGAGACTGAAGAATTTGACATCAGATACAAACCCAGGACGACCATCAAAGGACAGGTGTTAGCAGATTTCGTCACAAAATTTACAGGTACAAAAACTATTCTCTGCCTCGACTCAAATTTTGATTTCTTAGATCCTTTACCTTCCATTAGAACTTGGACTCTGTAAGTGGATGGATCTTCCAATACCCAAGGGAGTGGAGCAGGGCTAGTCCTTACCACACCAGAACAGGCAAGGATCGAGTATGCTTTGCGTTTTGGCTTCCTGGCCTCTAACAACGAAGCTGAGTACGAAGCCCTACTGGCAGGGCTAAGGTTAACAACAGCATTGGGAGCACAGAAATTAGTTGTATACAGCGACTCGCAGCTGGTTGTGAACCAAGTGACTTCAGCATATCAGACCAGGGATGAGAGGATGACAGCTTATCTATTTGAAGTCAGGCAGACTCTGCAAAACTTCGAAGAGTGTTATATTACTCAGATCCCAAGGTCTGCAAACACCAATGCAGATTCCTTAGCTCGTTTAGTTTCAGCACCAGGAGCTAGTTTTTATAGAACCATCCCGGTGGAGTTCTTGCCTCAGCCAAGCATTTTAATGAAAGGAAAGAAAATATATCCTGTTAACATTGCAAAGTCATGGATGAGCCCTATTATAAGATGGTTGAGAGATGGGGAGCTCCTAGAAGATAAGTTGGAAGTAAGGAGAATAAGGTGCAGGTCAGCAAGGTACACCTTACTTGATGGCGTACTATACAAGAGAGGCTTTAGTGCACCCTATTTGAGATGCCTAACTGATGAAGAAGCAGATTACGTAATGAGAGAGATCCATGAAGGCATATGCGGAAACCATTCTGGGGGGAGGGCGCTAGCACATAAAATGATCAGGCAGGGGTACAACTGGCCTACTATGCATAATGATGCCCTGCAGTTCGTAAAAAGATGCGACAGGTGTCAGCGTTACTCCTTTATTCCCCATTAACCACCAGTGGAGCTTACCACCATAAGGAGTCCATGGCCCTTTGCCCAATGGGGAATCGATATAATAGGACCACTTCCAACAGGAAAAGGGGGGCTCAAGTCACCAAGTGGGTAGAAGTAGAACCTCTGGCTACTCTCACAGAATACAAAACTACAAATTTCATCTGGAAGTCAATTATCTGCAGGTACGCATTCCCCATACTATAGTAACTGACAATGGGAGGCAGTTCGATAACGCTAAGTTTCAAGAATTATGCTAAACTCTTGGGATTAAAAACGTATTCTCTTCACCAACACATCCACAGGTTAATGGGCAGGTGGAAGCTATAAATAAGATTATAAAGGATAATCTGAAGGTGAAGCTGGAAAAGCTGAAAGGAGCCTGGACGAAAGAGTTACCTTATGTGCTTTGGGCGTACAGAACCACAACAAGGACCTCAACAGGAGAAACCCCTTTCTCCATGGCATATGGAGCCGAACCAATGATACCGGTTGAAGTAGGGATGCCCAACTTTAGGAGAGCACATTTTAAGCCTACACAAAATGATGAAAATTTTCAAGTTAGCCCAGATCTAATTGAAGAACTAAGGAACACTACTGAGGTTAAAGTCGCAGCTTACCAGCAGAAGGTGGACAAGTACTACAACTCAAGGGTAAAGTATAGAAGCTTCCGGATCGGGGATTTAGTTTTGCATAAGGTGATGATCAACACCAAAGAAGATGGAGCAGGCTCCTGGGCCTTAACTAGGAAGGGCCTTACAGGATGGTCAGGATCCTTCGTTCAGGAACCTACCAGCTAGAGAATATGAACGGAAAACCTCTGCCCTACCCATGGAACGCAGAGCACCTGCGGAACTATTACCAATGAAATTCAGGCCTACTATATGTAAATAGTTTAGGATACTGAGTAATTTTCTGTCTTTGATTTTTATTTCCTCCAAGTGAGTACACTTACTTCTAAAGTAGGTTGTCACATTCACATGCATTGTACTTTCAAATTAATGCAATGAATTTATATTCGGGATAGTTCCTTATCCACATCCTGTGCAAAAGAAACTGGGGGGCTGTAATAACCTCATTTTATTTTTAAAAATTGTCGGTTTCGAGACGCGTTTTCGGTTAAATCGCGGTTTTACCTTTTTCGCCAAAACAAGCAGTTTTGGAGTTCCCCGGAAATTTTGTCAAGGTCAAGAGTACCTCATAGGGAGTTGAGGAAATTTTTCTACCATTTTTTCCCTTGGTCTCGGTTTGACCATGGTTGACTTTCACTATTCATTAAAATATTAATATATTTAAATATCTTTACTTTTTACTTTTAATTTATTATTAAAAAAATAAATTACCAATTGGAAATTTGTATGTGTGGCCGACTCTACTCCTTTTTGTTTCCCCAATTGAATTAAATAATATATATATAATATCTTTACTTTATTGTATTTTATTATTAAAAGAAGATGGCAATTGGCAATTGAATTCTTTTAGCCGACACACTCTTCTTCTTTTTCACCTTGTCTTGCTTTTTCATCAATTCATTTATTGGTTTTCACAAGTTAGAGAGAGACAAAAAGTTAGAGAGTGAAAAAGTGAAAATTGCAAAAAAATACAAATCAATTTTCAAGAGGGAAGTGGCCAGCCATCAAGAGGGGGATTTTGGCTTGGTTTGAAGGCTTTTCAAAGGTGGGGTTTGCTTACTTCCAAGCTTTAATCAAGGTAGGCAACTAATACCCTTTTATTTTCTTGTATATTTCTTTATATTTTCATGAAATTCTTGGATAAATTCATGTGTTATGATGTTGTGATGTTGTTGTGATGATGGATTGAGGTTAATATGTTGTGGTTAAGCTTATTGATTAAGATCTCATTTATTTGGATTGAGATTTGATGAAATATGTAGAATAAAGTTTGAATTTATGGAAATTAAGCATGGTTTGATAGAGTAGCTTGATAGATTTGAGATTTGGCATGCTTGGTTTGGTGTTTTGGTGAAGAAAACATGGTGGAAATTGTGTATAAGGGGACAGGCCATAGTAAAGAGGCTTTGTGAAAAATTTTGCAAGAAAAGGGCAATTTGGTCATTTTACATACAAAGGGTATTTTAAAATTTTTTTAAAAAAATTCAAGGGTATTTTGGTCATTTTGCATGTAAAGGACTTAAATGGGATTTTTGAAAATGTTTGAGGGCAATTTTGTCATTTATATGTAAAGGAAATAAATGGAATTTCATAAAAAGGTCAAGGGCATTTTGGTCATATGACATGTAGAGACATAAATGTAATTTTAAAATTGTTGAGGGTATTTTTGTCATTTTCTATAATAGGAGTAAAGTTGAGAATATTTGAAATTGGAGGGGTATTATGGTCTTTTCTAATTTTCTAATTATTTTAATATATATATAAATTAAATTATTATTTATTTATTAATATATATATTTTTTCAATTACTAATATATATATATATATATTTTATCAAATACAATTAATTATACATGTATTTGTATAATTATAAATATAGATATATTTTTATAAAATACATATAAGTTATGTACGTATTTAGAAAATATACGTATGTATGTTTTGTAAATGTTTATGTACAAAAATAATTATTTATGTATTAAGTATATATGGGGGTATGTATATGTATAATCATGTATACGTATAAGTCGTATTTGTGTGCATATATATGTGTATAAAATACGTGTATATATATATGGGTGTGTATCTACGTGTTTGTGTATATATATGTGTGTATTTTTATACATGTATTTATGTGTATGTATATATGTGATTATGTATATATGTAAATTATATTTGTGGGCATATATAGGTATATATAAAATGTGTATACATATATGGGTGTGTATATATGTGTTTATGTATATGGATATGTGTACGTGAATGTGTATTTATGTGTGTATATTTATATATACGTATTTATTTATACATGGGTTTATAATTATGTCGTAACTGCGTATATTGATGGAATTTATTAATTCTGTTGTTTTATCGAGGGTAGAATGGTAATTAACCATATGCCTATTAAGGGGTATTTTGGTAATTTTCCATTTACTTAAGGGGTATCTTGGTAATTTCCGACATGGCCAATGACATATCAGTAATTACATCAGTATGGTTAAACGACTTGTAGTTGTTGATGGAGCAGGGGCATTTCAGTAATTACGGTTGTTGGAATAGGACCGTTGGTAATTATGTGTTTTACTGTGTTGCTTGGTTTTACTTGTGCATTGTGGCATAAGCATTCATTTGCATAAAGCAATTTTGGTGGTTTTTTGTTTTATGTGAAATGAAAGATTTTTCCTTGTGAGTTTGTATTTTCGAAAATTGGTTGCACGATGAGGTGCATGGTTCAAACCCTGTTTTAGTCGCTCCATAAATCACTGACCACACATAGCGGTGGGTCGCCCGGAACGGTGGTTTATCCGCATACCACAGAGGTATGGTGTTTTGTGCACGAAACACGAAATGAGAGTAGGTTTTCGACTGAAAAATAAAAGAGGGAAAAATAATGATTTTATGTGTATAGAGATACACTACATGACACGGCACTTGCATTTGTATATAGTTGCCTACTGAGTGTTTTCTACACGCAGTTGTCTGTCCTGTGTGACAGGTAAGTCCAAAGCCGAGCAGTAGGGCTTGGCGGGGAGCGGATTGGAGGGCGCTGTATAGTACACTGTTCTTCCGCATTTGGTTTGTTATATTTTGGGCGATAATATTATGTATTTTTAAATACTACACTTTCCTTTGCGGTGTGGGTATGTAAACTTTATTTTATTTTAAAGTAATGCTATTTTAGTGTGGTTTGGAAAACAGTCTTAAAGAGTAAAGAAAATTCTCTGATTTTATTGTGGTTATGTCCAAAATCGTTTTCAGCAAATCAAATTTAAAAGAAAAAAAAAATATATATATATATATATATGGTAATCACACCTTACTCAGGAACCTAGACTTGGGTAAGGGGGTGTTACATGGGCAACATACACCGCTCAGGTACATTAAATGCAATGACTGTTTGCAGACATTAAATGCAATGACTGTTTGCAGATGCAATAACTGTTTGCGGAAATTTAATATAAAGCAAGCAAGATATAAAAGTAGATCATAAATAAAAATCCTAAGCAGATGGAGTTTATAAACTCTATAAGGAGTCTGAAAAACTCAATAAAAGTGGCTACCAAAACATGGAGTTTAATAAACTCTATAAAGTCAATAGTGAACGGAGTCTAAGAAACTCTACATAATCACCACCTAAACAATCTAAGTTGCAGGATCCTCTACACCATCAATGCCTCCTGCATGAGTGTCTCCGGTACCAGTACCTCCTAAAAGAACTTCCACCTCATATACCCATGAAAGGTCGAGGGCAGGGTACCTATGCTCAATCTGACTAAGGCATGCATTCAGCTGTTGTGCAACCTCAGTCTCAATGGTCTTGTCAGTAGAAAACTTTAGGCTCTTCAGCTCCTGAAGGGCTTTGGCATTCTTCTCCTCTAGTTGTATCATGGTGTTCTCCAAGTCTTTAATCTTCTTCTTGTTCGTCTCCTCTGACTCTATTACGTCACTCTCCAATTCCTTAATCCTTGACTCTGATTTGGATAGGTTGTCCTGCAGCTTCTGAATAGTATCCTCTTTAAGTTTGCTATCAACGTCTGAACATCTTGCCCTCTCCTCAAGCTCACTGATGGTCACCCTCTGATCCATCACCCTTCATCTCAAGTCGATGACCTCTGAGCGTAGCTGAGCCATGGTAGCCTGTTGTCTCAGCGCCAAGTACCCATCTAAAAAAAAAGGGGTTATTCAAATGTATACATATATATAAACACACAAAGATAGTTGGTCCTACCTTTACCCCTAAAGTGGTGAGCAATGAAGCTTGCACGTCAGAAGAGATTGCTTCCATCTCATTAATTGCTGCAGGAGATAGTATCTTTGTTGAACACTTGGCAAAGTATGATAGCTCAAGAGGAACAGACATAGAGATAGAGGAAGAGGAACCTTCAAGAGTCTGGGCTAGAGTATCTGTAGAAAGTAGCTGGGCAGGAGGAATAGATGAACAGGAGCCTGACAACCGAGTAGGCGACCCGAAGGAAGAACCTGAAGGTGGCCCAATGGAGTAACCAGAACCAGTTGAGGGGTCGGGTACCTGGGCAGGAGAAGAATCTGAGACATGCAATGAAGAGCCTATAATGTGTGTTTTGGAGGTACCGGATGGTCCTGTAGGGGTTAGTGATCCTGAGGGGAGAGATGACGGGGTTAGAGGAGGTAAAGAAAGTCCTAAAGACTTGCTTTTCTTGCTCTGTGAACCTTCTGATCCATCGTTCACTCTCTTCTCTCCTACCCCGCTCTTCCTCATCTCGCTCAGCTTCTTCTTCATTCCTTCCATAGTCATGGTAGGATGAGTTAAATTTCCTGTACAAGTCAAAAAGTTAGTCCAACATGCCAATATAAATGCTTCAAGAAAGGAAGAAAATAAAGTATACTAACCTTCACCAAACAAGGCTTCACGAGAGAAATATGTGTCAACCTTCCTCAATAGGTTTTTATAGCTCCTATTTATAGTTGGTTGGTTCTTGGCGAATTCAATTCGACTGTACAACCCTGAGCTAACCTCTTTGAAGCGCAAGTTACCTACAGAATAAGGAGATGAGTAAAAAAAAAAAAGTATGTATGCAAAGACCTAAGGTCCAATAAGGAGTGGGGATTGGAAATGGATGAGGCTCATCAGTAGGTGCTTCCCAGTTCCTTGTTGTCAAAATCCATTTACTTTTCCACCCTTCAGCCTTGTTGGAATTATGGTCCCCTGCGATGACGTTTTTTTCCTTTCCTAGAGGAGACGTAGTACCATCCACTGGATTTAAATCTACTTCTCTTGGGATCTTTTTTCAGGTGGTACATATACATGAACTCTTCAGCTGTCAAGCTCATCCCCAGCTCTTTCCATAAAATATAGCAACACACCAGGGATCTCCATGAATTAGGGGTTAACTGCCTAGGAGCTAGTCCCCACTTATGAAGAATTTCTCGAAATACGGGAAGAAGGGGAAGACGCAGCCCATAATCAAAAAAAGCGGTGAGGAAGACTGCTTCCCTAGCTTTAGGTCTGCTGGTGTCATCATCTCTATCAGCCACTCTAAATGTGACACTAGGATCCATACTAAATAGATGTAAGAATCTCTTGAGTTGTTCTGCAATCTTGATAGACGACATGTTATCAATTATGGCAAAACCATCAATACCTTAAGGATCACCCCTTAAATTTTAGGTGGAACCATCCTCACTGTTCACATCCTATGTGGACTCACCATCACTATCACTCGAATATTCAGCATCACTACCCCCATACTCATAGACCTCTTTATTACTAGATGAGCCGTCAGACATGCCTGCAAAGGAAATAAGTGTTAGTATGACTAGAAGGAATTCAAAGGAGAATAAAAGAGGACTGTAGTAGGGCCTTCTAGTATGCTAACACTTTCCCAAAACACGCTAACGGCATAAGTAAGGCAAGGACACAAGGGGCATACCAGAACACAGTACATGGCCACTTGGGCTCATGCAACACTAGCGTTCGGCGCATAGGGACGCGCTTCCCGAGCATGTTGCCCCGAGCGCGCGGCACCAGAGCCCCTGTTGTGCAGCCACCTCAGTGCAGCCTCCTTGATACACTAGGTTGGCCACTGCCTTAAATGTATAGTTTTCCTAGGGTTAGTAATATTATCGTGTGCATCTATGAAGGGTTTCCATGATGAAAAGCAGGGCAATTCTATAAAGCCTATTTTCAAAGCTCCTACAGGGAATATCTTTTCCTAAATACATGGAATAATAAAACTAGAAATAAAAAAGGTGAAAGAACGTTCATACCTTTTGTTCTCTGAGTCTTCTAGATTGATGCTTGCAAGTCTTCTATGGTTTCAGAAAAGTGAATATCAGATCGGGTAGAAGAGGAAGATGATTTTATGCTAAGGTTTCATATAGTTTGATTCCTACTAAAATTCAAGCTTTCCTATTTTAACTATATAATTTTAATATTTAAATTATATAGCTGGGGGGCAATTGTTATAGGGTTTTATGTTAAGCCCACTTTTAACTTAAGCCCAAGCTCAAACTATCAAACCCAGTACCTAAGATTGTTAGAATGTGGATCCACGTATCCAGATGCAGAAATCAGAGTAAGGCCCAGAAATAGAACCTGATTGTTTTCTATGCACTCATCCACCATGCTGACATTTAGGACGCAGTGGAGGAAGTGACTCCCATGTCCCGCATAAACTTCCACATTCTGCATATATTTCTCCCACTCACTTACTCGTCAGTAGTTTAACTAACTCATGCTCCCACCTTCATGAGTGGTTATGAGCAGTAAAATTTGAAACGTGAGGTACAAGAAATACCTTACGCTTCTCCTATAAATACCCCAAAGACACCCAGCTCAGGTAAGTAACTCTTGAGTCTTACAGAAACTCTACCATTTTATTCTTAAGAACCTAATTGCTGACTTGAGCGTCGAAGTGCCTTTGGCCGGTACCACACCGGTGCCCCAAGATTTTGACTTTCTTTTCAGTTTTCAGATTCTCAAAGTGTCTAATCTACCCAAAATACCCTTCCAAGATGAAGTAAGGTTTCAACCCGTTTTTTAGCAAAAATAGACATGGATTAGAATTAGATCCAATTTTTTAAACTTAATTCAATATGGATGTATATAGTTACTCATTTCATTTGCTGTATACTGAAAACACCCCTAATTTCTGATACATCACTCACAATTTCTGCATATGGATTTTTATAATTATGGTGCCTTTTGGGTCATGTTTTGGTGTAATTCTTTAATATTTTACACTTGTCCTCCTAATCAAGGAAAATTCAGGATTTTAAGATGGGACGTACTATACTTACAAAAAGGGACGCAGGCTTCGGGCAGCACTCGATTTAAGACACCTAAGGGGATTAGGTTTAGGGTACTATGGAGACTGAAGAGATGGGAAGAAGGAATCTGATGGGACTAGGCTAATCCAAAATTTATAAAAAAAAATAAATAAATAATTGCATGGACTATGCCCATACATGTAATTCTGTGACGTTAATGGTCCTAGTGTTACTTTAAGAAACAAAATTAAAAATAGAAGAAAAGAGGCACTTCAATCTCAACATGATCGTTCAATTAAGGACTAAATATATACTGGCGCGCAGCATGCATAAGGTTATGTTGAAGATTTTTAATGAATAAACTGAAGGTTGTAATTAAGAACAGGAGCAGTTAGTCCTATACATGCGGTTATCTATATATATATATATATATATGACATCAAAATAAAAAATGCTTAATATAAATTAAAATATGATTATCGCATCATTCATTTTTCCAGATACTTATCATTATAAACTGATAATATATAGCATTGCTCAATGTGTACAATTATGTATGAATAAAATTGGACAATTATTATTATTATTATTATTATTATTATTATTATTATTTATTTTTACAAATAATACACTTGTGTGTACAAATCAGGATATATATATATATATATATTGTCAGAAAATAAAAAGATTGAATGAAGATGTTATAACACAAAACATAGCATTACAACCTTAATATAATAGAGGCACTTTCACTGCCTCTGAATCCATTACATTTCTTGGACAACGAATGGATACTAAAATCTTACAATCTCACATCCATTTATAGAGCTTCTAAATCAGTTTATATAGTTTATTATAATTCATTTACAACTCATGTCATCAACTTGTCAATTTTATGTTTTACGTTCTTCATTTAACCGACTTAGCATGTCTTAGTATTTGATTTTAATTTTACTTCTTCTAACCGCCATTTTTGGCTCTTCATTATTAAGAAATCTTTCCTTCTTATCTTAAATTATAAATTATATTTCCAACACATATACTATATATACACGCTTTTTCAAGTCTAAAATATCCTTTGTTATATATATATATATATATATATATATTATTTGCCAACATAGGGATTACATATCTTGGATAGCTCAGATTTATGCATAAACTACCCATTTTGAGCCAATCTGATTGGCATATATAGCTAGATATACATATTAATTATTCTCCTTATTAACCACATGTAAGTACACATGCATAAATACATATATATATATATATATATATATATATATGTTTCGGGGCTTCTACGTACTACTCTGACCTAACTAAGAAATTAGGTTGAGATTTTCATTATAGACCCAACTATAGTTGTCCATGGAAGGGTTTGCTAAGGTATTCAAAGGTATTTCTGTTTACACGTTGTCGTCATTCAAGTCGTCCCTCATCACCTCCCTCACACAAGTATTGCACTCAAAACCAGATCCAAGCCCAATCATAAGCACCCTATCACCTTTCATAAACCTCTTCTTTGCCTCCCTATAGCCCATTGCATACCATATACCTCCAACTGAGTTATTACCAAAGCGCTGTAGTGTCATCTTTGCGGGCTCAATATCGTACTCGCTCAGCCCAAATTTCTTGGCAACTCCGTTTATCACTGCTTTTCCACCTGGGTGTATACAGAAGTGCTTAATACCAGATTTTAGATTCAAACCAGCTTAATACCAGCTTTTGGGACCAGAACTCTGAGGTTCATAGCCAAAGCTTGAGTTGTGACCGCCGGTAGGGTTTTGGCGAGACGAAAACCATGGTGTCCATAATCGTCTTCTTCTTCCATGCAACAACCTTATGCGTCATTTAATTAGAACCAAGATGGGTTCGAACCAAACAGTTGAGTTTCAGTATGACTCTGTGCTTTAGAGCTGTTTTGTTAGTGAAGAGCACAGAACAACCTCCAGAGCGAAACGGACTCAGAGACTCGGACAGCACAACGGCGTACGAGTCTCGGTGTTTTGAACACAGTCTCGACGATATGATTGCGATGAGGCTTGCAATGCAGCCCATTTCCGGTGAGATTGAAAGCCTTTATGTTGTCCTTCATTCTATAACGGTTGATTATCCGACAAGTTAGGGATGGAGTTGGAGAGAACAGAGAAACACTGACGACGAGAATGTGGATCTGCGATGGAGATATTCTTGTTTTGGAAAAGATGTTGTTGAACAATTTCCTCCATTTCCGAAACATTGTCGGTTAGGGTAGAGCATTGTTCTCTACCAGAAATCACGTTCTCGGGGCTGTAAGTCTCTTCGCCAATGCCAGAGTTGAGGATGGTTTTTAGGAGGAATTAATCTTTGTTCTCCATCACCTACATTGTGGTTCCGCGTAAAGATTTTATTGAAGCCCATGTGAATATAAAGAAGCTTCAAGACAACTCTGGAGTGAGATAACAGTTAGATTGTTTGTTTAACAGTTAGGTTGTTTGTTTTTGTAACAGAACACGTGCACTTTACAGCTGTACAGCTTTTGTATAAAGCTAGTCTCTCTATAATTATTAGTGTGTGACCGAATACAATTCATTGACTTTGGCATCTCTCTGTTCTCTCTCTATTACTTCCTCTCGGTCACTGTGTTGAATTTGGTTTCTAGCATGGTATCAGAGCTCTAATGGCGACAGCTACTTCTTCTTCTTCTTCGTCTTCATCTACAACTGAAAAGACTTTTTCACAACGGCTTTCCGCTCGGCCACTGGTTCAATTCACACACAACCTTCCAATTCGACTTGATTCCAGTAATTTTCTTGTTTGGAAAGCTCAGTTCCTGCCAGCAATTAGAGGAAATCGACTGCTAGGCTACATCGATGGCACTCTACCATGTCCAAACATTGAAGAAGATGATCCTGAAAGCGTAGTAGACTATGAACACTGGCACTCTCAGGACGAGTTTATTCAGCAACTAATGTTCTCTTCCATTACTGAGGAGGTGATGAATCAATTGGTTGGTTGTAATACTTCAGCGGAAGCTTGGAAATCTCTGCTTGATCTTTATGCCTCACCATCTGAATCAAAGATATTGCAGCTTCAGATTCAATTACATAACTCTAAGAAGTGCGATTCCTGCATGACAGAATTCTTCACTCGAGTGAAGAAGATCGCAAATTAGCTCGGAGCATGTGGCCAACCAGTCACCGAGAAAGTGCACATCCGAATCTTGCTTGCAGGTGTTGGCGCTGAATATGATGCTGTGGTCTCTAGTATTACAGCAATGCCAGCATCCTTCAACTTACGAGATGTACAAGCCTTGCTATTGAATCAGGAACAAAGGCTCAAAACTGCAAACACTCAGGATGTTCAACACACAGCAAATGTAGCCTCTGGTTCTGGAAGTATCACTAATCAACAATTCTCACAAAGTGGTACTGGTAGAGGTGGACGAGGTGACAATAGCTCTGCTCGTTTTGGTGGTCGTGGAAGAGGAAGAGGGCGTGGAAAGCTATTTTGCCAATTATGTCGAACACCAGGACATACAGCAGCTTTCTGCTTTAAAAGGTTTGACAGAAGCTTTCAGCCTCAAATGCAATCACAACCACCAAGAGCCTCAGCCTATGCAGCTTTCCCTCAGATGATACCATTCAGCCCACAACATTATCCTTCACAATCCTCTTTCTATCAACCTCAAAATTGTTCTCAGCAATCCACTATTTTAGGTTCTAACTCTCCTCACTCATTTTATTCTACTGCTTCTGAGAATATCACAGATCCAGCTTGGTATGTGGATAGTGGAGCTTCAGCACATATTACTCATGATTTGAAACCTCTCTCACAAGTCTCTGAATATGGAGGTAATGATTTTCTGATTGTGGGAGACGGAAATAGGCTTAAGATTTCTCATATTGGCAATCTTAGCTTTCAAACATCTCATGCACCTCTTAAGCTTCACAATGTCCTATTTGTGCCTGCTATTAAGAAAAATCTTCTGAGTGTTGCCAAATTAATAGAAGAAAATGCTCATATTCTGATTGAATTTGTCAATTCTTGTTGTGTGATTAAGGACAAGAGAAACGGGAGCCAGCTGCTTCGAGGTGAACTTCGAGATGTCTTGTATCAACTTCATCCAATTTGTTGCAAAACAGATTCTCAGTCATTTTCTGCTTGTGTTGTAACTGGCTCTCCTGTTGAGAGACAACCAAAAATAAGTCTGTCAGCTTGCTTGTCTAATTGTAATTTTTTGTTTGAGTCTCTAGTTAATTCCAGTCCTGTTTTTGTGAATCATGTTAATAAAAGTCAGCAAATGTCAGCTGATATTTGGCATCAAAGACTTGTGCACCCTTCTGCACAGTCTTTACATCAATTGTTGTCAAAATGTAAATCTTTCGTTTCAATAAATACAAAACCTGCTTTTTGTTCATCTTGTAAAATTAGAAAAGCACACGCTTTACCTTTTTCACTCTCTGAATCTCATTGCTCTAAACCCCTTGAACTTGTTCATTCAGATCTATGGGGACCAGCCCCTATTGCTTCAACTGGTGGACACAAATATTATGTGATATTTCTAGATGATTACTCTAGATTCTGCTGGTTTTATCCCCTGAAAAATAAATCTGAAGTGTTCACTATCTTCCCTATTTTCAAAGTTTTTGTCGAAAATTAATTGAATACTCCTATAAAAGCTTTGCAAGCAGATGGAGGTACTGAATATAAATCATTACTTCCACTTCTACAAAAGGCAGGTATAGCTTTTAGAATGTCATGTCCCCACACTTCTCAACAAAATGGAAGGGCAGAAAGACAACATCGTTCAATTATGGAACTTGGTCTTACTCTCCTTCATCAAGCTTCAATGCCAATTAAATTTTGGTTAGAAGCCTTTCAAACAGCAAACTTCCTTCTCAACAGATTGCCTACTTCTGCTCTACATGGTCATATACCATATGAGCTTTTATTCAAATCATCATTTGACTATACCACACTTAGAGTGTTTGGATGTAAATGTTACCCTTATCTTCGACCCTACAATCACAGAAAACTTGAGTTTAGGTCTGAAAAGTGTATATTTATTGGTTATAGTCCTCACCATAAAGGTTTCAAGTGTCTTCACCCTTCTGGTCGAATTTACATTACTAGGCATGTTACTTTCAATGAAAGTTCTTTTCCTTTTTCCAAAATAACATCTCCCTCTTCTGGTTTTCAGTTTTGTGCACCAATGACATCTCACCCATTACCATACACTACTTTTCTTGATTCAAATTCACTACACCCAACTGTCACATTACCTATTCCAACACATGATACACAGCCAATTTCCAGTTCCTCTCAGGAAGCTGTCTCTGGTTCAGATTTGTCCTCTCACATGGAAGCTAACCAAAATTCTCCAGACCTTTCTACTACTCCCAATAGAAGTTCAAGCTCTCTACCTATTTCATCTAAAGACAATTCTCCAAACCAACACCAGATGTTGACTCGATCTAAAGCAGGTATTCATAAACCTAATCCTAGATATTTTGCTGGTCATGCTGAATTAGAAATAGAACCGGTTAGTGTTAATGAAGCTCTACAGATTCCTCATTGGAAACAAGCCATGCAACTGGAATATGATGCTCTTTGTAACAATCATACATGGGAACTTGTACCTTGGAGCTCGGATTACAACATTGTTGGGACAAGATGGGTTTTTAAGATCAAACGAAATGCTGATGGAAGTATTCTTAAGTATAAAGCGAGGCTAGTGGCAAAGGGTTTTCATCAAAACCCAGGAGTTGATTTCAATGAGACATTTAGTCCTGTTGTAAAGCCACAAACCATTAAAGTTGTTCTTTCACTAGCTGTTACACATCAATGGCCTATTAGGCAGTTAGATGTTAATAATGCTTTCCTAAATGGAGAGCTTCAGGAGACTGTTTTCATGTCACAACTAGAAGGATTTATTGATCATCACAAGCCCACCCATGTGTGTAGATTAATCAAGGCTCTCTATGGATTAAAACAAGCTCCTAGAGCTTGGTTTGATAAGCTGAGAAATACTCTACAGAATTGGGGCTTCAAAGATTCAAAATCAGATGCATCACTTTTTGTTTACTCAAAGACTAATCAGTTTTTGGTGCTACTTGTTTATGTTGATGATATTATCATCACCGGACCTGATCCTGAGTTGATTCATCAAGTTATTTCAGATCTTAACAAGTCATTTGCTCTAAAGGATTTAGGTGATCTTCACTATTTCTTGGGGATTGAAGTCTATCGAGATAGGACAGGTATTTTTCTCTCTCAATCAAAGTATATTGCTGATCTATTAGTAAAGAAACATATGAGCAATTGCAAAAGTTGCACCACTCTAGTATGTACAACTGTTCAGCTCTTTAGAGGAATTGGTGAACCATTAACTAATGGTGCTCAATATAGAAGCACTTTGGGAGCCTTACAGTACTCGACTATGACAAGACCAGATATCTCCTTCATTGTTAACAAACTTAGCCAGTTTCTACATTGCCCAACCACTGTGCATTGGCAGACATGTAAAAGAGTTATTCGATATCTCAAAGGCACTTTAGAACTCGGTTTACATTTTCAGCCAGCTAAAGAGCAGTGTCTTATTGGATTTGCTGATGCTGATTGGGCAGGATCTCTGGATGATAGACGCTCCACAAGTGGCTATAGCATATTTCTTGGTCCAAATTTAATATCTTGGAGCTCAAAAAACCAGAGTGTAGTGTCACGCTCTAGCACTGAATCGAATCTGAGCATTGGCTCATCCGCAGCTGAACTTACTTGGTTGCAATATTTGTTGGGATCTTCAAGTTTCTCACTCTACACGTCATGTGCTATGGTGTGACAACATAGGAGCAGCTTGTCTTGCTTCTAACCCCGTGGCCCATGCACGTACTAAACACATAGAAATTGATATTCACTTTGTTATAGATCGGGTGCTAGCGGTCTTACGGATATACGATATATTCCTACAATAGATCGATTGGACATCATGACTAAACCTCTGTCTCTTTCCGATTTCTCTTTCTCAAATCCAAGCTTACTTTTCATCCTTCCGAGTTTAAACTGCGGTATTGAAGCCCATGTGAATATAAAGAAGCTTCAAGACAACTCAGTGGGATAACATTAGATTGTTTGTTTAATGATTAGGTTGTTTGTTTTGTAATGTAACACGTGCACTTTACATGCACTTTTGTATAAAGCTAGTCTCTCTGTAATTATTAGTGTGTGACCGAATACAATTCATTGACTTTGGCATCTCTCTGTTCTCTCTCTATTACTTCCTCTCGGTCACTGTGTTGAATTTGGTTTCTAGCAGATTTTGATGAGAGACTCGGTGTCCATCCTTCCCTCATCCTTACCTTTATAGCACTCACAACCTTACAAATAGAAACACCGGTTTCGCCATTGGAGGACTAGCTTAGCTAGGAACAAGAGTGCGTATAATGAAGGGAGCAGATTCAGTACCACCAAGTACATTTCCATGGCTAGTTAAAGAGAGAGAAAGAGAGAGAGAGAGAGAGAAATTGTTGAAAACGATCAAGGATAGGTTTAGAGCTTAATTAAGTTTCGTATATAAGTATTTAAACCATGAAGATATCTTCCAAGAAGATAATGACACTTGCGTATAGAAATACAGTGAAATCAGTCGCGAGTTTAATTAATTAATTACTTACTTCTTTTTAATTCAATAATACAGCACATATCCAATTATTATTATTATTATTATTAGGGTAATTTCCTTAAATGCTCATCTGGATACTAATTTGTTTCAAAATACTCATTTATTCATAATTCTGTCAAAATTACACTTTTTTACCCAAAATATTCTTATTTTAAACTTTATTATTTCTCTCTTCTACCCACAAAACTAGCCACCAAACAGTGAGACTCGCCTCCGGGCAGCAAGACTCACCATCAGGCAACAAAACTTGCCACTAAGTGGTAAGTAAGCTACTTACCACTATTGTATATATATTCACCACCAGTTTACACTTACTTGCCATGCATGTGGCGAGTAAGCAATCCTCATTGAATATGGACAGTCTAATTTACTCACCACCAGGCAGCGAGACTCGCCACTAAGTGGTAAGTAAGCTACTTACCACTATTGTATATATACTCACCACCAGTTTACACTTACTCGCCATGCACGTGGCGAGTAAGCAGCCCCCATTAAATGTGAACTGTCTAATTTACTTACCATCAGGCAGCGAGACTCGCCATCAGGTGGTAATTAAGCTACTTATCACCAACCTACACTTACAACTAAAGCAGGGGTGTTTTGGATATTTAATGAAATATATAGGCATTTTAAACAGAATTATAAATGAGTGGGTATTTTGGAACAAATTAGTATCCACGTGGGCATTCAGAGTAAATACCCTTATTATTATTATTATTATTATTATTATTATTATTATTATTATCATTATTATTATTATTATTATTTTTACCAAGTTTCAGCAATAATAATGTCTGGAAGTTAATTTGCCCCAAATAAACATGTTTAACTTTAGGAGTGATGCTATTTGTCACCTACTATATAGTCATTAACTTCAGATCCATTATTTGTTTAATTGACATTTGATTATTGGACATTAAATAATTTTTTTATCTGAAAATCTATTTAGGTTAAGAGAATACTAAAAATGAATGCAAATAAAATTCCTCAACGATCAAGCTCACTGATGATGACAACCATTATGATAAATCCTATTGTTCTGAAGACTCTAGGATGATATGATAAGTTATAACAAATAAAGTATAATTACCATGAATAGATACTTTAAAAAAGAAAAGAAAAAAAATTAAAAATACTGTAACTAAAAGTTAAAAATAAATTAGTTTTTATAATAATAGTTATTATAAGCACCACATTAAAGGATGACGAATAAGACGATGAGTGATAAAAAGACGTACAATAGTAAAGAATGTTCAAATAATGTTGATAAATAGTTAAAAGATTATAATAAACTACCTTTAGCTGCGATCTTTGAACGATGCTAGATAGGGTGCTACAAATGTTATCAGAGCATGGCTTACTTGTAGTAGCAGTTGTAGTCAATCCACCACCAAAGTTCTACGTACAGCGGCCTTCCCACTAAGGGTTCTTGTGGGTTCCCTAGGGACCCAGTCAAGTATTGCTTGTTGATTAATTAGGTAATGGTATGCATACAACAATTAACAACCCATGAAGTAATTAGTTTATCAAGCACTGCTTAAGTTTGATTAATTAGGTAGCCTAAGGAAGCACCTGGGGTGTGATTTAGTGAAAAAAAAGTCGACCGTTATATCACACTTGTTTGTGAGAGTTGTGGTTCGAGTTTTGACAAGTCTCATTATTACCTCAGGTGTACTCAACCTTACTTAAAGTGTCAGATAGAGAGAAATCTATTAGAGGGCTGAACCAACTATTAAACTCCTATAAAATTATAAAGTTGAAACAGTAAAAAAAATTTATTTACTAATAAAATATTAAATTGATAAAATCCACGTCGAAAATTTTTTTTTATTGGTTAAAAAATATATATATACAGGGGCCTATTGTCCCCTCTTGGTCATTATGAGCCCGAGTTCACTGTCCAGGCCCAAAAATAAGTCGGACCAGTTCAGATTTTGTAATTGGCCTTGTGATGGACTACGTAGAAATTTAACCTGAACCAGAGGATGAATGAGCCTAACACGTGCATAATGATGATGTTGGATGTTATATACGATAACTGCTATATGGATATACCGAGTTACAGTATTAAAATTAATCAAGCGGAGTTCAGTAAAAAGTAAAAAATAATATATGCTTTTATCTTTTTTATTATAATTGTGGCGGTTCATATATGATTACATAATCCCAAGAGAATATTTATGTATACGATAATAAAATATATGGTGCTTATTTTTAATATTCATCAGCAAGTACGTCTAACCAAGATCATGACAATGATTAATTAAGGTCATATATACAATCCTTAAATCTAGGGTAAGTAAGGAGTATGGTGTAATAATACACTTTCGTGAAGGATGTGGGACATGTATCTCCAAAATAACACTAGAAAAACATAAGCTGGGAACCCAATAACAACAACTCCATTGAACAAAGACAAAATTAACACAAAATTAGAAAGCCAAAATGACAATGACAATGGGGTCGAATATATAGACTCAAATCCAAAAGACTAACCGCATATGGGGGTGTGGCCTAGCGGAAAGGAAGCCGACCGTTCCATCACACTCGCTTGCGAGAGTTGTGGTTCGAGTCTTGGCAAACCCCATTATTACCTCAGGTGTACTCAGTCTTACTTGAATCGTCAAGTGGAGGGAGATCATTAAAAGCTAAATTTGCTAACTCCTATAGGGTTTTTGGAGTAGAAAGCTCTACCCACTAATGTAATCCTCGATGAGATCCACATCGAGATCCTTTTTAATTCATCAACAAAAAAAATCCAAGAGACTAACCCAATGGAGAGGCAAACACGCAGTCAGTCACGATATGAATTAGGACACTTGTTTGATTTAAATTTACAAGCTTTCATACGTTGCATCGTCTTCCAAGACTGAAATTAGGGACATGGCAACTCTAGCTAGTAATGGAAGTTTTCTTACTTTTATAAGACCTCTATATACAAAATAAATATTTCCTCATAAATTGAAACAAAAATACATACATAATAGCAACAGGTCAACAACATACATATTTCCCTCTTCAAACTAAAATTATATTATAAATATTTATATTTTACTTAATAAAAAATAAAAGCCTAATAAAAAAAAACATTTTGTACTGATTAGGGGGATGGAGGCACTCAAAGAGTACCTCTCCAAAAATAGGCGCATGCCGCTAAAGAGCGGAGAGCACACGGTCTTCTTTAGTAAAAGGCGAAAGAATAGTTCGCTCTGTGCCCACAGCACGGCTCCGTGACTTTTTTCTTTTTTGTGATGTGGGACTCGTAATATTGCTCTCTCTCTCTCTCTCTCTCTCCCTCTCTCCCTCTGCCTCAAGCGTACAATATCACTTCACTCCCTGCCCATTTACATGTCCCCTCAAAACACTTTTCTCAGTTCTAGTCTTTAAACGCTGTGTATCCCAGTGGACCTCTTCTCCTCCTCTTAGCCATACCCCACGAGATTTTTCTCTACCATTGATTTACTTTGCTGCTTGAGTTTATACAAGGTAACACGGGACTGAGTTTATAACCAAGTAATGTTTATAGTCAGGCTTGAGACTCCAAAATGACACTTTCTGCTAGCACTTTTGAGCGAGGGCAGGCCCTATGGTGGGGGCGTGACAACTGGTATGCAAACATGTAGCAGCACGAGTTTCTCCGTTGAAGAACCAAGTTCCAGAGATAGAGCAGGGCATAGAGTGTCGGAATTATGAGAAACATTACCATGGAGATGAGTTCCTTGGTCAGAGATAGAGATTTAGGAAGGAGCTTCTTAAAGTAAAAGTTTACACAAAAATTAGTGGAACTTCAATCCGTCTCTTTTATTCTAAATGTTGAAGTAATTTCATAACCTTGAAGTAGGCCATAGCCATTAACTGAAGGGATATATATGGAATATACTAAACACTCTTACCTAAACAAACTACAATATAATTCAACAATTTTCATGAAATCGTAATGCAATACTAAAGAATTAAAACTTCAAATGCTCTAGCCGAACGAAGCTTAGATATTCATCATTGATCCAACTGTACTTTTCCATGAAAGGATTGACTAGGGAGCTCGGAGGGTAACTGTCTATGCATTCTTTCCATACATTGTCATCATCCAAGTCCCTCATTACCTCCCATAAGCAGTTGTTGCATTTGAAACCAGCTCCAAAGCTTATCATCAGGATCCTGTCGCCTTTTCTCAGCCTCTTTTTGGCCTCCATGTAGCCCAAAACATACCAGAATCCCCCAGCGGATGTGTTACCAAATCTATGAAGTGCCATTCTAGAGGGCTCAAGGTCATATTCACTAAGCTCTAAGCTCTTACCAACCCCATCGATGACCGCTCTACCTCCAGGGTGGATACAGAAGTGCTCCACTCCAGCTTTAAAATTCAAGCCAACTCCTAATGCTTCACGAGTTGAGCTCTCAGTTTTAGTTTTTCTAACTATTAAGCAGTGGAGTATTTCTCTCAGAGGTAGAATTTTAGGTACTAATACCTGAAGGTTCATCGTTAAAGCTTTTGCAGCTGCCTTTGTGAGACTTTTCGTGAGTCGAAAGCCTCTGTGCCCTTTGTCATCTTCTACTTGTATGCAGCACTGGTATGCTTCATCGTTTGAGCCAAGATGAGTTCGTACTAGATATTTCAATTTCAAGATGGCTTTGTGCTTTAAACCTCTGTTGTTTGTGAAGAGCATGGAACAGCCTCCAGAGCGAAACAGACAATTGGAGAGGATCATTGCTTTTTCTTTGCCACAGTACCAGTTTGGACCCATTGACTCTGTGCTGACAACGATGGCGTACAAATTCTTATGTGTTTTGAACAAATGTTGGACAAGATCAATGGCAATGATGCTTGCACTGCAACCCATTCCTGAAAGGTTGAAGGACTTTATGTCCTCCCTCATCTTGTAGCGGTTGACAATCCGAGCTGTTAGAGAAGGTGCAGGAGAAAACAATGAAACATTGACAACAAGCAGGCCGATTTGTGATGGAGAAACTTGGGTTTTGGCAAAGAGCATATCAAGTGTTTCAAAGATGATTTCATCCATCTCCGAAATGGCATCTTCAAGAGTTGGAGATTCTTCTCGACCTGCCAAGACATTTCTTGGACAATAAGTTTCTTCGCCTATGCCTGAACTGACAATGGTTTTCAAGAGAAATCTGTATTCTTCAAGTCCCAAATTCTTGTTCCTCAATATGATTTTTGCGCATGAATCAGTGTTCAGCTTCCTGTCCTCCGTTGGCTTGAAGCATTCGTACGCCAACATGTAGCAGCATTGACCTCTCCACTGAAGAACCAACTTCCAGAGGTAATACAAAGCATAAAGTAGAAAGAATAGACACAATCTTTCCATGAGAAGGTCCATGGAAACAGAGAGATAAGATCTTCTCTGCTTAACTGGTTTTCTGGAGTACAACTATATTTGTATCTGTTTAGAGTTAGCTAGAAATGTAGAAGTGTTACAAGCTATATAAAACTTCAACGTTTGTCTTCTTATAACATCTGCAAGTGGTGTAGCTCTCTCTTTAACCAAAATCAAAGCCGACCGTTCCATCACACTTTAGAGTTATAGTTCGAGTATTAGCTTCGCTATTACCTCAGGTATATTCAGTCTTACTTAAATCGTCAGATGGAGGAGAATCTGTTAGGGGACTAAATCAGCTATTCTAAACTCCTATAGAGTTGTAAAATTGAAATAGTAAAAAAGTTCTATCTACTAATAAAATTTTAAATTGATGAGATTCATATCGAAGCCTTTTTTATTTATAAAAAAAAAAACAAAACAAAAAGTTGAAGAAGAAGAAGTGGTGTAGCTCTCTCTTTCTTATTGGACCTTTTTTCTCGGATATACTTATGAGATATGACATTTTGAAGCTAAGTTTATCTGCTCTTCAGTGCATGCAGACACAGGTACTCTCTGAGCATGTGCCATAGCCATTAATAGGGAGGGCCAAGCAGCTGCAATTCATTTCCGGGTGAGCTTTCAGCACTAGTTGACTCAATATTAATTGCTGTAGATGCTTTATATCATCCGTACCACATTTTTAAAAGCATAAGTTAACCCTTTTTCACTGAGTGGTTGAAACTTCAAATTCAGGTTATAACCTTAAAATGGGTGAGATTAAACCATCTAATCTGCCCCTGAGATAATAAGTACAAGACAAATGTCTTCAATATAATATATATATATATATATGTATATATAGGGAGGGAGACACACACATACATCGAGGACTTGCTTGTTTTGATCAGGCATAATCTCATGCCTACATAAAATTTGGAGAAAGATTGGAAAAAGGCCAAAAGTATTAGTGAGAGTGTGCGCCTTTGTGCGTATTTTGAAACTAATACACCGAGGAAATCTGTAATTAGCAAAGAAACAAAATATATTATTTAGGTAGGTACTAATTAATTAAGCATTCAAGAGAGCACGAGGAAATCTGTGATTGGTAATGTACTGTGAGCATCATCAATTTGTAGTACGTAAAAGTCATGGAATATATTTCTGCAATCTTCATATAATATATAATATATGGAAAGTTGTCAGTACTCTTCGTACAACAGATAAAAGTAAAACTGATACTACTCTATAATAAGTAAAACCTTTTTATAATAATATTCTATAAAATATCCTCCGTATAATAATAAAAATTTATTATTTTAATTTTAGATAAGTTATAAATAATAATAAATTTAATATTATAATAAATTATAAATTTTTTAATTTTAAAATTTATCACTGTATAATAATTATTATATATATTATAAAATATATATATTTTATTATATTAAAAATTTAAAATGATATAAAATATTTATCTAAAGTTGTTTAATATAATAGTTTATGTTTTATAGTTAGTTATCATATCTCTGAATTTATAGGTACGTAGTAATTCATCAATATATATTTATTGAGTTTACATTAAAAAAAAATTTTAACGAGAATGTAATTTAGATTTTTAATATGACTTTGCATATTTCAATATTATATGGATATATATACTATTTTCTTAAAACTATATCAATATATTTTATCAATGTGATACGCTTTGAGACTTGAAATACTACATTAATTATTATATATTTTACTTCTATATAATTTGTACTATAAACAAAAATAACTAAATAAAAAAAATTAAATTTAACTACATCTCTATTGAGTTATAACATCTTCGTAGTACGTAATAACTTGCACTATAAATAACTAAGTAATAATAGAAAATAAAAATTTAACCACACCTTTATTGAGTTATAACATCTTCATAGTTACAAAATTTATTTGGTTCCAATAATATAACTATAAACCTTTTTATAGTGATACTCTATATAAGAATAATCACCACGTAATAAAAAAATTATGGTCCTAACTTAGGCCAGTTATAAATAGTAATAAATTTTACATTGTAATAAATTATACATTTTTTAGATTCTGTCTTAAGAAATTTATTTTCACATAATAATTAATTATAAATTTTTTAGATTTTGTCTCAAAAACTTTCCTCTACATAATAATAATTGTATAAATTATTAACTAATTGTAGACTTTTGTAGCATATAAGATTTAGAACTAATTTTTTTGCTGGAAATTTAGAAAGCATGAAGTTTTCATGAATATATATGATTATATACATACTAATTTATATTAATTGCATATATATATATATATATATTTTTAATATAAAATTTTATGGACTTTAATATTTAAAATATAAATTATTTTATTTACTTAGTAGTCTGATAATAATTAAAATAATAATATAATAATGAAACATCTCTTGACGCATATGCTTCGTCTAAGCTCATAAATATTGAGGTTTGATCTCGCTACTTTATGACACCTTACGTTTCTTAGAACACTGATAAAAAGCATTCATGAACCACAAACAACATTCAAATAATATTTATAAATAGCTAAATACCCTAACATATTAGCTTAAGTTAATATTTTTTGGGCCATGTAGGGTGTAGCACAATAAAAGTAAATTGATAGGACCCTCACACTTATTTACGATAATTGAAATTTGAATCTTGCTATGTCTTGTGCAATATCTTAGATATATTCAATCTTGTCAAATATCAAACGGAGAGAGAGACCTATTAGTGGGTGGGAACTATTAGAATCCTACGGAGAGCAAGTTGACCTTATTTTTAAAATTCTAGTTCTTGACATTATATTAATTAATTAAAATGACAATTAACAATCAACTACTCACAAAATAAAGTGAGACTCTATAAAGTAAAACTTAAATTTCGGATTACATTAATTAATTAAATTCATGATGAATGATGAAAAGACTTCCATCAACCTCAAACAACATTCAAGAATCGAGACCATCAAGGGGTGGCTCAAGTAGTAGGAAGGAGATGCCTACATTTTAAAATTGTGAGTTCAAATCTCACTAGTTTCATTTGGTGCCTTAGTGGTGGAGCTGGAACAGACACCCGAGTTGGGAGTGAACTGCTATTTGAGACTCCCATGTAATTATCAGGCTCAGATAGTATTAAAATTTTTAATTCTAATATGTTTCAAAAGTCAATCATTTCTACAGTAGATCTCCAATATATACCAAAAACATTCGAGAATTGAGAAATGTTTATAAATGGCTAAAGGCCCTAAAATATTAACTTCACTAATATTACTTTTGAATAAAGCTAACATAAGACTGCACAAAGTAATACTTAAATTTTGAATTACATCTGATTAATTAAATTTTTTCACCTTGTGGATCATAATAAATGATGAAAAGACCTCCATCAGCACCACAAACAAGTTTGAGAAATATTTATAAATGGCTAATTAAAGACTCTAAAATATTACCTTCACTAATATTACTTTTGGATAAAGTTAAACCTTGTGGACAACAATCGACGACTAACAACCAAAGTATAATTAAAAACAAAGACTTAAATTGCTTGTTCTTGACCTTACATTTTTTTTTTTTTGATGAATATTTTTTACATTACATTTATTAATTAAAATGACAGTTTGACAATTGACGACCCACAAAGAAAAAGACTCCACGAAGTAACACTTAAATTTCTGGTTACATTACATTAATTAAGTAAAATGACAATTAACAACAGACAACCCAAAAAGTAAGACTTAAAATTTCTGGTTCTGGACATTACATTAATTAATTAATTAAAATGACAGAACAACTCCTTAGGATACGCTAGCTAGCATCAATTAATTACGTACTGCTTGGGTTGAAATTGGTATACAAGGTAGTTGGCATTAATTTATTTTTTATAATAAGGTGGTTGGCATTATTATTATTATTATTATTATCATTATTATTGTTATTATTATTATTATTGATAATAAGGTAGTTAGCATTAATTAGTCAGGTACTGCTTAGGTTGACTAATGAGGTAATTATACTACTTGTTCGAGTCTTAGCAAACTCTATTATTGCCTCAGGTATATTCAGCTTTCCAAACTTTATTATCGCCGGGTGTATTGTTTTCTTAAATCAGGATAAAGGGGATTTGTTAGATTTGGTATTGCTTCTGATTCCTACAGAATTGCAAAGCTGGAGTAATAAGAAGGTTCTACCTACTAACAAAATTCTGAACTGATGAGATTCACATTGAAACCATTTTTCATTAATAAAAAAAAAGAAGATAATTATACAATAGAAATTAAATAAGAATACCAGCATATGATTGGCACATGCAGTGCACTTAGTTTCCCACGCAAAGCACTTGGGCCTAATGTCCTAGTGGAACATTATGAGCCCGAATTCAGTGACCAGACCCAAAAACTAGTTGGACCACGTACAAACTTGTTAATGAGCCCTTGGGGGGAAATCTAACCAGAACCCCATGTGCTGAAGGAATCTAACGTTTGCATAATGATTATGTTGGATGTTATATATGATAACGAATGTTTATAATGAAACATATAGTGTTTATTTTTAATATTTATCAGCAAGTACCTCTAACCAAGATCATGACCATGATTAATTAAGGTCATATATACAATCCTTAAATAATAATTAGGATCACTACGTTGGTGATTCTGCATGGCCAATATGGAGCTAAATTGCGAATTTAAATTTCATTTTCTTCCAGTTCTAATTCAGAAAGAGACTATCTGAGTTCCTAAATTGCTAATACAGTGCTATTAGTTGGTTAGGTAAGTAATTAAGTGGTAGGCAGCACTATTCTATAGAACTACAACTTAAGATTCTTGGAGTATATGGTTTGTAAATAAAACAGGTCAACAACATACATATTTCCCTCTTCAAACTAATATTGCATTATTAATGTTTACATTTCACTTAGTTCCCAGAATAAAATTAAAAACAAAATCCTACTATAAAGAAAAACAAAACATTTTTTACTCGATTTGGGGGTTGGAGGCGCTTAGAAAGAGCACCTCTCCAAAAATAGGCGTATGCCGCTAAGAGCGGTGAGCACACGGTATTCTTTAGTAAAAGGCGAAAGAATAGTTCGCTCTGCGCTCGCCGCACGGCTCCGTGGCTTAACAGAGAGTCTGCTGCTTCAATTTGTAAATGGGACTGGGTTGCATACTTTGTTCTTGTTTATGATGTGGGACTTTTAATTCATTCTGCTCTCTGCCTTTAGTCTATATTTCACTCTCCGCCTATTTCCCAATAACCCCAAACACTTCTTTCGGTTATAGTCCTTGGAATGCCAATGGACCTCTTCTCCTCCTTTTAGCCATAACCCACAACCGCTATATTTCATAGTTTGAAAATGTTCCACCCAGCAATTCCATTGCTCAACTCTACGAGTGTCTCAAACTCTCTAGCTAGGTTCGGACTACCCTCTCTGTCAAATTTTATTAGTGGAAGGTTGAAGGTTGAAGGAGTAGTTATTGTCTTTCATTTGGGAGATTATGTATATATACTTACTTCAGTGTTCTGTGCATTGCTAAATTCGATACTTGAGGTTAAACATATTCATGGTTACAATTGTATTTGGAAGGCGGGAATTGAAAGATGTTTGTGAAGTATATGCTGAAATGCCACAAAGTAATAACTAAATCTCATCGCCGGATTTGTGAGGTTATTCTCAATGTTCTAAAAAAGCAAAGGCTAAAAAGATAGAAATTACAATTCTATCTAGTTTGCAGTATGTTTGATGTAGGTACGACAAGCTGATTGCATGAGCTTTTGAATGAAGGAAAGATTTCTCTAAACAAACAGATCAGCTTCCAAATAGAGATCAACCACAGGAACCTAATTGATCTTTAGCAGTTCCGTGTATGTGAGTGTGTGTGTGTGTGAGAGAGAGAGAGAGAGAGAGAGATCAAATATTCTTTTTTATTAGTTGGTTTTCTGGAAATACTAACTATAAATGTATCTCTTTTTAATAGTGTTTGGGCCATGAATATTCTGATTAGAGAGGTTCATGAGGATTCTTAGGTACTTAATTTATTTGTTCCATTTGGTGTGTGTGTGTGTGTGTGTGTGTGTGTAGGGTATACATATGACACATGTTTGATGGGTTTCGAAGTTGTTGGCATGAATTGGACATGTGGAACAGAGTTTGGTGGTACATATTATAGTGTTGTGAGTGGATTATGTTTGTAATGAAGGCCACCTGAATGTTTGAGAAAATTGTTGATAAGGATTGAAGTGAATTGAATGTGTGTGCCAGGTTTGGTGCTTTAATAAGTTGATTTCTTTAATGGTTTGGGGAATGGTGAAATGTGGCAAGTGTTTATGGGTTCAGCAAGGTTAAGAGTTGCGTTGTGTGAAGAGTATAGCTTTCATAGACACTGAGGAATTGTGTAAAACACCGTGAATTTCATTCCAAAGAGAAATAATTCCACCCTTTATTCCATTTCACCATGCATTTCATTCCATTCCATTCCCTCACTGATTCTTTCAACCAAACGCCATCTAATGAGTTCTCCTTTGGATTACAGTCCATGAATGTTCTTCTCTAATATTTATGTTAATAATATTGCTTGTTATACAATACAAAACACAAGGATCATGCATGGCTAATCATACTATGTAACAATTTGTTGACTAAATTTGGTGGGTGGAGGCACTAAAAAAGGTACCTCTCCAAAAATAGGCGTATGCCGCTAAAGAGCGGCGAGCACACGGTATTCTTTAGTAAAAGGCGAAAGAATAGTTCGCTCTGTGCTCACCGCACGGCTCCGTGACGATTGGTTAGCTCTGCTGCTTGAGTTTATACATGGGACCGAGTAACATACTTCGGTCTTCTTTACGATGTGGGACTCGTACTTCATTTTGCTCTGTCTGCCTTCAGTGTATATTCACTTCTAACCCCACCACCACTCCCCTCCAGACACCTTTCTCAGTTCCAGTCCTTGAATGCTTGTGTATTCCAGTTAAACTCTTCTCCTCTTAGACATACCCCACAAGAATTTTCTTTCCTATAGTATTAGAGTATCTACTCGGCTACTCCCGCCATTTATTTGTCAGTTTGAATGTCCCACAGAGCAATTCCAATGCTCAAAAACTCAATGAATGTCTCAAACTCACTTGCTAGGTCAGGGCCATAATTGTTGTTTCCCCTGTGCGTTTCTGCATTACTAGCTGGGATGGTGAAACATATTTATGTTGTGGCAGGATTTAGGAAGGAATTGAAAGATGTTTGTGAATTATACGTTGAAATGCCACAGAGTAATGGCTAAAGCTCTTCATGGGCGATATGTGTGTGTATATGTACACAGTCGAGGTCATTATCAATGTTATAGAGTGCTAAGGATGAAACTTTTATATTAAACTCTGCAAATATGTTGATTATATAGAAACAAAACAGTTCCATTACACAGAAATAGAGAACAGTAACCAAGTTGTGGTTGAGAAAGCATATTCGTGAGATTTGATGGTCTTTATGATCAGAATTATTTATGCATAATTTACCCAAAAAATAATAATAATAATTAATTGTGCATAAGAAGTGGTCCTCTCATCATCATTGAATATTGAATGGGTAGGCGTGCAAGTCCCCCACTTCCCCTCTCTCTTCAGCAATTTAGTGACCATCCCGTTTTTTTTTTTTTATGAATAAAGGGTTGCATTAAGCACAAAAAAAAACCCCACGAAGAGGCTTACAGCAGCAGACCAGCAGCGGCTTGGTCCTGTCTAACAATCAAAGAAAAACTACTAGGAAAACTTGACCTAGAAACAGGGTCTACAAAGCTAGGAAACAAAAACGGATTATTACACCGAAGAGTCAACTTAGCTATGCTGTCAGCCACCAAGTTGGAAGATCGGGCATTCCAAATCAGCTTCCATTGCTTGGAGCTAAGCATCCTTCTGCACCTGATCGTCAGGTATCTGGTATCCCACTGCGACGGATCCTTCACAGAATTAATCTCTTTTACCATCTCTTGGGAATCAGCAGACCAGATAATATTGCTCCAGTGATTTCCTTCACAAATCTTCAAGGCCCACGCCAGCGCCATGAATTCTGCTTCCAATGGTGACTCCGCTCGATCCAACTTGGACTCCAGGTAAACAATGTTTCCCAAATCATCCCCAAGAACAAAAGCCAACGCCACCAGTCCCTCTTTGTAAGCAGCATCAGTATTGGCCTTTAACCAATTTGAGGGGGGAGGGGTCCATTTCTCTACTTCCTTCTTGGTGACTTCTTTATCCGACATGTCCATTATAACATTGTAGAAATCCATCACGCCATGTTAGCTTCAGAATTGCCTCCACCGTGTCTGGTTCAAAGAGTCCTCTCAGCAGCTCCTCATCCCATTCATTTGTATTTTCTCGTTTCAAATCAGCAACCACCTTCTTGTGTATCAAGTCAACATGTTCCTTAAAAACAGGTTTGTGATCTTCTGTATCCGGTAACCAAGGATCATCCCTAATTTTGGTCAGCCTTCCCTCGCCTAGCTTAAAGCAAGCATTTTTAGAAATAAATGCCCTGGAACTGATAATTCCTTTCCACACGAAAGAAACATTCTTTTTTAGTCTATACTGAAAAAAGGATTCATCCTTAAGATACTTAGCATTCAGAACATCCGTCCACAAACTCTTTTCTCCTGAAGCAAGTTTCCATCCCAGCTTGGCTAAAAATGCTAAATTTATATCATGGAACTGCCTAAATCCGAGACCGCCCATATTTTTTGGCTTACAAATATCCCTCCATGCCTTCAAAGCTAGATATCTTTTCTGTCTAGGTTTTACGCTCCACCAAAATCTTCGAACAGTTTTATCAAGGTCCTTGCAAACAGACAACGGAATCTTGAAGGTAGACATAGAGTATGTTGGAATAGCTTGCACAACGGATTTAATAAGTGTGGCTTTGCCGGCTTTTGAAATAAGACGACTTTTCCAGCTATCCAGCCGTTGTTGAATTCGTTCCTTAAGTCTTCCAAAATCCCTTAACTTTTGATCTTCCAAAGACCAACTGATTTCCCAAATAGATAGCCCCCTTTTTCATGCTGCGAAGGCATGTAACCTGTTTTACTGTCTTCCTCATTTTTGGACTGATATTCTTAGAAAACATCATACGTGACTTCTCTGTATTCACCTCCTGACCAGACCAATAATAATATTTTCTTATGCTTTCCATTACAAAAGCCGCTTCTTGATCATGGGCCCGACATGCTATAAGCAAGTCATTTGCGTATAACAGATGTGAGACAGCTGGGGCCGAACGACTAACTTTTATTCCATGAATATTTCCATCGCGCTCTTCTCTCTGTAATAGTTGTGAAAAGAATTCTGAACATAAGATAAACAGATAAGGTGAGAGAGGGTCACCTTGCCGTAAGCCTCTCCCCGGAGTGAAATGTTTAGAAATATTGCCATTAAGCAAAAGAGAGAAATTGACTGAGTTAGCGCAACTCATGATTAACTCCTGAATGCAGATGAAAATCCCCATATCTCCAAAGCTTTATCAAGAAAAGTCCACTCCATTCTATCATATGCCTTTTTCATATCTAATTTCATTATCATCAAACCGTGCTTTCCCTTTTTCTTGCTGATTGTGTGAACTATCTCCTGAGCAATCACAGTATTCTCCGCTATCCATCATCCTTGCACGAAGGCACCTTGTTGCGGTGAGATTATTTTTTCCATAATGTTTCTCAATCTCATCGTGATAATCTTTGCAACTATCTTGAATGAGAAGTTACAAAGATTTATCGGACGAAATTGGTTGAAATTAGCCGCATTCTTGACTTTCGGAATCAGCACGAGGAATGTATGATTCACATTATTAGGGATCCTCCTTAGTTTGAAGCACTCACGCACAAAAATTCACCATCCGTTCTTTGACAATCTCCTAGTAAATACGGTAAAAAATTCCTGAAAAAACCATCCGGTCCTGGTGACTTAAAGAGGGTGAAGACTCCATATGGCTTCTTTAATTTCGTCATTGGCAGGTATTCTCATTAGCTCGTCATTCTCGGCTTCTGTGACATGCATTTCGCCCACCGATTCTAAATCCTCTGGAAGGTGAGGGTAACTTGCTTCATAAAGGTTCTGGAACTGCTCAATGAAGTAATTCTCAATATCCTCCCTATCTGAAATCCATCCCGCTACATCTTTGATAGCAAGAATTCTGTTTTGACGTTTTCGCACGATGAGACTTGTATGAAAGAATTTGGTATTTTTGTCTCCTTCGCGCAGCCAAATTTCCCTCGATTTCTGTCGAACGATTGACTCCCAGCGGTCCCTCTGGATTTTCAGTTTCGCCGAAACCCTTATATGCTCTATGCTGTTATCTCCCTCTTCCTGTTGAATTCTGCAGAGTTTGCTCTCCAAATTGTGAATCTCAATGTTGGCAAAGCCAAAATGTCGTCTATTCCACTTCTTAAATCTCTTGAAGTAGCCCTTAAACTTTTGTCCAGCTTGTGACTGGCCATTCCAGGTTTGTTCCATTCACTCCAAGCCCTCTGCACCACATGCAGACATGAAGGATCAGTGATCCAGGCTTTGAAAAAATGAAAAGGCCTTCGTTAAATTAACACTTGATTATTGGTTTTGATGAGGATGGGTAGGTGATCAGATTCCTCCATAGCCAAATGTTGCACTGAAGCGTCTGGGTTTTCCTGAAGCCAACTCTGATTTACCACGGCGCGATCCAGTCTTTCCCGTATATAAGCTTGCCCTTCACTATTATTATGCCAAGTGTACTTGCTACCTGAAAATCCCAGGTCTAATCCGCTAACTTTCTGCATAAAATTTTTCAGAAATAACCTCCGATTCCAGATACTTCTTCCTCCCCATTTTTCAGCTTCATCTACTACCTCGTTCAGATCCCCAAAAAGGATCCATGGCTCCTCAATTTGATTTATAATATTTTCCAGACCAATCCAGAAATCATACTTTTTCACGGTAATAAGGTGTGCCATGACAGCCGAGCATTGTACACACCTTGCTTCCATCCAGAGTAGTTGCTCTTACACAAATTAGTCTCTCTGTGCTCCATTGCCATGTAATCGCACAATCCTCCCTCCAGTAAAAAGCCAATCCACCTGCCAAATCATTGGCCTCAACAATCTGAGTATTTGTATACCCCAGATTCCAACCCAGTATCTTCATTTTGTCTCATCCACATTTAGTCTCCATCAAGAACACACAAGAAGGGTTGTACCTGTTTACTAAGGGTGTGTTTGATAACACAACTATTTTCAGTTTTCTGTTTTTGGTTTTTGTTTTTGGTTTTCAGTTTTTGTTTTTTATTTAAAAAAAAAACAACAATTTGTTTGGTAACCATTTTTGTTTTTGATTTTTAAAAAATAAAAATAAAAACTCGTTTGATAACTATTTTTGCTTTTGGTTTTTGTTTTTGGTTTTATTTTTAAAAACTTTGTATTTCTTTTAAAATTTTATATATAAAAATCACACTAATACTAACAATTTATAATCAAAATTTACATATAAAATCTATAATATAAATTCAAAACTTATATGTAAAATGCCAAATATAAATTTTAATTTTAAAACTGAAATATATGTCAAATCATAAATAAAACATAAAACATAAATAACCAAACACAAATATATATCAAACACATAAAATTTAAACTTTACAATCATTCTAAAGCATCATACACAAAAATAACATATAATCTAATGCTGAAAAGTGGTCCAAAGTCGATCTGCAATTCGATCTCTCACTTGAGCCATGAGCATAGTATCATTTTGGCTAATATTGATTGGCATTTGTGTCTTGCTTCCTTCATTTTGTACATTATCATTATCGGTAATCAATAATTCATCATTAAACTCATGAAATAAAAGATCTTGATCAGCATGTAGTTTGATGAAGTTGTGAATAGTACAACATGCTATAGGTATATATGCGTATGCATGGAATATGGAGGCATTTGTTTTAAGATTGGAAATCTAGCTTTTAGCACTCCAAAACACAGCTCAATAACATTCCGCAATGATGAATGCCGGTAGTTAAATAATTCTTCCTTACCATGAGGTTGTTGCCTACGACCCCTGAAATCACGTAAGTGATATCTTTCTCCTCGGTAAGGTGATAAAAATCCAGGCATATTTGGATATCCCGAATCAACAACATAATACTTATCTATTCAAAAAAACACATTCAAAATATAAAATTAAATGATATTTAAAATAAAAATTATGAAATAAATATAAATATCATAATAAATACCTCTCATTAACGGAAATTTGTTATTGGAATTAGAAATACACTCATGCACTCGAGAGTCATTAGCGGTTCCTTCCCCCGGACATAACAAATGTGAAACGCATGTCAAATGAACAAGCACACATTACATTCCACGTAGTGTTTGTTTTTCTACCACGAAATGGAATTTGTTGATCTTGTGGAATGTGTGCATCAACGTGAGTCCCATCAATAGCACCGATACAATTCTTTACCAAAACAAATATATATAACATAATTAGATTCATAACTTTTATAAAAATAATTTAAAACTAAAGTGTATAGTATTATAATATTGAAAAGTTACCTTAAAAAATGGATAATACTTTGGATTGAATCTAATCTCAGGAGAAACAACATCAGAGTTAGAATGACAAATAAGTTCCACTCCAAGCATGCAGACCTTTTTCAGAACATGATTGAAATATCTTGAAATAGTTTCTCCTGAATGTTGAAATCTTTCAGCTACTAGGCGATTCCTCTCATTATGACATATGGTTAACAAAAATATTGCAACTTGTTCTTGAACTGTAACAAACCTAGAGTTTTTTAAATTTGTCTTACTTTTTAACTCCTCACAAAATGTTATAAACACACTTTTGTCCATTCTAAAACAATCATAGCATCTACTTTCATGACCATTGAGTAACTCTAATACATAATCATGACCTCTAAGTAGAGAAGTTCTACATGGTTGCCTTAAAGAATCTATTTGGGCATATTCATTACAAACTAAATATAGAAAAATAAAAATAAGCTCGTCATCGTCATCGTCTTCAAACAAACTCAAATCAACATCACCAAGATCCATATACACCTGTTAAATGCATAACAAATATAATATAAATAAAATAAAATAAATTATAAACACAAGTGAATGCATTGTTCTCAACAATCATCAATCACAATAATAATAAACTATTAAGTATAACATATTGTTCTCAACAATCAACAGAAACAAAAAAACATAAACTATTGTTCGAAACATATAACTATAAATATTCAACAAAATATGTCAAATACAACCACGAATAAAATCATAAACTACGAATGAAATCTATCTTCCTCTTATCAGGCATGCGTAAAAACAACTTCCTCCAGGTTACATCATCATGCAGCAACTTTATAGCCTTTGAATAGCTATCTCCATCAATCTCATCCATCGTATTCAAAATTTCAAAACATTGATTCAACAAGTCTTCATCTTCATCATTTCTCTTTGAAGGAACTGCACCATCATCATTTGTAGATGAAGTAGCTGATGAAGAACTAGCTACTTTATGCTCAAGAATTTCATTTCTCTTCCTTGCACTCTCAGCATATACATTAATAAAAGATATAAGAGCTCCACTAATATTCTCTCTTTTTCTACGAGTTCCTCTTGAGCTAGTAGATGAATTTTTATTCCCTTCAGATTTATCCATGCCATCAGATTTATCCTCTTGACCATCACCATCTACATTCATTTCATTAATTGTATTACCATCTTCAGAATCTGAAGGAATTCTTGTAGATGGACAAGAAAATTCTCCAGTTGCCATTGTATCTTCATAAATGACTTGCAACTTTTCATAAGTATGGGCAACCTTTTTCCTGAATTTTTTTGCACTCTTATTTACCTATAAAAAAATATCACATAATTACTAATATAGTGATCTTATCAATTTAAATGAGATTACAATATAATAGAATAAAAATTTATACCTTAATGAGATTATCCCACACTGTATCATCTAGAGTGATGGTCCCTAATGCTGGATTCCAACCAACTCCAGTAGTGCCCTTTAATAATTTCTTAAATTCCTTATAAATTCTCTTTAATGAATGAAATTTGTTTTTCAATTGATCGTGAGTATAAGAATGCCCACACCTAATTTGAAGTTGATTTCTAATGTAATTCCAACTAGATTTAGTAAATGTTGTTGTTGAACGGTTGCCTTTAATAACTTCTTGCTCCATCAACTCAACATAAATAGCCTCATTCTTCTCAGACCATATTCCTTCCTTTTTTCCATCATCATCAACATCTTCAAAAGGGTTTATATTTGATTGTCCTTATAAAATCTACTAGAAAAAAAAATAAAAATTAACCTAATAACCAACTTAGAGTATTAAGTGTACAAACATAAAAAAATCACATTTAAGTGTACAAAGCCAAATGCATGAGAAAGGACAAGTTTTACATGAACTAAGATAAATAACATACAATCAACTCAAGCTAGATATTAAAACAAGAAACATATTCTTCCAAAAAGGACACATTAAGAATGAAAAGAGAATGGCAAAAATAGGACCGCAAATGGAATAGATATGAAATTCAAACCATGTCCATTTTCCAATCTGCCAAACACTGCACATGGCTATTTGCCAAACACAATTAATGAACACTCAATTTACGCTGGAAATCAGCTAATAACAATCATGCTTTATCTAATGAGGCTGCTAAGACACAACCATGGTTTTAACCTTATGAAAACATTTTATCTATGTATAATAGATAAAAACTGACAAAAATAAAATAAATAAATATAAAATGTGTCACGCTTAAAATAAAATCTATCTGGGCATTGTTTTAATGGAAGGCCTTATAGCCGAAAGCCTTAATGGCCTTGCATATTCTAAAAGAGTTATAGATAGGCAGACTACTAGCATAATTCCAAAACTTGTACACTGGAGTTGGGCAACTATCAAATATGACTAGTTTTAGATTAAAAAAAAAACATAATTAGATGGGTATGCAGCACCCTTGCAAATTTGCTCAGTATGACAAGTTTTTCAAAAAAAAAACATAATCCAATTATAGAAATGGGAAACAAAAAGGTTGCTGACACATTGGACCCGTTAAAATTTAAGCCAACAAAACCCAATTAAAACCAACCTTATATACAGGCCAATACAAAATTTTAGTCTCTCTTGTCACAAACTGAAACTAGGAAGGTTGAGATGCACCAACCAACCACTTTTTCTTATATTTAACAAGAATTGAAACTTAAGCAGAGTCCGTTCAGTAACCAATGATCCCTCCAACATCACTTTGCACATAGCCTAGTAATCTCTAAAACACACTGGAATTTCCTTGCTATGAAAGCTATGAAAACTTAAAAGAAGTGGACATGTAGCCTAAATCCCTTATTTGAGTTTTAAAAAATAACATGTGATTATTCTAGAACTTTTTGAAAGCCCAAAAGACAGTCATGTCTTCAATTGATTATAAATTGGTGGTTTTTATTTGTTCTAGTGCCATTTAATTTTATATCCTTTTTTTACTTTTTGGTAAGACATTTTATTTTATACCAAGTTCATAACTTGGAACCAAACATATCATAAAACCAACCAAGGAGGAACAAATGAACATACATAGAAAAATAAAAAATCCACCATAAACAAATGCAAGAAAAAGGAGTAAGACAACATCCGTAAGTAGAAGTATCAATCTGCCAGCAACTCCTTTATATCCACCTCAAATCTCTCTTGAACTGTGTAAATATACCAATCATTTTTAAAAAATTATTACGAACAATAACAGAAGATAAAGGTATAAATCTTAATCTCTTACATCGTTCGAACATCAGAGAACACATCAAATACTAATAGACATCATGGTAAAAGCGATTTGAGGATAAAGAATTGAGTAGGAAGCATAATTTCAGAGAAAACCTAAAATATTTACTCTTTCCATTGATAACAAAAGTAAATATAATCATTAATTCCATCACAACATATACAAAGAAAATTTTGCTGCTCTTTTACCAAACATCACAGAACTAGTATATTATCAAAACAGATCTTAATTTTAAATAAAATAATAAAGAAAACTTGCAGCTGACTTTGAAAAATACTTATGTATTTCACTCACGGTAATATTGCAAGTGTATAATAAGCGATGCAAATCTATAAAAGTTGATGCAATGCATCAAGAACCTATCTTTGCGACATATGCACGAACACCACAATACCACTCAATATGAACATAAATGAAATTTTAAAAGTAAAATTTTAAAGGTTGGATTTAAGGGCCCAAAGCACAGAAGCAAATTTTTTTATTGATTTAGATGTAATTCTCAAGGCAAACAATATTAATTCGTTGTTTTAGCAAAAACGTGACAAATCAGATCTAATGATCAATACAAATACATATTTTTGTTAGCACCAGTCAATACCCAGAGCCAAATGAAGTACAAAACAATCAAACAACATGGAAAAAAGGAAACAAAATCAATAGATTCACGATATGAAAGAGATGATTAGAGAAACTTACCTGTAGCGAATGATGGATCAGATCTGACTACAACAGAGCAATGATCCGGGAAGAGAGAACGAGGAAAGATCTCGATCTCGTGATTTCTTGAAAACGTCGGACGGGGAGGCGATGACAAGAGCCGGACATGCTCGGTGGAGGAGAGGCCGGATCGCAACTCCTTCGGATCGCAGATGACAAAGTCGCACAGAGTCAATGGGGAAGATGGACAAAATAAAAAACGAAAACGTAAAATAAAAACGAAAATTCAACATTTTCATTTTTTATCAATAATTTTAAAAACGTTTTTGAAAAAAAAAAATAGAAAACGGAAAACGTTTATCAAACGCATTTTCATTTTCAGTTTGTCAAAAAAAAAAAAACAAAAACGAAAAATGAAAAACCACTGCGTTATCAAACGCACCCTAAGTGTTTCAGAACCCGAACAGCTTTCGAGTTTCCCATACCCCTGCAATTCCATGATAAAATAGTCATGGAAAAGGGGGGGCTTGAAGAGGCCCGCCTCCTCGGCCTACTGAAAATCCAACTTTCCTTTGCCATCCCTAGCCGAGCCCTGGCTTGAGTTTTCCCCTTCTGTACCGTCAGAAATCCCAGCTTTCACCTTGCTGCCGGTTTCCAAGTCCAGTTCCGATTGCTAACTCTCGTGGTGTACCTTCTCCTTGAGCTGTAGCTTCCTTCCCCATCATTTCTGCCGGAATGAAAGGTATTTAGGGAACCATCATGAACAGCTTCTGTCTCGAACGTTCTTTGCGTTACCACACTTTCACCTTCGGGTAAAAAAGCAACTGTTCCTTGCATCGTTTCAGCCTCTTCTAATAAAGTTAATGAATTAAGCCCAATGCTCTGATCTGCTTTCCCTTATTTGGGCCTCTTTTATCAACTGATTAGCCCGAGCTGATCCCCCTCTATGATCTTGGGCCATCCTCTTCCGACTAGTACGTTTTGGGCCCTCAAGCCCACTTGATTCCATAGACGGCCCTTCAATTAAGGCCTTACTCATCCCTGTCCAGCCCATCAACTCCGTTTCTGCGTCAAAATAATTATTATCTCCTTTGACTAGGGCAATGGCCTGTAATATTCCCGAAGCCCATTTGGCTATATCCTGAGTTGACATGTCCAAACGTCTTATTTTGTCTAGATAGTGACCATCCCGTTTGGTTTAATATTTTGTTCTTTTGTCACATTCTTGAAAAAGGTGTTTGCATTGCGCTACGCATAATATGACCCCAAGAAATACTCTTCATGTCAGTGAGTTTGGAGTAGAGTTTAGGCTAATAACTGGATACATATTGAGTATTACCCCATATGTGGTCTCATATATGGGATATCTTAAATATTTTATTGAGTAAAACACACATGATCTGCAGGAACTGGAAATTCTTCTTGAACATCTGATTTGACATTTGGTGCATGTTTCATTCTCCTATATGTCTCATATACTTCAACTTGTTAATTTTGTAAAGCATTCCGTCGAATACCAAATCTTGGAACAAAATATTGCTAATGTGGGATAAGGACTCTTCTTTACTTTCGAAGATTGTTTGCAATATATTATTTATTTCTCTCATTTAAGTCATGTCTAAATTCACTTTTTTCATATGATAGCATATATTATTCACTATATTATCATTTTCGTGCAATTTAGTGGTTCCCAGATACAGTCAGAATTAATTGGTGTGCATGATGTGTATATTTGAACACAAGATCTACTGAGTTGTTATAGCTTGCTAAATTTCAAAAGTTCAGGCTTGTTGGATGTAAGCCAAAGATGATTTATATTCTATAACAAGATAGAACTTAACAATTGTATTTAAACAAACAAATTGATCTATGTAGAGATCAACCACAGGGAACCTAATTCATCTTAGCAGTAAATACAGAATATGTGAATAAGGTAAATAGATCAAGCTCTTTAGCACCTGATGCAATTTATGTGCTACTCCAACCGAACAAAGCTTAGATATTCATGATTGATCCAGCTATACTTCTCCATGAATGGATGCACTAGGGAGCTCCTTGGGTAACTGTCTATGCAGTCTTTTCACATATTGGAATCATCCAAGTCCTTCATTACCTCCCACAAACAGCTGTTTTATTTGAAACCTGCTCCAAAAATTATCATCAGATTCCTGTATCCTTTTCTAGGCCTCTTTTTGGCCTCCATGTAGGCCAAAACGTACCAACAGCTTGCAGCAGATGTGTTACCAAATCTGTGAAGTGCCCTCCTGGACGGCTCAAGGTCATAGTCACTGAGCTCTAAGCTCTTACCAGATCCATCAATGGCCACCCTACCTCCAGGGTGGATACAGAAGTTCTCCACAACGGCCTTAAAATTCAAACCAACTACCATTGATTCAATGGTTGAGCTGTTAGTATTAATTTTTCAAACAATCAAGTACTTCACCTGGTGGAATTTTAGGTACTAACACCTGGTGGTTTGTTTTTTTTTTTTGGTAAATAACACCTGGTGGTTTGTTGTTAAAGGCTTAGCGGCTGCCTTTGTGAGGTTTTTCGTGAGTCGGACACCTCTGTACCCATTGTCATCTTCTACTTGTATGCAGCACTGGTATGCTGCATTGTTCAAGGCACAATTGGTTCGTACTAAGCATTTCAATTTCAAAATGGCTTGGTGCTCCAAATCTCTGTTGTTTTTAGAAGCATGGAACAGCCTCCAGAGTGGAACAGACAGTTGGTGAGGATCACGCTTTTTTCTTAGCCATGGTACCAATTTGGACTCATTGAATCTGTGCTCATAACAATGGCATACAAACTCTTATGTATTTGAACAAATGTTTGACAAGATCAATGTCAATGATGCTTGCACTGCAACCCATTCCCGATAGGTTGAAGGACTTGATATTCTCCCTCATATTCTAGCAATTGATTATCCAAGCTGTTAGAGAAGGTACCGGTGAGAATGATGGAACAAATTCTACAAACTGGTCAATTTGTGATGGAGAAACTTGGGTTCTGGAAAAGAGCTTGTCTAGGTTCTGGAAAAGAGCTTGTCAAGTGTTTTCAAGATGATTTCATCTATCTCCAAAAAGGCATATGTGAGAGTAGGAGATTCTATCGTTCCGCCATGACAGGTCTTAGGCAATAGGTTTCTTCACCGATGCCTGAATTGACCATGGCTTTCAAGAGAAATATGTATTCTTCAAGTCCCAGATTCTTGTTCCTTGAAATGATTTTGGCACAGGAATCAGTGCTCAGCTTCCTGTCATCTGTAGGCTTGAAGCACCGTATGACAACATTTAGCAGCGTTGATGTCACCACTGAAGAACCAACTTCCGGAGGTAGGACAAAGCATAAAATACTGAAAATATACAGAGTGTGCTAATGAAAAGCTCCATGGCCAGAGAGAGATCAAATCTTATATGGCTAATTGTTTTCTGGAATATTTCTGCTGATGTATCTTTTTTTTTTTTATAGCTGTGGCATTCCCTAGTTTATGCTCATGAGTCATGACCTTACAAAAAGATGTTAGCATGTGGTGTAGCCCTCTCTCTTGCTTTTGTTTCTTCTTTTTTTGGGTTCTTTTTGCTCAAATTTGTTCTCTATTGCCATAGCACCCATACAACACAAACATTTTTCTGTCCCATTGAATATCTACTCCCACCATATTTCTTAGTTTGGATGTCCCAGACAGACAGCAATCCTTATGCTCAACTCAATAAATGTCTCGAACTCTCTCTAGCCAGGTCTGATAACCCCCACTGTAAATTTTTCAAAGTGGAATGGTTGAAGCCATAGTGCTATTGCTTTTCATTTGGCTTTCATATGAAGCAGAAGTATACATATTTATGATTACAATTATTTTTGGAAGGAAGGACTTGAAAGATCTTTCTGAAGTATATGTCGAAATGCCACAAAGTAATTGCTAAAGCTCTTCATGGCTAAAAAGCAAAGGCTGAATTCAAATTCTACAGATATGTAGACTTTGTCATGGCTAAAAATCCCTTTTGTATTAATTACATATTAGTAAGTAAATGATCTCCAGGACAGTTAAAGCAATTGTATTTAGGTCCAAAGTACATCTCATTGGACAGTTTAATTACATAGAAATAGAAACAGTACCAAGTTGCGGTTGGGAAACATATGAGTGAAATTGATAATCTTCATAATGAGACCTGAATCTGCATCAGACGTGGTACTCTCATGATCAACAAATATTTGATTGGTTAGGTGTCGAGAACAACTGGGCTTCCATTGTGTTAGGCATAATATTGTGACTGCGACAAATGCTTTTCGTGTTTCTGAGTTGGCTGTAGAATATAAGCTATTTTAACTGGATATATACATTCTTTAAGATGTACTATATGTGGTCCATGTTGAAACACACATCTGCATGAATTGGAAATTCTTCTTGAATGTCTTCTCTCATATTGATGTATAAATCAATTTGATACATGAACTTGCACGTTGATATGTTAAATGGAAAGAATAAGAATTTGTAAGGAATGGTTAATTGATTGAATCTTCAGCCTTTTAGAGTGGCTCTCAGTCACATCAATTTATAATGTGTGTGCTCGCAAGGAGGACAAACAAACAGTTTGTAATGAGGCACCTCAACTACGATTAGAAAGATGCAATATATAGGGCCTTATTAGCCGATGGCATACGTAAGTAGGCTTGAATAAAATAGATTGAAGTATGGTTTAGCGGGGTATGCCAGGCCCAAGCAGTAGTGCAACGCTTGGGCGACACGATAGGACCCCCGTAGCAAGCTACTGTGGTGGGCCCTCCCCTAAAAAAATTAATTTAATATCGTGTGGACCATTGGTCCACGTATCAGATATTAAACTGATAAGAACAGATACTACACTTGATCTTAGCCAAAAGGCCGAGAAAGGTATGCTTTAACCCTAGCTAGGTCCGCTTGTTATATTCAGCTCCTTCCGCTCCTACTGTCTTCAGCTGAACGATGTGGGACTCTCGTGTATGTGTATTGAATCGACAGAGGATATATATATATATATGAGGAGACAGTTCAATAATAATAAGTTGTGTGCCCGGTTTGGTGCTTAATGGTTTGGGGAATGGTGTAGTGTGGCAAGTGTTTATGGCTTCAGCAAGATTATGGGTTGTCATTTTATGCCCGAACAAGTTGCACTTGGACTGCTTATCACTCAACATATCCCCACTGATGACCAAGTCGCAGACCTCTTCACTAAACCAATGTCAATGGCTGCTCCCCTTTTTTTTTTGGGACCAAATTCTGCCTCCAACCCTTGCACAGTTTGCGGGAGTGTATTAGCACAAGAAGTTCAAGCCAAGATGGTTGTCTAATAGATGAGGAAACCCATCTTCAATTAAAGATATGAAGAGCATATCTTTCTGTAGTATTTTGTGGAGTTCTGTTTCTTTTATTCTTTTCGTTTAAATATGGGTCTTCTGTTTTGCCTTGTGTTATACGTTGTCAATCAATGAAAAAAACAATATAGCCTTAATTTCTTATATTTTCCTCTGAGTTGAGTATAGGCTAATAACTGGATGCATACTGAGTATGTCCTATATGCGGTCCATGTTAAAAAACACATCTGCATGAACTGGAATTCTTATTGAATATGTTGTTTCACATTTGGTGCATGCTTCATTCTCCTATGTCTCATATACTTCAGTATGTTAACTTTGTAAGCTATTCCATCGAATACCAAATGGTGGCACAAACAAAATAGTGCTAATGTGGGAAAAGGACTCTTCTTCACTCTCGAAGATTGCATGCAATATATTATTTATTTCTATCATTTAAGTCATGTCTAAATTCACTTTTTTCATATGATACCACATATAATTCACTATATATATTATCATTTTCGTGCAATTTAGTAGTTCCCAGACACAGAGTCAGAATTAATTGGTGTGCATGATGTGTATATTTGAACACAAGATCTACAGAGTTGTGATAGCTTGCTAAATTCTAAAAGTTCAGGCTTGTTGGATGTAATTCAAGGATGATTTATATTCTATAACAATATAGAACTTAACAATTGTATCTAGTTTACAGAATGTTTGATATAGGTGGACAAACTGATTGCATGAGCTAGAACTATTGGAAGATTTATTTAACTAACGAATGGGTCTTCTGTAGAGATCAACCACAAGGAACCTAATTCATCTTTAGCAGTAAATGCAGAATGTGTGTGAATGAGGCACACACATCAAGCTCTTTAGCACCTGATGCAATTTATGTGCTACTCAAACCGAATGAAGCTTAGATATTCATGGTTGAACCAGCTATACTTCTCCATCAATGCATTCACCAGGGAGCTCCTTGGGTAACTGTTTATGCAGTCTTTCCACACATTGGAATCATCCAAGTCCCTCATTATCTCCCACAAACAGCTGTTGCATTTGAAACCTGCTCATGTTGCAACTGTATCTAGTTTGGAGCGTGTTTCTAGTTTATAGACACATGCAGCGAACACAAGGTCTACAGTATACTGATGGCTTTGTTAAATTCTTGGAACTTCATTCTTAAGGTGTTTGCTCCTGCTGGGGCTCACAAGCCCATGGCTTTAAAAATATTGTTTCGACTATGATTTAGCGGGGTGCGCCAGGCCCAAGCAGCAGTGCAACGCTTGGGCGACGCTCTAGGACCCCAGTAGCAAGCTACTGCAGTGGGCCCTCCCCTAAAAAAATTAATTTAATATCGTGTGGACCATTGGTCCACGTATCATTCTTATGTTCAACTCCTTCAGCTCCTACTTTCCTCAGCTGAACGATGTGGGACTCCGGTGTACGTGTATTGAACCCACACAGGATTACATATATTTATATATATGAGCAGACGGTTCAATACTAATGAAATCTAAAAGTTATTCATTCCTTGGAAGGAATTGAATATGGACGTGTTATCGTGAAAAACTGAATTCAAATATTGAAATAATTCCAAATCTTGAGGAAGGCAAAAACTTAGCAATTTTAATTAATCTAGTCTGTGGACTCAATAATAATATTATTGCCAACACAACACAAATGAATTCCCTTCTGGGTAGCAGTCACTTGCGCTATAAATATATACATATATATGTGTGTGTCATTATATAGCCAACAAGTTTTTAGAAGCCATAAAGTGTACAATATAATTTATCAGGAATACTGTGCAAGAAGAATTAATCTAGTATATCATCACAAATTTGGCAAGAAAATGAGGGACAAGCAGGCATGCAAAAAGAGGTACGTAGCATGGTCCCTGTAATTGAAAGTTCAATAATTTACAGTGTATATATATATATATATATATATTTATCATGATGATTTTTCTAGAGTTTATTTCTGATATATTTATGTACTCCACCGTAGTAGTTGGAACTCGTTAGTTGTGGATATTGAAGATGATCGATGCTCCGTCGTGGCAACGTAGGAGACATGTATGTGTGTGTGTATAATATATTACAGCTCATGACATATATGTGTGTGTATAATATATATTACAGCTCATTATATATAATGTCCCCTCTCTTATGTATATACACATGCAGGGAAACATATATGAGGATTGTCATATAGAATTCAATTGCTTGCTTTGATTAGTACAAGAGGTAGTTCATTCATATTTCTTACTAAATGTAATATGTATGAACCCAAAATTTTCTATGACCCATAATAAACCAAATGATCAAGATACAGAAGAGTCACTAGAAATTTTACATTTTTTTTTTTTTACCGTTGTTGCTAGTGTTATATGTAGATATTTGATATGTAGTACCTATTAGTAGTTTCATTAGGAAATTAGTTAGGTAAGCATAAGACTAGTAATTTCTTTCTTAAATTCAGGACATATACATTATATCATATGCTTCAACTAGAGTTCAAAGTGAGTACGAACCAACTAGTAATGATGAACAAGAAATGGCTAGCTGCAGTTAATTAATAACTATGTGGACAAAATTCCTATTGGACTAGGCCAGTAGGGCCCAAGGTGGAGGACCTGGCTGGGCCGTCAGAGCCCAAGATAAAAGAACGATCAAACCCATTGGATTGGTCTGTCAAATCCGAGTCAACCAGAACGGAGGTTTGAATGGTGGCTCGGCTCAGACAAACAGAAAGTCCTCTGGAAGGGGCATCAATGTTTGGCTCGGACATAAAGAGAGTTAAGCCATGGCTTGGAACGGGCTTTCTTAACTTGAATGAGATAAGAGTTAAAGAAAGTTCCAAGGAGAAAAGTTCACTCACCAGTTAATACTAGATTCTTTCCTATATTCTACCTTCCAAATCTGAGATGAACCAACTTGGGGATTTGCCCTAAACTAAGACGGCTAGGGTTTCCTACTCTTACCTTGGTGAGAAAGTCAAAACTAAGCCTATAAATATCTCACTTTCACTCAAAGCAACCAAGCCTATAAATATCTCACTATAAGCAAAGGTACACATTCTAACGCAGCATTTGCATTCAAAGCCCAAAGTCAATTCTCTATTCCTTGAAACTAGGACTAACTTAAGCGTTGGAGATTCATTGGTCAGTACCATACAGGAGCCCCCAAAGCTTCACGTTCTTCACTTTGTTTTGCAGGTCTATGGCGGAGTGCTTGACGGTTTGTGACAGAGTAAAATCCGGCATAAACAATAACATTCATATATTGCACAAATTGATAATTTTTTACAATGATGATGTAATACACAAACATATATATATTGCTTATACTTACAAATAAAAATAAAAAAATTCCATGTATATTAGGTTCACATACATGTCAAATATATTTCAGTTTTATTATATGATCATGCAAATTAAAGGCAATCATATAAATATAAATTGCAACAAATACATACATATATATATATATATATATGGAATAAAACCTTCATGACAATCAAAATAGAGGTGAATCTCCATCTTCTAGTGAAACCTAACAAAGCTAAGATATTCATCATTAATCCAACTATACTTCTCCATATAAGGGTTTGTCACTGTTTTTGGAGGGTAGTTTTGTATGCAATCTTTCCACACATTATAATCATCCAAATCCCTCATGACCTCCCAAACACAATTATTACATTCATAACCAGCTCCAAAGCTTATCATCAAAATCTTATTCCGTTTCTTAAGCCTCTTCTTACCTTCCATATAACCTAAAACATACCAAAGCCCACCAGATGAAGTGTTACCAAACCTGTGAAGCGCCATTTTAACAGGTTCAAGATCATACTCATTTAACCCTAAACCCTTACCAATCCCATTAATCACTGCACTCTCTGTAGGTGGTATACAAAAGTGGTCAATTCCTGCTTTGAGATTCAAACCTGGTCGAGTGGGATCCGCTTTCTTATTACTTGGACAGTAAGGAAATGTAACATAGCGGAGTAATTCCCTTAACGGCAAAACCGTACCAACTAGCATTTGGAGATTCATGGTGAGAGCCTTAGCTGCGACTTTTGCTATGTTTTTTGTGAGACGAAAACCTCGGTGGCCATGTTCGTCTTCTACTTGGGTGGAGCACTCATATGCTTCGTCGCTCGAACCCATATGCGTTCTTATCACGCTTTTCAATTTCAAGATGGCTATGTGCCGTAGAGATGGTTTGTTTGTGAACAGCATCGAACACCCTCCTGAACGGTACAGACAATTGGCAAGCATCATTGGTTTTTCTTTACCGCAATACCAGTTGGGACCAAGAGATTCCGAGCTCACAACAAGGGCATATATGTTCTTGTACGTCTTGAGTAAACGCTGAACTAGATCAATGGCGACAAGGCTTCCACTGCATCCCATTCCAGTGAGATTAAAGGTCTTGATGTCCTCCCTCATCTTGTACTTATTGACGATGCGGGATGTTAGAGACGGCATGGGAGAGAACAAGGACACGTTGACGACGAGAACATCAATCTCCGACGGAGACACTCCGGTTCGAACGAAGAGGTCGTCGAGCGTGTTGAAGAAGATCTCGTCCATCTCGGAAATGGAGTCTACCAGAGAAGGACATTGCTCTCGGCCTGCTATGATGTTTCTTGGGCCGTAAGTTTCCTCGCCGAGGCCCGAGTTGACGATGGCTTTGAGAAGATATCTGAATTCTTCAAGGCCAAGGCTCTCGTTCCGGAGGACGACTTTCACGCAGGACTCAGTGTCGAGCTTTCTGTCGTCAGTGGCTTTGTAGCACTGGTAGGCCAACATGTAGCAGCTTGAGTTTCTCCATTGAAGAACAAGGTTATAGAGATAGAGGAGGAGATAGATTACCATTACCATGAAGGTGATGAGCTCCATGGCCGAGAGAGTGAGCTAAGAAAGCTGTATAGACTCGAGACAGATATAGAGAGAGATTATAATGCATATGAAAATTAAAATCCGGCCTGTCGGTACGTAACAGTTCGAATATTATTGAAGTAGGACATAGTCATTAATTTGAGGGCCATGCATGTCAATGACGTACCTGATGATCATAAACCCTCCCCAGTTAATTTAAATGTGTGTGTGTGTGTGTGTGTGTGTGTGTGTAAAGGCAAATATCCCATAAAACCACTTTGTCTTACTAATTAGGAAAATTAAACATAGCAAGTATATAATACATTATATATATGATCATGTAATATTGGATCATATTGTGCATGCATTAAAAAGATAAGGAAAAAGGAAAACTAGTACACAAAAAGATGTTTCACTAATTACCTTAATGCATGCTGGTTTAAATATATTTATCAGTCTCTTTTTCTTACTACTCATTCTTTCCTTTATATATATTTATCTTCCTTAATTAATTTTCCTCATCTTATTGATTGTGATCTCTAAGTTCCAATCTCTATCTAAGGCTACCAACCCAAACTCATCACACTCTATGTATACTAACGAGTGTCAGCTGGCACTGCATTCAAATTACCTCCATCAATGAAATAAAGAAAAAACAAAGACAGAATCATGATCTGTAATGTTCTTTTGTCTATTTCTTATAAAATAGTTCACTTGGCAACTACTTTTATTTGTGGTGGATTATTATAGATCCCAATAAATTAAATTAGCTTCAAACTTCGGGTGGTCGCTTTAGTTGCATGCACTCAAAGAAACTCGAAGGCTCTCTAATTTCCTATATAAGAGACTTATAGTTTTTGATAAAGAAACTCGAGAGCTTTCTTATTGTTCACATCAAATTCAAAAACTCTTTAAACTTTTTATAAAAATAAAATAAAATTAAAAAATAAAATAAAATAAATAAAAAAACACTATGAGCTTTTTAATTGTTCACATCAAACTCTAAAACTCTTAAATTTTTTATTAAAAAAAAAAAAAAAACTCGAGAACTTTCGAGTTGCCCATATCAAACTCCATAATCTTCAAATTGCCACAAAAAAAACTTGAGCCCCTCAAATTGCTCAAAAAATAAAGACCCTCGAATTATCCTCATAAAGAAACTTAAGCCAATATTTTTATTATTTGTGAAAATATTTATAAAATGTTTTTTTCTATTATAATAATTTTTTTTATTTGTACCTTGTAATATATCCATATGGTCCGTTAAATTGTTTAAGTCACTTTCATAAATTATAGGTTTTATGTTTTGTTTAATTAATTAAATTTAATGAGGAATCTCCGTTTTGTGAAAAGATATTGTGTATTAATAAAATCATGTTGCAGTCTAAATTCATTAAGCTTTTAATTTAAAACAGGTTGATAATAAAAAAATAATAATAATAAGTATGAGGAATGTTACATTAGTGTATTTCTTTCTAACATTTTTAAAATATGGATTAATGTGATGGTACAAATTATATTATTAACTTTTCCAATCAATATCTCATTATTAGATATTTAGATCCCATTATTTTTATTACAAGTAATCCTGCTAGTTTTCAAAACACGAATAAATATTAATCTCTAATATTATAGATTATATTTTAATAGGAAAATTAAAATGAATTAAAAATTAGTTATAAAAGCTCATCTAGTGAATATTTAAAAAACAAAAGATTTCCAACGGAGCTTATGTAATTATCTAACACTTGAAATATTCACAAAAAAAATTAATTAACCATATGTATAATTAAATTAAATAAAATAAAATCAGAAACCATATAAATCATTATTTATTTATTTTTTCCCCTTTAAAAAGTCATTATTTATTGTTTTTTTTGGTGATTAAAGTCATTATTTATTGTTGGTCATACTAGCTGTGGTTTTAAGTACCCAGACCGTCAATAACACGGGTACCATTTACACTTGGGGCCGGATAGAGAACCGTTACCATTCGGGTCGGATTCAAACCGGACCGTCCCAACGGCTTGTTCCAAGAATCCCAACGAACTGTTTCGGATTAGCGCTTGTGCTTTCCAGCTTTGGCCGAACATCAATATGGATTCTCTGCCGTACCCCGATGCTGATTCAAGTTTGAGAGCTCTGGCAGGTCGAGCCGAGGGGTTCGGCCGCTTCTCTGTTGGAGGTCTTCACGGCCCTGTGTACTCGGTCACCTCCTTGGCAGGTCCTTCCTACAGTTTTAGCCTATTGGTTACAGTCGTGGTCTATTTGGGTACCAATTCGTTTTTGTTCTCAAGCTCTTCGTATGGTCCTGATTGCACATTCAATCTTTGGGGAATGTAATTGGCAAAAACTGTGTAATGTGGATGTCTATTTGCTTTTATGAAATAAATGGGGAAATGGGTTATAGTGATTTTTGTATTTTACGTTCCATATCATGAATTTTATGTTGGATTACATGGGATTTTTATTTCATAGGGTCAGGATCTGATATGGGTTTTGCAGATGTGAGTTTGAGAGCTACGTAAGCCCTGTTTATTTAACAATGAAAATATTTTTTGAGGATATTGGGAATGGAAAGAACTTTAACATTGAATAATTGTAATGAAAAAACTAAATAGAATGCTTTGCTTGCTTCTAAAGCACAATGAAAAACAAAAGGAATATCCTTTAGCAACTACTGCTCAATGGATGGCTGTAAATGGCTGAATATGATTAAGGCTTCAAGAACTTCAATTAGTTTGTTTATGTCATTATTATTTGATATATTTTTATGCGGATTTGAATTATTTTTTTCTTTTTATGATGTATTGTGTTGAATGATTGCTTCCATATTGCATGTTCGATGTGTATGTAAATGAAATGTTTGTATTACAGATGATGGTCCTGGATCACTACGTGAAGGATGCAGAATAAAAGAACCACTCTGGATTGTATTTGAGGTTTCAGGAACAATTCATCTTTCATCATACTTGAATGTATCGTCCTATAAGACAATTGATGGTCGAGGCCAGAGGATAAAGTTCACTGGAAAAGGATTAAGACTGAAAGAATGTGAACACGTAATTATATGCAACCTTGAGTTTGAAGGTGGTCGAGGTCATGATGTTGACGGCATTCAAATAAAACCAAATTCTAGGCACATATGGATAGACCGTTGCAGCCTTCGTGATTATGATGACGGACTCATAGATATCACAAGACAAAGTACAGATATTACTGTCTCCAGGTAGATTTATACTTGAATATTATAGGATGAAGTCGAACATTGAGATAATGGTTCTCATGATTATTCCTCTTTTGTCACCAGATGTTACTTTAACCATCACGACAAAACGATGCTTATTGGAGCTGACCCCTCTCATGTTGGTGATAGATGCATTCGGGTAACAATTCATCATTGCTTTTTTGACGGGACAAGGCAAAGACACCCACGTGTTAGATTTGGGAAAGTTCATCTGTACAACAATTACACCAGAAACTGGGGTATATATGCTCTTTGTGCCAGTGTAGAATCTCAGGTACAAAATTCTCCATATTTTCGTTTAACATCAAATTCTTATCCAAATAACTTCAGTTTCTTCGAATTTAGTCCAGTTATAGAATCTAATTTTAGTTATTTTTCTAATTTGTGCTAATTAGATATACTCTCAGTGCAATATATATGAAGCAGGACAGAAGAAAAAGGCTTTTGAATACTATACAGAGAAGGTAAGACACTATCATTTACTTTATACTGCATTGATGGAGATTTTGACTGATCATTTATTCTCTTCACAACAAACAGAACAAAATTCCTTCATATTTTAAAACTTATGTGAGTATACATTCCTATTTTATGCATGATTCATCTACGAGCAATATTGGTTGAAGGCTTTTCAAGACTTATCTTACATGATAGTTCATCATAAATATTCTTTCAATTCAATCTATGAGGTTTTTCATTTCATTTGGATGAGTTCAAAATGCAAATCATTGAAATATCATTCTTTTCTAGGATTGAATTAAAGGACATCTCACTCAATAAAAGCCTGTAAAGTACCTAATTGGTTTTCTTTCCCCAAAAAAGTAACTTTACTTATCATAGATATGTTGGTGAGTACCTGAGGATTAATTCAAAACTTAAATTGTTTTCTTTATGTTAGGTTTCACACCACATGTGCATCCTGCAGGCACTTATGACCAACGGTGTAGTTTTTGAATACCAAAATATAGTTGGTCCTCCAACATACCTTTACATCATTTCCTTTTGAGTCCGCTTATCAGAGTTGCATATAGGAATTATCATATCACTTGCAGGCCACTTTAAATTAGTAAAATTTCTCAACTTTATATCTAATTCTACCGTCATCCATTTATTAGTAGTTCTTCAATGTAATACCACAGACTAAGCTATTCCTTAGTTTACTATAAAAACATTAGGGTGAGAATTTCAGTCTAGGTTAGTGTCAGAAAGATAAAATATCTTTTGCATAATTCAAACATGTAATACATAATTAATCTGGTACAGGAGTTTATCAATATATTCCACTTATATTTCTCTTCTTTTTCAACCATAAAAAACACAGTAGTCATCCTGAACCAACCTATAACATTAATATTTCGTATGTACATGAAGTAGTCCGTACAAAGTTCTACTCATGGATAAATACACCATGAGTGTGAATATTCACTTCAGTTTAGTGAGTCTGATTTTATTTCAAGCTGAAGAGAATCTAACAATCTCTGTTGTGTATGCTTGAAATGGTTCCTCAGGCAGCAGACACAGGAGAAATGAAGTCAGGTTTAATAAGATCTGAGGGGGATTTGTTCCTGAATGGAGCTCAAGCACACACCTTTACTGAAGAATGCATCTTCCATCCTAGTGAATTTTATCCATCATGGACGATGGAAGCAGCCACAGATTCTCTTAAGTGTATCCTCCAAATTTGTGCAGGTTGGCAATCCATTCAGAGGCCAGCAGATAATATGGTAATTCCATGACATATTATGATATAGAGTATCTGTTCTCTTTCAGAGGAGGGTAATTATTTGCTCTGAAAGCTAAAGAAATTATGAAGATTTTGTTGGTTACCCTTGTCAAATATTTCTAAAAAACTCAGTCAGTCGCTTAAGACCTGATTGGACTTTGTAGAACTGGCAATTCGCACCTGTTTACCTATAAGATTCACAGGTTTGTTGAAGTCAAGTTACATACTCTTGACTGAATATGTATATGTGCTTGAAAGTTTCCAAGCTGAACCTATCAACAAGTCAGGATGTGAAAGCTTCTTATTTAATCTGCAATATATATTTGTTACATAGGTAAACATATCTATTCACACTTTTTCCAGTATAAGTAAAATTTATTCTCATGTAACTTTGTTGATGTAAAGTTACAGTCGTGACACTTGGAATCTTATTTCCTCCGTTTAATATGATTTGTCTACATTTATCATTTAGGTTTCATTTTGCTTAACTTCTAAGTTGATTTAAGTATTTTAGTTTTATTAATTTCTATTTAGAAGGGAAAAATGGAGCAAAGTGAAAAGCTTGCAAAATAATATCATTCATATTTCTGTAGTCAAGTAGACAATTCCCTATTTTCTTAGTGTGAAAGAAAGCTTTTGTAAAGTTATCAATACTTATTGTATATGCTCCTGTGCGCACTGGCTATCAAAATGATACAGTTCATATTGTGTGAGCATTACATCTATTCAGCGAGGGAGGCATCCCCGTGATGGTGGCAATAGTGGAGCTGAAGACCTAGAACTACCTGAACTAGAAGCCCCATGGAATAAGTCTGACAAATAATTTCCCAAATCATCTGGGGAAAACCTTACCAACAACTCCAGATTCTTCTCCCTTATAATCATGGCTATGTTTGTATCAAAAAATTCTTGATACTTAGGTACAAGTTTCTTTGCGATCGACACCTTCAAGTCATCTCTCAATTTCCCATCCTGTACAACCCAGGAAGTCTGTTTCTTATACGCTTCTTCAAAAGCTGCACTGAACATACTGAAACATTCCTTTGCCATCTCAGTTGAAAGTGTCATGGATGTTTTCTCTGGTAAAGATGAGAACACCTTTGTCCAGGCCATGGATTCATAGTTTGAAGCAAATTGTTGGACCTTCTTCATGTGCCTAGATTTCCAATCCTCCCCAAGGAGGAATTTAAGGTTGGTGGTGTGCACCTTCTCCACAATGAACTGAAGATTGTTTGCAAGGAAAAGATAGGACAAGGACGCATCTTTGTAATGCTCAGCTTTCCTGTCAAGCTTGCACAGAAGGGCTAAAATCAGCCAAGCTAGGTGGGTTGACACTGCTGGTATTGAACCGTCCTCAGATGTTGGGATCTCAAAGTAAGATTCTTGCAATGGTAAATTCTCTGGTGTTGGATGGTCAGCAAGGATAGCAGAGAGAATCTCACTGTAATCTGAGAGTGAAGATATATAATCCATCGCTGACCGGGTCATTGGGTGAATACCACCGCCGAAGACTGGTGTTTTAGACGAGTCCTTCTGAATTGTTGATTCAAACTCAGAGAGTGTAGAGTGGATAGAATGTCCGAGCTTGTCCAATGATGAAAGAGATTGTAATCTAATAGCTGAGGTTGCTTCAGAGTCGAAAATTGATTCAATCTCTGGTAAAAAGTCAGAGACTGCTTGGTAGAGTTCTATTAGGTGGAAAATTCTTTCTGGTGTTTTCTTGTTCTTCACAACCAGGTCAGGAAACCTGAACAGATTAATTGCTTCTTCTTTGGTTATCTCATAGAAGCATGACTCTCTGATTGTATCAGATGCTGAAAACACATGATCGCAGAGAATTTTTTCCGCACAAAAGAGTGTTCTCACAGCAAGCTTTATAGCTTCTAACCAGTTCTTGATTAACGCCACCAGTTTTTCCAAACCCATTTTTTGGATCTGAGAAGACCTTAACCGTTTGATTCCAAGGCGTAACAACCCCTCATCTACTATTGACTTTCTGATGGATTTGTATATCTTCACACACTCTCTACCATAGCCTGAAGTGATCATACAATCGGCTATTGACTTCAAATCTGACATGGCAAGTGCTGAGACTCTCTCCATCTCTGTGATTGCCTCACCAGTAATCTTCAACTCATCTTTCGATATATCCTCATCTTCGTCATCAAAACTCCTTGACCCACCCGAGGACTGACCAGAAACTGATTCAGGGTCAAGGAGATGACTGTTCGCTGACAATATCTGATAAAACTCTCTCTCAAGCCTCTTCATGGCTATCTGCATTAGTTTCTGAGAAAGTACAAGCTTAGTAGACGTAGAGTATTGACAGACAAGGAAGTGCATGGCTTGGCGCAAGCCCTTGACGGATTTGGTGAACTCCTTGGCTTCTTTTCTGTCATGATGGAAGAGGGAGGTGAGTTTGGTGTATGAAGAAGAGTTGAGATCCCATTTTTTGATAATGGACTCGGCATTTTCGATATTCTCTTCCATCATGGAAAGAGAGAACTTGTGGTGGGTAGGAGTGGAAGGAGCTGAAGAAATGGGCATGGAATATGAAGGAGAGAGGGTTTTGGAGGATGTGAAGAACCCCGGCGTTCTTCGTTTTGAATGGAGGGTGTTGGTGTTGGTGTCGTTTGGTGTCTCTGATAGTATCATTGTGCCTGAAAGCTGGGTGTGAAGCTCTGAGAGGATTAGATGGAGAAGAAAAAAGGCTTCTGTATATGCTTAAATAAGACCAAGCTCTCTCTACTCTCTCTCTGATTTGTGTCTTGTGAGAAAAGAGTGCTTGGTATGAGCTTTTATTTTTGGGACTGCATTTATATAGTGGAAAGCCTCAAAGTTTCCAACTGAGGAATCTTTCATTTCATTTGCTTGATTTTGATTTCATAGACCAAAGAAAATTGACCGACTCGCCTAGTTGTCCACGTGTCATTCTGACAGAATATAGTTTCTTATATCTTAGGATTTTGGAAATAACTAAACTTAACGAACAAACCCCTCAGTTTATTTCAGTTTGAATAATGAGTAATATTCCTAAAATAATAAATTATTATTATTATTTTGGATGAAATTTAAATAACATGCAGTTGATCTGATTCATATATAATATAATATTGTTTTGTATTCTAATGACCAGCTAGCTTGAAGATATTCATCTCGATATCTTCTTTGACTAGAGTGAAGAGTGACTATTATAAAATTACATACCCTCAGCAGAATTTACTGGGCAGCAAAGATCTGTTTGATTGTAATTACTCAATAATTACATGTCTATATATATATGATTTATATGAATATTCTTCTGAAGTTCAAGATCATGAATTTTCATTGTTCAGACTGGGCAATATTTATTATAATTATAAAGAATATATATATATATATATATATATATATATATATAGAGAGAGAGAGAGAGAGAGAGAGTCAAAGAAGCAACTTGGAAAGAAACGATTTAAATTTAATGGTAATTTTCTTCACGTACAAATCTTTCCAATAAGTAGTTACCAAAAAAAAAGTCTTTCCAATAGGAGCCCAACTGACTGACTTTATCCAACTCCCACTTCTAGGTCTCTCCCCAAAAGACTTGTTCCTTTTATTCCACAAATTAACCAAAATAATATTCAACGACACCACTGTCTCAGCAGACACCCATGTCTGTGTTTATTGTGTATATATTCTAACTTGTCGGAATAATAGATGGTATTTTTTTTGTAATGGGAATTAGGCAATATTGGTTTTGCCTAATATAGTGGAGTAGAAGTAATTAAGGGCAGAGTCTAATTTAACAATTTACAGCTGTTTTTAAAATTTAAAAATATTAATATTAATTTTATAATTTATAAGATAATTTATAATTTTTACTATAATTTAAAAAAATTATAAAATTATCCAAAACCTAAACTAAAAGTCCTTACAAAAAAAAATTAGAGTCAATATATATATATATATATTTATATTGTTGCATAAATACCAAACTCAGTCTTCTTTCAATGCACCAATCTAATCATGCATGGATTTCAGACTTTCCGTTAATGTTCTGATCGTCTTCATCCCAAAAGTCCTTGAAGTGGATCGGAAGACTTTATAATTTATAAATGATGTTCTAGGAATGACGACAAGCCAGTGAGGTAATGAAGCGAATCTAAATCAAATCAAATGAGAATATATATCCTTCTAGAGAGTAGAGACTATATATGGTCGTTCGTTGACCAATTAATTTAATCTTTCCATTAATCACATATATTATACGTGCATTAACATTAATCCTAAACTTATAATTCTAATTCTGTATAAACCCATATTCTTTCTATAATTTGTCTACAAAACTTGGGTTTCGAAACCCATGTTGTAGTTGTTTAATTTTACAACTTTCCAATTAGGTCAAGCTCTAAGCAGGCCGAATGTATTTTTGTGTAGTTTTATATATATATACGAGTTTCAACTAGGTCAAGGTAGATAGCTATATATTAATAAATCTCACAGTTCTGATGGACGATAATTATGAACAAATTAATTGTAAGTAATATTTAATTAAGAGTGTGAGGCTGAATAATGCATATTATTGATTACATATATAATCCATATTTTCTTGAGGTGCGTGCTTAATTTGTTTTGTGCATTTGTTGTAGACATGGTCCTGAATATATGCAGGTAACCAAGAGAGGGACAGGCCTAAAGCTGTGATCAATTAAGTGGTCCTAAGGACGCAAATGAATAGTTATTAGGTACCATTTACATCAACTGTTGACAAAATATATGAACACAAGGCGCGCGTATATCTTTGAAACCCCAAAAGAATATGTAGCGAAGGGAGTTTTAATAATAAGGTAAGGACAGAAATGAATAGTCATTAGGTACCATTTACATCAACTGTTGACAGAATATATGAATACCAATGTTACATATATATATATAGGAAACAAATTGCTTTACTTGGTAAGGTGCTAGTATTATTAAAAATTAAAATACACGCAAGATAGGCGTCATTCCAGTTTACAAATGAGTCTTTGAAAAAACAAAATAAAATATTTGTGTATTTTGTTTGCCAAACAACACCTAGACATACAAACCAATTAAGTCAGCAGTTGCAATTTATATAATGATGTTATTCTTTCCCTTATTGACTTCTTCTGAGTTCCTTGGTTATGAAGTAACCAGCCATTATTTTTCAAATATTTGTAATTCAGATAAACAAACAAAAACAAAGTTTGAATTTTCAGACGTTTTCTATTTAGAAGTGAAATTGATAGACAAACGAATAAATAAAATGACAGTGCATACGAACCAGCAAATTGCAACGGGGAGAACATGAACAGTAATGTGGGATTTTTTGATGATTCAGTGCAGTCATGCCCACCATAAAAGCCCAATTCCTTGAGCTGCTGATTTTGTGCAAGGCCCAATTACAAACCACAAAGTGTTTTTGATGGCCCAATAGCCCAATCCCAAAAGAGTATCTTGTATGAGACATACTATTCTCATTTAATATGTACCATATTTGACACAAACCAATAAATATTAGCCACATCTTTTTTGCATAACCACACAACAGAAAAGAAAAGCAAACCTGATCATGCGCTGTGACGCAAGAAAAGCATGCTGATAAATGGAAGAAAAGGATGTAGCTAAAACAAAATTAATTTTGCTGACAAGAAACTATTTTGACCCTTTATTTAGGGGGCTAGGCAAAGACCTTAGAGGCCTTGCCTTCTATCCGGCTATGCCACTAAATCTAAAAACCTTCGGGATTACGATAAAAGTGGTTTCTAGTGGGGGTTAAAAAAAATCAATCTGGACTGGTTTGTCCTGAACATGTCCTCCCCAACTTGGGCATAAAATTAAACACAAACTCTTGTCCAACAAAAACACGATTACACTTATCAAAAAGCAAAAACATGATTACCAAAAGAGTAAAAAAATAAAAGCCAAAACTTGTCAACCAAATGGGTTTGTATTATAAAGAAAAACGTAATGACCTAAACATAATAATTTCACCCTACACCTTGATTGCGTACTTCCTCTGGGGGAAATACATCTCCCTCTTCTTCTCTCGTTCAGTCTTCAAAGATGCCTGTGTTAAACAGTAAATAGCACAATCAGAATAAGGGCTAGCCATACAACAAATACGAATTGCCAAAAACTTTACATTGAGAAAGAACAAAATAATGAAATAGGACACCATCACACATTGATCAGAGATTCAAAACTCAGATACAATTCAAAGGTAACATGACTGTCTGCGTAAAAAATGACAATGGCTACACTATTTCTGCAGTGAATTGATTCAACTGTTTATATACAAGTAAATGAAGCATCTTGCATCATCTCAATCAAAAATTGAGTCTGAAAAGTAAAGAATCGCACACTGATTGATAGCAAGAAAGAATTTATATATATACACACACACATCCAATATAAGCACTGGAAATGACATAACCAGATAGTTCTAGAATATTTAACATTGTTAATAAAGACTTTCTACTAAGACTAAGAAGGCATCACAAGTCCCAATTAATAAAATATCCAAAAACGTAATAACTAAGAATCTGTATGTCTATCGGCTAATAACAAAAAAACATAACATAATCACCAGGTAAAAGCTTTTACTAGGCTAATAACTTTCTTCTATGCAATTTCTTAGGCTGATAGCATCACATACAAAGCACACCGGAGGAACATTTTCCCAATATTCACCAAACTATCTCATACATTCAGCCAAAGACAAAAATTCCAGAAACAAAAAAGCAAGCTTTTATTATTAGGCTAATAACTTTCTACCATGCAATGTTTTGGCCTAATAGCATCACAGACAAACCTCACAAGACACAAACTTCCCCAATAGTCACAAAAATATCTCATACACTCAGCCAAAGACAAAAAGACCTAAAAAAAGAAAAGAACAAAACAAGCTTGTGGGAAGAAGCATTACCTGGTGCTTGGTAAGTTTCCTGCGGATGGCCCTGGTCTTCTTGGGACGCAGATCAAGTGGCAAATACTTTTTGTTCTTATAGGCTTCCCTCAGAGCAGACTTCTGCTTCTGTGACATCACGGTCAGCACCTGAGCAATCGACAACCTCACCACCTTACTGCCACACCCAAAAACACAAATATTAAAAACACTTCCAAAATCACATAACTCAAGAATCCCACTCTCCATTTTTTCTCCATCAAAAAACATAAAAAAAGAGACAGAAAGAGAGAGTGCACTACATCTTGGAAAGCTTGTTTGGTGCACCACCAGTGACCTTGGCAACACGGAGAAGAGCGAGCTCAGCCTTGAGATCCTTCAGCTGGTTCAACAGCTCTGCCCTTGTCTTCTGCCTCAGCTCGTGGACCTTGATTCTAGCTGCCAAATCACAAATACAAAAAATACCCAAATCATAATCGAGTAAAACTAAAACTTGAACGCACAGGAAATGGAATCAAAGCTTTGAGCATTTTCGGATTTAGGGCTGTACCCATTGCTGTCTCTGAGCTTTCCAACGGCGGCTCTCTCCCTCTCTGTCTCCTCTCGACTATGAAACCCTAACGACGAGAGTTGCGGTTATGGCTCTGGGTTTTAGTGGACTATATATCGATCGGGCTGTTGCACTATGTTGGGCTTGTATGGCTTTGGGTCGACCTCATACTAACTTTTGCAGGCCGCAATAAGTCCCACTTTTAGACATTCGGCCCAATAATGAGAACTTTGAATTTTGGTTATAATTTTTTAAAAAATATATAAATATAGATACATATTTCACGTCATTTTGTATTAAAATGATTACATAAAAAAATTAAATTAAAATTAGTTAAAACCTTATTATGCACTTCATGGTGTGTTACATTTCATGCTCTTTTTTAACACAGTTTGTTTTTAAAATATTTACATGATGACTTGACATTGCCAAAATAAATTGTAAAGAAGTAAAAAAATATAAATTATAAAAAAAAATAAAAAATTTCTTTATAGTTTATAAAGTTTTTATACATGTTTCATTAAGCCATCATTTATTACATATGAAATGTTAATAATGCCTTGCACAGCTTTATAATATTTATTCTTTTATAGTTAAAAATCACCAAACAAGTTATTCTTCAAAAACAATCACTTCAAAAACTAACTTTTTTACCTCCCTTTTTTTTTTTTGTCAAACACCATAAAAATAATTTCCAATCATTTTAGAACCCTTTAATTTTTTTTCTTCTATGGTTTGATGAATCTAAAAGGGAGGTTGCTCAAAAGGTTTAAAGTACCATAAAAGTTTGTAAATCTTTTGGGTTGAATATTAACCATGATCCACAATTTCCATACATTTTTCTTAAAGGCCCAGTAGTGTTGGACTACCCCAGGCCATGCTACCCACCTTATTTCTTTGTTAGTTCGATGCTTTTGGATCTGTAACGCTCTTGCTCCAGGATTTTATAACTATCCAGTAAACTGTACACTCAAAATTAATAAAATAAATATATTTTTTAATTTATATATCATAGTAAAAATATATTTTTGTGACCTATATATTTATTTACATACCCTTATTTATATTCAAATTTTATTCACTACCAAATCATCTCCTACAATTTAGTACTGTAATTAAATTTTATTTTAATTACTCGTATAACTTGATGCAATCTCTTACACTGTAAAAATTTGAACTGTAAAACTCTATTCTATCAAACTCTCATCCGAAATTATTCTCTAAAAATATTCTATCAACAACTATCATTTTAAATTCATCTATCAAACTGCACTCATTGAAATAGGTATGTACATTAAAATTTATTACACGTATATACTTATTTTTTTTATTTTTTACTGTCAAATCGATTGAAATTTGAGGCAGGATCCATTCGTCTGATGGTTGGATTATGATGATCAGACCATATCCGACCATCCAACTGTCGGATATCATGGATCCACCAAATTCTCTATATCCGACTGTTGGATTTAGAGGGTATGGTGGATCCTCTAGATCCAACCCTAGGAGCTGGTGGATCCACTGGATCCTCCAGGTCCGACCCTAGGATCTGGAGGATCCACCGAATTCGACCATAGGATTTGGAGGATCCACCTAATCCTACCATCTAACTTTTATCTCTGACATTCTCTCACTAACTTTTATGTGTTTTACAGTTAAAATGAAAAATGCTGATTATATTAGAATTGCAATTGTTTATGAGGGATCATTAGTAAGAATGGAGAACAAGACATGGGAATATGCAAGCTATAAAAGTAAAGTGACTTGTGGATCTGGTGGATCCTCCAGATTCCAAGATCAGATATGGAGGATCTAGTGGATCCACTAGATCCCACGGTCAGATCTGGAGGATCCACCAGATCATCCAGATCTCACGGTCGGATCTGGAGGATCCACTAGATCCTCCACATCCAACGGTCGGATCTAGAGTCCACTACTAGTGTGTATGTTATGTATATTTATTTTCTTTTAGTAATAGTGGATGCCCAATACCAGTGTCTATGTTATATACATTTATTTTCTTTTTTTGTATTTATTTTAACTTTAATATAACTATTTCAAAGAAAGGTTGGATCTTAAGCAAGCGAAAGTGTGTGAAAATAAAAAAATTAGAAAGAATGGGTCGGATGTGAAATGAAAAAAAATGGGTGTGCAGTGGGAAAGGGTTGGATGTGAAAAAAATGAGAAAAAATAATATTATGCTGTAGGGAAGTGGGGAAGGATATGAAAGTAAATGTATGGGTTATGAAAGCACATTTTTATTATGGCAAATAAATTGAAAAGTAAATAGTTATTTTACTAATTTTAAATTAAAAAATAAATAATTATTTTATTAATTTTAAATATACAGTTGGTTTGTATGGTCATAAAACCCTTGCTCCAACTATCCTGGCCTCCATCCAAATACAAAAGCTCACTTATCCCTCACCGAATCTATCACTAAGAAATTAATAAGCACTCTCTCTGCTGAAAAAATAATAATAGTAATGTCCTAATTAAATATATACTTTTAATTAATGAAATGTGTTCTAGACAAACGTGTTATTGATGGATTTTTGTTTTGACGGTCAATCACATGCTCATAGACTACAAGTCCTCCAAAATCTTATAACATATAGATAGCAATTTCATATCCTTATTAAAAAACGCTCTTAAAAGGATTGGTATAGCTTATTCTACAACAGATGAACTTGTGGGTTTACAAAATTATAGTCATGTTATTATGAAATATAGAGAATTAAAAAAAAAATATTGTGACAGTTTTATGTTTTAGATGAACAAGGATTCATAGGTTATTAAAAAATAAAATAAGAATAAGATATTTGTGGTTGGACTAATGCAACGCAATATATCATATATGGCAAATAAAAAATGTATTTGCAAAAATAGAAAGTTCAAAGTATACGTTTAATCATTTTAAAAATATATATATTTATCTAAATATAATTTATCCTCGACCAAATTGTCATAGTGTTTATTACTATAATGTGACTATAGTTTGATAAGCTTTGAAAATGCATTAAAAAAATACATTATTGTTTGTTCAAAGTCAAGTAGGCTGAGATATGCGGAAATAGGGTGGTGGGAGAAGATAAGATTGGAATCATAGAAATCTAATTCGGTAGCTGATTCCCTTGCTACCATTTCTCTTCGTTTAGATTTCTGCATTGTAGCTCATGAATTTAAATTACATTTGCTGCCTTTCGACGTTGTTAGTAAGCTGACTTGCGATCAGCTTTGCCTCAGGATTGTAATCCTCCTTTTGAAGTCCTTTTATGTTTTGAGTTTCCTTTCAATGTAAAATGTTTATTTATAAAAAAAATAATAATACTAATAATAAAAGGTCAATATTGTATGCGTCTACTGAAGAAAGTATCAATATTGCACGCGGCATCAAAGAAAAAGACATATAAAAGTGCACGTTCACCATCCTAATTTCAAATACTTTGGACCAAGACACAAAAACGCACACCATAAATATATGGCTATGACTTATCCAATTGGATATCCCAAATTACTTCTAACTGGTCACATTTTGCATGTACTTCCATGATTGTCGGTTTCTCACCATATATATTATAATTTTGATGGTATTTGAAATAATTTTATTTGTCATCCAAGTTGTACATAACAAAGATATATATATAATTCACCAAAAAAAACAAAGATATATATATATATATATAGATAACCATATATAATACAAAATAAATATAAGATTGTTTTCGAATTTTCTCTAATGCTTTGAGCACTCATCGCAAATATATTCGACAATAAGTTATAAATAATTAACTCATGCACAGTTTTGAAGGTCTTGATATTACAATCTCATAATTTTATTTAACACAATGGGAGGATTAAAAAAAGGCCAATTCTGCCTGCAATTGAAGAAGAGGTCTCCTTAGATAGGTCAATGTTGGCACTATTCTATATAAGGTTTCATAGATTATACACACCACTAAGCTACTCACACATGCATTTATTTTATTTTACAATACAACACTAAATTATAAATCATTCATTTCTTTTTATTTTTATAAACATGAATTAATGTATTTAATTCCTTACCTGTACCTCTGTTTTTTATATCATTTCTAAGTTCCCAGCGGCTTTGTGCTTGTTTGTTTCCACTTTTTTTTTTTCTTTTTTTTCTTTTTTTTATGGTGCAATAAAGACTTATTGTTGTTCTATTAGCCTTGTTTGAATTCTGATTTATCACCGTAACAAAAAACAAATACATAAAAAATAATAATATTTTTGAATAAAAAAAATACATAGGGCAGTGAAAGTGGCATGCAAATGGAGTCATTAATCAAAGCGCCAAATACATCTAACTTATAAATTAGAGTGTACCTCAATTGACTTTTGTTAAAAGATAAAAAAAATAATAATAAATAAAAATAGACTCTAAACCCTGTTAATGATAATGAAAATTAATAAAAATAATATATATGTTTGAATTTCTATGTGGGTTAATAGGAATCAAACCCCTATGTCAAACATCCAATTTTAAAATCAAGGATTAAGTAGAAAGCAAACCTAATCAAGCCATCACATAATTTAAGTACTATTTTTTTCACATCATATCTAGCGACCATTAATTATTTACCTAAACAAAGTAGCGAGAATGATATAAAAGTCAAAACAAAGCAAACCAATTTTTTTTTTGGCTTGAAAATGAAAGCTCTACCAATTAATAATTTATCGACCAATTATACACCAACCAGCATATATATATATATAATTAAATAACACATGGATTTGTGAGAGATTTTACAATATGGACAGGTTACCCGTCCAAAAAAATCAATATGATGACAAGAATAATTAATTATAATAATACAGACAGTGTCGTTGTATTATAAGACTAAGGGCTATTATCATATATTATCATATAATCTCCAATAATTTTGTCAAATATCAGTTAACATATATTGATTTGAAAAATTATATTAGAATTCCCTGCATTTAGTCGTCTTTCACATTGAAGGGTATAAATATAACAACACTTAATCTTTTTATAATGACATTTGAAGGGTGTAAATATAACAACACTTAATCCTTTTATCATGACAAGTGGATTTTATTTTTGCTCCTATCGAATTTGGCACCACATAATATATTATGATTTGAGCAAATTTCAATCAAAATGGTTTGAAAAGTTATATTAAATCCCCCATCATTAATAATTTTATGTTAAATTTAATTGTTAAAGAGTATAAATATAGCAACACTTAATAATTTTATAATAAAATAGTTTAGTTATATTACTGTATTATGAAAATGGGTTGTATTATGAAAATAGGTTGTTTCCCACGCACACTCAGTCCACTCTATCTCCCTCTTCATCACGACACATCATCTTCTTCTTTCTTATCTCATTCCTTTCACTCTCTACATCTGCAACTTGAAATTATATTTATTGTTGCAAAATTACAAAAATAAGAAGAAAAAAAAACACAAAACGTATACTACAATCACCGATTTTTATTTTGTTTTAAATTTTTTCATATGTTTCAAATACAAGTTCACAATATACGAGTTTCAATTTGCTCGCTTGCTATATTTTGCAAAAACCAGTTGAAATCTATAAATTTTAAGTTAAAAAAATGAAATGAAACCCTAAAATAAATTGCAATCTGTTCAATGTAAGAGAAGAAAGAGAGACAGTGAAGGAGAGGGGCGAGGGAGAAGAAAAAAGGGATGGCGAATGAGAGGGGAGAGAGTACGGTAACATCATGTGTGATATAATTATTTCACAAATTTTTATATTTATAAATTAATATTTTATTGCAATTTTATGTTTTCAAAATTTTTATATAAATAGTTACCAAAAAAAAATTATATAAATATTATTTATAATACATAAGAGAGAAATAGTTTTAGCCGACAGCAGTTAAATTTAAGAGATGGTACGAAACACCTAAGGGTGTGGTGCATAAGAAAATAATGAAACCTTCATGCTTATTTATAAAAATTGGGATATAAATTTTGGTACATCTTATACAGTGCTTTAGATATATTTAATTTTATTAAATATCAAATAGAGAGAGATTATTAAGATTTGTACAGTATTTTAAATATATTTAATTTTATTAAATATCAAATGAAGAAGAATTATTAAGATCCTTAAGTGTATTGTTAGTACCTTAAATATATTCAATTTTAATAATTATTAGATAGAGAAAAAATTATTAGGACTTGCCTAATACCTTAAATGTATTTAATTTTATTATATGTCAAATAGAAGAAAACTACTAGGGAACTTTCTATTCTAAACTTCAAAAAATATATATAAATACTCTAATAAAATTATTACCTTCTAATTAATTTTTAAACTGATAATTGAAACTTTTCTTAAAATATAAGTCACTTGACACTGAGCCGAACTTCAAAAAGGCTGTATTGAATTCGCCCATAAGATTAATAAAAGCACGGATGCATGGCAGTTTCGTAATAGAAGAGAGACAGAAGGGGTAAACAAGCTGATTCAGAATATAGGTGTCATCAATTCTCTACCAGGTGTCCACTCCTGCTTCTGCCACCTACTTAAAGCGTGAAAAATAAAAGTTTTATTTATTTATTTGATTTACTTCCATTTAAACTACCAATTTGTTCTGGTTTTTTTACCTCGAATTTTCTTTCTGTATATACCCAATATCCTCCTATTCTTTTTTGGTAAATTAATCTCTTCCTATTGGTTCGTCTAAAACTGTAATTCCCCAAAAGATTGTCACTCATTGCTCTGTTTTACATTTTTTTTTTCTCAAAACTTCCTCCTAAAAGTAGAAATAACCTAGTTGGATTAATTAGTAGGTTTGTAAATAGACTCTAGCAGCCAACTCGGCTCGATTTTAGCTTGTTTGAGCTCGATTAGTCAAAGAAATTACTTAATCTTTGAACAATAAATTGAACTCATTTAAAAAAATAATCAAACTTTAATAGATAGTGAGCACCTCTCAACGATTTACTTATAAAAGTAAAAATTTACCTTTGGGATAATAAGTATTAAAAAATTTATATTATTTTACATAAATTTCTATAGTTGACATGTGTTATATATTGAATATTAATTTTAATATTTATTTCAGTTGTATATTTGTTTTTTTTTTCAATTTACTTGTGATAAATGCATGCTAAATATATAACATATAGATATATATCAGTTATTTTTGTACATAGTAGTATAACATTTTAGATACATATATACATATACAGCACAGCTATAAAACACTACATCGGGGACGCTATAAAACGCGCCCCGTGAAAAATAAACATCCCGTTAAAAACAAATTCAAAACGGTGAGTTTAGGAGTTTATAAAAAAATATTTTTTTTTCTTATTGCTCTCCCGTTCTCCCGCAGTCCTTCTTTTTCCCCCAAATGCTTTGGCATCTTTATTTACAAGCTTCAGAGAAAATGGATCGAAATCAATCTGGTTGCAGAGATTAAAGAGGAGCTCGGCGGGATCGGGATTGTTGTAGAGGTTCAGATCTATCAAACCCACCTACACCCATACAGCCCTTTAACCGATCGAAGCCTATAAATTTTCAGGGGAAAATCTGTCATATATATACACACTCATCTTATACTGAAGATTAAGGAACAGTGGAGAGGACGATGGGTTATCTGAAAATTCGTGCCCAGAGAGGATAAAACCTTGCTGTGAGAGACATCATGATCAACGAATTATGTTGTTATCCAAATCGGCAAGCAGGTAATTAATTAATTTCCCACCACCTGTAGCTTTTTCTTGGGGCTTTTGAATTCCTCCCTTTTTTAAGTTCTGTGGTTGGGTTTTGGTCTCACACAGATTAATTTATGTATAAGTAAACAACAACAAAAATATTAATTGAAGAAAGTTGTGCTTGGATGGATGGCATATGATTTCTGTGCTTGGATGGCATCCTGGATAGTACTGTGCTTTCGAAGGGATGATCGAGCAAACCAAAACTGCCTCGTCGAAGAGGGCCATGTGATGTGGTCGGGTGGCAGAATTGTTCAAAATTTGATCCTCCGACTCAAAAATGTGGAATGTGGTGAAGTGGAACTCCAGTTGCCCTTAATCTTAGGGTATATTAGTCTTTTAAACACTAGTCTTTTAGTGTAATTCCCTTTAATAAATGCTCTGTCCAATTTTGTGAAACGTCACACCAAAAGAATGCATCAACTGTTGAATTTATTTAATGCAAGTTGAGACCATTATTATTTTTCTATTGTTTTATTTTGTGAGTATACTCTATACCATACACACATATGCTTTCTACTTTTCAGTGAGTTGGTACATAGTTACTTTTATAACTACATATAATTATGCTAAAATAATTAGTAAAAATAATTATGCTAAAATTGCAAGCATCATTAAAAACAAAATTGCTATTAACCACAACAAATTTTGTGGCTAAATCTATATAATTTGGAATCAAAACTTATCACAAAAGTATTCCGACATGTAATAACACCATAGATAAAATGTTTTCACCACGACAGTAAATTACAAAACAATTTATTGCACCACACTAACAGGTAAAATACAAAATTGATAGCAAGTTGTTTTCTCAGGCAATGCCCCCTCCATGTCCAAATCCTGCAGCCATATATGAAGTGTACCAAAATGTTAGCCTACATAATAAAAACATATTTGCTAATATTTTATTAAGCATCAATTATATCATGTCAAGTAAAATTTTGATCTTACAAACACAATATACACCATCAATAAACAACAAGAAAAAAAAATACCAGTTCGAGATGTTAAATCCTCATCGGTTGGTGATTCTGAATCACTATTAAAATCATCCATTGTTGATCTATATAATAAAGACAATATTAATCATATTATACATACAAAAAAATAATTATGCAAAAGGTAATAAAACTATAAAAAAAAACTTTATTTAAGTAAATAAGTAAAAATATACCTTTCATGTAATTTAGGACAATTTCTTTTGTCATGTGACTGTCCCCTTAATCCACATCCTCGACAAAGTCTAGAGTTTGAAATTGACATTTCTTTTGAAGATTTCAATCTCTTTCCGCATCCTTTTGATCTCACATGTATAGGATTGTTAATACTTTTAGGCTCTTTACTACTTACTTTTCCAATCGATTCCAACAACATGTTATGAGTACTATTCATATCCTTAATTTTTGCAAGTATCAATTCCAACTCATTCAAGAGGATATTTGTGCCTTCCACAGTAAGACAAGCATCATCAACTACCATAGAAGCTAATTGAGATAGTTGTGCATGTCTCATTAGCAAACCTTGGTTATCATTAATTCCTTGACCAATATTGTTAATTACTCCACCAACTTTGGCACTTTTTGTCCACCTTATCAAAATATACTCACTTGGTAAATGGATAATTTGTTTTAAACGAAAATAGGCCAACATATGCCTACATGGGATTCCTTTAAACTCAAATTGTTTACAACTACATGAGACAATATTTGATTGCTTTTTAAAAACCAAATGCCTATGTCTTGATGAAGAACTTCCTTCAACCTTTCGCACAATATAAATTGCATTCTCATCATCCTCACTTGTGCAACTTAAAATGTAAGCAGTACTTTCAAACATTTCCTTTTGAAAAGATATAAAATTATTTGTTGTATAAATCTTCATCATTTGTGTCTCCATAGGCCATAAAGATATCAACTTTGGTTGCTCATTCATATTCTTATGATCTGCAACCAACTCTTCATGTCATTGATGACCTACAGCTCGATTAAAACGTGTGATAAAATCCATCAATGAATTTCTTCTTGAAACATATTTCTTGAAGAAAGAATGTGAGCTTTCAGCTCTTTGACTACTTGACATCCCAGCACTGAAATGCATATTAACATATGCAGGAACCCATTTGTTGCGGATTTCATATAAATGACACAACCATGCATTATCATCAAGATTAATTTTCTTCAACAAATCAAGCCAACTTGCTTCAAACTCTTCATTAGTCTCAGAATTTAAGATGACATTTTTAAACAAGTTATAATTGTCACGATAAACTATCGCATCTAATTTTTCAAAAAACTTTTTTAAAATATGCCATATACAATACCGATGAACAGTTAATGGTAGAGCTTCAGCTATGGCCTTGGTCATTGCAGGATCTTGATCGGTAATAATCACTTTAGGCGCACCCTTTGGCATAGCATCCAAGAATTTATTGAACAACTAAAGAAAAGACTCTATTTTCTCATCACTTAAAAGGCCGCATCCAAAAATAATGGTTTGACCATGATGATTTACTCCTGTTAGCGGAGCAAATATCATATCATACTTATTTGTGTTGTAAGTAGTATCAAATACTATAACATCTCCAAAAAAATTGTACGACCTTCTTGCATAAGGGTCTGCCCAAAAACATTTAATTAGTCGGTTTGCTCCATCAAGCTCATAGTCAAAATAAAATGCTGGATTTTTTTTCTTTTTCCATAGCAAAAAATTCAAGTAAAGTTTCTGCATCAACCTCTTTATGTTCTTCCTTCAAACGTTGTTCATAATTTTTTATATCTTTGTCAATGCAACCCATGTTTTGAGCACCACTAGATTCAATCTCCATGACCCGTATTCGTTGACATGAGGGTATATTCGCTTCAGAGAGTTGTTGGCTTAAAATCCTTTTTGCAGCCGATACATTTCTGTGTGATCTTAGAAGATGTATCTTCGTGGGAGTGGCAAGCACATGGTTATGTTCTTCAAAAAGTGCTAATAATCCAATTTGGTCCTGTTTGTCGCTTTACTATCATCATCTTAGCCTTACATCCAACTCGAAATACTCCTCTCACCGGATCGCTCAACCAATTGTTTACAATTCTTTTGATAAAATTCATTTGTTTGTCCTTCCTTAGAGCAAACAAATTGTTTCCAAACTAGCTCATCTGTTCCTTTTTTTTTTCTACTATTATTCATCCTTGCACTAAACCCACATTCCCTAGCATATGCATTGTAAAAATTAAAAGCCTCTTCAATTGTATGAAATTCCTGTTTAACTTTAGGCTTTTTTTCATCCGCAATTTGTGGAGTATAAGCTTTGCTTGTTGGACTATCACTATTCGACATATTGATATTAACCTCCTATACTATAACAACCATGAAGCATATGAACCACAATCCTGTAAATATTATCTCATTTGTTTCAAGTAAATTGAGAAAATAACCCCAAAAGCAACAATAAAAGTAACTAATTAACAAAAATACTATAAATTATTAAATTCAAGATAAAACATCAACTTATGAAATAAAATAGCAAATCCAATGTAAAGTTAACATTACTATTATTGTAAGTTGTGTTTCAATCTTAGATTTATGAAATTCTTCTCAAACCCAACAATATATATTTTTTATGCACTGCTACTTAATTATCTGCTTACTTGGTTTTTGCTTTGGACTATTGTGTATCGATAAACTTGGGATTCCTTTCATTCCTATTATCTGCTTACTTGGTTTTTTTTTTTTTTTTTTTTCTAATCTCTAATATTTAAAAAATTAATTTGGATCATTGATTATTAGTCTCTAAGTGCCCTTTTAATTAATATTATTAGCATTATAATTGTATGGTAGATGTTTGTGTGGTGGGGACCAAACAATAAACAAGACGAAAGTAAATAGGATTGGAAAAATTGGATTATCGTCCAAAATCTAATCCTAAAACTGTATGCCTATGGTAATATTATATTTTTAGACTTTATTTATTTTTCTTTTTCTTTTGCCACCAAAATAAAAGGCTCTTCTTCTTGATTGTTGCTTGCATTTTAAAAATAAAAACCTACAGGTGATGGGAAATTAATTAATTACCTGCTTGCCCATTTGGATAACGACATAAGTCGTTGATCATGATGTCTCTCACAGCAAGGTTTTGTCCTCTCTGGGCACAAAAATTTGTAGGCTTCGATTGGTCAGAGGCTCTTCATAAATACCCACAAGAAGCAGAGAGATTGAAATTGTGATTCGTGATTTGGGATGTTCACGCGGAAGAAACTGTTTCAGAAAAAGCCAAAAGGGCTGTATGGGTGTGGGTGGGTTTGATAGATCTGAACCTCTGCAACAATCCCGATCCCACCGAGCTCCTCTTTAATCTCTGCAACCAGATTGATCTCGATCCATTTTCTCTAAAGCTCGTAAATAAAGATGCCAAAGTATTTGGGGGAAAAAGAAGGACTGCGGGAGAACGGGAGAGCAATAAGAAAAAATATATTTTTTTTTATAAACTCCTAAACTCACCGTTTTGAATTTGTTTTTAACGGGATGTTTATTTTTCACAGAACGCGTTTTATAGCATCCCCGATGTAGTGTTTTATAGCTGTGCTGTATACATATACATATATATATATATATATATATATATATAAATTATCATTTCAATCTAATAATAAAGTTCTAGTAGCTCGAGCTTGACAGCTTAATGATCCGTGCCAAATTATTTGCGAGCTTTTCTTTCTCAAATGAAGCTGATCTTGAATAGAATATTTAAAATTTTTTTAAGCTTAAATACTTATAAAATTTTATGACCCCGTACTTGAAACATTTAAAACTCAATCAAGGTCGACTCACACACACTCGTAGGACTTTCGTGGCTGCATAACCAATGGACTACAAAACCTACATCCTCAATAAAACTTTTTATTGAATTTGAAAATTATATGATTAAATTTTAAAACACAAACAGATAAAAATAATATTGAGAGTCAGATAAATCTATCAGAAAGACATGTAAACCTCTATTGGGATAGTGGGGGGTTTCTATGTTCCATATAAGTGCTAACCATGAATATATGTGTGTGTGTATAAATATATTGGGTAAGCAAGTGCTAACCATGTGATGAATTAAGCTTTTGAGATGCTTTCTAGATCTTTGATATGTCACCATGATCATGCACAAATCAAAATTCATGTTAGTTTCTAATTATCTAGTTTGGAATTTGGACATAGATCACTAATGTCTCTTCCTAATTATCTATGGCCAAACATTATAGTACACATTAGGCTAAACAAATTTTTGAGACCCTCCAATGCCTATTGGCATGGTTTATGAATATATGTCATTTTTTCTTTTCTTTTTTTCTTATTTACAAGAAAAAAAATAATAAATATGTTATTGGACAATAAATTGATAATAAATTGAAATTCATAATATATTTCATATATAGGCATCGATGTGAATATAATACTACACTGAAATCATAGTTAACGTGAAGTCCAATTCCATCAATATAATATATATATATATATTAAATGATTCCTTGATTAATTAAGTCTTATCACATATTGATACCATCCAACTTCATCAATGAGTTGCCGCATATGGTTAATTATTTTATGGCATTTGCTTTGATTAATTATTCCATTTATTATTTAATAATCCCCCCCCCCCTGCTAGTCCCTAGGAAAATCTACCCCTTGATTACATGTACAAATATTCAATTTGTAGATCAGCTTTTTGACGACCAAAAAAATGCAACCAAATAAAAATAATAATTTTTCATATGAAAAATTGGCTCACTAAGATGCCGTACCAAAAAAAAAAAAAAATCAATGAAATTGACCCTGAAGGATTTTATTTTCCTCTTGGCACTGCCCTCAAGTAAAATGTGATAGTTACTCTTTGTCTTTATAAGCTGAAAACGTCTACAGTCTCTACAGAGATTCCAATCCATTATTTGATTTGATTGACATACATGACTTGGTCACGAGGAAAACGAATAGATACAAAGTTTTATTTATATAGAAAATGTGGTAATGCCCAGTTGTCCTTTTAAGGATTCTGCTTCCACGGTTTGTATAATGCCCATGAGTAATCTAATATATGACAAAATTATATTTGTATGCTTTTGAACAATATATATGTATATATATATATATATATTTGTATTTGAAAACTTCAATCAACCATGCCATTTGCATTGCAAGGTGAGATTTACAAGGCAGAAAATCGAAGTTTTAGAGATTATGTGTAATTGTTTGTCGTTAAACAAATAGAGTTTTTAATTATCAAAACCAAATAGAGTTTTCGACAAACTTGTCTCATATATATATATATATATATATATATATATATGTAATTAATTAGATTTTGATTAATGTTTCATATGGTTGGCATGATCAATCAAAGCTCGAAACAAAATCATTAGCTTTTGGACTAAGCTCTTGGAGTGTTGGTAAAAGGATTTCTAAATGACTAGTCTTGTTAAAAAAAATTATAATTGAGTCACATTATTGTTTGTATTGGTGGATTTAAAATTTTAAAATACAATGGTTATAATTTTTTACAGCAGACTAAAAATTATAATTGAGTCACATTGTTATTTGTATCGGTGAATTTAAAATTTTAAAGTACAATGATTATAATTTTTTACTGCAGACTAAAATTTCAAAATCACCGATGTTAATGTATGTATTTTTGTATATAAAGACATGTGAGTGAAAAAAATAAATAAAAAATCACGGTTTTAATGCCCCAATTTTGGATTTGTGCACGTGAAACATGAGAAGTGGTAAATATTGTGTATCCGCACAAGTTTGGTAATTAATCCCCGACATAAGAATTGAGAAATTTGTATGGATGAATATTTATTATGTATATGCTCTAAATAAAATTCCCAAAAATATATAGAGCTTCAACATAAATAAATATATAAGAAAATAAATAACTGCTTTTTAATAGATTAGTGCAACATATATCATTATTCATGTATTTTAATAGATTAGTGCTAAAACATGTCATTATACCAATAAGAGAGAGAAAATAAAAAATAAAAAGAAGTGGGGTGGGGAGAATCAAATTTAATAAATTATAGAATCGCTTTTTATAGAAAATTCTATCAAAACAATAAGAAAAACTAAAAGGAATTAAATATATAAAAAAAAATCTCTAAAAATTTGAAAGCCATCCAAATAAAATAAAATAAAAATTGGGTCGATATTATCTGTTTCCTGTTCAGCAGTGGTCGGCAAGTAGTAGCATCCATGAAAAATATGAAGTACGAGTAATTTTTTCCCCCCCTCAATATATATATATATATATATATTTCGATGAAAAAGCAAATAAAAAATATTTTTTTTTAAAAAAAAAGGGAAACACGTGAGTAAAGAGCCTAGTCAAATTGAGCAGCCGTGACGTGGCACCGTAATACGCGGTTGGATTGGATCCCAAAACAAACCGTACAAAATTTCCTGGAATCCAAACATTCTATTATAAATGGTTGAAATTCTCACACATCTAAAAGGTTGTACCTTGTAATTTATTTAAAGCACTACCTTCTTTGGAACAAGCATTTCAACCAATAACACCAATCTAAAATTAACGGTGCGAATTTTGAATTTACGAAATATATAAAACTAACATTTTATTAGAAAAACTGACTATTTATTCCACCCATTCAAATTCTTACCGAAATTAGTGCAGATTGATCCTTTTTTTTTTTTTTTTTCTTTTTTGGTAAATCATATCGATCCATTGTTATCCACTTGCCACAGAGCCTAATCCAATTCCCAATATTTATATTTCTTTATATTTTTATTATATTTCATTTAGATTTTTTCCCCCCCTTTGAAAGAGACCTCAAACAAGTAGTAAACACATTAAATGAGGGAGACTAAATCCCAAATTGCCTATAGGCACACCATTTTGACTATATGAACATATCAACTAGTCCACTATCTCAAATTGGATTTTCTAGAATGGTAAGGATGAGATTACCCCCCGAGAAGTTTTTTTAAAAAGCAATCATTTAAATTGGAAGGAAATTAAGAATATTGTGTATATACATATATATATATATATATATCAAATTTATGTTTATATATATTCTTGAAGAAATTAACAATGAAACAGTTCGTGGCACCTCGATTAATCCCTTCCAATCCAATCCGGTCAGACTATCCTATCCTGAATGTTTTTTTAATAGGGTAATGGAAAGAAATATTAGGAGGCTTATTTATTTATTTATTTTGATAGAATATTAGGAGGCTTAATTGCAGTGAAAAGTATATGCCTATATATTCCTTGCCTATCTAGTATAGATTGGCATTATTCAAAGTCTTTCTCGCATGCATTAAGCTATTTTCGTTTTTAGGCTCCTTTTTTCAATCAGAACCTTCGCTTGTTTTTCTTTTTTTTTGTTGGGTTTCTCACAAACTCAGCCTGACTTTTCTCTGCTAGCTCATCTCTGTCATTTCCAAAAGAAGAATTCCATTAGAGCCTCTGAAAAGGCTTCCTCATGGTTTGTGCTCTTCTCTCTCTCTCTCTCCCTCTCTCTATTTCTCTTCTTCTGGTTCTGTTTCTCGCTGTCATTGTTTTGATGGGTGCTTGGTTTTCTATAATTTTCAGGCCGATGAAACAGAGAAGGTGGTGTATGAAGAAGTGAGTGAAGCAGATTTTTTTTTTTTTTTATTTCTGATAATGGTTTTCGTGATTAATTATTATTAATATTTTAATTTTTGAAAACAAATAAATACAGGGTTATATAACAAATTCACGAGGACTGAAGCTCTTCACTTGCGGATGGAGACCAGAGAAACAAGACCCAAAAGCCTTGATCTTTCTCTGCCATGGATACGCCATGGAGTGTAGCATCACCATGCTCAGTTCAGTTTCTCTGAAACCAAACACACACACACACACACACACACACACACACACATATATATATATATATGCAATCATGTATGGAATTCTAAAACAGGGTGTTGGTTTTTTGATTGGGATTTCAGGCACGGCGACAAGGCTGGCCAAAGCAGGATTTGCAATATATGGGATGGATTATGAAGGACATGGGAAATCAGGAGGACTACAAGGATATGTGGAATGCTTCGACGACGTCGTTAATGACTGCTCTGATCATTATACTAGCATATGTGGTCTCTGATATTCTACTTTCACTCAATTATTTTATTTTATTAAATTCAATTATTAATGTTCAAGTTTTAATGGGTGTTTTTTTTTTTGGGCTGCTTCAGAGAGAAAAGAAAACAGAGGAAAATTGAGATATTTAATGGGGGAATCAATGGGAGGAGCAGTGGCTCTGCTTGTTCACAGGAAAAAGCCACATTTCTGGGATGGTGCTGTATTGGTTGCACCCATGTGTAAGGTAATGTTTTTGAACTTTTTCTTGTCTATTTCTAATTTTCACTATGTGGTAGTGAATTGTATTTTTATTTTATTTTTTATCTTTTTCTTCTTTGTATCTTTCCTTTCTCTTACTGTTTATCATGCTTTCACGTTGTTTTTGGAGTTTGTGTAGGCCTTGAATAAACTTTTTAGTCATGGTCCTCCTGCAAAATTGGATCTTCTACATACCCATTTGTCTTTTTCTTTTCTTTTTTTTTTCCTTCGGAGATAATACCTGCTTTTACAAAAAAATTTGAAAAAGGGCACTTATTATGTGCCTGCTATTTTTTAACAAAAATATACTTAAAAACTGCTGCGATCAAAAACCACACTTTGTTATGGACAAAGCTGAACCTGGCTTTTGAGGCATGCTCTTGTTTTCTTCTTTTATCATCATCATTATTACATATATATATATATATATACATATTGACATTTTCATACCCTGTTTTGTGTGTCAGGATCTAAGGGGAAAGGCACAGAAAGTCAGACCAAAATAGTTAAATATTATTGAAAGAGGGGTAACTTGGTTTAGCCATTTTAGTGTTTTAATTCCTAAAGAGACTTTTTTATCGTTGACAAATAGGTTTAATTAGCTATAACTTGCAATCTGGCTTACCATATATACTTTATTTGATTACATGATTTTGAATCCAATCCTGGTCTGAATCACTTGCTCCTAAAATAAATAAAAATCTGGGTCTTTTTCTTTTTCTATAGTTATTTGAAATTTTCAACAATAAGCAATGTGGGTTTTAAATTTCGTTATTATTTACATCACACTCATATACCTCTTTTTTTTTTTTTTTCTTTTTCTAGGCATGAATAAAGTTAGACTTTGGTTTTTTATTTTAAGAGAAAAAATAGTTGATGGGTACACGTATCTACAATTTCTGGAAATTATATTATGAAGTTGGTTTTTAATAGTGATATTATCATTTGTAAAATAATAATACAGATTGCAGAGGAGATGAAGCCACACCCATTGGTTGTAGGTTTCTTGGTAAAGCTGTGCAAGGTTATTCCAACATGGAAAATAATCCCTTCAAATGACGTTATTGATTCTGCATTTAAAGTACCTGAGGTTAGAGAAGAGGTATATATACATTTTCATTTTAAATAAATAAATAAAATTAATTAAAAAATTTACAAAGAATAATAATAATTAAATTTTACTCCTGATTACAGATTAGAGCAAACAAATATTGTTACAAGGGAAGGCCTCGTTTGAAAACCGGCTATGAACTTCTGAGGGTCAGTTCAGAGCTTGAAAAAAAACTCACAGAGGTAAAAGGTTTAACCCATTTATTTTTATTTTTTTAAAAATTAAACAACTTTTATTTAATCAAAAACCCAATAAAATGAAATAATTTTTGATGTCGATTAACATAAACGTTGGTAATTATTAGGTGTCACTGCCATTCCTAGTACTCCATGGTGAAGAAGACAAAGTGACAGATAAATCAGTGAGCAAGGAGCTATACGATGTCGCATCGAGTAGGGACAAGACCTTGAAGTTGTATCCAGGGATGTGGCATGGACTGCTTTATGGAGAGCCACTACACAACATAAACATAGTATTTTCAGATATTATAGGCTGGTTACAAGAGAGAGTTGGTTTGGGTAATGAACGGTTGGAGATGGAGCTCAAATCTGACCATGATTATTTGTCTAACCACGTCAATAATCCACACAAGAACCTTGCTCCTGAGACATTAGAACAGGGATGAACCAGGAAATTTCCATTTTTATTTTTTAGTTGTTACGTATGGGGAAGGGTTTAAGATAATGGTTTTAAAAAATGTATTTGTGATAAAATAAATGGCCAAGCATTTAAATTATTAATTGTATTTAATTGTGTAAGATAACTTATTTTATTTGTACAATTAATTAATTAAAAGGTCAGTATCAAACACTTGTTAATCCGTAATCACGTAATCATTACAGTACATTGTCACTCTCATAAAATAAAAAATAAAAAAACAATGAAACAAATTGGTGATTAAACAAAATATATTTGCATTAAATGTAAAAAAATATATATTATTATTTTAGATTAAATATTATTATTTTTGGTTCATTTACTGTCTCAGCAAGAAAAATAACTCTTTAAACGAAATTGAGATAAGTCAGTAACAATTAAAATTTTTAATTTTTATAAATATTTAGTAAATTTATTGAACTGGGATGGATAGCTTGCAGACTTGTTAGCTTTATTTATTATTGTTAAATAAAAGTTGCAATTGTTTATATGTATATTATTAATTAAATGAATGATTAAGATATATATACATATATATATATATATATATACACACACATAAAAGTTTTGAGGAATAATCTATAATCTTCTCATAAAATTATAATAAATGTTTATGATTTATATGTTGATTTAACATATAAGAACGGGACATATATAAGAAAAATATATTTTTTTCATTCACAGAGAAAAAGAAGAATATCTTAGACAATAAATACTATTATTACTTGATATATATACCATTTCATAAACATGACAAATAAAAATTTATATTTTGTTGTTAAACTGGTAATATTATAATTCAAATTAGAAAATTAATTAACTCCTTTCAAGTACTTAAATTCTTAAAACAAAACGATAGCAGTGCTTTAGAACGCTGTAGCTTTTGTATTTCTTAAGTTTAAATTATTATTGCACGAAAAAAAAAATTGGTTAAAAATATCCAATTGAAAATTGATTAAAGTTCATTACTAAGTAAACAATTAAATATAATTATAAGCATACAAATTTTATATTTTGTCTTACAAAAATTACTTATAATATATGGAAAATATCATTACTAAATAAACGATTAAATATAATTATGAGCATACAAATTTTATATTTTGTCTAACAAAAATTACTTGTGATACATAGAAAATTGAAAATTTTGACAAAGCGTAAACCAAAAATATGTTATGCATTTAAAATAAAGTGTTTGGGCCCATATATTTGTGGGGGCCCAGGCGACGGCCTTAAAAGCCTTGCCTCTGACCCGGCCCTCTGAATAATACAAAACATAGCGACTTAAAACTAAAAAAACTAAAACAAACAATAAAATTACAATAGAGAGTTAAAAAAGGGGCCAGACTCGTTCAGTGTTCCTCGTCTCAAATGATTTTGTTTCTAATTTCTTCAAGTTTCTTCAGAATCTCCCCAGGAGTTCTGTCCAACTCATCAGCAATTTTTCTCTGCAAATCAAGAGGCAATGTTGGGAATTGCTCACATAGATCACCATCAATCACATCCTGTAGACATTATGAAACACACTCAATTATCAGTTCCTATATAACCAATAATCCCCAATGAAATGTAGAATGATACGGCACATTATCAAGAAGACCGATGAAACAATGAGATTAGGAAACGAACAACAAATGCATATTGGTGAACAGAACACAAAAGCAAGGTTGTTTACCTTGACTGGAAAGTAAGAAGACCTATAAGCCATGTGATCCCTACCACATAAGGGTGGATGTTCCTGTCTCATATGCATCTCCAAGTGGGAAAAGAAATCAACATCGTCACGGGAAGTGAATGCAAGTAGTGCTCCCAAGCTTCCCATCACTGTCCCGTAGATGATGCACTCCCCGCCACCCGGAATAAGCGATGCCTTCTGCAAGCAGCTGACCAAGTCACCAACATGGAACTGCACTATTTCCTCTACTTTGTTGGGAGCACCATTCAACTTCCCCTGCTCCCACTTAATCCTCCCACCAGTTGGATCTTCTTCTATCTCATCTGAAACATCCTGTGGTAACCGCACAAAAAAGACATTTCCAAACTTGTCCGCACCCGCCATGGTGTCAAAATCTATGTGGTATGAAGCAGTGATCCATCTTGGAACACAATCATCCGCAAATATATACAGCTGATTCTCATCCCGCCTATATTTGCAGTAATGGAATGACTGCAAATTATAAAAGACAAAGAGTGTTAGTTAGTATCCACATATAAATGAGCATAAAATGAGCACATTTTTAATCTCAGTGCAAAAGCTGTAAGAACTGCCATAGGTGCATTACAGGAAAACAAAAGATAAAGGATTACAGATTCCAGACTAAATACCATAAAGCTTTTTCAAAAATTCCTTCAATTCTCAGCTAGAATATCTGAAATTAGCAGTATGAACTTTCATCTGTTATTCTCCATATATTCAGATTCATACGCTTGAAATCCTAAAGAGCAATAAAGGATGATAAAAGGTAACCTAAATATATTGACATCTAGCATAGAAGTTGCCAAAAAATACAATTATCGTTTATTCTATTGTCTCAACATGCATCTTCTTTATTATTAAATTATATTTTCCACATTTTCCCAATCTATTTATGCACAACACTTCAAACATAGACGTGAAAGAATAATATAAACAATATTATATGAAAGAAGATAGAACTCCAAGAATGATGCACCTAAACAAAAGAAAGAAAGAAAGGGGAAAAAAGAAAACGAGGAAGAAGTAAAATCACACACCTCTTGAATGTCACCTACATAAATCCGATCGCGATAGGTTTGAATAGACACAATTGTGTTAGGAAACAGCTTATTCTCACATTTCCTAAGCAATCTCCGTTTCCCCAAATCATATAATCTGAGCACTGATCCTATTCCAGCCAGCAATCTTCCCTGAAATTGGCACAATGCAAGTGGAACACCTTCCACTTGTGTCTTGTGCAGAAGTTCAAGTGATCTTCCATCCTCTAAAAACCTATAGATATGAATATACCCTGCAATTAAACTTCTTTTGGGCCAAAACTCGAGTCCTTTGGCAGTACCAACTGCTAAAAGAGTGCCATACTCCTTATCATGAAAATTCACAGTACATATACTGAATGCAGCCTCATTATCCTGAAGCTCCAGCAGACAAGTTGTACTTGATGTCTTTGGGTCAAGAACTCTGATGCAAGAAACCCATCTTTTGGAATCTGCTTTGGGATAACCATAATGCTCATCAGAGAGGGGATCATCCTTGTCTTCATCATCACCACCATTCTCCATCTGTTCCACATTACCATTTCCATTTTCCCCTGTACCACCAGCCTCAAAGCATTCCTTCTTAGCAGCTTCACGCTCTTCTGCTGTGAATGCTCCTTGATCACTTTCGATGATTACCAATATTTTACGTTTAGGATGTAGCACGAACTTTCTTGGTGTGTACCTTAGTGGAATTACAGTTTCATTAAATGTTTCTCCCAACCTCTCAATTGTAAAAACTCTCAAAGCATCACCAGCAACAGCTACCACACCTTCCGCACATTGATCTGATGAAAATGAGGCTGCATACTCAAGAGTCTCATAGGAAAGGGGTGTTAACAGGAAATGTCCTTGGTGAATATAACCAAGCCAGGGACGGCTTGACAAACACAGCATTGCACGCTTGCCTCGCACAATAATGGAAAATAGCTTTGGGGCTCTCAGTCCTAAGAATCGGGAACGGGAATCAGACAACTGACCTGTGACCATATCCACCACTGTTCTGAACAATACCCCAGTACGTAAACCAGAATTAAGAAAAAGGCTAGCAGGATGATCAGCACCATCTTCCCCACCAATGGATGCTTGAACTTCAAGGAAAAGGAGAGATTCTGGAGTGGAAGAAACACTTTGCACGCTTAGAATCTGCATACAATCATCAGGGTCCAGTGATAAGATACGAATTGTATTGTCATATGAACCCACTGCAAGGAAACGAGATCTCTGCCTCCCTTCAGGTACTGGGGCAATATCCAAGCAAGCAACATCTCCAGACATCTCATGCTTCTCCACTTCCATTAATTGACCGGTCATATCAACCTCAAAATATATAAGTTCTCCTCCACTCAGGGCAATTACAACTTGAAGTCTATTAGAGCCAACCTTAACAATTGTTCTTTTACCAGGAGTTCTCCACTCATTAATACGTCCATCTTCCCTAATATGCCTAATGCCATTGGGGTGAACTTGCATAAGAGAATCATCACCTATCAAAGAAACAGCAAGTGAAGGGGTAGTATCAAGAAAACCACTGTCACTAACTTCCTCTACTGTTTCACCAATTGAAAGCACAAGAGTAGCATTTGCAAATGACACAACAATATATGCATCAAACTCATCATTAACGTTCTTTTTCACAGTCCACACTGCACTTGGTACACCAGGAAGCTCTGACACAGCCATCTCACTGATGGCTAAACCCGGCCTTAGAATCCTGAGTGACGAACGAGGACCACGCCCACAAAGGGTAAATATCTGAGGTGTTTCTTCTTCAAAGAGATTAAGCACTTTCATGTCCATTATTGGCATCAAGCTCTCCTCTTGGTCAATCCTAACAAGGTTCTTAAGTCGTCTAGGCTTGAAAAATACAGGCTCAAAACCTGCTTCAGTTTCCATCAACGTTGATGAGGAAGACTCTACATCTTCATCATCCCCTATTCCTTGAAACTGATACAATGCATGATTCCCAAATTCAGACGCAGCAAACAGAAATCCTGATTTTAGTACACACATTGAAGTTGTAACAGGAATTGTATCAAAATATTTAATTTTTAAATCTGTAACATGGTCATTGTCATGCTCCAAAGTAACTTTAAAGATATCCCCATACTCTGTCTGCAAAAGAAAAAAGAACATGGATTTCTGCTTGTGCATAGCTGCAGAAACTATAAGAACCCCACGCTCACTATCTGCTAAATCCATACGTCTAGGAATCACTGCTCGAACATCAGGGTGTCCCTGATTCTTATAAATTACAAAATTTTCTGCACAAATTAATACACCACTTGGACCATCACCGCCTCCAGGAACTGTGACCAGCATATTTGCCCCATTATCAACCTGATCAGACCACTTCCTTGACACATGATTAAGCCCGAGATCAAGCTCATAAAAGGTCAAATGTTTCTGGGCCTCATTTGCAGCCATCCCAGTAGAGTCCTGATCTGCCTCGGAGTAATCCAGCTCAATTGCAGCAAATATCGGGTTATCAAACCCACAATCAACCCCACAAATCGAAAATACTATTGTATGAGACTTGTGAGCCTCCAAAGGTGAAGATATCGTCAACCTTGCAGCAGTATCCCTGTTCAAAACATAAACTAGCTTCTGCTTCTCGCAAGCCCCAATCATAGCAGCTCTCCCCTTTGGGTCAACGGCCAAAAACTGCCCCGGAACTATCCGGCGACAACCAGATTTTCCAAAAGTTTCTTGGTGAATTTTATCAAACACATTCTTTTCCTTATTGTATTCAAGAATTACAATTCGACCCGAATCAGAGCCCACAACAATGTAGTCTTTATGAGACCCAGTAAGCCTAAACTGAGCTAAAGACCTAATGGCACCAAAAATTTCAACGGAGAGAAGAGTCTGGATCTTACCGCTTTCGTCGGGTCGAAGAAGATCGAGAACCTTGCCTCTGGCAACGACAATCTCCTGGGTCTTTCCTCCAGAGAAATTTCCATTGATGGCACAGACTATGCCCGTAGGTCTCTGAAGAGTAAGGCTGTAGAGGTACATGGCTCAGATATGCTCGGTCTCAGAAAGCATGCGCACTCGGGTTTTGAAGGATGGTGAAGAAAACCAAACACTGTTGCAAGGAAACGAATTTGGGGTTTAGGGTTTTAGTGGAACTAACTTCATTATCATTGACGAGGTGACATGGGTTTGTAGGGTTTTAGATTTGGGGGTGAATTGAGAGTGAGAGTCGGTCACTCGAATGTAAACCTAGAAAGAGTTGGAAATCTAAGGCTTTCATTTGATCCAAACGAAACAATTAAAAATAAATAAATTTAATTACAAACTACCGCCTCAGATAGAATCCAACGGCTGAAATCGACCAAGCCATTTGGATTTTAAGCCTCATTATTTTATTAGTGTATGATGCTGTGCTTTGTAAAATGAGAGACTTCCTTTTCATTTTTTTTTTTTTTGGGGTGAGAGTTGGGTTTTTGGCTCTTAAATTGGAAAGAAGCAAGACAATATAACCGTTCTTCCTAATAAAAAAAATAGCAAACATCACAAACACCTTTTTAAATTTGGCCTAATTATACTTTTATAATTATGGTTTTCTAAAACTATAAAAAATTCAACGGTTAATTTTTCAACTTAGATTTAATAGTTAAGGAATAATATTTTTATTGAATATATATTATTAATCAAATATTATAAAACCCCCTTTCGACCAAAATATATATATATATATATATATATATATTATAAAACCCCCTTAAATTTGCCCTAATTACACGCTCATTATAATTTTCTAAAACTAGACAACTCATCATTTTTTAAGACAATAAAACAGGTCATATTATGTTCACCACAGTGAATATGCAACATGACATCCCCAGAGGAAAAAAAAAATACAAAGAGAAGCAGAAAATCTTCAACCTGTTCCACCTTCACTCCTTTGTTTTCTTTCTAATCTATTTATACCAAACCCAAGTGCCATTCCACATTATAAACAAACCATTAAACATGAGCTACAAGAAACCCAAAATGATCAAAATGGCAAACCTCACCTCCATCTCTATCTCCATCCCAAACTTATCATGCATTTTCCTCCTGTTCATGATCATGGCCATCATCCACCAACCATCCTCTGCAAGAACACTAGGCAATTCCCACCAATTCCACCATCACAAACTCACTTTTCTGATGAGAGATCTTCTCAATCTAACCCACCCTTCTTCCAAACCATCAACCTCCGAAGTCACTGGTCATCAGCTTCCTTTCTCCAAACCAATTGGCCTGTTTCCTCCCAATGGAGGAGTTCACCTCCCTGAAACAAACCCATCAATCCCTGCCCCTGGATTGTCCTATCAGACACTTGATCTGTCCGGAATCGGCTTATCTTTCCCGGTGAGAGCCACGCTGCAAGAATTGGAGTTTGGGATAGTTACTGTTATTGAAGAGGAGGTGTATGAACCTTCAGGGGATGGTTTTCAAACACTTGGAAGAGCGCAAGGGATGTATGTTGAAAGCTCTGAAAATGGGAGTAGCCACATGATGGCTTTGACAGTGAGTTTTGGCGATGGTGACGGAGATGGTGAAGTTAACGACGGGTTGAGATTCTTCGGGGTACATCGGACGGATGCGAATGAGTCTCATATAGCTGCTATTGGTGGGAGTGGGAAGTTTATTGGTGCAAATGGCTATGCAACATTGAAGACAGTGAGTGTTAAGTTTAGTGGTGATGCTAATGGTGAAGAACAAACTGGACGACATAGCAAGCTTCTTAAGTTCAAAGTCTATCTCAGTTAAGATGGTGTTCTGTCTGCTAATTGTCAAGCATAACACAAGATTATTGATTGAGAAACCAAGATTTATGTTGTTTTCTTTTTGTCTGTTAATCAGAGAATCAAGGATTGTAAATTTGATTGGGAAAGATGACAACTTCAATACAAAGAAACATAAATATATGGGCATTTTAGAATTTTGAGCACTTGATAGTTGACAGAAAAGAGTATAAACCATGTATTCTCTGTTCATTTTCTTTTCCAATGTTATATTACAGGAGTAAAATTGCTGACAAGATAATAAATTCTTTATAGTTTGGAAAAAAGAAGTTAGATTATAGTGCTGCACACTCCAGAGAGGATTTGAGAATTGCTATTCTGCAACTAAATTCTGAAATATGGTTTGGACTTTTAGACTAGTATACTTTATATTCTCAAATAATACACATATATATAAGGTTAGTTATGATCTCTATTAGCTGAGCTGCAATCTGTGTGCTCTGTGGCTTTCCTAAAGGAGGGCAAAGATTTGGTAAAGAAAGGTATAAAGGATCTTTAATGTGCTGAAATGGGATTTATGTAAATTTCAAATTATGGATTATGGAAAAGTTGGTATAAAAAAATCGAAAGACAACAATGTATATTAGTCATGAAGATTAGATGACAAGTACAATTAAAGTTAGGGTCGTATTCAACTTGCTTTCATACCCAACTATTTCTTGAAACACCTCTCTACAAAATAAAGCTACAAACTAACAAGCCATGAACTCAACGAAACTCTGTCTACCGTAATACCCTTGCAAAGCAAACTGTCTAAGATTATGGAACATAATACACTATTTTCACCATCTCCATTTGTACTTTTTACCCTCTCTAAAGGGATGAAAATATAAGGATGTAACCCATGAAATAGAAAGACAGACAGACTGAGCAGTTTTGGTCGCAAACTGCCACTCAATGTTTCACTCCATTTGGTGCCAAAAGGGTGGTCATTCTAAAACTGCCTCGTTATAAAAATGGTGTCAAACACAATAATGCTAGAGCTATTAAGATCTTTTATCAACTTTATTTACCAAGTGACGTGATAATTCACATATTATAATTCGATGATTAGTTCATTTAGATTGAGTTTTTTTTATTTTAAAAATTTATTTTTATATTTTTTAAAAATTATAATACTTATTAATTATATTATGACATCTCAACTGTCATATTACTTGATAAATATTTAACACTGCTATATCAAATATTGTATATGGTTTCTGGTGTATCTACATAACTAACTCACTAAAGCTTTTGGCATATAGTCAACAACACCACCTTTTCATGGTTCATTACCAATTGCATCTTGCATTATGGTGTAGCAGGTCCTTTTCTAACTAGAACAAATAAGTGCACAACTACTCCATCACAGCGGCTCCACTTCTCCTCAGGCTCTTTTGCTAAACTATATGTACCCATTTAGATCATTCCCTTTTCCAAACACAAACACACACACAAGGTGCTCTGACATCAAATACACCAAAGACAGCACCCTTTAACCATAGCCCTCTCATATAAAATGGCCAAAACCCTCAAGGCACTAGCCATTTTCTTCTTTGTCATAGCTGTCACCCTTGAATGTGCCAACTCAGCTAGGATTCTTGATGAGGTGGAGCCACAGCCCCACTTGTTCCCCAGCTCCCCAGCAGTACCCACTCCTCTCCTTACAACTGTCCCTGACGAGGATGAAAACCCACAACCAAATACGACCCCCACTTTGCCAAGTGGACAAATCCCAGCCACTGCCAACGCCACACCCGCCGCCGATGATGACGTGGATGATGACGCTGATGCACCTGTCCCAGAAACCGACACACCCGATGATGACACTATAGCACCGGTATCTGACGGAGCGCCACCGGTTGTTGCTCCTGCCACCGTGGCACCTATAGCCGAACCCATTACTACATCCCCAGTAGTACCAGCCCCAGTTGAAGCTACTAGTGGCCAAGTGGCAAAACCAGCTGCTAACTCGGAACACCCCGTATTGTCCTTCTTCATGCATGACATTATCGGAGGATCACAACCATCGTCCAGAGTTGTCACCGGAATCATAGCCAACGCCGTCACCAATGCGCCGTTTTCCAAGCCCAACAACAACTTCTTCCCTGTTAGCGGTGGAACCCCATTAAACCCCAACATCGTCAATGGCTTTGTCAACAACAACAAGAACAACCTTCCCTTCCTCGCAGGCCTCAACAATGGCGCAGGTTTTACCACCACACAGAGCGGCACCGTAATTCAAAACAGCGGCAACAACAACATCGTCAATGGAGGCGGCAACCAGCCGTTCGTCACCGCCGGTCAGCTTCCGGCGGGCGCCAATCTCCAGAAGCTCATGTTTGGCTCGGTGACCGTGATTGACGACGAATTAACCGAAGGTCATGAGCTGGGGTCCACTGTTGTTGGCAGAGCACAAGGTTTTTACATAGCGAGCTCTTTGGACGGGAACAGCCACACGATGGCCACGACAGTGCTGTTGCACGGTGGCGATCATGATCATCATGAGGTGGAAGATACGATAAGCTTCTTTGGGGTGCATCGGACGGCTGCGCCAGAGTCGCATGTTGCGGTGATTGGTGGGACAGGAAAGTATGAGAATGCAAAAGGGTATGCCATAGTTGAGTCTCTTCCACAGGAGGACCAGCACACAACGGACGGCGTGGATACTATCATGAAGATCAGTGTTTACCTCTCTGTGTAAATTAATTATATATGTGTTTGTTTTTATTTTTTAAGTAATTACTTTGAGTAATGTGGGCTTGATAGTGTCAACGTCCATTTGGTATTATCATGTATGTTCAAGTTTGTGAATTTGAATGAAAACTTTGCTATTGAAAGTGATTGGTTTTCTACTTTAAGCACCCATGATCACCAAATAAAAGTCTAACCACAAAAGGATGTTCATGTGCGACATATATAACTCTCAAGTAGATACTATCTTATAGCAAACGTATAATAAACTGAACTTATCCTAGTGTAATGTTTATACACATTCTCTAATTCAAACCTCTTTGCTCAAACTAGACCTTGGCAAAATCTACACACAAAAAATGATCTAACACCAAAAAAAAAAAAAATGTTCTAAAAAAATATCTACACAAGTCTTGTTCTTTGTTTTACAAAAATGTTGTGCAAAAAGAATGGACAAGATAAAAAAAAAAAAATCTTCACAGTAACAACTCTGCGGCAAGTTCATCAATCAACCACCTCTCGATTTCTTTAGCAATGGCATCGATATCATCTCCTAATTCTAACTTTCCCACTTCATTTCCCAAAACCTTCTCTACCGAGTCCTTGCTTGCTTCCTTTTCTTGGTTAACCAGCATCATCCAGAGATCTTCCTCAATCATATCCTCATCTGAACTGGGGCTAAGCCTTCTTGTTACAGGCCTTGCCCATGTCGGTACACCTATGCACGGTAGGAGAATCTCCGTCAAGCCCGCATTTATACGGTCAAACAAAAGCCTTCTTTCTGACCTCTTCCAGGACATCTGATCACCAAACTTCTTCTCTAAAGTCTCAAACACTGAAAGGCTTATTGGGCATTCTGGAGTATGAAAGATACTAAAATCCACCTTCAAGTTCCTACCGTGAAAACCTGCCTCAGTTAAAACATCAAGAAGGTAGGAGAAATCCCTACTCTCTTCAACTCTGAACGATCTCATTGAATCAACAGTTTCTTTGGAGTCACCTGCAGATCCTTCTTCGGTTTCATCGTCACTTGACACAATCATTCCAGGTCCTTCTGAGTGTGTATCCAAGCTGTTTGATTTAAGGTGTTGCAGATGCCTCTGTAAACCTAGCACAAAGCAGTTAAAAAGGATGTTAAACTTTTGAACTTGAGAAAAATTGGGCCAATCTTATGAGGCATAATCCTTGTTGACTTACTACAAAGGTCATCAGACGAAAACTCTTCTGTAAATGGTGGTTCCAGGACTGACACTGGACTAGGTTGATAAGCCTCTTCCAAGATCGCTAGAGAATCTGGCTCAATGAAAGAGCAGGGCAAAAAGACAGAACATTCTTCATGTAACCCAATTGATGTTTCCTGCAATTTTATAAAAGTTTAAGCACATACATCTGAACAGTAAGTTACAACAAATGTCATAATATAAATTATTACAATAGCCTCATATGACAAAACAAACAATACTGAAGAGAAGCATGTATACATATGCATGCATGTATGTATTATAGATTGTGTAGATGTTGGAATTAGAAAAGCACCTGATGTTGCTTAAAAATTAAAGGTGCAAAAAAAAACATCATATTCCAATTTAATATGATTTACACAAAAGCATATCAATCAATTAAACACATTCTAAATAGAAAAGAAAAGCAAATACCAAGAGAAATAAAATTATTTCAACATCCATAACAGAAAGATGGAAATGAAAACCTATCAAACTTGTTCAAATAAATAAGCCCAGAAGAGTACTCTTCGGCTTGTTCAAATTCATGAATGAGGATAGGAGATTTGCACAGACATGAATTGGTAGAACGTTATTAGTTCAACATATTTCTAACGATCACAACTGTAAAGATACAGAAGACTAAGCCTGAAAAAGAAAAAAAAGTAAATATCTGTTTTAGAAGAATTTTAAGAATTCTTATGTTAAAGTAACATCAAACCTGTTGAATTGTAGTGCCTATGGAATGACCAGAAGAATCATCTTTCTCTGACAAGTTGCAGGTTGTAGACATAAAATGCTCTTTCTCGATTTTTCCTGAGGGCTTGCCCGCAACCTTCATGTCTGCATTCACTACCATATCATCAACCATACATACAGAAGCAACAGTACTAATAGATAGCTCTTGAAATGTGTTCTCTTGAGATATATATCCATCCTCAGGATTGTGCTTCTTCTCATCTTTCATCGCCCATGTTTCTTGTTCACTGTTACTATTGTCGATACTAGAGCTGCAATTTGAAGAATGAGGATGCATAATATTAAGATCAGACTGATTCCTTTCAAGTGTGTTTGTCAGATCATCCAGGACCCCGCCATCATCATCAATGGAGAGACCACCATCTGAATTCAAGCAAGGAAGACCTTGAGATTTCTCACAGTTATTTTTCCATTTTCTAGGTTCTGACCCATCCTCCTGGTCACCATTGTGTTTCATTGACTTGTGCTGAGCCAACTCAGCAGACTCTTCCTGCCCCACATACCACTGCCTAGAAAGAAGATCATCTTTGAATTGCTTGGTAGAAAATTTACAAAGATCAAGATCTTTCTTACCATGCCTACTAAGCTTGTGATTTCTTGGCCTTAAATTGTGATTAGGCATGGCAAGCATTTCACCCAGGGTACTGCCTCTAGAAACTAGTCCAACTTCTTCCGACCTTTTATTCATCTCCCAACGTTCCAAGAGCTGCTTCATGGCTTCTCCAGTCACATATGCATCTGAATTAGAAAAGGACAGGTTTCGGTTATTACAGTCATGGAAACTCGAGGAAGGAGGCATCAACAACTCATATTTTTCTGCAAAGGTGTCACCAACCCTGGATCCTAACCGTGAAAGCATACCTGCTTTCTTGCTTCTAATTCTTCCAGTAACCTTCTCCAAAAGGTCCCTGGAAACTATAGGCTGTTGCCTAGTTGGTTTCAAATTGGAATCCAAATTCTTCCTTTCCTTTACTTCATCACATATTGTCTCCTTTCTAGGAGTAGGAAACTCTCTGCCAATGTTATCACCTGACAGAGAAGCTTCCTTAGAACTCAGTGAAGAGAAATATCTTGGATAATTTTCAGCCTTTCCATGCTTTGGTTTCAAAACGACAATTCTTGTACGGGGAAAGTTGTTAAGCACAAATTGGGATCTCACAAATTTATGCATATTAAGACCAAGATCTCCAAATGAACCTGTAACAGTCCCATGCTCATGTTTTTTAAGTGAGCTACAATATCCACATCCAGTTTTACTCTCTGATTTCCTGCAGTTATCAACAATACTCTGAGAAGTACATGATGACTTTAGGACTGTTGTGTGCTCAGAATGTGAGAGGCGAATGGAACCTTGCAGATCATGGACATTCTTGATGGACGAAGAATTTCCTTCAGGGAGATATATTTGAAAACGATCATTCTTGGAATCTATCACATCTGATGAGTCCTGAAATTCTTCTGAAGTTCGAAGCTTTTCGTCTGGCAAACCGCATTTTGTATAGATGCATTTCTGCCTTGTAACTGCCACCTTTTCTACCAAGGGACACAAGTTTGCTTTTCCCTTTTCATCTGACAGGTCAAGGTGCCCATCTCTTTTCGTTGTCTCTTCTACTCTTTTAAATTGTTTTTTCTCTTCAAAGTTCATCCTCAATGGATGATGTTTATGTCGCTTCTCTCTGACACCAATAGAAGCAACTCTCTGTAAATAACTCTCAGATAGCACTCTTTGAGGTTTTCTGACAGGTTGTTGAGGTGGTAGCTCATCCAGTCCCATTAATCTAGCAATGACACTTGGTGTACTTCGGCTAGAATCCATTTCAGTAAGCTAATCCAAATAAATGACTTGTTTGCTTTCTAGAAATCGCAAGAATATATCTGCACCAAATCAGAGATAATACTTTAATAAAGTAGGGGATGAAATATTACAAATTTTTAGCAAATCTCAATTCCCTCTTTTTATCCCTTTTATGATTACTTTAATAATTTCAGATATCAAAGCAAAAGAAATTATCAAAAACTATAAATCCCCAAAAAGTAAACCCGCTTACCGTATCTTCCTCTGTAATTCTACAGCAATGCCAAGTATCAGTCAGCAATGGCTCATTTCTGAGTTTCTGAACCTCTCTGCTTCCTGGAAATGATTCTATCAAAGTTCAATAAATATGTCAAGAGACTATACACAAACTGAAATCAAATAATTAAGAAGAGAATTAGTGACTTTCTTCAGTACACAGTATAAAACTATACTAAACACTACAAAGTGATCAAAAGGACTATCTAAATGAAACCAAAAATATATATTTGGTAAAGAAAGAAAGAAAATTCCTAAAAGAAATAAAACAAATTAGCAGCAAAGAGAAAAGATTAGGAATCGCATTTATGGATCCAAAAGATCAATGAAAGCTTCTAAAACAACCCAGATGTATACAAAACAGTAGATATAGAAGCAGGGACGAAATCATTGATGCAACTCCTTTTGGTACACAATCATTAGAACAACAAAGAGTTAATGAGCACAACATCATCATTACAAGGACAGCTTCCGACTGTAAACCTTTCAGACACTGTCATAATATCATATAATAACATCAGCAGTAGCAACAACCTCAAATTTCATTCAAAAAAATAAAAAACAAAAAATCATTCTAATGCCAACAAAGCATAGAGCGTGACTATTGAATTCCACAAGAAACAAAAACATCTTTGACAAAAGCACACGCAAAAATCAAAGCCTACAGTAATATTAACCTCAATATTCCACATACCACCAAAATACCCAGAAAAAACCCAGACTGCAGAAAAAGAAATTGAAAAAATGAAAAGAACAAGAAATAGAAAAGCTTGCCTTCTTTAATAGCACCTCGCATCAGAACATTGATGGAGCACCGATGATTGCCAATCTCCATCGCATGCAACAATCTTTCTAAACTTGCTTCCCTTTCAATAACAATTTATTAAAAATGATAAGTTTTTTCATCTGGGTATAGATCATAATTAAAAATTAAGCAAGAAAATGACACGCCGACGTTGCAAATCTGGGTCAACCAAAAGTTTTACAAAGATACTCCAATCATGAATAAAAAAAATTATTCTATTTTCTTCCTCATTTGGACACGATATAGTTGGCAAGGTAAATACGGAAAATGGTTTTTCTGTTTTTTGGATTAAAGAATTAACCCTGAAGAAATTTGCTGAAAGTCTGAAACGACATGATTGGAGATGTGAAAGAGAGAACAGAGAGACCGAGGTGGCTGTCCATTTTGGCTTTGGTGCTGGTCCGGTTTTTTTATTTCTTTTTCTTTTTTCTTTTGCTTTTTGTCGTCGTCTCCAAATTTACGCGCGAATTTATTGTCGTACGGCAAAACTCGCGCGCATGAAGATATTGTATTTTAATGCGAATTTTGATATTGTCACCGTTGGTTTTGCTAAGTTAAAGGTCCTATGAACTAATGAGTAATGAGAGGGAACGAGAAAAAAAATGCTGGTATTTTTGGAGTATGTATTTCTATACAATTGAGATAATATTATATAAATATAAATATTTATAAATTATTATACGATATAATCTTAAGACGAGTACATGCTTCGAAAATATTAAAATTTTTTCCGAAAACGAGTATCTGGATGTGGTAAGTTGATGGAGTGGAAATATAAAATTTCGAATAATTTTATATTTGCATGGGAAATTAGGCCTTGACTACCGACCTTGGATAGGTCCCATATGATTTTTGACTTCTGTTTTCTGGGCCGAAGTGGATTAGCCCAATAGCTGAAGCCTGATTGTACAGTGTATGGCCCAAAAGTGTAACCCACCAACCCAGAGTACCCTAAAAATGGGTGCTATTAAATCCTCTCAAAGAAATTATATATGATTTATAGACATTCCAAGTTTCCATGCCGTGGAAGTTGAAGATACACGACAGGTTGAAACTGTTTATGTGGAGGGCTATATTAAGGTATATCCCTATAAGAGACAGGTTAGCTCATGTTTTTAATTTATCAGACACAACTTGTGCATTGTGTGGTGATAATCTAGAATCGTTGCTCCATCTGTTTTGTCATTGTAATGTAATAAAAAGTATTACGTTTGGAAGCAAGTGGGGTTTAAGATGGGATACTCTCATCCCAAGCGACTTGAACTCCATGCTCTTTTTCTGTTTAAATCCGAGAGAGGCAAATTTCATGTGGGATACTACAAAAACCTCTCTAGTTTTGATTCTGACCATGTATATTACTTGGCGTTTTAAAATGAGTTTATTTTCAAAGGGGAGAACGATATTAAGAAAGCGATTTACTGGTTTGAAAATGTTGTGGAGGAGTTTTCTTTTGTTGTTGAGGAGGCCTATGCGGGATCAACCAAGGAAGGGAACATGGCAGAAGTTCCTCGAGGCTGTCTTATTGTTAACACGGATATTGCTAATGGAATTGACTATTCCTGCTTTGCTATGATTGTAAGAGATGGGGATGGCAAACTGGTCTTCTTGGCTGCGGAAAAAATGCAGAAAATGGAACCTAATATGGCTGAATTGAAGGCAGTCGGTTGGGTTACTTCCTTTGCCAGGAAGGCTGGGCTACTTCCTTTGCTAGGAAGCTAAAGGTGGGCTCTTCTTACTGGTTGTGTGATTCTTTTGCTGCAGTCAGGATCATAAATAGGGGAGAAGAGCCATGTGCGTGGGATAATTTTTTGGAGGCCTCTACTGTCATAAGGATTTTTAGATCTAACTCGTGGTCCTTGCATTGAATTAGCAGAAAATTTAATTGTTTAGTTGATGCCTTAGCTAAATTTTCTCTAAAAAACTGTATTAATGCCATGTCTTTTGATGTAAAAAGGGAAGTTATTCCCCGGTGCTTAGAGCCTTTTTTCCATATTGTTTTTGTGGAAAGAGCTCCTGTTGTGTAGCCCTCTGGGTCTTTTGTCTTTTGTGCTAATGCAACCCTTTTACCAAAAGAAAAAAAAGTTTCCAACTTTGCCAATGTCTATTGTGTTGGTTTTCCCACGCCAAAGGTGTGGCTGAACGAAAAGAAATTGATATTTTATTCATTTGATATTATATATTTGATTATTGACAAATCTTATTTGTTGACTCATATGTACTTAATCTATAAATTTATAAACAAAGGAAAATTTATGAGGGATGTGAATATATTATCTGAGACTTCCGAAAGGTTGTTAACATTGAATAGCAAAAAGCATTAATTCCTAATAAATTCTTGATATAATAACCCCACTAAGAGGCTCTTTTTATTTTTATTTTTTAAAAAAAATTGTGTTGGTTTTGTCTTTTTTATTTACAAATAAAAAAAATATATTGGTTTTCTCTCATGTTGATTGTGGTCTATGTAAGTTTCGAGGACACCTTGTATAGGAAATAAAATAAATAAGCTAACCAAAACAATTAAATCAAGCAATAAATACATATAAAGACCCTTGAGTACGTCTTTAGTTTACACGAATTCCTCTTATTTAGCACAACTTGTATTGTATTATAATTTAGAGCCCGTTTGAAACTGTTTTTTTTAATAAAAAAATATTTTTTGAAACTGTTTTTTTTAATAAAAAAATATTTTTTTTCTAAAAAAAACAGTTTGAAACATGTTTTACAAAAAAATTTTAAAGCATTTTTTTTTATAAAAAAAGCACTTTGTGTTTTTTTAAGAAGCACCTGATAGGTGCTTCTTCAAAAAAATATTTTTTCAAATACTATTAAATATTTTTAAAGCACTTTTTGTATAGTTTTCCGTCAGATATAAAGTGCTTTATCATTAAAGTATTTTTTAACTAAAGTGTTTAAATAAAAAATATTTTTGAAAAAAATATTATTTAAATAAAAAATATTATTTACATAAACAGTTTAAAACAGACTCTTACACGGATTGATTCAATTTTTTACTCTAATATATTTTTCAATTATAGAGTAGGTGGTTCAACCCACCTAAAACCATTTTACCTAAAAAAATAAAACCTAAAACCACACGTTGTAGCTACTACAGCGAAGTGAGAATCCAAAATCAATAACATACTTTTTTATTATTTTATTTATATTTATAGGTGTGTGTATGGGTATATTTTAGAATGAATTTGAATTCAAAGCTCATCTGAATCAAATTGTGGGTTCATGTCTAGATCTTAATTTAAACTTTCAAACAAAAAAATTCACTATAAAGACTTGTATCTTTCTTACTGTTTTCATTTTTTTTTTTTTTTGGCTAACATGTAATTGGGGTTTTGGAGGTTGAAATCTTACCAAACAAATAAGAAAAACTAAAAGGGTCCATATTATTTAAGATTTGGAAAAAGTTCCTGATTAAATCACTTTCTATTCATTATTTAATTTATTCTCAAACATTTCACTCAAGTCTAGTTCAAAAAAATAAAGCTTTCTGTATTTATATCGGCTTATAATTATTTAAAATTTATATTAATTATATTGTATTGGCTTCAACATCAGTTATATTTTATCATGAATTATAGTAGATAATAATATTTAGTTCAAAAAATACCACCGAAGTTTTAAATTAAAGAGTTCGCAATTCAAATTTCGCCTAATTTTTTTTAAAAAAAGTGGATAAAGGGTAAAGCACATATTCCACTATTATAATTTCCACACAAATCAGCCGCACATTACCTGGTTAAAAGCGACATCCAGGCTATTCATGTTCCAACGTTACACATTTTTGGTCCATCCAGGTTGACCAGAGCAAAAAACTATATAAATAAATAAAATGTGAGGTATTGCTAAATGAGAATTAATAATAAAGTGAATTGGAAATTGATTTTAAGATCACGTTTGGATTTGATGCTGTAATATAAGAGATTTCGATATAAATAAATAAAGTGAATTGGAAATTGATTTGAAGATCACGTTTTGGATTTGATGCTGTAATACTAGAGATTTATACATATTTAAAATAATAATAAATATTTGACTAATACTTTTTTATTTTAATATTTTTTAAGAAATACCTGTGTATTTTAAATAATTACACTAACACACTTTATTTTTAATTTTATTGCACCAACATTTTATCTGTGAGTCAACTCAATTAAAATTTTTTAATGATTATTTAACCCTTGGTTTATTTTAACTAAAAAATAAATATTTAGTTTAATATTTTAGAAAAACAAATATAATATGAATTTAGTGCTTAAATTATTTAACATCTAATATCATTTCTCTTTTATTTATATATATATATATATATAATATTTTTTACCATTGTTTGATATTAACCAAACAACGAATATTTTAATTACATTTTGTTTGATTTTTTCTTTTTAACACGTCAAATATTTAACACCTATTTTTACTTATTTTTTTAAGTGCTAAATTTATATTGTATTTATGTTTCTAAAAAATAAATTAAATATTTATTTTTTTAGTTAAATATTATAAACGCTAGAAATTGTTCGCTATCTCTTAATAAATAATAACATGAGGGCTCGAGGTGGTGTTTTATTGGTATGGTAAGGAGTTCATATAGATATTCTCAGATGAATTAGGTGCTTGAGGCAGGTTGTCTAAATACTCATGGCTGTGTGAAATAAAGCCTTCAACACAAAAGATTATTAGTCAGGGCACCAGAAATGGTGTAGGTGCACGCCGTCCAATGCTCAAGTCAATAGGATTCTCATTATAATGGTAAAATAATATAAGCAAGTTGTAGATAAAGAACATGAGGTGCAGGGGTGTTTAGCCAATGTGAAATTAGAGTGTTTAAGGTAAAAGTAAATATATTACCACTCTCCAAACATTGAAAGTAAGCCCCGTCTAGAAGTTTTAAGGACGAAAACTCTTAAGAAATAGGAGAAAACTTAGTATATGAAAAGGGTAAAGTATTGGAGGCCAAGAGAGTAGAACCAAGAGAGAAGAGAAACCTCCTAAAATCTAATCTTTCACCTTATATACACAATTAGGTGTCCATAGATAAGCAGCGCATGGTAGAACACCAATGAGAGGGATTATGCCACCTGTCCCCTAGCTGGAATCTTGGTCAAACTAGCCAAGGTGTTAGCGATAGCCTGGCTAACCCTCTTTTGGTGTGGTAAATAGGAATTCAAGTTGATTGCCAATTATGGAAGGCCATGTGGACGGTTGCAAGCCTTTTTCAGAGAAAAATATGGTTTTGTTCACTTTATGGATCCAACACCCGTGCAGGTTAGAGAAGTATGTGAGATTTATCCTTTTCGTGAAACTTGACTAAAGGTCTAATACATGAGGTCAGTCTGCCTCTTTCCACTTAGAGTAAGTCATTTTAGGGTTGACAATTTATCCTGCCCCTAACCTGCTCTGTTGGGTTCCATTTAACCGGGTAAGTCATTTTAGGGTTGACAATTTATCCTGCCCCTAACCTGCTCTGTTGGGTTCCATTTAACCGGGTAGTGGGCTTGGGTAAAAATATTTGCCCCAAGACTTAGACGCAATATTCCTATATATATATATATTATATATTTTAATTTTTATATATTATATTAAAATTTAATATTTTTTGTATTTTAATTTTTTATTATACAACACACAAATAATATATAAATATATTTATTTGTTTAGTTTTAATATAAAATATTTATTTATATTTTAATTTTATAACAAAAAAAAATAACGTAGCACGGGGCGCTGGACAAGGACAAGGACCCCATAAACAAGTATAGGGATGGAGATGAGGTAATAAAATCTCCAATTAGCCGAGGTACGGGGAGAGGCACCCCCAACTGTACCCGGTTGCCATCCCTAAGTCACCATTTTTCATGCCACCTATTAAGTTAGGTGTATTTAATATTTTTTTAGTAAGATCGATAAGATATTTAATACCTTATACACATCAAACTCAGATTCAAATACTGTGTCGTGGACTTTTCAAATGGGCTTACCATTTCTTGAGCCTTGGATGAGCTTTCTCAAGTCCCGGACTTATTTGTGGGCTAATAATATATCTCAATAAATATAAAATATAAAACAAAGTAAATTAGTAATTAACAAAATTTTAACCCAACCGACTTAAAAAGTGAGAACTAGCTAACAGCGCAATAAAATTTAAAATAAAATGGTGTCTGTAGCTACCTAAATTACAGAAGCATTTATGAAAGAAGGTCAATATATATATATATATATATATACATTAGTCTAGTTTTTCCAAAATAAATAATAGTTGAAAACAATAAAACAAAAAAAAGTACCCATTTACAACGTCAGAAGATTCGTCACTTTGGCAAAAGTGAGAAAAATAATGAACAGACTCTGGCGAAAGTGGGAAAGGAAATGAGCGGCATCTCCCTCATGGGGTCGCCTCTTTTGATTTGAATATTATTTTTGTTGTCATTTTTTTTTTTTTTATAAACGTCAACATTGTACTTTATTGTGAAAAAAGCAAAGAGCTTGTGAAAATTCATTACCAACGTGAAATTGAAAAAGGTCAATGATTCTCTTCCAAATAGCAAAATTTCAAATTTATAGATAGTGTTTTTAATTATGGGATGGACCACCAAAGTTCCAAATGTCACAGTTTCTTAGTTATGGAATGGAACACCATTTTATTATTAAGTTGCTTAAGCTGTTATTTATAGGTTGTTTTTATATTTATCAGCATTAATTATTTTAAAAGGGTGAAAATACGTAGGTGGAGATAAAAAAATTTGTAAAAATTGAATTTAAATAGTTAAAATTTTTATTAATTATTTTTAATAAGTGGAAATATAACAGGCAATGAAATTTGAACCAAGCTTTTATTTTTTTATAAATAAAAAAAATTTTAATATGGATCTCATCAAATTAAAATTTTATTAGGAGATAAAGTCTTTTATTTCAGCTTTATAATCTAATAAGAGTCTAAAATATTAAATAAGATTAAGTATATTTAAAATAATAATAAAATTTATTAAAATTCGAATCACAACTTTCATAAATAAATATAATAAAATAGTCAATTTTCTTTCGAACCGAGCTTTTGTTTATTTATTTATTTATACATCAGTTTAATCCTCATAAATGTTGGTTCTTTTTGAGCCGTGGAAATTTTCTTATCATTTATCACCGCTCTTACAGACGAAAAGCAAAGGTTATAAAAGTTTTGGTCATTGTATTTGTTATTTTTTAAGGCATACTTGTCCTTAAAGCTTGTCCACTCAGTCCGTCAGGAAACGAGCCACATATTATAACATGCGCATGATTATAAACAGACAAGACATCGACTATTCACCAAATAAAATAAAAGAAAAAGCACAGGACACATCGATCATTTAAACCAAGACGGTACATATATATATATATATATATATTTTATGCACATGTGTTGGGGTCCAGCGATATAAAAATTAATTAAATTTTTATATTTATTTATAAAAACTATAATTTGAATCGTTATAAATTTTTATTAAAATTTTAAATTTATTTAATTATATAAAATATTAAATAAAAAAAATTATTATAGAAGTAAATTTGTTATTTTAAACTTAGCAGCGGGTTTAAGAATGTGGCTGATATCAGGACCACGTTCGTAGTCAGTCAATGGAACGTTGACTCAATAAACAGACCAAATGTAAAAGGAAAGGCGCGTCAAGCGGTGAGGTCAAACTCCATCAATCTGATAAAATGATTATTTTAATAAAATACAATACTCTTCTTTATTTATTTTTTAGTAAGTATCTCTTATTTAATGTTATCACACTTTAAAAATTACTTACATTTTTTTTTTTAAATAACTAGTGTCTTTGTAATTTTTCATAATTTAATTAGGGTTGACTTTCTAAATTATGTATATAATCAGCATATTTCTGATTATATTTAACTAAAAATAGAAAATAAATAAATAAAATGCCTTAAAATTAGGAACAAGAGGATATTGAGCTGTCATTCTACTAGTATAAGTAATATTAGAGGCAAATACATAAATGGATTACTTTCTTGGGTTAAAAAAAAAAAACAATTTATTGGTGGGAACTTTTCAATGTTCATTAGTTCGCAATTCCATTTGGGCGTGAAATTGCATAATATTTTACTGTAAATATATATACATGTATATACACAAAACTCTAATGTATAATAGCACTTATATATATGATAAATAATAATAAATATGTAATTGATCAATTCATATAAAATTTAACAAATAATACAAATTTATTTTTTTACCTCATATTTATATAACTCAGCGTATATGAACGATATAATATATTAGAATATTTACATATATAAGTGTATTTTTAATGTATTTTGTAGATTGCTAATTGGCATGTAAATTAAAAGACTGTATGGCATAGATGTTTAAGAAACAGACTGTTAAATTTAAAATTTGTCTGCAAAGGTTCTTTTTACCTACAATCCAAATTTTTTTTTTTGTCTATTTATCTTTTTATTTTCTTATCTAAGAATAAATTAAAAAAATATATATCTAATTTCATAGAAAAGGTTTTTTTATTGCGCTTATTAGCTTAACGGAGTCCTAGCTTGATGCATTACAAATGTTTTTCTTCATACACAGTCTATTTTGCTTAAATAAAAGACAATTTATTTTTAAGCAATTGATTGATGCAATGTGACGCTCTAAGTAATTCATTTTATTTAAGCAAAAAATAAAAAGAAAAAACAAATTGAGAAAAAATCTAACACTCGCTTTGCTTGATATTTTATTTTAAAATGGTTATATAAAAAAAAATAAAAAATGTAGTAAACGAATAAACAAGCTTTACTATAATTGATTAAAACATGCGAATCCTTTTTTTCCAATGATAATATTAAATAAGAATTTTAAAACTGAAAATTCAGTAAAAATAATAAAAAATCTCACAGTCCCTTGGTCCTCTCACATATAGAGGGAGGCACGAAGCTTCTGGACTTCCTACCGATCACAGTCACCGAAATCAAAAGTTGATAAATACCCGCTCGTTCCTTGCCAGCTTACCCACTCTCATTTTTCTGCTCCCATTGTATTGTATCTTACTCTCTGACGTCTTCTCTGTGGTAACCAAAAACAATGGCTTTGGAGGTCGCAGTCAAGGCCGCTGCTGGAGCCCCTGACGTCCTTGGGGACTGTATGTGTCGAATTATCGTCCTGTTTCTTTGATATTCTTTCATGGGTTCTGCTTGATCTTTGTTAATTTGGAAAGAAATTTTGGTTTTTTCTTTTTAGGTCCATTCAGCCAAAGGGTTCTCCTCACTCTGGAGGAGAAGAAAGTCCAATACATTTTGCACCTCATCAATATCAGTGACAAACCCAAATGGTGTGTCTCTCAGACCCATACTTATTTTGGGTTGTGTGCGTTACATGGAGTGGTTTGAGCATGGAAATTGATGGGTTTTGTTGTTGATGATGTTTTCTAGGTTTCTTGAAGTGAATCCGGAAGGGAAGGTACCTGTGGTGAAGTTCGATGACAAATGGGTGTCTGACTCTGATGTTATCGTTGTGATTCTTGAAGAAAAATTTCCTGAACCACCTCTCGTCACTCCTTCTGAATTCGCCTCTGTGTATGATCCTCCACGTCATTTGTGATATTTTGGTTATTGTGTTCAAGACTAAAATGGGGTTCGTTTTCTTTAAAATTTTCTTTTTTTGCGTGATAATTTCAACTCTGGATCCTTCCCTTCGTTTATATAATCGTAGGTTGTAATTTCAACTACATGAAGTCTGTTTACTGTTTTCATGAAAAATGGATTTTGGAAAGTTCTTGACATTTTCTCTCCATAAATTTTTGTGCCTTTTTGTAGGGGATCAAAGATATTTAGCACCTTTGTGACATTCTTGAAGAGCAAAGATCCCACTGATGGGTCAGAGCAGGCTTTGCTCACTGAACTGAAGGCGTTAGATGAGCATCTTAAGGAACATGTATGTGAACCTATCTATTATTAAAACAAACACATTCCAAAAGATTAGATGTTTGGTATTTTTTTATCTGCTTTCAAAATATATGCCTGATGGTTTTAGGATGAAATCAGGGTCCTTATGTTGCTGGGGAGAAGGTAACTGCTGTTGATTTGAGTTTAGCACCAAAACTTTACCACTTGGATGTTGCTCTCGCTCACTTCAAGAAATGGACTGTTCCTGAAGACTTGACTCATTTCCTCAACTACAAAAAGGTGTATAGTTACTATGAATTGACTGTATGAATGCAGTGGGTTTTTGTTTTAATCTTTCAATTTCGCTTGTTCTAGTTTGGCTTTCTATTAAACATTTAATTGGTGAACTGAACATCTGATATGTTGGTGTGCATGTCCAATTGATTTGTTTTGACAAGTTCCTGTGAGTTTCAGAGTATGTAAACTTGTTTTCCCTACAGTGCTCAAGCTTTTTGTTTGTTTTTTTTTTCTTTCCCACTTTCTGCTTTGACTTTGATTGCGATGTATCCGTAAATATAGACTTTTAGTAACTTTAGGTATAAAATGTGTTATGGTAGCATGGGAACCAGATCTATTTAATAGCATGTGATTCCTGCTTAGCGAGATTAGGTGAAAAAATTTAACTGTTTGGATACTTCTAATAAGCCTTATGATAAAGGAGAACCTCTAGTTTTTACCTTCAAAAAAGAGGGTTTGATGACTAGCATGTGCCATGTGGTGGTGCAGTGGTGTTGTTTCTTGTGCAGTACAAGAACATGGTATTTGTCTTTTGTGTCACTATGCTCACTAATATGCCTCTGTTGGTGCTCCTTTAACTGGTTGGTACTAATCCTCTTCATGTTTATATATTGTTGGTTGTGAAATTCTTCTTGATGTATGTTTGCCTACTCTATATAAGATATGATTGTAATTGGTGGAACATGTAAATAGCTTATTGAATCCAACAGTCTCTATTGTGTGAGAGCACTAAAATTTCATGATCCATATAATTGATCAAATGATGGTTATACATTGAGCTTGCACAGAGAAATCTAATTCTACTTTCTTTAGCACCCTTGATTTTTCTATTCTTAAAACTCAATGGAATTAGCTTGTGAGATGTTTCAAACTCTGCTTCTCTTGCCTTTATGGATGATACCATTTCTCAAAGTAGATATTGACGTTCATGCATGTGAAATTAATGGAGAGAAAGAGAGACCTCTTCAATTGTTACATTATAAAATAGTAAATACCCTGCTTGTGAAAAAGTACTGAAATTGGAAATTCTCTCAATCTTCTTCATGTTCTCTCTTATGTAATGCAACTTTGAGACTTACACACTGATTGGTGAGGTATGTTTTGTGGTGTGCATTTGCAGTTGCTGTTCTCCAGGGAATCTTTTGAGAAGACCAAGGCTGAAGAGAAATATGTAATTGCGGGATGGGAACCAAAGGTCAATCCATGAGCTGGTGGTTGTCCTATAGATTATAATGGTGCTTCTGAACTTTAGCTATGAGACATGTTTATGTCAGACTTTGACTATGTTATAATTTCATGTCTAGTAAATAAAAGTTTGTCTGGTTGATGGTTGTTGGCGTCTTGCTATGTAATTATTTGTCTCCTCCTCTCACATTCTCTCTCTGACACACTCATTTGAAATTAAACAAAATCAGAACATATTAACAAAACCCATGAAGTTTTTTTGTAGAAGGAAAAAGGACTCCGTATGGGTGATTATCATTATAGGTTTTAGCACCTGGGGGAAAAAAAATCAGTCCTTTGTTTTTAAAAATTATAATTTGAATCTAAGTTTTATTATTATTTCAGATATATATAGTTTTATTTAATGTATTAGATGGATCTGTTAGAAGTATGAATTAATTATTTTAAATTTTTATAAAATATTTTATCTATTACTTTTATTAGATTGTATAGCTATAGTAGTAAGAAGATTATATCCATTAAAATAATTTTAAACTCAGATTCATATTAAAGTTTTTTAGCTATAGTAGTAAGAAGATTATATCCATTAAAATAATTTTAAACTCATATTCATATTAAAGTTTTTTTTTATTTATAAAAAAAAAATCAGTTAAGATTTTCTATTAAAGATGGAGTTTTTCAGCTTTGTAATCTTTTTCAAGCTTAAATGACGTGTATACTTCTCCGCGGACTCTAAGTTTTTCCTTTCATGTGATATTTTAGTAAAATTGAGCAAATTTAGGCTCAAAAACCCATAAAGTTAAACTGAGTTTCGAAAAAGACTTTGTTTATAGCAAAACCATTTAGAGATTTGAGATTTAGAATTTGAAACTAAACTATACAATAAATAAATGATGCAACTTCGACGACGTGGTTTTTTTCAAATTGATTTTCTTTTCATCTTCTTTTCTCCAATGTAAATTCTGGGTTTAATTTGGTGCCCTTAGGCTTGGGTCATGTCAAAGCGACATTAATAGAAACATTGATTTTTCTTTGGTAAAAGAATTATATTATTAAAGACACTAGCAAATAATTAATGATTTTTATTCTATTTCAGAGAGAATGATTCCATAAAATAGTCGTCAGTATCAGTTTGCCCTCTCACCTATTACATATTTTACTTTGCTTTCCCCAAACTAACCGTCATATTGCCTCCTAATATATTCCTATTTTTGTGTCACTTTAACTAATTTAGGCAAATTTTTTTTTCCAATTAGTTTTATAAAATTAATTAACATACACAATGCAAAATAATAAAATAAAACATGATAAATAAGTATCTATATAGAGTTGGGTGAAATATGTACAGTTAAATTTATCAAAATTTACATGACAAAATTTCAAATTGGATTAAAGTGGCACGAAAACCATAGGTTAGGGTGTTAGAGGGCAACGTGATGATTTTTGTAGCTCCGGGGCAAAGTGGAAAACACGCCTCAAAGTGACCTCAATTCTGAAATAATCTTGGTTAAAGTTTAATTTGAAATTGGGCCATTATTGGGCTAAAAATGAAACTGGGCCAAGACTGGGCTTACTTTGACTCTTAGGCCATGGTTGGGCTCAACCCATATGTGGCTTCCACTTATTTAGGGATAAATCTTAAACCCTAACCTTCTCTGAAACATAAAACCCTTTTAAGAAAAATAAAGAAAATAAAAAATAAAAAATCCCCCGCCTATTTTCACGAAAATTAAGAGTCCACCGGCCGGCGACAAGAACCGCATAGGATCGGAGCAGAGAGATAGAGAGAGAGAGTGAAATGGGGAAGACGACGTACAAAAGGCTACAGGGAAGCCAGAGCCTGAGGCAGCGACTGCTGTTGGCAACGCTGTCGTCGACGCCGATTCTTGTGGAAGACATCCGCGCCGACGAAACATGGCCGGGACTCCGCCCCCACGAGGTCTCATTCCTCCGCTTGCTCGAGAAGCTTTGCGACGACTGTGTTGTAGAAATTAACGAGACTGGTATTAATAATTAATTTTGATTGTATATATATATATATATATATATATATATATATATATATTATTTTTTTAGGTCTGGGTTTCTGTTGCTGCTGAGGATGTGTGTAATTTGTTGGGCTCTGGTTAATATTTAAATGTGTGGATGCAGGCACAAAATTGAAGTACAAGCCGGGTATAGTGATGGGTGGAAGAAATCTAGTGCATGATTGTGGAATTAGTCGATCAATTGGCTACTTTTTGGAGCCTTTGCTTTTGCTTGGCTTGTTTGCCAAGAAGCCTCTTTCCATAAGGCTTAAAGGTACCCCTTTTACCTTTTTTTTTTTAATGGTTTTTTTCTTTGTTGTTTGTACTTGTTTTGTCAGTCTAGCTTATGCTCTTTCTGCATTCATTTTAGATAGCGTGTATAATAAATGTTTGATCCATGCTGTTGGCAAGTTAAACTTCTGATATAAGCCCTGCATGCTGGGAATTTTGGTGGAGGCATTGTTAATTGGTATAATCACCCTTATGTGTCTTCTAGCTTTTTGTGTTAGAAGAAGTGTCGGTCAGATTTTTTTTTTCAAAGCCCTGGTACTTGGGGATTTTTTCTATTGGAGCTATGCTCCAACCACACAAATCTGTTTGTTCATTAGCCTGAACTTTTTAATAATGATCTTAATTCTCACAGACAGACGAGGTAGGAAAGATGAAATCTAATTTACTATGTTTTTAAAATGAAAAGTTAGGAGCCTAATCTTACATTTGATATTCATACAAAAACTTGAACGAGGAGGTGGGCAATTAAGTTAGAAGTGAAGGAAGAGAAAATGATAAGATGGAAGGGAACGTATAAGACAAAGTGAATTTTTAGCTCTACTGTGTTTATTTGGCCATACAGGGAAGACAAAAGGATAACTTTGATGTGAGACAGTTTGCAATGCATTAGTATTCAACTTTTTCTGTTAATTTCACTGAATGATTAATCACCCATTTTAAATTTTTTTTTTTATTTAAATGTCTCCATTTCTTTCAGTTCAAACACTGTAGGTGTAGGTGTTTTTCTATTCTAGTACTCGAATTTGCTCTCTACTTGACAACATAAGAAAATGCAGACTCCATAACCTTATGCTTTAGCGTGCTAAGGTTAACATGAGCTATAATATATTGCCCTTGGAAACATCTTTCAATAATGTTGCACTATCTGATCCACATACTGGATTCCATGATCTTCTTACAGTACAATATGTATAGGTATTCAGACTTCATAACCTTATGCTTTAGCGTGCTAAGGTTAACATGAGCTATAATATATTGCCCTTGGAAACATCTTTCAATAATGTTGCACCATCTGATCCACATACTGGATTCCATGCTCTTCTTACAGTACAATATGTATAGGTATTCAGAATTCATAACCATATGCTATAGCATGCTAAGATTAACATGAGCTATAATATATTGCCCTTAGAAACATCTTTCAATAATGTTGCACCATCTGATCCACATGCTGGATTCCATGACCTTCTTACAGTACAACATGTAAAGATATTCATGACCTATAAAGGAATTGTCCTACACGTAAAAGATTACAAATGATTTATGAGCTATAGATGTTCCTTTTTCTAGGAATTACAAATGATTCAAAGGACCCATCCATTGATACTTTTCAATCTACTACATTACGCATTTTGAGACGCTTTGGAGTTCCTTCGGAAGGGTTGCAGCTGAGGATCGAGAGTCGTGGAGCTCCTCCTCATGGTGGTGGTGAAGTTGTTTTGGCCATCCCAACTGTCCAAAGTATAAATGTAGGTTTCTAAATATACGTAGAGTTTTTGTATTTCATAATTTGTTGATCTTATATGTGTGCTTACAGGCAATCACGTGGACCGATGAGGGGATGGTTAAGAGGATCAGAGGGGTTACATTTTCAACTAGAGTGTCTCCTCAGTTCGAAAATACAATGACATATTCAGCTCGTGGAATCTTTAATTGTTTACTTCCTGATGTTCATATAGCTAGTGATCATAAATCCGGTCCACAAGCTGGGAAGTATGTTTTATCTTTACAAATAGAACTTAATCTTTTCTTTTTAGATACATCTAATGAAGGTTTAGGTTTTTATTTTTTCTATTGCAAGGTTGTTTATAATAATTTCTAGCCCCACTTGTAGTGATGTAAGCATTGATATTTATGACAGATCACCTGGTTATGGAATTTCACTGGTTGCTGAAACTACTTCTGGTTGTTTCATCTCTGCTGATACGGCTGTTTCTTATGTACTGAGGGAAGAGACAGCTCAATTTGAAGATCAGGACAACGAACTATCTCCTCCAGAGGATGTTGGTAAGCAAATTGCTTCTGTTCTTCTAGGGGAGATTGAGCAAGGTGGAGTGGTAGATTCAACACACCAGGTTTGTGTTTGATCTATTATACTTTGCATATATCTGTCTTTCACTTTCATTATATTAATATGCATCCATTTGCACTGGATGGAATTTTCTGTTTCTAATTATTATTATTTTTATAGTAACATTACTTAATTGATATGAAAAACATGACCTTTGAGTTGTCTTGTTTTTTCTTTGAATAGTACCTTTGAGATATATTTTGAGCAAGAAGGAATCTTTGTATCTTGAAATTATTCTGGGATCCATAATTCTGTTTGTTACATTTCCATGGTGCTGTTTAAAATCTTAGTCAAACCACTCGTATTGCTTGTTGACCTCATAATGCATCAGGATAATTGAACTTGTTACATTTTTGATAATTTAGAAAATATAGTATCTCCCTGCTGTGATTACTATGACTTAGAGATTTGGGTCATTTAATGATGTCAAAACTCCCTCTCTCTCTGTCTCGCTTCCTTCTCTCCTCCCTCCCTCGTCTCTTTCTTGCTCTAACATGGATAAATAGGGGTCTCTGTTTGTCAATAAAACTTATCTACTCCTCTCTGCCAGAAAAGCTTATCCAAGTTTCCTTAAATAAACTTCAGTGAACTGTTATGTTACTTATGACATCAGGTTAACTTTCAAATCAATATTTTGGCCCTCAAATGTTTTTCATGTGCAAGAGAGAAACTATCAGAGAACACTAATAAAGTATGTAGAGAAGTAGAGATTTATCTGTATAAACCTCAATGTAGACTTGAGTCCACTATTAAGGAGTCTCTCCTACCTGGTATGGTTATCTGGGCCAAATTGGCTAAAATGGTCACTTGGCACTTCAAAATTTCAATATTGGCATTGGTATTTTTCTTCCTCTTGAAGTTGATGTTTCCAGTTTGAAATTGGTGTGGTTTTCATAAATATGATGAATTAACTGTTCACCGTTGCATTTTGTTCAGATGGGTTCTAGTTTGTTTACACGTTTTGTGGTCATATTTTGTAGGGATTGTTATTTCTGCTATGTGCATTATGTCCACCAGATATATCAAAGGTTCGGGTTGGGAAGCTCTCACCATATGGCATGGAAACGCTTAGAAATATCAGAGATTTTCTGGGAGTTAAATTTGTCATAAAACCAGATCCATCTACGGGAACTGTTCTACTTACATGCATGGGTTGTGGCTTGAGGAATCTATCTAGGAAAGTCTCTTAGACTGCAAACAGAGTAGTGTATGAGGTGCGACAGTATGTTCTGATCGTCAAGTTCTTGTGTAAACGTTTTTACTATAATCAAATTAAGTTTTGGTATTTTCCATCATTCTTAAACATATCTGTCCAGATTTTTGTTTTAATTTAAAATTTGTTTAAAATGGATTTAAATATTTGCTAACATGTTATTGCAAATCTAGTTGTTTAGGATGCAAGTTTTTAGAAATAAGCACAATTGAAACATTTGTGTATGTTGGCGTTTTGATGCGTATTAGTTTATTAAGGTGTGGTGATTGAACTAAATCCGAGAGCTAATTTTGCTTAAAATTGCTTTCCATGAAAGGTGAAAAATACTCTTAAATTCTTTATATTAATGTGTTGGTTTTTCTTTTACATAAGCTAATCTATTTGAATTGAAATTCCTTGTATTTAACGTTGTTGAATGAAACCCTTTTCTTCGTCTTCACTGGGCTGGGCTTAAATATTAGAAAAAATAAAAATAATAAAAAATCTTGTATAATCCAGCATCCTACATTAATTAGGTTTATATTCAGTTCATAGAGTAAAGAAAAAGAAAGGATATTGATCAAGTTCTATAAGAGCAACCCACAGCTATGACCAAACCTAAATTGCTGCCAACATATTTGGTTGGTTTTATAATTTCATTTTCGGCATCACTTTTGCTATCCAATAAGTACTACCAACTCTGCTAGGCGAACTTTCAAATGACCAGTGCTTGGTAGTGCTTCTACCTCGCTGCTAGACAATGAAGTTGGAGTAGTAAGTCCATGAAATTAAGCCTCAAGGTCATATAATTATATTAGACATCGGTTTTGTTTTGACTTGCTCTAACTATACATTCCACCTAGCACAATCGTACTACTATATATATATATATATATATATATATATATATGCAATTAAGCTCAGGGTCATGATGTGCTTTTAAATTGCTTGGGCAATTTTTTTAATTACAAAATTATATATAGTTGAATAATTAAGTACTTGGTTAAAAATGGTTTTTAAACCCTAACTTGGCACGTTTGTTAGAGAGAAATGATCAGTAATTAATTAAGTATCCAAGAAATACTTGTTATGACAGATATTTTGAAGTTATGAGAAGATGTCGTTATCTCTTTGAATATAATATACATGAAAGTAGTGCAAAGGAAAGTTCTCTCGTATAAAAACGACATTTTATAACACTTCTTCCAACCAATATATGCATGCATAAAAGACATATATATAATAAGTTATACCCCTATAAATTCTTTTAACAAAAGACATATATATAATAAGTTAGATGATTTTTATTATTTTTTTTTAATTTTTTTCAATCTTTGATGTAGAAACTGGGTCTCCATTTTTGTTTGTGGTGTTGGCAACTTTTAATGGCTGGTACTTGCGGAAATTATAAAGAATTTGCTGTTGATAGGATATTGTTTTTTCTTAGGCTCTACGGCACACGTTTACTAAAAGAAAAAAAAACCTTATTCTTCATGCTTTCTCTCATTAACGTATTCGTCCATAGGCTTCGATAATTTTCAGGGTAAGTTTCACGTACATTGGCTTGGTGTGGGATGGCTGGCTTGCCATGGTGTATAGTCACTACCACAACCAAAAGCGTACGACTGTGACCACCAAAGGCCGCAAAATAGTACTAGTAGCTAGTAGTCCCCCACGGTCCCCTATGCTACTTCATTAAATTTTACAGAAAAAAAATATCGTTGCTAATAATACCATCATGTATGCATATCATTGCTTTGAGACAAAGCAAGCTCAAACAACGTAATAAGACATATCGCCAAGCTTCTAGATGTCTCCAAACGAAAAAAGCTAAGAGAAAAAAAAGAAGAGAAAAAAACAATGCATATACATTAGCTGATGATCATTAATATATTTGTACAGCAGAGACTAAGAAGAAGCCCTTGTAGTTGACACGTGGCAGAGGATTATTGGGGGAGAGGGAGAGAAAGTAGGGACCAATAGGGGATCAAATTCAAGGCAAATTTTATATAGTTTATTTTTCTTTTATTTTCATATAGTTCTACACGGTAGGACCACAGGGTGTGTATGTGGGTCTACTGCTACTTGTAGTTTGCCTTTGTGAGGAGGGTTTTGAAGAACCCAACTACCAACCAGAACCCCCAAAGGTAAGACATCGTTTTCGAATTGACACATGTTAGTCGTCGGAATCCTTGGAAGAATCCGATATCAATTTCTGGATCATTTGGCTTGTCTCTTCCTCCGAAATCCGATCTCCTTTTCCTTGAGACTGTGCGTAGGCCTCGAAGAATTCCTTGTTTTCTTTCTCTAATTCATTCCACACTGCATACATGTATAGTTCAAAACCCATATTATCATACATATTTTTGTTAACTTCAATGTAATACTTACTACTTCCAAGTTATTCACACTTACCACCATGCTGAATTATATACCATTTAAGCTAATGGGAAGTGAGCCAACTTTATATCTTTAATATCAAGAGGGTAATCTTAATCAATTTCAATACTTTTGTGAGATGATGTAGCTAGGTGAGTTTTAATCAAACTTATTAATTTTTGGAGTTCGTTTTGAAGATTGTTGAAGGGATTGTTTTTAGTTTGTTAAGAGTTTAACCTTATAATTTTGAAGTTTACTGTAGCGGACCTAGCTAATTAAGCTTGTATGTGCTTTGCATCAATAATCAATCAGTACACGGGCTGCATCTTGAACAATAAAATCAACACTAAGACCAGGAGCTATACTCTACTAATCTTCAAGCCGAGCTTATATATATAGCCGATGCACTGATTGATTAACAAATCACAAGTACTTTAAATTGCAGGCTATATATATGTGTGTGTGTATAGAACTTTACATGCATGGTGAGGTTACAGGAGCTAATTGCTTTATAATTACATGCAAGCAGCTACGTAGGAAGTGAACGGAGTTTTTTCATTGTGTGCCTTGCATGATCCACTTTCATGCATGAGAGAGGATGAGTCTAAGTAGCTAGCTACATATATATGTAGGCATAGATTTTTTTCAAAGAAAACTAAGAAGAAAGAGTTTGGAGCTGAGGGAACAACTAACCAGTGGAGGTGATAACAGGTTTGATGTCTGCATGTTTAGAGAGGGCTTCCATGCACTCCTCTTTGGTCATGTGGAAGATCAGACACTTCTCTATCAGGTGCTGCACCTATTTGTGTAAATATATATATATATATATATATATATATACACACACATGTAAAAACCACTCTCACAAATCAACATCAAACCCCACAAGTATATCCAATTAAAACCATTAATTTTCCACCACAGTCCCATGCTATCAAATATATATATATATACACACACACACACGAACTGATATGACTTACCATGTGTATGTATGAAGCAGAAGAGTCTCCCATGATCAAGCCCTGTTAGCTACTCTGTGATCTGTATGAACTAGTTTTGTATAGTTTGACAAAGATGAAGAAGAAAATTAAAAGCAGAAGAAAGCTAGCTAGAGAGAGACCTACAGAGGTGGTGCAGTAGTAGCTAGTAGTAGTAGTATGAGAAGTGGAGATAATATCATATGACGACGGATTCAAAAACAAAGGTATAAATAATAATATTTAAAAGGGAAAAGACTGAATAAGGGTGGGTGGGGGTGGGGCCAATAGCCCCACGTGGGAGATAAATGGTAATTGGTTGTGAAGGGATTAGAGGAGATTCGTAAATGACTATTTCTTTGTCTTTATGGGACTAGTAGTCAGTATTAGGGCATGTTTCTCCTCTCCATGTGATAAGTGGGACCGCATCAAAAACCTCTTTAATCAATCCTTCCAAACGACAAACCAAGACGTACCCAAATGGCTCCTAATTCTCGTCTCTTATCACAAAACACCAAAAACTCATCCTCCATGGCAAACGCCCCCGCCTAGCTAATAGCTATATAGCCCCCACATACAAACAATATATATGTATATATATATATATATATATATATATGTATTACTACTTGACCCATTTGAACACCAAAATCACTACGTAATAAGAATCAAATTAATAAAATAACATCATGCTTTCCCTGTTTCGACAAGCTTACAAAATTTGCCCATGCCCTTCAGCCTTGAGTTGTAGTGCTTTCATTGGTGGATACCAAATTACACATGAACCCGCCAAGCTACATATACACCAATTAATTTGAAATGGATACTTTATATTTTTCTTGCTTGCTGGTCTGAGAGTACTGCTAGGATTGTTAGATACTGATCAACTTACAATCACCAATTCTTTTCCTGGTGTTGCTTATGAAAAAGAGCCAAATTTTGTGGGGTTGATTTCTCGGCTACTTTTGGTAGTTGTATTTATCACTCAGTTTTCAATAATAAACGTTGTAATCTATCTATATTCCATAATATAGAAGATAAATTCAGATCATATGCCCTCTCATATATTCTCTGTTAAAATTTGATATTTGGACGTTATTTAGTTTAATTTTCTTTTATATATTAATTAATGATTATATATCAAATTCTAATTGAAAGAAGAAGTAATTTAAATTCGCAGAAAATGATTGTCATTAAACCATTGCATGTGCATGCGTCAATAATTTAAGTTAGCATCCCCATTGTTCGCTACTCTTATGGCTCCACAGACGCCCTTTCGTGTTAGATCATCCAGCACGAAGCACTCATGTGAATAATTTTCTCAACTGAAAATGTTTGCGAAGTAAGAAAATTGTAACTGTCAATTAATGAACGCCAAACATGAGGAGGGTTGTCATACAAAACCATGTAAATATCAAATATATATTCAAATGAGTTTAAACCGTGGAATATTATTAAAGCTCTATTCATATGAAGAATTATTAAAAGACAGAACTTAGTTATCATAATGGTTGATGAGCTGTTATTACTTCTTGGACTAATTCTACATTAACAATTATTCTTTAGCTTAATTCTACTCATTTTTAATTTGTCTTTTCTTCTTCTTTCTAAGTTAATAAAAACAACTCAGAATGATGTACAATGTAAAGTGAAACAATTGTATATGCAAACCAATGATAGATTTCATGAGTGGTGTACAAAGTTTTTTTATCTCCAAAAATAGTAACGAGATGTGAATTGACAACATGTATCCAAATTCCAAAACCTTACCGTGAGTTAGAGGTTCTTATGTAACGATTAATGATAGATGCAATTTCAGCCTTTCTTTTTCATTCTCACAGTAGATATCATTTTAGATTGAGCTAGATGACGTGTTGGATTCACATTGGTTTAGAATCAGGAAAGTTTGGAGTAATTTTTTTTTCCTCTATCTCCTACCATGAAATTTCTTTCACACTTTTTGATATTGCAGACGCTGTTTATGTGAGGAATGAGACAAATACATAAATATCTTAATAACAAAAAAAAGAAGAAAAAAAAAGACATGTACTATATTTCGTTCCAAGTTCCATCTCAAGCACAGGTAATTTAAATCAATAATACTCTCTCTCTCTCTCTCTCTATCTCTCTGTCACTCTCTCGCTCTCTCTCTCTCTCTGATGTAAGATGTCTCACCAGTAGTACGATAATGTTTGAGATAGTTATTGAGTACGTAGTGTAATTAATATGATGTCAACTTAACCTCTAAATAATACCAAAATACTAATCGTCTTCAAGCTTCATCATATTGCCAATATCTACCTACCTAATTAAGAAATCTTTCATTCTGTTTATGCATGTATAAAAGTGTATATATATATATATGTGTGTGTGTGTGTCACCATGCATACCTTCACTCATATATGTATGTCACCATGAGTTGTTTCTTTTTTTTGTGTTTAATTTTTAGTCAAATCAATCCATTTCATTTGATATTAAATCCAACAAATCTAGGACAGTATGTGATATTGAGAGGCACCTTTATAAACTTTGTCTTGTGCGTAACTTTAATGACTGCCATCACCAAATTCAATGAATGGTTGGGAAGGCCATTTTACTTCTAGTTACTAATTCTCAAGGCCTCCATTTACTATAGACAAAGCTGCCAAGGGGGTTTGCTACAACTTTGAGAAATAATTGCGTGGATTGTAGTTGATTTTGTTCTTGATTTTGAGAAATAAAGCATCTCTAGTATAAAATATTATTATGGTATCGTCAATTTTAAATTTTAATTCTAGTATATTATTTCCAATGTATTATTAAAATATTACTGATAAAATTTAACATATGTACTTCAATATATAATACTAGAATAATAATAATATTAAAATTAAACATATATATATATTTATTTATTTATTTAAAAAGTGAACTATCATCATTTTGCATATTTTTTTAGGAATGATAATGTCATTCTTTTTATTAAATTTGGCAAAAAAAAAATATTATTGTTATAATTTAATATGAATATAGCATTTTTATTGCAGTGTAAAAAGTGAGAATCAATATAAAAATTTAATATTGACAATTATTTTTAGCACCTTGCTTGCTGGAGATACTGATAGGCCTCACTTTGAATTTAAAAAGAAATAATAATAATAATAATAATATATTTTTACGTAGAACTTTAACTCATTAGAGTTCATGGGCCGATGATTGTTCAGAAACATATTGGGTTATTTTTACTAAGATTAGTGGTCCATATTGTAAAGCCCAAATTCCTTTTCCTTGGACTTGCAGTTTTGGACATGTCAAAATCCAATCTTTTAAAATAGGGTTAATATCATCTAAACCCCTGAAGTTTAGTCTAAATTCAATAAGACCCCCGTCGTTTCAATAAAGTAAAAAAAACCCTTTGCTGTTATATACATTTTGTTAATACATTAACAAATAAAGGTCAAAATGGTAATCATCATATAATTCTGAGAAAAAAAAAAAAGAAGAGAAAAATCAAGCATCTCCCATGGAAAATGGGTACTCCTTCCATTCTTTCAATGCCATGTGGAAACGTTAGGCCACGTGGATTGCTTACAAAAGCATTGGTAAAAAATCTCCACTTCGTCTCTCTCTAGCCTCTCCCACTCTTTCTTCATCTTTTCAGTCTCTCTACAAATTTGTAAGGAGCAGCTGCAGCTCATTGACTCTAGTCTCTGGATATCAGTTGTGCATTTGGAGGCAGATTTTTTGCACACTTAAAATACAAGGAGTTGGATTGTATCTTTATGCAATTTTTATTTATTTATTTATTTTTCAAAAATTGAAATCAAATATATATATGTATATATATATATAAATACTGAAAGCTTATTATAAAAGATCTAAACTTGGTGGATCCTATTTTAGCTTTCTTTTTTTTTTTCATATAAAATATGTTCCTTTTGGGAAAGAGAGAGAGGGGCTGGAGAGAGTAGCAGAGGAGAGAGATGATGAAAGTCGAGGATGGTGACGTGGCGGCCTTGGCGGTTGGAGAGATTAAGTGCCTAAGCTGACTGGATTTTGTGTGGTTTTCATCTTTATGGTTTAAAGGGTATATAGGTAATTATACGACACTATTATAAGAAAACACTATGGTTCATACGAAACCAAAGGGGTTTGCTTTGAATTTCAACCGAACCTGAGATGCCTATATGATATTAAGCCCTTTAAAATGGACTTGGGTTCATGATTATTATACTAAAATGGTCAGTCCATATTGGGTACGTAAGGTACGAAGTAGACAACTCCAATTTTCATACTCAAGCTCTAAAATTATGTGTTTGATAAAAATCTTCTCAACATATTGGATCTTTCCAAAGTGATTTCCCAATTTTAATTGAATAATATTGTGCAGTATAAGTTGTATAAATTCATAACATGTCACATGACCTTATATATTGGGAATCCACCAACTAGATAAAGGCCCCTTTACATTGGCATTCACTAAAGTCATGTTGTATGGTTGCAGTAAAAATTCTGATAACAGTCAGAAACGCAGATATAATATAGGACAAATATTATGGCTGATTCTACTCAAAGACACAGCGTAAGAATGGTTGCAAAGCCCTTATAGCAATGCTCATTTTAATTCATAAAAGTTTATTAGGGTATCCCATGAAGAAAAAGGCAGATAATACGTCAACTAAATAAGGCAGATAATTCGTCAACTAAATGTGTAAAAAGACATTATGAATTTAGTTAAGATTAATTTTTAATACTAATATATAAAATTGTAGAAAATTGAGTTGGGTTTTGGGGGGAGATGGGAGGCCCGCACAAGCGAGTTCTGCAAAGTAAGCAGCGTCAGCGCTTGGCCAGCCTATAACCCCTCCATAAATTCATGCGCACCTGCGTTAGGTTGGCGCGGCGAGCAGCTCTCACCGCTCGCTTTGTTTTCCTTACTCATTAGTTTAAGGCAACTTTCCTCAGTGCTGGCTCTCTTTCTTTTATACTCCTTTACTCGGACAGCGTTTCTACTCCCTGCCGATGTGGGATATTTCCTATGCTTGATATTCCAGGTCTCAATATTCAAGCACACACCTATTATTCTTTTCCAAAGAGAAAATTATAAGTTGCGATTAGTTCTTCTTGGGGCCAAATGATCAAGTCAGCTGCTCTTATCGTCAGTGTGTTTTTTTTTTTTTTTTGGCAAGATAATGGCTGTGGAAATTACCGGTTCATTCCTTATTGCAGCAATCACAGAAATCATGTTGTCCATAGCTGTAACGAACATAAACTCATTCATAAACTACTTCTACTTGTGAAGAAGGGGCCCCAAAAGAATCCATTAAATAAATAATCACACTGCATGTTGTAGTTTGGGCCATTTACATTTCTCTTATACATTACATGCCACTGTAGTTATTGATATTATTTGCATTTTACAAACAAGAAGCCTAATTTACAAGCAAAACAAATCAAACCTGGACAATGAAACAATGGGATCAAAATAGAATTGAATAAAAGCACTGCCTTGCAAAAATATAGGCAGCAATGCAGCTGTGGAAGTCTCTAGTGTATTTTTCAAGACTTTCGGAATAACAGTGGCTCTAACTGAGGATCAGAATCAATGGAAATGGGCGGTGTTCGGTCGCCAGACTCCAACTGGGAAATTGATGAGTCGTCTGCCCTTTGTTTCTGTAACCTCCGCAAGAAACTTGGTCTGTCCTCGAGCACAGAATCGGTTGTCTTAGGTGTCTCTTTTAAACCCTGGACATGCTGAAGACAAACTTGAAGAGCATCATGCACTCTCACAAAGTACCACTCCTTACCGATAATCTCAACAGCACCTGACCTTGATAAGGTCAGAAGAACTTCACGGTTAGGGTTGGAAATGGCAATCTGCATAGAAAAAAGAATCAATTTAGACAGCAAACATTCAAAAACTTCTTGAAGTATTTGAAACTGCATTGCAGGAAACTCAACCTGTATGTCTCGCATTTTGTATTCCTGGTGCAAGTCTTTTAAAGCTTGAACCGCACTGGAGTCTATATATGTAACAGCTGCGACGAAGATAAACGAAAATTGGGAACATAAGATAACCATTAAGATATAGAGAGAAAACAGCAAACACACTACACAAAAACATGAATACATGCATTCACACATCCATAGATGCCTATAGACTGTTTCACGCATGCTAAAATTGCATGTATACATACATACCCCAACTATTGTAAGAGTAAAGATAGGGGAAAGAAGAAAAAATATATTTTTGTGTTGTCAGTAGCAATATAATTGATCTTAGAGAATAACTGATTCGACAACACAGTTATAAGTAGATGCCATAAGCACAGGACTAGCAAGACTTACGGGCCATCTCTAAAATTACAAAATAAATTCTTTCAACTTCTGGTCCACGTTTAGTAGATCTATCAACATCAACTTCATATTCACGTAACCTGACAGAGAAAACCATAACGACTTGAATATGTTTTGTACAAAAAATCAACGAGTGCAACACAAAACAATGAAAAGTAGCCCGGCTAACAAACAACTATGCTATGGAAAAGCCAGTACAATTGAAATTTATCAATATGGAAAGGTGAACTTTACCTATCCTTTATGTAACTTATGTTTGCAAAATAAATGGGTGCATCAATCCGAACAATTACAATTCCATTATATGTATACGCTTCTGGATATTGCTGGACGTTTCTGTATACAGTGGTGCCAGGAAGTCGTCCCAAGACAGCTGCATCATACATCAAATAGTGAAATTAATTGGTGCAGGTTATAAAATGAACCAAATCTATAAAATCCAAGTATGATTACAACATCATGCCAGCTATTGTTTCCCTAGCTCTAATTTCCAATCCCATACCAAGAGGAAATATCTCATTTTGTCAGCACAAGGTAGTGGATGATTCTCTAAGCATAAAAATATGGCTAATGAAAATCAGAGAGGCCATTAGCTTAAAAAAGAGTTTGCAGCTATGAAAGGCTTTACCAGGCAGAGGCCATCTAGACAATTACATAACCGGTAAATAAGGATTTGAAAATACAGAGGATAACAGATGACATGATTCTGGAAATAGAGAAAATGGAAGAAGGATTACTGCAGTCAATTCCATTTTGTGCAAAGCAAAAACATTAAAATCAGCAATACAAATGATGATGATGGCAATGAAGAAGAGAGTTCATTCTGGCAACAGGTTAAGGAACCCTGAAGCAGAAATATGAAGCAACCAAATGCACAATATGATGTAATGGGAGCTGTGAAATCTAAACAGGCAATATGATGCAATTGAGACCACTTACCAATATGTGGGTTTGCTGACTCATGGATCACAAAAGCAAGTGAAACGCCAACCTACAATTTCAAATACATGTTAATTAAAAGGATAAGCTTCTTCAATTATATCAAGGATATTCAATCAACTTGCATGTGTAACAACTGAATTACCTAAAAGCTTAAGCTGCTAGGAAATTCAGCAATTCACATCAAGCAAACACACTCTAACACTGCAAACTTCTATTACAGGATATCTAGAGTGTCTAAGCAATTTTTCTCCCAATATTAAGGTCCTGATGGAACATTGCAGGTCATCATGAAGAAGTTGTATTCAACACAACTTCTAATAGTTCTGAATTCTGATATCCTAGTTGTTCCTGGATGTTGATTGAATATTATGAAGAACTAAATACAAATACACAAATCATTGTGCTAAGACTTTTATATGCCACATAGATAAGCATCTTTTTACAAATAAGTGCTTAAAGTAACTCACCCCAACAAGGACACCAATCTCAATACCAAGAAACAATGTTGTAGTGCTAGTGATCGCCCAGAGAAGAAAATCCTTTTTATCTACATGCCATAGGAAGATAGCCCCATTGTAATCTACCTGACATTCAAAAGAAGAAATAATTGTCATCTGAATATAGGTGATAAACATTTGAAATCTTCTCTAAAATACAACAAGACACCATAACAAGAGATCTCATTCATGTACAGTGGGATGCATGTCAACTTTAGCTATTATTGACAACAGTTTTCTTGACAAGCCAAAACCAATATGCTTATGGTTGCAGTCTAAATCCTTTAAAGCATTACGTCATCCATTAAGAAAGAAGAAAAAGTTGATTCAGGGTGGTAGAGTCTATTGCAAGAAACCAAAAAAAAAAAAAGGAAAAGAAAGAAGATTCATGGCTAAGAATTCTCTCTGTTCTTTTGTTTTTTCTTTTGCTTTTTCTTTTTCTTGATACAAGAACAAGCCTCTTAACCTCTCCAAATGCAGCATATAAGTAATGAGTTAGAAATGACAAGTTATTTCTAATCGTTACGTTCACACTGGTTTGCAATCCAATTTCACATACAAAAGAAAAGAGCCTACACCTGGTCATTGATTGACAGATTGCACCAGGACAATTAATTTCATAGACACTACCTATGAGATGAACTTCAACTGGGCAGTAATCATCTGTTCTTTATATTCCATTCAATTATGCAGCTATTTGAATAGATAAAAACTTGTACTCAAACATCAGACACAATTTTATGGCTTTGCTTCCATACTAAAACTTAAAACAGTTAAGCAAGGTAGTAATAAAATTATAAAGTGGATGATAAATTCCTTGCAGTTAAATGTGATAAAATGTTCCTTAAAGGTTTAAGCATCCTCTAAGAGGATTGAATCCAATAATCCAAGCAAGCTAAAAACCTTTTCGCATTCTTGCTAGCATGATAGAAGACAGAGCCTATCACAAGCAGCTTAGAAGAAACATCTCACAAGAAAATGGCCATATATGCTCTACTCAAACGTCAACCAATATTTCTTGTCAAATGAAATTTTCAATTGTTAATATCAATAAAACCTATAAAGTAATATAACTCCACAATATGTAATTTTGATACTCACCAAACTCATTACAGCAGATATTACAATTGCAGCAAGAGCACACTGAAAGAGAGAACGATCTCACAATTAGCCTTCCATGTAAATGTAAGTACCCAAAATTTGGAATTATAAAGTTGATAAAACAAGAAGAAATATCAATGTTGGACAAATAGGAAAAACATTGTTTTCTGATTTTTTGCAACTGGCCATTACAACACTCCATGATTAAAAATGAGCAAAATAGTTGTTGAAACCATGAATGTTGAGGAAATAAATGGTTGAATTGCTATCAGACATGGGTAACATTTAGACTCCTGCTTGAAGAAAGAGATGCATTAACATGGAAACAAACCTGGGGTATGTATTCAAACAGCGGAGTTAAAAACAAGAGGGCACAACCCATTATGATCCCTGCAATAATTCCAGATAAGCCCGTTTTTGCTCCACTTTCATTGTTCACGGCTGATCTAGAAAAGGAACCTACATCACACATTCAAAAAAACATGAATCCACCAATTGTACAAACAATCACCATAAATAAAATGCAATTGTGAATTGTGATATACAAAATTTATAAAAATATGAAATATATAGAAGTTTTTAGAACCTTGTAGAAATCTCACCTGTGGTAGGGTATGCTGAAAAAAAAGAACCAAAAATATTGGCAACACCAAGACCGAACAACTGTAAAAATACATAAATAGAATCTTTGTCAGGTTAAAAGTTGTTCTTTCTTCGCTCACTACCCTGACTTTACAGAACCAAGTCAAGAAATCTATTACTAAAACTTAATACCTATCCCTGGATCATAAAGATTTTCAACTGCTTGGAGCTATAGCAACTAATATGTTTCATAATGAAAACTGATCGTGAAGACAAAACAACAGCAATCTCCAAATATTGGGAATTCAGAGTCAGTTGATCGAACAAATACTCTTTTTTATTTTTTGGGCACAAACTGCTGATCTGAGCTCATTAAGGTATCAATTCCTTCAAGTACCTACAAAGTGAGCACAAATTTTTTATCCTAAGCCTACGTTGAGCAAAATTTTGACATCCTAATTCCCACATAGTTGTAATTCCTAAAGGCTCAAGCCCATAGGAAGTCAGATTAGATATATGATCCCAACATATGGACAAGTGGGGCATTACGTCTTTTGGACCACATAACTGGATCCAACATGGAAACTGAAAATGCAGGCCTTAGACATTGAACAAGAAATGATTGTTCAGGAATCACAGGAGCAGAGATTTGATAGCATGTTAATTTACCGTCAAACCTAACAGCTTAAGTTAATTAGAAAGCGTACCTATTTATTGTCAAGTCAACATAACAAACTCTTTAAAATAGTCATACTAACAAAGAGGAAAAGAGTATTTTAACATTCTAGACTTCAAGGGAAGATAAGATACTAGATTGACAGAAATAGAAAAGTGGGGAAGAATGCTGATGTACATGTTCAACAGTCAAAAATTGTCATTCTTAGGGTTCTAGCCACTTTTAGGCATTCATCAAACAATGGTTATCAATAGCATAAGTGATTCCCTGTTTCCGAAAGCATACCTCCTGATTTGAGTCTAACTCATACCCATTCTTTGCTGCTAAGGCTTTTGCAATACCCACAGATTCCTAAAGTTCAAAATTAGATGTCATGGGACTGGTAATCACAATATAAATATTTTTTATTTAAAAATTCTCAAAAATTGCAGTAATTCACATATCTTTTCTTACCAATATAGCTACACCAGTAATGAGAAGTGCTGTAGGAATCAAAGACATAGCATATCCAAAATTTTTTGGAATAGAAAATTCTGGAAGGCCTTGAGGTATGTCTCCTACCTAAAACAGTAATCAATGTTCTTCATCAGCTCCAGTTAATTTAATATCAGCTTGAAGTGCTGTCCTTTAGAAGAAAAAAAATGCATGCAAACTAACATAACCTTTACCTCTAAAAAATTTACGGGCTAGGAAATTCCTTTTTAATTGAAATTCAAGAAAGGACCATTTTAGGAGAACAATGATAGAGTTTAACTAGATTTTCTGTATAACATTCTTTTAAGCATATAAGGTTAGGGTTTCAGATTCAGTACATAGTTGTTGTTAGAGTTGACACAACATAGCAAAAATACAACTTATCATCTTTTCTTCAAAGTAATTTAATGAAACTAGTTAAGCATCAGCTTGACAACTTGTAAGGTAAAATACTCAAAAATGAAAGTGAATCAATTACATCCTTCTCACCAATGATATGGAGGATGGATGAAATATTTTCACAATAGTTGTACCCAAAACAACTGCTGTGAGGGGACCTGCTGCTCTTAGAAACCGTAATTGCTTCCTCGATTTTCCCTGTATGTGGATCATCAAAATCATAATCAAGTATCTTTGATGAACAAAGTACATATTCATCAAAAAGCAAAGAATGGGCTCGTACCAAGTGTTTCATGACCAGGAGTATTGCAAGAAAGGTTGATCCCATTACAAAGGGAAGCCATTTAAACTACAAAAAGAAAAACTCCCTGTGGTTAAGAAAAAGAATAGATAAGTGAAAACACAATGCAAAACACATTGAATCGCAAATCAAGTAGATGAACAAACGTGGGGTGATTCAAATGTCATTATAAAGAACAAAGACCAACTAACCAGCCAGGATATATAAAAAAAAAAAAAAATCATAAAACTGAATACGTATCAATGAAATAGTCAGTTACAGGGCACTAAACGTTAAAACTATGGTATGATAGCAGTCAAGATCAATACTGCCAGTTTACACTATAGTAATGGTGAAAAAATATTTACAACATAAATTACACACTTTAATTGTAAAGGTTCAAAACCTTTTTCCTTCCCATATCTCATTCACTGTTTTTCTTTCATACCCAGAAATTTAAAGACGTAGTTCAGTATTCCAAGGTGATATATAAGATAACAAACAATTTGCTTCTTGCTTATCTTGCCTGAGGAATATAGCTTGCAAGTGATAGTGTGCATTTTTAGGATAAGCAATAGAATACACCAGTAAACCAAAATTATCAAATTAATAATTTCTTTTGTTTATTTTCTTAAAACCTCTATGGATTTTAACCTTTTAACAACTATAATAAAACCTGAATATTCTGAACAATTACAAAAGGCAAAAATGAAGCTACAATGCAGAACATGTGAAGGAGATACTTGCACAACAATTGTAATGACCATGGAGATACATGGGGATTGGAAACTAGTAATCAAGAATCCACTAGGCAGAACAAGCAAAAACTGAATATTCTATTTTAAAGTCAAAATCATCAGGTCATAGTGTATTTCAGTCATAAGAAAGATGTAGATATCTAAGAGAAAAAGAACTCTGATAATCATTGTTGCTAGTAAAGGGATTAAATCACTGAGCTATACCTCATCCGCTCCAGCTATAATGCTCTTAACCAGTGGGATGATCTTGCTGCTCCGTTCTATATCATATCCCAAAAAGTACTTTGCTTGTGATAAGGCAATCACAATGGCTGAAGCAGATGTAAAGCCAGAGATCACAGAGTGACTGATAAAACGAATAAGCCATCCAAGCCTGGAAAAACAAAGAATATACTTCATGCAAAACTCATAGAAGATAATTAAGCTGATCATTCACATACAAACATGTCAGAAAATCCATTAGTAAGAAAGGACATGCAACATGTTAAATCATGGGTTGACAAATAATTACGGTATAACTGTTATAATATTTCACTCTTTAATAACAATGCTATATACTCTGAACTTCCTCATTTTGGGACAAAACACATGCCATAATATTTATCGTATAGGACTTCGATTTCCCAGAATTACAGGCATAGATTACCTCAAGAGCCCCATAATGCATTCCAATATCCCAACCATTAGTGCCAATAAGATCGCCAATTCTGTATATAATGCATCAGAGGAATCAACAATTCCACTTAAGACGTTAGAAACCAGGAGAGAAACCAATGCTACTGGACCAACGGCAAGCTGACGAGATGATCCAAATAGGGCATAGACAAATAAAGGCACAAAACCGGAGTCTGCCATGTAAAGTCAAAGAAACAAATTTAGATTTAGAACGAGCCAAAATAATATGGAAGTTTACAAATCAATGAGTTTTGTGAGGTATCAAAATAAACAAAATTTATTTTAGAAGATTTATCTACTATACAAATCAATTTCAATAGGCAATGTTTCATCACAATGGAACTAACAGACCAAATAAATGTCAATAAAGATGAAAATGAATGACAACTTAGATATCTCAAAACCAGTGAAATATTTTTCTTAGTGTAGTAGTTAGAAATAAGTCCAAAAAAGTGAGATTATTAGTTAGGGATTTGACATTATTCCATAGAAGTATGAAAGGATTTGCATCAAACTTCTTACCTCCATTTCAATTAGGAGGTCGTTAGGCCAAAGCAAATAGTTCAAAGAACATAATTGCAGTTTCACCATAAGAGGAAAAAGAAACAACGTACATGATAGTTTTCCTTCAACTATTGTCATAAATGTAATTAGAAATCCATGATTGTCTTCCCTAAGTACTAACTCATAAACGTAATCCACATAATTATAATTACTATGTATTCTGCAAGGTGAAAAACTTACAAAGCCCATATATTGGTTGAAGCCCAGCTAATTTTGCATAAGACATTGCCTGGCAATTCAAAATAAACAGTCAACTACAGAGCTCAGCCAATTGATGCAACTTAAGTATTCTATTTAACCGATGTCATTCCAATAAAGAAAATAAAAGCTAAGAGATGCCAATGTCCCAGAATCTACAACTTCATATGGAATAATGATATCACAAACTACAACTTTTCATGAATAAGACAAAATTGATAATTTTCAAGCATACATGCGTCAAGCGTGTAAACGTGGATATGTTTCCAATCACTAATTAAAATACAACACAACCCATTTCTGACTGATCCCCAGAGTCTCTAGTAGTCATGCAATAGCTAATGAATATAAAAATATCAAATCCGTCAAATAGTTTAGTGAATGAATAAGCAGCCATAGAAAATCAGATATCAGCAATAGTGTTTTCAGTTGTCAGTAATTTCAAACATTCAATGATTTAAGCAATAGTGGGATATGAGTTACGCCTATCACAGAGAGGTTAAACATAATGTAAGAGAAATCTGTCAAATCATTAATAGTTAAGTGCTTGAACTAAATTGCACCGTGTTTGGTCACAAAGAAAACAAGGTAAACAAAGAAATAAAATTTCATTAGCATTACAAATAATTTAGGGGAAAACTAAGACTTGGGAAAATAGACAATAATAATAATATTAACAATACTTAGAAAACTAGGTCTAAATGACTCTAAAGCAATAATAAAACTTGTTTCAAATTAAAAACTAATCGCCTACATTTGCAAAACCCAAAACGATAAACACTGAAATGTTTTTCCGCTTTCTATCTTCATTTTTCTCGGCAACCAAGCAGAAAAGAAAGCTTTGTTTTGATATCCGAGAATAGAATAAGAAAGAAAAAAATAAAATAAAAACAATCGGAAGAAGGAAAAAGCAAAACAGATCAACTCCACTCAAATTCAGTCGTAAACAACAAGCTGGTGAAATTGAGTTCACTTATTATCAGTTTTCTTTACTAATCATTTTCTCAGCAACCAAACAGAACACAGCAAATATCAGAAAGAAAAAAAAAATTCATTTAGTACGTATAAACAAACAGTATAAATTCGCGCGTGTGTATATATATATATATATAGAGTTTGTGTGGAATCACCTGAGGAACGAGCATGATACCAACGGTGACACCGGCCATAAGATCGACCTGGAAATACTCGCGCCATTTGTAGGTCCTAATCCAACGGAAACAAGGAAGGAAGAGCTCGACCCACTCGACCAAGTTCATGCGCTGTAGCTTCGATATCCACCTCGAGAAGAAAGCACCAGCCGCGAAGCTCGACGACGTCGTAGCGGCAGTGGGGTGCTGCAAGGGGATGATCTTAACGGGTCGGGTAGAGGTCGGCATGGAGGAACCTTCTTGGAGGTCGGACAAGCTGGGAGATGCGTAGGTTATCTCCATGCGCACCGCCGGCGCATTGGATCATATACTGTGGGCTCGATATCCTAGGCTGTCTCCCAACGTTCGTGGTGCACGTTCACTTTCTGTATGTTCTTAAACAAAGAAATAATTGTAAAAGAAGTAATCAAACGTGACGACATGAAATTTGAGCCTTTTTGTGTTTCTTTAATATTTTCCCTGTCAGTAAATTTTTATTTATTTTATTTTCTAAAAAATATTGGAAATATTTTGAGGTGGTTTTTACTTTTTATGGCACATGGATTCTCTTTTTGGTAGATATGGCACATGGATTCTTGCAAGTTGAGAAATACCCACAGGTGGAAATTTCTCAGCAACCAGACGGAGCAAAGCACCTTCTATTTTCTGCATATCCAAACAGAAAAAAATGAAAAAAAAAAAAAAAACACGTGGGCAACGACAAGTCCTGCATCTACACTACAGAAGGCTTAATAGTTGGAAGTAATAAAATAACTGAGATCAAATTTTAATTAAATCCCATATAATTAGACACGGAGACGGAGACTGTGCGTATCGACCAATGAATGTGGATGGCATTTGGGGCAGTTTCAATTGGCCAACAATCGATTGCGTGTTGGGAATCATCATCAATTGCCGCTGGACAGCAATGCACGTACAAGCTTCAGGCTTACGAGTGGCCTTTAACAAAACCCAAACGTTCTTTTTTTTTTTTTTTTTGGGTAAAAGAACACCCAAACGTTTTTGTTTGTGAGTGGGACCTACTCTGACTCGGGCCAGTCCATATTATAATAGCGGGTCCGGTTCATTCTTTTATGTGTCAATTGGCCCGTTTCTTACTTTCTTTCTTTTTTTAAAAAAAAAAGCACAGAGAGATGGTCGACATAAATTTTTTTTTTTTTTTTTTTTAAATCATCATAAAGTTTGAAATGATTTTTCCAAGAGAATAAAATTTAAAGTTTCTGCCTAATCATCAATCAAAATTTGTCTTTCGGTCGAAGATTTTCATAATCTAGTATCATTGGGAAACCCACGTAATCTTTTTTTATTATTATCATAAAATTTTGTATTCATTTCTCTGTGTCCTACTACCCTCCCACAAGCACCGTTCATTTAATTTTTATAATCTGTAACTGTATACATCATGGGAACGCTTCACCGTATTGTATAACAAAATAGTGTCGCAGTCAAAACTCAACCTTTTCTCATTAAACTAACCCAACTTTATGGGCAAACCGTCAAACTTGAATGGGACAGTACTGTTTTGCCTATAAACCCTTTTGAGAGACTCAATGATTTAGCTCCATTTTGTCAAATGTTTGCTCTATCGATTCCACAAATTTCATTTTGCAATGTAGATAAAATTTGCTATCGCCCGAGCGCGTAGGACAATCACAAGGACAAACTTCGTTAAGGGTTGATGAGAGGGGCCTTTCAAAGAAAGGTTAATGGCTATCAAATTCAAACATGATCTTTGCTGACTAATTTTTCACAATTTTCAACACGACTCAAGGTCACTAACTTGACAAGATATATGATGGTGACGTACAAATTTGATAAGGCTCTTTAGTCTACCACACAATGTGATAGCCGAGAGTAATTCGTCCAATGAGTTGGTCTGTTTTTTTGCTTTTTTTGGGTTTTAACTAGTTAGATCTTATAGGTGGATTGCAAAAACAAAGGAAAAATTGTAAATATACTTGTAATTTTTACTACGGCTACAAATATAAACAGTAATTGTACATTTAATATGATAAATTTTTCTAGGCCCTACTTTTGGTGAAGGCCCTTAGCCGGTCCGGTTCGGACCTAGTCATGCAAGCAAGCAAGGCATGAAAACGCAAAATTATTTCACATTTCTTCCGCTACTACGAGTGCGTCTGTGCATGCTCTGGCTTGTGCGAGAACTCGTGATCCAGATGAACAAAAGCGCGTTCTATTTCAGGCAAGAGTTCAAGCTTCTCCTGCAAGGATTCTCCAATGTCATGAGCCTCTTGTAAGGGCATGCACGCCGGCAGAACAATGTCAACCTCGACAAAGTAGTGAGAACCGAAGGTGTAAGCCCGGACAGTGTCGATGTGCCGTATAGCCTTGTGGTGGTTCCAACAGAGGTATGTGAGTTTTTGTAGATATTCTGGAGCAGCTGATTTCCCAACAAGGGAATTCACATTTTCCAGCACTGTCATAGACCATGTGCGGATGGTGTACAAGGCCAACTGGATTAAGAACAAGGTTAAATGTAAGTCCAATGATGCTACCAAAATTCAATGAAAAGATAAGAAAAAAGAAGCCAATCCAATCCCAATCAATTTGGCAAGTCCCAAACCTTCATAGCATATAAAAAACACATAAAGGAGAAAAATATGACTACACCATCTAACATGCAAAATCATCTTCATTACCAGCATATCAACGAATGCATGCATGACAGCCTTTGATTGTCAGGTGAAGTCTTAACAACTACATTTCCCAGCAGGTTAGGGAGAATTCACAGCTTTAAGTAGAAACTTAAACTAATGGAGGCTCCAAATATAAAGTATGTGCTACACAAAAAAAAACCTATAAAGAATCCACACAAAATATATCCAACATACATACATAGTGGACCTTTTCTTATGGAGGGGGGGAGAGAGAGAGAGAGAGAGATGTCACTCACAATAATAGCTCCGACAGGGTCCATCCAGTCATCAAAATAATTAGCAAGAAGAGCAGCAAAGAGGCCAATAATATTGGTGATAACATCAAAAAAGTGATCCTGGGCATATGCTTTAACAATTTCATTAGAGAAAGAGCGGCAGTAAACCATCAATATTAATTTCACTAGAGTCACCATCAGCATAATTCCCACAACCCATCGCTCTTGGTCTTTGGTCAAGCTGAATTCATTCTCCTAGCAAAGCATACAGAAACGGATGCAACATTGTGACAGTTCAACCAATAAGAGGCAACTTATAACGTGAGCACTACACAATCCTTATTTACTAAGATTAAGCTAAAATCAACTTACTTCAGATGATAGTGTCCGCACAGACTCCAAGATAATCTGCAGTCCCAGAGTCGCCATGACAGAGGCAAATACAAGGATCCCCTGCATAACCAATGAGTTCCGGGTTTGAGCATCTGATCAACATTACACAAATGAACGAAGCAACACAAATTATTCTACATTATGGAACCAATAATTCATGATTGTTATATGATGGGGAAGAAAACGAGAGCCATATGTCTAAGGCTGTCCCATGTTTTTGTCTGTTTTTGAGTAAATGCAGAGTACAGATGCCAGATAATTGAAAATATGTTCAAAGATACCATGAAGAAGATAATTCAAATAGAAATTCACTTTTCTATTCATTATTAGAACGTCAAAAGAGGATGATTATTGTATGACTGTTTTGATAATAAAAAACAAGGAATAGAAAACTACAATATTCAATTCAATTCTTAGCATCTACTAAATATCTGTATTCACAATACATTATACATATACAAAAAGGCATCTTTCCTTCCTATAGAGCATGGGTTTCCATAAATCATAATACAATTGCAAATCATTTAACTGTTAACATAGACCGAAACATCATTTTTACCATTCAGTAAATTATTCTTAAGAAAATTGCAAATGAAAATGAAAAGGAACTAATGTGTCAAGGAAAAACTAAGAAAATATTCTAGATAAACTATTGCTTCAACGACGATCCAGGTTGTTTCATAAAATCCTATAATGAGGAGTATGTTCATGGAATGGATTTCAGAGACAAAATGAAATATAAAAATTTAAGCGGGAATGACACCTCATCTCATAAAAACAGTACAACGACTAGGATTAAGCAAAAACTATATTAGCCTCCAGAAATGAGTGTTATTAAATATCAGAAACAGAGGAGTAAAGGAAGGAAAAAAACAAAAAATGACAATATGTTAATTCACATACAACATGATTTTTATGCATTCCATAAACAAACACATCTCTTGGATTCCAGTTGCATCTATTATCACACAACGATTTATGTCCAAAACTGATTACAAAGAATGATCATAAGAGGACTGACCAATGGCTGCATACGTTTCTTTCCAATAGGGTACTGATATGGGTTAGGAGTTTGCATGGAGAACGCAGTAAACCATAGGATGAAGCCAGATAAAAGATCAAGCAATGAGTCCAACGTTGATGCAATGATGGCCAATGAACCGCTTCGGACAGATGCATAAACTTTCGCTGCAAAAAGAACCATGTTTGCAATGTTTGAAATCCTGATTGCAAGAGTCTCACTTTTTGCCAGTTTTTCCCGCTCCTCCTGCATCCATAACATTATCATATCCGTTACATGAATTGGATTGCATCAATCTTGATTTAATAGAAACAGAGAACACAAAATAACACAAACCTTTGTCATTCCAGGAACAAAACCACGATCTGCCAAGGCATCCATTTTGTTAAAGCCCTCAAGCATCTCCACCTGCTGTTGGTAATACTCAGCCACATTGTCCTCTGGACCTGTGGTAATCAAGCAAAACACTTGAGATGGTAACCATGGAACCTATTCATTTTCCACTAATACTGTAACTGATTTAAGGTTAGTTACATAAATTTCCACATTTTCATGTATTCTTTCTTCCCTTGCACATTATACAGATGAAGAATATAGGAAATGGTTAGCGCATATATTCCTGTCCCACCAAATGGGATATGGCATATACTATTATAATTAAGGCCACTTGTAATCTGTAATTCTCATCACATTACTGCTTACTTGAAAGCAATATGAGGGTATAAATCAAATGCAAGCAAAACAAAAGCAGCAAGAATGAATCAAACCATTATCACATAAGACACATCTGATTAGCACTCCAATTATCCCAGTTTGTTGTACTTGAAACTCATTAAGTAATTTCTAATTATTAAGAGTATAATTGACATGCAGTGAAGTCATTATATCTATAGTTTTACTGACTCAATAAAACATTTAAGACATCATTACAAGGACCAACAAACAAACACCAAGACAAGCACACATACAGAGAGAGGGTCACTGAAGCAAACACCTACATATAACTTTTACGCAAACACAGAAAGGTAAGATGTGAACTTACTGATTCAATATATATATATATATATATATATATATATATATATAGCAAGACAATAAGCCAAAGAAGGCAAAAAAAGAATAATAATAATAATAAATAAATAAAAAGTTCTAAAAACCCATTTAAAGGATACCACAAGAAGTTAGCAAGTCATCATCCCTTACCACAAAACTACTGTATGATACCTATGCTTTGGGCAATTTAGTTATGCTGGAAAATCAAAATTCCATACACAATTATTACCCATATGTTACTCGAGCAATAAATAGCATCTTACAATTACAACAAAAAATAAACACTCAACACCCAATGTCTATATAATTTTAGATTATTCTGATTTGCAAAGGAAAAAAAATATAATATAAAATAAATGGAATCACTACAAAAAAAAAAAAAAACGACTACGTATTTCTACTAAAGGAAAATAAACCAAAAGCAAACTGGAATTAGAAAATAAAATAAAATAATGATGAGTATAATTAAATTAGCATAACAATACGAAAAGTTGAGTACCAGAACAAGAAAATTTCCCAGAGACCATAACACAAAGCTGAATTTTTCCATTAAAGAACAAATGAGAAGAAATCGAGAGGTACCAAACAGATTTTCAAAAAAAATGATCATCAATAAAATATCACTATTCAAATAATTTCCAGAATGGAGGAAATCAAAGAATACAAAGCAGCACAGTCCAAAAAAAAAAATAAAGATAATACGAGAAGTTGAAATTACCTAAAACCCCATAGCAGTCATGGAGGCCACGGGGAGGCTTTTTCTCTGTGTGTTCCTGTGATAACTGAAAGCCATCAAAGTTCAACCGCCATGACCGGTCACCACTGTTGGACTGTTGCAAGAGCAAGCGCTCCTCGTCGTTCTCGGTCGTCGGCGGCCGCGACATTTTCCGTTCACAGAGTCACAGAGAGAAAGAGAGAGTCGCCGACAGACAGAGAGAGCTAGTGTCTGATGTAGCGAAGGAAGCCGAAGGGCTTTTGGAGAAGAGTGACAGAGGCCCTTGTGGCTGGCGAAGCCCGTGAATTGCGCACCAGGGAAACTCAGTAGAGGATCTGCATTCTCTCAGCTAAAAGAGCAATCGAAAAGCAATAAAATGCGTGAAAAAGGACTAAATACTAAATACTTCGAAATAAATATCTTGGCTCACGCGCCAGAAAGTAGGCGCGAGGTTTCAGACGAAGCGAGGAAAGGAGGTGTGCGCGTGCTTAAGAAGTAGATTTCGGAAACGTACTTTGTATCACCCCAAAATTGGATCTAAGTAACACGTGTACAGTGGCTATTGGCGTGATAGCGACGCCAGCCGGATAGTTTTAGGTTTCCTTACGTGTAATGAGTAGGATGATGATTGGAATGATGAGATCTCAGCCACAAGATTTTCTACGCTGATATTGACGGTCGGTTGTCGTGATAGCGCAGGGGTGATAACTGGTGCCCGTTCTACTGGGGTTTTGGTTTTTCATACTCATAGTCGGTTCCCGCTGCGATTCTTATTTATCGTTTATAATAAGCCAAAGGACACTATCCATATTATTCCAACTCTTATTCATTGTTTATAACAAATTGAGGACACTGTCAAAATTATTCTACCTCAGCCCGGGTTCGTCAACTTGGCTGGTGCAGAATTTTATAGGCGAGTCACAATCGGGGGTAAATTAGGGATAAATTCTCAGAATCTTATGGGCGAATCTTAACAGGGGGTAAATTCGGAGGGTAAATTCTGAAGATAGCGACGCGAGCATACTAGTTTTAGGAATTTCTTATGTGTAGTGACAAGGAATCGTGATTGGAATGATCTTAATGTCAGCCACAAGATTCTTGTCCGATGTTGATGTTTGGTAGATCATAAGGAAACCGTTACTAGATTGGAATTTCGAATAGGGGTGGGGTTCTGCTAGTATGTTGCTCGGGAGCATGCTGTTCGTGGTGCGATCACCGTTCGCTGGCCATCAGGATTGAATCGCTTTCGTCGTGACTGTAGATTCGTTTCGATCACCGTCGAGGTGTGCGAGTTCAATGTGGGGACAAAAGCCGAAACATGTGTTCCGCTTCCAGTTAGATATTTTCTGAGGGAACCAGCCAATGAGGTTGCGGCAGATGAGATAAAAAAAATGCGGTACGTATGGTCGTGCTGCCGTGCTGGAGAAGAGCTTCTCCTAGGGATTTGGAAGATGAGTGAGAGGTCGGCGTAGTGGGGAATCGTGGGCGAACTGGGAATACCTGATAAGCTCTTTACGTCAACTCAGATTCCATCAAGACGATGCTGTATAAGCAGGCTATCAATTTGCAAGTTGTAATTTTTATTTTCTTTCCATAAGAAAAAAAAAATTATGTTCAACTTAAAATTATACGTATACGTATATGTATTATGTATATATTTGTGTAAGCTTCGTGGTCGTCTCAATATTCCAAATATATGTTTTTAATATATATATATATATATATAAATTGGACATTAATAAGAATAAAATTCGAACATAAAATCACTGCTTAAATAAACAGCTGACTCAAAAGAACTTTATTTAATTATATTTCCCACAATAATTAATTGGTGTAGGTTTGGAGCTGATGACATCGATGGTCAGAGTGGGTGGCTGGGCCATTAATAATTGAATATTATCCCAGATAGAGAATAGCACCAGTTGCGACCTTACCCAATAATGCTGCTGCGCCACTATTTTTTATTAGCCCCATCAATAATTGAATATTATCTCAAATTGAAAACAACGCTAACCACATATAAAATTGTTTATATAAATAGTATTTTTTTCAAAAATACTTTTTATTTAAACATTTTAATTAAAAAATACTTTAATAATAAAACAGTTTGTGTTTGATGGAAAATTATAAAAAAATACTTTAAAAATATTTCACAGTTTTAAAAAAAAGTACTTTTTTAAAAAAGCACCTATAAGTGCTTCTCAAAAAAAACACTTAAAGTGTTTTTTTTTTATAAAAAAAATAATTTATAATTTTTTTGTCAAACAAGTTTCAAACTGCTTTTTTTTTTTTATGAAAAAATTACTTTTTCATTCAAAAAAAATAATTCCAAACGGACACTGACTGTCACCTTATATATAGCGGTTTATTAAAATATGTTTTGTTATTAATTAATAATGTTTTATAACATCATTAATTGATAAGCGCTACAAATAAAGACTCTTTGTTAACGTTCATTTTTAAATAAAATCCTGAAGCAAAATTCAAGGCTAATGATCCTATAGAAAGCTGAAAGCTTGACTTATCGTTGCTGTCCCTGTTTGTTTATCTGATTTTCCTAACAAACCAACAACCAAATTTTCATTATTTTTATTGGTTAAACGAAGGTCCTAATATCCTAGTGAATAAAAACATACACAATTGAGCAGTGCTTATAAAATGGGTGTTTGTTTTCCTACCAATATTGCATTTTTTTTTTCTTTCTTTCTACAAATATTTATACTGTTTATGGGGGTAATACTCTGATTAAGATCTCTGATTTTCAATGAACATGTAAATGAAAATTAGTTTGTTGTCATCAAGGTAAATAGACACCATTAATAGAACGTTGTATGGTAAACAGCATCTGAATTCAGGGTGATTACTGAGTAGTATCTCTAAAGATAACCCAATGCCAATATGTTACAGTCATTATGGCTGTTCTGTTTTAATTAGGAAATAATCCTTGAAACTTTTAAATATAAAATACCAACGGTCTAAATTTGAATTGTTTTGAAATTTTATTTTATTTTCTGGAATGGTTTTGTTTATTTTTATTACCATAACTTTGGGCAATGATGCCGACCCATAAACTTTATCATTGGGCTCCACTATTGATTTTATGATGGGCTATATCCTATATACTAGATTTCTGACCTATAACTATTTGAATTACGTTGCAAATTGTATTTTTAAATTATAAAATTGATAGTTATAAATATAATATATAGCCGTTTAAATATATATTATATATATTGGTTTACATAGTAAATACAAATATAAGAAAAAATAAATTAGTTATAAACAAGTTATTTTTTTTATTTAAAATAAAAATAAATATGTTTATGATTTATTGTCAATTTATAATTATTTTTTAAATTTAAAAATTAATGTTAATTTTATAATTTATGACATAATTTGTAATTTAGTATTGGTGCAAAAAATCCTATTTATTTCTCACTTTCACCATTTATAATACATTTTGGTAAAGACTGGTTATATATATATATATATAGATATTAAATCTTACTAAAATTAAAATGCCATATCAAAGTTTTAATTTTTTACTGAAAAAAAAATAATGTAAGAGTGTTTAGTTATATTAGAATGGAAATAGAAAGATAGGAGTGTGATTTTTCAGCAAAAATAATTATAAACTTAAGTACACTTTTATTTATTAAACTATCACACACACACACACACACATATATATATATATATATGTCTATATATATTTATTAAGTCCTATATACGTAGTCTGTCTCTATCTTAAAATTTAACATATTTGTATGAAGAAAAATACAAATGAAACACACAAAAACTTTCTATTAGGAGTTAAAAGTGCACGGCCAATTTCATCAAACACAATAAGATTATGAGATAAATTAAGATAGTTTAGGTAAGAAGGAAAAAATATAATTAATCTAAATTCATAATTAATTTTTATTTTTCTTTAATAATAATAATAAAAAGTTTGTGGCATAATTGATTGGTTTGCCACGTGGCAGTAGAATAAAAGAACAGATTTTTTTATTATTTGGTAAATGAATAATTATAAAACGTCCACTTTAAGACAGAGTACTAGCAATGGAGTATTGACCCACCTTGTCTTCATCTCTCAAGTGTTCCTTCCACCTACTCTCCACCCACCTCATACACTTGAACATCTCAAACACAGAGTAACAGACCCTCTTGGAATTTCCACAAACAATGATCGCCAATTCACCAGCAAAGTCTCATACCACAAGCACTCGCATACTCTCCTCTTTATTTATTGCCCTTTTCTCTTTTTCCCTTTTTGATCCTTTCAGTTCAGTCTCGGCAGTCAATGAATCCCTCACTTACCTGTGGCCTCTGCCATGGGAATTCACTTCTGGGAACGAGACCTTATCCGTCGACCCGGGACTCTCGCTCGCTATTGGGGGATATGGAGGCAACTCCGACATTCTCAGAGCTGCTTTTGATCGGTATAGAGGGATTATATTCAAGCACAGTAATGGGGTTTATCTTTTTGATAGACTGAGGGGGAGGAGACTCGTTTACGATATTAGCAAATTGAGCATTGTTGTGAACTCGGATAGTGAAGATGTGAGTTGGGTTTGATTGAGGTCCAGTGATGGTTGTGGGGGTGATTTTTGGAAAAAGTTATTGTGATTTTGACAATGGTGGTTTGGTCCTTTGCAGCTTCAACTTGGTGTAGATGAGAGCTATACTTTGTATGTGGCAAAGAAAGATGGGCAATCCATTGTTGGGGGGGCGACCATTGAGGTAACTTGAGGGTTGGAGTTTATGTTTCAAAAGAGTATTGATGGACACTCTGATATGTAAATTTTGATTTTTAAATGGCCAGTTCACTTCCTTCTGCTGAAAATTATATTTCTGGAACAATATTACCGTAGTGTACCTTCTCTGCTGGGTGCAGGTTGCAATAGCATAATTATATGTTGCCAAATAACATTTAGATTGCTGGAGTTAATGTCATTTTATATATCGGATATCTATTTTGCTTTTTTTTGTAACTAATTCTCATTCTGTCTTATTCCTTGCTATTACATATTCTATATGGGATGAGTAAATCAATAAAATGTTTAATACCTAAAGTATATAATAGTATGCCGACCTCAGCAATTAGTCATTATTGACGTTCACCCAATTGATTCAGGTCAATTATTGAAATGAAGATTTCATTTATCTTTATCCGAAATTCCTAATTATCAGAAAAGAGGTTTAAGTTTAACAAACAAATTTATGGATATTTTTCAAGTTCTATGATTCATCTTTAATTTGGGTGTGCAGTTAAAGATAATCTCATCCCAGATGGGTGCCCTCTAGAGTTATAGGTTCAACGATGTTGATATTCTTTTTATTTTGCAGGCAAATACTGTATATGGTGCTCTGCGGGGGTTGGAGGTATGTATGTTATTATTGAATTACATTGTCAAGTAGGCGCATTGATGTACAATCCCACAAGTATTTAGGAGTGTTGGTTAAAAGTGAGAGAGGATGAACTGATCTAGTTTCCATCTGATATAGAGTTATATAGACTTGGTTGGATGTCTGGAATATTGCAGATAAACGATTTTGGGAGCATAAATAAGAGAAACAACTAATAAATGGATATCATACTTCTTGCGTTTCTCCTTCTTTCACTCTAAATCAACCCTCTTGGGATCTTTTTGTTTCTGTTTGAAGTTGGTGGTGTAATGCTAATGTGCCATTGTGGGGAAAATAATTAAGTAAATATGAGTACTCCTAATAAATTTTTACTCTCAAATAGGCTTTCGTGATGTTGGAGCTGTTGGTGTAATGTGACAATGCCAATGCATAGTGAAAGGCATAGAATAGCTTATTTCTGACCTATGTATTGAGTTCTTATATGGTGTAATGTAGTCTCCTGCAGTGCATTATAGTTGTATTGATTTTAGATGTAATCGGAATGACTTAGTCTTTCAGACCAAATTGTGGCGATGGTGCTTATATGTCATCTCTAGAATTAACTTAACAACCATAAAACGTGCTACATAGTCGTAATTATTTGTTCTTCTAGACACTGTAAGTTATAACTGTCCCTTTTCTAATTCCTACTCTTCTAATCCAGACATTCAGCCAGTTGTGTACTTTTGACTATGGAACTAAGTCTGTACAAGTATACCAGGCACCTTGGCACATCCAAGACAAACCAAGTTTTGCTTATCGTGGGCTTCTGCTTGGTGAGCCACAGATTTTTTATTAGCAAACGAAGTAATTTGCTTAGTTCCTTTATTTGTTTGTTCTATTCCTTTAATGTTACTTAGTTCCATCTTATTACTATTCTTGCAGATACATCGAGGCACTATTTACCAGTTGATGTAATTAAGCAAATAATCGACTCTATGTCATATGCTAAACTTGTAAGATATGTTGCTACATTGCCATTTTTTGTCAGATCTGAATTTCATATCTATAAAGTTCACTTAAGCACTAACCTCACAATTGTGCATCCTTTTAACTTCTCTAATTGATTTTTCATGTAAAATACTGATTTTGAGAATTACATTAAGTAGAATGTTCTTCATTGGCACGTCATAGATGAGCAATCGTTTCCTCTAGAAGTACCTACGTATCCAAATCTGTGGAAAGGTGCATATACAAAGTGGGAGCGCTACACAATAGAGGATGCAGCTGACATTGTCAGGTGAAGTTTCTATAGCCTATTGAATCCCGATGTAAGTTATAAGCTTTATATGTTATTTTAAATTGTCATATATCTACCACTTTGTATTTCTATAGTATGTATAGTTTGCTCCTATCATGATTCTTAATTGTATTAACTATATTTTGTTAAAAGCTGCAATTTCATTAACTATTGGATGCTACATGTTCAATAAAAAAAATAAAAAAATGCCATGCTACATGTTGCGATAATGGATCTGAAAACTAAATGAATTTTCTTTTGGTATGAATATGATTACGTTCAGCAGAGATAATAAAGCACAAAAAAGTAACAATCTTTGTTGGACATAGTATGCGCTTAAAAAATATAATTCTATTACTGAAAGCACTACAAGTATTTTTCTGTTCTGCAGCCTTCCAAATATGTGGTTTTATAAGTTCTCCTGGTATCTGTTTTCCTTTATGTCGTTCATGTTTTCTTGCATTTCCATTGACTGATCCTGTGTTTTCCTCATCATGTTTCCACATATCAATGTGAAGCTTTGCCAAGGCAAGAGGTGCGTTGAATTTTTACATACTGAATCTTTGTAGGGCTATACTGAATACCTTTTTTTTCCTGGGGCCACTGATGCATCTTAAAAACATAGATTTTTATGATCTTATGGAAAAATGCAATGCAAGTGTTGCTTTGATGAGCCAAAGGACAACTTAAGTTATCTACTTATAATTTCCTCAGCATTTGAATTTGAGGTGCTTTCATTTATGTATCTATTCCTTGATCATTTTCAATGTCTTATGGGCAGGCATTCATGTTATGGCGGAGGTAGATGTCCCTGGTCATGCAGAATCATGGTATAGCCATTTTGAATGTCAACTTTTGTCTAAAACTGATATTTTGTAATATTTTCTAGACAAGAAATTATTAAAATAACAAGCAGGATCACAATATTTTCTTCAAGTAGTTAACTACCTAGCTTTTCTTGGCTAAGCAAGGATTCAGCGAACTTATAGATGAAATGATATAGATATAACTTTTTGGTTTCTTGTCACTTCTACTCATAATCATGTCCTGGCGGCCTCTAATCTCTTATTACTCAAAGTCATGTTATGGCTTCTAGAGAATGAAGAAGATACTCTGCTGTCAATATTCAGTCAATTCTTAAATCAATGAAGGAAAACTCCTTATGAATGGATTTGAATTTACAAAACACCTCTGAGCCATAAGTATTAAAGGATAGTAGTATTGTACAATTTACTTGTGTCTATATATTTTTGTTGATTGGATAAGTTATCTACTTGTTTCTATATATTTTTGTTGATTGGATAAGGAGAATTTCAAATTTGTTATGAATCTACTTTGAGCAGGGGCAATGGATATCCTGATATTTGGCCTTCTCCTTCCTGCAGAGAGCCACTTGATGTTTCAAAAAATTTTACTTTTGATGTGATTTCTGGCCTTCTGTCAGGTTAAGTTCCCTGCAAACTTTTCCTCTGGTATTGTGCAAGGATTTGTTTATGTATCCTATTTTGTTGTGTTGGTGACAACAAAAAATGTCATTCGTTGGAATTTATGAATACATCAGCAGATAATTGAGGAAATTCAATAGACATGATGTTTAATTCGTTCAAAACAAAGAATTTTAAAGCAAACCTTAGGGATTGTTTAAAGCAATAACAATTACACTAATCCAAAATGTAGCTAAACTTGCATAAATTTTCTTTCTAGGCTATATAAATTATTTATTTATTTTTTATATTTTGTACCATACAGATATGAAAAAGATTTTTCCTTTTGAGCTATTTCACTTGGGTGGTGATGAAGTTAATACAGGTTAGTATAGATTACTTCATTGTTGTAAGCCATAGTTCTGCAATCACTTTTTGAGATTTAGACCTTTATGCTCTCATAATCCAAGAATACACACAAAATTAAGTTCAGCTAAAAGAAATTCTTTGTGCTGATAAAGGTGTTCCTTTTTCAGTTTGTGGTTTTAAATTTTAATTCTTATTGTTAGTAATAAATTAGCAAAAATTATTACATTTCTTTTCATCACATAATTTTACAAAAAGGTGTTATTCTGTCTTCAACCTGATAAACAATCTTAGAGGACAAAGTAATAGTTACCAGATAGATTTTTCTCCCAGATTACAAGAACTATCAAGGAGTTTAGAACCTTAGGTTGTTGATATCTACTCCCAGATTGAGGTATATTGTTCAAGTGGTCCAATGCTGGTTACTTTAATTCTGTATAGTATGACTTTTCTGTCTCTAGAAGAAATGCGAAATATCATGGATCTGCAGTGAGAGAGTAAGGTGTTTTCTTTGACTAACTTGTAGTTTAAATCATGTGACCAGAAATCCAATCTTATTACATGGAATGTTAACTTTCACTCTAGATGCTTTAGTTCTTCCTGCTTTAAAGGCAAGAATGGTATTTTGTTTCATATGTAGAATCTCACGTGCCCAGGTCTTTATTATTATTCTTATTATTATTATTATTATTTTCTATTCTTTTGTTGGAAAACTGCTCATAGAAAATATAGAATTGATAAGTTATTATGTTTATGTGGAGACTCTCTCTCTCTCTAGTGTTGTTTCTTGCACGGATAGGATCTAATGTTATTAATGAGAAAACATGAAGACTCTGTTTCTTCTTTCTCTTTGCTGTTCTTTCATGATTATGCAGTTTGATCTTATTGATGAGAAAGCACTCAAATTTTACAGATTGCTGGAACTCTACTCCACATGTGAAGCAATGGTACTTCATCTGGTTCTGTAGATCATCCTTTTAAGTACTTTTTTGATCATTAAGGCTTTTAAAAGATTACTAAAACGTACAAGACTTTTGCATCATAAATTTATTGGTTAATGATCTTTCTTTATTGAATGCTCTGAGGATTGACAAATAACATTCTTCATGCAACCTTGATTTGTCTATTGATTGATTTTGTCTTTAGGCTTCAGGATCACAACTTGACTACTAAAGAGGCATATCGATACTTTGTACTCAGAGCACAAGATATAGCAATTTCACTAAATTGGACGCCTGTCAATTGGTATGTCACATGTCATTAAATAGTTAATGCATTTTAAATTTGGTTTGGTCTTTGCATTGGCTTGTGTGGCAAGTTGTCTGGGTAAGAGTTTTCCTATATGTTACAGCTTGGTGGAAGGCTGAAGAAATTTTAGGATATCAATATCAAATATGAAAGGAGAACGCTTGATGAGAAATTGAAATTTGATATTCAACTAATTGCTTGTATATTAACCATTGTTTCTTAAAGGAGGCCATGGCGGTAAACCTCCACCTTTCAAATGATATGTCCTGGTTTCACTTTTCAGGCCCCCATGCTTGTTACTTATCCAACAAGCAAAAAGAAAAGAAGAAGAAGACAAAATTAGTCATTATTTCGCAAGGATCTGTTAGTAATAATGGATTAACTGTTCAAGTAATATTTCCTTGCTGTTATTTGTTTCTCAATGCTGTATTATTGTCTTAAAATCCAGATGACAGATTTTTGTTCTCTCATTTCAGGGAAGAAACTTTTAATACTTTTGCAGAGAATCTTAATCCAAGGACTGTAGTGCATAACTGGTGATTTTTCTATTCCTATGTGCAGTTTCTCATTGTATCAGGTGGAAATTCTAGCACTTCCAGTCATTGATATATATTTCTAACATAACAGGTTGGGCCCGGGGGTTTGTCCAAAGGCTGTTGCTAGAGGTTTCAGATGCATTTTCAGCAATCAAGGTGTTTGGTATCTTGACCATCTAGATGTCCCTTGGGAAGGCTTCTATAATGCTGAACCGCTTGAAGGAATAGACAATGCTTCTGAGCAAAAGCTTGTGCTTGGAGGAGAAGTTTGCATGTGGGGTGAGACAGCTGATACATCAAATGTTCAGCAAACAATATGGCCTCGAGCTGCAGCTGCTGCAGGTATGCATCTCCATCTATAAAAAAAGCATCCTTAGTAACATACACATGAAAAAGTTGGAGTTTATACGCATCTTTGCAACCTTATGGTAAAAATGGAATGATATATGCTATTAAATAATGTTTTCTTAGTGGTAATCTAGAGTAGTCTCTTGAGTGAACTGGCCTTTACAAACTTTTCGAAAAATGTACCCTTTTGAACATGTTGCTTTAAAAAAAAAAGGGGAAGGGAAAAAGGAGAAGAGCAAGACTTAGCTGTGTTTGGTATGCAGGATTAGGCAGAATTAATTTTGTACCCGGACTGAGACTAATCTGATTGGATTAGGACTAGGATAATTTTAATACTGTCTTATGTTTGGTACACTTTGGACAAAATTAGGGAATGTCTCGCCCAAAGGAGCGAGATCTCGCTCCTATTGGTGAGATTACACATTTATAGTAAGTATTTGTAATTGCCAATAGCAGCAAGAACTCGCTACTACGAGCGAGATACTCATTTTTCCTTTGTCTCGCCCAAAAAAGTGAGATCTTGCTCCTATAGGCGAGATTACACATTTGTAGTCAGTGTTTGTACTTACCAAAAGTAGCGAGAACTCTCCTCTACGAGCGAGATGCTCATTTTTCCTCTGTCTCGCTTTTATAGACGAGATTACACATTTGTAGTCAGTGCTTGTACTCGCCAATAGTAGTGAGAACTCGCTACTACGAGTAAGATATTCATTTTTCCTCTGTCTCATCCAAAGGAGCGAACTCTCGCTCCTATAGGCGAGATTACACATTTGTAGTAAGTATTTGTACTCGTCAATAGTAGCGAGAACTCGCTACTATGAGTGAGATCAAAATGAGACGGATTAATTTTGACCTAATAAATCAACAGCTCAAAAAGTCCTTTCACTCCATAATTATATTTTGTCCCTTTTTACTAAATTTATGTCGGACTAAATTAGTCCATATCATCACCAAACACCGGCCTTCACTAATTATCGGACAAAATTAGTCCAGTTTCGCCGTTCTTTCCCAACTAAAATAGAGAAGGCTTTATCACATCGAGATGTCGATTCGTTAGGCCCCTTCCAGGCTACTGGATCACTCCAGTGCTTTGGGTACTACGGACCCTCTCAGGCATTCCACCAAATCAAAGGCGAGTGAGTCCATAACTCTATAGCTCATTATGGTAGCCCCTTACTCTATTTTCTTATCGGAAATAGTTGCGGTTCGATTTCTAGATCCTAGAAACAAGGGATTATTTCTCTTTGGTCTTCGGTTCAGAACGGTCCTACAGGAGGAGAATTCTCCCGGGTCAGCATCTGAGTCAGTGTCATACTATTCATGATCAATTATTTAGTCCTGCATACCAAATACGCCCTCAGTTTTTAGACTTCGGAGATATTCTGAAGATAAATAATATCATCTTGGTGATTTCTCTGTATAAGTGAGGTTCATATTTGTCACAGTTTGCAAATGAGTCAATGTTCACATAGGATCATCTTTTGAAAACACCATTGCTTCTAAAAACTAGCTCTGGTATAGGGGAGAGTTTCTCTTTCCAAAATCCTTCACAGCAAAAGTGTGCTCACCACATGTGACTATGAGAGAGGGTGGGCACTGTAGACGGTCTCAAGGTCTAGTAACTACTGTAGGAGGTGAAAAGTGTGACCTAATTGGATAAACATCTCTATCAGTCCATGTCTAGTTCCCACTAGAGGAGGTGCAAAGTGTGACCTAATTAGTAAACATCTCTATCGGTCAAAGTCCGGTAACCCACTATACAAGGTGCGTACGAAAGCAGATAAGACGTTTAAAGGCATGCTAGTGCCTATAATCCTCACTTGCATTTGTTGCCTATCTTGTTTTTCACTTTATTTGTATTATAATAAAAAAGAAAAAGCTGTGTAATTCTTTTGTTACCTAAAAAATGAATCCTAGATGAATTTTGGCTTTCTGGGTTTTTTCTTGGTCTGCTTAAGCATGAGATAGAACTTCATTTCACTTCTTGTAATTTCCCCATAGAGCGCTTGTGGAGCAAAAAGGAAGCCATTTCTACTGGAAACATTACCTCAACTGCATTGCCTCGGTTGGAATACTTCAGATGCCTCTTGACCCAACGCGGGGTTCAAGCTGCCCCGGTCACCAACAAGTATGCTCGTTATCCTCCAACTGGTCCTGGCTCATGCTACCAGCAATAAAACTCCCTGTACACGTATTTACCCAATTCATGCATTTCATGCTTCGTCCCTTTACTCTGTATAATAAACATGAACATGTTTATCATTATTGATGTGAGCGTGATGGTTTGGAATCTGGTCACACTTAATTTGAATTGATCAATGGGTTTGTTGTTGTTGTTGCAGTGAAACCAATAAATTTTATTTATTGCTTTTGATCTTCCTAATTTATTATCATCTCTGAACACACATAAATATGTATTCTCTCTGTGGCCTTTTTATTTTTCCCACTCCTTGTAAATGTACTTTTGTCTATAATTTGTTATAGAGGAAAAGTTCACATCACAATTTATATGAATATTAAGGTGGTTGTCACCCAAACTGAAGTGTTTTAATAATAATAATAATAATAATGTAAAAGAGTTCATAGGATATATAATACATGGTATTTTCCCACTCACATATGGAAAATCAATTTCAGAAATTTAATAAAACAATAAAAAAAAATTCAGGGAAATTAATTATTGAGAAAGATTCCATTCCACGCTGGCATATCCTTTGCAAAAGTTTTTCTTACCAAAAATGTCTAATTTTCTTTACGTGTTTGTCAAATATGAGAATTGGAACGTACTATTCTATGCAAAGCATCACCATGCTTTCCAGAGGGCAATCATTACTCATATAGAGAATCTACGCTCAGTAAAATTCAAGTCTAGGCTATAACTTGTCAAGTAATCAAGAATAGGAAAAGAAATATAAAAATAAAAATTCAAAAACCATGAAGAAAAATAAAAATAGAAATTTGCCAAACATTGACTACAACTGCAATCCAATCCTAATTGTGAATGTTTTTTTTTCTCCCTAAATTCCACAAACTGACATCGACTACAATGACTAGTATATATATATATGTGTGTGTGTGTGTGTGTGTGTGTGTGTGTTTCAATGAGCAACTTTTTCATGCAGAATCCTCCAAAACTCTTAAAGCCAATTGAGGGTTTTCCCACCCATATAAAGAAAATTGAGAACCATAGCAATACTTCGGTTTTTTTTTTAATAAATAAAAAAGGCCTATTCGCAGAGTCATTAAATTAGAAATCTATTAAAAATTTAAAATTATTATTATCTAATTTTTACAACCTTTTCAGAGTTTCAAATAACATATTTATATCTTTAATAATTTTTCTCCATCGATTATTGACAAATTAAGCGTATTTAAGTATAAAAGAAATTTATTAAAATTGAAATCTACAAATTTGAACCCATCAAGTGTTATACAATTTCAAATCTAAGGTGCTAAAAATAATTAATTTCCTTTTACTGAGCCACACCTAAGGTGCGACAATACTTTGACTTTTGAGGATAATAACTTGGGTCATGAAGATAATGTTTTTGCAATGTTGTCGAACCTGATCCACACGGCTCTATTTCTTTATTAAATTTATTTTTTAGTATATTCATTTGCATTATTGTCTGACTTGCTACTTGGTAAGTCGTAGTTTATTAGAAATACAAAGAGACTTCCAAAATTGCTTATGCGAATTCCTAACAAAGAATACTTGGATATGGTCCTACCAATTTGATGATTTCAAAAATGGGGACCCTTTTTGGCTCAAATTCTGTGTGTTTGATTGGAAAACCATTATAAAACCTTTCTTTTTCTGAAATTTATTACGGGTAATTATCATGCAAGTGACAGAATTGCTCAGGAATAATAAGCTCTTTGAATAATCTACAAGGCACCAATTTTCTCCCCTATATATGAATCCTCCATGTGGAAGTGGAATAATGCTTTCAAACTTAGAAAAATTTTCCCACCTAGCTCACCTTCTCAATTCAATTGGCATATTACCTAGCTCACCTTTGATTATATATAACACAATTCATTTAGCGTGTTTTTATAAGTTATATATAATCAGCTTGTCAGCTTCTTCAATTATATATAATCTCCGACCAACAAGAATATGACCTATGAATTATGAAATTATATAAATTATAATGAAAAATTTATTCATTATGAAAGAGAATTATCATATTTTTTTTAATAATAAAGCTTTTAACCGGACCTTATGTTTCAACTCAATTGGTTAATAGAGTATATATAATCAATAAATATATACCACACTGCTTATATTATAATACAAATTATGTTAAATAATGGTGATTTAATCTTTAATCTTTTTTATCAGAACTTGGAGAGTTAAGAGAATTGAGACTTTTAATATATATTTTAAAACATAATTATAATTCAGATTATGTTGTGTCACTTTCCTTCATTGAATGTGAAATTAGCAAGTAACAGTATTTTGATTTTGTATTTTTACATCTTTCACCAAAATTATGGAAAATTTTATATTGGGAAAGTTGCCACACATAAAAATGATAATGAATCAGGAATTTTTAATTTAATTTAAGTTTATATATTTGTTTATGTGTGTGTGTGTGTCACCATGTAGAATGCTGTCAGCATGATATGCATGAGGAATTTATGTTCTCTATGATTTAACAAGTTTTTGGATTTAAATCAATCTTGTCAATTATGCTTACTACATGATAAAAAATTCTTTGATAAGAAATAAATTGGTGAATAATTCTACGAGGACAAACTGTGTTGTTCTTTTCCTTTATTTATTTATTTATTTTTTTGTTCAATTACACTCCAAACATGAAAATTTATCCAATATTTTTGTTCTAATTCAATCTTTCATGAACATCATATTCTTTCAAATTAATAGTTTCAAGTAACTCCAAATGACCTCTTTGTCCCCATGCAAGAAACTAGTGTAAAAACAAAAGAGAGTTCACACTTCATAGTGATTGTGACAATGTTTTTCAAAGTAATCAAATTATACCCATTTATTTATTGAGAACAATTCATTCCCTGTCTAAAGTTAAAAATCTCCCCTGTGTATACACTGACTTCCTTGTGCCTCCAAAATCTCTTTCTCAGTAAGACTTGTCAAAGAGTGATTTACCATAATATTCAGGCCTCTCACTTGGTCTTAACATTAATTAGATACATCCACTATTCAAATCTGTAATTTTATAATTGAAATTGGTTTGTGATCTTATGGTAGGTTATTTATGTTAAACAATTACAATTAAATTTCAAATAACTGATTGAGTTACGTAATATAAAGAACAAGAAAAATTGAATAATATCACAGATACAACATGAGCACTCATGTGGGTGTGAGATAAAAAAATAAAAAAATAAAAAATAACACTTCAAAACGATTATTGATTTATGCCAACAATTATAACACTTCATATTTGGTAATAATTGGTCAATCAACCCAAAAAGAAGTACTGTAATTAAGAAAAAACTATTTACCATCTATATATATTATATACATAGAACTGATTTCTTGGACAATATAGCTCATGTACCATATATAATATGTGTGCAATTGACCATTAATGTACTGCGTCACTCTTGCAAAGAAGACCAAAAATGTTGTAACCTGAGTATGCATGTGTATAGCTGGGTAACGTAGGCATCTACCCCAATCACTTATTACACTGGTCAAAATTTACCAATTGAGAAATAAGAACTGCATTTTGACTACCATTTTTAGCCAAGTAAGAACCTCTTAGAGCAAACCAATTTATGAAAACAAAACAGAACAATCCCCCATGAAATTATTTGGTAATATATTATATGTTTTAAACAAACATTAATTGTAAATTTATTTTCTTTCTACATAAATCTGGAAAAAATTTATTTAAGACAGAGAGTTTTTGGGTATAAATAGCTCACACACGCACACCCACCAATAACCAAAAAAAGAAAGAAGAAAAAAAGAAGACAAGGCTCATGAAAGTGGCTCTCTATCACTCACACGCCCTCACTCTCTTTCTTTCTCACAGTCAAAATAAAAGAGAGACGCGACCAATTGGCAACCCACTGTTACTGTTGCGCTCTTAACCCCTTCTGCTATTCCCTCCCCCCCCTCTCGCTCTCTGTCTCTCATCACCAAAAAGCTTCTCAGTCTTCAACAAGCTTCTGCTACCTCGTCTCTTTGGATTCCCTCTCTTCCATTTTAGCTCTGTAAGTCATAAATCTCTCTGTCTGTCTCTAGCTTTGGCATCACAAACAAACCCTAGAAACTCGCACAATTTATTTACAGATTTCCCAATTACCATAAAAGTTTCTGTTTTCCTAAGGATTTATAGTTGAAGATTTTTAACCTGGGTTTTCCGCTTCCTTTGGTAAAGTTGAGCTTCCCGATTTCCCATTTTCATCCACCAGATTTGTGCCCCTAATTGTTATGTATTAGCTGCTGATTTATATAATTTATGATTTTTCCTAATTTTTTGGATACGTAGACTTGGGTTTCCTGTTGATTTTTTTTTGGTTTATTCGTCGCAGTTCGTTGCTTATGCTTGATCTGAAATTATACACATAAATATGTATGGATATTGATTTCTGGCATTTTGGGTTAGCACAATCCCGCTATGTTTGCTTTATTTGGAGGATAGCGGAGGAGTAGTGGGTTTTCAGATTTCTTTGGATTTGCAGTGAGGATTTGAAGTGGGCATGGTGGGTAAGGAGGATGACTCCGGTGCATGGGCTCCATGCCAGCCTTCTGGCTCTCGAAAGATGTTCTGGCGTTCGGCCTCGTGGTCGGCCTCGCGGTCTTCCCTGCAGAACCCGGAGACCGAAGACAAGGAACATGCAGATCCAAACGGCTGTGTTGGAAACAGTAATGGGCAAAAACCACGGTTTCCAGCTCCCTTAACCCCACGTTCGCAGCAGAATTGCAAGGCTAGGTCGTGTTTGCCCCCGTTGCAGCCATTGTCGATTGCTCGTCGGAGCTTGGATGAGTGGCCAAAGGCGGGTTCCGACGATATTGGTGAGTGGCCACAGCCTCCTACGCCGAGTGGAAGAGGTGGTGGTGGGGAAAGGTTGAAGCTTGATTTGTCATCAATACAGCGAAACCCTGACAAGAACGGTGGGCTTGTGAGGAGGGATAAGATTGCTTTCTTTGATAAAGAGTGTTCAAAAGTGGCAGAACATATATATCTTGGTGGAGATGCTGTTGCCAAGGATAGAGAGATACTTAAGCAGAATGGAATTACCCATATATTGAACTGTGTGGGTTTTGTTTGTCCAGAGTATTTCAAAGCTGATTTTGCTTATAGAACTCTATGGTTGCAGGATAGTCCGTCAGAGGATATAACTAGCATTTTGTATGATGTTTTTGACTACTTTGAAGATGTTAGGGAACAAGGAGGAAGGGTCTTTGTCCATTGTTGCCAAGGGGTGTCTCGGTCCACATCTTTAGTGATTGCATATCTTATGTGGAGAGAAGGGCAGAGCTTTGATGATGCATTTCAGTATGTGAAAGCAGCTAGGGGTATAGCTGATCCAAATATGGGTTTTGCTTGTCAGTTATTGCAGTGCCAGAAGAGAGTCCACGCATTCCCTCTCAGCCCAAGTTCATTATTGAGGATGTACAGAATTGCTCCACATTCGCCATATGATCCTCTGCATCTTGTTCCAAAAATGTTGAATGATCCTTCGCCGTCTGCTTTGGATTCTAGAGGCGCCTTTATCATTCATATTCCTTCTGCGATATATGTTTGGATTGGTAAGCACTGTGAAGCCATAATGGAAAGGGATGCAAGAGGGGCTGTTTGTCAGATTGTAAGGTACGAAAGAGTTCAAGGGCCAATAACAATAATCAAAGAAGGGGAAGAACCGGCTTACTTTTGGGATGCTTTTTCAAACCTGTTACCATTGATGGATAAGTCTGGCAACGGAGTGAAGGTTGGGGAATTGACAAGTAAGCCTTCTGCTGGTGAAAGGAAAGTTGACTTGTATAATGTTGATTTTGAAATTTTCCAGAAAGCTATTATGGGTGGTTTCGTACCTCCATTTGCATCATCAGAGAATGAACATGAAACCCACCTTCCTGTTAGGGAGAGCAGTTGGAGTGTGCTAAGGCGTAAGTTTGCCTTTGGCAATATGAAGGAGTTTGTTTCAGCACCCAGAATATCCCTCTCCCGGGTATATTCTGAGTCTATGATGCTAGTACATTCTTCTAAATATTCACCATTGGCTTCATCTTCTTCATCATCATCCTCTTCATCTTCGCCTCCTTATCTATCTCCAGATTCCATCTCTTCTGAGCCTAGCGAGAGTTCAAAGTATTTTTCTGAATCGTCTTTGGATTCTCCTTCAGCAGCCTCATGCCCTATACCTAAATCTTCAATGTTGTCTAACTTTTCAAATTTATCTTTGCTTTCACCCAAAGCTTCATCTGGACCCATATCCAAAAGTCCTGAGATTCTTGGTGCCAATTTTACTTCACAGCCTTGTTTGCAGTCAACGTTGTTACCATCTAAAAAGTCTTCACCCTCCCTTGCGGAGCGGAGAGGTAGCTTGTCAAAATGTCTCAAGTTACCGGTGATGACTGATAATATGAGGGTCACTAATGGTCCATCAAGTTTTCTCGCCAACCAAGAAGATGATGTAATTATAAATGGAAGTAGTTACTCTTTATGTGTAGATAATACTGGCAATGCCTTAGAGTCCAAGGATGCTGTTGAGAATGGGGAAAAAGACTCAACACAGCAGTGCAAGATATATCCTGGTTGGGGAGCTAGTGTGGACTCGTGCCAGAAGAAAACTGTTTTTGTCAAACTTTGTGATGAACCTTGGAGAGAAGGACCAGAATCCTCTACCTTAAATGGGATAGATGAAAGTGATTCAGCAAGATATGATCTTGTGCATCCTTTAGTATTTCGTTGGCCCAGTTTAAAAAAGATTGCAACTTTTTGTGCAAATGACCTCGATTCTGAAGCAGCTTTTGCTATTTTATCTCCAAATACAGGTTTTGGCAAAAACAAGGACTGGATTTTATATTTTTGGGTAGGAAGATCTTTTGACCATGGAAAATGCCGGATTCAGTTAGATAGTGACAAAGAGTTAGATGATCTAGGAGAGTTTGACTGGGATCAAGTCAGTTCTGATGTTCTTAACGAAATGGGTCTGCAAAAGGACACTGTCGTCAAGGTATGTTACTTCTGAAATTTCTAGTTATAATATATTTTGTTAATTTACTCTTCACTGTGATGCTTATATTTCTATGGGAATATTTATTTTCACACTTATATGGTTGAAATATTTTGTCATGACCTAATAGTATAGTTTTGGATGTATATGAGCAATGATCTACTGATATATTTAATTAAATCTTAAAGGTCTTACTTATCTCAGTATTTAGGGAAGATGGTGCTTAGATTTATCTTTTCTTATAAAATTTATTATAGAATGATGCTATCTGTTAACTAGAAACAAAAAAGAAGAGAAAACCATCCTTTGAACTTTCAGGGTATTCTTGATAAGACATCAACTTGTAATAAGAAAAAGAAAAGAAGAAATTAGGTAAAAGGAAAGAAAAAGTTAGTGATAGCACACAAGACTTTTATGAAAATACTGTATATAAATTGGTTGGGATGAAATTTCAAGGAAAAGTTTAAATTTTACATTAGTTTGAAAGATTGATATGTATATATATATATATATATATATTTCATGGCAACATCATTTACTAAGCATCCTGTGCATTGATCAGAGTGGATTTGATCATAGAGATTTTGGTCTTTCATCTTCCTTTTGTATTCTTTAAATGGTAGAAATAATTGTGAGGAAAAACACTTGTAAAGCAGTTTTGTTTTCTAAAATCATCCAAGTGTAGCATGCAGAGTTTACGTGTATCCTTCATCTTGCTTAGGTTGGACATTTTATGTGTTCTTGGGCTGGACGGTAATTTTCAACAGGACCGTGAAAGTAGAGCATAAGATTTGAAATTCATATTGGGGTGGTAAACATTATAAAACATAGATGTAAGGTAATTGACTAGGTTGAAATATGCTTGGTGCCTCTTCTTGTGTGGAATCCTGGTGTTGATTCTAATCGAGTGAAGGTTCAATCATTCTTAACAATATAGGTGTGCTTCTTTTGAATTAAAAATCGAGGGTTAAAATTTTGATTTCTAAGTTACAACAAGCCTCTGTTTGAAATAAAAACAAAATCAGGTAGTGTGTTTCCCATTACTAGTAGAGTTTTAAAGGGTGTCTTGGTGAGATCAGGGTTTCTATTGGAGATTGTTGTTTAGTTTCAGTATTCTAATGTATTAGACTTTCAAATATTTTATTCCTGTGCATTTTTTTTTTGATATTTTAACTTTTTTTTAGTTCTATCTTCAGTATAAGGAAGAATTTAGATTCTAATATCTGGTGTTTTGCTTTGTTTCGTATATGTTCAGTGCTTCTATTTTCTATTGATAAGGAAATCTATTTTCTATTGATAAGGAAATCTATTTGCTATATTTGTTATAATCTTTGATTATACCCATTTTCAATTTGAATACTAAACCTTGGTGTTTACTGTCTGTATATTCCCCTTCATTTTTTGTATGCACCCTGCAGACATTGTTAGATGGCAGTAAACCAATCATTTTGCTTCAAGTACTTAACAAACTTAGTTGATTATTTATGCCTCTACTTGATGTACTGATGTCTATGCAATGAACTTGTGGAGAATAAAAAAGCTAGAAAATTTCTTTTCGTATTTACATTCTGAATCTATTTAATACAGTTTGATCCATGATCAGTCTCTATATTATACTCTGGGATTCAAGCCTTTAAAGGCTTGGGCATCAATTATCTTACTACTGGTGTTCTTGCTGTTTAAACGCTGGATGCTCTATGCATGAACAGATTGTGAAACAAGATGAAGAACCAGTGGAATTTCTTGCATTATTAAGCCTGTTGTAGCACCTTACAATTGACGAGAGGTTCTGTAACCAAGTAGCTTAAACCAATTTCTGAACTTGAGGTGCGAACATTTTTTTCAGGCATGAACTCGTTTTGCTGGAAAAGAAACCAGTGAGGTAAATCAACTACATGCATCATTGAAACATTTCCTTTTTGCTTTATATTAGTAATATACTTGTGGGTTAACTTGGTTGGTTTTGTGTACTGCATGATAAAGTAACCAATGGTAAAGTTAAGCTGTTGAAGGACAAATTTTGGATGTTCTTGAAACCTTACTGATCACATATACTTATTTCCTTTTCATTTTATTTTTTATTTTGCTGAAACCCTTTCCATTTCATTGACGAGCCACTTGTTGCATACTCTGAATTTTTGTTCTTCTTGGATTTGGTGGCTCTGCAGGAGGCCGCTTTTCAAGTGCATTGTGGCTAATCAACTGGTTGTACAGTGCTGTAACACCCACGTTCATGACTGAAAAATCATGTCCTTCAAGATTCAATTTGTATATTCACTGATATGAGAAGTTAATCCTGACTTTCTTTTCAGGCAAAACAATCATACATCATTCTCTCCAAAAGAGAAAAAGAAAAAGAAAAAGGAAAATCTAAAAAATTGAGCACACATTGACACACAGCTCAAACTCAAATTTGAGACCTAGGTGCAAATACTTGTTTTTATTTTCTTGCTTTTATTAGGAAGTAAGTGTAATGCAGCATTTCACACATCTGTTTCAATGTCTTTCAAAGCAAATATAGAAAGTTGCTGGACTAAATAATAAAATGAAACAAGAAAATAATAGTGTGCCTATAAAGTATAACCGAAGAGAATATGAGGTAGTTTGTTATTAGTTTTTTAGTACTTTCAATCGAGTTGGATAAGTCGTAATTTTTTTTGATGGTCCTCTGAGCTCTCAATTTATTTTAAGTCATGAAAATATTTTTATATTGTTAGGACTACTGGCCTTTGAAGTAAGTGTCACTATCACATAGTGCTTAATGATGAAAAAATATGAAAACCAAAACCTTTTCTTTATCCTTTATGTCACTGATCGTGCTAAAAGGCTCCCACTTCCATTTCTTTATTTGAAGTTCATGTCCTATCTGCACCTCTTTTCCCAAGTATCTCTTCTCTTTTCGCTTTCACCATTCTCATTTTTTTCTACTAGTGGGTCACCTCTCCCTTCAAAAATCAATCGGTATCTTAGTTGAGAGGTCATCCAATTGGCTTCCGATCTTTTCCCAAACACACACACAATTTAGAATAATGCTTCGCATTAAACAATCAAGAAGAATGGCAACCTCCAACACCAAGTCCAGTACCATGAGTTTAAAGCTTCTCGTGAATACGAAAAGCGACACCGTCTTATTCGCTGAAGCTGGGAAAGAGTTTGTTGATTTCCTCTTCACTATCATGTCATTGCCTGTAGGAACTGTAATTGGACTGTTGTCAAGCAATGACATGGTGGGTTCACTTGGAAAGGTTTACTAAAGCATTGAAAATATCAGCAATACTTACATACAGCCAAAAATTGACAAAGGAACCTTGTTGAACCCCAAGATAGCAGCTGTGCATAACAATTGTGGTGTAGTCCCTCTCTTGCTGCCCGACAACGGAAAAGAACTTCAAGCCGGTAGAACGATGTACATTTGTTCGCGGTTGGCCGACCCGCCTACTGTGTCTGGGTCTGGGAATGGGTACGACCCTCCTATGTTTGGGTCTTCCTTTCCGTTTGCGCCTGCGACTGGGTACCGCACGTCTAATGTGTTTGGGTCTAGGAATTGGTCCCACCGGTATGTGGCTCAGGACCCTACAGCCACATGCCCTCAGTGCAACAACAGAATGTCCGTTGAGGTGAGCTTTGTTGCAGGCAATAATAAGAAAGGCAATGGTTGGACGTCCACGTCCTGCTCCGGTGAAGGAGATGGAGGGTTTGTGAAAGGCGTCGTCACTTATATGGTGATGGATGATTTGGAGGTGACACCGATGTCTACCATTTCAAGCATAGCTTTGCTTAACAAGTTCAATGTTAAGGAAATTGGTGCTCTTCAGGAGATGAGGGTCTCCATTGGCATGGATGAGGTATGTAAGTATACGTATATATGTTTGTATAAATACATAAACTTTCCTTGTTAATTTAACTAACTAGTTTTATGTAACTGAAAGAGTTTTAGGTAATTGGTTTGAGTTGGTGAGAATTAAAGAAATAAACTAATATACATTAATATTTGTTAAAGAAGAAAACAAGAAAAGGAAATTAATAAACTTGAATTCAATTATTATTAAAATATGTATTTTCTTTTTAAAATTGTTGAGTGTGACTCAATTAATTAGGTCTAATATATATTGAAAAATATGTTGGTATATATATATATATATATATATATATATAGGGGTTGAAATTGTTGAAGGCGTCGTTGCAGTCAAAGACAGTTCTCACCGATGTCTTCCTGGGGAGGACAGCAGCTTATTGAACGACAACGTATCATCCTATGTATCACTGAAACTTCTGTAAATATATATATATATATATATATATTTTGGGTGACTAATAAATTGAGACTTCTGTGTTTGTTTATGAGCTGTGGTGATTTCTAAAATTACCATTCATTAGTCAATTTCTAATGGTGAGTTAAGAGAAAAGTTTGTATTTTTAATACTTTTGTTCTTTTAATATTAAGTTTGATCTTATTTAGGGGCTAACGTGTTCATTTTTTATTTTTGTTTATTTATTAGAAAAAAAAAACTTGTTTGGTAATATTTTTGTTTTTGATTTTTGAAAAATAAAAAAATAAAAAACTTGTTTGGTAACTATTTTTTTTATGGGTAAATTATGCTATATCTCTTGAACTAAAGTGTATTTTTTACTTTGTCTACTAAACTTTTAATTTTATCATATTACCTCCTAAATTATTAAATTTCATTTAATTTAACCTAATTAATAATGTCTATTAGAAATAATTAATGGCAGGGGGCAAAATACAAAATCTTGAAAGTTTATGTGGCAAAGTGTAAAATTATAGTGTTTAAGTTCGTTATCTTCTTCGCCCATTTTTTGCAATCAGGTTTCACGACCCACAATTTCGACATGATAAAATTCGATTTCACCTGTTTATTTCCACCGCCAATGAAGGAGTTTTAGTATTTTTATCATTTATAAAATCCGATTAAGAGGTGTAATCTATTGTGCCCCCAAATTATGGTGTATTTTAAATTGAATTTGATAAAAATAATAGTGCAGCTTGTTCGTAAATAATAAAAAAATAAAAACTCCTCAATCGACAGTGAGAACAGACATTGGAATATCGGATTTCATCAGGTCATAATTCCAGGTCTCGCAACCCGATTGTAGAAAACGGGGGAAGAAGATGACAGTAAATATAAACACCATGATTTTATACTTTACCTCCAAAATTTTCATGAGTCAAAATTGCTGCAACTCAATTACAAAAAATGGGAGAAAAAAATGACAGTGAACTTAAACACCATGATTTTGCACTTTGACCCTTACATTCTGTTAACTATTTTGGACGTTATCAATTAGGTCAAATTAAATAAAATTTAATATTTTAGGGGGCAATATAATAAAATTAAAAATTTAGGAAGTAAAATATAAATCACACTATAATTTAGGAGGATAAAGTGTAATTTTTCTTTTTTTTTTTTTAACTTCGAATTTCTTATAAAAATAAACTTATTGACGACTATTACGATTTTTACTGTCACTAAAACGTAAAGTCTTTAATGACGAGGAGAAGGGACCATCTTTAAATTGGAAAAAGGGAAAACTAAAGACAAAAACGGAATTTCAAGTTTTTCATTTTTAATCCCAAATTTAAAAAGCAGTTTTGTAACAAAAAAAAAACAGAAAATGTTTACTAGATGAGTTTTCATTTTTTAATTTTTTTAAAAAATAAAAAAACCATTAGGTTACCAAATATGAAGTTAGTAATTTGTATTAAAGTTTGAAATTTAATAGATCATTATGCAATGTTGCAAAATCTAATTGATATAATTATTAGATGAAGGAAAAAAAAAGAGTTCGAATATAAAAATTAATTTTTTTATTTTCATAATGTTTTTCTTTTAAGAAAAAAACAAATTATTAATATATGATAAGTAAAACATTAAAACTCATGTGTTTTAAAAAATATTTATTTAAATTTTTTTGACACTCATGCATTTATTGATCTAATCCGTTTTGTGATGAAGCTAACTAAGCTTTTAATATTGCTCAAAATTTGATAATTTAGAACTTTCTTAACAGGTGAAATTACATGACATCATTAGCCCTTGAATTGAAAAATTGAACAATATAGAGCCGTGGGTGTTCAAAAGTGTATATGCAGCTAACCCTATATATACACAAGGCAAGAGACCAATTACAAACTATTAGAACAAACGTACAGCAATTGCAATTATGGCCAAGAGACTTGTACGGAGATAGACATAAGGTTAGTGGACTTTAAAAATGCATATCATGCATGCCTCTCACTTATAGAGTTTATATCACATCGAATTCGATGAAATCTTTTATTGGTCAAAACATTAAAGTTGTAGTCATGTGTCTTAGATTTCGAGATAATCATGAATCAAGGTATTTGTGCTAGTATTTTATGAGATATGATCAAAATATTAAGCCTTGTTGGGTTGCTGAATTGGACTTTACTGATAACTATAATTTTATGGTACATTAAGTTTTATTTTCATTGCCTTAAGAATTACATTAATCAACTTTCTAGATTGAGAGATACACCCATTTTATTAAACCTGTGTAAAAAATATAAATTTCAAATATTTTTACTTTTAAACTTAAAAGATAAAAAAAGTTGCTTAAATTAGAGGAATTAATGATACTCTTTAATTGTACAATGATTATTTAAACTTAAATAAATATAGATTTTTTAAGTGTTTATCACTTTGACTCCATAAATCTATTTGTTCTATAAAACTTTCTTCCTAGCTGATAACTAAGCTAGTTTTCATGTTTGATTAGATATGAGAGATTTTATCTCATTTTTCATTGCAAGCTTCCACTTGCTTGCATTCTTAACCTGACATGTCTCACCATAACATTCAGATTCTCATCTATCAATTAACAACATATAGTTTATGTATATTCTGGTAGGCATATTGGGCCGAGAAGACCTTCTCAATACAGGAGCTGGAGTAGGGGACTATGGTATGTTAGACTATTGTGCACTACTCTATTCAACAGCTTCCTTTGGCTAAGGATTTGGTACCATTTGTTTCATCACATGACTATCTTCAATATCGTCTACATTAGCAACAATTGGTTCATTTTCTGCTGAGTTACTAGTCTCCAATGCATATCTATCCTTATACATCACCTTTTCGTTGAAGATCACATTTCTATTGCGGATCACCTTCTTGTTTTCATTATCCCATATGTGATATCTAAATTCATCCTCGCCATATATTTTTTGGATTTGAGATCAAGCTTATATTCTTGCATTGGTCACTGATATGTACATATGCTACACAACTGAAAATTTTAAGGTGAGAGAGTTTTACTTCTTTACTGCTCCATACCTCTTTTGGTATATCCTATGCTCCAGTGGAATCGATGGTCTTCGGTTGATTAAGTACGCCGCTATATTGACTGCTTCTGTCTAGAATGATTTTGGTAGGCATAATTGCATATGCATACACATACTCCTCAACCACATTTACGAGGAGTTTAAATGCAGATAAATAAATGGCATATAAAATTATTAACAGGGTTCGGCAAATTTGTGCTTACATCTTTGGAGTTGCTACAGATATTTTATTAAGGGAGAAAAATTATAGTGTTTGCTAATACTTACAACACATAACCCAATTATACCATAGAAAATTATAATTTTTTTATTCTTTCTTAAAACTTTCAACTAAAGCTCACTCATTATTTTTAAAATTTTCAACTAATAGGGATGTATTTAATCAAGACGTTATAAGACATTTATAGATTTAAAAAATTTAAATGTATTTAATTAAAATTTTTAAAATATTTTTAAAATTACGAGATATTTAATCAAGACTTTTATAAATTTTTAAAAAATTTTAATTATAATTTTTTAAAAATTTATAAAATTTATAAATATTCGACTTTATCTTTTAAAAATAATAAATTTTTGAAATTTGTTCTTTATTTTTTACAAAATTTGTAGATATTCGATCTATATTTTACTTTTTAAAAGTAATAAAGTTTAAATTTTAAAATTTGTTCCTCACTTTTAACAGACTTATAGTATTCTGTATATGGGAGAGAACGAGGGAATGGAGTTGAGGAATTTCAAAAGAGAGGGAGAGAGGCTGATTTTTTGGCGAAGGAATGAGGAGAGGGAGGGGGTATTTATAGCCCCAAAACCGCGTGCGTGCCCCTCCACCCTTTATTCAATTTCAATTTGGGTAGGGCCGACCTCAAAAAACAATTTCTTTTCTTCCGTACTTTTCCTTTCGGTGCAAAGTGAACAGAAAATACACAGTCCCTGTTACTGAGGAAAAAATTTGTTGAAGGTTACGAAATCTCACAGAAGAACGACGTCAATGGCGGCGACCACTAACCCTAAGGATGATGGTTTGCAATTGAAGCTTCTAGTAGATACACAGAGACAGAGAGTCTTATTCGCGGAAGCCAACAAGGACTTCGTTGATTTCCTCTTCACCCTTCTCTGTTTGCCAACAGGCACTGTAACGAAGCTGCTCACAAGCAAATCCATGGTGGGTTCTCTGGGTAACGTTTATCAGAGCATTGAAAATCTCCATCACACTTACCTTCAACTCAATCTCGAAAAGAACACCTTGCTTAACCCCAAAGCACCAATTGGTTCTTACCCTAAAACCCCTCTCTTGTTGCCCAATGCCCCATCAAAACTTGGTAAAAAATTTTACATATGTGACAACGGAGGTAGCCGACATAATTATGTGGCTGACGAACCAGGTGCTATTTGTCCTAGTTGCAATTGGAAAATGTCCACCGTGATGTCATATGTTGCAGTCAATAAAGGTGCAGCGCAGGGTTCATCGTCTTCTGAAGGTGGAGGGTATGTGAAAGTTGTAGTTACGTATATGGTAATGGACGATTTGCAGGTCCAGCCTCTGTCTCTCATTTCAACCTTAGCTCTGCTTACCAAACACACTCGCGCTGGCGCTCTTGAGGAAAAGCTTGTTTCAGTAGGCGTCGATGAGGTTTATTTATTTATAAATTTTATTTATATTTTCCATTTGCGTTAATTACATGATTTTTAATTTTGATGATGAAGTATTTAATCATTTCAGGAAGTACAAATTACTTCTAAAAATCAGGAAATAAAATTTAAGATTATTTTGTATGAATAGTGTGTGTTGAGTGAATTACCATATAGTTCTATCTTACTATTCTTATACTTAAAACACCTTTTCATTTTTCAAATTGTTATTTTATTTGCATGTATTTTGTTAATTGTTGGGTTTTTACTGGGTTTTGATACTAATTTAGAAGTGCTTGAATTAACAAATAGCTTTTTGTCTTTTAGTAAACATGTAGGTGGTCACTTTCATCTATTAGCATACTTTTGTTTGTCATGTAGTACTTCCTTGGATACTAACAAAACGATTGATTAACGTTGATGAAGTGTTTCGTATGGAATTGTGTTCATTGGGTTTGTACTTAATTAGAAAAAACCAAGGAATGCTTGGACTTTTTAAGTACACCCTTTTTTTTTTGTTCTTTAGTATGTAGGATGGCATAGTTCCTTAAAAAAAACACAGAATACATATATATATATATGTTAACAAAGTGATGCTAAGGAAAATTGATTTGCCAATTTTGCTTGCTGATATGAACGTTTAAAACTATGTGGATGGTGTACACTATTTAGACCATAGCTTAATGACCTAGATATTGTTGGGCCTGGACTACTGATTTACCATGAAATTTATGTGTATTTTCGGTAATCACATTCTTTTCCATTGCATTTTCCAACTCCACCTCTTTCCTGAAGCCTGAAATGTCCTGGTATTAGAGCCTGATTCTAGCACTATAAAGTATTTCACTGCTACCCAAATTCCTCTATCTTGCTCCATCTCATTCATTTCCATATGGGTTCACCCTTCCTTTAGATCAAAACCACCAAGAATACAAACCCATCCCCTATCTTTTTGTATATGAATCATCAGCAAAGAACCTGACGACTTCTTTCAATTGGGTCTGCAGATCAACTTGTTGGTATTATCAATTATGAAATCCATGCACTAGGTAGGACTATTCCACGCCTTAGTTTCCAAACTCAAGTTGGCATCTATCTTTACCACCTTGAGTCTCAGAGGGGGATGTTAACATACATATATATAAGTAGTTGAGTGAGAAAAATTATATGTCCTCAATTAATTAGTGCTAAAGTAGAGCTATATCAAAGCCAACTTTATTAGGGCCTATCAAATATGTTTATTGATATGTAACTTCATAGTTTTCGGTTCCATATATGCGCTCTGTGCAATCCATATATATATACCTTCTTATTGTGTACACATTTAAACACATACAATATATATGAAGGTTGTTTTCTATCCAGTTCCGCCTAATTTTGTGCTTGAGTTTTCGTTTCTGTTAATATGTAGGGGTTGAAATTGCTCAAGGCATCATTGGAGACAAAAACTGTTCTTACTGATGTCTTTCTGAAGAAAACAGAGGTGAAACTTCAAGAGGACAAAACTTCAATGTGAGGACTCATCATGGGTATTATAGTTAGGCTTCAATTAGATTTCTGCTTTTATTTATTTTCCAAGTTGGCTGTTGTCTTGCAATGTTTGTTTCCAAGTTTCTTTTTTTTATAAGTACGTACTGAAATTGATGGGGTTGAACTTTTGGTTAGCAATCTCCATGTATTCAAATCACTTATATATATATATATATATATATATATATATATATATATATATATATATATATGTACACACATTATTAGCATGCATTGTGGATAATGCAAAAGATTTTCCCACAAAAAGATAACGGTAAAACACCATTAGTAGAATCTATATAAAAGAATTAGAATCAGTAATCATTTGGTTTTGTTTTATAATTTAATTTGTTTTAAAAAACTTTCATGTGTTACTACTCCATTAATTAGTAATATGTGATCTATTATCAGTTTCTTTAGAATTTTTTTTTTAATACTTTTACAGTTATTTAAACAATAATTTTTGTTATTAATTTCTCATGGTTCTTATTCATTGTATGAAGTTTCCAAAAATTCATGTTGTTAAAAGTACTTCATCATTCCATGTTTTTAATAAAAGTTATAAACGGTTATCTTTTTTTTTTTTTCTATGGAGGCAAGTAATGACTCAAATCTACCCAAACTTTTGTTTAGGAAAATACTTCAGATACTAAAATTTAGAATTTCAAATGACATGACAATTTTGCAATTGATTGCCATGTCATGATATTGTCCAACTCAATTAATAAAAAAATAAAAAAAATTAATAATTTTTTTTATATCATCAATGTGATATGAAATAATTTTATGGATATCAATATTTTAGAATTCGCTTTTAAAATTTTAATAAAAAGCTTAATCTTTTATGACGGGTAAGGTGTAAATTTTTTATATAGTTATATGGCAAGTGACATGTCATATGGGATTTCAAAATTTAGGATCACTATCTTCCTTTTTTTATTATTATTTTTATTTTGAGAAAAGTAAATAAAAGTAACATTAAAGGGTATAATATATTTGCAAGTTTTGAAAATAAAATGGAAAAGAGATAATGATGAATTAAGATACATTTTTTTCCATGTAGTGTTGTTTTGTTTGTTTGCAATAAAATATTTAAAAAAATACAGGTGAAATAATTAATTGCCAATGTATGTGAAATTTATAATTTTCAATTAAGGACTATATATGAGAAATGGTTTGTTGAAGCTAGCTAGGTTTTACGAAACTCTCACAGAACTAACACAATCTACTTCATAAATATTGGGTTTTTTTTTTTTTTTTTTAAGATGACAAATTCAACTAGTTACTTGTATGATAATGGTTTATTTGGAAGTGAAGCCTATCTCCGCTATTTCAAGGGCCCACCATTCTGATGATATTATCTTTTTGTCCTTTTTCCTGAGAAAATGAACCCCCAACTTCCCTCTATAGACAAAAAGAATAAAACCGACAAAGCTTGTCTCTCTCTCTGCATGTCAGAAGAATGTGAGAACCTACTTTTTCCGTGACACGCACTACTTTATCTGTAGTTTCTCATTGTTATAAAATATATAAAAAAATGCTTGACTGAAACATAGAACATGTTCTATATTGTTGTTGCTTGGTCAAGCTTATATCTTTCTGCTTGATAGCTTGAACTTCAGGAAATTTACACATGTTGTTTTTCAATTTTTGTATTAAATTTGCTATAAGTTGCCCAATATTCTACACAAAATGCATCATAATGGTTTAAGTTGCAATGTTGATTGATTTTCTTCTCCTGTATACAAATAAGGATATGGGTAAAGCATCTAATCTCAAAATCCTACACCGTACTACTTTGAAATCATGGTGTTCTCTAAAACGAGCTTAAAATTTCAAATGAATGAATTAAAAGGAGGCACACCGCTGTAGCTAGAGAGTAAAGAAAAAGAGAAAAAGAAAAAGAGTAAAGAAAAAGAGAAAAAAAGAAGAAGAAGAAAACACTGCCGCCGTAGCCGCTTAGTCTCCACCACTGCCACTGTAGCTAGAGAGAACCAGTGAACCTGTGAAAAGAGGGGGGAAAAAAAAAAAGGAAAAGAAAAAACTGAAAAAGGAAAGGATGAAGAAGATGATGGCAGGAGGGAAAGGAAAAGGAAAAAAAAAATTTAAATAACAAATTATATATATATATATATATATTTATATTGCCACGCGTTATAGTTTAATTGTTGTTTTATATAATATTTTTATTTATTTATTTTAAAATCGTTGTTTTATGTTTGCATGAAATTCGGTGTCTTTAACCCCGTAGATACACAATCCCTGATACTAAGGAAAAAGTTGCTTGAAGGTTGCGAAATCTCACAGAAGAACGACGTCAATGGCTACGACCACTAACCCTAAGGATGATGGTTTTCAATTGAAGCTTCTAGTAGATACGCAGAGACAGAGAGTCTTATTCGCGGAAGCCAACAAGGACTTCGTTGATTTCCTCATCACCCTTCTCTGTTTGCCAACAGGCACTGTAACCCAGCTCCTCACAAGCAAATCCATGGTGGGTTCTCTGGGTAACCTTTACCAAAGCATAGAAAATCTTAATGACACTTACCTTCAACCCAATCTCGACAAGGACACCTTGCTTAACCCCAAAGTACCAATTGGTTCTTACCCTAAAACCCCTTTCATGCTGCCCGATGCCCCATCAAAATCAAAACTTGGTAAAAAATTTTACACCTGTAGATATGACCAACATAGGCATTATTCTAACGAACTAGGAGCTGTGTGTCCTCAATGCGGTTATTCTATGTCCAACGAGATGTCTTATGTTGCAGTGAAGAAAGGTGAGGAGCAGGGTTCATCGTCTAGTGGGGGTGAAGGGTATGTGAAAGGTGTTGTTACGTATATTGTAATGGACGATTTGCAGGTCGAGCCTCTGTCTCTCATTTCAATCGTAGCTCTGCTTACCAAATATACTAGCGCTAGCGCTCTTGAGGAAAAACTTGTTTCAGTTGGCGTCGATGAGGTTTCTTTTTAAATTTTATTTTATTTATATTTGCCGTTAATTTTGTTGGCAATATTCTACTCTCCATATGCATATTAAATCCACTTCCTAACAGTTTAAATTTTTGAAATCAGTGGTAATTTAATATGGTATAAGAGCTTTAGTGGTAATTTATTATGGTATCAGAGCTTTAAATCCTAGACACCTAGGTTCAAGTCTTATTACCGCCACATTAACACCTATTAAAATGAATTAACACTTATAAGGACTAAAATGGCCTACAAGTGTGGGGGAATATTGGTAATATTCTACCTCTTCCTCTCTCCCAAAGCATGATATGCATATTAAACCCACTTTCTAACAGCTTAAGCTTTTAGGATCAGTGGTAATTTAATAAATTTTGGTGATGAAATATTTAATCATTTCAGGAAGTATAAATTGCTTGTAAAAATAAGGAAATAAATTTTAAGATTATTTTGTATGAATAGTATGTGTTGAGTGAATTAATATATAGCTCTGTCTTACTATTCTTAGAAGTGCTTAATTAACAAATCCATGGAATGCTAGCATTTTATCTTTTAGTAAACATGTAGGTGGTCACTTTCATCTGTTACTATACTTTTGTTTGCCATGGTGTAGTTACGTATATTGTAATGGATGATTTGCAGGTCAAGCCTCTGTCTCTCCTTTCAACCTTAACTCTGCTTACCAAACAGATTGGCGCTAGCGCTCTTGAGGAGAAGCTTGTTTCAGTTAGCATCGATGAGGTTTTTTTATTTTATTTTATTTTTTTAAAGTTATTTTATTATATTTACCGTGTGCGTTAATTTCATGATTTTTAAATTTGATGATGAAGTATTTAATCATTTCAGGAAGTACAAATTACTTGTAAAAAGAGGAAATAAATTTTAAGATTGTTTTGTATGAACAGTGTGTGCTGAGTGAATTATTATGTAGTCCTATATCTTGTTGTTCTTAAAGTTAAACACTCTCATTTTTCAAATTGTTATTTTATTTGTAAATGTATTTTGTTAATTGTTAGGTGTTTTTTGGGTTTGATATTAATTTAGAAGTGCTTAATTAACAAATCCATGAAATGCTAACTTCTATCTTTTAATAAATATGTAGGTGGTCACTTTCATCTGTTAGTACACTTTTGTTTGCTACGTATAGTAGTTCCTTGGAAACTAACAACCGATTGATTAATGGTGAAGTATTTCGTATGGAAGTGTGTTTACTGGGTTTTGATACTAATTAGAAAAATCCAAGGAATGCTTTGACTTTTTAAGTACACTTTTTTTTTTTTAAAATTTTGCTTGCATGCTTATATGAAAGTTTAAAACTATGTGGATGGGAGATACTATTTATACCATAACTTAAATAGTTGGACCTGGGCTACTGATTTACCATGAAATTTATGTGTATTTTAGGTAATCACATTCTTTTCCATTGCATTTTCCAATTCTACCTCTTTCCTGAAGCCTGAAGTGTCCTGGTATTAGAGCCTGATTCTAGCACTATAAATTACACTACAAGAAAAATTTAAATTAGTCACGAACTCAAAAAACGTACCTAATAATTAATCAGTTACAATTTTTCGTGCCTTAATGTCATATTGTAACGAATTTTTTTCGTGGATCATTTGTGACTAAATGACCGTAATAGATTAGTAATAAGTCACGAAAATTGTCATTTCGTGACTAAAGATAGCATCTTTATTTACGACACATATTTCGTAACTATACAATACCTTTACTTATAAAAATTGTTGTTACTAATTGACAATTTTTTCCGTGACTGAATATTCATTTCGTAACTAATTAGGACCCTAAATATTGATCAAGTGGTCATTTAGTTACAAAATCATTCTATTACTTACGACCACTTTTTCGTTGTTATTTGATTAATTGTTACAAAATTACAATTCGTAATTATATATTACTTACAAATTTATATTTGTGTTTAAATTATAATTAAGATTATAAATTTCGTAACTGATTAGTTACGATAATATAATTTGTAACTCTCATATATTTAATAACCATTTTTTTTGTCACTCAAGTATAAAAAGTTACAATTACCATATACATGTCATTTATTACAAACACTTAACGTTGTCAGTGTTTGCATTATAGTTATAAAAAAAATATGATTGCTTAATAATAATTACACTTATGTTTATAATTATTATTCTAGAAATTGTACAATATCCAATTTAATTCATTAAATTATTTTTTAATGAATTAATATTGAGTTACCAGTGAACACAAGACAATAAGACAATACATAATATATAGACTATATTTGAACTAAATCTATAAAATATAGAATAATTAACAAATAATAGATCTGCTGACCGAAGCACTATACAACATTAAATCCATACTTAGATTTAATTCATAAGCAATTGTCATCATCTACGCACGCTAGAATTAATACATCATATAACAATTAGCACAATATAATTGAGCAGCATTAAATCCTAATCAATGTTTTACATAATTCCAATCTTATCGAAGAGAAACAAGTCTGCATGGTCTTTTCTTCAACTATCACTCAAATGCAAAAATTAAATGAAAGACCAGTGCATAATTAGAGTTTCCATATAACATATATTATACCTAATCTTAAGTGGATATACGATAGTTCTCAAGTGTCTTACCAAAATATATAGTATATCCATATACCAAAATGACTTCCAAAAAACATCTCCATATGCACCTTCCTCATATCCTCCCATTAGTCATCTATATATTAGACATATAAAGTGTCAGTTTACTTCATTTTGGAATTGAATTATTCATAATAATTACTGAAGACAGATCTATCCCATTATATTAAAGTTTATGAGCCACTCACGATTGATATTGTTGTCATGTATGAAAGAAGGCAATGAGTTGCTAGTACCCCACCCTTGGTCCTCGTAGTGATGTCTAATGTCAGCCCGCAGTCTCTCATATAAGGATGCTTCCATTTGATCTTGACATACTTTCAACTCAGCCACTTGCTTAAGCAATTCTTCGTTCATTCCCTCTGTTGTCTTGGCCCTTTCTTTAGGAACCTTGAGTCGTTGCTCAGCAATATAACCTAACCTTGGAGGAAGAATAGTGTCAAATATCTCATCAACCATCATTAGTGGACCCTCAATCACCACATATTACGTTTGAGAGAGACTAGCTATGCATCAATCATATTGTTCTATTTTTTTTTCCTATTTTTTAAAAAGCTAATCCAAATTATTCAAACTTGGTGTTCACTGGATAGGATATGAAGAATATAGCAAAATATGTAATAAAGGGAAAAAGTGAATATCCAAATAAGATTCAATCTTATACATCAAAAGCTGATTTTGACCCTAAAGGTTATGTTCGGTGGGTCCCAAAACAATGAGTTGGGTCTCTAAGTTCATGCATGTGTGAGAGTACAATGATTTGTGTTATGTGGTATGTGCGTGCTTTTCATTTTTTTTGGTATGTGTGTGCTTTCCAAAGATTTTAGACTATTGTGCAAAGACTAGAGAGGGGCTTTTCTGCTCTAAAGGCCTACTCTCTGAATATATATTGTGTACACTCTCTCTTCTCTCTTGCAACAAACAAATAAGAATATATATTGCTACTCTATTATCCAATTCTATTAAATAAACATAAATTCAAAGTTATAGGTAATTACAATGTACTCGGACTTGAGAAATGCTCACGAGGATTGGCCGGGCTTCGGTTTCACTTCCTCCGGCCTATTTCGCAATGCTTCCTCCTTTGTTTTGAACTTCATAAAGTGCTTATGTATCTTGTGTTTATTTTAGACTAATTAAATCCATACTATACATTGCTACAGTGAAAGAAAAAAGTGAAACCTACTTCTTCTCATAAACCAGAAACATTTGAATAAATAAAACATTGTTTCCCAATCATGATTGTGATTAATATCCTAGGTAGTGGCTTATTCGATGTACTGGCCTTCTATTGACAAGTCAACTTCCAATGTAAATCCCAGTAAACTACATGGAATTATCTATCCATTTACACCATATTACCCTTTTTCTCACTGAATTGGTTAAATCAATGCAGTTTGTTGAAAATTGCTTGGATAGTCATGACCATTATCCTATTTTTAGAACATGAATTTAACCAATAACAAAGAGAATTTCATCTCATCAGTATAATCAAATTTCAGCTACACATGATATTAAATATATTATGCATATATACCCAAATATTTATATAAATTAGCATTAAAACTCTTAATGTAAGGTCTGATATGCTCATGTACATATCAGTTGAATTTTATACACTTTTTCCTCGTCTCTTAAGCACAGAAGAACAAAATGCATAAAAAGAAACACTTAGATATAGGAAAGTCTAAAGCAATCCTAGCCAAGAATATTATTGAGGAGATGAGAATCCTTTATTTCAAGGCTTAAAAAATAAGACGTATAGAATTGGAAAAACCAGCTGAGACGGCCATTTTCATCACCTTAAGTAGCTAGGTGTATATGGGATCGAAATGGCATGCATATATATATATATATATATATATTAGTAATAAACACATTCAGTCTTAATTTATACCCCATTTACCAATAGTAGAGAAGGACATGCATGCATATTTGTGTGCGTGTGTGTATAGTATTTATATACTTATACTTTACCTGGTTCAGAGTCTTCCTGAAGGGCTTTTCACACTCAATACACCAGAAGCAACTTTTTACATACACTCAGAGTGCTGCTTTTGGGTTTCGCCAAGAAAATAACATAAACAATAATAAGTGTGACAAATTTTAGTAATATTAAACAAAATGATATATAGACATCTCGACGAAGTGGCAAAAGTTTTTTGGTGAACAACTAGTGCGAAAAGTCCCAAAAATTAAATTGGCTAATTACTTGCATGGCAATGTACGGAGATGTTGACGTCCACTCATGCCTTTCATTCATATATATATATATATATATATATATATATGTATGTATATAAAGAGGTACAACTAGGAAATGGCATCTTTTTTTCTTTTTCTTTTTCTTTTTTTTTTAAAGAAAATATTATGCAAAAAAAGTAGACAAGGATATCCTTGTTCAACCAATGGGAAAGTAAGCCAAGATATGGCATCCAATCAGGTCAAGCATACTATATACTTATTGATTACCTTACAAGTGTGGAATTATATAGTTACCGATGCGAAATTAAACTCGGGGAAAATGGTACAAACAAAAACAAAGAAGGAACTGGTCCTGAAAGACTTACCATTTATAGATCAAAACTAGTATTAGCTACTTACCTAGCTAACTAGGAGGGAGAGTAATGGAAGATATTTGAGAAAAAGAGAGAAAGAGAAAGTAGAGGAGTCCTATTTTCATTATGATTGACGATAGACAAAGAGGAGGAATAGACTACATGCTTTCTCCTAAGGCACTCCCATTCCATATGCTGCCAAGATTGACCTTTATTGGTTCTATTTCGTTGTTTGCTTCAATGACATTAGCAGCACTAGCTAATTCGGGAAACATTTTGAAGCAAAGCTGCTTACAAAGCCCATTTTCAATGACTGCAGTAGAATATTAAGGATCAATGTCAGCAAAACGAACAACTTCGGAATAGGAAAATTCTGGTTCATATACGTACTTAAGAACTCATAATTGAGTAGCTATTATGCTAACAAAGTCCCAAATCTTCCTTGGTTGAAAAGTTAAAATCCTAAACATAGTTCAAGAAAGAAATACTTTAAATTACGTTGGTTATATTTCATTATGTCAAATGCAATTACTTATATTTTGTAATATTTTGGTAAACAGCATGTAATTCACTTGTGTTAAACTTATTGAAAGATGTGAAACCTATAATAAGAGAGAAGCTAATAAAATAACACCAGCAGCCTACCCAAGTGATTCCAAAGCCTCGAACCTCAGAACACGACGGTATCGGATGGATCATCTAGATGTGTGAAAGGATCTTTGTTGAGATTTTAGGATCGAGCCATTGAATGAAATCACCACTATTGTCCATTTTAGACATATTGAAAAGGATCGAAGTCTTATGGAAACTCAAAAACCTGATTCAGATTGCTAACAAGGGAAAAAAGTAAATTCAGTAGTGAAAATTCAAACAAATCCAACCCCCGTTGTCCCACAAGTAGTGAAGCATCATGAAGTAAAACTTAAAGAACAGTTTAAGCAGAGAATAGAAAGTAATGCACTTTTTGAAGAGAAGCAAAGCAAACCACTTTCAGATAACAAACCACTTTTTGGACAATGCAGATACGACTGAAAGAAAAGCCACATTAGAGATGAAATTGTGGAATCACTGTTGCTGTTATTTTCAATTAGAGAGGAAATATTTCGTTTTTGTTCTTATCCAATTACACGAGTTTACCAAGTTAAAAACAAAACAGATGCTATTTTTTTTAATGGAAAGCTAGTATTTTCTTATGATTCAAACAAATAACCATAATATGATCAGGTTTTTAAATAACAAAAAGCATGAAATAAAAAAATCATGATGTGAACCTAAATCCTTCACCCAATTACACAAAAGCACACAAAGGCACTGTAGATAGACAAAAAACCAAATCAAAATCCATCATCCCCTAGCTGAAAAAATTTCCATGCATGAAAGACCGAAGAAAAACCAAATATTACAGATCAGTAGGGAGGGCATACCAAAAGCTTCAATTGAAGAAGAAGAAATATATCATATGCCTTAACACTCAATATGCACCTGAAGAACTCGGAGAAGTGAGGGGAAAATAGCCAAGCAATGTGTGATAAGAGAGCCTGTTGTTAATGTGAAGAAGGTGGAAAAGAACAAAAATCCGAGCAACAATTCTTACAAGGGTCGGTATTCCGATGAAGGTCTTGGCACCATGGCGGTCGCTATTAGGCATACTGAATGAGTACACTTGCAGCGAACAAACTGATTCATAAATTTGCAATAATAAAAAAAGAAAAATAATTACTTTATTTATTTGCCAAATGTATTTTAGCAATTAATAATTAAAATTGGGGGTTTGTTGGGTACATCACAAAAATCATGATGTGAACAATAAATCCTTTACCCAATTACACAAAAGCACTCAAAGACATAGAAGATAGCTGAAAAAACTAAACAAAATCCATCATCCCATATCTAAAAAAACTTGCATGCATGAAAGACTGAAGAAAAACCAGATATCACAAAGCAGTTAAAGTAAGGAGGACATACCAAAAGCTTGACTGAAAAGCTGCAAACTTTCTCGAAGAGCTTACAATCAATGGATGAGTTCGCGAAGCAAATCCGAATTCAAGATGTTCGTACCCTTTCTAGGCTAGGGATGAAAAACGAGAGCGATGACCATTCAGTTTTGGTTAAATTCCCTAAACGACGTCGCTTAATGATAATATAAAAAAATAAAAAAAGATTTCATGTGTAAGCCTAGGATTGGTTGTTGTAGATTTTTTATGCCACATAAGCATCATTTCTAGCGGGAAAGTTGGCGCCAAGAGTGTATTGTGGTGTTTTTGTTACAAACTTTAGTAACAAAGACCCATTTATAACTAATTATAGTACACATATCCTTATCAGTTACGATATTTTTTTTCGTGTCAAAAACATATACTTTAGTTATGAAAAAAATAACTTGTAAGTAGCATTTTCGTGACTAATTCAAATTTTTCTTGTAGTGTTATTTCACTCCCACCCAAATTCCTCTATCTTGCTCCATCTCATTCTTTTGCATGTGGGTTCACCCTTCCTTCAAATCAAAACCACCACGCATACAAACCCATCCACTGTCGTTTTGGATATGAATCATCAGCAAGGAACCTGACAACTTCTTTCAATTGGGTCTGCAGATCAACTTGTTGGTATCATCAATTATAAAATCCATGCGCTAGCTAGGACTATTCCACACCTTAGTTTCCAAACTCAAGTTGGCATCTAGCTTTACCACCTTGAGTCTGAGAGGGGAATGTTAACATACATATATACAAGTTGTTGAGTGAGAAAAATTATATGTCCTCAATTAATTAGTGCCAAAGTAGAGGTATGTCAAAACCAACTTCATTAGGGCCTGTCAAATATGTTTATTGATATGCAACTTCATAGTTTTCGGTTCTGTATATGCGCTAATTCTGTGCAATCTATATATATAGGCCTTCTTATTGTGTACACATTTGAACATATACAATATATATGAAGGTAGTTTTCGATCCAGTTCAGCCTAATTTTGTGCTTGAGTTTTCATATCTGTTAATATGTAGGGGTTGAAATTGCTCAAGGCATCATTGGAGACAAAAACTGTTCTTACTGATGTCTTTCTGAAGAAAACAGGGATGAAACTTCAAGAGGACAAAACTTCAATGTGAGGACTCATCATGGGTATTGCAGTTAGGTTTCAATTAGATTTCTGCTTTTATTTATTTTCCAAGTTGGCTGTTGTCTTGGAATGTTTGTTTCCAAGTTTCTTTTTTTTCATTAGTACGTACTGAAATTGATGGGGTTGAACCTTTGCTTAGCAATCTTGCCATGTATTCAAATCACTTATATATATAAATATATATATATATATATATATATATGTATTATTAGCATGCATTGTGGATAATGCAAAAGATTTTCCCACAATAAGATAACGGTAAAACACCATTAGTAGAATCTATATAAAAGAATTAGTATCAATAATCATTTGGTTTTGTTTATAAATTAATTTGTTCTAAAAAACTATCATGTGTTACTACTCCATTAATTAGTAATTCGTGATCTATTATCAGTTTCTTTAGATTTTTTTTTATACTTTTACAGTTTTTTAAACAATAATTTTTGTTATTAATTCCTCATAGTTCTTATTCATTGTATGAGGTTTCCAAAAATTCATATTGTTAAAATTACTTCCATGTTTTTAATAAAAGTTAGAAATGGCTGTCTTTTTGTGTCCATGGAGGCAAGTAATGAATCAAATCAACCCAAACTTTTGTTTAGGAAAATGCCTGGATTCCAAAATTTTAAATTTCAAATGCATTTCAAATGGCATATTAATTTTATTTCAACTACATTAAGAAAAAAAAGAATTAATAATATTTTTTATATCATCAATAGGTCCGAATGTGATATGAAATAATTTTATTGATATTAATTTTTTAGAATTCACTTTTAGAATTTTAATAAAAAGCCTCATATTTTTTAATGGATAAGGTGTAAATTTTTTATATAGTTATATGGCAAGTGAAATGTGATATGGGGTTTCAAAATTTAGAATAACTATCTTCCTTTTTTTATTATTATTTATTTTGAGAAAAGGAAATAAAAGTAACATTAAAGGGTATAATATATTTGCAAGTTTTGAAAATAAAATAGAAAAGAGATAATGATGAATTAAGATACATTCTTTTCCATGTAGAGTTGTTTTGTTTGTTTTCAATAAAATATTTAAAAAAAACAGAAGTGAAATAATTAATTGCCAATGTATGTGAAATTTATAATTTTCAATTGAGGACTATATGAGAAATGGTTTGTTGAAGCTAGCTAGGTTTTAGGAAACTCTCACAGAACTAACACAAACACCAGTAGCGTCGAATACTAGTAGTAGATAGTACTACCATCGAGGTCCTTTTCCAAGTGAAGGTCCTAATTGAAATACAGTCCCAAATAGTCCGAAGTGCCGATGCTGCAACAAGGACTTCGTCGATTTCCTCTTTTACCTTCTTTCTTTGCCTATCGGCACCATAAGATGGCATACAATGGTTGTGTGGGTGAGCTTTACCATAGCATTGAAAACCTCAGTGACCTTTATCTACAGAAAATCTCAACAGGGACACTGTTTTAAACCCAAAGGTAGTCATTGGCTCTTATAAAAGCCCTTTGTTATTGTCCAATAACAATGACTCATCAAAACTAGGTCAAAAAGCTACACGTCTTTGTGTTTGGAAACAGTGTTCATAATCATAAGTATGTTGCCGACGATCCACAAGCTTTGTGTTCAGCGTGCTACAACAAAATGTCTATGGAGACTTATTGGGTTTTAGGAGGTAGAACGGTGTCGAGGTAATTAGGAGGGTATGTGAAAGGTGATATGGTTACTTATATGATAATGGATGGTTTGAAAGTGAAGCCTACGATGTTCATTATTTCAAGCATAAACATTCTTAACAGCTGCTATGCTAAGGGCATTGGTGATATTGAGGAGAAGATGGTTTCCATTGGCCACAAAGAGGTATATCTATATATATATATATATATATGTATAGGATATATATTAAGCTTTTTCATTATGTAATAATTACTGTCTTTCCTTTTTTTTTTTTGGTAAATAATTATTACTGTCTTTCTGCTATTGGTATAGGGCACAAAGTTGATGAAGGCTTCGTTGGAGACTAAGACTGTACTTACCAATGTATTCATGATGAAGCAAAGTACAGATGAGGCTTTAGCCGTCCCAGCCGAAGAAGAGGTGAAGCAGAGTACAAGCGATGCTCTACCCCTCCCTGAAGAAAAGTAAAGCAGCATACTGATACTTTAGCCAGCATTCCAGAAGCAGAATATGTTTTGCTTAATATGAATGTTAGTGGTGTGACAATATTCTAGTTTTCAAAATTAACAATAGTAATACTAATAATAATAAGAGGTCCAATGAGTCCAAATGATATTTTATGCGCTCGGTTTTCATAAAAGTTATTTGGTTTGTCGGTTTTATATTGGTATTGTTATTGTTCTCTTTAAGATCCTTTAGCATTGGCCCCTTAACTGATACTGATGAATGATCTTTCCTTAAATTAATATTATTTAAATTACGAAACAAAACATATGATCACCACACAATGACTTTTTACAAATACATTTATGAAGTAGATTGCAATAGAGCTTTTAGAAGATCTGGAAGCGAGAATTTCAACTCAATATTTAAGTTTCTAAACCAAATATTATAGCACAAAAACGTTTGTTAGCATGCATTATCGATGATGCATAAGATTTTCCCACAAGAAGATAACGGTATAGCACCATTAGAAGAATCTATATAAAATAATTATGTGTCAGCATTCATTAAGTTTTATTTTATATAATTTAATTTGTTCTCAAAACTTTCATGTGTTACTTCTCCATTATTAATTATTAATATGTGATCTATTATTAGTTTCTTTAATTTTTTTTTTTTGAAGATGACAAATTCAACAGGTGTCCCCGGTTACGGCAAGCATATGACAAGAGAGATTACGTACGAACAAGCTCCTCGTATACAAAAAATTTAGGATATGTGAAAGGTACTCTAGTTACTTGTCTGATAATGGATTATTTGGAAGTGAAGCCTATGTCGACTATTTCAAGCTTAACTATGCTTAGTAGCTTCAGTGTTAAGAATGTTGACAATCTTGAGGAGAAGACGGTTTTCTAGAGTGTGTGTATCTATATATTTATAGACACCATGTTCTTTTTAATTATATATAATATGACAACAAAAGTGCATGTTTCCTATGATGATGAACTATATATCTAAAACTGCTTTTGTTTATTTTCTTTATCCTGAGGAGACACCTTATATATTAAGTACGTAAAACATTCTCAAATTAAGCATAAAATTTGGTAAAAGAAGAAGAAAAAAGAGAGACTAAATTAAAATAAAAATCAATGAAGCTGAGAATTATAATAACATAGGTACCGTGAGCTTCATTAAATTTATTAGAGCGTGATTTTATATTATTGTTTTTTATAACACAGATTATAAAAGGAAGCTGTGGTTTCTAATAAATAATTAATACACATCGCATCGCAAGTTGTGGCGTGAGATATTGAGATTAATGCGATAAAAAGAGTGTGAGAAGGAAGATGGGTTAAGTTTTTGCAATGGCCGCGTTGTCTAAAATAAAAAAATAACTCACAAAGTGAAACAAAGAAAACAATCCGGCGACCAGCGAATTTTGTACCCACAACTCACAAAAGTGGGGGCCCACCATTCTGATGATATTATCTTTTTGTCCTTTTTCTTGAGAAAATGAACCCCCAACTTCCCTCTATAGACAATAAGAATAAAACCGACAAAGCTTGTCTCTCTCCCTCTCTGCATGTCAGAAGAATGTGAGTGCCTACTTTTTCGGTGACATGAACTACTTTATCTGTAGTTTCTCATTGTTATAAAATATATAAAAAAATGCTTGACTGAAACATAGAACATGTTCTATATTGTTGTTGCTTGGTCAAGCTTATATCTTTCTGCTTGATACCTTGAACTTCAGGAAATTTACACATGTCGTTTTTCAATTTTTGTATTAAATTTGCTATAAGTTGCCCAATATTCTACACAAAATGCATCATAATGGTTTAAGTTTCAATGTTGATTGATTTTCTTCTCCTGTATACAAATAAGGATATGGGTAAAGCATCTAATCTCAAAATCCTAAACCGTACTACTTTGAAATCATGGTGTTCCCTAAAACGAGTATAAAATTTCAAATGAATAAATTAAAAGGAGGCACACCACTGTACCTAGAGAGTAAAGAAAAAGAGAAGAGAAGAAGAAGAAGAAGAAAATACTACCGCCGTAGCCGCTTAGTTTCCACCACTGCCACTGTAGCTAGAGAGAACCAGTGAACCGGAGAAAAGAGGGAAAAAAAAAAAAGGAAAAGAAAAAACTGAAAAAGAAAAAGGAAGAAGAAGATAATGGCAGGAGGGAAAGGAAAAGGAAAAAAAAAATATTTAATTGACAAATTATATATATTTTATATTGCCACGTGTTATAGTTTAATTGTTGTTTTATATAATATTTTTATTTATTTATTTTAAAATTGTTGTTTTATGTTTGCATGAAATTCGGTGTCTTAACCCCGTAAATACACAATCCCTGATACTAAAGAAAAAGTTGCTTGAAGGTTGCGAAATCTCACAGAAGAACAACGTCAATGGCTGCGACCACTAACCCTAAGGGTGATGGTTTTCAATTGAAGCTTCTAGTAGATACACAGAGACAGAGAGTCTTATTCGCGGAAGCCAACAAGGACTTCGTTGATTTCCTCGTCACCCTTCTCTGTTTGCCAACAGGCACTGTAACCCAGCTCCTCACAAGCAAATCCATGGTGGGTTCTCTGGGTAACCTTTACCAAAGCATAGAAAATCTTAATGACACTTACCTTCAACCCAATCTCGACAAGGACACCTTGCTTAACCCCAAAGTACCAATTGGTTCTTACCCTAAAACCCCTTTCATGTTGCCCGATGCCCCATCAAAATCAAAACTTGGTAAAAAATTTTACACCTGTAGATATGACCAACATAGGCATTATTCTAACGAACTAGGAGCTGTGTGTCCTCAATGTGGTTGTTCTATGTCCAACGAGATGTCTTATGTTGCAGTGAAGAAAGGTGAGGAGCAGGGTTCATCGTCCAGTGGGGGTGAAGGGTATGTGAAAGGTGTTGTTACGTATATTGTAATGGACGATTTGCAGGTCGAGCCTCTGTCTCTCATTTCAATCTTAGCTCTGCTTACCAAATATACTAGCGCTAGCGCTCTTGAGGAAAAGCTTGTTTCAGTTGGCGTCGATGAGGTTTTTTTTTTAAATTTATATTTACCGTGTGCGTTAATTTCATGATTTTTGATTTTGATGATGAAGTATTTAATCATTTCAGGAAGTATAAATTACTTGTAAAAATCAGGAAATAAATTTTAAGATTATTTTGTACGTATGAATAGTGTGTTGGGTGAATTAATATATAGATATATCATACTATTCTTTAAGTTAAAACACCTTTTCGTTTTCCAAATTGTTATTTTATTTGCATGTATTTTGTTAATTGTTCGGTGTTTACTGGGTTTTGATACTAATTTAGAAGTGCTCAATTAGAAAAATCCAAGGATTGGTTTGACTTTTTAAGCACACTTTTTTTTTTTTTTTTTCCCTTTAGGATGTCATAGTTCCTTAAAAAGAAAAGAAAAAAAAAGACAGAATATGTATGTTAACAAAGTGATGCAAAGGAAAATTGATTTGCCAATTTTGCTTGCTGATATGAAAGTTTAAAACTAATGTGGATGGGAGATACTATTTATACCATAGCTTAATATGTTAGCATTGTTGGACCTGGGCTACTGATTTACCATGAAATTTATGTGTCTTTTAGTTAATCACATTCTTTTTCATTGCATTTTCCAATTCCACCTCTTTCCTGAAGCCTGAAATGTCCTGGTATTAGAGCCTCTGATTCTAGCACAATAAAGTATTTCACTGCCACTCAAATTCCTCCATCTTGCTCCATCTCATTCTTTTGCATGTGGGTTCACCCTTCCTTCAAATCAAAACCACCACGCATACAAACCCATCCACTGTCGTTTTAGATATGAATCATCAGCAAGGAACCTGACAACTTCATTCAATTGGGTCTGCCGATCAACTTGTTGGTATCATCAATTATAAAATCCATGCACTAGCTAACTAGGACTATTCCACACCCTAGTTTCCAAACTCAAGTTGGCATCTAGCTTTACCACCTGGAGTCTGAGAGGGGGATGTTAACATACATATATACAAGTAGTTGGGTGAGAAAAATTGTATGTCCTCAATTAATCAGTGCTAAAGTAGAGCTATATTAAAACCAACTTCATTAGGGCCTATCAAATATGTTTATCAACTTCACAGTTTTCGGTTCTATATATGCTTTGTGCAATCTATATATATAGACCTTCTTATTGTGTACACATTTGAACACATATAATATATATGAAAGTTGTTTTCTATCCAGTTCAGCCTAATTTTGTGCTTGAGTTTTCATTTCTGTTAATATGTAGGGATTGAAATTGCTAAAGGCATCATTGGAGACAAAAACTGTTCTTACTGATGTCTTTCTGAAGAAAACAGAGGTGAAACTTCAAGAGGACAATACTTCAATGTGAGGACTCATCATTGGTATTGTAGTTAGGTTTCAATTAGATTTCTGCTTTCATTTATTTTCCAAGTTGGCTGTTGTCTTGCAATGTTTGTTTCCAAGTTTCTTTTTTTATTTGTCATCAGTACGTACTGAAATTGATGTGGTTGAGCTTTTGGTTAGCAATCTTGCCATGTATTCAAATCACTTATATATATATATATATATGTATATTGTTTTTTATTAGCATGCATTGTGGATAATGCAAAAGCTTTTCCCAGTAATCATTTGGTTTTGTTTTATAATTTAATTTCTTTTAAAAACCTGTCATGTGTTACTACTCCATTAATTAGTAATATGTGATCGGTCATCAGTTTCTTTAGAATTGTTTTTTTTAATACTTTTACAGTTATATAAACAATAGTTTTTTTTTTATTAATTTCTCATAGTACTTATTCATTGTACGAAGTTTCCAAAAATTCATGTTGCTAAAAGTACTTCCTTGTTTTTAATAAAAGTTAGAAACGGTTATCTTTTTGTCTCCATGGAGGCAAGTAATGGTTCAAATCGACCCAATTTTTTGTTTAAAAATTTTTGGGATCCTTAAATTTGGATCCCAATTGACATGGTATTTTTTGCCATGTCATTGATTAATATTATGAAACAAATTTGCGATGCCGTGTTAAATTAATATTATTCAAATTATGAAACAAAACATATGATCACCACACAATGATTTTAATTTTTATAAAAACATTTATCAAGTAGATTGCAATAGAGCTTTTAGAAGATTTGGTAACGAGAATTTCAACTCAATATTTAAGTTTGTAAACCAAATATTATAGGACAAAACGTTCACTATCATTTCAAATGTTTCTTTTCCTTTATATATATATATATAAAGCTAGCCTAACCCTAACAAAGACCCAAGGCCACCTTCTTAGTTATTCGACCTGGTACCCTCATGTATATAATTTGCATGTTAATTTACTAACTAGGCCTCTTCTAATATTTAAAAGTACATTTTCTATTCATTATTGATAGGGCTAATGAAGGCACCAACGGTGGAGATTAAGACTGTTCCTAATGATGTGTTGACGGAGAATCAGAGTGCAGATGTTTTGGTCGCCGACCTGAGGTTATTATTTACTAATCTTCAAAATAATAAATAAGAGGTCTATGTTGAGACCCAATGACATGAAATTATACATTCTTGTTAAGGTTTTCATGAATGTTATTGGGTTTGTCTTTGATTATTATATATTCGTGTTAAGATTTCTATGAATATTATTGGGTTTGTCTATGATTTGGTTGTTGGTTGTATTAGTATTATATTGACCCCTAAACTGAGAATGATGGAATTGGTAGTTTCGGGTCTCAATTATCTGTGTTTCAATTCTTAGTCAAATATCACAAAACTTTAGTATGATCACCACACGCATACACATGTTAAAAATTCATTCATTGACTTAGGGTAAAGGTCCCTCCACACTTGGGGAAAAAAGTTCTGTATTATGTAGTTGCATGTGCATTAAAGTTGCGATTAGAACTGATCTAGTTTTGCATTACATATATATAGAGCTTATCAGTACCTCCATCTATCGGAAATTTATTAAAGATATAAATAATGTGACATTTATATAGCAGGTGTAACAACAACTTTTTATTTTTTTTCTATATTTTTAACAATAGCAGTCGCATCACTCATCAAAATTTACACATTTTGTGATAAAAATATTATTCAGTTAAAGATGAATAGTTAGTTAGTGCATTGCGTTGCTAAAATTACAACACATAATAATGATCTGGCAATTTTTTAATTTGTTTTAGTAAATAGGAACCTTTCCTAACTCGTATACATATATAATTTACACATATAGTTCAATAATAATTATACAGAACATGATATATATATATATATACATATATAGAGAGAGAGAGAAATACTATAAAACATGATATCGAGCATGTTAAAAAATGTGTTGTCATAAAATTTACGAAGCCGTTTAAATCGTTTAAAGAAACTGTTTTAGTAATCAAAACAAATAGAATGTACCTCTCGGCCAAACTGCCAAGGCCAAACGGCTGAAACCCTTACCAGTTTGTCTAAGGGGTGCATTC